>CAMTDV010000014.1:22905125-24290958 GCA_947069175.1 Scalesia atractyloides | reverse complement strand
GCCTCTAAACGTTCCATTATTGTTCATGTGTGCTTTTTTTAATATCTAATGATTGTTGAGTAAATTTACATCTATTTTTACTCATGTGTGGTTGTGCACTCATTTCATAATCAATTAAATAAACTTGTTCAAATGTTTTCCATAGGATTCACTCGCCAACTTTATGTTGATCCAAAAACCCTTTTACACATGATACAGGTGAACATGTTAAAGCAAGGAAAACATAGGAAATGCCTTAAAAGAAAACAAAGAAGCTTAGATTGATGTTAGGTCATGATGTAATTATAATTGTAAATTTCCTATTAAATTGTATTTAATGAATATGAAACGTATAATAAATGTCATGAGCTTTGATGATAACCCAATCATGCCCCGGTCACCTTTTCCGCTGCGGGTCGGGGTGTGACACACACTGAGCAGCATTGCCCATTAACGAAGGCAAAGAAAAATGAGACGGGAGAAGGTTCCGGCACCGGTTCTTCAAATGTTTGATGTTACCCGTTTGGTTTGGTGTTTTTAATAAAGTTTGTGTAATGTTTCTTTCTACTGTGTTTGTTATGTTTGATTTTTATTATTAGTTACATTGATGAATAAAAATAGTAACAATAGTAGGTTAAAATTAAAAAAAAATTAATCGGTTACATTATATAAAAAAAATTAACTGGTTACAAAAAAAATAAAAAATTACTCAGCACCAGTTCCAGTAAGATTTTATTTCTTTGATCGTTTACTAGCGGCAGATGCAACACTTTCCGATGAGTTTCTCTTAGGTGCGGGTACCTCGGTACAATCGTCATCCGAATCGTTAGTCTCCACTTCTTCGTCCTCCTCTTCGTCAACAATTTTATGCTCTAACTCAACTTCATCTTCTAGACTAGTTTTATGTTGAACACGATCAACGGCATCCAAATGGTCCTTTAAGCATATTGCCATCTCTAGCCATTCCGGAGTTAGTCTTGTTCTTCTAATTGACAAAACCCTGCCACTAAGAGGAAACACACTTTCCGAAGCTACCGTGGAAGCTTGGACCGTTAGTATATCACGAGCCATGGTGGCTAGAATCGGGAATTCGGATTCTTTCGATTTCCACCATGCCAAAACATCAAATTTCCTATACTCCTCGGTGGTCATAGTACGCGAATACTGATTTTTTTTATATCTCCCAAGTTCACTTGTTGGTTCACTACCCCTTTGTTGTCTAGCCGTCTTGTCTCTAACGACATTCAACATGGTTATAAGTGGATCCCCGCTTGTTTTCATCGTTAGAGGCTGTGAACCGAGACTCAAACAAATTTGTATGATTTTTTTCACCATATTTTTTTAAATAATGATCATAAAGTTTGGCCATACACTCATTGAATATTTTTTTTTTGTTTTTGCTTTAAAGTAGGATTCTTCTCATGCATATCCAACTTGTCATAAATTTCATCAATTAAAGCTTCAACACCCGGTACGTTTAAAGCTGGATTTAAAGCGGCGGCACATAGAAAAACGGGTGGTAATTCTAAAAAATATTTTTAAAATTTTTGAATCATTGGTCTCATCATATTCCTTAACATGTCACTAGAATTTTCAAACTTTTTAAAATTAGTTGTTATCAAATACAATTGGTCCACAACTTTAGAACTAGTAGGATAATAAACACCGGAAATCAAAGTCGTTGTAGTTTTAAAAACTTGTAAAAAAGTAGTTAGTTTATGAATATTTTCCCAAGCCGTGTCGGGAAAGGGGACGACTAGGTACTCATCACTTAAAGTTGTATGAAAAGATTTTAAAGTGCCATTTGCTTTATAGCCATTTCAAACATATGACAAGTTGAATTCCAATGAGTCGGTATATCCCAATTCGGTCCAATAATTTTTTGGTTGACATCTTTATAAAGTTTTTTATATTCTTGATATTTTTCTTTTCCACGTTTGAAAACATCTTGGAGCATAGCTCTAAATGCTATAATAAAATCCGATACAAATTGATCTTTTAAACTGGTTTGCACTACTAAGTTAATAATATGTGCAACGCATCGTGTTGGAAAAAAACACCATCTACTATTGGTTTGTACTTCAACTTTAATTTTTCAATCGCCGTTGTGTTGTTTGAAGCGTTATCAAAGGATATTGAAAAATTTTTATCTTCTAAACCATATTTAATTATTGTGCCATTTAAATTTTATAAAATTTTTTCTCCCGTATGAGGAGAAGGAAACTCGTCAAACGCAATCGTACGCTTCATCATTTGCGATGTATCGGGATCAACCCAATGAGCGGTGACACATATGTACGATTCCGGTAAACCATGTGGAGCCGACCACACATCACTAGTTAGGTTTACACTAGTTTTTAAATTCTTAAAAAAAACAATTAAATCTTTTTTGCATTTTCCCATAAACTTAAACAATGACGTTTTAAAGTGCGACGACTTACATGATTATAGCGAGGTTGTAGCGTCTCCCGAATAAGCTTAGTAAGATCGGGGTCGTCGAAGTGTCCAAACGGCAACGCTTTTTGTATCACCAACTTCGCCATTCGATCGCGAGCTAATTTTTGTTTATAACGAAAAATGGTACCATCTTTGGATAGTGGAACTTGACCGGATGTCATTTCCTTTAAATCTTTGCAATACTTATTAATATGATTCGTTAACGTTGAGTTTGATTCCTTGGCTAATAATGATCCATAATGTTTATATTGAGCTTTTTGCGAGCCGTCACTCATCTCGACCAACTCCCAATTGCTCCAAACTTCCTTATTGCGATTATGAGACAATGTTCCAACCACATATGGAACCGATTGATCTTGAGGAACATTGTTAACGGATTGGGAATTTGCGTTTTTGGAACTCTTTGAGGCCATTTGTTGATTAGTATGTGAAAAAGAACAAGAAAGAAATGTAACAAGAAGAATAGATATGAGAAATTGTGTGCTAAACAATAGATTTCTAAACACTATATATAGAATCGGTTCCAACGGTCAGGAACCGGTTCCAACGGTCAGATTTGTCATTAAATGTTTCTGGGAACCGGTTCCAACGGTAACATTATAACGGCTATAATCGGTTCCTACTGGAACTGCATTACCGGGTACTGGTGGAACCGGGTACTAGTGAAACCGGGTACGGGTAGTAACCGGGTACAGGTAGGAACCGGTACAACCCGATTGAAATGGTAAAATTGTGGAACAGCGGTTCGAACCAACGGTATTTTGAACCCGAAACTGGTTTTACTTAATGTCGGGTAGGAACTGAAACCGGGTCCAGTTCGGTTCTACCGGTTCGGGTCGAAACCGGTTTTTATGCCCATCTCTACTATTCAGTCCACATCAATATAACTTATGGTCCTATTCTAATAATTGACTTTCTTCATTCATTGATTGCAACTGAAAGCGATGCAAAGTATACCCTTTAAACATATTTTTCATCCGTTTTCAGGAAAAAAAAACATTTTTTCCGGTATCGATCCGGTTAAACTAGTAATACTCTAATAGGAGCAGGGGTGTAGGATAGCTGGGATGGGAGGGGGCGGCCGACCCCCGAACTTTTCGCTCAGTAGTGGAGAATATGTAGTTTTCGTTTAGAAATTTTTGGGTATATACGTTTTCGAACCCCCAGTTTTATAGAAATTTTTTAGTATATACATTTTCGACCCCGGTTGGAAATCTCAAGCTTCGCCACTGAATAGGAGGAATGTGTTTGTTTCACAAATCAATATCAAGCAGGCAGACAGGCCTTTCAATGTGACCACTGCTGCTGTTATGAGTTATTATTTTTATAAAACCACCAGTGGTAGTTATTGTTAATACTCTTACTCCAATTATTCAAACAATCATACAACTACTCTTCAATCACCATGTTAACCTCCACTTTACCCTTCTTTCCTCTGCTTCTCCTCTTGTTCTACACCACCACTGCACAACCATACAATGCCACCCATCGCTTCTTCCTCGCCTGCGGTTCACCCACCGCCACCACTACTGACCGCAGATGGGACGGTGATCAGAATTCCAAATTCCTCCCTTCCAACATCACCAACACCTCCTTTTCAGCCACCCCCTTACATCTGGATCCTTCAGTACCCTCAACCCCTTACTCTCATGCTAGAATTTTTAACACTTCTTCATTCACTTACACGTTTCCCGTCTCCGAAGGCCCCAAATTCCTCCGCCTCTATTTCTATTCAAGGATTACGTGGTGTTTGTCACTGACCCGGATCGCAGCAGAGGCAAGCAAGATCTGTGGGTCGCGATGCATCCTAATCCCAATTCTGAACTATATCGTGATGCTTATTTGAACGGGTTGGAAGTCTTCAAGCTAAGCATGGTGGAAGTCTCGCTAGCCCAAACCCGGAACTTATCTCTACAACCCCACCAACCGAGCCAACAACTACTGTAAATAGGAACAAGAAGAAACCTCCATATGCCGCGATTATTGGAGGTATTGTCGGAGCATTAGTCTTGTTGTCGATCTTAGTTCTCGTAGTTTTCCTGAAACAAAGACGAGTCAAAGATTATAGTGCCGCTGAAGACAGGTCATCATACGGGCCAGCATATAGTGAATCGAAGTCTTCACATTCAACGCTGCCATCAGATCGTTGCCACCGTTTTTCACTTACAGAAGTGAGATCCGCTACGGGTGAGTTTAACGACGATTTCGTCATAGACAACGGAGGGTTCGGTAAGGTGTACAAAGGTTACATTGATAACGCTTCAACTGTTGTTGCAATCAAACGGCTCAACGAAACATCCAATCAAGGTTTTCAAGAATTCCATACGGAAATAGGGATGTTGTCTAAACTACGCCATGTCCAGTTAGTGTCCCTGATTGGATACTGTGAAGATGCAGGAGAGATGATACTGGTCTATGATTACATGGCTCACGGGACTCTAAGCGAACATCTGTACAAGACAAACAACCCTCCTTTGCCATGGAAAAGACGTCTCCAGATCTGCATCGGTGCAGCCAAAGGGTTGCATTATCTCCACACAGGTGCAAAACGTTCGATAATTCATCGGGACGTCAAGTCCACAAATATCTTACTGGATGAAAATTGGGTTGCTAAGGTATCGGATTTTGGTTTGTCAAAGCTAGGCCCTAGTGACCAAGCACAAAACCATGTTAGCACTGTGGTGAAGGGTAGTATCGGGTATGTGGATCCTGAATACTACCGAAGCCAACAACTGACGGACAAATCTGACGTGTACTCATTTGGAGTTGTGCTGCTTGAAGTGTTGTGTGCAAGACCGGTTATGATCATTGGGCTGCCGAAAGAACAAGTGAGTTTGGCAGAGTGGGGAAACTTTGTTACAGGAAGGGGACACTGGAGAAGATAATTGATCCAAAAGTAAGGAGTGTGATTGCACCCGAGTGTTTACGGCAGTTTGGTGATGTGGCAATTAGATGCTTGAAAGAGCAAAGAAGTGAAAGGCCAGCAATGGATGAAGTAGTTTGGGGACTTGAGTTTGCATTGGAGCTACAAGAAGCTGCCGATAAAACAGTCGGTGAGCGCGTGTCTGAAAATCAAGAACTTCCCTTTCTTATGCAAGGAGAGACGACAACAGACGATGATGTGTTCACAGGATCGAGCACGATAAGAAATGGCACATCGTTGATTAGTAGCAGTGATGAAGGGTTCAAGTCAGAAACAGTTTTCTCTGAGATTCTGAAGCCAGCAGGAAGATGATTTGAAAGTTGAGCTTTCCTTTAAGATTTTTAATTTTCAGTCAAGAGTTTAAACAATTTTCATCTTAAATTTCGACTTTGATTTGTAATAGTAGTAACTAAATTATGTGTAGTTTGCATCATTCCTTTCCTTTACGTATTGATGTATCATATAAAATAAATTCGGACGATTGTAATACCGTTCATTCTATGTCCCTAAACTCCAAACACTAAACCCGTATTAAGTCTTCTAGTAATTAACATGTCATCTGACATTGAAGCCATTGTCTGATTGTATCAAGAATATGTATGTTCATATGTTGTGATGTAACAGATGAAAATATGAAATAAACATAGGAAACACCTAAGGGATTTTAAAACACGCCTACCTTCATTCTCGTCAAAGTTGACAACATTTTTATAAGATGGAAGAAAGGGTGCTTTTACACTTGAAAGCGACATGCGTTCATATAAAACTCACAAAGTCAAATTTGGCAATGCCATATATTCAACATTATCAAACATATGTATTTACGATTATTAGGACGTAATTTGTATATTGAAAAAATAGATATAGATATATACAAGTATACAAGCAACTTAGGACGTAATTTGTATGACACACGTGTATTTCATTGTGTGTGAACTTTAAATTGACAAGTGAGATTGATACGGCAAAAGAATACCCAAATAACATCTACAGTATTTCTTATGGTAGTAGCAAAACTTAAAAGACTTTTCAAGTCAACCAGCCAATCATTTGGCTTTGCAGTTCTAACGGTAACTAATGTTAATATTCCCAGCACCAACAAGGAAACCTATCAAGCATTATGCTCACCTTCACTTTACCCATTGTTTCTTTGCTCCTCCTCTCCTCCTCCTCCACCGCCACCTGACCGCGGCCCAACCATACAACGCCACCGACTATTACCTCTTTGACTGTGGTTCCTCCACCACCACTTTTCTGACCGGATATGGGATAGCGACGAACGTTCCAACTTTGTGCCCTCCAACATCACTACCACCTCCTTTTCATCCACCCCCCTTCACCGAGATCCTTCGGTCCCCCAAACACCTTACGCCACCGCCCGAATCTTTAACACTTCTTCGTTCACATCACATTCGGTGTCCAAGGCCCCAAATTCCTCCGTCTACATTTCTACCCTGCCATTTACTCTGACCTCAAACCAGAACAATCTTTCTTCTCGGTATCATCCAACGGCTACTTGCTGTTAACCAACTTTAGTGCTTTCCTAACCGCCTCCTTTCTGGCTAAGACGCAATCCAATGCAAGAGTCGAGGGACCCCTGGTTCCTGACTTTGTCAAAGAATTCATAATCTACATAAAAGATACACAAATCCTAAACGTTACCTTTACACCCTCACCCAACTCGTACGCCTTCATCAACGGTATTGAAATCGTTTCAATGCCAGAAGATCTCTACTTTAACAAGAAACTCAAATATGTTGGGGTAATTAACGGACCCGTTATTGACAACAAAATGGCGCTTGAAAATATCTACAGGTTAAACATGGGTGGGGGACATGTATCGGGCAATGGAGATACCGGTATGTACCGGTCATGGGATCCTGATAAAACTACATATTCAGCAGCAATTGGGTTGACACCTGTTTATGATCAGCTGAAGCCGATTACATATACAACAGAGACACCGAATTATACTGCACCCGGGCTAGTTTATCGAACCCAAAGGAGTATGGGCAATCAGTCTGACAAGTATAATCTGACTTGGATACTTCCCGTTGATTCCGGTTTTTATTACCATCTCAGGCTCCATTTTTGCAACGTTATACCACAATACAAAAACGTAGCCAGGTGATTTTCATGGTCTTCATTAATAATCAAACCGCTGATGACGAAATTGATCTATTTTACTTAACTCGTGGTAGTGGTTATCCTGTGTATAAGGATTACGTTGTGTTTGTCAATGACCCAGATGGCAGCGGAAGCAAACGAGATTTGTGGCTCGCGATGCATCCGAATCCCCAATCTCATTTATATAATGATGATATATTAAACGGTTTGGAAGTCTTCAAGTTGAGCAAGGTTGGTAGTCTGGCTAGCCCAAACCCCAAACTATATAATGCTGCTTATGTAAATGTTTCTCTCGTAATACAGAACACAAAGAAAACTAAGTTATATGCTTCCATAATTGGAGGTGTCGGGGGAGGGTTAGTCGTGTTGACGGTTTCAGTTCTTGTGGTTTTCTTGCGAACGCGAGTCAAACACTCTGGAAAGGTTGGTGACAAGTCGTTAACATCTACTAACTCTTACGATCCGTCATTACCGTTAGATAGATGTCGTCGTTTTTCACTTGCGGAAGTGAAAGTTGCTACCTGCGAATTTGATGCCAAATGTGTTATAGGCAGAGGAGGGTTTGGTACAGTGTACAAAGGGTACATTGACAACGCAAAAACCATTGTTGCAATCAAACGGCTCGACTCTTCATCCAAACAAGGTTTTTGTGAATTCATAACGGAAATAGAGTTTCTATCCAAACTACGACATGTACAACTAGTGTCCCTGATTGGATATTGTGATGATGAGGGCGAGATGATACTGGTCTATGATTACATGCCTAATGGAACTCTACGGGAAAATCTATACAAGAAATACAACCTTCCTTTTCGTGGAAAAGACGTCTTCGTATTTGCATTGGTGCAGCAAAAGGGTTGCAGTATCTCCACACCGGAGCAAACCGTGCGATAATTCATCGGGATGTGAAGTCCACAAATATCTTACTAGATGAAAATTGGGTTGCAAAGTTGTCTGACTTCGGGTTGTCAAAGCTAGGCCCTAAAGACCAAACAGAAAACCATGTTAGCACAGTGGTGAAGGGTACCATCGGGTAAGTGGATCCTGAATATTATCGGAGGAGACAACTCACTGTCAAATCTGACGTGTACTCCTTTGGCGTCGTTTTGCTTGAAGTGTTGTGTGCAAGACCTGTTATCGATCTAGGGCTGCCTGATGAACAAGCGAATCTGGCGGAATTGGGAAGGTCTTGTTATCAAAAGGGGACCCTGCATGAGATAATTGATCGAAACCTGAGTGGTGAGATTGCCCCTAAGTGCTTAACGAAGTTTGGAGAGGTAGCCTGTAGTTGCCTGAATGAAGAAAGATTTGCATGCCCAGCTATGGACGATGTGGTTTGGGGACTAGAGTTGGCATTGCAACTGCAAGAAGATGCTGAGAAAACGGGTGAAATGGTTTAGTGAGGCCATGTTAGAAAATCAACAGCTTTCATCCATCATGCAAGCCGAGATGGCCATAACCGATGAATGTGTGTTATTGGGTTCAACTGGAGTGGCAATAAGACATGACACGTCAACGACCAAATTTTCATTGAGATGTTGCAGCCAACAGGAGGCTAGTATAATTTTGTAGGCTCAGACTCCAGTGTCACAGACAAGCAATATTTCATAAGAGATATGTGGTGAAGGTCACATGTTTTGGTTTTATTTTGGTTTCAAAAGTTGTGTAAATAAACTATGTGTCTCTTGTATCACTCCTTTTATGTACAATTGATATATAATACCAATAATAGAAGGAATATAACAGTTATCAGATCACATGTGCTGTATCGATGTACCTATGATTTTAATACACAGAAGAAGAGCCTATAAACCTTATGAGAAACGGGGAGTTTAGATTAGCATTTTTTTGCTCATGGTCTGGGATTACTGGAATTTAAAAGGCTGATTATCTTTTTTTCCCGGCTTATGAATTTATCAACTTGAGCTTATAGGCTTAAATAAGTCATAAGCTCAAGTTGGTGAACTCACAACACAAGCCCGAAAAATGGGCTTAGGTTTTTCAAAATTCCTATAAGCCGGATAATAAGCTAATTAATCCAGACACCCGACGACCATGCTATCTTTATTTTCCAGTAAAGATACTAACTAGCAGTTATTTACCGACTTTCTAATCTATAAACCCTCTAGGCACTAACAATTAAAAAAAAAGAACAAAGCAAGTGGTTTGCAAGTCAACTAAAGCTGAGGAAATCAAGATACATCTGAAGCCATTGTTAATGGTGTCAATATATGTAGCACATGCACTATGTGGAGATGTTAAGTACGTAAAGAATATGATATACAGATGGTAATACAAAGGAAATAAGATAGATTTAATTATAAGAACAATACCTTAAAAGGTAATATTCTGCAAAATCAACAAAAGTACAGATTTTTAAAATTAAGCTGTGGTTTATATGCTTCTTTTATTAATTTATGAGTTCAATTGAAAGTTATAGGCCACCAAAACAAGCCTCAATAGCCATGGGCAAAGCTTTTAAGGGCGGGAGGGGGTGGCCAACCCCCGAACTTTCCGCTCAGTAGTGGAGAGTATGTGGTTCTTGTATAGAAATTTTTGGGTATATACGTTTTCGACCCCCCAGTTTTATAGAAAGTTTTAGGTCCGGTGACTTCTGCCCTCCCCCTCGGTGAAATCTCAAGCTTCGCCACTGTCAATAGCGTCTTAAATGTCGGATTTCGGTGATGTAACAATTAATAACTCTAGAAGCATGTTCAGTTAAAGTATAAAGACCTTGTATTAGTAAATAATTTCAACTGGAATACTATATGTAGTCTGGTAATCTTAACAGAATTAGGTAGTGTCATAAAAAAAAAAACATTCTTTTGAGTTTACTTTAAACAAAATGAGCAAATAGTCATCATTGTTACTAAACAACTCCCCAAACAATTTGACACTGTTACAAGTAACCAGGAAGTTTCTTTGATCTTAACCACTCAATAAACGTTGTCAAAGTTGGCGGGCTCATACATTCAAGAGAATGAAATGAGAAAGACAGCGTTCGAAATCCAAGCCACTAAAATGGTCATGTACAAACACATAAAATAAAAACAGACCGAGAGGCGACAACAGAATGAAACTACCAGCTTAATTAGGATTAAAACTGCTTATGTGATAGGCTAAGTAGCTTCGATCACCACAGTTCGCAAACAAACTACCATTAGAGTGGAAAATTAGAAGAACACAAACTCTGCAAGAACAGATAATACTAAACACATCACTTATCGTATTGCTATGTGATAATCAGAAGAAACAAATACAACTGTTAAAGCAATAATTCTGTGAGACAATACATCGAACACCTAGAGTGCATACTCACTATGCCACCAAAAATATCCAATACATGCAATAAGAAGAAAATGGAACATAACAGCACATAAATTAGCATTAAAGAAATACAGTTTTTGTGAATTGATATTGATATGCGAATGATTACAACTTAGAAACTGAAAGTATTACAGGATAGAAATAGAAGGTGATGGGAACTAGCAGTTACAGAGCAGAGATGGGAAGAAGAAGAAGAACACACATTAACAATATTCATTCTTGACCTACACTCTTGATCTCTTCGACTTTATACGCTGTGATGGTTTCTTCACGGTCCAATAGACTTCTTTTCTCTTGTTGGGCTCCTTAAACGACCTGCTGCTAGTTGGGCCCAAAGTGGACTAATACGATCATAACATACAGTCGCTAAAACTACGGTGATGCAGCGATAATACCTATACATAACCGTATGATTCAACAACAAAAAAATGTGTAAAAACAGAATATATCACTAGTTGCGTACCTTTGAGAAACAAGGTTTACATGAAGGATTTGCCAAAATCAGATATTCAGTGTCTTCTTAAGTCGGAAGTTTGGGCGCAAATTTGAGTTTGGGAGGTTGTGTTTTGAAACCGGCAAAAGTATACATGATGACTAATTCCGGCAAAAGAAAACTGACCTATTTTGGCCCTCTTGTGATGGTAGCAAGTTTCAAAAGTATACCTGATGACTATTTCCAACGGACATCGGGAGGCCATTAGTGGGGGTGAAGCTTCTTTGGGGGGTTAGTATAGACGCAAGCTTTATTAGTGGGTTAAACAAATAAAAGAGCCGCTAAGGCTGTAGATTTGATGCGTCTTCTACCCAAATTAGTGATCCGCAGAGTGAACTACTCTTGCTTCGATCCTGTATGGGCATTGCCAAACTTTTCTTTGGCTTGTGGACATGCCAACCTATACACATGGAAGATGTAGCGTTGTTCTTTGACAAAGGGTTGCGTGAGGCGATTGAGGAATTGATGGTTTGTGGAGGTCCTTTCTTTGGAGACTTACAGTGGCGACTTGCTTCCTTACCCATTAGGTTTAGGGATGTATTCGGCTGTAGAGGCTTCATCCTATGCTTTTGTGGCCTCGAGGGCCCAATCGTGGGTGCTACAGGACCACATCTTAAGAGACAATGACATATGTGGTATGGATTCTGAGTATGTTTGTGCTTTGGCTTGTCTTCGTGATACGATTCCAAGCTTTGACTTCAGCGGTTTCACTAATAAGGACACCCTCCCCTAAAGCCCAACATGCATTCGCGAGTGCTCTTTTTAGTAAAATTGTCCATGACATCGTACAGTTTGACTTGACCGTTAGACAAAAAGCCGTTTTTGAGTGTCTACGAGCACCACATGCACAAGATTTTTTTCTTGTTATACCTGTAGATGGGTTAGGCCAACGGTACTAATAAGGACACCCCCCCTAAAGCCCAACATGCATTCGCGAGTGCTCTTTTTAGTAAAATTGTCCATGACAACGAACTACAGTTTGACTTGACCGTTAGATAAAAAGCCGTTTTTGAGTGTCTACGAGCACCACATGCACAAGATTTTCTTCTTGTTATACTTGTAGATGGGTTAGGCCAGCATATGTCGCCGATGGAGAACCGTACTATCCTTAAGTATCGCCTCGTGATTCCTTTATTTCTTGTTGATGAGGTATGCCCTATGTGTCATACGTGTCACACCCCAACCGATGGCGGAATCATCGGGGTAGTGGCACTAGGCGAATCAGATCGATCAAGGGATTCTATAACAGCCATTTCAAATATTATAATCAACATTCAATATCCCATACTATCAAACTCATAAACCTTCAAAATAACCATTACATTTCACAAAATCTCTTAACATAAATCCAATTCGATCTCCCCTAGATTTTCATTACAAACCATTCTAAATAACTAACGGAACAAACTAAGCTACGCATGCAAAATCCAAGCATCCAAGCTACAAAATCCTCAACCTGTTACATACGTTAAAATATAAGTCAATACAATTAAGTAAATGTGAGCATACAAGTTTGAATAATACTAGCATAGTCGAGAAAGCGTTTGCGGAAACAATCTAATTACATATCATGATACACCAAAACACTTAACATAATATAGGCTCATTTCTCATGCTAACTAACGTGAGAAGGCTTGCGCGTCCATCCTAACTAGACCCCGTTGGGTGTAAGCCACACTATAGTACCATGCTAGCTAAGGAGGCAGGTTAACGAAAATAAGTCCTAGTCACATGTTTCTAGTATCACATGTCGAGCATATACAATCAGATTATTCGCATGTGATAAACAATTTTGATTCGTGATGTGATTTTGTTTATAGGAACGTATGTAACACCCAAAAAGTGCGTTAAAGCGAAAATGGGTCAAGTATACTCACTGTGGGTGCGTTTAGTTAGCTTAGAGATTCTGAGGAGAGGTTGCGGAGTGTGCCGGATCAGCCTGTAAACGAACAGAAGTGCATCAGTCTTCCGAAAAGCCGAAACGGTGAACTTTGAGTTGAGCAGTGGCCAAGTTCGGCGAACTTGTGTGTAAACACACATGTTCGAGCGAACTTGTGAAATTCTGATGAGTTATGAGCCAAGTTCGGTCGAATTTGATGAGATTCTTCAGAATCTTGTCAAGTTCGGCGAACTTGTGGAGAATCCTTACTGAGGAGACAAGTTCGGGCGAACTTGTATAGTTTCCTAAGAAACTATGCAAGTTCGGGCGAACTTGCAAGAAAACATGGTGAAAAGTACCCAAGTTCGGTCGAACTTGACCCATTTGGGTACAAGTTCGGTCGAACTTGACTTGGGGAACTGGTGATTCTCGAGCGAACTTGATATTTTCGGGTCCAAAATCTTGCGTTTTCACGTCGTTTGTTGAGGAAAATCGAGTGTTCATCCCTCCAACCCTGTGCTACTGAGCAAACTTAGGACGGAGAGGTCTTTTAGAGCTGTTTTAGCCGTTTTACAAAAGCGTGGGCTAATCCGGGCGAACTCGGGGTTCGTTCGGATTAGTCCGGCTTGTGTAAACCAACATAAACTTCATTATGCTTCCAGATCTGGGATCTTGAATGATAGATGCTTCGTTTCATATCAGAAAATGTACAAAACATCCTCAAAAGTCCGTATTTTGTGTCAAAATCGACATTTATCAAAGGTTTTCTCAGACCTAGAACTTACAAGCCGAGATCTTGCAGATCTCGTGTTTGGGAAGCCTCTGCTAACACCAAACGAACTTGTATTGTATAGATCTAAGTTAAAAACAGAAGTTTTGAAGAAAAAGATGAAGATTTTCGTAAAAGAATGGGTTTTTGATGAAAACGAAGGTAGATCCTTGTGCAAAGTCGTTGTAAACCTTTGTTGGTTGTTGATAAACGTTGTTGTAGTCGAAATCGGGTCTTTTCTTACTTAGAACACGAGAGATTTGGAATGAGGGAGCCCTGAGCGAACTTGGTCAGCAAGTGCAAATGAGAGGGATGAGCTAAGTATTTATAGGAGAAGGCAAAAATGAAGGCTGGTGAGAGCAAGTTCGGCCGAACTTGTAACAATTTGTACCAGTTCGCGTGAACTTGTAGAGATTTCAAAGGTGGGATTAGCTAAGTTCGGCCGAACTTGTACATTTCTGTACAAGTTCGAGCGAACTTGAAGAAACAAAGGAATCCTTGTGTCATCAAGTAAGTTCGGGCGAACTTGTGGTCTACAAGTTCAGCCAAACTTGACCTGGTGGCCAAGGTTCGTTTGATTATTTCGCGTTATGAGTTCGTTTGGTTATTCGGTTCGCATTAGATAGTTATATTAAGCGTTAAATTAAAGCGTTATGCGTTATAGTTGATATAATAGTGCGATTTAACGATTCGAGAGTGCGAGAGCGATGCGATAGCAAGCGTAAGCATAAATCACAAACACACATAAATAATATAAAACCACATAAATAACTGCGATTTGCGATGCGATGAGATTAGCGATGCGATTTATTAAGCGATTAGATGCGATAATAACGTACAACACTATAATTAATTAACATAAACTTTATTATTAACCGAATCTCAGGATTACAAAAGGATAGAAAACAGAGAACAAAAGAAGAGATAACAATCGAATTTTCGAGTTGTTACAATAAGGCGTGCTTGGATTCTTATGGGGAGCATGCACTTCATTGTAGAGAGCTCCCGGGATTCAAATACTGGCATGATTTGGTTAGTGATGTCCTTTTTGACATATTCAGGCGTGCTGGTATTTCTGCTAAGAAAGAGACACCCGTTAATTTCTTAACTGACCCGTTGGAAGGGAGATCTATACTTCAACAGCCGACATTCTGGTCTTTGGATGGGTAGGAGGAAAACATGCATGTGTGGATGTAACAGGGGTTTCCCCGCTTGTGGGCTTAGGGGGTAGTGCTTTCACGGTGGGTCAGGCTGCTTTAAAGGCTGCTTCGGGTAAAGTGACCAAACATGTGAAAGCGTGCCTTGACAACCAGCATGTGTTTATCCCATTTGCTTTTGATACTTTTGGTTTCCTGGCGCCAGAGGATGTGGACCTTCTTAGTCGAGTTCAAAGGGTCATGCATAGTAATGTTATGACCCGAGATCTATGGACGTAGTTTTTAAAAGACTTAGTTATGCTATTAAAAAAGGGGTAGCGACACAGCTTGTTGCCCGTTTACCATCTATCTCGATGTAAATTCGTTAGATTAAACAGACTACGCTTGAATATAGTGAAATGGTACGGGGTTGTTTAACAACAATTAAAATGAGAAAAATATAAAATGGAAATTGTAAATTGTAAATGGAGCCAAAATCGGTCAATACAGTTAGGTTCGTTATGATACTCATTCGGTATAGTAACCAAAATAGATATGACTAAGAGAATATCAACACGTATTTTATATTGACTGAAAACAATAAACAAATACCGATACCGGTTCGGATAATATAAAAACTAGTACCGATGTTATTCGGTCAGAACTAGTTCGGATCACCACGTCATTGGACGTTATTGATTCGGTTCGTCCGATAAGAAACAAAAAAAACAACTTTCATTAAAACGAAGATAAAAATTAGGACATCGAAACGGTATATTTGAATTTTTATAAAACATTATATTATATAATTATTATAACAAAAAAGGATAAACATTGTAATTTTATATTGAAAAACTAAATTGTGAGATGACCTTAATGACATGGCTTCAATCACTTCACATCACCATCATACTCAGTAAATCTCACCAATAGCAAAGCCGAGGTAGAGTCTGAGAAAGGTAAGATGTAGACAACCTTACCTCTAACCCATAGGAATAGAAAGGTTGCTTCCAGTGAGACCCCTGACTCTATTGCTTCGATCACTTATACATTATTATTCATAACCGGCATCGAGTAAGATCTATATCAAGACACATATAAAAATAAGGATGTCACGACGGAACACTCGAAACAAAATTTGTCCAAAAGTAATTATAATAAAAGAATATTTTTAAATCTAATACTAATAAAAGAGTTTACTTAATGACAAATATCATTCTCATGCTAATAAAGAGTCTATTTAATGTCACATGTCATTCTCTATATAAGTTGAGCTTATAAGCTTAAATAAGTCATAAGCTCAAGTTTAAGTTCGATTACAAGCCTGAAAAAATGGGCTTTAGGTTTTCCAAAATTCCAATAAGCCTATAAGCCAGAAAAATAAGCTAATTAATCCAGAAACACCACAACCATGGTATCTTTATTTTCAAGTAAATGGGTATTATCTAGCAGTTTTTTACCGACTTTCTGATCTTTAAACCCTTAGGTACTACCAATGAAGAAAACAAAGCAAGCTGTTTGCAAATCAACTAAAGCTCAGTAAATAAAGATATATATATAAAGCCAAAGTTTAATTGTATCAATATGCAGCACACGCGTTATGTTACGTACGTCAAAAATATGATAAATGGTGAAGAGATATGGTCCTAGACCCCCTACGGGCCCAGATTAAACCCCCGCGGGCCTATCACTAAACCCATATCTAAAAAAACCAACTAGCCTTGACAACTCACCTGTGGGCTTCACCCGCCACGGAGTGGTATGCCAGCGCGGAGGAGATAAACAACACAATGTGAAAGCGGCATGCAGCCAATCATTGTCCGCTAAGCACTGTACCATGTGACATCCACTAAACGATTGTTGCGAGGGGACAAGAGGTACAGTCGACGATGATGTTTGGCCATTCGCATGCTGAGGATTTATATCCTCCCAACCTCCACTAACAGTTGACACAGAGACACCAAGAAAGCGACGTGTGGCCAATCAGAGCGCACGGGCGTACTCCTACCTCTACGGACACAAGTAATACCAGATCCTAGTGATCTCATTAGTCAGATAGTAGGTAGACCACTTTCTCCCAACTCATCCAAAATAACTCCCCCCCCCCCCAATAAATCCTTCTAGCTCTAAAATTCTGAAGTGAAAATCAGATAAGCCGTGAATTGACTTTGCTTAGAGCAGATGGAGAAGTTGAAAAGATATCCATGACTAGTGCATTTGGTGTAACGACTCGTATCTTCGTATTTCTATTTTAAAAAAATGTTCGTATTCGTATTCTAATTTTAGAAACCTTACATTCGTAATTTAATTTAATCTCACAATCGAGGCGTTAATCATAATAAAATTCATATTTTATATTTTTTATTTTATTCACACAACCGATCATTTAAAATATGTATTTATACGCAAACCGACACTTTTATACGTATAAATACTTGTACGCACATCCTCAATACTTGAATTATACTTTTATACTTTTTATATACTCAATTACATAATATATACCCAAGAAATACCAAGAAATATACCAATCATATTTCTACCTCATCAATCCTCTTTCACCTTCTTTAACCAATTATATTTCACCCTTTTCCACCTCCTTTCTCCACCAATCACCTTCTCAATCGTCTTCCACCTTCTTTAACCAATCATATTTCACCATTTTCCACTTCCTTTCTCCACCAATCACCTTCTCAATCCTCTTCCACCTTCTTTAACCAATCATATTTCAGCATTTTCCACATTCTCTACCTATAAACACCAACCCCCTTCTACCATTTTCTTCACACCATTCTTCTCTCCATCTCTCTAATTCTCTCAATCTCTCTAAATCAAGAATTCTAAAATGACACTAATTCTCTCAATCTCTCTAAACTCGCGGATTGCCGGATTTTCCGGTGATTGCGAGTTCTGCCGCGCTGAAGTCCGGTTTTTGAATTCGAGTTTTAATTTAAGTATTATTTGTTTCATTGTTTACACAAACGAGTTAAGTGGCGGAGTGGTGTAGTGTTTGTTTGTTGAATCGGCTGACCCGGGTTCGAAACCCGGCAGCTTCCTTTTATTTTTTCTTCACTTGTTTTCATTGTTTATTAATTATAGTTTTTAAATTCTAAAATATTTATTAATTATGTATTGTTTAAAATTAAATGGACAATATTTACGCAACGAAAATTATAACTGACTATTCGATTAATAAACGAAGCGGGTTTTGAAACCTGTTTTTCGACGGATGTTACACTATACTTCTCTCAAATCTTCCAAGCAAGGAAGAGAGCTCTAAGAGTTCTAAAAGAAACATTAAGTGTTTTAAAATAAGCTTTGAAGCTCCAACCTCCAACTCTTCACGGAATCACCAATCGGAAAGCATATGCAATATTGTGAGTACACTCGACCCACTTTTGTTTATAACACTTTTGGGTGTAACATGTTTTACATATACAAAAATCATGAACACTTAAACTTGATGAGACGCACAAACAATCTTATACACATGAATACTTGAATCTCATACTTAATGCTTGTCTTGGATATTCGTTATGCTATGCTTTAGTCATTAACTATTTTTAGCCTTCGTTTGACATGCTTAGCGCTATAGGAATTCACGCATCCACCTCCATCGTGTTATTCGTGAGGTCATGTTAAAACATCGTGATTGTGTTAAGGGTTTGATTATTAGTATTGCATGTCTTGATATTGCTCTTGTATAGATTTAGTTGCCATGAGGATTGTTTAAACTTATTCGTATACGTATGCTATGCCTAAACTTGTGTACTCGCCTTTGCTTTCGCATTGACATTATTTTAAAACATGTTACAGGTTGAAGGAGATGATGCTATGAAAACAATATAGCAAGGACTAGATACACACAAATTAGACGTTAGGTATAATGTTGATGTATCAATTTTGTTATGACTTTGCAAATGTTATGTTGTTTCTTTGTTTTGTTATATTGATGTATTTGACAATTTTTATGAAATGAAATATGGTTTAATTAATTATTGTCACTTATTAATGTTGTGAGCAATGAGCAATCTCGTTTTCGTCTCATCCCGATGTTTCCGCCATCGGTTGGGGTGTGACAGATTGGTATCAGAACCATAACTATAGGGAATTAGGTAGAATTGTCATGCATTCGACCTAGTCTATAGTTTAGCACCACATTCGACCATACGTGATTCGAATGCTAATTTCTTGAAACGTCTCTTATGTGTTAAATTCATGAAATGCTTTACGTGTTCATACTCGTTACATTATTTCAATCATACGCCTTTCCTAATGCATTTTACTCGATTATACTAAACTCGAAAACACTCGTATTACACAAGTGAGACGACTTCTCCAAAATAGGCGTGATATCCCCAATTTGGTGAACGACTCTCATTCCGCAAATTATTTATTTATTTTTTCACGAAGTTACACCATCAAGTTAGGAGTGACATCCACACCTTGATGGGAAACTCCTATTCAAACTCTAGTGGACTCTCGTCAAGTGTTGAAATTAAGTTTGACCCAACGAGTATCAACCACACTTAAGGTACGAAATCGTCGAGTTAGGGGTGAAACCCGCACCTTGTCGATTAAGTCCCATTCCTCGATTTTCAATCTCGCCAAAGTTTTGATTTTCCAATCGATTAGAGACGTAAAACATGCCATGAGAAATTCGGTGTCTTGCAGACCTATTTAGACCCGATACAAACTTTAACAACTCACAAACGCATTGCTAAGCGCACGATATCCGATTATCCACGAGAGACCCCATTCTTAACTCATCGCTTTCAATACGCATGCCATTCTTATACTCATATCTGTTTATCAAATCAATCGTTCACACTTATGCCTCCATTATTCCCCGACATCCTTGTCTTTTATACAAACCCCGTTTGCAATCAATCGGTTTAAACATTCGGACCCTAAAATACTTTCTTACACTTAAAAACTATTTTCCATTCTTATTTATGCGTAAACATACTTAGTTGGCAGTTACCTCCAAAACCATTTTTTTATTTCAAATACCTAACTTCCTCGTTTTTTTCACCGATAAAGAATTCTCTACAAAACTGAGATTGCCAATGCTCTTTAAATCCAACGAAAATTTTTGTTACAACCAATAGTGCGGTCACACTATTCATCAAAATACATATCGTTTTATACGAAAGCTTCCTTCTTAGGTATCACATTTGAAAATACCTTGTCATTGAGTTATTCAAACTTGTTTAAACTCGCTTGTCTATACACACACATGCACGTTTTACTTATGCTCAATGCCTCGAATCATTTTAGACAAACGAACCCTTTTTACAAACCTATCTTTTCGTTCCTCAAAACTTCATACTTTTCAACACATTTCAAACATCCAAATCTCGATTTTAGACAATCATTCTTCTAGCCAAAATGCTTTTTCTCCAAGGTCTTCCTCTTGAATAAACTTCGGGACGAAATTTCCTAAAGTAGGGGAGAATGTAACGCCTCGTATCTTCGTATTTCTATTTTTAAAAAATGTTCGTATTCGTATTCTAATTTTAGAAACCTTACATTCGTAATTTAATTTAATCTCACAATTCGAGGCGTTAATCATAATAAAATTCATATTTTATATTTTTTTATTTTATTCACACAACCGATCATTTAAAATACGTATTTATATGCAAACCGACACTTTTATACGTATAAATACTTGTACGCACATCCTCGATACTTGAATTATACTTTTATACTTTTTATACTCAATTACATAATATATACTCAAGAAATACCAAGAAATATACCAATCATATTTCCACCTCATCAATCCTCTTTCACCTTCTTTAACCAATCATATTTCACCCTTTTTCACCTCCTTTCTCCACCAATCACCTTCTCAATCCTCTTCCACCTTCTTTAACCAATCATATTTCACCATTTTCCACCACCTTTCTCCACCAATCACCTTCTCAATCCTCTTCCACCTTCTTTAACCAATCATATTTCACCCTTTTCCACATTCTCTACCTATAAACACCAACCCCCTTCTACCATTTTCTTCACACCATTCTTCTCTCCATCTCTCTAATTCTCTCAATCTCTCTAAATCAATAATTCTAAAATGACACTAAGTGTTCCACCCATTCTTCTCTCAACTTCTATATGTCACACCCCGACCCGCAGCGGAATAAGAGTCGGGGCATTGGGTTATCACCAAAGCTCATGATGTTTACTAAAATGTTTCATATTTATTAAATTCAAATTACAACTTAAATGTTCAAATCAAATCCATACAATTACAAGGAAATGAAACTAAGTAAAACAATCCAAAGGTTAAACTGATTTATTCTTCTAGGCCTTCCTATGTGTTTCTTGCCTCAACTGGATCACCTGTATCATGTGTAAAAAGAGGGATATTTTGGGTCAACAAAAGTTGGCGAGTGAACCTTGATAAAACATTGTTATTAATTTCTTGTTGTATATAGTATTGAAAATTTGTGCAATAAGTGAGCAAACGTATATATATAACAAACACAAACCAATTTGAATGAGTATATGATATGAATGATGATGACTGTGAGATCAAGGCTCAATTAAACGGAGCCGATCGTATGACGTGAATGATGATGTATGTGAGATCAAGGCTCAATCAAACGGAGCCGATCGAATGAGGCACCTGATACTCAACTCGTATCCCACGGGGAGCTAATGGGCCTAATGAAATGCTTGCACTGAAAATGATAAATCCAAACTAAACATAATTCACACAACAATTTGTACACATTTGATACACATTAGATCACAGATATGATGAATGCACAAGTGTTTATATTTATATAATAACAAAATTGTACGACACATGATACACCCCAAAATGTGATTAAAACGGGGAATTTGGTAGAGATTCACTCACATTGGGTGCGTTCTTTTGATGACGTTGGATGCGCACGAGTTTTGGGATTTGATCGACGAGGAAAACTAACCTAAATAATAACGAAGTGGTTCGGTAAATAAATAGATTTTAATTCATAATCTTAATAGGATTTTTAGATTTATTTTTGTGAGTTTAAGGACATTTTCTAACTTTAAAAATATTATTTTTAAGTATTTTTAAATAATTTTCTGATTAAATAAATAAAAAAATATAAAAATGTTGACCGTTGACCATTGACCGTTTGACCGGTCGGACTCAGTTTATTCATGCGCTGAGTGAGGTTCGAACCCGAGACCTCTCGCACGCGTGCACGCAGCTCTACCAACTGAGTTACGTGTCTAACCCGAAATATTCTCTGTTTTAATTATATATATATACTAATTAATTGTTATTTTTATTGGGTTGATATTAAAATGATTTAAAATGGCCAAACCGGTTGCATGGACCCGGAGTCGAACTCGGGTCGTTCGGTTCGTATGCGCACAGCCCAACCAGTTGGGCTGTGTGTCTAATCTGTTTATCTTACGGATTATATTACTCTTATAAACATAGTATGACTTGTTCGGATTCAGTTCTAAAAATATTGATTTTATTTCTGAAAGTCGGTACGTTGTATGATTCGAACTCATGACGTGCGTTTATGATTGCACACAGTCCACCGCTGGACTGTGTGTCTAACCCGGTTAAATATTCAGTTTTAATTAATCTTATACACATTTCGACTTCGTCTTCTTCAATTATAAAGACACAGAACAAAGGTGACCGACTGTTCTTGTTTAAATCGGTCATCTATCATATAATTGATTGGAATGAATAGGATAAAGAGGGTTACGGAGTTAAATGTACCGATCAGAGTGTCTTTCTCAGATTTCCGGCAAGAGTCGTCGGCTCTGATTTGTGACTTCCGTCTGAGTGAATCAATTAACAGTTTAGTTTATTGTGTTATGAAATTAAGTTACTGAGTAAGAGATATCAAGAGTTTTTAGATGATTATACCGATCGACAGTGAGACCTTGATGTTTCAGTGAAATTCCGGCGAGTGTGGGATTTCCCGGCAGCGTAATCTGGGACAGATTCTGGTTGAGGATTGAAGTTAATACATGTCTAATAATGGATTACAAGCAAAAGAGTCGAGAATTTTACCGATTTGAAGTAAGTCTCGGTTTTCCGGTGAAAGTCCGGCGACTGTAAAATATCTCCGGCGAGTGCTAAAGCTTCGAGAGTTTGTGCGATTTTGAGCGAAAAGATTACCAGGGTTTAGGTGGGTATTTATAAGGAAGAATCAGGATGAATTGAGTCTGAATTTGGTCTTGATTCGTGGTCAAGGTTTCTCCGACGGTTACGACCGCAATTGACTGTTAGACGTTGGTTATAACCAATGTCGACGTCGGTTATAACGTTATAGTCAAAAGGAAAATGGCTAAACTCGCGGATTGCCGGAATTTCCGGTGATTGCGAGTTCTGCCGCGCTGAAGTCCAGTTTTTGAATTCGAGTTTTAATTTAAGTATTATTTGTTTCATTGTTTACACAAACGAGTCAAGTGGCGGAGTGGTGTAGTGTTTGTTTGTTGAATCGGCTGACCCGGGTTCGAAACCCGGCAGCTTCCTTTTATTTTTTCTTCACTTGTTTTTATTGTTTATTAATTATAGTTTTTAAATTCTAAAAGATTTATTAATTATTTATTGTTTAAAATTATAATGGACAATATTTACGCAATGAAAATTATAATGACTATTCGATTAATAAACGAAGCGGGTTTTGAAACCCGTTTTTCGACGGATGTTACAGTATCCCCTACTTTTAGAAATTTCGTCCCGAAATTTAAGTAGTAGTGGTAACAGGAAAAAGATGCGGGTATTTCTCGCGCATTGAGTCTTCACGTTCCCAAGTAAACTCAGGTCCTCGTTTCGACTCCCAGCGTACCCTGACAATTGGAATACGACTTCGTCTTAAACGCTTCTCTCCGAAGTCCATGATTTCTACTGGTCTTTCAATGAAGTGCATAGATTCATCGATCTGAATGTCTTCTAGAGGAATATGGAGGTTTTCATCGGCGAGGCACTTCTTCAAGTTTGATACGTGGAATGTGGGATGAATTCTGTTGAGTTCTTCTGGTAGGTCAAGCTTGTATGCTACATGTCATACTCTTTCGAGTATCTTGAAAGGTCCTACGTAGCGTGGTGCTAGCTTGCCCTTCTGGCCAAAACGAACTACTCCCTTCCACGGTGATACTTTTAAAAGTACTTGATCACCAATGTTAAACTCCAAGGGCTTTCGTCGTTTGTCTGCATAACTCTTTTGACGACTTTGTGCCGCTAGAAGATTGTTTCAAATTTGATGGATCTTGTCTGTTGTTTCTTGAATTAATTCTGGACAGGTGATTTGTGCTTCCCGAATTTCGTGCCAACATACTGGAGATCGGCACTTACGACCATATAAAGCTTCGAAAGGAGCCATGCCGATACTTGAGTGATAACTATTGTTGTACGAAAATTCAACTAATGGTAGATGAAAGTCCCAATTTCCCTTGAAGTCTATGACATATGCTCGAAGCATGTCTTCAAGAGTTTGGATGGTGCGTTCAGATTGTCCATCAGTTTGAGGATGAAAAGCGGTACTGAGGTCTAATCGTGTACCCAAGGCGGCTTGTACGGCTCGCCATGTTCGTGAAGTGAAACGACCATCACGGTCTGAAATGATGCTTAAAGGTACACCATGACGGCTTACGATCTCGCTGATGTAGATACGAGCTAACTTCTCATTCTTGAAGTCCTCGCGGATCGGAATGAAGTGAGCTGATTTTGTAAGACGATCAATGATTACCCATATAGTGTCATACCCACTGGAGGTGCGAGGTAACCCGGTAATGAAATCCATGGTTATATTTTCCCACTTCCACACAGATATTTCGGGTTGGACTAGAAGTCCTGAAGGTCTTTGATGTTCAGCTTTTACTTTGGAACATGTAAGGCACTTGGAAACAAAAACAGCGATATCCTTTTTCATGCCCGGCCACCAGTAGGTGTATCGTAGGTCTTGATACATCTTGTCGGCTCCTGGGTGTACAGAGTATCGTGTTCTGTGCGCCTCGTTCATAAGGAAATCACGAAGGTTATCGCGATCGGGAATCCATATGCGATTTAGATAGTATAGAATACCGTCGGATTTGGTTTTGATTTTGAGTTCTGCTCCACATGACAGCTCATCGCGTACGTCGTTTTCTGTTACAGAAACATGTTGAGCTTCTAGGATTCGATCTTTGATGTCGGTTATGATTTGCGAACATAGAAGATGAATGGAGTTCGCATAACCTTTTCGACTGAGCGCATCGGCCACCACGTTTGCCTTGCCAGGATGATACCGAATTTCACAGTCGTAGTCGTTAAGAAGTTCGACCCATCTTTGTTGCCTCATATTCAACTCCTTTTGGTTAAAGATATGTTGGAGGCTCTTGTGGTCAGTGTATATTTCACACTTGGTACCGTAGAGGTAATATCTCCATATCTTGAGAGCGAACACAACGGCTCCAAGTTCCAGGTCGTGGGTGGTGTAATTCTTTTCATGAACTTTGAGTTGCCTAGAGGTATAAGCTATCACTTTTCCTCTTTGCATTAATACACAGTCTAGCCCTTGCCCTGATGCATCGCAATATACTACAAAGTCATCATAACCTTCAGGAAGTGTGAGGATAGGTGCGTCACAAAGCTTTTGCTTTAGGGTTTGGAAGGCTTCTTCTTGTTTAGGTCCCCATATGAAGGGTTTTCCTTTATGAGTCAAAGCCGTGAGTGGTACAGCAATACGGGAAAAATTGGCAATGAAACGTCGGTAGTAGCCAGCCAAACCAAGAAATGACCTAACTTCGGTAGGGGTACGTGGCGCTTGCCATTCCTGCACTGCCTTGATTTTTGAAGGATCTACATGTATTCCCTTGTCATTAACGACATGTCCAAGGAATTGTACTTCTCTTAACCAGAATTCGCATTTTGAGAACTTAGCGTAGAGCTTTTTAGTCCTTAAGAGTGTAAGGATGAGTCGAAGGTGTCGTTCATGATCGGATTTAGACTTGGAGTAGATGAGGATGTCGTCGATGAAGACTATGACAAAACGGTCGAGGTAGTCGATACACATGCGAAACGTTCCATCTTTCTTCTTCACAAAAAGAACAGGTGCACCCCAAGGCGATGAGCTAGGACGTATGAATCCTTTGTCAGTCAGCTCTTGCAGTTGACTGGCCAGCTCTTGCATTTCGGATGGGGCTAACCTATAAGGAGATTTTGCGACTAGTGTAGCGCCAGGTATAAGATCAATGCGGAATTCGACTTCTCTCACGGGAGGAAGTCCTGAGATGTCGTCGGGAAAGACTTGTGGGAATTCTTTCACTACAGGTATATCTTCGAGTTTCTTCTCCTTGTTTCCCTTCTTGACGACGTGAGTTAGGAATGCGACATAGTTCTTGCGGAGATATTTTTGGGCTTGAAGGCAGGACATCAATTTGAGTCCTTTCGAAGGGGTCTCTCCAAAGATTCGCAGGGTCTGACCGTCTGCAAGAGGAATGCGAATGAACTTTTCGCGGCATACTACTTCAGCGTGATGTTGGCTGAGCCAGTCCATACCGATTATAATGTCGAAACTTCCCAACTTCATAGGAATGAGGTCAACTGGAAAATCATGATTGTTTAGAGTGAGGGTACAATTTCGTATAATAGAGTTTAATGAGACTGGTTTTCCGTCAGCAATTTCCACCGTTAGAGATTCCATGATATTATCACGAGTTTGGTTGAGGATAGGTTCGAATTCTAAGGACACAAAACTCTTATCCGCGCCAGTATCGAATAACATGGATGCATAACTACCATTGATGAGAAACGTACCGTTAACCACGTTGTTGTCAGCTCTAGCTTGGTTGGCATTGATGTTGAAAGCTCTTCCTCTAGCAGGTGGAGGAGCTTGGTTAGCTTGGTTTACCGGATTTGCTTGAGCTTGGGCATGGATGATGGTCACCAAGCGTGGACATGTGTTCCTGAAGTGGTTCGGGTCTCCACAGTTGTAACATGCTCGCATGGGTTGCATCATGGGGTAGTTGGGTTGGTAGTAGGATTGGGCTATATGTTGTGTAGATGGTAGAAGTAAGGGTTGTTGGGCTTGACCCACTATCTGATGGTGGGTTTGGGTTGAGGGTTGATTGCGGTTCATTCGCTGAAGTGTGCGACAGGTTTGGATGGTGTGACCCGCACGGCCACAGCTGGTGCAATGTTGGCAGGGATGTTCGGGAAGGTGATGGTATTGACAACGGTTGCATTTTGGGTATGGGCCGGTGTATGGCTTTTTAAATGGTGTAGCTGAGGGAGCAACTTGGGTGATTGGTGCGGCAGTGATAGGAGAGTTTGTGTGTGTGGCGGCAAAATTTCTGCTGTTTCGTTTCCTCTTACCAGCAAACTTTGAAGAGGAGATGGAATAGTTTGAAGTTTGGGCCTCAATGAGGGCTTTCTTTTTCTCATCCTTGAATTTACCGTTTCGGATGCGATTCTCGGTAAGTTCGGTAGCTAGTTCCATTGCGGCTTCAAGTGTTGCAGGCGAAGTGCTTAGAACCGAGTCTTGAATTTTCGAGGGGAGGCCTCGTATGTAGTGTTCAACCAAGCGGTACACTGGGGTGAACAAGTTGGGGATCATTTGGTTCAGTTCGAGAAATCTTTTGTTGTAGGAAGTGTGATCTCCTTCTTTTTGTTTCAATGAGTGGAATTCATCTTCCAACTTTTTGATTTCGCTTCTTGGACAGAAGCGCCTTGTCATGAGATCCCTTAACTCTTCCCATGTTAAGGCCATGGCATCTTCGACTCCTCTCTTACCCTTTTCTGTGTTCCACCAGGTAAGGGCTACCCCAAACAGTCTCCCAGTTGCGTAACGTACCTTGCGATCCTCGGGACAATCGCAATTGAGGAAGGTGTTCTCCATTTCTTCAAACTAGTGGAGGAGAGCAGTGACACCTTCGGTCCCTTCATATTTTGGGGGATCGCAAGACTTGAAGTGTTTGTAGGAGAACTTTTTGGAGGGAGAGTTGTCGACGTTCTGGTCTTCTTGATTGGGAGGGTTGATGGGATTCGCGGTGAGAGCTTGTTGGACTTGAATTACGATGTCAGGAAGCACTGCGGCCATTTGTTTTGCAATTTGGGTGGCCAAACGTTCGTTTGATCTTCCTGACTTTCTACCTCCACGTAGCTACCTAGCCGACATCTACAGGAACATACATAGGAAGATTGTGAATTTAAGAAGTTTTTAGGTGTCATGTGTCGTTAAAAGAATAAAAATAACATAATCCCATCAATAATGTAACTACATCCATATGATGTCTTGGGTTTGCTCATGTTTGGGCCTCCAATGTCCCCCATACCATCGCCTGTATAGTCATGTGGGCCCCCAGACTATTGGCTTAGTAGGATTCACATTGGTGTTGGCGGTTTAACACTCGCAATCACCCGAATGAAAACCATGAAATATGTGTAACGCTCCGCGTTTCTATACTTTCTATATTTGGAAACCTTGTATCGTACTTCTACTTTTAGTAAGCATTGTATCTTGTATCCGTCTTTCGTTGTAAACATAGAAAACCGAGACTTGAATCGTAATGAGAAACTCGTATTTTAAACTATAATCATGTTATCCTTATACTTGTTCATACTTTAAACGTGTAAACATATTCGTGGTACTCTCAATCGTAAACGTGAGATAACTCGCAAACTTGGTTTGTATTGCGTAAACGAGACTCAAACGTGAAATTTTTATTCGTTAAACTAAATTCGTTGCGAAAATATAATTATCTATTCATTTATTAAGTTAATTAATTAATTAAGTTAATTAATTAAATTAATTAATTAAATTAGTTAATAAAATTAATTGATTTATTTTACAAAAATTTAAAATTCTAATTTTTTTTTATATATAAATATAT
This sequence comes from Scalesia atractyloides, assembly GCA_947069175.1. Classification (NCBI taxonomy): domain Eukaryota; kingdom Viridiplantae; phylum Streptophyta; class Magnoliopsida; order Asterales; family Asteraceae; genus Scalesia; species Scalesia atractyloides. The sequence goes on along the minus strand of CAMTDV010000014.1, from coordinate 24,262,026 downwards.
TAACATTTAGAATTTAATGTTAATATATATCCTTCTTTAAATAAGTCCAAGGTTTAAAGAGTAAATATTGAATTCTTGAACTACAGGGACCATTCCTGCCATTTATGAAACTGTTTAAAAAAAAAAAAAAAAAAAGGAAATAATAATAATCAAACAAAACCGGATCCGCGGGACTCGAACCCGTGACCTCCGGTTCACATGCAAGCGCCTTAACCACTCCACCAGCCGCCTCTCATTCAAACAAACCCGGAAACAAAAGCTTCTTATGCTTTGTTTCCGGGCGAGGCTGGTCGCGACCAGCTTTCAAACAGCCCATTTTGGGCGGGTTTTTTTTGTATTTTTTTGAGTTTTAAGCCATTAATTACCCACCTAAACTTCACCTAACTAACCCTAATCCTTCCCCTATAAAACCCACCTCTAATCCAAGTATTTTCACACTTTAATCTCTCTCAAATCACTCTCAAATCACCTCAAGATCCTTGTAACATCAGATTTTCGAGCAGATTGTATACCTCTTACTAAAGTGAGTGTAACTCACTCATTTCTTAATGAAATCACTCCATTCTTTTTGCTACTTGCTTGGATAAACTTTGGGTTGAATTCCTAGGTTTCTCCCTGGAGAATCCAGACCTGGAAATGCCCCAAAATGTCCACAAACTTTCTGTTTTGTCTAAACTTTTATCAAACTTGTGTTTTAACTTCAACAAACTTGTGTTCTTGTGCTTACAATCAAGCTTATGATTAGTAAAGCCTAACCAAGCTTGTTAACATGAACTAAGGGCTGTTTTAACACCCTAAACTTTCTGTTTTTAAAGAGCATTGAGCTCACAAGTGATGCAAGTTCTTAAACTTGTTCTTGTGTGTCCACCAAGGAAGCTTGGGCTATCCTAACTTGAGACCACACATCACTTGATGATTTTTCATCAAGATCCCAAGATAGTTTTCTAGACTTAAAGTGTCACAACCCCACAAAGCCGTTGACGATTGTCCTCGTGTGCTCGTCGGGTTGTTGAATACTTGGCTACTTGGTATCTAGATGACACCTTATCATTCTTGTCTTTACATTCTTGTATAGTATATAGTTCTTGTACCCTCCTTGTTACCAATGGTAACTTGTGTAGTGGTGAACATAATCCGAGGTTCAAAGTGGATGGTTTAACCTCCCACCTCATACTTGACATACATGACACTAGAGGTTACAAAGTGGATGGTCATCCTCCCACCTCCTACATGATTATAATGATATATATATATAACTATATTATAATTCTAAAACCGAAACCTTGATAATGAACTTATAATCACCTATCAAGTTATTAAGTTTAACACTAAAGTATGTAATTCCTTGTCACGATTCTAATAGGCCCCGAACCTATGAAATCACACCCAAACTCGTAAGAGTTACTATAGTGTCAAGAACGAGTGTTACATCTTAGTGAATACTTTCGTATCATAATACTTTATCAAACATATTTTTTTTAATCATGCTCGAATACTCCTAATCTCCCGTTGAAACTCTATACTCATACGCCTCATTTCCTCTTGTAGGATAATTCGGCGTCATCCTCGAACCAACGTCTTCACGGATTGTCAAGTGTAGAAAAGACTTAGCAAAACCGTGAGTACACTCGACCCACATTTGTTTTTATCACTTTTTGGGTGTAACATGTTTCCATATACAAAAATCACAAACACTTAAACCTTATGAAACGCACAAACAATCCTATACACATGACTACTTGAATCGTATACTTGTTGCTTGTCTAGGGATAAACGTTGTGCTATGGTTTAGTCATTAACTATTTTTAGCCTTTGTTTGACATGCTTAGCGCTATAGGAATTCACGCATCCACCTCCATCACTTTACACGTGAGGTCATGTTAAAACATCGTGATTGCGTTACGGGTTTGATTATTAGCATTGCATGCCTTGATTTGCTCTTGTATAGATTTGGTTGCCATGAGGATTGTTAAAACTTTATTCGTATACGTATGCTATGCTTGAACTTGTGTACTCGCCTTTGCTTTTGCATTGACTTTATTTTAAAACATGTTACAGGTTGAAGGAGATGACGCTATGAAAACAATATAGCAAGGACTAGATACACACAAATTAGACGTTAGGTTTAATGTCGACGTATCAATTTTGTTATGACTTTGCAAATGTTAGGTTGTTCTTTGTTTTGTTACATTGATGTATTTGACAATTCTTATGAAATGAAATATGGCTTAACTAATTATTGTCACTTAATAATGTTGTGAGCAATGAGCAATCTCGTTTTCGTCTCATCCCGATGTTTCCGCCATCGGTTGGGGTGTTACAATATGATTGCGAGATGTATGGTAGGAGGGTGTCCAGGTATAGACACAATGACAACTCAAAGTGGGGTTAGCTCACACGACGTTGTTATAGCATGCTTTGGCCTAATAGGTCCTTCGTACTCTCATCGTTAGTCCCCAGGTAGGCAAACTGGTCCTTTATTTTGGATTTATACGACTGCCAAGCCTAGACAGGACGTTCCGACTACCGGTACTCGTACCCTTCCAGTTACTACATGCCCGTCATGGGAACTCACTTTGATGTGATTTGAAAAATACAAAAATCGTTGTAAAAATCATGGGAATTGTGAGGTGTGTGCTCTCATGGATATGATATGTTATGAGCATATGATTCATGATGAGCATTGTATAATAATATGTACTTATGAACATGCTTGCATAACATTGAATGTAACAATAAACATAAAGCATATAAACATCATGAATTTTGTATGTAACACATAAACAATTTAAAAATTCTAATCGACTATAGTATAGGCTCTAAGGGTCGAATAACCTATCCTATATCCCTATAGTCATGGCTCTGATACCAATCTGTCACACCCCGAGCCGCAGCGGAATAAGAGTCGGGGCATAATTGGGTTATCACTAAAGCTCATGATGTTTACTAAAATGTTTCATATTTATTAAATTCAAATTACAACTTAAATGTTCAAATCAAATCCATACAATTACAAGGAAATGAAACTAAGTAAAACAATCCAAATGTTAAACTGATTATTCTTCTAGGCCTTCCTATGTGTTTCTTGCCTCAACTGGATCACCTGTATCATGTGTAAAACGGGGGATATTTTGAGTCAACAAAAGTTGGCGAGTGAACCTTGATAAAAACATTGTTATTAATTTCTTGTTGTATTTAGTATTGAAAATTTGTGCAATAATCACATGTGAGCAAACATATATATATAACAAACAAAAACCACTTTGAATGAGTATATGATATGAATGATGATGACTGTGAGATCAAGGCTCAATCAAACGGAGCCGATCGAATGAGGCACCTGATACTCAACCCGTATCCCACGGGAAGCTGATGGGCCTAATGAAATGCTTGCACTGAAAATGATAAATCCAAACTAAACATAATTCACACAACAATTTGTACACATTTGATACACATTAGATCACAGATATGATGAATGCACAAGTGTTTATATTTATATAATAACAGAATTGCACGACACATGATACACCCCAAAATATGATTAAAACGGGGAATTTGGTAGAGATTCACTCACATTGGGTGCATTCTTTTGATGACGTTGGATGCGCACGAGTTTTGGGATTTGATCGACGAGGAAAGCTAACCTAAATAATAACGAAGTGGTTCGGTAAATAAATAGATTTTGATTCATAATCTTAATAGGATTTTTAGATTTATTTTTGTGAGTTTAAGGACATTTTCTACTTTTAAAAATATTATTTTTAAGTATTTTTAAATAATTTTCTGATTAAATAAATAAAAAAAATATAAAAATGTTGACCGTTGACCATTTGACCGGTCGGACTCAGTTTATTCATGCGGTGAGTGAGGTTCGAACCCGAGACCTCTCGTACGCGTGCACGCAGCTCTACCAACTGAGCTACGTGTCTAACCCGAAATATTCTCTGTTTTAATTATATATATATACTAATTAATTGTTATTTTTATTGGGTTGATATTAAAATGATTTAAAATGGCCGAACCGGTTGCAGGGACCCGGAGTCGAACTCGGGTCCTTCGGTTCGTATGCGCACAGCCCAACCAGTTGGGCTGTGTGTCTAATCTGTTTATCTTACGGATTATATTACTCTTATAAACATACTATGACTTGTTCTGATTCAGTTCTAAAAATATTGATTTTATTTCTGAAAGTCGGTACGTTGTATGATTCGAACTCGTGACGTGCGTTTATGATTGCACACAGTCCACCACTGGACTGTGTGTCTAACCCGGTTAAATATTCAATTTTAATTAATCTTATACACATTTCGACTTCGTCTTCTTCATTTGTAAAGACACAGAACAAAGGTGACCGACTGTTCTTGTTTAAATCGGTCATCTATCATATAATTGATTGGAATGAATAGGATAAAGAGGGTTACGGAGTTAAATGTACCGATCAGAGTGTCTTTCTTAGATTTCCGGCAAGAGTCGTCGGCTCTGATTTGTGACTTCCGTCTGGGTGAATCAATTAACAGTTTAGTTTCTTGTGTTATGAAATTAAGTTACTGAGTAAGAGATAGCAAGAGTTTTTAGATGATTATACCGATCGACAGTGAGACCTTGATGTTTCAGTGAAATTCCGGCGAGTGTGGGATTTCCCGGCAGCGTAATCTGGGACAGATTCTGGTTGAGGATTGAAGTTAATACATGTCTAATAATGAATTACAAGCAAAAGAGTCGAGAATTTTACCGATTTGAAGTAAGTCTCGGTTTTCCGGTGAAAGTCCGGCGACTGTAAAATATCTCCGGCGAGTGCTAAAGCTTCGAGAGTTTGTGCGATTTTGAGCGAAAAGATTACCAGAGGTTTGGGTGGGTATTTATAAGGAAGAATCAGGATGAATTGAGTCTGAATTTGATTTTGATTCGTGGTCAAGGTTTCTCCGGCGGTTACGACCGCAATTGACTGTTAGACGTCGGTTATAACCAATGTCGACGTCGGTTATAACGTTATAGTCAAAAGGAAAATGGCTAAACTCGCGGATTGCCGGATTTTTCGGTGATTGCGAGTTCTGCCGCGCTGAAGTCCAGTTTTTGAATTCGAGTTTCAATTTAAGTATTATTTGTTACATTGTTTACACAAACGAGTCAAGTGGCGGAGTGGTGTAGTGTTTGTTTGTTGAATCGGCTGACCCGGGTTCGAAACCCGGCAGCTTCCTTTTATTTTTTCTTCACTTTTTTTTATTGTTTATTAATTATAGTTTTTAAATTCTAAAATATTTATTAATTATGTATTGTTTAAAATTAAAATGGACAATACTTACGCAACGAAAATTATAACTGACTATTCGATTAATAAACGAAGCAGGTTTTGAAACCCGTTTTTCGACGGATGTTACGCTATACTTCTCTCAAATCTTCCAAGCAAGGAAGAGAGCTCTAAGAGTTCTAAAAGAAACATTAAGTGTTTTAAAATAAGCTTTGAAGCTCCAAGCTCCAACTCTTCACAGAATCACCAATCGGAAAGCATATGCAATATTGTGAGTACACTCGACCCACTTTTGTTTATAACACTTTTGGGTGTAACATGTTTTACATATACAAAAATCATGAACACTTAAACTTGATGAAACGCACAAACAATCTTATACACATGAATACTTGAATCTCATACTTGATGCTTGTCTTGGATATTCGTTATGCTATGCTTTAGTCATTAACTATTTTTAGCCTTCGTTTGACATGCTTAGCGCTATAGGAATTCACGCATCCACCTCCATCGTGTTATTCGTGAGGTCATGTTAAAACATCGTGATTGCGTTAAAGGTTTGATTATTAGTATTGCATGCCTTGATATTGCTCTTGTATAGATTTAGTTGCCATGAGGATTGTTTAAACTTATTCGTATACGTATGCTATGCCTAAACTTGTGTACTCGCCTTTGCTTTCGCATTGACATTATTTTAAAACATGTTACAGGTTGAAGGAGATGATGCTATGAAAACAATATAGCAAGGACTAGATACACACAAATTAGACGTTAGGTATAATGTTGATGTATCAATTTTGTTATGACTTTGCAAATGTTATGTTGTTTCTTTGTTTTGTTATATTGATGTATTTGACAATTTTTATGAAATGAAATATGGTTTAATGAATTATTGTCACTTATTAATGTTGTGAGCAATGAGCAATCTTGTTTTCGTCCATCCCGATGTTTCCGCCATCGGTTGGGGTGTGACATTTGGCCTGAAAAACGAAGATCTACAAGATCTATTGGGCCTTGAACTTGAAAGGGATCCAGAAGATCTTTACTCTACGAAGTTTGAATTACAATTCAAATGTTAGATACGAGAAAAGATGATGAGGCCTAAAGAATTATCAAAATAAAGTTTAGTTTTGGCATCATCTGTTCTAGAGGGATTGTTGAGCCTATAAAAGAACATATGATTGTAAAGTCAAAATATGCTAATCTGATCAAGAGTAAAACAAGTCATGGAGATATACTCCTACAAAAGATGGTGAATCTTGAACACTAACCGAAGATCTGTTTGAAGATTCAAAGATTTATTAAAGAGATGAAAGCTTTGTTAATGAAGATTAAAAGTTTGTTGAAGATCAAAGCTCTGATGAAGAATATCTGTTTAGCCTAAACAGATGTTTTGTGTAAACAAACAGAGGTTTGCCAGAATTGATATTAATACTAGAACAGAATCTGTAAACGGTTGTTAAGAGTCTTAAAAAAACGTTAAAAATGATAAGGGGATCTTTTCTTTTAGAAATGTTAGATATAACTATAAATGTGATGTCACCACTGGTTATCTAACTAATGTTTGTACTTACCATAAATAGATCTTCTTTCTTAAGATCTATTTATCACTTATCAACATTCTTTTTGTACGAATAGAAAGTTTAGTGGGGAGTGAGATTCCTACTTGTAACTGTAATCTTTTGATTATATTTGAAATACAATATAACAACTTTTCATATTTGTGTTTGTGTTTAATTTTCGTTGCATTCATTTAATTCATTTCATAATTTAAATATGATCAAATACACTTCACTATATCATTGATAACACACACAAATACACACTTAGATCGATTCCACCCTCATTTATCATCTGAACTATCTAATTGAATCTCTTCCAAAATCGTAATTAACTCCGGAAATTGATAAGCCTCTACCCCACCCGTCTCCAACCCCATGAGAAACCTGAATGGTTTATCCGATTAGATAATAAAACCTCCTTATGAACTTCCAAATTAAATAATCTCGAAAACCGCGAACATAAAGGGGTATCATAACCATACCTCCTTCCAAAAAAAGGTATTTTCCCGTTTCTCACTCTAGCTCTAATAGACGAAAGAGGAATAATGTTTTTATTATGCAAGTCCGTAACCACGCTAATAAATATTTTCCCAAATCCCTTTGTGTCTAATCCTACTAGACATCCCGATTTATCTAGAAAGTCCCGTATATCTTTTTTTTAATAACAATTTAAAGCGTTTAAAAATAAGTTGAAAAGTGTTAAGACTTTCCTATGTTGAAAAAAAAGATACAATTCTTATGTATGTTGAAAAAAAAAAGATACAATTCTCATGATGTGCCTTGCATATGTTTTTTTTTTTATATATAATTCACAATTCCACTTAATCACTCACTTGTATTAATTATCTCCTCTACTCAAACTTTCAAGTCCAATAATATTAGGCTTTTATTACTCAGATCCAAATATTTCATGACCAAATTTAGTTTACGGTTAACTGACTCATAACTGACCCATTCTAACAATTATAATCGATTAAACAAAACCAACCCGTTTTGGTTATGCTTATCTGTTAACCGACATCTCAGCTGTTTTAACCAGACCTGACCCATACACACTCCTAATTTCTACTTTTACGTTAACTATGGACATAGTTGTATCAAACATTCATATAAAGTAAAACATCCCTAGTAAAAACCTAACAATGTGTTTTGAATAATTATACGTACAACAGCTCGATTAATTTTGGTAATACAAAAAAAAAACTGAACCAAAATTTTCGGTTAATCGGTTTATTGTTTAACCAGACCATCGGTTAATTATTCAGTTCGGTTAATCCGATTATTTACTCGCTCCTACTTTAGTCTATAGTATACTCATACATTAGGGACCGAAAATGAAGAAACACAACAATTTAAGGGCCAATCCAAAACCTTCTTCTAGGTTTAATAACATTTTACACTTCCATGTAGCACAAGAACTCAAGATGAGCAGCAGACCGCGAACCGGACCGCCGAAACACGCAAACAAGTACGCGTGGAAACCAAACGCCGGCGTCAAAATCAACGAAACCGAAGTCGGAGGAAGGTTCAGGCCGTTATCGGATATCACCGGAGTCTGCCCTAAGTGTAAAGACCAGATTGAATGGAAACGCAAATACGGCAAATATAAACCCCTCACTGAACCCGCCAAATGGTAATATTAATAATAATATAATCTTTATATTGTTGTATTTTGATTTTAGTTATGTGTTTAGATTAGATTATGAACTGTTTTTGATGATTTTGTTGCAGTCAGAAATGTACGAAACGTGCTGTTCGTCAGGCGTATCATAATCTTTGCAATGGTTAGGGTTTTGTTTAATAAAAAACGGTTATTTTGTGTGTATTATTGTTTTTCAATTGTTTTTTGTGTCTAATGATTGTAATATAAACTGCAGCTTGTGCCAAGGAGCATAATGTGTGTGCTAAATGTTCCTGCCATGTTGACCGAATCGTAGGAAGGTTTGACGATTTTTTCGTGTTACTTCAATATGTAATTAAAAAGTAAACGTTCGTTTAAAGTTGTATGTAGGGTTGTAAACGAACCAAACGTTCAACGAATTGTTCATGAACTGTTCGGCAGGAAGTCTGTTTACATTCGTTTGTTTAATAAATGAACGAACATGAACAAGACATTTTGTTTGATTAGTTAAATGAATGAACATAACAACTAGGGCTCTGTTTTGTTCGGTTCGTTTACAAGCCTACTTGTATGTGTGTAGATAACACAAATTTTTCCAAGGGGGTTAATAAATAAAACTAGTAATGTGCTAATGTTTAGTTGATGGAAACTATTAACATTTTTGTAAAAATCCCGACGAGTCCCCGATTAATCTCTGGGCGGTCAATGGTGGTCCTATTCTTGCCAAATTTTGGCCCGACGCCAGCCGAATTTTGACCAACCTTATAAACTAGTTTAATACCCGTCCGGTGGACGGGTTACGTTAATATAATATATAACAATAACATAAATGAAAATATGAATACAAACAAATAAAATAGAGCGCCATATTACACAAATTATACAAATAACATGCTAAACGAAGCTAACATATATTAAGCTTACACAAAATTAAACAACATGACAAACAAAAAACTATTCTTTAATTTATAATCCAAAAAGTAACATGCCTAGTATGACAGTATACAAAATCATCTCTTAATAACTCTTATGTACCAAAAGAAGTCTCATGTCTCAAATGAGAAAAAAAAAAACAAAAAACAAAAAAAAACTATTGTACTATACATGTGCAAAATTGCCCTTCCGTCAGCAATATAGGGGTAAGTTCACCATTTTGTGTATGGTCTGTTTGTGATGAAATCCATCTCACCTGACCATCTAATTTGTATCTTTTGCAAAGATCATGCATTTTTTCAAATTTTTTAATTCTTCAAGAATCAGATTGTCTATGATCTTGTTATAGAACATGATGCCTACATGAAAACTTCACCAAACTTTCCTCCTGGTCAACAAAATGCAATTGGAAATACAAAATATCAGGCGAACTTGAGAAGATGCATGTTTCCTCCTGCTGGCCAATTAGTTTTGCTCCCTAACAATTTATAATGTTAAATGACAGTAAATAAGCTAATAAAAACAAAACAAACAGTACCAAAAGTTATAACTTGTAACACATTGAATTACTTATTAAGTAACAAAAGCTTCACCTTGCTGTAACAGTTGATCATTTGCTTCACTCCAAAAGTGTAAGCAAGCAGAGCATGTTCCCATTGTCAAGGATCTAATTTTAGTCATTGATAAATGCGAGTGGTTTGTTGGAGTATGGTTGCTTCTGTGTTGGTCAAAGGATAAGTGGCTGGAATGCTAGATAAGGTAAGAATGGATATTAATCTCAAGGCTTACCCATGAGCATGAATAAAGTGTAAAAGCTCTTCTTTCAATTGCTACGTGTAAAAACCCTTCTTTCAACTCCATCATTCCACCACACAATTGTTATTTCTCTACAGTTGAAAAATAAGTGAATTAATAATAGCTGTAACTAAAGAGATTTTTTTGCATATTTGTTGACAAGAAAATCATTATATAGAAATCCTGGCACCTGGATGATTAGGATTTCATCACAGATACACTGCCCAAGATCCCCCTTCATCGCTGGTTGACATCATTTAATCTCAAGAGTTCACTATGTTGTGGATAATTCACATATACATTCCTATGAGCCTATCTAGAGCTATAATTATCTCACTACACAATATCGGAAACCACATTAATTAAAGCCATCAGTGATAGGCAACACCATTAGGAAGTAACTCCAGGGTTAAAAATTAAAATCAAACAACTTTGAGTAGATTTTCACTTACGGAACGTACCCGATCCTTCCATCGACAAAAGCATTCGCTTCAAAACCATGCCCGCTGTCCAGGTCCCCTTCCATATGAAAAATATAATTTAAAATAGATAAATCAACAAAAGGATATATGATACATGTAATCGACAAAAGCATACACTTCTTGACGTAAACTGATAGAAAAGAGCACCTGTGAATAAATATCCTGGAGCCACATAGCCTGCACCCAAAGCACCGTATGCACCTGCAACCAAACCCTAACCAATACGTGGAGGGCGTCTTGGAAGTATACCTGCAGCATTTGGTGCGCAAAATCCAACTCAAGTTGCAGCCTATGTGATATTGCAAAAAAACCAACATATGTTGTATGAAGTAATGAACCTACAAGATTTTTTAACAAAACTCAATGCTTAAATAAAAAAAATATATCAAATTCAAACAACCCTGTAATGTTAACTTTATTGTACAGATACGGAAAGCGAAGGCGTCGATTAATTCCGTATACCTAGTAAGGTCATGGTGGATATAACTGTGTTTTCAGGCAACACAGGGAGGCATTTTATTGATGCCTTCTTTAGCCATACAGCCTCTCTCCTTCTTCGATTTCTTCAAGCAACATGCCAACATGAATCATATAATCTTAACATTCAAATAATCATTAGATAATCAATTAATTCAACCACAAGTTAGGCTAAAAAGGTTTAAAACCATATCCAAAATCAATTGAAACTACTAATGTTCGCTAACAACAAAAATCTAGATTTTAGATAGGAAACAAATTTGGAATTTTGGTTGTAAAAAGGTACTGAATTACATAGTTTTATGAATCTAGAATTAGATCAAGGGCTGATAGATAGCATGCAAATCTTCAAATTCGCCGAAAACTGGTTATGGCCAGAGCTACTATCCGTGGCTGCAATTCCGACACCATTACTTGTCCCAATTGATGTCCTGAACAATCATCATCTGTCAAAATCAAATCAAATCAAAAAACATTCTAGGGGTTTTCCTTAAATCAGAAATTCACAAATTGAGAAAACATCTAATAGTCTTAAACATTAAAAGAAGAATTGGGCAGAATCCCATCTGATAACAAACAATACAATAATAATGGAGTTGTGGTGGAAGGTGGTTTATGGTGGGGAGACAATAGACGGAGTATCTGCTATTTAGTTGGTTTCTAAGGAAATGAGGGGGATGGGAAAACGTGGATGCGTAAAACTGGGGAGTCGGGATTAGAACCTTCCGATTGAATATGATCACAGAGAGAAGTGATGTGACAATCGAGTGCCAGAAGTTCGCCGCTAGTGCGGCCGTCATCGGAGTGGTGGTGTGACGGCTGCTGGTCCATTCCCCTTGTTGCGGTGGTGGTTGTGCGATGATTGTCAAGTGGTGATGGTTAGGGTTTTCTACGATCAAAGTGAGAGGAGATCAAATGGGGATTGCAGAGTGTGGGAGTGGGATTCGGAAGGAGTGTGAAAACCGTCTGAAAAAAAGAAGATAACCACCATATACATGGAGATCATGTGCAGAAAAAGGTGGAACAAACCACCTGCTCAAAAAACTGCAAATAACCTCTCTGAACCGCCATTAGGGCGGTTATTTTTGTGAGTTTAAACGACTGAGATTTCATCTCAGCATATCTGACGGTAGATATCGATTTGGATGGTGGTTAGACTTAATGGGATCCATAGATATATATAATTCCTTTAAATTAAATGGGTTAATGAGTGGTTAAAATATGTATACTATAGAAAACTACATATAAAAATATGTGTATATATATATAACTAGAAATTACATACAAAAATCTCGATTCGATTAATCCCTATTAATCCCGATTAATCGCTGACTATTAATACTAAATTTGGTTATAATGACTAAATGATGAACTTGATGGAATCAATGATATAGAGCCTGAGTGTCTATTATTCAAGATCAGTGTTGTTGCTAGTCGGAATGATGACGGACACGATATTGTTTTATGAAAGGGCTGATCAATGGTAATTTTGGATGATGGTCTGAGCTGGTGAATGATGACTGATCTGTTAAAATTTATTTTTGCAGAGATATTACTGAAGTAGAGGCTGAGCAGAAAATGCTTCAAGCGGTTTGTTCTGACATTCTAAGTTTGCTAATGGTTGTGTTGATCATCTTTAGTGGTGCTTTTAATATTGACAAATTATTGTTTTTGTTTTAGGCTATTAGTAATGCCCGAGAGAGAGACAAGAGATCCTTGCTCCGTGCAGTAAGTGTCGTTCATTATTTCTCTTCCAGTTTTTTTGTATTATTTACTTGGTTTTAAAAAGTGAGAGGTGCACAAAAGCGACGGGGTCTAAAACCGAGGCGAGAAGCGCAAAGCGCAAAAGTGTCGGGCTTTTCGTACCGCAGGTGCAAGCTAATTATATATTCTTTTTATATATCCCATAGGTTTTTAGCTTTCCTTACCCAAAATATAGCTATAAGTAAGGTTTTTGTATGATTTTAGCTGCATGTACAAGGCAAAAAACCCAAGTTACAACAATTAGATGCATAAAAACCCTCAGGTACGAGAGGCGCGTGCCTCAGACCAAAAAAGCCCAGAAAAATCGCAAAAAAAGCGCGCCTTTTTGGTGCTTCTTGTAATTACTCTAGGCGCTGAGCGAAAAAGCCCCAGGGTGTGCGCCTTGTTGCACCTCGCGCTTAAGCGCGCTTTTAAAACCAAGATTACAAGTCCTGTAATTCTAATGATGGAAAAGAAAAGTTAAGAATAAAGTAGTGTTAAATACTCCTTACAGATTGCACAATTGTGAGTATTGTAACTCAATTTGACTGTCATGGTGATATTGTTTCTTCTCATCGTTAGAAACTATATTGTAATAAAGTTACTAGCTGGTTTAAGCAGATTAGAAGTTAGAATATGAAGGAGCTGAAGCTATAAAGAAAACTATATCTTTATTAGGGGCTCCTTTCGTTAGATGGGATATACTTGAAGTAGTTAAATATACAAAGTATCAGTAATGAATAATGATAGAACAGATTAACTTGTGAACCATCAATATTTATAAAGATAAAAAAGTAAACCATCAATACTAGTTAATAAAATTTCTTGACGATTTTTTTTAGTATGTGGTTAGCTGTGTAAATAAGGGTATACCGGATACAATATACTGGAAGTGGTAGATTGTTTAAATTCATCTTAATAATGATACAACAGAGGAAATGTTTTTTTTACTTAATAACTAAAATAATAACTAAAATCCCTATTATGCTACATGTAGGACCTTCGACCTCTACGCTATTCGCTATAGCGACCGCTATTGACAACTATGCTCTAGCCTCTAGCGATTTTGGTGATCCTTCCTACATCTGGTTTCCACCGTCTGCTCCTCTGTGTTTCAACCTCCATTGTTACTGTTCTGTACTTCCGCCAATGGATTCATTTCTCTGTGTTTCCTTAATTAGATAATTAATGAAACACTAAATATTAACAAATGTTTTTTTTTCTTCTAACAATTTGGACAGTTTCCCGTTCGACCCAACCAAAACTGACTTGTCTAAAAGTATTCATGTTGTTTTGAACTGTTACTGAACCTGCTGACCAAAATATTTAGCCACCCTTGACTGGTTATGATGAGAATGAGCTAATATCCAAAAATATTACAATGTAGAGGAGTTTTTGACCATAATAAGAAGCTATTCTGTCATGTGGGATAAAAGGCTAAATGTTGTTGATTCTTGTTATGCTACAGATGAACAAAGGAAAATCTCAAACAAAAGAAAAGGAACAAGAACAAGACCCAACTGATGGTCAACACAAGGCTGGTGATTTGTTTAAAGCTGGATCACTGGAAGCATATGCAGGCACAGCTAGAGACGATGAAGATGAGGATGCAAGTGATGACGAGGCCCAAGTAGTCAACTGAAAATGTTCTTACTATGAATTTGAATCTGATTTTTGATTAATCACTATTTTGCATTTATATATTGGTAGTGATAGCATGGGTGAGTTTGTCTTGTTTTGCGTGCGTGTATGCCTAATATAATGAAAAGCTCCATTTTTGTTCTCTTTGTCAGGGCGGTTTACTAATCTTGTTTTGGCTTGAGTACTCAATTTTAGATTCTTGTTAAAAGTATTATTTGATGGCATTTAAAGTTTGATTTACAGCAGAGTATTCCTTTCTGTAAGTTCTAAGTTGAAATGATGTGTGATAAATATTTAACCCAGTTTTTGGGTTAAATGCGACTATGAGAGTATTGATAAATGATACATGCACGCCACGGTAACCCTAATTGTTTAACCCCGTCGTTTAATAACGCCATTGTGCACCTATGGAGACGCCCATGTCACACAAATTCTACGATCGAAATGGAGCTAACACTCGATGTATAAGGATGTATGATCAATGTCACCACAGCTGAACCCTTCTACCATCTTCACTTGTAAAGATGCAACATAGCTCTAGCTAAGATGAGCAACAACAATGAAGCTGTTATCACTTTGAGATAATAAACTCAAAGCAAGTATCCAATTGTCAGGTCTCGCTCTACGTAAACAAACTTAATTTGAAGGAATAATAGATTATTGGATTGAAATGTTAAATGCTTGAAGTTGTGTGCTTTCTCTGATTTTGTTGCTGTATTGCACTGGTCCAGCATTAATCAGTGACCCATGTGCCCGATTTCGTGGTTGTGTTCTTCATACCTAAATCTCTGTCAAAACCTTAGCATTAATATTCTTTGGTCTCTAAGGTTCGAGACACCTTGGGGATACACAAGGCGACTTTTATGAGAAACAATAGACTGAAAAGAAAACTGATCATCGGTCTCAAAGGTTCGAGAACACCAACATTAAAAAAGGCAGAAGTACAAAAATGTCTAAAAAATCAAGAAACATCTATTAACATTGATGTTCCAAAGTGGGATTACAAAAATACAGCCTTGAATGAATTCAATTCTAGCAGGTCAAAAATGGTTAAAAGAATGACATTATGAATCATACATTTGATTTTATGTGATCTAAGTTTCTACTCGTCATGTAAACCGAGAGAGCCTCGTGCCATCTGACACTATTTCTGTATCTGTATAAATGCATCTTAGACAAATAAGAATGACAAAAGTATCTGATAATAATTGAACAAACACCGTCTACGGAGGCAGGTTGTTGGTCGATAATCTAAAAATCTTGAGCGCAGAATCCGTTCTACAAATCATGAAGACACGGTAAATGTTAGCACATTTTGCAACCAGATGAATCTTACAAAATAAAAACAGAGGTGGTTATTATCTAGTTTTGGTTATCATGATGTTTATATTGATATTACTTTAATATAAGACAAAAACTGAAGCATAAGAAGAAAGGGTTCTTACTCAGATATTCATATGCGAGTATCATGGATGTTCCCCATGCTGACATGCTAAAAAACCTTGGACCAATTCCTTTATAAAAACCCTTCCAGCCATCTTCTGCAATCAATGTTTTGATAACTTGGCGTGCAGAGGGTCGCTTGTCATGTTCCATTACCTTGTACAAACAATATTAATTAGCTCTAATCCTTTAATTTAAAAAATGATTACAACTGTGATAATATAGTTTTCAAAACATATTTAGAACATTAACTGAGTTCTAAAAAATCTTTAAAAATGGAAAGAAAAGTGGTTGCAGATCAGCCCAAAGTCCCAAACCGACCCATTTCAGTATGCACTAAATTTACCCGTCTAATCTACAACATACACCACACACAAATTACATCATTTGATTGGTCCCACGGTTCTAGGGTGATGTGTTTGTCAAATATCTGAAATACCCTTTGATGACCAAAACAGTAAGAGAACCTTCTAGAACAATAATCAATATCCTCAACAGTATGACGACAAAGACAGATACATACTTGTAACTATAAAAGTTAAAAGAAGAAAACACCGAAATTTTCTCGAGACATCCTAAACGGAAAGTAAGCCATGGGACCTAGGGAGAACACAATCCCTTTTTTAACACAAACTTTATATTCTTTCTCTGTCATGGAATCATATAGCAACAGTTTCCATAACAATATTTAATGAAAATATAAGATGTACCTGTAGTCGGGTCTTTATAGTGTCTAGTGGAGTTGTAATTAAGGATGCTGCGGCCGCAGCAGATATTCCTCCAGCACCTTGAACCATAACTATTGTCCCCTTGCTAGGAATAGATCCATCGCCGCCATTTCCATGACCTAACATACTACATAAAACACGCGCGTTTATATAATGCTAGAAATTACAAACTGACAAAAAAATATAAAATATAAAAGAACAAAAGCTCTTCACCTCCATATAACGCGTTGACTGGAACCATAGCTGGCCCACCAAACAGCGCTAGAAGGGGAATACGTCATAACAGACAGACCAAATCCTCTGTAAAGCCCTCGGATACCATCTTGTTTCAGAACTTTACGCGCAACATCCAGGCCACCATTATAGCTAGCGTGGCCCGAATATCCTTGAACCATCAACCTTTGACTAATCTGTTGACTTTCAGCATTCAGAAATTCCACACATACACATAAGATTTTAACATGATAATTGAACAAACAACCAAACACAAAAGCCATACCACATCAATCGGAACAAAGACGCCTTGCGAACAAAGCGAGGCAGCCATTCCAGCTATCCCATTAGCAATAGCAGCTTTCGTCGGCTCCGAAAGCTTAAACGGCTCAACAATATTAAAAGCCGCCACTTTCGTAGTCTCTAACGCCGTCATAAATATAACTCGTGCAGGAATAGCCCCTGTGATGACCGTCCCAAACCCTCGGTACAACCCCGGGATACCTTCTGCTTTCAACAACCCTCTAATAACCGCATACGCACTCTTCTCCACAGAATCTTTTGTTGTAACCTGCATACGAGTCTTGACAACCGATATCGGGTACAATCCAACCGTAAGCCCGGTGAATATCCCGGCTCCGGTGACATAAAACTTAGTTTTATCAAGCCTGCGTAACAAAGAATTATGTTGAATTTGTTTAATCAGTTATTAATAACAAAAAATGACAACATAAGATCATAATATTACAAAAAAGCAAAATAATAATTAAGATATTAATTCAATAAACGTTAATTAAGGAATGAATATAAATGATTGCATAATGAAATTGCTTACTTGTCCCAATTGATTTCGGTTTGAGCAAAATATCCGGTTTCCGAACGAGCAGTATCCATTATTGTGTTGATCAAATGGTGGGAGATTAAGATGTATTTGGAAGAATTGAAGACGAATGAAACCCTAACAATGGCATGAAAAGATATTATTTTTCTTCTTCTGATTATGAATAAGGAGGTGGCTGTTAGGGTTTCTTAAAAGAAAATGGAATGAATAATATCAAATGAAATCAAATCGGCGGGTTTGATGATACGAAGAGAAAAAGAGGGAGAAGAAAATGGTCGAAAAGAAGAGGAGCATGTGAATGAAATATAGGGGGAGGGGGAGGAGGCAAATATCAACTGTCGATAGCGTTTGGCGACAGGTTTGGTTATCGGTCCAGATGTTGCGGCTCCGAAATTTTTTGTAGGTTTGACCGGTGGCTGGTCAAAGGGAATGGGATCACAAAATGCCTGGGGTGGGGAATGAGAGGGGAACAAATACTTTTCTCTGTTTGTAATTTTTTCTAGAGTAAATTGCACAAAACATCCTTTATGTTTTCTCAAACTTGCAGGTTCCAGTCTTAATGTTTAAAAGTTGTCAAAAACAACCTTTACGTTTATTTTTGTTGCCGGTTTAGTCCTTTCTGACTAACCAAGTTAATTATCCTAGTTTAATTCCCTCACATGCCTAACATGTGAGGTATATTTGTCATTTTAGGTTTGTGTTTTTTTCTACAAAAACCCTTCTCTTCTCTACTCACACACAAACACACACAGACCATTCATCTCTCTCTGCCTTCATCTACCACCACCACCACACACCGCCACCACCTCATCTACCACCGTCCACCTGGCACCACCACAACCAACAACCACCGCCAAGCACCACCGCCCCCTGTCTCCTGCCGTGAAGCCAAGCACCACCACAAACCCACCACCTCACCACCTCCGCCATAGCACCACCGCCACCACACCATCGCCATCAAAACCCACCACTGTCGTCGTCTCCTGCCGCTCCTCTCTCTCTCTCACCGATCTCTCTCTTCTTTCTCTCTCTCTCTCTACGATCTCTCTCTCTCTTCTTTCTTTCTCTCTCTACGGTGGTGATGTATCAGGTGGCGGTGGTGGTGGTGGCAGTTGAAGATGATGGTGGCGGAGTTATTTGGGGGTTTGGGGGGTTTTGTTAGAGGTGGAGGTGGTGGCAGAGGAGGTGGTGTCGGAGGTGGAGTTGGTGGCCTCTAGCCGCTTGTTTTGATGACGACGACAACTAGGGTTCTGATGGTGGCATGTTGGTTGGTGGTTCAGATGGTGATGGGTTTGTCTGGGTTGAAGATGGTGGTCGGTCCACTTGGCTGTTGGTTCAAATATGGGTTCAATACATTGTAGTCGGAGATTACGAGATAAGTCATCGAAGGAGGTTGTGTACAGGTCGGTGAACAACGGATTTTTAGTTTTGATGATGTGTTTTTTGAGGGTTTTATAAGAAGAGGAAACAAAATGACGAATATACCTCACATGTTAGGCATGTGAGGGAAATAAACTGAGATAATTAACTTGGTTAGTAATAAAGGACTGAATTGGCAACAAAAATAAACGTGAAGGTTGTTTTTGGCAATTTTTAAACATTAAGGCTATAACCTGCAAGTTTGAGAAAACATAAAGGACGTTTTATGCAATTTACTCTTTTTTCTATTCCTGATCTCTAAACTTGTTTTTTTTTAATTGACAAACTCACTGTCACGTCATACCCGGACCATTCCATCGATAGTAAAGTTAAGATTGGGTTTCACAAGTGTAAGACGTAGACAGCCTTACCTTTATTTATACAGTAAGAATAGAGAAGTTGTTGGTGAGACCCCCGATTCAATAATAGTTTTGCATTAAGCCTTGGACATAGAGGCGTATAACACTCAACAATCAGGAAAAAAAGCTGGCTAATTGATAAACTCACACTGTAATCCATTTGTAAATAGCCCAATAGTATTGGTAAATTAGATAGAGTTTAGAATAGTAGGAGATCACTAAATACTATCTCTAAACGTGTTTCATTTAATTGACAAATATCAACTAAATTCACTTGTAATGTTGGATATAGCCAAAGAGTGTTGGTAAAGTAGATAAAGTTTAGGAAAATAAAAGGCCAGATCTTCTATCTTTATAGTGTGCCAGTTTAGCCATTAAAAAAACTGAATTCACTTGTAAATGTTAAAAAAAAAAAAAAAAACCTAACTTCACTTGTAAATATTTCATCAGCGTCCACTATGAGACTAGAATCCACCACCTAACCTTGTACTACTTGTAAGGATTTAAAGTCACTCAAATATTTTGAAGAACAATCAAAAAATCACTAGACCACTGGGTCATGAGTAAATATTCTTAATTATACAAAGAGTTTATTACTTCTATATTGAGTTGAAGCTTTCAACATATACCCATGTGTGAATCAATAAAAAATGTATATACTTGTGTTCAACATGTTAATTGTTTGCAATATGTCAAGCCGTTAACTCGGTTTATAATGAATTAATAAAAAATGTATATAACCTGTGTTCAACATGTTAATTGTTTACGATATATGTCAATCCATTAACTCGGTTTATGATAAATAATAGTTCATGTAAATTCAAGTGTGTTCTTGTATTATGGCAAAAGATTTTTTTTAATGCTATTTATATGTCAATCCGACATGTGAACCGTTCGTTTAAGAATCTTTTAAACCCATGTGGGGATATACTTATTCCTATTTTATCAACATTTTTCCACGACTCTACTTTGTTGACCCTTGTCCGCCAAGCTATCCATCGATTATAAAAGTTATTAATATCATTATTCAATTTTTTTTTGAAAGTTCAATATCATTATTCAAAGGAATATTGGATTTTAATAATCTTAACTATTCGTCAGTGACCGCCAACAATCCTAACTTTAAAATAACCACTGGTAGTCCCAACAATTGACATATTGGCCACCAATGGACCCTGACTAACAGAGCGCTAACGCCGTTAGTCTTCGGTTGCCGGAAAACCGTTTTTGGCGAGAAAAAGTTTTCTAAAGATCTGATCTAAGGTTACAAAAAGGTTTGGGATGAAGATGTTAAGTTTTCCGGCCAAAAAAGTTGAGTTTTCCGGCCAAAAAGAAGTTTTCTGGCAACTTCAATAATTGAGGTTTTTACTAGAAAAAGGTTCCTAAAGGTCCGTAATAAGGTTACAAAGAAGTTTGGGACGAAAACGTTCAGTATTCCGGCCAAAAAAGTTTTTCCGTTAACCGGAGACTAACAACGTTAGCATTCTTTTAATCAGGATCCATTGGTGGCCAATATGTCAATAGTTGGGACTACCAGTGGTTATTTTTAAAGTTGGGAGTGGTGGCCAACGGTGAATAGTTGGGATTATTAAAATCCAATATTTCTTATTCAAATTGGTTATTTAAAGAGAGCGATTGATTACTATATTTATTTATTTGATCATCGAAATTTAAGTCATCGAAGAACATAATTCTGCAATGATTTACTATATGGTTTACATAATTTGTAGGAGCTGGAATCTAAACTACATTCTAAATGTGATCAACTCACCCAGATTCCTTCAAGTAGAGAAATTCAACATTTCTTCCAAATTACAAAGAATTCAACAGGAGGAATCCGAATCTCTGACCACTTACCAGCCGCAGTCGTTTATCACATTAAAATATCATCATTACCTCGTATCCAAACCAAACTTCAAGAGAACTCTACGTGACTCAAAAGAGCAGTAACTGTTGTCTACTTATCATTTCTGTTCTAAAATGAGAATCCAGTCTCAATACAGTTCCAGTAAGTCAAAAATGGTCAAAAGAATAACATACATTTGCTTTTTCAGTAATCTGGTTCTAGTCATCATGTGATAAACCAAGAGAGGCTTGTACCAGTCTACACCATTTATGTATTTGTATACATGCGCATCTTAGGTGAGTAAGAATTACAAAAGTATCTGGCCTCAACTGAATAATCACTGTAGCTGGAGTATGAATCATATCTCTTATTCAATGGCGGACTAATCTACGAATCTCGAGCACATATCCGCTCTACATAGACCATAAAAAACCATTAAGCAATGGTAAACAAATGTTAGCAAACAGACACCACATGAAAGAACATGCAAGGCTTGCAACATAAAAACTAAGAGATGTGTTCACGGTCCAGTACGGCCAGTTTTCACAGATTTTAGGCCGAACCGCTAACTATGGTTTTGGGAAGCGACAAACCAAACCAGTTGGGTTGAGTGGAGGATTCGACAGCTTTAGCGGTTTGCCGTTTTCAGTTTGAACCGTTTTTCTCTTTCTTTCTTTCTTTCTTTCTTTCAAAACTGATGATTTGTATTAGTTTTGTTTAAACAATAAAAAAGGTTTCATTCATATAATGCATATACACAACTCATCATCATCATCATCATACTCAGTAAATCCCATCAATAGCAAAGCTAAGGTAGGGTCTGAGGAGGGTAACATGTAGACAGCCTTACCTCTACCCCGTAGGAATAGAGAGGATGCTTCCAGTGAGACCCCCGGCTCGATAGTAGTTTTGCATCAAGCCTTGGACATAAGGTACATAACACTCGGCAATTAAGACAAAGGCCAATTAGTGCATGTACTCCATTGTCTTTCGGCTATCAACGCCACCACATGATGCATGATTAACCATCCCCCTCTTTTAACATTATTTTCACAAAATGAGTAAAATAACGTTAAAATTAGTGCATATACACAACTGCGTATTCTAAAAAAAACTATATATAAAAGGTTAAACAGGCAGTTAGATAGCTGGTTCTAACGTCTAAGCTCCAAACCATCAGTCAAACTTTTAAACCGCCAAAACCGAACCGTGAACCAAATCGTATAAATCTCAAACCAGCTTACTTGCTTTGGTTTGGATGCTCCAGTCGGTTTCAATAGTTTATAAATACCCTTAGAAAAAAGCGTACAAGTGCGGAAAAATATGAGCTCAACTTATGATTGACTGCATAAATGAAAGAGAATCCATTTTTTTTTCAGGCAATAACATTGTATACAAGTGATATTGAATAATTTCAAAGTATACATGGGAGGTTTTTATCAAAGTTTTGGTTATCATGATGCTTATGTAAATAATTACATGAACATGCAACGAAAATCCAGAGCATATGAAGGAAGATTTCATACTCAAATATTCGTATGCGAGTATCATGGATGTTCCCCATGCTGACGTGCTAAAAAATCTTGGACCAATCCCTCTATAGAAACCTTTCCAGCCATCTTCTGCAATTAATGCTTTAATAACTTGTCGCGTAGAGGGTCGATTTTCATGTTTCATTACCTTGTACCAAAACAAATAGGAACAACAAACTTTAAAAAAATATTCGTAACAATTACTTTGCGAAGAAACGGATAATAATATAAGAATCACGATTATACCTGTAATCGAGTTTTTATAGTGTCCAGCGGAGTTGTGATGAAAGACGATGCGGCACCAGCAAAAATTCCTCCGGCACCTTGAACTAGAACTACCGTTCCTTGGCTAGGAACTGATCCATTGCCGTCACTTCCATGACCTAACAGACTACATAAAAGTTAAAACACTTGTGTACTTATCGTGCTGGATATATTAAACTGAAAAACAAAACAGAAAAGAAAAGAAGACCCCTCACTTCCATATAACGCGTTGACTGGAACCATAGCTGGCCCACCAAACCGCACTAGACGGAGAATACGTCATGACCGACAAACCGAATCCTCTGTAAAGCCCTCTGATACCATCTTGTTTCAGAACTTTACGGGCAACATCCAGGCCACCATTATAGCTTGCATGGCCCGAATATCCTTGAACCATCAATCTTTGACTAATCTGTTGACCTTGACCATTTAGAGTATACACACATACACATAGATCTAACATTATACTTTAAGGGACAAAGAAGGTATACCACATCAACAGGAACAAAGACAAATTGAGCACAAAGAGATGACGTCAATCCAGCAATTCCATTAGCAATAGCAGCCTTAGAAGGATCTGAAATATTAAATGGTTCGAGCATTTTGAAAGCAGCCACCTTTGTTGTCTCTAATGCGCTGAGTAATACGATTCTAACAGGAATTACTCCTGTGATGACGGTGGCGAAACCCCTGTAAAAACCTGGGATGCCTTCGGTTTTTAGTAAGCCTCTGATAACAGCATATGCATTCTTTTCTACGGAGTCTTTTGTTGCAACCTGCAGCCTCGTCTTTACAACAGATATAGGGTAGAGTCCAACCGTAAGCACGCTGAATATCCCAGCTCCTACCACATAAAACTTAGTTTTATCCAGCCTGCAAAAGTTTGAAAAAAAAAATTTAGAGCTCAAAACAATCAAAATTGAATAAAAAGAACCACAAACTGCATTTATTTTTTTTGTTTGGTTCCAGTTTATTGCAGTAAGCATTGAAGGGGTGCCCAGTTCCTTGTATGCAAATAAGTAGATAGATCTATACAACAGTTATGAAATCTATTATTTGCAATGCATATATGATATATGATAAATGGTACTAACTTTAACGTTATTTTACTAATTTCGTGAAAATAATGTTAAAACGGCCGATGGTTAATCATGCATCATGTGCTGGCGTTGATAGCTGAAAGACACGGGGTTACATGCACCAATTGGTCTCTGTCCCGATTGTTTGAGTGTTATGTGCCTTAGGTCCAAGGCTTGATACAAAACTACAGTCGAGCCGGGGGCTGGAAGCAGCCTCTCTATTCCTACGGGGTTGAGGTAAGGCTGTCTACATCTACCCTCCTCAGACCACTACCTATTAGCTTTGCTATTGGTGTGGGATTATCTACGGGTGATGCTGACTGGTATGCTGATGCTGCTGATTGCTGATGTGTGCTGCTGCTGATGGATGATGCATGCATATCTCTGAGCATTTCCCTTGTTAAAATCTATTGCAACTTGATTTTCTCCTACCAAAAACTTATTCAATCTGCACAGCTAGTTTTTATAACTTTTTTTGGTCTTAGAGCAGTAGATTAGCAAGTCCACAGATTTGAGTCTAAGGGTTTTTTGGATGAAGCAATGTCTAGTGCTTTGCACTGTGCTGGCTGGTCCACCTTAGGCTGTGTGTACCGGAGCACCACCCAAGGGGCTTGATTCATACGAGTCAACACCAGGTGGCAACACAGTAACGCTTGAAAAGGGTGTTAATCGGCACCGGTGGGGCATTACAGGGGCGCAGAGGTGGAGGTGTGAAGGTGAGCAGTGAGCTGGCGGGAGCGTGGATGTGGCTCCACGTGGTGGTGGGTAACGCCTTGGGCGTTCTCCGCTACACACAGCCTTTCATTGGCTGGAAACACTGAGTTCCAAAAGGCTCTATTTTTGTGGTTTTTGTTGCTAAAGTGATGGTAAAGGTTGTAAAACTAGTATATAAACAATTAAACAAACAAACAAACTGATGGCATCATCAAAACCAAAATCCATTTCATTTCTACTCTAATTCTCAAGTCAATGCCTGTTGTTATCAAAGAAATCATCAAATTTCTTAGTCAATTTCATCGACAATCTAACGGTTAATGGTAATCATCGGAAGCTTGAAACAATTACATCCTAAGTCAAACATGCAGTTAAAACCCTATATGCTTCATCACAAAATTCAAACATATAATATCCATATTGAATGTCAAAAGATTTGCCCTAGATTACTACAAATTACAATCTGAATGATACTGCTGGACGGTAGATACAATAAAAGATGAATAAGTCGATAAAACTGGTCAAACAAGGAAGGAGAAAATTGCTTACTTATCCCAGTTAACTTCGGTTTGAGCGAAGGATCCTGCACCCGAACGAGCAGTCTCCATGACTCGATCGAATTGGAAGAATTGAGCCCTAAGAGTAGCTATGAAACACGATGTTAGGATTGTTGGAGTTGTGGAATACGATACTAGGCTTTGAGTAGTAGGGCTTGATGATGTCCAAAAGAATGGGAAACTGGAAATGGAAAGGGGGCAACCAAAATCAACTGTCAAGGAGTTCGAATCAAGTAGGTGGATCAGATCCAGCGTCTCCGCATCTCTCTCTATGTGTGTATATATAAATATCAAACACGTTTTAATCCCTTCCTTACTTAAATATTTTTTTTAAAGGTAAATTTCATTCAAAAAAGCCACAAGACGGACCTCAAAACAAGGACCCCCGGGCCAAAAGCGACGCTACATCAAATCAAAGGATATTTACACCAAACATTCCAATCTATACCTTTCAATCTAGTTCTATTCCGAAACCAAAAATACGATGTCGTTTTAATGTTTTCCACTACTTCAATAGCTCGACGACTTTTGCCTTTGAAGATTCTATCGTTTCGTTCATTCTACAACGCCCACATGGTAGTAAAGAAAATACCTCTCAATATATATCTCGATTACTTTGATGTAGCTTGTAAATTAACTGTCTTCGTTCAGACACGTCGAAACATAAATGGCGACAAACGACACCAGAACTCAAACTCTTAATTAAAAAATAAGTATATAAACACAAGTATATTTTAATTATAAAATTTGTGTGAATCTCTTTAATTTGAGATTTTGGCATAAAAGTTTGATCTTTATTAATTTATGACATAAAACACATATTAAAAATATAAATGGGTCAAATTATGAACCTAACCTTGTTTAGCTCAACCGGGGTTCACAGGTTAAAACCTGAAACTGACTTGAAACCGTTTATACTAAACCCAAACTCATGAATTTCGTTTTAGGTTTTCGTCGTGTCAGAAATCACACCCCTACCTAAATAGCCATTGCAGCTTGCCCTCTTCGTTTGATATTGCATCCTTTTGCTGGTCTTTATGCTACGTTCTTTTTTATATTATTTAACTTTTTATATTCCACATTTAGTGCGTTTATCATATTAAACTTTCTAAAATTTCATTTTATTTTTTTCTGCCATGACTTGTTAAGGCTGTGTAGCGAAGAAAAGCACAAGGTGTCACCATTACCCACCATTCACTTTCATGCATCCCCCTTCGCCCGTTCAGGTACCGGGCTAACACCCAACCCCTCCGCGCCCTTGTAACACCCACTGGTCCCACTTAACTACCCAAATCCCGCGTACTTTGTCACATGGTGCTAACTTAGACGAATCACAGGTCTCACGTCCCTTGGGTGGCGCTCCATATACAATTTATTATTTTTAACTAATTCACTTGAAGAACTAAAAAAATGATAACTAGTTTTATATAATATATAATTAAAGCTATCCCAGTTCTTTAAAACGACTCTGATAAAGGAAAATTAATTATTTTTAATTATTTAATTAACCTTTGAAAATTATATGATTATTACTCTTTTATACACCTTATAGCGTGTTGATTTTTTTTTAATCCTTTTGTCTTCAGGACACATTGTGTGACGGTAAGATGTTGCCCGGATATTTTTTCGGGAGATGAATGGTGTTAATCTTGCAAGGTGCCCTATGAGGTAAGTTAGCGTTAAAAAAATCTTTTATAAACTTTGTTAATGTAGTCTTATTAATAATGGGTATCAAAAGTTAAAAAGATTAAAAATAATCATGTTTTAGTATTTGTTAAAGAGTATTGGCTATCATTTATGGATCACCTTACCTTCTAAAATCAAGTTTAAAATTGTGATGTTAAGTTGAAGTATAGAAATGTTACGTTAACAGTTTATTTTCAAGGTCTCTTTGTTTCATGAAGATCGATGAAATGCTCTGAATGAAAAAAAGATTGAATTTTTCTTTTTTTTTGTTCATTGTTCATATCACAATGTCATGTCTTGTAACAAATTCAACTCCACTTGCTTCTTCTCAGTATCACTGTACATATTATTTCTCTTATTTAATTGAATTGAATTTTGTGTCATCTTTGTCTGAACTTCAACCTGTGTTCAAGATGTAGGGCCAGTTCATTTTATTGATATTACCGAGTTAAGTGTTTCGCGTTATAAGATAATGCTTAATGATCAAGAAAAGCTAAAATAGGGATATCCTATTGTCTGAACTGCACAAAAGATATATGCTTCAAATATCATATTTAAGTAAGAAACTTTGGAATATCAGATAAATTTCAAAATATCTTATTTTAAGTAAGAAACTTTGGAATGTCAGGTTAGTGTGGGAAATTCATAGAACGCACAAAAGAGATATACTTCAAAATATCATATTTAAGTAAGAAACTTTACATAATTTGTTTGTTGTTCGTGAAGATGTTGGATTAAGGTTATAGGCTTTTACCAAGGGTACCAGTTTGTCTTACTTTTTTTTAGGTGCTAGTTTTTCCTATACTTTTAGTGGCCTTTGCTTGTTACACTCTTTTTGTCTTTGTGGATATTTTTATATGTTACTATTATACTTTTTCTTACGGTTAGAGGTAAGGTTGTCTACATCTTACCCTCCTCAGACCCTACCTTAGCTGTGCTATTGGTGGGATTTACTGAATATACTTTTTCCCATTTTTATTAGTAATTTATTAATACTATATTTGTAGAACGTTTTGTTTTAGGTTGTTTAAATTCCTTGTTGCACTACGCGTTTTTAATTTACCTTTCACATCATGATATGGTTTTGGAGCCCAGCCTCTCTATTATTTGGGATAGAGTTATGGTTTGCATACATTACCCCGACCCTACCAATCAGTGGGGGATCCAAGATTTTATTTATTTATTTATTATTATTATTATTATTTTTTTAGGGGGGGGGGGGGGATCGGGGGGTTTAACCGAACCTTACTGCTCTTGGAGTTCTTTTTTCCTCAGGTGTTTATTCAACTAAGTAATACTAAATTCAGTTTTTTAGTTCTTTTGTTATGCAGATTTCAAGCATTGCTTTACATGCTATCTGGTGATAACAAGCCTTGCAATCCGATCCTAAGGTTGAAGAAGTGGCTGGGTATGTGCATTGGCTGCTACTTTGTTGCATATTGTTATTTAAGGTGCGAAATATGTGGTTTCAGTAACGTTTGAGGCATATTTTGGGTCGGCTGAATAATGTAGATTTGTTTTATCTACCACAATGGTTGTAATTGCTTACATTTATTCTACCTTTTCAAGACTTGCTGGTAGGGTCACTGTAGTTATGTGTCCATTTACAAATGCTAAGATTATATGTTTGCTAATTTTTGTTGTTAATGACAGATTTCCTTATGCAGACGTTACGTTCTTTACGAGAGAAACATGATGAGTTCATGCTCAATGACCTTTACCACATTTGTTATGTTGCCACGTCATTCGGTAAGCATATGCTCAGGTATGCAACGAGTCGCCCCTCATCTTAAGTAAAGGGTTTCCATGCTAAAACTAAGGGCATATATGTCAACCTGAATTAGGCCACTCAACTCTCACCATCTGATCTAAAGCATTGTTAATACTTCTGTGTAGTGCAGCATGTAATGTAACAATTTTTGAATAAGTTCCTGACTTCCTGTTAGCTGGTTATCTTTTCATGTAAGTTTTGTTAGATCCCAGTTAGTTCAAATAAGTTTATTACTGTCGGTTTCGAGCTGAATGAATGAGGAGAGTTTATAACAATGAAATACGGAAAAAGACCCCGAATTTTCATTTCGTTTTAGGCCTCAAAAAGGTTAAGCTGACCGACCTGGGAATGCTAGATACGGTTCAACCCGACAAGAACACCCTACCAACCAGATTAGATGTAGCAACATAAGACGATACTCAAATTTAGAACTTCTCTTGGTAACTTTTGTTGAGTTAACTCGTATTCCATAAAATATACAAAATCTTGGTAGTACAGTAGTCTCATGAAATAAGTACAATCTTTTGTGTTCTTTCAAAGAATTTGACACTTTATGAACCTTGATTCAACTCTGTGTCATGTATTTCATTCTTTTAGCTTCAAAAATCAAACTACTAACCAAGTGCAAGATAAGATAAATGGTGCTGAAACTAAAGGAGTAAGAATATAACCAACAAAACCAATAATGTTAACAGACCAACTCGTGTTTCTTGACCAGAGTTCGGTAGGAATGGGTATGATTCCGGTGGAGGCAGCATGCATTCTTCACCGTTGAAGTAGACCTTTCTCGGGAACGCCCATCCTTGCTTGAAAGTGAATGTGTTTTGGTCTTTTTGTAGTAGCACTTCCGACTGTACATTTCCTGTCGGGCCAGCTTCCATTAGCAAGTCATTGAAGAACTTCATGCCGTAGAACATACCCGTATCGTCTGCACAATCGAAATTACAAAATTGTCCTTTAGTATCTAGATATGCATCTTAGTACTAGTCAATAGAGACAATGGTCTTTTGTTCAAATTAGTACCCAAGATCATAAAATGTATCAAGCATCACTTACTTATGGACCCATACGGAACGAGTGGCTTGTAGTCAAAGCTAAAAACTTGAGTAACATTATTTAGATTAGGATGTTGAACTACGAGAGTCCACTGCGTGTAGTTCATCCTATAGTTGAAGTTCGTTATTGCCACCTTCGCTCGCCAATAGTCTTTGTAATTTTGCTTACGTGCCAGTGAACCCTCACGGGACACATATGCCGAGTGCATTGAAGCAACGGCGAATTGTCTTTTCTCGGTGTATTTACTCCAACAACACTTAGAAGCTTAGAGTCACTCCTATAATCATCAAGAAAACCATTAGTCATTTCTTTTCCAAAAGTTATAAAAACCCAACTTGATGTTCAAAAAACTATCATCTTACTTGACACATTTGTTCTTGTTCTCGCAACCACACGCGCAATTAGGACAAGGCGTGATTGTTTCGTTGTAGAAGGACGAGAAAGACACACAACAACTCGGGTGTTTCGAAGCCAAAAATTGTGAATATGTGCATGTCACATTCCATGTCACTATACACATAAGCCACTTATGAGTCATTAACCTCGAGTCAAAGTCAAAGTCAAACTATAGTTTGTTCAGATAAAGGAAATCTTACTTAATGCCTGAGTTTTCCTTCGACGATCCGGAGTGAGAAAAGTAGTTGAAGGAACAACCTTTGCCGGTCCACATGTATACCCCGGTCCAGGGCCTAAAAGAGTGAAATTCTTCGGTAGTTTGACCGTCTTATTTGTTGTCCCGGCCATCCCAATGCTGACCTGGAAGGCCGAGACTGAAGCGGAGGGGTCTTGACCCCATGCGGCCACTACCCCACCTTTGCAACAGTTGGAGAACTGTTGGTTGTAAGGGACACCAGGTAGCAAGTCCACAACTGTTGGGTTCTTCTTACAACAATGTGGCACATTGGCTTTGAACTTTGAACAATCTCCTTGTTCTGCGGCCTGAGCCCCAACCATTGACCATATCACTTCTTTCTTAGCCCATGTCCATCCGAGAGTCCACCCTGGAGTCTGGATGTGGCGGTACATCTGAAAATTGTTCATCGTTACCGTTGCCTGTAGACAAACATCAGGAAAACATTATTAATCCTTAAGAGAAAAAATCAAGACACATTGAGAATTTTCATTTTGGGAGAATCACCAAAATGGCCGTTTTAACCAAAGAGTTTGACCAAATAACCTTGATTTTTTTCTTTTACAAAAATATCATTTGACTTTTTTTAATTTTAGTTAAGAAATCGTTCCAGCCAACCAGAAGCTTGCACATGGCACACTTGCGCCCACGCAACGCATTTTGACCTGACACAACATATTTCCATCTGGCGCGGAAGAATGGATTGATGCGCCAGATGAAAATTTGTTGCGCTAACATTGAAATCTGTAGTGTCAACTGTCACGGGACACTTGTCCAACACTAGCTGATTGAAATTTTTAAAAGATCAAGACTATTTCGTCAAACTCTTCGGTCAAGATGGTCATTTTGGTGATTTTGCTCCTAATTTCTTACCACATAACCATCTGCAGTCCAAGACATGATATCCCATTTGACCGTTATGTTTCCAGTTGGATCTAGCGGATCGAACGCAGCTGCAAAACAATAAAACTGTCAAAAAACATTCACATTTTTGTAGCTCAACAGAATCTAAAACATGCAGTATTACCTGACAAAGAACATATCACAAGAAAGACACAAGTCGAGATGAAGATCTTCATCTCGACGTTACGCGTTTCTTGAACTCAAAACACAAACACGATCGGCCAAAGATTCAGCCTCCGCGGTTGAGTAAGTCACACCTTATTCTGTTGGGGGTGGAGGGTGTTATAGACCTTGAAGATGGCTTACCTACTGGTTGTTAGAATTTGAAAAATGATTATATATAGTTATATTATTATTATATACACACACAACACATGTACATAAAGAAATAGACATGGGTAAACACATTCATTGGTCTGTTGGGATATCTTTATCTTGAAGCAATGACTTTATGTGATGAGGTGAAAGCAAAGAAATGAGAAAAAAGGGCGGGAGCTATTATTCCCAACGGCCACATGTTCCGTTACGAATGTGACATTCAA
Source organism: Scalesia atractyloides (assembly GCA_947069175.1). Lineage (NCBI taxonomy): Eukaryota > Viridiplantae > Streptophyta > Magnoliopsida > Asterales > Asteraceae > Scalesia > Scalesia atractyloides. The sequence continues at coordinate 24,229,937 of CAMTDV010000014.1, read as the reverse complement.
ACATTACTTGATTTTGACTGGTCGTTTCGTCTATTTCAAGTTTGATTTGGACATGTGGACATGTGATAAATGGGGATATGTTTCTCGTTTTTGTTAGTCTATATTTAAAGTGATAATGACATACTAACTTTATGTCATGTTATTATATTTTTTTCCGGTTTTTAAAATATTTAAGGTTGCTTTGAGCTTTCCATAACTTGTGTTCTCTCGGGTGCTCGGTGTGCTGGCTCCTACGAGTTAATGAAGCAACGTGTGTTGATTGTTAATTGATAGTGCTTGTTGAGGCGATGATCTCGACAAATTAGCGAATGTTGTAAGGATCTCGGTCTATGGGAATCGCAACTAGAAAATAAGTGTTTATTGAGACGCAACTTATGACACCCTGGTTTTATAACATGCAAAATTGTGCGTCATAAATAATCGTCGTATTTTCTTAAAATCTGAAAGACTTATGACACACTACCCAATTAACATTACATTTCCTATTCCTGTTACCATACCACAAGAAAACGAATAGGGAATTATCGAATAAAAATAAGCCGCTTCAATCTATCTTTTTACGCAAAAATAACTTCATTCCGACTTTTCCAAAATTTCGACCAAGTCTTAAGAATCACTCGCTCCATGTATGAGTTTGTGTTTCTTGTTCGCTATCTGCAAAGAATCCAACCATAACGTAATTTCCACCGGATGATAATCCAATGATAAAGGAATATCAAGCCCTTTACAAATATATTTTCATGTTCTAACCTCCACATCAAATTCTACAAGAATATATGGTCAACCGACTCCTATCATGGAAGAAACTGGGCATAAAGTACAAGGGACATTTACTCTTTAATCGCTCAAATTCAAGCTCGTAGGAAGCCAATTTAATAAAATTATCCAACCTAGAGTATTTACCTTTATAGGAATATAATGATTTCACCTCGGATTAGACGACGCCACACAATGGTTGAAGTTGCATTGGACCATTTAGAACTAACCACACAATCCTTGTCTACCTCTAGATGTTATAGGCGAGGAAAATTTTCACGAAGCACCATATCCCCTATCCGTAGATCGTTCCAAAACCTCGTGTCAACACCACTAGCCATCTTTTTTAACGTGTGTCATGGAATTATGTCTTTGTCATTAGAGTTGAACACGCTTTCAAAATTCTGAACCAAACCTTTTTAGTGGGTCCGTTTAAAATTCTGAACCAAACCTCGTGTTTCCAACCACCAAAACTTGTAGGTCAGAGCCAACTCTCTTATGGTCCAAGATTTTAACGCGAGACAGCTATTGTACATTCGTCCCTTCCAGCACTGGTAATGGGGTGACCATTCCGTTTCCATAAGCTTGTTTTAAGAGAAGTATACCTTTTGTTTGTTAACTCTATGTCATGAATATATTCCCAATGGGGTATTTCTTAAATCCAGCTAGCAATCCACAACTTCTTTAAGTTTCTACCATACCAGAGACTCTTCATTCCAATCGCACCAATATAATAAAGCAAAAGAGTTCGAAGTGGCAACACTTTACCGTTATGTTATCTTTGGGGACAAGAACCGTGGCAACCAGGTCTTCAATATGGAAGTATGAAAACTCTGAGTAATGTGTTATGGAGTTTGAATGTTTAAGTTTCCAACTTGGGACATATGCTCTAAACTAAAATTGCAATTGCTAAATATCGATCAATTTGTTATTGTGAATTATTTTGTGTAAATGTTCATATGTGAGATATAGGGGTGTTCAAGGTTGGATTATCCGTTTTCGGATATCCGAAAATTTCGCATAATGAATATTAGTATCCGTATCCAAAGTTTTGAATATTTGAAAATTGAATATCCGAAATTTCGGACACAGATTCGGATATTTATAAGGATATCCGAATTTACAAAAAAAAATCAAAATTTTTGTTTGATACATAGACTAAAACTAAATCTATATTCGATTTTCCAAATATCCAATGTTGAAAACAAAAAAACATTTATAAATCCACGTCCGAATTTGATTATTTACTATTTTTATTATATTTAAACTAAACATAGTGCTCATGGAATATATCTTTGAACATAGAGGTTTCTTGACCTCATTGAGATGTAATGATCTCTAGGTTCTATGATTTTATGCTTCGATCATTTCCCTTCTTAGGTTGGATGGTGTAGGATAAAGTCTCTAGGGCTTTATAAAACAACAATCAGCGCCACATAGACAGAGGGGATTTACAATCCTGGTAGGCTTTTCGAGTAAGCTTGGACTCCAAGAAATAAAAGAAAGAAGACAAGAAGTTTTGGAACAATTTCTCATTAATTTTCCCATATGCATTACACGAATTTAATATGCAAACAAAGACTCACTAGCAACACACGTTTACTACCCCTAATTTCATGCAACTAACCCAATAATGTAGTACACCATTATCCCACTACATGATATACAAAAGACAGTAACAAAAGATGTAAAATCATAGAACATGTGTTTAAAAGATCTCCATCGGTCAATACATCAACCTTGCTTGCTGGCTTCTTTCCTATCCTCTTGTGCCTAGCAGTCTGCCTAGTATTACCTCCCAGACCCTCACACTACATATAATTATACAAATAAAACAATAAACCATGATGAACTATAAACTTTAATTCATCATAAACTGCATCATGCCATTATCATCGGAAAGACATCATCCTGAGCTTCTTCAGTGGCTTCAAGCGAATCAAGCTTCACGCTTTAACTTAAGTGAAAATAGTGAATTTGGTTTGGGTAGGAAGCAATAACAAGGGGACATGTGTGTCACACCCTAATTTCCCGGTGGGCTCAGACTTGGGGTATATGCGTGGCGATTGATATCAGTAATCACAAAGCACAACAGAAGATGAGAATTTAAATTAAATTATACAAAAGTACAAACCGGAATTAAAGTACAAATAATTATACAAGTTGTTTGTACTAAAAAGATCCATAGACGGATCGAATATAAATGAAATGCGACTTGAGACTAATGAGTCTCATCCCATGTTGTATAAAGAAATCTCATGAGGAGGGCATTATGTTTCTTTTATTAGTTCAACAAATGTGTCTCATCCCATGTTGTACAAAGAAACCTTTCAGTAGACTGAACCATGGCTTTTCACCATGTCAGAGCATCATCCTTAAAGGATTGAGACACATATTTGATAGTGTCTTTCTCAGCGGATACATCCGCTGATATCAACGACAATCTCCATTTCATTTAGCCACTTCATGGCGTCAATAGCTTCGTTTTCCCTCGTGAAGTCACGAGGTTTACATGAGATAAAATATCTATACGAACACCCTTCCTTAGAATTACGGTGTTCTTTCTTGACAACACGTTTCGATTCGCTCCTGACACTCTTAGTTGAGGAGAAATGTGAGCTTTGAGTCTTATGTGTGGAAGATGGAGGGATAGATGAAGATATTGGATTTTTTGGTCCTGGCCACTTGAAATTTGCCATGAACTTTCTCATAGCTTTGATGACTTTTGCAGCAATTGGGGATCGGAGGTTAACCCCTCCGCCTCTCAGTCAGCGTGCACACATCGTCATGTCTGTCGTCATCAATCCAAATTGTGGCTTGTCATTAAATCAATATTGAGCTACAAGCCAACAATAGATTTATCGCTTAGGGCAAATCAATTAAATATTGAGTTTAAATATTGAGATGAAGGTTTGAAATTTGCGAGGGGTGTATGTTGTGTGTGTATATATATATATATATATATATATATATATATAAAGGACAAAACTCGTAGCTCATTCTTGTGGAGGGGAACAGGAGTCGAGGCAAGCCTAGATTGATATGGGATGAGCGGATTAGACAAGATTTGTTATAGTTGCACCGCTCTCAGACCTTTCCAGGAGTTTTGCTATTTGAGGAATTTACTAGGTCTGGTTATTGTTGTTATCTCTAAAATAGAGAGGAAAGGAAAGGGGCAAGGGGGTGCACCCGCCCTCGTTAATGTTTCGGTTAATAGTGTAATCTTTTCGTTTTTACATCCGAATTTTTTAAAATTAATTAGATCTGCCCCTGCCAATTATTTTGCCTGAAAATTCTCTACCCTTACCAAGTTTATTGTCCAAAATATTTATACATATTTTTGTATTTAATTAAGAAACGTGAAGAATGGGGCTAATAGTAACTTTTTATAATTGTTTTTAAACTTGAATTGAGTTTAATAATGTCTAATGCTAGTTTTAATATAAATGAAACTTGAATATTCAAATTTAGTTTTTTTTATATATGTAAGAACGAGTCCTTTAAATGAATGAAGATTATTTAGTTTTTGTTGGAGTTATTATTGTTTGACCCAACTCGCATCGAAATAGTCAACCTAAACATATAACCCGAAATATAGTGATAAACTTTTTTTTGGTCAAGCTCTGCCACAGAAGGAATAACCTTAATATCACACACCATGTCCATTAATAACAAATAAAAAAAAGGCATGGCAGCAAGATACATGTTAGCTGCGCAGCATCGGACTTTTAAATCAAAGTTGAGTGAGTTTTGGTAAATAGGAAAGCTTGAGGGACTTAAACAAGACATTTGTTACTATTATATGAAGTTTGCTGGAATGAAAATGACCAATTTGGCCTTTTTAAATAAGAAGCCGTGACGCATATATTCGTTGATCATTGCCCATTATCACGTTAACCTTCAAACAAAATAACAAATCAATAGGCTGAAGCACCTAGTTTTCATTTTCTACATGTATTTTTCTAGATAAAAAAACACCAACGTCATCGTTACTTGGTGGATATGCGGATGATGCTTTAGAATTTTCAACTCAAAATCATTGCTTTAGAATATTTCAACTCAAAATCATAAATTATCCAGAAGAAAAAAAATAAAAAGTTTTTTTTTAGAATTTAGCTCGTGTTTCAATAAACAAGTAAGCAAACCTAACCGAACAAGGCATTATTCATGTCCATTCGTTAAACTTATATGGGACAAACGGACGGTTCACGAGCAGTGGCGAAGCTTAAGATATTATACGGGGGTTCGAAAACGTATATACCCAAAAATTTCTATAGAACCGGGGGTCGAAACGTATATACCCAAAAATTCCTATAGAACCGGGGGTCGAAAACGTATATACCCAAAAATTTATATACAAAAGCTACATATATAACACTACTGAGTGAAAAGTTCGGGGGGTCGGGCGCCCCTCCTAGCCCCTTATAACCTTCACCCCTGTTCACGAGCACATAACCGAACAAAGTTTCGTGTTCGTTTATTAAGAAAATGATTTGTTCGTGTTCACTCGTTAATGAACAAAAACGCACACAAATGAACATAACTGAGCATATACATGTTTTAAATTTAAAAATTTAACATTATTGATCTCATACATTAAACATAATCACCAAAAACTAATACAAAGTTAAATACCTGTGACATATTTTGAGATAATAATCATAAACATAGTATTCAAAAATAAATGTAAGATAATACACTAAAAATTAAAAGATATAAGAATTTTAAATATCTGGGTAATAAACTAAAAAATAAATGTGAGGTGAATTAAAATAACTTTAATATTTGGATGATAAACTACAAAATAGAAAATATTAATATGAAAAAAACAATAATAACAAAATATAACAAATGAATATGAACGAACGTAAGCGAACATTAACGAACCCTAATTAATGAAAATAAACGAATATGCTATCAAGCGTTCACGAACACATGTTCATGTTTGTTCCTTGAATTAATTGAACGAGATTTCATGTTCCTGCTCATTCATTTAGTAAATGAACTTTCCATTAAACGTTTACAAACAGTTCGTTGAATGTTCGATTCGTTTACAGCCTTATAACGGCATATGATTGACATCTGTCTCCTTCACTCTAAACTATCCGATTTTTTTTGTTCAGTTTATTTACTTTTACAACCCTTATAACATTAGCAATGCACTTTGTCAACCCCCAAAGCTTACAACTTGAAAGAGAAAAGTCAACATGGAAAAGAGAGGGTGAGGAGATAGAGGGTGTGTGGCCTCACGAAAGAAGGGGTGCGGTCCATGAGGGCCGATGGATTACGGTGTTTTTGCCGGAACTTTTTGACGTGGTGATCCGAGATTTGGACGTTGCTGACCCTCTTATCAATCATACCTAAAGGGGACCACAAGGTATAAGGTTTGAGTTCAAAAAGAAAAAGAACAAAAAAAACAAACAAACAAACAAAACACAAATAGATGAAAGTATTTATAATCGAATACAGCTATTCCTTTATCTTTCAAATCTCACAATTTAAGTTATCTTTTTGGAGTTAATAAATCAAACCTTAATATGTTGTTTTATACGGGTTGTATAGGGTTATATGACCCATATAAAAATAATCTGACATGATAAATACTGGGTCGTATAATGATATATGACTCATACAAATGGAGAAAATATTGGGTCATATAACATTCTATACAGGTCATATAATATTATATGAGGTTTAGGTCTTATGGTAAGAGATCATGTACAAGTCAAGAATTTTGTACGAAGTACAGTAAACAATCATGACCACACATTTGTTTTTCTCAATTTAAGAAAGAGAAGGGTATGATGGTCTTTTCTCCCTTTAACTAGTTTAGTTTCCAACTTGATTTTCAAACGGCTATAACTTTTTCATACGTTAATATTTTTTTAAAAAATTACACCGTATTAACGAGTATTTCATTCTCTTTAATTCGAGCAATCTTTTGGTATAATACTCTTAAAAATAATTTAAAGGACTTTAGATACCCATTACGTGATTTTTGAATACCCATTATGTGATTACACATTTAACATAAATCATTACGCATTCATTGTAAATTTATTACGTGATTACACATTTAACATGATTTGTTATAACTAATGTTAATACAATTATGCTTATTACGTGATTACACATTCAATAGTAAGAACTTGATATTTATGCTTTATTAAGTGGTTAAATCTCTAATATATGACATTATGTTGCTATTATATGTTGGTTTGGCTAATGTTTTGTATATAATTTATCCTTAATACGTGATTATACCTTAAATATTAGGTATTCGATATGAAATATTATGTGTTACGTTACGTAATCACCCAGTATAGCTTCACATAAATACTATAATGAAATCATGTAATCACAAAATGCGTATTTAAAATCACATAGTCATGTAATTTACATAGTCAACTATTGTTACGTAATTACGTAATCACTTAGCGTGGTTTCACATAAAATACTACAATAAAATCAGTAATCACGTAATGCGTATTCAAAATCACGTAGTCACTTACTAGGTATTCAAAATCACGTAATCATGTAATATGGTTTCAAAATCCTTCAAAAAAAATTAATGTTAAAATATAGCAATAGGCTGCTCGAATTAAAGAGAATGAAATGCTCGTTAATACGGTGTAATTTTTATTAAAAAAATATTAACGTATGAAAAAGTTATAGCCATTTGAAAATCAAGGGGGAAGTGGGTTTATGAGTTAACAATATTGGATTTTCCTATTTTACCTTTTTCCCCACTTGTTCCCTTGTTTTTTGTTATGTGAATTCTATATTTGGAGACCACTTAATCTCAACCATTAATCTTGCAAATCAAGGGTCAAACTTGTCTCCTACACTTCGTATAATTCTTTACTCTTGTAGAATAACCTCTCTCTAGGTCTTATAGCATCATATGGGTCATATAACACTCTATATGAGTCATATAATGTTATACGACTCGTAAATATAAAGACAAACAAACATTCTCCAACATTTTTTATATAACATTCTTATATAGGGCCCCTATACCCAAACAGTAGGAAGAATGCGTGAATAATGCAATCCTTTCTTTTTTTTATCTAAGTAATATAAGGAGATAAACAAAAGTAAATGAAAAGTCATATAAAGGCATTATTATATTGTGTTTAAAATGTCAGAAACCCAAATCTGTTGGCTTGAAATCAACCTCACATAGTCAAAACCATTGACCATCTCTCTATATAGAGTATAAATAAATATCTGGATACATTCCGATATATTCTCATTCTAACATCTCCAAATTAATCCCCCGACCTGATCAATCCATTCTACAAAGACATCCTAACTTTTGAAGTTCAACAAGTAGCCAAAACTATTCGAAAATGCCACGTTGGGTGAGACCTGAGGTAAACATACGACACAATCAGTAGTTACTGTTTATCAGTTTCAGAAAAACTTCCACACAATATTGTGCACTACTACAAAAATAAGCACTGATGATGACCGATATTTTTCAAAAAAGTTGATCGCAAAAATAGACATAAAATTTATGTCCGACTAAAATTCATTGGTAATAAAGTAATCTCTGCCCTGTGTAACGGGTTTTTGACTGTTTCAACCGTAACATGTAACAAATTTTGTAATAGTGATTGTTAATCTTTGTGTTATATATAACATACATGTTTTAAAAGCATAATATACTATGTGAATGATGTAGGTTTATCCACTTATGGCTGCGATGACGTTTGTGACAAGCATGTGTGTTTTCCAGCTTACTAGAAATGTTTTCATGAACCCTGATGTCAGGTGATATTACTTAACGATTTTCTTAAACCATTTGAACATTTTTTTTAAATGTAAATAGATTTGTGACTTTTTCTTACTTGTTTTTCTTTTGTTTTGACTTTTGAAGATTTGTTGATTAATTATTGTAAGATATTACAGGGTGAACAAGGTACATCGTACCACGGCTGTGCTAGAAAATCACGACGAGGGTGAAAAATATGCTGAACATGGTCTTCGGAAATTTTTACGTACGCGACCACCGGAGGTTATGCCTACGGTCGACTCCTTCTCGGACACCAAATAGACATGGATACAACTTGCTTTTGAACTGCATGCATATTGTTGTTTTACATAAATGTCACCCATGTATTTTTAGTCTTTGGTCTACTTTTATGAGATTTTGCCTTGTGTGCACTACTAGAGAACTGCTACTATTCCCACGTCAATTTCTGTGGGAAATCCGTGGGTAATTGCAGTTACCCACGGATTTCCCACGAAAACGGGTTGTAGGAATTCTACTCGTGGGTAATTTTTTTCTGACGCGTTTTCTACGAATTTTCCTACTCTTTTCTCACACAAATGTTTCGTTGGAATTCTCCTACTTATTTCTCACGGAATTAATTTTCTTAACTTTCCGACGCATTTCCCACGGAATATTTATTTTTTAAAATTTTTAAATAAATTATATTTATAATTATTATATTTTAATTTTCTTACACAATTCCTACGAATTTTTTTTTTCTCCTACATAATTCCAATGGAATTTATTCGTTTTCCCTACACAGTTCCTACGAAAATATTTTTTTCCCTACACAATTCCAACTGAATCTATTCATTTTTCCTATGCATTTCCTACAAAATTAGTTTTTTTTCCAACACAATTCTAACGGAATGCATTCCTTTTCCCTACGCAATTCCCACAAAATTAGTTTTTTTTCCTACACAATTCTAACATAATGTATTCTTTTTCTTACACATTTCTTACGAAACTATCTTTTTTCCCACAATATACCAACAGAAGCTGACGAAACCTATTTAGTCTTTTTCCTACACGTTTCTTACGGATACAATTAAAAAATAATAGAAAAAACAAAAAAAATACATGTTTGTCCTGCTGAAAGATGCATATTGATAAATATGATTTGGAATATAAATTTAACAAAAAAAACAACATAAATTTGGAGCACGTTTAAATTACAAAATCATCCATGGTTAAACATAAAGATTCGGGATAGATAACAAAAATTCCGAGCCCGTTTCAATCAGAAAACCACCGTTATTAGACATAAAGATCCAGACTAATTAAAAAACTAATGCTAATGACTAAAAGGAGGCTAAATTTTTCTCATAAACTCTTCAAATTGTTTTTGCCTCTTTTCTTTATTTTCTTTCATTTCTTTTTTCATATGTTGCACTCTTTGCTCCAACTCTTTTCTAGCATCCCTTTCATTTGCTAGTTTATTTTCCATTTCAAATTTGGACTTTTTCAACCTGAATTGTTAAAACGGGTCAATAATCTATGTTATTATTTTCTACTAACTAATTGTTATAAACTATATGATTTATAGAATTGCAATACTTTGATGAGAAGTAAACAATACCTCCACTTGCGACCTTACGACATCAAAATATAATTTAGATTCGGTAGATGTAGATAATTTCCCCAGTTATCACGAAACTAGGATTCGAAAATCCTACCCCGAACATCCGACCCTTTTTATTTCCTGTCACTCTCGCCCACACATCAAGATCATCCAGATGTCTAACTCCCTGGCCCAATACTTCTTTTTTGCTTTCTTTTTTGAGATGGGTATCAAATAAAGTTCAATCCACTTAATTTTTCGACCATATTATTTTTCCCTAAAACGAAGTAATGTAATAAACGTTGAGTACAACAATTATATCTTTCGACCCAACTTTTTTGCCAAAATATATAAATATAATTAACTTACCAAGCGGATGTGATACTCATCAAACCTTATGGATCCGCGAGTAGAACGATGTATATCACGCCCATCAGCCATAATGTATTTAATAGACCAATACATACATACTTACATAAACAAATATTAGTACATATGTATATCTAAACAAACATATACAAATAAACACAACATGATCTGAATAAACCAACAATGTTGCTGCTAGGGATCACAAAATTTGAGATTGCATTGGATAATACAAAAGCTTTTTGGATAGTGAATGCTCCTATCTTTTCATCTAAGCCTGATAATATGTGCATATAAAGATGAATCACCATACTAATTATTGTTGTTTAACAAAGCAAATATAAGTTCAGTGTTTGGTCTTATAAGTCTTTGAACATCCCTAATCTTTGTGGATCAATATTAATCTAACCAATACATACATGCTCACATCAAAAAGTGTTCAAATAAAGGAAATCCTTCTTGAGAATCAACCATCCATAACAATATCACAACACTCAAACATAGATTTCAAAGAATTAGACGAACCTGGATGGATGGATGATCTGAAGAGTGAAAACCCTAGATTTTGTAGACGAACCTGTAAAAGTCTTATTAAGTTCAATTAGGTCGTTAAATAAAGAAAATAAAACTCTAGACTAACTGTTCAAACCTGGTTCGAAATCCAAACCCTAGATTTTGTAAGATGAACCTGGTTCAATGTTGGAGGTGCTGTAGTAGTTCCAATCAGTGGAGGTGCGTCAATGGTTCAAATCGATGTAGATGTTTCGGTGATGGTGCGCGTGTGGTGGCGGGTGGCGGCTTGATATAAGATGAGCGGGAGATGAAGAGAAGAAGGGGTAGAGTGGGAAAAAGTTAAAACAAACACATTAGATATTTTTATGTATATACACGTTTACATAACCTGATACAATTCATAGAGAAAAAAGAAAACAAATATGATACGTACACAATAGAATTTTAAACTAGATATAATCTGTACACATTAGAATTTTAAACTAGATATAATCTATAATAATTTAAAAATGGCAACGTGTGTGTAATATAATACCATATTTGTTTGATACATTAAATATTTAAAATTAAGAATTATGTTTTATATATATATATAATATATATATATTATATATATATATATATATGCATTATTTGTTTATCTATTTGCCTTTTCTTAAATTCCACATCCATTTATAATAACTAAATTTATATACTTTTATATAATGATGAAAACATTCACCGTATAGCAAAATATTTGCATTCCATAAATTACTAAATAAATAAAACTAGTATATAAGGCGTGTACATTGCTGTGGGACCATTAAACCGAACAAATTTAGACGTAAAAACATTGAACCATGCACGTCCGTTGCGGCATGTTAACGCACATGGCCTAATGGACCATATTGGGCCTTGATATCTCCCAATGGCCCATTATGGCATTTATTATATAACATTTGACATTTAAGGGTTATATCACGTTGTATTGAGTCATATTAGATCATAACCGACAATAACAAGTCATATATGCCCTAGTGGATGTATTGGGCCTTGATATCTCTCAAATGGCCCATTATGGCCTTTATTATATAACATTCAGTATTGAAGGGTTCCACCTCATTATATTAAGTCATATTAGATCGTAACCGACAATAACAAGTCACTCATGCGCTAATGGGCTAAATTGGGCCTTGATATCTCTCAATGGCCCATTATGGCATTTATTATGTAGCATTTGGTATTGAAAGGTTATACCCTGTTGTAATGATTTGTATTAGATCGTAACCGACAATAATAAGTCATGGATGCCCTAATGGACTGTATTAAGCCTTGATATCTCTAAATGGCCATTGCGGATTTTATTATGTAACAATTAGTATTTAAGGGTTATACCACATTGTAATGAGTCATATTAGATAGTAACCAAGAATAAGAAGTCATAAATGCCCTAATGGACCGTATTAGGCCTTGATATCTCTCAATAGCCCATTATAGCCTTTATTATGTAATATTCGGTATTGAAGGGTTCTACCTCATTATATTGAGTCATATTAGATCATAACCAACAATAACAAGTCACTCATGCATTAATGGACCGAATTGGGCCTTGATATCTCTCAATGGCCCATTATGGCATTTATTATGTAGCATTTGGTATAGAAAGGTTATACCCTGTTGTAATGAGTTGTATTAGATCGTAACCGACAATAACAAGTCATGGATAGCCTAATGGACTGTATTGGGCCTTGATATCTCTAAATGGCCATTACGGATTTTATTATGTAACAATTAGTATTTAAGGGTTATACCACGTTGTAACGAGTCATATAGATCGTAACCAAGAATAAGAAGTCATAAATGCCCTAATGGACCGTATTAGGCCTTGATATCTCTTAATGGCCCATTATAGCCTTTATTATGTAACATTCGGTATTGAAGGGTTCTACCTCATTATATTGGGTCATATTAGATCATAACCGACAATAACAAGTCACTCATGCACTAATGGACCGAATTCGGCCTTGATATCTCTTAGTGGCCCATTATGGCATTTATTATGTAGCATTTGATATTGAAATGTTATACCCTGTTGTAATGAGTTGTATTAGATCGTAACCGGCAATAACAAGTCATGCATGCCCTAATGGACCGTATTGGGCCTTAATGCCTCTCAATGGCTATTATGGATTTTATTATGTAACATTCAATATTGAAGGGTTATACCATATTGTAATGAGTCATAGTAGATAGTAACCGAGAATAAGAAGTCATACATGCCCTAATGGACTGTATTGGGCCTTGATGTCACACCCTAACCGATGGCGGAAACATCGGGATGAGACGAAAACTAGATTGCAATAGGCTTCATAACGCTAATTGTGACAAGTGTTTAATAATTACCTTTTTACATAGTTTAAATCAAATAATACAAAATTTAGATCCCGACACTTAACAAAAATAATTTCATTTCATTGATAACGATTTAATACAAGATATTGAAATGAAATACATGTTTGAAATAAGATACAGTACTATAAACATTTAAAGTTTTAAGTGTGTTTCTAGGCAATCCTACTAGATTCCTTGCATCATCAGCTTTCCTGCAACGTGTATTAAAAGCATAGATCAATACAAAGGTATTGGCGAGCATACAGGTTTGAAAATAAATAATAGTATAAAACTTTGTTTCAATCATGACGAGTGTATGTTCAAATCAAATCTCACATGTATGTAGACGACTTTCGCATAACGATAGCATATAACTGAATTCTTTATCTAGCATGCAGGGCATCCTATGCATAATAATAACATGTGAATACAAGTTGAGGTAAATAAGCGTAAACAACTCAAACATAACAAATAGCATGAAATAGACGAATTTGAATTAACACGTATAAATCATTTAAGCAAAACTGGTAATACGTTTGGTAATTTGAACATATTTAGTATCGTGTAATATAAATTTGTTAATTTGTACATATTGCACCACAAAATGCGTTAAAAGTGTAAAAAGGGGTCGAGTATGCTCACATTCTTGCAATGCTTTCCTTGGAAATCCCGTGAGGAGTTGAAGAGTTGACAGTGAACACCGAGGTCATCATACATAGGCATACGTAAGTAATGAAATGTATTTAGAAAAGGATTATACATTTGTTTATGTATATATATATGTATGTATGTATATTTGTATAAATATAATTATTTCGTTAAAAAAAATTTAGCCGGATCCAATAGGCTCGTTTGTTTATTTAACGCGTTTTGCTTTAAGGATTTATACGAAAAACAGGCAAAGTTTCCTCTGTTTTTGGACGAACCCGACAGCACAAGTTGTCGTTTAATGTTTTCAAAATTCATATTCGATAACAGTTTATATCGAACTCTCATTACATGTGCCGAAACGAAATTAATCGGCAAGGTATTGGTTTTAAACACGGATTCGCGTCAGGTTGCAATGTTATAACAATATGATAAATTTTCGCGTCAAATACTAAAACGTAATTAGTTGTTAAGTGTATTGATTCGCGTTAACTATAGTAATTAACAAAATATTATCAAGATATATGTAACAATAAAATTAAGATTTGTTTACCAAGTCACTTGCCGACGGTTTGACTAGGTGGACCCGACAGTTGACCAGCTTTGACTGGTGTTGACCGAACCAAGATTGAAGTGAACCTAGCCCGAAACCTGTTTAGAGACTGAACCGTAATGAACATGAGTGTAACCAAGTCCCAAACCAAGATTGAACCAAACTGAACCATGACCGAACATGTCGACCAGGTTTGCCTGTTGACTAACGTTAACCGCGTTGAACCGGGTTGAACTGGGTTTCACCGGGACTCGGCTTGAGTCGTGACACAACTGAGCAAATCACCATTCGAGCTAGAATTACTATTATACCGTGCCTGCAACTGGAGTTGAGTCGATGTGAACTCGGTTGAGCCAAAGCTGACCCGCACCTGAGCTTGAGCCGAGTTGGGACATAATCTGCCAAACAAAACTTGGGTCACCACTATTGCCGCACTACTGTTGCTATCCTTGCACCGCTGTCACTGCTCGGACTCGAGCCACGCACCCCGTCGTCGATTTCAGCTTCCGACGCAAGGCCCAGCACCACCACCGCCGAACGCGGCGTTTCTGTCCGTCGTGTGCGACGGCTCTGCCGTCGGGTTGTTGCCGCCGTGTATAGCGGAGGAGGGTCGGCTCCCCTTTCTCCCAATGTTATCTCTCTCTCTCTCTCCTCCACTCTTTCTCCCTCTGGATCTCTCTCGCTTGAGCTTGGATGCGTGTATGTGGTAGATGGTACAAGGGGAGGGGTTGCGGAGGTGTGTGGCCGGAGGTCACCGGCGGGTCGGCCGGAATCACTTCCGGTGACCGGGATTGTGGGAGAGAAGAGGGGTGTCGGCTGGTGAATATGTGAGCTGAGTGTGTATGGAGTTTTATATAGGATAGGGTTTAATTAGGGTTTGGAGTGGCTTGCGTGATTGGCCAAGGCCCGTTAGCTAGTGTTTAGGATTTTGAGCGGCCCGATCATGTCCGCGATATACGTTTTTAAATACCAGCTCCATAAAAATGTTGTATTTATTCTGTTTATTATTATTATTATTGTCATTTATTATTATTATTATTATTATTATTATTATTATTATTATTATTATTATTTATAAAAGAATAATAAATAAATAAATAAATAAATAATAACAACGATAATAAAAATGGACAAATAAATAATTTAGTGGTACGACACGTATTTCCTAAAATAAAATTTTACGGAAACACGAGACGTTACACTTGATATCTCTCAATGGACCATTATGGCATTTATTATGTAACATTCGGTATTGAAGGGTTCTACCACATTGTATTGAGTCATATTAGATTGTAACCGACAATAACAAGTCACTCATGCGCTAATGGACCGAAGTGGGCCTAAATATCTCTTAGTGGCCCATTATAGCCTTTATTATGTATCATTAAGTATTGAAAGGTTTTACCACGTTTTATTGAGTTATGTTAGATCATAACCAATAATAACAAGTCATACATGTGCAGATGGACCATATTAGGCCTTTATATATCTCAATGGCCCAGTATGGCTTTTATTTGCAACATTCGATATTGGATGGTTATAACACTTTGTATTGAGCCATATTAAATCGTAACGAACAACAACAAGTCACATATTCCCTAATGGAATGTATCCCTTGATATCTTTCAATTGCCCATTATGGATTGTATTATGTAACATTCAGTATTGAAGGGTGATACCACATTATATTAAGTCATATAAGATAGTTAACCAATAAAACAAGTCATCATACCTTGATAGACCGTATTGCGCCTTTATTATGTAACATTTGGTATTCAAAGGGACTACCACATTGTATTAAGTCATTTTAGATTGAACGGACAATAACAAATCATTCATGCCATAATGCATACCATTAAAATACAAATTTAATATGTTAGTATCGGTGTTTTCATATATTACGAGTATTTTTATGGTTACTTTTAATAATAAACAAATACTTTTTATTGTTATTATTAAAATTAAACACCACGGAATTGTTGTTTTTGTTTTCTATCTTTTTTTAATAATTTGATTGATACTAATAAATTTAATTTAAAAAAGGCGTAGGAAATGTGTTGGAAATTCCGACGCATTTCCCTCGGAATTGTAAAATTTTATTTCTTTTCTTTTTTTTCAAAAAACTTGATTCATACAAATAAATAAATTTACTTTTAGAAAAATTAAAAAATGCTTACAAAAGTCGGAAATTCCGACGCATTTCCACGGAATTGTTAACTTCTATTTATTTTCTTTTTTTCAAAAAATGCATAGGAAATATGTCGGAAATTCCGACGTATTTCCCACGGAATTATTTATTTAATTGTTTTCTATCTTTTATTTGTTACTAACAAATGTATTTTGAAAATAACATCTCTTTTTAGTAACATTTAGAATAATAATAATTGATCATTATTATAATATTTTGTATGTTAGTGTTGTTTTTTATTTTCTTACAAATTTCCTACGGATATTAATTAAAAACCATTCCTTCGGCATTTCTGACTCATTTCTTACGGATTTCAATAAATTTGTTTTAAAATAACATATAAAATGTATTACAAATATTTTTTATCCATTCCGTAAGTAATTTATCGGAATTTCAGACAATCTTCCTACGGATAGTAATAAATAAATTCAAAAATAACATATATTTTTATAAATAATAAAACTTTATATTTTAATATCATTAATTTAATTGATTACGAATATTTTTAATTTTTTTTTGGAATCCTACGCATTTCCTACTAATTGTTAAAATGAAAACGAATTCCGTCTGAATTCCGTGGGAAATTTCCGACACTTTTCTTACGGATGCCAAT
Organism: Scalesia atractyloides; assembly: GCA_947069175.1. Taxonomy (NCBI): domain Eukaryota; kingdom Viridiplantae; phylum Streptophyta; class Magnoliopsida; order Asterales; family Asteraceae; genus Scalesia; species Scalesia atractyloides. Next base: position 24,212,592 of record CAMTDV010000014.1, on the reverse strand, counting down.
TCCTACAAATTTCCGACAAATGGTGAAAACGAAAACGAATTCCGTCAGAAATACTTGGGAAATTTCCGACACTTTTCCTACGGATAACAATTTGTGGCTTTTTTGTCGTTTTTTTGTCACAAAACTAAGACCCTTTCTTGTTCGTAGGAATTTCGTGGAAAAAGTGTCGGAATTTTCGTTTGTAGGAAATGCGTAGGAAATTTTGGTAGGAATAGTAGAAGTTTTCTAGTAGTGGTGATGGTGTTGTGAGGTGTAAACATGTTGAATAATTTGTATGTTTGTTATTCTTGTTTGGGATCAACGTATTTTTTTCGAAAGAATCACATGTACTCCCATTTGGTACATAAATCGGAACAAATATGTGATAAAAATTCGTATACATTTATGTAGAAAAATTGAAAATTGCAGCAAAATAAATTTCCGTCTCCACCATCGTACTTCGCAGTCATAGCGACACTTAACCTTGTCACTAAGAGGTCACAAACATGATTCTTAGGCTCTTAGCAATGGTGACTAACTGCACCTAATACGAGACGGCCCAAACCTATTGTGTTGAAACACGGATTCTCCTGGAGAAGGATCCAACCGCTTTCTGTAAGAGAGACCGAGAATCACACCTTGTTCTTCCTCCCCTATCCAGATCTGCAAAAGAGAAGATAAAAGTGGAACTGTAGAGATGGCCGGTAGGAGAAGAATCTCCTGTTTCCAGCAACAAAAGCGTGGCGGCTCCATGTCTTGTCTTGTGCCCTAATAATGAGGTGAACACCTCTTTATATAGGAGACATGAGCCTCCCCTAACCTCAATGAGCCAGGCCCAGTTATGGGTTATCTCTACAACGACCCAACCCAATGTAGCGTTGGGCCTTGTGGTTGGGTTAGTAAGCAACAATAATAAATAATTAATACAAAAGCAATAAATAACGGGAATGTTCGACCGCTCGGGTCGGGTCCAATACCATACCTCTACAAGTCCCCCAGTCTAGTGTTGCTCACGAGTGCAAGCGCTGGGAGGAGCACTAGACTTATTAGGAGTGTTGGGAAGTGAAGATTATTAATTCTATGCTTACCTGTTTACGGGGCGCGGGAGCTTTGCTGGCCATGCTTATTACGTTTGTCTTCAATTGTGAGTGGAGATCACGGAGTGGTGAAAGGCACACGATTTTTCATCGTGGTACTTGGTTGGGTAGAGGCTGGCTGCTGCCTTTTGTACTGGATCACTCTCATGAGCTTTCAAGGTTGCACGTATGTGTATATGTCCCGCACCTAGACCTTGGAACTGGGTGAGTGTTTTTGGCTGTTGAGTATGGGTATGGTCGTACGCGCATATGACTTACGCCACATTTAGGACCATACCCCTTCTGGTTCCCCAGTCAAGTGTTGCTCCCGTGGGCGAATGGCAAGTGGGTGGAATTCTAGACTAGATAAGTGTCTTGCTTTTGGATGATTTTTTGAGTGTGGCCTTGCTTTAGCGGTATGCACACAGTCGTGTGAGTTACTGTGAAATATTCCCTCTTTGGTGTGAGTTCTGCTGGTTAGTGCCTTGTGTGCGTGTCTTTAGCCTTGAGGAATACGTATATCTAGTGCTTGGATCTTTGTAAACTGTTGTCTACAGTATTTGCACGTGTTGATCCACTTTATCCAGGTTATCGCGAATGAGAATTGTTTTAGCTAATGTGTTTTTGCGTATACCCAAAGTGGTGCGTGCATTTGTAGTACAGTTTACATTTTGTAAGCGTGTCTGTATGTAACTAAGCATGCACGCATGGCGACTTTTGTGCTCGTAAGTGAAGCAACAGTCTCATCTGGAGACTGGTGTTCTCGTATGTCAAAAGGAATGCGCGTGACGACTTACTTGCCTGGATGTATAAGAGCATGCGACTGCTAGTACATGTGTGCTCGCTCGTATGTAAAGGAGCATGCGCGTATGGCGACTTACGTGCTCGTATGTAACGGAGCATGCGCGTAAAGCGACTTATGTGCTCATAAGTAACGGAGCATGCGCGTAAAGCGACTTACGTGCTAATAAGTAGAGGAGCATGCGACTGCTAGCGCATGTGTGCTCGCTCGTATGTAAAGGAGCATGCGCGTATGGCGACTTACGTGCTCTTAAGTAGAGGAGCATGCGCGCAAAGTGCATGTGTGCTCGCTCGTATGTAAAGGAGCATGGGCGTATGGCGACTTATGTGCTCGTAAGTAGAGGACCACGCGCGCAAAGAGGTGTTTGCAACGGTTATGGCCATTGCAAGTATATACATTGGCTTACGTGGTAGTAAAGCCAACGTAGCAGATAAATAATTTTTTTTATAGCATCATTTACTTTTGTGACTATAATTATTTCATTAATTGAATTTATTAGACTTTTTTGAGACTTCCGATTTAGGTGTGAGGTTGAATGGAGAACACTAAAAAATGAGAATCGATAAACAATGTATTTAACATATTGAATATATTTTAAAAATTCAATCTAAAATGGTAAAATTTATCTTTTTTCAAAGAATTTTTTAGAGCATTTGCATATAAACCGTGTTAAAGGTATTACAATAAAAAAAATCATTTTTGTAACTTTTACCTTTTTACTGTTATTTAAGAAAAAAGATTGTTTTTAAAGTTTTTATTAGAAGGTTTCTAAATGTATTTATACGTAAAAGCTCCGATCTTTTTTTAAAATAAAAACTGTTTTTAACATGTTAAATTAAAGAGTAAATTACAAAAATCGTCCTTTATGTATGTTACTTATTGCAAACTGTGTCCTTTGTCTTTAATAAATACAAAAACCATACTCGATGTTTGCAAATCCTAGCAAGTTATGTCCTTCAGCCCTAACCCAGTTATTTTTATTGTTAAATTTGACTAAGTGAACCATATACGAGGATATTTTGGTCATTTTACCTTAAACACTAAAATAAATAAACAAAAACCCAATCTTTTTCCCTCAAATCCCCCTCTCTCTCTAAAACACTAACCAAGTTCTCCCTCTCTCTCCTCAATCATAAACCAGTAATGAAACAACAATAATCAAACAAATCCGGCAACTAAAATCGCATCGAAACCCTCCACAATTCCTAGCTTGAAATCATCTTCTCTCTCCAATACACCATTCCAGACCCTTTTACACCCAAAACCCTCCACAATTCTCTTTCAATGGCTACCACTTCACCCCTCTTCCACACCCTCTCCCTACCCCAAATCCCACCACCAAACGTCGTCTTCAACCACCACCATACTTAAGATCACCAGCCTTTTACACCCAAAACCATTAACAGACCCTTCAACAGAAACGAGATTCTCTGGTGACGGAGAGTGAGAACTTTCAGTGGATCTGCTGAATAAATTGGAGAGTGAGGAGTTTTGGTGGATCTGTTTTTGTGGCCGGTTAAGATTCGGTGGATGTGTTGGGTAAATTGGAGCGTGAGTGGTTTCAATCGATTACAGTGGAGGAGAAGGAGACATTGAGGAGGTGGTCGGCTAGGATTCGCTGGTGGCGGTGTGGGGGTGATCGGATTTTTTGGCAGTGATGTTTCAAGTACGATTGTGATCGTGAACGACATAATCGATTTCAGATTTTTTTTATCAAGGTGGCAGGTGGATGGTGGTGTTGGTGCTTGAAGGTGGGGTGGGGTGGCAGGTGGGTGTTGGTGGATGCTGGTGTTGGTGGTTGCAGGTGGGCTGTGGAGATAATTATTTATTTAAATATTTAAGGTAAAATGACTAAAGTATCTTTACGTGGGGTCCATTTGGTTAAATTTAACCATAAAAACTAACAAGGTTATAGTTAAAGGACATAATGTGCAAGGTTTTGCAAACATCGAGTACGGTCTTTGTATTTATTAAAGACAAAGGACACAGTTTGCAATAAGTAGCATACATAAATGACGATTTTTGTAATTTACTCTAAATTAAAATTTGAACATGTTAAATGGATGGTTTCTGGGTTTTCTACAGCTTTTTTTTGTTTGACTATGATTGCAAAGTTGGCATGGCACCAAATATTCAAAGTCGTTATTGCCCAAGAAATTTGTAACGTCCGCCACTCCACCCACTGGTTTTTTAGTCAATTTTATCCACTTAGGCCACCCGGTATACTCTAACATCCATATGTGTGAATCTTAGTTGGCATCCGTTAACACCTGTTATACCACTCCTGAAAGGTGTTAAGAGTGGAGGGAGTGGTTCAATCACTATAGGGTGTTTGAGTTATTCTCTAACCAATAATATTATGCCATGTCAAGTCCTCATTCCACTCCTCATTTTACACTCAATCACTGGCAATGGTCAAACACATGGAGAGTGGTAAAGAATTTATTTTAAAAAAATTATGATTGGTTGAAAGGGGTTGGACCCACCGTTAAACCCCTCTCTCTCCCCCTTCCCTCCTCTTCCCACATCGGTGAGTAGTCACCGAATAAACCACTCACCGCTCACCGATTGAAGGCCGGCACCACTTCACCGCACGACAAAGTCACCTCTCCGCTCCACTCACCGAATCCCACTTTGCCCCCCTAAGAGGCATTAAAAACTTCATATGTAAAGAAGTTAACTAGGAGAGAGAGAGAATCAAGCATTGCAAAATTTGCACACACTTAACATGCTATATATATATATATATATATGTATGTATGTATTTTAATTAATATAAGGGGCGTTAATGGGGGTTAAACCAGTTCCTTAACGTGGGGTGAAGTGAAAGAGGGTCAAGTAGGTGATGTGGCGCCTACTTGTAGTTAAGGAGCGTGAAAGTATCCCCATAGCCTTATAACAAGACAAATAACCTGACAATTTAATAATATAATTAAACTATTCTAGAGGTATTAAGCATCGTAAACATCAATTATATACTATTTAAAGTTATAAAGTATCAAATTTAACATAAAAGCCATAGAGTTAATTACTGTTTTCGTCCATGTGATTTGTCAAAAATCACTATTAATATAAAATAATAATTATTTATAGAAAACTGGCCGGTTTTTTCTGTCGGTTTAAAACAAGGTTTTTTTCAAACTAGTTTGTGTAAAAAACTAAAAACCGGGTCGGTTTAGTTAGGGGAACCGGTTGGGAACATACGCTTTGGATTGCAAACCGAACCGTTTTGGCTTGTACCGGTTCGGGTCGGTTTGTCCGGTTTCAATTCCCGAACCGTTTTTTTTTGGTACATCTCTAACAAATTCCGATGCCAAAACCCATTAATAAAAAATTAGATTCTATCACTCCCTAACTATTGGCCGCTGCCACCCTCAACTATTACTTTGACGCCCGTCACACCTAACTTTAAACTTAGTGTGTTCTGTCACCACGTCGTTAAGTGATTTTGATCCTGTTACTATACTTTTGGGGGTATCATAGGGATCTTAGAAAGGCTTTAGGGATATTTGGACACCCCCAAAAGTATAGTATTAGGATCAAAAGTTAGTGATCAGCTCACGACGTGGTGATAGAACACACTAAGTGTTAACTTGGGGGTGGCGGACGTCAAAGTAATAGTTGAGAGTGGCCACGGCCAATAGCCAATAGCTAGGGGTGATAAAATCCAATAACCCTTGATTATATCACCACCACAACATTTATTTATTTATTTACTACATATACATAGACCATGGCAGGGAATAGTGTTTCCCTGCCATTGGTTCAAATGGGCGGAAAAAAAATATGTCAGACAGCTGTCTGGCACTTCCCTATTGGTCCAGCAAAAGTACAATTTTGCCCCCTTTAAATTTACATTTTTCCCTTATTTTCGCTTTTTTGCCCTCACACCTAATTTACAGTTTTGTCATCGCTTTAGCTTTTCGCAAATTATGATTTTACCCGGTCAAAAAATACGATTTTGCCCTTAGTTCAAAATTTCAATATTACCATCGCTTTATATTTTTTTAGCAAAACTATATAAGTGTTTTGTTTTACTTGTTGACTTGATTTAATTTTTTTTCATTTCAAGGAGCTGTGTAACACTTGCTCATTAGTCCTGACAAATTATAGTTTTGCCCCAAGCTCAAAATTACGGTCTTGCCATTATTTTCGATTTTTTTTTCTAGCAAAACTATGTTAGTTTTTTTTAATTGGTTGAAAAATATTCTATAGCCCCGCAACGTGGGAGAAGGCATCAAGTAGTAATAATACAAAATAGCGTATAGGATAATAATTTGCTACAATAATTATTATTATATTTCAAACTGTTGTGTTATCATATTTTATCATTTTTATTATTAAAATAAGAGGTTTACAATGTATAGATATAAGATTGTGGTAAATTTGATGTTAAAACTACATGAGATATTTATAGAATATTATTCTCTACCACATCCTATGAGAATAGACTAAATAGACACAAAATTCTAATGTGAAACAAACCTTCACATCTCTACCACATCCTAAATAGACACAAAATTCTAATGTGAAACAAACCTTAACAGCAATATATATCACCAACCCTAATTAAAATTGATTAAGAAAGGGTTAGGGTCAGGCCTCTTGTAATGACGAGCATCGATTCAAGCGTGAAACGAACCTCTCAACAATTCAAGCGACCCAACAATGATATTCTTCAATGATTCTAATTCTGTTTACCTTATTTGATTATCCCATGATTTAGCTCATAATTCTTCTATAAGTTCACATAATCACATCTCACTTGTCTAAATACAACATCCACTCTAAGTCCTAATTTAGGGGTTGAAGAATTGATTGGTGCAAACTTTGTATGATAGATCTTGATTGTGCATTGACAAAACGACATTCCTACTACTCATTTCTCAAAGCTTTGCAGATTAAAAATTAGTATACCAACAGTGGGAGATGTCATATCATAATGTCTATAATTATTATCTAGTCTTCCATTTTAGAAGAAATCTACCGGAGTCATACATGATTAAAGAATGCTAAAACCTTATCTGAATTCAGTAAGGAAATAGTTTAATAGAACTTCTAAAGCGCATGTGAGTACTCTGATTTTTAAAACCTTCACTACAAAGTATATCGGGGTTAAGGTGTGCAATAACACGACATAACTCATAAAGTAAAGGGCTCAGTCGTGATGATCAAATGTTTTCTAGTGTATTTCATCAAGACTTCCTTGCACGTCATTATGCTTGCAAGATCAATAATAACACTTAGAAAGATAAAAAAATGAATGGACTAAAAGCAATATGTGTGCATGATGAGGAACATCTAAAACAGAAAAACTTGATGTTATTCTCATCAACCCGAAGAAAAAGGAAGAGACAATTCTAAAGTCCAGAAGTTTGGTACAAGTACAACTTTCGGCTTAAAGGCCTCCAAAGGGGAAATCTCATTGCATATTTCTCTGAATGAACGGGCACTGCACATACACTGCCCAAAGTTCATGGAGTGGTTGGCTAAGAGTGGTGACCATCTATCATCATACTTGAGTCCTTTAATGTTAATGTTCCAATTAACACATGGTGTGTTGACTCTATAATATGTCTCATTCCATGTGGCATAAACGTTTGAGTCATATCTCACGAGACCACATGTTAAGACTCGTGAAGGATGCCAACACCCCCCCCCCCCCCCCCCCCCCAAACCCCACCCCACTACCACCACCCCACCATTAGCATCGTCTCCGTCTGAAACCCTAGCCCCAAATCATTGTTGGAATCAATTCTAATCAAACCCTAGAGAAGAAAATAGACATTTGTACATTTAAGCCACTCCGCACACATGTCTTCTGTTTCAATCAAAACAAAACTAGGAAATTATTGTTATTTTAACATAGACGAAGGTAGTGGTACAAGAAAGGTTTGAAATGTTGTAGTGGATTTTTATGGGAAGTGGAATTGATCAATCCATGAATTCAATCAAACCAATTCTCATCTTTTGACCCTTTCTATTTGGTGTTTTTTTTCTAATTTACTATGAGTTTTTTTTTTAAATTAAAGACCCTTTCTGTTTGGTGTTTTTCTGATTTACTAGGAGTTTTTTTAAATTAAAGAAAATTTCAATTTTCATTTAATATGTGAGTATGACTTTTATAGATTGTGACGAAATAAATAAAAAAAAAACTGTATTTTCAATTGTTAGAATTTAAGTGGAAAGACATATATTTTAACCCACTTTAACCATATTTACGAATACGCGCGTGATCCTTCATTGCTTTGAGACAAAACGAAAAGGAGAAAAATTCTAGTCAAAGAAACGTTCATGGGTAAGAATGTCTCTTGAGTTTAGGGACGGCAATCAAACCCAAACTTGATGGGTAAACCTGAAACCCGACTCATTTGGGACGAGTTTGGAGTCGGATAATCGGGTTTGGGACGGGTTTGGGATTAGATTATATTTTTTCACGGGTTTGGGATTTGGTAATATACCCGTTTACCCGACCCGATTACCCGATAAAGTGTACCCATTTACCCGAATGTATACCCGACATAATTTCTTTTATATTTTTAAATATGTTTATATATGATACACCCATTTTTTATACATATAGGTATTTTATTTCATATACATTGTAATAATTTCGTACATTTTTAAAGTGATAATATTTAATATAACTGATTAGTAGTTATCCGATAAATACCCGATGAGTTTTGGGTCAGGTATACCCAACAAGTAATTTTTTTTAAATTAACGGGTTTACACGAAACCCGCGGGTATACCCGATACCCGATGGGTATTTACCCGCAAGAAACCCGACGGGTTTTGAAACGGGTTTGAGACAAGCTTATCTAACGGGTTTGGGTTTGGGTTTGGGATTACCTAAATCCGCCTCAAACCCGACCCATTGCCATCCCTACTTGAGTTTATCAAACTAACTAATAGTATAATATTTTCTAAGTGACTACGAGAGATCATTAAAGGCAAACTTTCAAGACCTTAACAATATTATGTGGGTCAAATAAAATATAGCTTGTATTGAATATGTGATTTTTTAACGAAAAAATTCTTTAATTCTCTATTATTTCTCAGTACGATGTTTTAAATATTTTCACTTTCTTAATAGACCATCACCCATTAATTAGTTGAATATTTGATCTACAAGATCTAAAAACACATATACTTGCTTCACATTAACAATTTAAATGTTCATGAAAATTTACAAAATGTACATTATTATAAGTAAAATATAATTGTTGTAATAAATATAACTACTAGGGAATATTAACCATTCATTTATCCTAATAACATGCATAACACATCTTTAGACCACTCGTAGTGAAGTTTTTTGACGTTTTCCCAAAAAAAAGCCCAGAAACACCGCCTGGCCGCCTCCGGAGGAGTTTTTTAAAAAAATGGAGGAGCGTGCTTTTTAAAACACCTTCTTCTTTTTGTTTGGCCAATAGCGTTATTAATGGTTTTTTTATTTAATTATATTACACTCCTTTAACATAATGCCCCACAATGTCTGCATCTCCACTACACCCATTTTAACATAATGGCCCACAATGCCCACATGCTGACTGGACCGCCACATGTCGCAAATGCCCAAAGGTCTTCCCCTCCCATACACATGGTCTTAGACCATGTGTAGTGGGAAGGAGGAATAATGCCCCTACCTTTGGGCGTTTTCCACCATGTGACATCCCAGTGTGCAAGAGGGCATTATTGGGCGTTTTGCTAAAATGGGCGTAGTGAGATAATGCCCCAACCAATCACTACCCAATTATTTTTTTTTTTAGTTTAAAACTAATAAGAGTAAATTACAAGTTTTGTCCTTTAAGTATGTCCAAAATTACAGGTGGTGTCCTTTACCTTCAAAATTGATGAGTTTTGTACTTAATATTGTAATTTCTTACACGTTATATCCTTTATGCCAAACCCATGTATAATTTCTAGTTAAATAAGGTCATGTGCACCGCACACGAGGGCAGTTTAGTCTTTTCCCCTGCCCACTTGCATCTCCCCCTGTTAAACCCCTGATATTCCCCCCAAATGTTTGCAGATATCACACCGTTCATCCTTCATCTTTCACACTTAGGGTTTTAGCCACAAAGAAGATGATCAGAGCTCAGAATGTCGAATGTTGGAGAAGTTTGGTATATCAGAGAAGATGATGACAATGATCGTGTTGATGAACTCTATGGTAAGTTACAAACTTAATTTTGTAACCCTAGGTTTGATTTTAGGTATTTGTTTTGTGTTTTTTTTTGTTGATGATCACCTGATTAATAACACGAACACTCAAAATTTGCAGATGGTTTTCCCAATTTCTTTAGTATTTGCTTTCATCATGGTGGTAGGCTAACATCAGTTCCTGGATGAACGTATGTAGGAGGCAAAATAACATTTGTGGCCTCGATAGATATAGATATGTTTTCTATACATGAAGTCGATCTTATGCTGGATAAGTTAGGTTATAATAGCACAAACCCAATGTATTACCAGTTTTTAAATCCAGAAAAAACCCTTGACACTGGTCTTGAACACCTAAGCAGTGATCAAGATTGTCTGAACTTGGCCCAGTATGTTGTGGTGCACAAGGTGATCAATGTGTATACCACACATGGCTTGAAAAACATAAAGGAACTGTTTTCATCACACTTGGCCCCTAATCGAATTTTCTTATAATAATAGTTACCACACAAGTATTAAGGCCGCTCCTTTTAAGCCCTATATGGAAGAAAATGTAGGACGCCTTTGTGTTGGGCCGAAGTTGGAGAAGCCCAACTATCTGGACCCGAAATCGTTCTTGAGACCACGGAAAAGATTGTACAAATCCTGATCAACTTAAGTCAGCTCGCGATAGACAAAAGAGCTATGCCGACAAAAGGCGTAAACCTTTGCAATTCCAAGTTGGGGACAAGGTTATGTTAAAAGTGTCACCTTGGAAAGGTGTAATGCGTTTTGGGAAAAAAGGGCAAGTTAAGCCCGAGGTACATTGGACCATTCGAAATAATCGAATGTGTCGGACCCGTAGCTTATAGGCTCAAGATACCGGAAAAGCTCAGTGGAATCCATGATGTTTTCCACGTCAGCAATTTAAAGAAATGCCTCGTGGATGAGTCAATGGCAATGCCACATGAAGATATACAAATCGATGAAAACTTGCGCTTCATAGAGAAACCAATTACGATCGAGGATCGGCAAGTTAAGAAGCTTCGTAGGAAGCATGTACCTATTGTGAAGGTCAAATGGGATGCCCGTCGGTGACTCGAATATACTTGGGAAGTCGAGTCCAATATGCGACAAAAGTACCCTTATCTATTTGAATAAATCCCGATGTCGAGATTTTTATTAAGGGGGTGAAGATGTAACACCTTGAAATTTCGTCCGATAAAATTCAGACACGTGTCCCAAAAATTCTTGGTTGCCACGTGTAGCCGAGAGGGACCAACGACGCCGTCATGTTATTTTAATAACCTCTGAACGAGCATCGAGGAAAGTCGGGGACCAAAGTGGTGAAAAATGCCAAACTTCAAATTTCTAAAGGTCCTTACGGACCGCAATCACTCCTGGTTACGAACCGTAAGCTTAAGCAAATATGGTTTTCAGTAAGGCGGTTACGGACCGCAAGCCTTATTGGTTACGCTCCATAACTATTCAAATCCTGTGGGCGCCAGAGGTCCTTACGGACCGCAAGGCATAACCCTTATGGTCCGTAAGGGACTGCCAGCGACAGAATGCATGGCAGCGTGCTGCCCTGCCACCTTGCTCGCCATGCCACCCTTCTCCTTGGTTGTGCCACGACCAAAAACACTTGTCTTCATCTAGGATCGTCCCCCAACACCTGTCTTGATCCTATGCCTTCGCCTTTGCTATAAATAGCAACCTTGAGTGAGCTCCCAACTTGCTCATTCATCTCTTTCACCTCTCTTGCTCACTTGGAAAGCTCCTACTTATCTTGGAGCATTCCCCTGAGTTCTAAGTCTTTCTTTGGTTCACTAGTAAGTATTCCAACTCAGTTCTTTCCTTTTTAGTAGGCTTTAAGCCAATGTCAAAGCGTTGACGTAAAAACGCTTTGACTTTGTGCTAAGACCATTATGGTCCAGCCAATGTTCGTAACGAACATGGCTACGTGATCGTAATAAGGTAGGTGTTAACCCCTCAAGAGGGCACCTCCTGATTACCATGTTTGCTTGGTCAATTGACGGGTCAAAGTTATGTTAATAGAAAGTCAAACGGGTCAGTTTTAAAATAAAATCATAATTAGCAATGTAGATGTTGTAAAACCTGTTTTGACACCCTAATAACTTGGTAGTAATTGTAAGAACATGTGGGAACATGTTCGGCTCGTCAGTTCCAGGTCCATGGTCGGTTCGCAACCGAAAGTCGCAAGGTTTGACTTCTGCTTTGACTTTCAGTTCTGACCCGATTTAGCAACATTACCTACTGTCCCTAAGTTGCATTATGACCATGTTATAATGTACTATAACCCTCTGGAGTTATGGGACATGGTCATGTTGAAATCCGAGTCATTATGCAAGTATCTGTTAATTATGCCTAAAACGCCCTTTTAACACATAAAATGGTTTAAACATAATTTCGACATCAAAACTCAATACCTACTGATGTAATATCATTATTAGGACTATTTGGTATATTCATTCAGGTTGCAAACTGAGTTTAAGCTATAGTTTGCACATTATGTCCTTAAATGACGATGTTACCCCTTCGACACTCAAAATAAGTTTTTGACATTCAAATAAACCAAAACCTTGTACCTACTAATGTAGTATATATCTTAACATATTTTTTCATTCAAACCTGGTCACAACAACAATTTTACTTAAATACCGTTTATGTCGTCATTTAGCGACTTAATCGCCACCTTGGCGCATAATATGGTTTAAAACCATATTAGAGTATAAAGACTTGACACATACTAATTTCAAAATATATTTTCAACATATTAACAGTGGGTACATGTCCCAAACTCAGATTCCCAAATAAGTTATCATTTATATGTGAAATGACCAAATTACCCTTTCGGGACATAGTTTGGTCTTAAGCCATAAACCACACATATAATTGATGTCCTACTGATATAACATCATAAAATAAATATTTTTACAGAATGTTCATACTAATAACATCAGTTTACATATAAGCTCGTTTATTATATTTTAAATGACGAAATTACCATGTTTAAGGCATAATTTACTTTTAAAACCATAACGGGCCATCATATCAATAACCTACTGTTATAATAATATATTTTAAACATAATGGCATATGGAACTTGTATAGGACTCACCCGGTTACTCGGTTTCGCTTATATGCGTACGGTTAAGCCTACGTGACAAGTTTACGTAATTTAATCGAAACGGGTTTAACCATATGAAAATACTCTCATATTCCAGAATGTAAAAGGGAAACCCATATTATACAAGTCCTAGTACTTGTCGGGTCCAAAAAACATTCTTTTCCGGTCACCGCTTAATCTAGCGTTTCGTACCGTCATTTTTATTTTAAGTTAGCCGGTCTAAGTCAATGACTAAATAAAGACCCGCTAACTAACTAATCGTTTAATAATACCATCCAATCCAGACTAGAGACTTCCGGTAGATTGTCGTCGAGCTAGTTTATTTTGATTACGGCTGTGCTTTGCTTATTTTCTTATTACTAGAGACTTTTGCAAGCCAGGTAAATACTTTAACTTATTTTCCCTTATACGGGCTTGGGATACGGTATACTAATACCGCATGGTTGGATATGTGATCGAAGACCAATGAGTCGGGAATTCAAATAATCCATTTTAATTCGTATTGCTTAATATTAAACATTTGGGGGTTAAAACGACCGTGTCCTGGATATACACGGCTCATTTAATTGCAAATGGCCACGACCAAGCACGGGGTGTAGGCATACACCCGTCAGATGCTAAAATAAAGTATGACCCATTAAGGGTGCACCTATTAAAGGTGTTTAAGTGGCGTGTCGATTAATCAGGACCCCGACATAGTTTTCGGTCTCTAAATGTATTATTAGCATGTAAAACTGATACCATGAAATTACTTATCCCAAGTTATTTACAAAACAAAGTACCATTGTGTACTCAAAATGTTTTCAAAATGAGTCGGTTAAATGTATTTACCAGTGAAAACTGACGTATTTTCAAAACACTAAGCGCAGGTGACAAGTATACGTAAATAGGCTGGAAGTACTCGGCGAAGCTTAAGAGGAACTGCAACCCTTTGCTTAGAAGGCCTTAGTCTGTCAAGTTTTCTTTTGTATTCACATTTTCGATCCACCTGTGGATCTATTACAAGCGTGTATTTATTATTTTTGAACTTTGAACATTCAAACGTTTGTAATAGTAATTATCCAGACTTCCGCTGTGTATTAATGTATTGTTTGGTAATGATGATATCAACTTACGTCACGATATTCCCCAACCGGGCCACCGGGTTACACGTGGAAATTAGGGGTGTGACAGGTTGGTATCAGAGCCAACTTTCGAGTATATTAAACACTAGCCTTTTGTGTTTAATCTCGGGAATACATAATAACACACATCTCTTAGACTTTCGAGTCTAGACTTTGACCTAGGTTTAATCGTTTCCATCTTATTATTCTAGCTTTGTATTTTGTTTAACTTGTTTTTGAAATAGGAACAATGCCGCCTAAGTTTAGACGTGGAGGAAAGGGTAAAGGACCCATGAGGGGTGGACCCTCAATGACTGGACCATCTTTCGCTGGACCATCCTTTAGACCACCATACATACCCTCTTTAGTTGGAGCAGCCAACTTACCTGAATACAACCCTTACGAAGGATCCAGAGATTCTTCATCACCCTTTGAACCTTACCAACATTCGATCTCACATGAATACTCCCCGCCTCAATTGCACTCTCACCATTCTCACCATTCCCACCATTCCCATCAATCCCACCATTCGCACTCCCATTCCCAACAAGAATACTTCAACTCCTATTTCGATAATCCAGTCAACCAACCCTCACCCGAAACCCCTCCAGTTGACTCACCGACCCATATGGAGGAAGATTCCAACCCAGGGGAATTTCCACAAACCGGATCGTACGGTCACCCTATCGAGCTGTCTAGTGGCTCGAACTCCTTGGCAGGATCTCCGTTCCGAGGTCCTGATCATTATGAGGAACGATGGGCCCAATATGTAACATTCGTCGAAAAAAGGGTTTCAAAACCCGCTTCGTTTTATAATCAAATATTCAGTTATAAGTTCGTTGCGTATTTATTGTTCAGATTATTTTAAATAATACATAATTAATAAATATTTTAGAATTTAAAAACCATAATTAATAAATAATAATAATAAGAAAATAATAAATAAACCAGGGTAGCCGGGTCTCGAACCCGGGTCTCCCGCGAAGACACACACACACCATACCACTCCGCCACACACATCATTTGTGTTAAATACTGAAACAAATAACACTTATAGTAAAAACCGAAAGTCAAAACCTGTAAATCAGCGCGCCCAGAACTCGCCATCGCCGGAAAAACTGAAACTCCGCAAATGTGGCTATTTTCCTTTGACTGAAACGCATAACTGATTTCGACATCAGTTATAACCGTTGCCTAGCACTCAATTTTAGTCAAAACCGTTTAAAATCATTGACCGCGAATCTTGACCCCTAATTCGAACCCAATCGGCCTGTCCCCCTTATAAATACCCACTCAAACTCCTTGTAAACATTTCGCTCAGAACCGCACTCTCTTTCCGAAGCTTTATTCCTTCCAAAGCACGTCGCCGGAGATTTTCGCACTCGCCGGAATATCGCCGGAATCACTGATCAGAAAACCGCAGTTGTTCTTCAGACGGTATAATTGTCTAAACCTCCTTACTATCTCTTGATTGATAATTTAATTGCTCAAATCAATAATCAAAACTGTTAAATCAGTTCATTCGGCCAGGATCACTATCAGATTTTTAAAGATGAAAAAGATGAAGTTAAGTTAGTGTTTTAATATAAATATAAACGGGTATTTAACCGGGTTAGACACACAGTCCAGCGGTGGACTGTGTGCAAATACAAAACACATGTCCCGGGTTCGAATCACACATGTTCCGACTTTCTGAAATAAAACCAACATTTTTAAACCTATTCAGATCAATTCACAGTATATATATATATAAGAGGAATATAATCCAGTATTTAAGCAGATTAGACACACAGCCCAACTGGTTGGGCTGTGTGCACCCGAACCGAAGGTCCCGAGTTCGATTCCGGGTTCTTTAACCGGTTTCGGCCATATTAAATCATTTTTAATGAAAACTAAATAAGGTTAAAGTTAGTTAGTATATATATATAATTAAAACAGAGAATATTTCGGGTTAGACACGTAGCTCAGTTGGTAGAGCTGCGTGCACGTATACGAGAGGTCCCAAGTTCGAACCTCACTCGCGCCTGGAACGGTCAAACCTGAAAAAGTCAACCCATTTTTATTTATTTTTGTTTCTTTTTATTTATTTATTTATTAAATTGAAAAATTATTTAAAAACACTTAAAAATAAAGATTTTGAGGGTTAAAAAATTGCATTAAACTCACAAAAATAAATCTAAGAATCTCATTAAAGAACACTAATTATAAAATAATAATCTCAATTAAAATTTATTTATTTAATCGCATCATGTCGTTATTATTTAGGTTAGTTTTTCCCTCATCGGTAGAATCATAAAAATTCGTGCGCATTCATCGTCATCAAGAAACGCATCCACTGTGAGTGAATCTCGACTAATTCCCCGTTTTAATCATGTTTTGGGGTGTATGACGTCGTACTATTCTTTTATTTTATTTAAACACTTGTGCATACATCATAT
The DNA here is from genome assembly GCA_947069175.1 of Scalesia atractyloides. Taxonomy (NCBI): domain Eukaryota; kingdom Viridiplantae; phylum Streptophyta; class Magnoliopsida; order Asterales; family Asteraceae; genus Scalesia; species Scalesia atractyloides. The sequence continues at coordinate 24,195,898 of CAMTDV010000014.1, read as the reverse complement.
CCGTGATCAAATGTGTATTGATTGTTGTGTGAATTATATGTAGACTAAATTTATCATTTCAGTGCACGCATTTCATTAGGCCTATCAGTTCCCCGTGGGATACGGGTTGAGCATCAGGAGTCTCATTAGATCGGCTCCGTTTGATTGAGCCTTGATCTCAAATACATCATCATTCATGTCATGTGCTCATCCAAAGTGGTTTGTGATTGTTTATATATATATGTTTGCTCACACGTGATTAATGCACGACTTTTCTTTAATAAATAAAACAAGAAATTGGTCAAAATGATTTATCAAGGTTCACTCGCCAACTTTTGTTGACCCAAAATCTTCCCCGTTTTACACACGATACAGGTGATCCAGCCGAGACAGGAAACACTTAGGATGGCCTAGAAGAATAAACAAGTTCATGCATTGGAATAAATCTATAGTTTCATTTCCTTTGTAATTGTATGAATTTTGTTTTGGATATTTAAGTTGTAATTTGAATTTAATAAATATGAAACATCTTAGTAAACATCATGAGCTTTGGTGATAACACAATTATGCCCCGACTTTTATTCCGCTGCGGGTCGGGGTGTGACAGATTGGTATCAGAGCTTATGACTATAGGGATATAGGATAGGTTATTAGACCCTTAGAGCCTATACTATAGTTGATTAAATTTTAATTGTTTATGCGTTACATGCAAAATTCATGATGTTTATATGTTTCATGTTTATTTTCACACCCAATGTTATGTAAGCACGCTCACAAATACATGTTATTATGCAATGCTCATCATAAATCATATCCTCATAACATATCATATCCATGAGAGCACGCACCTCACGATTTCCATGATTTTTGCAATGATTTTTGTATTTTTCAAATCATATCAAAGTGAGTTCTCATGACGGGCATGTAGTAACTGGAAGGGTACGAGTACCGGTAGTCGGAACGTCCTGTCTAGGCTTGGCTTTCGTATAAATCCAAAATAAAGGACCAGTTTGCCTACCTGGGGACTAACGATGAGAGTACGAAGGACCTATTAGGCCAAAGCATGCTATACCAAACGTCGTGTGAGCTAACCCCACTTTGAGTTGTCATTGTGTCTACACCTGGACACCCTCCTACCATACATCTCGCAATCATATTTTATGATTTTCATTCGGGTGGTGCGAGTGTTAACCCGCCGACACCAATGTGAATCCTACCAAGCCCAATAGTCATGGGGGCCCACATGACTACACAGGCAATGGTATGGGGACATTTGGAGGCCCAAACATGAGCAAACCCAAGACATCCTATGGATGTAGTTAAATTATTTTCAGTTATGTTGTTTTTCATTCTTTTTACGACACATGACACCTAGAAAATTCTTAAACTCACAATCTCCTATATATTTTCCTGTAGATATCGGCTAGGCAACTACGTGGAGGTAGAAAGTCAGGAAAGTCAAGTGAACGCTTGGCCACACAAATTGCTAAACAAATGGCCGCAGTACTTCCTGACATCGTGCTTCAAGTTCAACAAGCTCTCACCGCTAATCCCATCAACCCTCCCAACCAAGAAGACCAGAGCGTCGCCAACCCTCCTTCCAAAACCCCCAAGTGCACCTACAAACACTTCAAATCCTGCGATCCCCCAAAATATGAAGGGACCGAAGGTGTTACCGCCCTCCTTCACTGGTTTGAAGAAATGGAAAACACTTTCCTCAATTGCGATTGTCCCGAGGACCGTAAGGTACGTTACGCTACTGGAAGACTGTTTGGGGTAGCCCTTACCTGGTGGAACACGGAAAAGGGTAAGCGAGGAGTTGAAGATGCCATGGCCTTAACATGGGAAGAGTTAAGGGAACTCATGACAAGACGCTTCTGTCCAAGAAGCGAAATCAAAAGGCTGGAAGACGAATTCCACGCACTGAAACAAAAGAAAGGAGACTACACTTCATATAATAAGAGATTTCTCGAGTTGAACCAGATGATCCCAAATTTGTTCACCCCCTTGTACCGCTTAGTTGAACATTACATTCGAGGCCTCCCCTCGAAAATTCAAGATTCGGTTTTAAGCACATCGCCTGCAACACTTGAAGCCGCAATGGAGTTAGCTACAGAAGTCACTGAAAATCGCATTCGAAACGGCAAGTTCAAAGATGAAAAGAAGAAAGCACCCATTGAGACCCCAACTCCAAACCACCCAGTCTCATCCTCGAAGTTTGCTTGTAGGAGGAAGCGAAATGGCAAGAATTTTGCTGTCACTCAAACCAACCCTCCTATCACTGTTGCACCAATCACCCAAATTGCTCCTCCAGCTGCACCATTCAAAAAGCTATATATTGGCCCACACCCAAAATGCAACCGCTGTCAATACTATCACCCTCCCGAAAATCCCTGCCAACATTGCACAAGTTGTGGCCGTGCGGGTCACACCATCCAAACCTGCCGTACCCTTCAACGAATGAACCGCAATCAACCTCCAACCCAAACCCAAAATCAGATAGTGGGCCAAACCCAACAACCCTTACTTCTACCACCTTCACAACACGTAGCCCAACCTTACTACCAACCCAACTACCCCATGATGCAACCCATGCGAGCTTGTTTCAACTGTGGGGACCCAAACCACTTCAGGAACACATATCCCGCCTAGTGAACATCATCCATGCCCAAGCTCACGCAAACCCGGCAAACCAAGCTAACCAAGCTCCCCCACCTGCCAGAGGGAGAGCTTTCAACATCAATGCCAACCAAGCCAGGGCTGACAAAAATGTGGTCAACGGTACGTTTCTCATCAATGGTAGTTATGCATCCATATTATTCGATACTGGTGCGGATAAGAGCTTTGAGTCCTTAGAATTTGAACCTATCCTCGACCAACCTCGTGTTAATCTCATTGAATCTCTAACGGTGGAAGTCGCTGACGGAAAACCCGTTTCATTAAATTCTATTATACGCAATTGTACTCTCACCCTAAACGATCACGATTTTCCAATTGACCTTATTCCTAAGAAGTTGGGAAGTTTCGATGTTATAATCGGTATGGACTGGCTCAGCCAGCATCACGCTGAAGTGGTGTGCCACGAAAAGTTCATTCGCATTCCTCTTGCAGACGGTCAGACACTGCGTATTTTTGGGGAAACCCCTTCGAATAGACTCAAATTAATGTCCTGCCTTCAAGCCCGAAGATATCTCCGCAAGAACTATGTCGCATTCCTAACTCACGTCGTCAAAAAGGGAAACAAGGAGAGGAAACTCGAAGATATCCCAGTTGTGAAAGAATTCCCACAAGTCTTTCCCAACGACATTTCAGGACTTCCTCCTGTGCGAAAAGTCGAATTTCGCATCGATCTTGTACCTAGCGCTACACCAGTCGTAAAATCTCCTTATAGGTTAGCCCCATCCGAAATGCAAGAACTGGCCAGTCAACTGCAAGAGCTGACTGACAAAGGATTCATACGTCCTAGCTCATCGCCTTGGGGTGCACCTGTTCTTTTTGTGAAGAAGAAAGATGGAACGTTTCGCATGTGCATCGATTATAGAGAACTCAACAAGTTAACGGTTAAAAATCGCTATCCACTGCCTCGCATTGATGACCTCCTAGACCAACTTCAAGGAACCACCTGCTTTTCAAAAATCGACCTTCGTTCTGGTTATCATCAGCTCAGAGTGCACGAAGAAGATATCCCAAAAACCGCCTTCCGGACTCGTTATGGTCATTACGAATTCATGGTCATGCCTTTCGGTTTAACCAACCCCCCGCTGTCTTCATGGATTTAATTTATAGGGTATGCAAACCCTACCTCGACCGTTTCGTCATAGTCTTCATCGACTCATCCTTACACTCTTAAGGACTGAAAAGCTTTACGCTAAGTTCTCAAAGTGTGAATTCTGGTTAGGAGAAGTACAATTCCTTGGACATGTCGTCAATGACAAGGGAATTCATGTCGATCCTTCAAAAATCAAGGCAGTACAAGAATGGCAAGCGCCATGTACCCCTACCGAAGTTAGGTCATTTATTGGTTTGGCTGGTTACTATCGACGCTTCATTGCCAATTTTTCCCGTATTGCTGTACCACTCACGGCCTTGACTCATAAAGGAAAACCCTTCATATGGGGACCTAAGCAAGAGGAGGCCTTCCAAACTCTAAAGCAAAAACTTTGTGACGCACCTATCCTCACACTCCCTGAGGGTTGCGATGACTTTGTGGTATATTGCGACGCATCAGGGCAAGGGCTAGGCTGTGTATTGATGCAAAGAGGAAAAGTGATAGCCTATGCCTCTAGGCAACTCAAAGTTGACGAGAAGAATTACACCACCCACGACCTGGAACTTGGAGCCGTTGTGTTCGCTCTCAAGATATGGAGACATTACCTCTACGGTACCAAGTGTGAAATATACACTGACCACAAGAGTCGCCAACATATCTTCAACCAGAAAGAGTTGAATATGAGGCAACGAAGATGGGTCGAACTTCTCAACGACTACGACTGTGAAATTCGGTATCATCCTGGCAAGGCAAACGTGGTGGCCGATGCGCTCAGTCGAAAAGGTTATGCGAACTCCATTCGTCTTCTATGTTCGCAAATCATAACCGACATCAAAGATCTAATTCGGGCAGCTCAACATGTTTCTGTAACAGAAAATGATGTACGCGATGAGCTGTCATGTGGAGCTGAACTCAAAATCGAAACCAAATCCGACGGTATTCTATACTATTTAAACCGCATATGGATTCCTGATCGCGATAACCTTCGTGATTTCCTCATGAATGAGGCTCACAAAACACGATACTCTGTACACCCAGGAGCCGACAAGATGTATCAAGACCTACGATACACCTACTGGTGGCCTGGCATGAAAAAGGATATCGCTGTTTTTGTTTCCAAGTGACTTACCTGTTCCAAAGTAAAAGCTGAACATCAAAGACCTTCAGGACTTCTAGTCTAACCCGAAATACCTGTATGGAAGTGAGAAAACATAACCATGGATTTCATTACCGGGTTACCTCGCACCTCCAGTGGGTATGACACCATATGGGTGATAATCGATCGTCTTACAAAGTCATCTCATTTCATTCCGATTCGCGAGGACTTCAAGAGCGAGAAGTTAGCTCGTATCTACATCAGCGAGATCGTAAGCCGTCATGGTGTACCATTAAGCATCATTTCAGACCGTGATGGTCGTTTCACTTCACGAACATGGCGAGTCGTACAAACCGCTTTGGGTACACGATTAGACCTCAGTACCGCTTTTCATCCTCAAACTGATGGGCAATCTGAACGCACCATCCAAACCCTTGAAGACATGCTACGAGCATGTGTCATAGACTTCAAAGGGAACTGGGACGCTCACCTACCATTAGTTGAATTTTCGTACAACAATAGCTATCATTCAAGTATCGGCATGGCTCCTTTCGAAGCTTTATATGGTCGTAAGTGCCGGATCTCCAGTATGTTGGCACGAAATTGGGGAAGCGCAGATCACCTACAAGATCCTTCAAATTCGAAACAATCTTCTAGCGGCTCAAAGTCGTCAAAAGAGTTATGCTGACAAACGACGAAAGCCCTTGGAGTTTGACATTGGTGATCAAGTACTTTTAAAAGTATCACCATGGAAGGGAGTGGTTCGTTTTGGCCAGAAGGGCAAGCTAGCACCACGCTACGTAGGACCTTTCAAGATACTCGAAAGAGTAGGTCCTGTAGCATACAAGCTTGACCTACCAGAAGAGCTCAACAGAATTCATCCCACATTCCACGTATCAAACTTGAAAAAGTGCCTTGCCGATGAAAACCTCCATATTCCCCTAGAAGACATTCAAGTCGATGAATGCACTTCGTTGAAAGACCGGTGGAAATCATGGATTTCGGAGAGAAGCGTTTAAGGCGAAGCCGTATTCCAATTGTCAGGGTACGTTGGGAGTCAAAGCGAGGACCCGAGTTTACTTGGGAACGTGAAGACTCAATGCGCGAAAAATACCTGCATCTTTTTCTGGTCACCACTACTGCTTAAATTTCGGGACGAAATTTCTAAAAGTAGGGGATACTGTAACATTCGTCGAAAAACGGGTTTCAAACCCGCTTCGTTTTATAATCAAATATTCAGTTATAAGTTCGTTGCGTATTTATTGTTGAGATTATTTTAAATAGTACATAATTAATAAATATTTTAGAATTTAAAAACCATAATTAATAAATAATAATAAGAAAATAATAAATAAACCAGGGTAGCCGGGTCTCGAACCCGGGTCTCCCGCGAAGACACACACACACCACACCACTCCGCCACACACATCATTTGTGTTAAATACTGAAACAAATAACACTTATAGTAAAAACCGAAAGTCAGTGTAAATCAGCGCGCCCAGAACTCGCCATCGCCGAAAAAACCGAAACTCCGCAAATGTGGCTATTTTCCTTTAACTGAAACGCATAAACTGATTTCGACATCAGTTATAACCGTTGCCTAGCACTCAATTTTAGTCAAAACCGTTTGAAATCATTGACCGCGAATCTTGATCCCTAATTCGAACCCAATCGACCTGTCCCCCTTATAAATACCCACTCAAACTCCTTGTAAACATTTCGCTCAGAACCGCACTCTCTTTCCGAAGCTTTATTCCTTCCAAAGCACGTCGCCGGAGATTTTCGCACTCGCCGGAATATCGCCGGAATCACTGATCAGAAAACCGCAGTTGTTCTTCAGACGGTATAATTGTCTAAACCTCCTTACTATCTCTTGATTGATAATTTAATTGCCCAAATCAATAATCAAAACTGTTAAATCAGTTCATTCGGCCGGGATCACTGTCGGATTTTTAAAGATGAAAAAGATGAAGTTAAGTTAGTGTTTTAATATAAATAAAAACGGGTATTTAACCGGGTTAGACACACAGTCCAGCGGTGGACTGTGTGCAAATACAAAACACACGTCCCGGGTTCGAATCACACATGTTCCGACTTTCTGAAATAAAACCAACATTTTTAAACCTATTCAGATCAATTCACAGTATATATATAAGAGGAATATAATCCAGTATTTAAGCAGATTAGACACACAGCCCAACTGGTTGGGCTGTGTGCACTCGAACCGAAGGTCCCGAGTTCGATTTCGGGTTCTGTAACCGGTTTCGGCCATATTAAATCATTTTTAATAAAAACTAAATAAGGTTAAAGTTAGTTAGTATATATATATAATTAAAACAGAGAATATTTCGGGTTAGACACGTAGCTTAGTTGGTAGAGCTGCGTGCACGTATACGAGAGGTCCCGAGTTCGAACCTCACTCGCGCCTGGAATTCATGCTGTCTGACCGGTCAGACCCGGTCAAACCTGACAAAGTCAACCCATTTTTATTTATTTTTGTATCTTTTTATTTATTTATTTATTAAATTGACAAATTATTTAAAAACACTTAAAAATAAAGATTTTGAAGGTTAAAAATTTGCATTAAACTCACAAAAATAAATCTAAGAATCTCATTAAAGAACACTAATTAAAAAATAATAATCTCAATTAAAATTTATTTATTTAATCGCATTATGTCGTTATTATTTAGGTTAGTTTTTCCCTCGTCGGTAGAATCATAAAAATTCGTGCGCATTCATCGTCATCAAGAAACGCATCCACTGTGAGTGAATCTCTACCAATTCCCCGTTTTAATCATGTTTTGGGGTGTATCATGTGTCGTACTATTCTTTTATTTTATTTAAACACTTGTGCATACATCATATCCGTGATCAAATGTGTATTGATTGTTGTGTGAATTATATGTAGACTAAATTTATCATTTCAGTGCACGCATTTCATTAGGCCCATCAGTTCCCCGTGGGATACGGGTTGAGCATCAGGAGCCTCATTAGATCGGCTCCGTTTGATTGAGCCTTGATCTCAAATACATCATCATTCATGTCATGTGCTCATCCAAAGTGGTTTGTGATTGTTTATATATATATGTTTGCTCACATGTGATTAATGCACGACTTTTCTTTAATAAATAAAACAAGAAATTAGTCAAAATGATTTATCTCACTCGCCAAATTTTGTTGACCCAAAATCTTCCCCGTTTTACACATGATACAGGTGATCCAGCCGAGACAGGAAACACTTAGGATGGCCTAGAAGAATCAACAAGTTCATGCTTTGGAATAAATCTATAGTTTCATTTTCCTTTGTAATTGTATGAATTTTGTTTTTGGATATTTAAGTTTGTAATTTGAATTTAATAAATATGAAACATCTTAGTAAATATCATGAGCTTTGGTGATAACCCAATTATGCCCCGACTTTTATTCCGCTGCGGGTCGGGGTGTGACACAATATGTGTTTGTAAACACGCTTTCCTACCACAACACTCCCCATCGCCACATCCTCAAGTCGAGGATGTAGAAATGCAACAGGTGGACCAACCTCAGCCACCACCTGAATCATCATCACAACCACGCCGAAAGCGCGGGGCACGTATGTCAGTGCGTGCTGGTCAAAGGTCGGGTTCGCTACCACCTTTACCACCCTCATACCCAGTTATCCCCAAGGACCCGCAAATGGGTGGGCCCTCAAACACATCGCCAGTGGCGGAACCCCCACCGCAACCAGCTGTTGAGCCTTCGCCTCAACCACCTCTACCACCTGCCGGATTTTGCCAACCCAATACCTGCATATACAGGACCATCAGGGTTTCACACTGTTGATCCTCCTGGCTTGTATAATTACATCCATCATGGAATGGAGCAGGATCCTTATTATGATGCAGTTATTCATAATAACCTCTACCATTCTTCTTACCCTAATTACCCACCTCCTTATGCCACTATCGGATATCCGCCTTACGGATATCCGTATCCAGTTGCGCTTCAGCCGCAACCACCTCCACCTCAGCCTCAACCACAAGCACCACTTGAGGCTATTAACGAAGCCTTGGATCAGGTCCTAGAAATGCCACAACAAGTCAAGAAATCAGAGAAGAAAACAACTAAATTTATCAAGAAACTTTACAAGGCTGTGAAAGGAAGGAAGGACGACTTGTATTGTATTTCATATATGTAATTTAAATTCCAAAAGTCCCTGCGTGGACAATATTATTTCCTTTTCAGTCCCTGCGAGGACATTATTATTTCTGTTAGGTTCCTGCGTGAACCATTTTGTTATTTCAAGTCCTATATATATTAGGCAATTATGTAACGTTTACTTTAATGGAATTTTTTCATGATATGTTTCATCCAGTCGATCATCATGATTCAATCAAATTTTATTGATCCGCTATATTATCCCAAGATCTATTAGCCAATGACTATGAACAACTAGGAATTAGCAAATGAAAATTTCGGAAGTAACCTTCTGTCTAGTAAAGGTGAACAATGTTCAACTTCCAAATTTATTATTTCTCTATATTTAACTCTCAATGAGGAGTTACCCTTTAATTCCCCGTGACATTTATTGCCACATTATTAAAAGGGTAAATGACAATGATCGCACCATATCACCTAAGTGATCCAATGAGATCCTGGTTAAATTATTCAAACACTCAATAGCAGTGTAAAGCCAATGTGCAAGGATACAATAGTGACGCTTGATGCACTAACTGATAAATTCTGGACTATGTCCAATCTATAAATGCCTGTGATGGTCCTTCAAGACCTAGGTTATGTATAAATATACTACATTTAATATTTAAATCCTATATGGTCTTAGAACCATGTCATGAATAAGGGTACACCATAGCGATTAACCGAATTCATCTTGATCTATCGAAGTAAGCTACAGCATTGGCTGATTCAAATGAAGTAAACAGCAAGCGCAATGACGATGATGCCAATGAGAACATCCTTATTAGTAAGAACGATTTAAGAGAACTTATTGCCGCAGAAGTTGGCAAGGCCTTAAAAGACAGATCTGATCGTCAACCGGAGTCGAGTGCTTCTCGCTCCAAGCCTGTTTCCAAACCTAAGTCTCAGCCTAACCCCTCTGAACCGAAAAGAGTGAGGCACACTCTTCGAATGTGAAAAGTATAGCGAAGAGTGATGCGCATCCCAAGAAACCGAGTGTTGATGGCGACGGTTGCTCCTACAAGTACTTCGTGTCTTGTAGACCCCGAGACTTTAATGGGGAAAAAGGAGCAGCAGAATGTTTGAGATGGCTGGATGAGATGGAAACGGTAGTGAATATCAGCGATTGCGCTGATAAAAATGTGGTGAAGTATGTATCTCAATCATTCAAGGGCGATGCCCTTATCTGGTGGAAAGCCTTACTCCAGTCCACAGGCAAGGTTCATCTCTACAACTTGAGTTGGTCCAAGTTCGTAGATCTTGTGAAGGATACCTACTGCCCACCTCATGTGGTGGAGAAAATCGAGTCAGATTTTCTAAATATGACCATGAAAAAACATGGATTGTCGGAAGTTTGTCACCGACTACAACTCTCTTTCAAGGCTAGTCCCATATTTAGTTACTCCGGAGCCCAAACGCATTGCGCGTTTCATTAATGGGCTAGCTCCTGAAATCAGGAGTATGGTCAAGGCGGTGCAGCCTGGCACCTACAAATCTGTTGTTGAGTTATCCATCTCCCTCACACAGGACTATGTGAGGCAATTGTCAGTCAAGACTGACAATGATGGAAAAAGGAAACGGGAAGATGGAAACTCACATAAATTTAACAAGAAGGGTAAGCATGGGTTCAACAAGGACAGTCAGAAATCGGGCGACAAACCCACGTGCAAAACGTGTGGGAAGCAACATTATGGGCGTGTCGCCTAGAACAAAACCAAAGCAATGCAACATCTGCAAGAAAACTGGGCACCGGTCTCATGAGTGCCGCAATATTAAGGATGCTACTTGCTTTGGATGTGGTGAGAAGGTCCACATCAAAACAAGTTGCCCAAAGGCAAATACCGAGGGTAAACCCAAAACCTCAGAGGCAAAGAAAGCCACTGCCAGAGCCTTTCAAATGAATGCTAGGGAAGCAGTGAAGGATAACAATGTCATAACGGGTACGTTCCTTATCAACGACGCTTTTGCTAGAGTTCTTTTCGATTCGGGCGCCGATAAATTGTTTGTAGATCATAAATTTAGTGAACTATTAAACTTGCCCGTAAGAACTCTAGACATAACCTGTCACACCCCGACCCGCAGCGGAATAAAAGTCGGGGCATAATTGGGTTATCACCAAAGCTCATGATATTTACTAAGATGTTTCATATTTATTAAATTCAAATTACAAACTTAAATATCCAAAACAAAATTCATACAATTACAAGAAAATGAAACTATATAATTATTCCAAAGCATAAACTTGTTTATTCTTCTAGGCCTTCCTAAGTGTTTCCTGTCTTAGCTGGATCACCTGTATCATGTGTAAAACGGGGGAGATTTTGGGTCAACAAAAGTTGGCGAGTGAACCTTGATAAAACATTTTAACTAATTTCTTGTTTTACTTAATAAAGAAAATTCGTGCATTAATCACATGTGAGCAAACATATATGTAAACAATCACAAACCACTTTGGATGAGTATATGACATGAAATGATGATGTATTTGAGATCAAGGCTCAATCAAGCGGAGCCGATCTAATGAGGCTCCTGATGCTCAACCCGTATCCCACGGGGAACTGATGGGCCTAATGAAATGCGTGCACTAAATTGATGAAATTCAATCTACATATAATTCACACAATAATTGATACACATTTGATCACGGATATGATGTATGCACAAGTGTTTAAATAAAATAAAAGAATAGTACGACACATGATACACCCCAAAATATGATTAAAACGGGGAATTGGTAGAGATTCACTCACCGTGGAAGCGTTCTTTGATGACGATGAATGCGCACGAGTTTATGATTTAACCGACGAGGGAAAGACTAACCTAAATAATAACGAAATGATTTGATTGAATAAATAATTTTTATTTGAGATTATTATTTTCATTAGTGCTCTTTAATGAGATTTTTAGGTTTAATTTTATGAGTTTAATGCAAATTTCTAACTTTAAAAATCCTATTTTTTAGTTTTTTAATTAATTTTTCAATTAAATAATAAATAAAAAGGAAATAAAAGGGTTGACTTTTGTCAGGTTTGACCGGGTCTGACCGGTCAGACTGTGTTTATTCTATGCGGCAAGTGAGGTTCGAACTCGGGACCTCTCGTATACGTGCACGCAGCTCTACCAACTGAGCTACGTGTCTAACCCGAAATATTCTTGGTTTTAATTATATTTATATACTAACTGACTCCAACCTTATTTAGTTTTTATTAAAAATGTTTTAATATGGCCGAACCGGTTGCAGAGACCCGGAGTCGAACTCGGGACCTTCGGTTCGAGTGCACACAGCCCAACCAGTTGGGCTGTGTGTCTAATCTGCTCAACTACTGGATTATATTCCTCTTATATACATACTGTGAATTGATCTGATTAGGTTTTAAAAATGTTGGTTTTATTTCTGAAAGTCATAACATGTGCGATTCGAACCCGGGACGTGTGTTCTGTATTTGCACACAGTCCACCGCTGGACTATGTGTCTAACCCGGTTAAATACACGATTTTAATTACATTAATATACCATTTTGTCTTCGTCTTCTTCACTAAGAGAACACAGAACAGTGAAAACGACCGTTTTTGCTTAATCGACCAACAAAATTATACTCGATTGAAATGGAATAGGAAAAATAAAGATTAAGGAATAAGATATACCAAACAGAGAGTTTTTCTTCAGATTTCCGGCAAGTGTTCGTCAGCTCTGATTTGCGATTTCCGGCTGAGTGAACTGTTTTAACAGTTTCAATTATTGTGTTGAGCAATTAGATTACTAATCAAGAGATAGCAAGAAGGTTTAGACAATTATACCGTCTGAAGAACGAATGCGGTTTTCTGATCAGTGATTCCGGCGAAAATGAAGATCTCCGGCGACGAGCTTTGGAAGGAATAAAGCTTCGAAAGAGAGTGCGGTTCTGAGCGAAATGTTTACCAGAAGTTTGGGTGGGTATTTATAAGAAGAACAGGCTGATTGGGTTCGAATTAAGGGTCAAGGTTTGCGGTCAATGATTTCCGACGGTTTTGACTGAAATTGATTGTTAGGCATCGATTATAACTGATGTCGAAATCAATTTACGCGTTTCAGTCAAAGGAAAATAGCCAAAATTTCAAAATCTCGGTTTTTTTCGGCGACTGCGAGTTCTGGCCGCGCTGATTACCGGTTTTGACTTTCGGGTTTTACTTTAAGTGTTATTTGATTCTGTATTTAACACAAGTGAAGTGTGTGGCGGAGTGGTGTGGTGTGTGTTTGTGTTTGCGGGAAACCCAGGTTCGAGACCCGGCGACTCCATTTTATTTTTTATTCACTTATTATTATTATTTATTAATTATGGTTTTTAAATTTTAAAATGTTTATTAATTATGTATTATTTAAAATTATCTGAACAATAAATACGCAACGAAATTTATAACTGAATACTTGGTTATTAAACGAAGCGGGTTTTGAAACCCGTTTTTCGACGAACGTTACATAACCTATGAAGTAGAGCTCGCTGATGGAACCATAGAAACCGCTTCATCCATTCTTGAAGGATGCCTCATATCCATCAAGAATCATTCTATCCCTGTCTCCCTTTTACCCATGAAACTAGCGGGATTCGATGTAGTCTTAGGCATGGATTGGTTATCGCATAACCAAGCGCGCATTGCCTGCGATAAAAAACTCATCGAGATCAAATCACCGTCTGGTAAAATCCTCACCATTCATGGAGACAAACATTTTGGATTGCCTGATAAGGCAGTTTTACTTAAGGCATCTAGATGTATGACGAAGGGATGTGTCATTTACATGGCACAAGTCACCGTTGATGAACCCAAACCAAGGATTGAGGATATCCATATCATCTCTGAATGCCCGGACGTATTCCTAGAAGAATTACTTGGCCTACCTCCTGATAGGCAGATAGAGTTTCGAATTGACATCATACCTGGAGCAGCTCCCATAGCTAGAGCTCCGTACCGATTAGCGCCAACCGAGATGAAAGAATTAAGGACCCAACTGGATGAACTCTTAGAGAAAGGTTTTATTCAACCTAGCTCTTCGCCTTGGGGAGCTCCTATCCTTTTTGTCAAAAAGAATGACGGGTGTGCATTGATTACCGTGAGCTCAATAAGATAACAATCAAGAATCGTTATCCCTTGCCCAGGATCGACGACTTGTTTGATCAATTACAAGGTGCAAGTTATTTCTCGAAGATTGATTTAAGGTCAGGATATCACTAACTTAAAGTTAGAAATGAAGATGTTCCGAAAACTGCTTTCAGGACAAGATATGGACATTACGAGTTTCTAGTGATGCCTTTCGGACTCACTAATGCACCCGCATCGTTCATGGATCTCATGAATAGAGTCTGCAAGCCATACTTAGATAAGTTTGTCATTGTCTTCATAGACGACATACTCATCTACTCTCGAAATCAATCGGATCACGAGAAACACTTGCGGTGCATTCTTGAAATTCTACGCCAGGAAAAGTTGTATGCAAAATTTTCCAAATGCGAATTCTGGCTACGTGAGGTTCGGTTCCTTGGTCACGTAGTAACTGAACACGGTATTCAAGTAGACCCAGCAAAGATAGAAGCAATAATGAATAGGGAAGCCCCAAAGACACCTTCTGAGATACGTAGTTTCTTAGGATTGGCTGGTTATTATCAAAGGTTCATCGAGAAATTCTCTCGAATAGCTGCTCCTTTGACAATCCTAACTCGTAAGGATGCTAAATTTAACTGGGGCCCAAAACAACAAGAATGTCACACCCCGACCCGCAGCGGAATAAGAGTCGGGGCATAATTGGGTTATCACCAAAGCTCATGATATTTACTAATATGTTTCATATTTATTAAAGTCAAAATTACATTCTCAATAATCCAAACATGTCCGTACAAATACAAAGAAAATAACCAACTAAACAATCCAAGCTCTAAACCAGTTTATTCTTCTAAGCCAATCCTATGTGTTTCTTGTTGCAGCTGGTTCACCTGTATCATGTGTAAAAATGGAGGTTTTTGGGTCAACATAAGTTGGCGAGTGAACCTTGTCAGTTAAACATTTATTATTGATTTCTTGTTAATTTTTATCAAGGAAAAATTGTGCAATAGTCATATGCGAGCAAATGTAAATAATCCAACAATAACAATAACATTCCACAAACAATAACATACTATAACATACAATAACATATGAACTTGCATGAATATATAACATGAATGAAACTGTATATGTTGGCAACGTCACGTTCACGCTCATAATGTAATGGGGAACGGACGGCCTATGATGAATGTCTGTGCGATCAAGGCTCAATCAAACGGAGCCGATCGTATGTTGGCAACGCCAGGTTCACGCTCATAATGTAATGGGGAACTGCTCAACGCTCATAATGTAATGGAGAGCGGCGGCCTATGAAATTGCATGTACTGAAAATAATAAATTAAATCTAAATAATATCCACACAAACAGTTGATACAAGCTGAATACACATTTGTTCATGATATGATGTATGCACAATGATTTAAATATAATAATTGGTAAGACACATGATACACCCTAAAAACATGATTAAAACGGGGAATTTATAGAGATTCACTCACATTGGGTGCGTTTGGTTGGAGATGATGAATTGCGCACGAGTTTGAAGGATTGAACAATGAGGATTAACTAACCTAAATAATAACGGAAGGTATAGTTAATGAGTGGATTTTATTAATAATTTTAATAGGATTTTTAGATATATTTTTGTGAGTTTAAGGCTATTTCCCATCTTTAAAAACATTATTTTAAGTATTTTTAATTGATTTTTAAATTAAATTAAATAAATAAAAATATAAAAAAAAATATTGACTTTTGCGTTGACCGTTGACCATTGACTGTTTGACTGTTTGACCGGTTCTATTGTGTGAATGTATGCGCCGGGCAGGACTCGAACCCGAGACCTCCCGTACGCGTGCACGCAGCTCTACCAACTGAGCTACGTGTCTAACCCGAAATAATCCTGTTTTTAATTATATTTATATACTAATTCAGTTTATTCAAAACTCATTTATTTTTAAAAAGGATTTTATTATCAAACCGATGCCGTCAACAGGTCTCGAACCCGGGACCTGTGATTTAATGTTACACACAGTCCACCGTTGGACTGTGTGTCTAACTTGGTTAATATACAGATTTTTATTATACTTAACATCTAATTGCGAAAAGGATCCGGTTCAGTAAAAAAAAACAACATTTTAATTACAGAGAGTGTGTGTGTATCAAGGATCGATCTCGCGGCGTGTGATATATGTGTGCACACAGTCCACCGCTGGACTGTGTGTCTAACCCGAGATATATCAAAATTATAATAAACTTATAATCAACCTAACTTCGTCTTCTTCGTTACTGAATTACAGCCTACGATTACTCTATTGTTTCTTGTTTAATTTGATTGACAAACATTCATAAGACTAAAATGAAATGGCAGAGACGGTGTTGGAAGTAAACATACCGGAGGAATGATTTATCTCAGAATTCCGGCAAGGCGTCGGCTCTGTTTTTATGAACTTCAACTGAGCGAACAAATTAACAGTTTTGATTAGCTAATTGTGGAATTGAAGTACTAAACAAGAGTTATCAGAAGGTTTGAATGTCTATACCGTTTTACAGCGAGAGATAAGAATTTTCAGAAGTTTTCCGGCGAGAGGGAATTATCCGATATCGACGTCTGAAATTGTTTCCGATTGAAGGGTTTGAGTTAGCAATAGCTTAACAACTGATAGACAATGAAAGAATTGAGAGACTTACCGATTTGATGGAAAACACGGTTTTTCGGCGAAAGTCCGGCGAGTTCAAAAAGCTGCTCCGACGAACTGAAAATTGTGTGAAAATGAAATTGAAGGTTTGCAGAATGTTTTTGAGTCGCGAGAGGGGACAATGATTGAAGTAATCTAGAAAATGAAAGTTTTCGGTTATTAAAACCGATCCACTCTTGAATTCAAGTCCATTCAAAGCTAAATTGATTGGAGGTGTCGGTGTAGCGGTTATAATCGGTAAACCGCGAATAATCAAACGTTTTTGGACGTTTGGTGACCGATTTCGGTTACAGTTGGCGTAACCAGATTGATTTATGATCGACCATAAAATTTAATTGTTTCCTAGAATTTACAGAAATCATTAAGTGGCGGAGTGATTATATGTGTCTGTGATAAGTCTTTGAGCTTAAACCCGGCTGACCCGGGTTCGAGTCCCGGCAGCCTGATTTTTATTTTAATTATTTTATTTTTACTTTTTATCAATTATAACTTTTATATTCTAGTTTGTTTATTAATTATGCATCATTAAAAATTAAAATTGACATAAATACGCAACGAAACATTTATAACTTGATATTCGATTACAAACGGAGCGGGTTTGGAAAACCCGTTTTTGACAAATGTTACAGTATCCCCTACTTTTAGGAATTTCGTCCCGAAATTTAAGTAGTAGTAGTAGGAAAAGATGCGGGTATTTTTAGCGCATTGAGTCTTCACGTTCCCAAGTAAACTCAGGTCCCCGTTTTGACTCCTAGCGTACCCTAACAATTGGAATGCGACTTCGTCGTAGACGTTTTTCTCCGAAGTCCATGATCTCTACTGGTCTTTCAACAAAATGCATAGATTCATTAATCTGAATATCTTCCAGAGGAATATGGAGGTTTTCATCAGCGAGGCACTTCTTCAAGTTTGATACGTGGAATGTGGGATGAATCCTGTTGAGTTCTTCTGGTAGATCAAGCTTGTATGCTACAGGTCCTACTCTTTCGAGTATCTTGAAAGGTCCTACGTAGCGTGGTGCTAGCTTGCCTTTTTGACCAAAACGAACTACTCCCTTCCACGGTGATACTTTTAAAAGTACATGATCACCAATGTTAAACTCCAAAGGCTTCTGTCGTTTATCTGCATAACTCTTTTGACGACTTTGAGCCGCTAGAAGATTGTTTCGAATTTGATGGATCTTGTCTGTGGTTTCTTGAATCAATTCTGGACCAGTGTTTTGAGCCTCCCCGATTTCGTGCCAACATACTGGAGATCGGCACTTACGACCATATAAAGCTTCAAAAGGTGCCATGCCGATACTTGAATGATAGCTGTTGTTGTACGAAAATTCAACTAATGGTAGATGAGCGTCCCAATTTCCCTTGAAGTCTATGACACATGCTCGAAGCATATCTTCAAGAGTTTGAATGGTGCGTTCAGATTGTCCATCAGTTTGAGGATGATAAGCGGTACTGAGATCTAATCGTGTACCCAAAGCGGCTTGTACTGCTTGCCATGTTCGTGAAGTGAAACAACCATCACGATCTGAAATAATGCTTAACGGTACACCATGTCGGCTTATGATTTCGCTGATGTAAATACGAGTTAGCTTCTCGTTCTTGAAATCTTCGCGGATAGGAATAAAGTGAGCTGATTTTGTGAGACGATCAATGATTACCAATATAGTGTCATACCCACCAGAAGTGCGAGGTAACCCGGTAATGAAGTCCATGGTTATGTTTTCCCACTTCCATACAGGTATTTCAGGTTGGACCAGAAGTGCTGAGGGTCTTTGGTGTTCAGCTTTCACCTTGGAACATGTAAGGCACTTGGAAACAAAAACAGCAATATCATTTTTCATTCCAGGCCACCAATAGGTGTATCGAAGGTCTTGATACATCTTATCGGCTCCTGGGTGTATAGAGTATCGTGTTTTGTGAGCCTCATTCATAAGAAATTCACGAAGGTTGTTGTGGTCAGGAATCCATATGCGATCTAGATAGTACAGAATACCGTCAGATTTAGTTTCAATTTTAAGTTCAGCTCCACAGGACAGCTCCTTTCGTACGTCGTCTTCCATTACTGAAACATGTTGGGCTTCTCGAATTTGATCTTTAATGTCAGTTATGATTTGCGAACATAAAAGATGAATGGAGTTCGCATAACCCTTTCGACTGAGCGCATCAGCCACCACATTTGCCTTTCCAGGGTGGTACCGAATTTCACAGTCGTAGTCATTTAGAAGTTCGACCCATCTTCGTTGCCTCATGTTTAACTCCTTTTGATTGAAGATATGTTGAAGACTCTTGTGGTCAGTGTATATTTCACACTTAATACCGTAGAGATAATGTCTCCATATCTTAAGAGCGAACACAACGGCTCCAAGTTCTAGGTAATGGGTGGTGTAGTTCTTCTCATGAGTCTTGAGTTGTCTCGAAGCATAAGCTATAACCTTTCCTCTTTGCATTAGAACACAGCCTAGTCCTTGCCCTGACGCGTCGCAATAAACCACGAAGTCATCACAACCTTCAGGAAGAGTGAGGATTGGTGCATCACAGAGTTTTTGTTTAAGGGTTTGGAAGGCTTCTTCTTGTTTGGGTCCCCATATGAAAGGTTTTCCCTTATGAGTTAAAGCCGTGAGTGGTACAGCAATGCGAGAGAAGTTTGAAATAAAACGGCGATAATAACCAGCCAGACCAAGGAATGATCTTACTTCAGTTGGTGTACGTGGCGCTTACCATTCTTGTACCGCTTTGATTTTTGAGGGGTCGACATGTATTCCCTTGTCATTGACTACATGTCCAAGGAATTGTACCTCTTTTAACCAGAATTCGCATTTGGAGAATTTGGCGTAAAGCTTTTCATTCTCTAAGAGTGTAAGGATGAGTCGAAGATGCCGTTCATGATCAGACTTAGACTTTGAATAAATGAGAATGTCGTCGATGAAGACTATAACAAAACGATCGAGATAGGGTTTGCAGACTCTGCTCATTAGATCCATGAAGACAGCTGGAGCGTTGGTTAAACCAAATGGCATGACCATGAATTCATAATGACCATAACGAGTTCGGAAGGCGGTCTTTGGGACGTCTTCTTCATGTACTCTAAGTTGATGATAACCAGAACGAAGGTCGATTTTTGAAAAACAGCTGGCGCCTTGAAGTTGGTCAAGAAGATCATCAATGCGAGGTAATGGATAGCGATTCTTGATCGTTAACTTGTTGAGTTCTCTGTAGTCGATGCACATGCGAAACGCTCCATCATTCTTCTTCACAAAAAGGACAGGTGCACCCCAAGGCGAGGACCTAGGACGTATGAATCCTTTGTCAGTCAACTCTTGCAACTGACTGGCTAGCTCTTGCATTTCGGATGGGGCTAACCTATAAGGAGACTTTGCAACTGGTGTAGCACCAGGTATAAGATCAATGCGGAATTCGACTTCTCTCAAGGGAGGAAGTCCTGAAATGTCGTCAGGAAAAACTTGCGGAAAATCTTTTACTACTGGAATGTCTTCAAGTTTCTTCTCCATAGTTCCCTTTTTGACAACATGGGTTAAAAATGCGACGTAATTCTTGCTAAGATATTTTCGAGCTTGAAGACATGACATTAATCTGAGCCCTTTCGACGAGGTTTCTCCAAAGATTCGCAGAGTCTGACCGTTTGAAAGAGGAATGCGTATAAATTTTTCGCGGCATACAAATTCAGCCTGATGTTGGCTGAGCCAGTCCATACCAATTATAATATCAAAGCTTCCCAACTTCATAGGAATGAGGTCAACTGGAAAATCGTGGTCGTTTAAGGTGAGAGTACAATTGCGTATAATAGAGTTTAATGAGACCGGTTTCCCGTCAGCAACTTCCACTGTTATGGATTCCATGAGCTTATCACGATTTTGGTTTAGGATGGGTTCAAACTCTAAAGACACAAAACTTTTATCCGCGCCAGTATCAAACAACATGGATGCATAACTACCATGGATAAGGAACGTACCGTTAACCACATTGCTGTCAGCTCTAGCCTGATTAGCGTTGATGTTGAAAGCTCTTCCTCTTGCAGGTAGAGGAGCTTGGTTCGCTTGATTCACCGGATTGGCTTGGGCTTGAGCATGAATAATGTTCACCAACCTTGGACAAGTGTTTCTAAAATGGCTTGGGTCTCCACAATTGTAGCAGGCCCGCATAGGTTGTACCATAGGATAGTTGGGTTGGTAGTACGATTGGGCTAAATGTTGGGTAGGTGGTAATAGTAGGGGTTGTTGGGCTTGACCCATTATCTGTTGGTGGTTTTGGGTTGAAGGCTGATGGCGGTTCGTTCGCTGAGGTATGCGACAGGTTTGAACAGTATGACCTGCGCGACCGCAGCCGGTGCAATGTTGGCAGGGATGATCAGGAAAATGGTGGTATTGGCAACGGTTGCATTTTGGTAATGGGCCAGAGTATGGCCTTTTGTATGGTGCAGGTGAGGGGCAACTTGGGTAATGGGTGCAGCAGGGATAGGGAAATTGGTTTGTGTGACAGCGAAGTTTCTTGTGTTACGTTTCTTCTTGTTAGCAAACTTAGAGGAGGAGGTGGAATGGTTTGAAGTTTGGCCCTCAACGGGGGCTTTCTTTTTCTCCTCTTTAAACTTACTGTTGCGAATTCGATTCTCGGTCAGTTCAGTAGCTAGTTCCATAGCAGCTTCAAGTGTTGCTGGTGAAGTGCTGAGAACTGAATCTTGAATTTTCGAGGGAAGACCTCGAATATAATGCTCAATTAAGCGGTAAAACGGGGTGAACAAGTTAGGGACCATTTGGTTCAACTCTAAGAACCTCTTGTTGTAGGAAGTATGATCTCTCTCCTTTTGCTTCAAAGAATGAAATTCGTCCTCTAACTTTTTAATCTCACTTCTAGGACAGAATCGCCTCGTCATGATTTCCCTTAACTCCTCCCACGTTAAGGCCATAGCATCTTCGATTCCCCTCTTACCCTTTTCAGTATTCCACCAGGTAAGAGCTACCCCAAATAGTCTCCCGGTTGCGTATCGTACCTTGCGATCCTCGGGACAATCGCAGTTGAGGAAGGTGTTTTCCATTTCCTCAAACCAGTGGAGGAGAGCGGTGACACCTTCGGTCCCTTCAAATTTAGGAGGATCGCAAGACTTGAAATGTTTATATGAGCACTTGCTGGTAGGAGGGTTGCCGATGTTCTGGTCATCTTGCTGGGGAGGATTAGTGGGATTTGTGGCGAGAGCTTGTTGTACTTGAACCACAATGTCAGGAAGCACTGCGGCCATTTGTTTAGCGATTTGTGTGGCCAAGCGTTCGTGAGACCTTCCTGATCTTTTACCCCCTCGTTGTTGTCTAGCCGACATCTACAGGAACATACATAAGAAGATTGTGAGTTTATGGAGTCTTTTTAGGTGTCATGTGTCTTAAAGAAAATGAAAATAACATAAATATCAATAATGCAACTACATCCATAGGATGTCTTGGGTTTGCTCATGTTGGGCCTCAAATGTCCCCCATACCTTCACCTGTATAGTCATGTGGGCCCCCAAGACTATTGGCTTGGTAGGATTCGCATTAGTATTGGTGATTTAACACTCGCATGACCCGAATGAAAACCACAAAATATGTTTACGAGATGTATGGTCGGAATGTGTCCAGGTGTAGACACAATGACAACTCAAAGTGGGGTTAGCTCACACGACGTTGGTATAGCATGCTTTGGCCTAATAGGTACTTCGTACTCTCATCGTTAGTCCCCAGGTAGGCAAACTGGTCCTTTATTTTGGATTTATACGAATGCCAAGCCTAGACAGGACGTTCCGACTACCGGTACTTGTACCCTTCCAGTTACTACATGCCCGTCATGAGAACTCACTTTGATGATTTGAAAATACAAAAATCATTGTAAAAACAATCATGAAAATGATGTGATGTGTGCTTTCATGGATATGATATGTTATGAGAATATGATTCATGATAGGCATTATATGATAATATATACTTATGAACATGCTTGCATAACATTGAATGTAACATTTAACATAAAACATATAAACATCATGAAATTTGGCATGTAACACACAAAAATCTTAAAAATTTCTAATCAACTATAGTATAGGCTCTAAGGGTCTAATAACCTATCCTATATCCCTATAGTCATGGCTCTGATACCAATCTGTCACACCCCGACCCGCAGCGGAATAAGAGTCGGGGCATAATTGGGTTATCACCAAAGCTCATGATATTTACTAATATGTTTCATATTTATTAAAGTCAAAATTACATTCTCAATAATCCAAACATGTCCATACAAATACAAAGAAAATAACCAACTAAACAATCCAAGCTCTAAACCAGTTTATTCTTCTAAGCCAATCCTATGTGTTTCTTGCTGCAGCTGGTTCACCTGTATCATGTGTAAAAATGGGGGGTTTTGGGTCAACATAAGTTGGCGAGCGAACCTTGTTAGTTAAACATTTATTATTGATTTCTTGTTATTTTTATCCAGGAAAAATTGTGCAATAGTCATATGCGAGCAAATGTAAATAATCCAACAATAACAATAACATACTATAACATACAATAACATATGAACTTGCATGAATATATAACATGAATGAAACTGTATATGTTGGCAACGTCACGTTCACGCTCATAATGTAATGGGGAACGGACGGCCTATGATGAATGTCTGTGCGATCAAGGCTCAATCAAACGGAGCCGATCGTATGTTGGCAACGCCAGGTTCACGCTCATAATGTAATGGGGAACTGCTCAACGCTCATAATGTAATGGGGAGCGGCGGCCTATGAAATTGCATGTACTGAAAATAATAAATTAAATCTAAATAATATCCACACAAACAGTTGATACAAGCTGAATACACATTTGTTCATGATATGATGTATGCACAATGATTTAAATATAATAATTGGTAAGACACATGATACACCCCAAAAACGTGATTAAAACGGGGAATTTATAGAGATTCACTCACATTGGGTGCGTTTGGTTGGAGATGATGAGATGCGCACGAGTTTGAAGGATTGAACAATGAGGATTAACTAACCTAAATAATAACGGAAGGTATAGTTAATGAGTGGATTTTATTAATAATTTTAATAGGATTTTTAGATATATTTTTGTGAGTTTAAGGCTATTTCCCATCTTTAAAAACATTATTTTTAAGTATTTTTAATTGATTTTTAAATTAAATTAAATAAATAAAAATATAAAAAAAATATTGACTTTTGCGTTGACCGTTGACCATTGACTGTTTGACTATTTGACCGGTTCTATTGTGTGAATGTATGCGCCGGGCAGGACTCGAACCCGAGACCTCCCGTACACGTGCACGCAGCTCTACCAACTGAGCTACGTGTCTAACCTGAAATAATCATGTTTTTAATTATATTTATATACTAATTCAGTTTATTCAAAACTCATTTATTTTTAAAAAGGATTTTAATTATCAAACCGATGCCGTCAACAGGTCTCGAACCTGGGACCTGTGATTTAATGTTACACACAGTCCACCGTTGGACTGTGTGTCTAACTTGGTTAATATACAGATTTTTATTATACTTAACATCTAATTGCGAAAAGGATCCGGTTCAGTAAAAAAAAACAACATTTTAATTACAGAGAGTGTGTGTGTATCAAGGATCGATCTCGCGGCGTGTGATATATGTGTGCACACAATCCACAGCTGGACTGTGTGTCTAACCCGAGATAATATCCAAATTATAATAAACTTATAATCAACCTAACTTCGTCTTCTTCGTTACTGAATTACAGCCTACGATTACTCTATTGTTTCTTGTTTAATTTGATTGACAAACATTCATAAGACTAAAATGAAATGGCAGAGACGGTGTTGTAAGTAAACATACTGGAGGAATGATTTATCTCAGAATTCCGGCAAGGCGTCGGCTCTGTTTTTATGAACTTCAACTGAGCGAACAAATTAACAGTTTTGATTAGCTAATTGTGGAATTGAAGTACTAAACAAGAGTTATCAGAAGGTTTGAATGTCTATACCGT
Organism: Scalesia atractyloides; assembly: GCA_947069175.1. Taxonomy (NCBI): domain Eukaryota; kingdom Viridiplantae; phylum Streptophyta; class Magnoliopsida; order Asterales; family Asteraceae; genus Scalesia; species Scalesia atractyloides. Next base: position 24,171,096 of record CAMTDV010000014.1, on the reverse strand, counting down.
TTTACAGCGGGAGATAAGAATTTTCAGAAGTTTTCCGGGGAGAGGAAATATCCGATATCGACGTCTGAAATTGTTTCCGATTGAAGGGTTTGAGTTAGCAATAGCTTAACAACTGATAGACAATGAAAGAATTGAGAGACTTACTGATTTGATGGAAAACACGGTTTTTCGGCGGAAGTCCGGCGAGTTCAAAAAGCTGCTCCGACGAACTGAAAATTGTGTGAAAATGAAATTGAAGGTTTGCAGAATGTTTTTGAGTCGCGAGAGGGGACAATGATTGAAGTAATTCAGAAAATGAAAGTTTTCGGTTATTAAAACCGATCCACTCTTGAATTCAAGTCCATTCAAAGATAAATTGATTGGAGGTGTCGGTATAGCGGTTATAATCGGTAAACCGCGAACAATCAAACGTTTTTGGACGTTTGGTGACCGATTTCGGTTACAGTTGGCGTAACCAGATTGATTTATGATCGACCATAAAATTTAATTGTTTCCTAGAATTTACAGAAAACATTAAGTGGCGGAGTGGTTATATGTGTGTGTGATAAGTCTTTGAGCTTAAACCCGGCTGACCCGAGTTCGAGTCCCGGCAGCCTGATTTTTATTTTAATTATTTTATTTTTACTTTTTATCAATTATAACTTTTATATTCTAGTTTGTTTATTAATTATGCATCATTAAAAATTAAAATTGACATAAATACGCAACGAAACATTTATAACTTGATATTCGATTACAAACGGAGCGGGTTTGGAAAACCCGTTTTTGACAAATGATACAAAGAATCCTTTGAGACATTAAAGCATAAGTTGAGCAATGCCCCGGTGTTAACTCTGCCAGAAGGAATTGAAGAATGTGTAGTTTATTGTGATGCATCGCATACTGGCATGGGATGTGTGCTTATGCAGAGAGGCAAAGTGATTGCCTATGCATTACGACTACTAAAAGTGCACGAGAGAAACTACACCACCCATGATTTAGAATTGAGTGCGGTTATTTGCACTTAAGCTTTGGAGGCACTATTTATATGGAACAAAGTGTATCATCTACACTGACCACAAAAGTCTGCAACACTTGTTCAATCAAAAGGATTTGAACATGAGGCAATGTCGTTGGATGGAAACACTCAACGACTATGATTGCGAGATTCGATATCATCCAGGAAAGGCGAATGTAGTCGCTGATGCGCTTAGTCGCAAGGAAATAATCAAACCTTTAAGGATCAATGCCAAGAGCATTGAACTGAAGAACAGCTTGAATGAAAAGCTGCTAAATGCACAAAAACAAACCATGTCTAAGGACAACATTGCCAAGGAAGGATTAGGTGCAACCATCTATCTGTTAGCATATGGAAAGGACAAAATGTTTAGGATGAATGATCGGATCTGGGTTCCGATCTACGGAGGACTTAGAGGTGTAATCCTCCAGGAAGCACATAACTCTAAATACTCGGTTCACCCGGGTAGCGACAAGATGTATCAAGATCTTAAGCCCAACTATTAGTGGATGGGTATGAAGAAAGATATAGCCAATCATGTAGCAAAATGCTTGACGTGTTCTCAAATTAAGGCAAAACACCAGAAACCATCAGGACTTCTACAACAACTTGAAATCCCAGTATGGAAATGGGAAATGGTAACTATGGACTTTATCACTAAGTTACCCAAGACCAAGCAAGGCAATGACACGATTTTGGGTTATTGTGGATAGACTAACCAAATCTGATCACTTCTTGCCAATTAAGGAAACATACGATCTGACAAGTTGGCTAAGCTTTATGTTGATGAGATTGTGTCCTTGCACGGAGTACCAATATCAATTGTATCTGATAGAGATACGAGATACACATCTCACTTCTGGAAGAGCTTCCAACAATCTCTAGGCATGAGATTAAACTTTAGTACAGCTTTTCCATCCTCAGACGGATGGACAAAGTGAACATACCATTCAAACCTTGGAGGATATGCTTCGAGCTTGTGTAATCGATTTAGGCGGAAGTTGGGATGATCACTTACCCCTAATCGAATTTTCTTATAATAATAGTTACCACACAAGTATTAAGGCCGCTCCTTTTTAAGCCCTATATGGAAGAAAATGTAGGACGCCTGTGTGTTGGGCCGAAGTTGGAGAAGCCCAACTATCTGGACACGAAATCGTTCTTGAGACCACGGAAAAGATTGTACAAATCCGTGATCGACTTAAGTCAGCTCGCGATAGACAAAAGAGCTATGCCGACAAAAGGCGTAAACCTCTACAGTTCCAAGTTGGGGACAAGGTTATGTTAAAAGTGTCACCTTGGAAAGGTGTAATGCGTTTTGGGAAAAAAGGGCAAGTTAAGCCCGAGGTACATTGAACCATTCGAAATAATCGAATGTGTCGGACCCGTAGATTACAGGCTCAAGCTACCGGAAAAGCTTAGTGGAATCCATGATGTTTTCCATGTCAGCAATTTAAAGAAATGCCTCGTGGTTGAGTCATTGTCAATGCCACATGAAGATATACAGATCGATGAAAACTTGCGTTTCACAGAGAAACCAATTGCGATCGAGGATCGGCAAGTTAAGAAGCTTCGTAGGAAGCATGTACCTATTGTGAAGGTCAAATGGGATGCCCGTCAGGGACCTGAATATACTTGGGAAGTCGAGTCCAATATGCGACAAAAGTACCCTTATCTATTTGAATAAATCTCGATGTCGAGATTTTTATTAACGGGGTGAAGATGTAACACCTCGAAATTTCGTCCGATAAAATTCCGACACGTGTCCCGAAAATTCTTGGTTGCCACGTGTAGCCAAGATGGACCAACGACGCCGTCATGTTATTTTAAAAACCTTTGAACGAGCATCGAGGAAAGTCGGGGACCAAAGTGGTGAAAAATGCCAAAATTCAAATTTCTGAAGGTCCTTACGGACCGTAAGCTTAAGCAAATATGGTTTTCAGTAAGGCGGTTACGGACCGCAAGCCTTATTGGTTACGGTCCGTAACTATTCAAATCCTGTGGGCGCCAGAGGTCCTTACGGACCGAAAGGCATAACCCTTTCGGTCCGTAAGGGACTGCCAGCGACAGAATGCATGGCAGCCTGCTGCCCTGCCACCTTGCTCGCCATGCCACCCTTCTCCTTGGTTGTGCCACGACCAAAAACACTTGTCTTCATCTAGGATCGTCCCCCAACACCTGTCTTGATCCTATGCCTTCCCCTTTGCTATAAATAGCAACCTTGAGTGAGCTCCCAACTTGCTCATTCATCTCTTTCACCTCTCTTGCTCACTTGGAAAGCTCCTGCTTATCTTGGAGCATTCCCCTGAGTTCTAAGTCTTTCTTTGGTTCACTAGTAAGTGTTCCAACTCAGTTCTTTCCTTTTTAGTAGGCTTTAAGCCAATGTCAAAGCGTTGACGTAAAAACGCTTTGACTTTATGCTAAAACAATTATGGTCCAGCCAATGTTCGTAACGAACATGGCTACGTGATCGTAATAAGGTAGGTGTTAACCCCTCAGAGGGCACCTCCTGATTACCATGTTTGCTTGGTCAATTGACGGGTCAAAGTTATGTTAATAGAAAGTCAAACGGGCCAGTTTTAAAATAAAATCATAATTAGCAATGTAGATGTTGTAAAACCTATTTTGACACCCTAATAACTTGGTAATAATTGTAAGAACATATGGGAACATGTTCGGCTCGTCAGTTCCAGGTCCAAGGTTGGTTCGCAACCGAAAGTCGCAAGGTTTGACTTCTGCTTTGACTTTCAGTTCTGACCCGATTTAGCAACATTACCTACTGTCCCTAATTTGCATTATGACCATGTTATAATGTACTATAACCCTCTGGAGTTATGGGACATGGTCATGTAGAAATCCGAGTCATTATGCAAGTATCCGTTAATTATGCCTAAACGCCCTTTTAACACATAAAATGGTTTAAACATAATTTTGACATCAAAACTCAATACCTACTGATGTAATATCATTATTAGGACTATTTGGTATATTCATTCAGGTTGCAAATTGAGTTTAAGCAATAGTTTGCACATTATGTCCTTAAATGACGATGTTACCCTTCGACACTCAAAATAAGTTTTCGACATTCAAATAAACCAAAACCTTGTACCTAGTAATGTAGTATATATCTTAACATATTTTTTTCATTCAAACCTGGTCACAACAACAATTTTACTTAAATACCGTTTATGTCGTCATTTAGCGACTTAATCGCCACCTTGGCGCATAATATGGTTTAAAACCATATTAGAGTATAAAGACTTGACACATACTAATTTCAAAACATATTTTCAACATATTAACAGTGGGTACATGTCCCAAACTCAGATTCCCAAATAAGTTATCATTTATATGTGAAATGACCAAATTACCCTTTCGGGACATAGTTTGGTCTTAAGCCATAAACCACACATAATTGATGTCCTACTGATATAACATCATAAAATAAGTATTTTTACAGAATGTTCATACTAATAACATCAGTTTACATATAAGCTCGTTTATTATATTTTAAATGACGAAATTACCCTTTTAAGGAATAATTTACTTTTAGAACCATAACGGGCCATCATATCAATAACCTACTGTTATAATAACATATTTTAAACATAATGGCATGTGGAAGTTGTATAGGACTCACCCGGTTACCCGGTTTCGCTTATATGCGTACGGTTAAGCCTACGTGACTAGTTTACGTAATTTAATCGAAACGGGTTTAACCATATCAAAATACTCTCATATTCCATAATGTAAAAGGGAAACCCATATTATACAAGTCCTACTATTTGTCGGGTCCTAAAAACATTCTTTTCCGGTCACCGCTTAATCTAGCGTTTCGTACCGTCATTTTTATTTTAAGTTAGCCGTTCTAAGTCAATGACTAAATAAAGACCCGCTAACTAACTAATCGGTTAATAATACCATCCAATCCAGACTAGAGACTTCCGGTAGATTGTCGTCGAGCTAGTTTATTTTGATTACGGCTGTGCTTTGCTTATTTTCTTATTACTAGAGACTTTTGCAAGCCAGGTAAATACTTTAACTTATTTTCCCTTATACGGGCTTGGGATACGGTATACTAATACCGCATGGTTGGATATGGGATCGAAGACCAATGAGTCGGGAATTCAAATAATCCATTTTAATTCGTATTGCTTAATATTAAACATTTGGGGGTTAAAGCGACCGTGTCCTGGATATACACGGCTCATTTAATTGCAAATGGCCACGACCAAGCACGGGGTGTAGGCATACACCCGTCAGATGCTAAAATAAAGTATGACCCATTAAGGGTGCACCTATTAAAGGTGTTTAAGTGGCGTGTCGATTAATCAGGATCCCGACATAGTTTTCGGGCTCTAAATGTATTATTAGCATGTAAAACTGATACCATGAAATTACTTATCCCAAGTTATTTACAAAACAAAGTACCATTGTGTACTCAAAATGATTTCAAAATGTTTTCAAAATGAGTCGGTTAAATGTATTTACCAGTGAAAACTGACGTATTTTCAAAAGACTAAGCACAGGTGACAAGTATACGTAAATAGGCTGGAAGTACTTGGCGAAGCTTAAGAGGAACTGCAACCCTTTGCTTAGAAGGCCTTAGTCTGTCAAGTTTTCTTTTGTATTCACATTTTCGATCCGCCTGTGGATCTAGTTACAAGCGTTGTATTTATTATTTTTGAACTTTGAACATTCAAACGTTTGTAATAGTAATTATCCAGACTTCCGCTGTGTATTAATGTATTGTTTGGTAATGATGATATCAACTTACATCACGATATTCCCCAACCGGGCCACCAGGTTACACGTGGAAATTAGGGGTGTGACACATTATAGGATGAACATTGATATGGAAGTTGAGGACAATGTCAATGAACAACATAAGAATGATGAAGAAGACATGGAGGGAGATGTACTAGATAATGATAAGTTTTATAGTGGTTCAGAATCAGATGACAACCAGACAGGGCATAGAAAACATTTGTTGCACAAAATTAGAAGATCAAATGAGGAGTTGGCAAATTTCTACCTTGGGCAGGTGTTTGGAAACAAAATGGAAGCCAAAAAGCTTATTAAAAAGCATGCAGTTGAGAGTATGAGAGTTATCAAGATTATCAAAGATGATCACAGCAGGGTTAGGGCAGTTTGTCAAGGCTCTAAACCGGACTTTGATGTAGATGACAATGGGGTACATGTTAGCCAAGCAACCGACAAAGAAAAAGTTGTTGAAAAGGAACAAACCAGCAAGAAGGAGGCTACATTGGAAAAAAAATCAAGAATCAGGGACCAATCAGCAAAAAGTTGTAATAAATGTGGGTGGTAGGGTGAAAAGGACAAACCCCCCATCAATTCCAATGTCCATGGGTATTGTTGATTTCTAAAGTAAAAGATTTTGAGACTTGGCAAGTGAAAACCCTAATCACTGACCACACAATGGAGACGTGGAAACAGGTGTACTCTTTTAAGGTGAATCCTATTAATGGCAGAAGTTTGTGGACAAAGCTTCAAGCTCCTACAACAATCACTCCCCCAAAACACCACACCCAAGTTGGTAGACCAAAGAAGTTGAGGAAAAGGTCTGCAGTTGAGCTTGAGGAGATGACCCAATCTGGAAGGCTGTCAAAAAACACACTAAGGGAGCATGTTCAAAGTGTAAGAAAACTTAACACAATTCTAGGACATGCAAGGGTCAAGGTGAGGATGTGGTAAGTGGCAAAGATGGGAAGAATGTGAAGAGTGGCAGAGCTGTGAAGAGTAAGAAAGCAGCAAAGAGTGGGAAGAATGTGAAGGTTGGAAATGATGATGTTAATGTTTGAAAGTGTGTGGTTGTTTGAAACAGTCTAGTTGTTATCTTTAAACTCGTCTTATGTGTTTTGAACATGTCTTAAGTATTGTATGGGTCTAACTTATATTCTTTTGTTATGCTGTTTCGAACATGTCCTGGATATTGTATGCTTCTAAGTTGTTACGCTATATTTTGTTAGTCATTTTGTAACTTGTTGGTGTACTATGAATGTTGGTTCTTGTGTGAATTACACTTACATTCGGTTTGTGCGTTGTCCGGACAAACGGACAAATGCCCTTTTGCACTTACATTTTCTTTGTGCGTTGTTCGCACAAATGGACAAATTCCTTTTGCACATACATTTGGTTTATACCTCTGTTTTGTGCATTGTCCGGACAAACGGACAATGCTTGGTCACTTGAGTTAACATTGTTTGGTCATTAATCACTACACATTGCATTTTGCAATACACATTTTATCTGTATGAAACAACAAATTCATCATTCCATTTAAACTTAAAAATTATACATTACTTAGTCTGCACATTACACAACTACTAATACTAACATCCTAGTAGAATAAAACATAAATCACAAAACAAATACAACTAATAACCAGATACTTAGTTAACTTTCTTGATTTTGCTTCCGCATGTTTCACCGTGCCTTTCAGCAACAAGTTTGATTGTTCCAGCTTGGCATTAGCTTGTTGCAGGTTCATATTATCCGTTTCCAACTGGTTCTTGGCCCTAAGCAATCCTGGTATAATATCAACACACCTTTGGCACCTTTCCTGATCGAACCACCCAATAAATGGACAATTTGAACCCTAAAAACATAAAAATCAACAAATTAGAACATCACTAACACATCTGCCATGCTTATGCGAGTGTACCTGTAGAGGACAACAATAAAAACGACGGCCCGGATTCTTAGTTGTCCTTGATGTTTGTATTATCGCTCCCTTCAACAACGACAATAAACCATGATCGATTCCAACTCCACAGGCCCTAATTTGATGATTGAAGAAAACCCTAATTTGATGTATCAACTGTCTGCAAACATTTGGGGGGGGGGGATATCAGGGGTTTAATAGGGGAGATGCAAGTGGGCAGGGGAAAAGACTAAACTGCCCTCGTGTGCGGTGCACGTGACCTTATTTAACTGGCATAAAGGGTATAACGTGCAAGAAATTACAACATTAAGTACAAACTCATCAATTTTGAAGGTAAAGGATACCGCCTGTAATTTTGGACATACTTAAAGGACAAAACTTGTAATTTACTCAACTAATAATATTTCATTTAATTAAAAAATATATTACTAAAAAATAAAAATAAAAAAACCGAAAGAACTTAAAAAAATACATTAATTTTCGCTTTCAGCATTCTCGTCATCTCCGTCTTCCTCGTCATCCGTTTCTTCTTCACCTCGTTTGGAATATATCGAACCGACCATGCGTGTTGGACCAAATCAACCATTAACGTGGAATGTGCGGGTTCATAGCGCAATTCTCGTGCATTGTTCACTCTTTCTTCCATTGATGCTTGCGGATGCTCCTCTTGGACAGCTTTCGGTACATAATTCTGGCATATTGCTTTTCCTTCGTCTTCGAAAATCATATTGTGCATAATTATACAAGCGTACATAGCATTTGTCATTTTTTGCTTGGTCCATGAACGAAAAGGATTTCTCAAATAATGTCATTGTTGTTTAAGAACCCCAAAGCATCTCTCAATGTCCTTCCGCAATGACTCTTGAACTTTTTTAAAGTAAGCTCTTTTTTCATCGTACGGATTACTGAATGTCTTTACGACATTCAAATACCTAGGATAAATTGCATCGCACGAATAGTATACGTGCTAGTAGTAGTTTCCGTTTGCATAAAAAGATGTTCTTACAGCTCTACCAGAAATATAGTCCTCAACCAACGAAGATTGTTCGAAAACGTTTATATCATTGCATGACCCTACGACGCTAAAGTAAGCCGACCAAACCCAAAGGTCCTGTGAGGCAACCGCCTGAAGAATAACAGTAGGTCCGTCTTGGTCACCTCACGTGTGTTGACCTCGCCATGCGGTTGGACAGTTATCCCACCGCTAATGCATACAATCCAAGCTCCCGATCATGCCCGGCAAACCGTGTACATTAGAGTGGACCTCGTAAATCTTTTGAACGTCGTGCCATGTGGGCGTTCTCAGATAACACGCACCATACAAATTTATAATATCTTCAACAAACATATATATCTATAAGCTTATGAAAAATATAAACACATGTACTGTTTATAGTATAGTAATGTTACATGACAAAAATGCTCCAAGGTGTCTCGCGTTGTTTTCTCGGCCATTTTTAAATACTCATCGTTGATGTCGGTTGTGTTTCCATACGCAAGGACTCGTAGCGTTGACGTACACTTTTGAATACTAGTGAATCCAAGTGTCCCTCTTGCATCCGCTTTTTGTTTAAAATAATCAAAGTTGTTTTCCAATTCTTTGACGATGCCTAAAAATAAACGTTTACTCATCCGGAAACGAAGCCTAAAAACTTCGGGGTTTAGAAAAGTAGGCGCTTCATCGAAGTAATCTTTCATCAACCGATCGTTTGCCCCTTTCGGTCTCGTTGGATATATGCTCTTGGTAATATCTCACGTTGTGGCTAGCTACAATGTTTCATATACCGAGCCGCTAGTTCGCACGTACTCGTAACCGCCTCTTGCTCGACCTCCTCATCGGTCGACTCACCCTCATCCGCTAAATTTTCTTTTGTAGTAATAGTTTGCAATGGACGAGGAGGAGGTAGGGGAATTCATTTTTTATATAAAAGTGGTGAAGGTTGTAAAAAAATTGGTGTTTTGATGGTAGGTGAGTGTTTTTGGATTATGGTTTGTATAAAATGGGTGAAGGTTAATGATATTTATTAAATATGTCGAATTAAAAAAACGTAGCCGTTACTTTTTTGACTGTTGGCAACGGACATTGGCCATTTGATCTCATCTTCGGGATGGAGAAAAGAACGCCACTGAGCTAAAATCTAAGAAAAACGCCCTGGGGCGGTCGTCAGGGCGTTGAGGGGCGTTTTTTAAGGCCAAAACACTCAAAAACTCTCCACTACGCCTTAATACACATCTTTTAACTCTCATTTTCCAATGTTAAAGTTTCTTCTAATAACATGCAAAAACTTAAAGACCTTAAAACCTTGTCTATCCCTTCAGACCATATTAGTAGTGGCTGAACCACATACACTTGCGTAAAAAAATAGTGTAATTTGTAGGAAAGATCATGATGGTCCTCTTATATATATATATATATGATTCGGTTCAAGAGAGAACCAATCCCAGTTGCGAGAACCATGAGAACTCCTATCATCCAATAACATATTTACACATCACCCATAACCAAATTAAATAAAAATGGTATTTTAGTCTTTTACTTCACATGTCACATCTTTTCTATCTCTTATATTTAAAAGTCAACATATCACATCTTTTCTCTTTCTTCTATTTAAACCTCATCATGTCACATCATTTCTCTCTCTTCTATTTAAAATTTAACATGAGAAATCTATTGAGTCGTGATTTTTTGGGTGAGTTCGTTTGGTAAGATCCTCAAATTTCATAAACCCGAAATTGGGATGTCGGGGGCGTAAAAATATGTTTGGCGTAAAAAAAATTGTAAAAAAGTTTTTGTAAAACATTTTTTTGTAAAAATAAAATATTTTTGTTTTGGGTAAAATATTTTTTGTTTTTTTTTTAAAGTTTAAACCCGTAAAAAAATTGTTTTTTTAGTAAAAAAAAGTTTTGTTTTAAAGTATAATACCACGCGTAAAAAAAGTTTAAAATCGCGCATAAAAAAGTTTAAAATCGACGCGTAAAAAAAGTTTAAAACCGTGCGTAAAAAAAGTTTCTAAAACGGCGCGTAAATAAAGTTTGAACCCGCGCATAAAAAAAGTTTAAAACCGCGCATAAAAAAGTTTGAAACCGCACGTAAAAAAATTTAAAACCGGCGCGCAAAAATAAGTTCTTAACCGGCGCATAAAAAAAGTTTAAAACCGGCACGTAAAAAAAGTTTAAAACCACGCGTAAAAATATTTAAAACGGCGCGTAAAAAAAGTTTACACTCGGGCGTAAAAAAATTTAAAATCGTCGCGTAAAAATATTTAAAATCGGCACAAAAAAAGTTTGAACCCCTACATAAAATAATTTTCTTACTTAATGATTCAAAAAAAACATTAATTAAATCACAAACATTAATTAAAGCACAATAATTACAACTTTAATTATCAATCATTAAAGAGCTTAGAAAAAATATCAATTTACCATTATCTCACTAAAAACAAAAACCCATTGATTAAAGCACAATGATTACAACTACTTTATTGTCTTTTCATCTCATCCATTAAAACACTTTTGATCAATGGCTTATATTGGTTCCTACGATCCTCACAACTCAAGGTGGTTCTCATTTTACCCTTCCCCTATATATATATATATATACATATATATATGTTGTGTGTGTATATATATATAAATATAGGATAAGGATCTGTTAGAAACCACCCTTTATTGTGAGAACCAGTGTGAACACAAACAGTATTACCTTAAAAAATCTAAAAAACACCCAATTTTTTTTATTTTTTTATGAAAAATTCGCTATATTTCGTATACAATAAAAAAATTCAATTTTTTGAGTAATAGTTAATCATGCACATGTGCATTTTTATCATTTATTTGACAAATTCCGTAATACATTACAAAAATTGGACAATTGTACTTTCATTTACACTACCACGTGTAACATACTAAATTTTACGTTACCAATATTAGAAATGCACATGTGCATTTATATGTATCAAAATGAAATAAGGTGTTTTGGTACACTACTTTGAATACACTTTCTGTTTCATCTATCATTCCATCCATAATACTACCATGCACATGTGCATATGTATCATTTCTTCGACAAATTCTGTAATATGTTACAACTATTAGACAATTTTACTTTCATTTACACTACCATGTGTAATACACTACTTTTTACGTTACGAATATTAGAAATGCACGTGTGCATCTATATGTATCAACATAAAATAAGGTGTTTTGGTACACTACTTTGAATACACTTTCTCTTTCATCTATCGTACCATCCATAATACACTTCCATTACCTCCTACCATCCATAATACAATACCATTATCTCCTACCATCTATAATACAATACCAATACCAATATTTTCACTTTATTACATGTGTATACACACCATTTATACCATCCAATCAACATATTACATCATAAAGTGACAACTATAATCAAACCATCAACCACTAGATATAACTAACCAAAAAACATGTATATGGGCCTACTTCATCATTCAAAATCATAAACTTTTATACCAAAACATGTTATATAATGGTTATACATAATAATGCACATGTGCATTATGAATATTGGTAATATAAAAAGTAGTGTATTGTGGATGGTATTGTAAATTAAAGTGCAATTGTCTACTACTGATAATGTATTACGGAATTTGTTGAAGTTATGATATGTATGCACATGTACATGGATAACTGTTACTCGAAAAAAAAGTATTTTTCGGGAAACTATAGCGATTTTTATAAAAAAAAAATTTAAGTGTTTTTTTGATTTTTATTTTATTTTATTTTCCAATAAAGGTGGTTCTCGCATGAAAATATATGAAATGGAAACACAAGTTAGGTTGAAAAATCTAGCATATGTAATATACATGTGTTTAAGGGTTTTGCACCAAAAGAAATCAAAAAAGCGCCAAGTCATATAAAAAATGTTTTTGTGTAACAATGCGTAACACGTCTGTTACATATGTTACATAAAATGTGAAAAAGAAAATAAAAAAATATTCTACGTGTTTTTTTTGCACAAAAAGCTTAAAACACATATATATATAAGGATGGGTAAAATGAGAATCACTTTGAGTTGTGAGAACCATAGGAACCAATATAAGCCATTGATCAAAACTGTTTTAATGGATTAAATTAAAAGACAATAAAGTAGTTGTAATTATTGTACTTTAATTAATGAGTTTTTTGTTTTTAGTGGGATAAGGATAAATTGGTATTTTTACTAAGCTATTTAATGATTGTTAATTAAAGTTGTAATCATTGTGCTTTAGTTAATGTTTGTGATTTAATTAATGTGATTCAATTAATATTATTTTTGAATCATGCAGTAAGAAAAATTTTTATGTGGGGGTTCAAATTTTTTTTACGCGCCGATTTTAAACATTTTAACGCGCGGGTTCATACTTTTTTTGCGCGCGGGTTCAAATTTTTTTTACGCCCGGTTTTAAACTTTTTTTACGCGCCGGTTTTAATTTATTTTTACGCGCGGTTTTAAACTTTTTTACGCGCGGTTTCAAAAAAAATATACCCGCGGTTTTAAACTTTTTTTACGCGCGGGTTCCAACTTTTTTTACGCGCCGTTTTAGAAACTTTTTAACGCGCGGTTTTAAACTATTTTTACGCATCGGTTTTCAACTTTTTTTACGCGCGGTTTTAAACTTTTTTATGCGATGGTTTAAAACTTTTTTACGCGCCGATTTATAACTTTTTACGAGCCGCTTTTAAACTTTTTTTACACGTGGTTTTAAATATTTTTACGTGCCGGTATAAAAGTTTTTTTACGCGCGGTTTTAAACTTTTTTACGCGCGGGTTTTAAACTTTTTTTATGCGTGATTTTAAACTTTAAAACAATTTTTTTACAAAAAAACAATTTTTTACGGGTTTAAACTTTTTCACAAAAAACAAAAAATATTTTACGTCAAATAAAAATATTTTATTTTTACAACAAAATTTTTTTTCAACAACTTTTTACAAAAAAATTTTTACACCAAACATCTTTTTACGCCCCCAACACCCCGATTTCGGGTTTACGAAATTTGATGATCTTAACAAACGAACTCACCTCGAAAATCACGACTCAATAGATGTCTTATGTTGAATTTTAAATAGATGAGAGAGAAAATATGTGAGATGTTGACTTTTAAATAAAAGAGAGAGAAAATATGTGACATGTTGACTTTTAATTAGAAGAGAGGGAAACGATGTGACATGGAAAGTAAAAGACTAAAATACTATTTTGATTTAATTTGGTTATGGTTAATGTGTAAATATGCTATTGAATGATATGAGTTCTCATGGTTCTCGCAACTAGGATTGGTTCTCTCTTGAACCGAATCCTATATATATATATATATATATATATATATATATATATATATATAATATTATATATATATATATATATATAATATATATATATCATGTGTTAGCTTTTAAAAAAAAAATAAAACAAAATAAAATTGTTGCATATAAGTTTACAGGGTTTTCTTTCTATGTAGTATATGTGTGTGAAAATATGATATTTTTTTCAACATTAACAGTCAAATGATTGCTGTCAAAGGATAGCATACACCATCTAGAACAAGATCGTGAACCAACAATCGAACCCGTGGGACTTGTGGTGGTGTTCCCTGGCTACGCGTATAAACCCACAAGTGATCCTGTAGACGCCCCAACCATCAGTGGCGGATCTAGAAAATAACTATAGGGGCAACGTTCAATTTTTTTACGTACTTCAAACGATGGTTTGGTATGAGTCGAAATGGTTCGGGCTGAAACGGTACGAGTCGAAATTGTTCATGCCGAAACGGTTCGGGTCGAAACGATGTTTGTCGAAATGGTTAAGGTCAAAAACGGTTTGGGTCGTAACGGTATGGGCCGAAACGATGCACGTCGAAACATTTCAGGTCGAAAACAGTACGTGTCAAAATAGTGCACATCGAATCCTAAAAGGCTAATCCTAATCAATTCTAATTGCACATAATAACAATTGCACACAAGTACATATGCCCTAAATCCTAATAAAATCAATTGCACATAACTAAATAAGCCTTGAATCCTAATCAATTCTAATTTACACGTAATACCAACTAGTATTAATCCCTGGTGTTGCGGCGGGGGGCGTAAATAGTGCCCAGTAGCACCACTGCTAGTGACCAACAACACCGGAAAAACTCGTAAAAACAAATTAAACAAAAAGGAAAAAATAACCCCGAATGAAAAGTAGATGTAAATTCGTTGAACCACGCATGCCCGTTGCGGCGTCTTAATTTGAATAAATTAGACTAAAATATAAAACATAGAAAAGAATAACTAAGTTGATCTAGGACCCCGCATGTTGCAACGAATCTGTCAAACAGAGAAAAATAGACGCATTGCGACGAGCCTGTTAAATGAGAAAAATAGATGGGGAAAACGTTGAACCCAACACGCATGTTGCAGCGTGTTTACTGGCAAAATTTAGAACGAAGCGTAAAATGAAAAATTTGCAAAAGATGAAAAGCATGTGGTATCAAAGTTGAAAATAAAAAAATTATTGGGGTTAAATTGTAAAAGATAAAAAGCTTTGGGTTAAAAGTAAACAAAAATCAACGGGGTTAAAAGACTCACAACTGAACAAACATTTTGGTTTTGGGCTTAATTGTTAGATGGGTTTTAGATCTTGGATATTATTTGGTATTAGATGTGGGCTTGTAATAATATTAGAGAGGGGTAACGTAAATTTTTTTAAGGGGTAACAAAATTGAAAAATATCAAAAATATATTTTTTGTACACTATTAACGAGCGATTAAGGGGTAGCGGAGGCCACCCCTTAATATAAGGTATGTCCGCCACTATCAATCATCATATCCTAAGAGATAAATAACATGTAAATACTACAAATGTGAGGTTGTGGATTAAAATTTTTACAAGTGCAAGGTAAATACGAAATTAAGGTGTTTAAAAATTTGCTGTTAAAAAAAAACATGTAATTACATGACTAGACTATACATATTTTTTCTATTGATGTATATATAGTTACTCATTCAGGCCCACATTCATAATTGTTTAAAACCATTGCGTGTGAGTAGGAATGTCCTTCTAACTACTCGTCACCTTCTATCAATGTGCTCACGTAACTCATCTAATAAATCTTTTACAATTTGAGAACAATTCTTTTGAACATAGCCGAGTCAAGTAGTTACTAAATATTACTCAAAAATCAAAAGAATAAACTTAACATCGTGTATAAAACGTTCACAACTTCTTAAATAAACTCTATTGTGCCAATAATAAAATAAAATAAAATGTGGGAATAAAAAAATATCCTTTCAGCTAATTAAAGCTATATTTTATTTCATTTTCTCAACTAGAAACAGAATATCCCTCCATGTTCCCCTTCCCTTTGGATTTTCACTTTCTCCCCTATAAATTAACACCTCCAGTTATTTTTTAATAATAATATTTTTCAAGTTCACAATATAATACTCTTGTACCGTCCTCCATCAGTTTCATCTCAAATTCAACAATGGAGTTACATAAATCAATTTCATTCTTCTTGTTCTTAGCTCCATTGTTGTTCATATCGACCGCTGCTGCTTGCTCCAACAGAACATGCAAGGTACGTCCGTTAATTACTCAATCAGAATAATAATTAATACCAGAAAGGTAGTTCCTAAACTTTCATTAAAATCTCGGTCGAATACTATATGTAACAATCCGGATATCAATTCATTTGTTGATATTGAATAACAACTGAAAGTTTGAATGATTATGAATCCAAGTTAGGGGATGATTGTGAAGCGGACGGAGACTGCGAGGGCGGACTTTATTGCTTCTCTTGTCCTCAAGAATATTCGGGCTCTAGATGTGTTCGATCAACTGCTACGCCTGTTTTTAATCTGCTGGTCAGTTTATTGATCTCTGCTTTATTTTTTTTTAATGAATTTGGTTAGTATGAATGTGAAGTGGTTGTTGTGGAATTGAATAGAGTTTATTGAGTGGTTGAGTGTGAAATTCAAATGTTGATTTTGATAGTTTCCGGCAATTAGCGTATCGTTTGAACGTAGCCGTGGGTGATTGAAAGTTGAATAAACTGATGGTTGTGTTTAAAACATGACGTTAACTTCAAGGATAACCATTGTTGAGTTTTTTGTACTTTGTAGATGCTAAGTCAAAATTTTGCTACTGTTTTGGAAACTAAATTAATTTTTTAATCGGATTTTGATAAATTTGTTTTTACAAATTTACTAGGTTAGAAACATGTGTATTTACGTGGTGGGTTAAATAAAAAATATTAAATAGATAGTAATGAAGGTTAGAAACCACGTGGTGGGTTAATAAAAAATATTAAATAGATAGTAATGAAGATTTAGAAATTATAAAACGAAATTTTGAGATAAAATATGATTGAAATGAAGATATAAATATAGAGGGGTGAAATTTGAGAAGTGGAGGAATAAATTTAGGTTAATAAAATTGTGACACGTGAACCATCATAAGGTACAGATGTTGTCAACAAAAACTTAGAATTTTTTTTCATTTAAAGCAATACTTATACAAAACATAAACATGAATCAATATAATGTTGCTTTATGTTCTGCTTTTACTCTGGAATTAAATGTGATGTTATGAGTTTGGAATCTTCTGTTACTTGTTGTTGTTGGAGACTTTAGAAACCACAAATTGCATGTATGATAGCATGATCGGCATCATCACCGAATTAACATTAACAATAATATTAAAACACAAGTAAAAGTTACTATAGCGTGTTTGGTTGGCTACTTTAGGCTAGCCATGCCACACCACACCCCTCCACACCCTACTTTTTTTGGGTTGGCCTGGTGGAGCCCACCTCCGCCACGTGTCGTGCAAAGCCTCCAAGCCAGCCCCCCCCCCCACACACACACACCCCACGGTCTTAGCCCCGTGACTTTTAGTTTTTACACTTATCCCACCTTAACTTTTTATATATCTACGTGTTGGTATAAAATCAAGTTGGTTTACGTTTTGACGTAAATTATTTCCGAAATGAGTCAAGTCAAATATAATAGGTACCGTTCTTAGTTTTATGTATGTTTTCAGTTGGTCTAGGTTTGATATAAATTTTAATATCGTTTTGATTGTGTTACCACTTTATATTTTAGTTTTCTCTTTTAGTTGGTAATGGTACCGTATTTAGGTATGCTCTTACGGTTACTATGCCGAGTTTTGGTACATTAAAACCAAATGATAACGACCAAATTTCTTAGCTCGCCCCGCCGCGAAGCGCGGGCATGTACCCTAGTTTGAAATAATAGTGAACAAGTGGGTTTGGTCACTTTAAAGTTCTTTAACAAACCTCACTGGGCCAAAATAGCCTAAAAAGGTACTTTCAGGGCTGGGCTAAAGTAATTCACTTTTGCTTGTATGTACTAACCAACTTATTTCCCTTTTTTGTGTTTGAATGTTTGAAACAGAACAATTCTCTACCATTCAACAAATACTCGTTCTTGACAACACATAACGCCTTTGCAATCGATAATCGGACCCCGCGAGTTGCCCCGACGAATCAAGAAGATAGTGTCACGCAACAACTAAATGTGAGTTTCTTAGTCAAATCATTTCATTTTTCATACGTTTATAGGTCCAAATTTGCTAAAAAGGTAGAAAGAGATCACCAACACATTACTTGTTATCATGCTATATAGAACGGGGTTCGTGCTTTGATGCTTGACACATACGACTATGAAGATACCGTATGGTTGTGTCATTCTTTCGGTGGAGAGTGTCATGATTTAACTAAGTTTGTAAGTATATTATGCTCTCACGCCATTCGTGGTTCTTATGTATCATGCAAGTAGCCAATTATTATGAATTTATGGTGTTTTTCGCAACTTGGTGCAATGTGTTTACACAATAGGTACCAGCCATCGACACTTTGAAGGAAGTCGAAGCTTTCTTATCAGCAAATCCAAATGAAATAGTGACAATCATCCTTGAAGACTATGTACAAGCACCTAACGGTCTGACTAATGTTTTTACAAATGCGGGTTTGAAGAAATACTGGTTTCCAGTGACAAGTATGCCGAAAGGCGGCCAAGACTGGCCATGGTTCGCGACATGGTGGCTAACAACCAAAGATTACTTGTTTTTGGCTCGGTTAAATCCAAGGAACAAAGTGAAGGAATCGCGTACCAGTGGAACTACATGGTGGAAAACCAATGTTAGTTTCTATTTACTTTTATTTACTAGATTCCAAATAAAGACCATAAATATATAGAGTTTATGTATGATGGTTGTTGATGACCGTTGCGAGTTTGCATGTCAAAAGTATAGGGGTGCAAACGAGCCGAGCCGAGCCCGAGCTCGAGCTCGATTAACATGTTGAAGCTCGAGCTCGAGCTCGGCTCGATTCGAGCTTTGTTTCTAAAGCTCGAGCTCGGCTCGTAGGTATATTTTCAAGCTCAGATCGGCTCGGCTCGTTTATCATTTCCTAATTAATTTATTTTAATTATAATTTTATTTTATATATAATTTAGTATTTTTTTCATAAATTTATAAATATCATTAGTATTTAAATATATATTTAATATATTAATAGAATATATATAAGCAATAGGCTCGTTTAGGCTCGCGAGCCGGCTCGAGCTCGATAAGCAAAGCTCGGGCTCGAGCCGTTATAGCTCGGCTCGTTCAAGCTTTTTTTCGAGCCGATCTCTAGTAGCTCGGCTCGTTTGCACCCCTAGTCAAAACCAATGTTTTTAAACCTGGACCGCCAAAGGAAGAAACTGCATGCCATTTTTTTTTTTGTGGCTCAACTGGCAAACCACTAGGCCGGGTCGAACCGGATCTTATGGGCTGGGTTGGGCCAACTTGATTTTGCAAGCCGGGTTGGGCTGAACCTGAGTCAAAAGATTTCACTGCTCAAACAACAATTGCAATTACCAAATTATGTTCTGTAATATTTGTGATCTATATGTGTAAATATTTTTATCTGAAATGATTCTAGCTTATAATTTAGTATTTATATTATAATTATTTTGTTACTATCTATTATAATTTTTAATAATTAATTATTATTACAAAATATGGTTCCTGAGACCGGTTGACAAGTGAGTGGTCAATCTGGTTTTCAAAATATCGGTTAACATAGTCACTTGATTTTTTTTCTATTGTAGATGGGGACGGTGGGATGAAGGCAGGCGAGTGTCCAAATCGGGGAGAGTCATCTTCTATGAACGACACAACAAAATCACTCGTGTTAGTGAACTACTTCCGTACACTTCCTATAAAGGTATTGGCATGTGGTCAAAACAATGAGGGCCTCTTGAACATGACCAAGACTTGCTTCAGTGATTCCGCCAACCGTTGGGCCAACTTCCTTGCTGTTGATTTTTACAAGGTACTAAAACCAAATCTTTTTCTAACTGTTTGTTACATATGTTTGATGAGATGTTGTTTGGTTCTTAGAGAAGCGCAGGCGGAGGGACATTCCAGGCCGTTGATTTGCTAAATGGAGAGCGTTTGTGCGGATGCAACGACGTACATTCGTGCGCTGCAAGTTAATTCTTTGATTTAAAATTTGAATTTAATTCAATTTACTTGTATTTATCCAAATGTTGAATATTGTTGCAGCCTGGAGGAGTTATGTATATACTCGTAAATGCGAGAAAAAACATAGAAACGCCATCTAGACCATTGGTTTAAAGCGATCCCAATAGTTAGTCTTCTTCATAGGCGAGGCGTTGTCTTCAATTGCCACGTCCAAAGCAACTTGTAAAAATGGTTTTTTTTTTTTTTTTAAGTGGTCTAAAAGCAATAAAAGTTTTCTTGTTTGATATAACATGTGTTCCTTTCTAGTCACTTAAATCACCCAAGATTAATTTTTTTCTATTTAGTAGAGACCAAGCGTTAAACGGTTAACTTATCCATATAAGTCAATGATATGACACTCATATACATTTAAAAGAAATACCAAATTAGCAAAAAGCTCCCTTGTGAGACATTACATGTGCTATGCCTTCCTAGCAACGTTAAGAATTTTAAAGCATGAAACCAAAAAGTGATAAATCCAAACGTTTTAGGCAAGATGGCTCAATAGTACAAGCAACTAAAGCAATTATTTTAGGCCCTTAAATTTTTAGGGCCCAAACAAACTGTAAAAAGAAAATAAATAATTAAATAAAAAAACTGTAATCCATACTCTAATAAGCTAGAAATATATGTGATAATATATTACTTTTTGTGTTTTTAGAGAGAAATATGAAGAGATAACGCAATGATTTTTTTTGTGTTTTTAGAGAGAAATGTGAAGAGATAACGCAATGATTGAAGATTTGTCTACGAGCTCTCTATAATAGTTTTAAGAGAGTGTTGCTAGAGAAGATGAGTGTGTTGGAACGGACTATTAATTGGTGTTTGGTATACTTTATGCTTTTCTGTATATTAACCAAAATAAATATTGTTTTTTTCCTTCATTGTAAAAAGGACTTTTGTTAACAATCATATGAATTTCAAATTTGATACTTTCTATCAACTGAAATTTGATTTCCCGCATTACGGGTCGGTATTTTTTAACGTGATTTAAGCACCTTGATTTTTTTTTCTTTTTGAAATTGCTTAACGATCAAAACGTAGACCAACGAAAAAAGTCCATAAAATAAGCACGGAAATGTATTATATTTTACATGACTCATAAAATGTAAAGTAACTCTAATTTATAAAGTATAAAGAAAATTTAGTCAAAATGTAGGCCAATTGAAAACTTAAAGTAACTCTAATTGTCTCGATTCGTTTTCGAACCAAATTTACGTCAAAATGTAGGTCAGCTGAAAATGTCCACAAAAATAAGCACAAAATGTATTATATTTGACATAACTCATTTCGATAAAAATCACAGTGAAACATAAAATGTCAATTTATATCTGGCATATACATAAAAATAAGCACATAAAACTCGATGAGGTGTCAAAATGACATGCTACAAAACTTTTAGAAATTTTCGAGCATTTATATATCAATATTAAAAGTTTTTTTTACTTAATACTAGTTCCATTAAAACGCCAAAACAACAAATTACAAGCAAATGACAGGTAAACGGGCAACAAGCTGCGCCACAACCCCCTTTTGAATTGTAAAACCTATCCTACTAAAAGTTGAAGAGTGAAAGTTAAAAGAAGAAAAAAATCAAATTAAAGTTGATGATTAAAATTCACAAAAGAACAAAAAAATCAAATAACTATAGCTAACAACTTAGTCATTATATATATAATAATAATAATTACAAACTGTAAGTCAGTTAAAATCAATGTCTTAAAAACCGGTTTAAACCGGTCGGTTGAACCGGTTAAACCGGATGCCATATGCTTGGCCGGCACGAAGCATACCGGTAAACTAAGGAAACGGCATAGAAGTTGTACCGTCGGTAAAATGTGTTATACCTGTTTAAACCGGCATACCGGGCCAAAGGGCAAAATTTTGAACTTTTAATTTTTAGATGTCTAAAAATGTGACTATTTACCTTATTAGTTAAAGTGTAAAACTTAGCGCCACAATTGACAATCCACATCAATCAAACTTCTTCTTCACTTAAAGATAGAAAATCATTGGGTTATTCAAATTAAGTTCTTCAACCGATCATCTAGGTTTACATTCTTTTGACTTTTTCAATCATTCATGTTATTATTTGTTATAGTGTTTGTTAATTGCTATATAATGTGTCATTTAATCATGAACTTTTGAATAATTTTTTGATTATGGATTAACTTTTGAATAATTTTTTGATTATGAATTACTTTTGAAATATTTTTTATTATGAAATGATGTGGTTTTGGATTATTTTTTGAGTTGAAAGTATATTTTATGGATTTATAGAGTTGATTAGTCAACACGGTTGAACCGCCCGGTATAACCCGGTTCAACCGGTTTAATCATTTCTGAGTCTAACCCGGTACGACTAAAATACCGGTTTTTAAAACATTGGTTAAAATCTAAATATATGCTAAATAATTAATAATCCGGTCATAAAACCCAATTTATAGTAAGAAACTAGACTATAATTAAAGTACAAACACAAATTATTAAAAAAAAAAAAACTCCAATATAGTCACATGATTCCACCAACCCGTATCACAAGTATAAAACAGTCACAAGAAAAAAGCAATAAAATCGGCAACTTAACTTACTTTGAACAATTCCCAACCGTTGCACCTCCTACTCCATAGTAATCTCACGTGACATTCGTCCTCATTTCTTATATAACACTCTCTCTCTCTCTCTCTCATTCACTCACTCTAACCATTAACTAACTAACTAACCTCTCTCTTGAAGCATGGCTGCTTCAACCTTCCCTCTCAAAGATGACCTCGATATCGTCATACCCACCATTCGAAACCTCGATTTCCTCGAGATGTGGAGACCCTTCTTCCAACCCTATCATTTGATCATTGTTCAAGATGGTGATCCCTCTAGGAACATCAAGGTCCCTGATGGCTTTGATTATGAGCTTTATAATCGTAATGATATTAACAAGATTTTGGGTCCCAAAGCTTCTTGTATCTCGTTTAAGGATTCGGCTTGTCGATGCTTTGGCTACATGGTGTCCAAGAAGAAGTATATCTTCACCATTGATGATGATTGTTTTGTGAGTTCTTTTTTTCTCTCTCTTTTTTCTTGAATTAGAGATCCATGAACATGGTTGTTTTATGGATACCGTAATGTGGTTAAATGTGTTAAACAGGTCGTGTTTCACATGACATGTTTTACATGACTAGTAAACATGAATATGAAACGTGACACTTTTTTTAACACTAACGCAAACATGTTTGATAAGCTGGTTACACAACACGATTCATTGATAATGATTACATATAACCAGTTTCCTAACACACGTGACACGACACATTTAACATGATTCACTAATAATAAGATGTTTATGATATAAAATTATAGTCAATAGTTAAGTATAATATTTTTCATTGTGACATTTAGATATTTATAAAACTATGCAATTATGTTGCATTGATAAACGGGTCATAAGCATGTCTGTAGACGTGTTACCCTATTTAACATGATAAGTTAACTGTGTTATGCATGTCATCAATGGGTTAAGCAAGTTGAACCTATCTAGTCACGTTTATTAATCATGTCATAAACGTGTCGACCAGTTTTTACGTAAACGGGTTTACTTGATATCGAGGGAAACAAGTCGTGTAATAAGTTACCAGCCCTAGTACAAAGTATAATGTTTTGAAACTGCTTTGGTTTTTGACAATGTTGATAGGTTGCAAAGGACCCAACTGGGAAGGACATAGATGCCCTTAGACAACACATCAACAACCTCCTTAACCCTTCAACTCCCTATTTCTTCAACACCCTTTACGACCCATTCTCCGATGGTGCAGATTTCGTTCGTGGCTACCCTTTTAGCCTCCGTGAAGGTGTTCCAACCGCCGTTTCTCACGGTCTTTGGCTCAACATCCCGGACTACGATGCACCAACACAGCTCGTCAAACCTCGAGAAAGGAACACAAGGTACATTGTTAAACTGCTACAAATCGAGTTTAATCAATGGGTTCATATTTTTTTGTGCTTGATATTGGTTTGGGCTCTATTTAGGTATGTTGATGCAGTCATGACACTCCCAAAGGGCATTCTCTTCCCTATGTGTGGAATGAACCTCGCGTTTGACCGAAGCCTCATTGGTCCAGCTATGTATTTCGGGCTCATGGGTGACGGTCAGCCCATTGGCCGTTACGACGACATGTGGGCTGGCTGGTGCGTCAAGGTGCTTACTAGACAACTCTTTAAGCCTAACTAGACCTTTCGGTCATTTCGACTTACTAAACTTGTGATGGTTTTGCAGGTAATATGTGACCATTTGGGGCTCGGGATCAAGACAGGATTGCCCTACATTTGGCACAGCAAGGCAAGCAATCCATTTGTGAACCTCAAAAAAGAATACAAAGGCATATTTTGGCAAGAAGAGATTATCCCGTTCTTCCAAGACGCCATTCTCCCGAAAGAGTGCATCACGGTGCAGGCTTGCTACAAAGAATTGTCGAAACAGGTCAAGGATAAGCTAGGGAAAATTGATCCGTACTTTGTTAAGCTTGCGGACGCCATGGTTACATGGATCGATGCGTGGGATGAGCTCAACCCACCGGCTAAGGTGGCCGGTAGCAAGTGAAGAGAGATGCACATATACACAAACGGTTATACAAATCATCTTGGACAAGAGGGAGAATAATAAAAAAAAGATGGTTTGTATGTATCGTTTTTGTTTATGTGACTCTCCGAAGACCGACTAGGACCAGATTGTATCGACCAAGCCCTGTGTGATTGCACCCAACTCGTTGATTAGCGTTTGTAGCATTATGAACTTTTTGAGTAGTGAAAAAACTTGGTATTTTTAACTAGAATGAAGCTTAATTTTGTCTTTAGAAAACTAACAAACCTTCAAGATTTATAAATTCTAATATAGAATGAAGCTTAATCGCTTTTTGTTTATGTGACTCTCCGAAGACCGACCTGGACCAGATTCTATTGACCAATGGCGGATCTTGAACTTTTAAACAGGGGCAAAAGTTTTAAAGAAAAAATCAAGGGGAGCGGACTTGATACAGATAGAATTTTCAGTAAAATTTACACTGCTAAGCGAAAAAACAGGGGGCGGGCCCACACGGGCCCAAGCAAAGATCCGCCATGTTATCGACCAAGCGTTGTGTGATTGTGCCCAACTCGTTGATTTGTGTTTGTAGTATTATGAACTTTTTGACTCGTGAAAAAAACTCAGGATTTGAAACTAGAATGAAGCGTAATCGTGTTTGAAAAACTAACAAACTTACAAAATTTATAAATTCTGATATAGAAGTGTCATCCATAAATAAAAAAGGTGGTAGGACTCCTGATCATTACTCTTTTCAGGAAATGGAAGTCGGATCATCTGTCTTTTGACGCTTCGCCTGTGGCTCTTCGGCTTCTTGTTCAGTATTGTTAAGGACACCATTGACTGCATCCGCACCCAATAAAGAGACATGTTTGCTAGTAATGGTGCGGCCGGCCCTAAGTTTTGGGCCCCAGTGTCTTTCCGGGTTTGGAAGGAAACGTGCAACCTTCTTGCTTTGAGCTTTGCTAAGCGACGCGACTGCTCGGGCAAAATTAGCCTATTGAAACATAAAAAAAAACAAAAAAAAGATCATCAGAAAACAATAGAAACAGACGGGTTGAAAAAATTCAAACGAGGTGAAAGATACCTGAAGAACAGGTTCTTTGGCGAGAATCACACTTCCAGATTGATCAGGCGATTGCTCTTTCACAGGATGATTTTTAACCTTGATTAAAAAAATTACAAAAAACAAAGGATAGGGTGTAAAAAATTGCATCCTTGAATGAATATAAGTATATAATCAAACTGTTGAAATAGGAAATGCGTACCCAACAACGCATGATATCCCAAATGACATCCATAGGAGCATCGGATTTTAATCCCAAAGGGTTTACATGAGTTCCGGAAATACGATATCCAGCATTTGATCACAGCCGATCTGAATATTACTGCTGACGGGGACGTGCATTTAAGGGTCCCACATAGATTGTGCAAACTCAGAAAAAGAGGAACATCGGGCAACTCCTGAATATTTAGAGTTCACGTTAGTGATGTACGGTTTAAAACGACTTTTGGTTCATAAAATAAGCGGGCCCTACCTCGGAAATTGTTGTTAGAACAGCAGAAATCTTATCAAAGGCAGGATACCGATTCTTCATAGCTTTCACATCTGCTAGAATGGACGACACCCAATCTTGATCATGAATGGGATCAGACCAAATGGGCCCGCCCATGTTATATTTCTTGCCACAATCACTACACTCTTGTGGGACCACCGGTCCGAACCCAGGAAGATATCTGACACTAGTATTCTTCACAAAAAGACGATAATAAATGACAAAGTTAAATAACTTAAAAATTCAATATTTTTAAAAAAGGCATACCTTAGAAACGGTCCTCCCAATTGGCTGAAGATGAAAGGAATCACAAGCGACACATTGATAAACAAATGAGAGCTTAAGAGGTGTATTTTTCATTGCACTTGCTGAACTGCATTTTATCCGTAGCTCGTTAAAAAAGATAAAATTGTCAAAGTGGCACGATTTAGTGATTAATAGCATGAAGGATACTTACGTGTAAACTCGAACAAATACGCAAACATAAAAATCCATCTGAACAGATAACACAGGGACAATGTATCTCTTGTACCGATTTGCATGACTCTGCACTCAAAGACGTATCAATTGCTTTTAAAACCGAAACTACAAATATCGAAAGATTGCAAAAATACAATATACATATACCATTTTAATTGTTATTTTATTTATTATTAAAAAAATACATATATACGAGGTACCTCAATGCACGCAAGGACAATCCGCAAAGTCATTTCGTGACAGTATTTTCCTCTCAAAGGGTATGAACCGTATCTAGCTCATGATTTCAGCATTAGATGAGGGCATACATGTCTTTTAACAAGCGGGTATTGTATAATAGTATAATACCAGTTATGCAATATTAATACTTCTTCAAAAAGTAAAATAAATATAGCATCTTACTTAGAATAACAGACTTCTCCATTGCTTCCACATAAAACCGCCATATCTGTTGCTGTGCACATTAGCAACCCACCGTGATATAAAATCAGAGTATCAAACGGCTAGTAGTTGTATAATTCAAACGAAACGAACAAGCAACGGTCGAATGGGATACAGAAACACCACCCGATTCAAACCGAAAAGCTTCCTAAACCGAGTATAGGATACAGAATCACCACCTAAACTCAAGTGTAGGTTCCAAAGAACACCACCCAAGTCGCTACCCTTGGATTAGCAATGGAGAAAATAATAAACTGGTAACTCAAGAGAGAACACAGTCAAACTTTTAATTATCAAAAACACCACCTTTCATTCAAATTGAAACTGAATACATAAAGAGTTGAACATGGTCTCACGTCCTACATTTTGGGAGAACTAAAAACTAAAGTACTACTTATAAAGCATGAAATACAACTTTGAAAAGCATAGAAATAAAACTACTAAACTAATGGATAAACTAGTGGTGGTGGGATATGTGAACGTGGGGTTTTCCCACATGCATGAGTTTTTTAACCTCCATAATGGAGCTCCATTTGAAGCAACCGTAGCCCCGGGGGTATTGGCCCACCCGTTTCGAATGATCCATGGATTACTAAACGATTGCTATCACACCGTCTGCTATTGATTGAACTGCAGAGTCCAGGAACACAGAGGGTGAACCATATGGATCAAGATCAACCTAAAAAATCAATGAATTACGATTATAATTATAATTATTATAATTAATTTTTAAGTTAATTATTGGTTATATAAACATATATCCACAGTTCCATACCACATCGAATTCCTTAGGATGGGTTAGCATATACACTCGAGCATCAACGAGATTCGATTCCACTTTCTCACTCGCGACTGAGCCATTAAATTTTATGTTTCTCCTGCAAGCTTCAACAGATGCAGCACAAAACCAATAAATGATGTGAGTCTAGAATGATTTATCCAAAAAAAAAAAACAATAATAAAAAATCAAGAAATGCACTAAAGTAACAATTTTAAATCTTTAAAATAATACACCATGACCCACCTTTATCATTGTCTAGTGCTACAACTTTTCCAATCCCTTCCACTTCGCGTGCGTATCTAAGAGCTCTTAGTCCCGAAGCCGACAGAGCCTATTAATCCAAGGTTAATCTTACATTAACTAACAGTACAATCCAAAGTAAGAAACCTCATCTTCTCTTATAACAAATAATTTACATATGAATATAATAAAGAAAGAGAAAGAAAAAGGATGAGAACCTCGAGAACTCTTGGCGGTTTCAATTCTCCTTGGACTTTTCCCTCTAGCGGTTTCTCGGGTTGATCACCATTGGTACATGGTTCATCCTTGTGTATCTCTTTTGAAGTTTCACATTCACCGTTGGAGTTTCCATTAGAAACATGGGTTTCTGATGTTTTTGATACTTTATTCATCTTCTTCGATAAAATGCCTCATATTCTTCTTTCCGTTTTGAAATGAATGTCCTCAGTACCGCAATTGACATATCTCTATTGTTGACCTGATATTTGGATAATTGTGACGTTAGAACTGTTTCACCGTATTTCGAAAAAAAATATTGTGGCTAAAGACTATTGCTTTACTAGTTACGTAATCCTAGGATATTTCTTAAAAACTTATTGAGGTTTACAAGAAATAATATGAATAAAAAGATGCATGTGGTAAATTAATAAAAAGAACACTAGTCATCGTATGTGACAACGAATGCCAAAAGTGCCTATATATCCCCAAACTTTAACCAACTTATAATGTGATTAACAATTATCTAATTCTGATTATTCAAGTCACGTTATCTAATTATTGTTTTCACAACTCGTGTTTATGTAAAGTGAAACAAATTCTAATCATCCAATCACTTAGGGGTGAAATGACCATTTTAAAAGTAGTTACAACAAAAGCTGAAGTGATAATCTAGTGTTCAATTCACATGTAAATCCTTGAATAGTTAGAAGTTGTCAAGCAATATAACTTATCAGTTATCACAACTTCAAACAACATACGCACATCCAAACTCCGCCTTGAGCCTCTCTAACACATGTCTCAAATTCAAATCCAACTTCCATTGATTCTCCGCCTTTAACTCACTCACTTAAAGGTCACCTGCCCTTGGTTTAAAAAAACGGGAATTGCACAAAAGCGATGAGGTCTAAAACCGAGGCGCAAAGTGCAAAAGCGGTGAGCTTTCCGTACGCAAGGCGCAAAGTAATTATACAAATTATTTTATATATCTCATAGGTTTTTAGCATCCCCTACCTATGATTTAGCTATAATTAAGCTTTATATATGTTCTAAAATGAAAAAAACATAAATGTGCAGCATAAAAAAGCCTATTGTACAACACTCAGCTGCAGCAAAACAACCCATGTATAAAAGGCGCGCGTCTCACCTGCGCCTTGTGTCAAATTTTAGCCTAAAAAGCGCGCCTCACCTGCGCTTTTTGTACACCTTATGTCACACAAGGTGTTTTGTTTTGCGCGGCGTCTTGGCGCCTAACCAAGCACCTGCCCAACACACAAGCTATGTTTTACCTTATTCTATTGGTTAACAGGTATTGGTGGGTCCGGTGAGTTTTCCAATAACAGATTCTCATAGTCACCTAAAAAAAACTCTTATCTCCAACATCTCATTTTAATTTGGAATATTCCATACCATGTAATCACTTTCCAGTGTCAAATGTCTTTAAGTAATGAGCTTATACCAAATTTAAATCTTCCACCAGTAACAACAAAAAATAAATAAATAAATCATGATTCTTGAAATCATAAAATATACACCCTTAAAAGGAAACAACCCCAAATTCAGCAATTACAAGACTACCAACATAACTTTCATAGATTAATTTATATAAGCAAAACCAATTAAACTTAAGCACAACATATTTCAACAATTGATGAATTAGGTAAAAAAAAAAAAGGCAAACCTGGGCTTTCTCATAAAAGACTTGGTTTTTCTTGTGCATTAGAATCTCAGCTTCACCTTCTTTGATAATGGTGTAATCATTCAGATCAAAAGGCTGCGGGGTATTATTATTAATCTGCTGACTCGCTTCTTCCCCTGTTTTAGTCTCCTCATCGCTCCCCATTCCTCGTGGTGGTGGTGGTGGTGGTTGGTACGGCGGCGGGAGAGAGGGGAAGGTGGTGATTGAACGAGGGCCGGTGGTGCTGATAACCGTAGGATCTTTGGAAAGCGTTTGTGAAAGTTCAACTGAAAAACCCTATTACTTACCTTTTTTTTCCTATTCTCAAAATACTATATAATAATATAAAATATTAATTTTAATTTATAATATACCACGTCTTCAAAAATCTAATAAGAAAAAACGGTTAAAGTTAACACACAAAAATTTAGATGATATTATAATTTATGAAACAATTGATATATCCAATCAACAATACACGTGTTCAACCGTGTAATATGATTATAGTATTA
The DNA here is from genome assembly GCA_947069175.1 of Scalesia atractyloides. NCBI lineage: Eukaryota > Viridiplantae > Streptophyta > Magnoliopsida > Asterales > Asteraceae > Scalesia > Scalesia atractyloides. The sequence goes on along the minus strand of CAMTDV010000014.1, from coordinate 24,140,398 downwards.
TTGCATTTATTAATGATATTATACAATTTTATAAGATCGTAGTTTATATGTTCTCAACCTGTATGTTAAAGATTATATAAAAGTTTATGATTTATCTTTTTTGATATTCAACCAGTGTAATATACAGATTTGTAACACCTATAAATTAAAATAATAGTTAACTTTTTTTTATATTTAACCGTTGTAATACACAGTTTGGTAAACTAGAACATTTATAAAAGAATAACTATATTTTATTATATTTAATCATTATCTATCTATATTTTATATAATAAAGTAAACTAATGAGGGACACGTGTTATCCACTGAATCTGTCTATTTTTTTTAGTTTTCTCGTCTTTCTATCCCACTTAATATAGATAATTATTATTTTTTAACTAATAAATCTAAAACTTCATAAATTATTTATCTATATTTATATACTTATATTTATCTTCTAATATATATAATCTTTATCTTATTCTTATCTCTTATTTGTTTAATATTTTTTTCTTAACTAATTATTTTTTAATTAATAAATCTAAAACTTCATAAATCATTTATCTTTTTTTAACGGCGAAAACTTATATATATATATAAATCAGCAAGAAGCTGCGGGAAGAACACAGAAGCGAAAGAAGCAAAAAACAGGGAAAAAACAAACAGTAGGAAACAAAAACTACAACATGCCTATCACATTGAAATTCAGCCAGTTATCCCAAGACGGGGCTGGGGTCTTCGATCGATGGGACACCCAAGTGAAGGTATCCTCCTTGATTAAGTCGACGGTCTGCTGAACACTGGTGGTCTTCCCTTCGAACAGTTTTTTGTTTCGTGCCTCCCAAATTCTCCAAATTGTAGCCAAAGCGACCTTATGCACTAGCTTTTTCCATCTCTTTGCACCCGGACTCTTCATCGGAAGCTCTATAGTATCCTTTACAGTATTTAGATCATGGTTGCAAAAGTCGCTTGGCGCTCCCTAGTCGGTCGACCGGGGAGTTGAGAGTACTCGGTCTACCCGGAGAGTACACGGGGAGTACTCGGACATGTTAAATTGTAAAGAAATTACTTTTTGGAGATTAAATATATGTCAAATAACATAAAATTACTAATATTTATAACAAAACGTGAAAATGATCTTCATTCTTTAATGTGACAGGCATAGAAATTATGTTTATTGTTTTTAAGTCAAACTAGGCTCGAGTTGACCTACTAGATCCGATTCTGGCCGAGGTTGACCGCGTTTGACCGTCTCCGAGTAACTAGGCGGAGTTGAAGAAAGTCGCATCGGCAGCTAACCTTGTAGCGACTACTCGGAGAGAAGTCGGCTTTGGAAACCTTGTTTTACAACATGATTTAGATTAGTCGGCATTGGGACCCTAATCCAAATGAAAATATTCCACCAGACACTTTTAGCCAGCAAGCATTCAGCGAACAAATGGTCTGGAGACTCCTCAGCATAGCTGCATCTAGCACAACTCAGGTATTCAAGGTCGATGCCTCGTTTGTGTAATTCATTCTTATTTGCCATTTTACCCAAAAGGGTTATCCAAAGAAGGTAATTGAACTTCAAAAGGGGCCACGAGTTCCAAAAGAAGTCCGCCCCCGCGTCATTACTGCCTCCTGCCTTTGCGAATTCCAACTGAAGATCTTTAACAGAGAACCCAGCTCCATTGTCATTTTCAAACAGCCAAGTATCTCTAGACTCGGTTAAACTGACCTGGGTAAGCCGTGTCATGAGCTATCCCAGGTGTTGGCATTCACTATCTCGCCTCGGTTCGTTATTCCACTCCCAACCCCACTTGTTGTTTGCATCCAAACATGTCCAGTAGTCAGAAACAAGGCTGTTTTTATCCTTGGCCAGCCTGTAAATGTCCGGGTAAAGGACCATCAGTGTCTCCTTCGCCAACCACGGATCCTTCCAGAACCGTGTGCTTTGACCGTTACCCACTCTCGACTTCAGCTTATCTTTCATACTGATCCCTGCGTTAGATAAGGCCACATCCACTCCCCCTATATCCTTCCACACTCCAGGCATGGTCATTTTCACCGGGATGGTCTTTTTATAAGAAGCGGTCCCATGAATCGAAGTAATCACCTCTGCCCATAATTGGCTCGGCTCTTGCTTATGTCTCCACCACGCTTTGTAATCATTGCCAAATTAAAAGCACGGATTCCCCCTGTTCCTAAACCACCAAGTGTTTTCGGCTTTATCATTTTATCCCACTGCACCCATTTTATCTTGTTCCTCAACGTTGTGTTTCCCCAAACAAAGGCCTTTCTGATGCTTTCAAGTTTGTTTATTATGGCTTTAGGAGCCAGGAACAAGGAAAGGTAGTAAGATGGGAGGCTGCCAAGGACCGCTTTGGCAAGGGTGACACGACCTGCAAAAGACAAGTTTCTTGCTTTCCAAGTTGAGAGGGGTTTATTGAATTTCTCCACAACCGGTTGCCAGTGAGCCTTCCGTTTCATATTCACACCTACGGGGATACCCAAGTAAGTGAAAGGAAACGCCCATACACCACATTTTAAGACTTGGGCCATTTGTATAACCTCCACATCTTCGACACCCACACCAAAGAGCCGACATTTATGATGGTTGACTTTTAATCCCGTGACAAGATAGAGACATCTCAGCAATCGATTTATGCTTACCACATTATGTGTTGACCATTCCCCAATGAAGAGGACATCGTCGGCGTAGCAAAGGTGAGAGATCACGTGTCACACCCCGACCCGCAGCGGAAAAGGTGACCGGGGCATGATTGGGTTATCATCAAAGCTCGTGACATTTATTATAACGTTTCATATTCATTAATACCATTTAATGGGAAATTTACAATCATAAATACATCATGACCTAACATCAATCTAAGCTTCTTTGTTTTCTTCTAAGGCATTTCCTATGTTTTCCTTGCTTCATCCTGTTCACCTGTATCATGTGTAAAAGGGTTTTTGGATCAACAAAAAGTTGGCGAGTGAATCCTATGGAAAACATTTGAACAAGTTTATTCAATTGATTATAAATAATGTGCATAACCACCTATGAGTAAATGTAGATGTAAATTTATTCACACAACACATAATATTAAATATTGCAAACACATACATCAAATGATTGTTTTGAGGCACGCGTTGTTCGACTCGTCTCCCACGAGGAACTGATGGGCCTAATGAATGAGTTTTGAGGCACGCGTTGTTCTACGAACTGATGGGCCTAATGAATGAGTTTTGAGGCACGCGTTGTTCTACGAACTGATGGGCCTAATGAATGAGTTTTAAGGCACGCGTTGTTCTACGAACTGATGGGCCTAATGAAATAATTTGCATACAACTTGACAATATGTAATACATCACAACAAACAATATTTACATTCTAAGTTTAGATCATATAATGGTATAGCACGAGTTTGAATAAGCGAATTAATTTAAGTGACACATGATACACCCCAAAACATGAATAAAAAGGGGAATTTGTAAGAATTCACTCACATTGGGTGCGTTCGGTTGATGATGTTGAATGCACGCGAAGTGGTTTTAACCACGAGTGAAATTAACCTAGATAAATAGCATTATGGTTCGGTAAGTAAACGGATTTTATTAATCTATTTTAGTAGGATTGTTGGGTGTATTTTTGTGAGTTTAAGGCTATTTTCTTACCTTAAAAATGTTATTTTTTAACTATTTTTAATTGATTTTTAAATAAAATAATAAGTAAAAATAATTAAAAAAAATTGATTTTTTTGCTACAGTTGACCGTTGATTTGACCGTTGACCGTTGACTTTGACCGGTTCGAATGCGTGTAATTGTGCGCTGAGTGAGGCTCGAACCCGAGACCTCCCGTACGAGTGCACGCAGCTCTACCAACTGAGTTACGTGTCTAACCCGAAATATTTCTGTTTTTAATTATATTTATACATTAATTAGATTAAACAGAAAATCCTTATTTTTAAAAACGATTTTAATCCAAAGAATCGGTGCGCTCCACAGGTCTCGAACCCGGGACCTGTGGTTTAGATTAACACACAGTCCACCGCTGGACTGTGTGTTTAACATGTTATATAACCCGATTTTTATTATACTTAAATACAAACTAAGTATTTTCATTTATACTGCATTTAAAAAAAGTAGATAATTGTCCGAGTCGGTGCAGCAGACCGGACTCGAACTCGTGATATGTGATTTAAACATACACACAGTCCACCACTGGACTGTGTGTCTAACTTGGTTATTATTCCGATTATTAATAAACTTAACATATAATCGTGGTGACTCCGGTTCGGTTAACAAAAAAAGGCATTTTTATTAAGGCAGCGTGTGTGGAACAAGATTCGAACTCGAGACCTTTGTGTGTTTAATGTGCACACAGTCCACCGCTGGACTGTGTGTCTAACCCGATTAATAACTTGATTTTAATTGTACTTATATGTTACAGATACTTCATCTTCTTCGTATACATGAACCCAGAAACCGGAATCTGATCTGTTAAAAATGTTTTAACAGAATCTGGGTTGCATAAAAATTTAGAACGTATTAAACATAAGATATAGGAAAGTTTAGAGGCTTATACCAACTGGAAGCAAGGTTTCGGTTTTCCGGTGGCCAAATTCCGGCGACTGAAGGGACTTCCGGCGAACAAAACAAAGATTTTGAGTGATGAAGAAGTGTGTGGTGCGAGTTCTCTTGTGAGGGTTGGGTTGTATTTATAGAGTAACAAGTCAATCCCTGATTTTGGTAAAGAAAATTTCGGCTGACTTGATTTCCGGGATTGGTCCTTAACTGTTCGATTGAGTCTGACCAATTGATTGAAAACGGTTTTCTTTAGTCTCTTGATCGCGAAGAACAGAAACGGAAGCTTGATTGGTGCCTGATTTCGAGTTCGGCTGATACAGGGCGCCGATTTTGAATTCGGAAAAACATGATATCAATTATATGATTCTAATAATTAACAAAAATCACAAGTGGCGCAGTGGTTGAACGGCTGGGTGTTAAGTTGTTGTTGAATCGTCTATTGACCCGGGTTCGAAACCCGGCAGAAACAAAACATTTTTATTTTGTGATTTTTAGCAGTTATTCAAAAACTAAATATATATTCACATATAATAATTGATTATGTATCGTTTAAAATTATTTTGGGCATTAAATTCGCAACGAAATTTTTAACTGATTGTTCAGTTGATAAACGGAGCGGGTTTGGTAAAATCCGTTTTTTGACGGATGTTACAGTATCCCCTGCTTTTTAGAAATTTCGTCCCGAAATTTAAATAGTGATATATTTGACTAAAAGAATGATGGTGTTTAGTTTGACAGTTACATGCTTAGAAGAAATAAGGGTTTAAGTTTTTGTTCGAGGCGGTAACGTTCCTTGTAAGGGTTAAGTACCCTATTACAGGAATCGCTTTTTGTTGCCTACTGTAAAAGTATTGATAAGTATAATTGATTTGCTAACTTTGATTTCATGCATAAAAGTTTGAATATGCTTAGAAGGTTAGGGTTATATCCTAAGGCAAAACTTCTAATACTACAATCTACACAAATAAACACAACAGCTAATAATTGAATCCACATTCTGATAGCATATATGTTTGAATGGTGACAGTTCCTCTCTCGTTTGTTATGATGGAGAGGTTAGTTTATGTAGAAATGGAACACAATCCAATTTCTTTAAATAGCGAGATGATATAAATGTAACACAAATTTCAACCAAGGCAATACTAAATCCTACATGGAACTTCTCATAACCGCCTGATAACGCCTCTGATCCTTTGGCAAGAATACTTATATATAGGAAGTACCAGCGGCGTATCCACCATACTCTCGTCAAATTTTCATTGGTTTTATCAGTGAATTATGATTAGTCCTATGTGACTCTACAACCAATACAACAACTCATAAATACTGAAAATGATAATGTTTGTGCGATCAAGGCTCAATCAAACGGAGCCGATCGTATTGCATGTACTGAGAATGAAAATGTATGTGCGATCAAGGCTCAATCAAACGGAGCCGATCGTATTGCATGTACTGAAAATGATAAACTTAATCTAAACAACAATCACACAAACAGCCTATACATGGAACTTTCATAACCGCCTGATAATGCCTCCGATCATTTGACAAGAATACTTATATATAGGAAGTACCAGCGGCGTATCCACCATACTCTTGTCAAATTTTCACTGGTTTTATCAGTAAGTTATGATTAGTTCTATGTGACTCTAAAACATAAGCAAACACAACAACCAGCGCTTGAGTCTTAATTCTGATAGTATACATGTTTGAATGATGACAATACCTCTCTCGTTTATTATGATGGAGAGGTTAGTCTATGTAGAAGTGAGACACAACTCAACTTCTTTAAATGATGAAACTGAGATATGTCGTGAGGTATGATGATATGAATATTAAATCAATGAGTATAAAACAAACTGAACTAGTAATTTGCATTAAAATTCTTGGATAAATTTCCAATTGAGATACGTGAGAATTGAGATAACATAAAGAAAAACATAAAAACTAAGTGGTTGGAGTTGAATCTTGATTCTTGGTGAGAGAAGGCTAGTTAAGTGGTTTGTTTGGACCATTAATATCTTCAACAGGATTGGCATTGATGTTATAAACTCTTCCTCTTGCTGGCGGTGGAGCTGGGTTTGTTTGATTTGCTTGGTTAACTGGGTTTGCTTGAGCTTGGGCGTTTATGATGTTAACCAAACGATGGCACGTGTTTCTAAAATGGGTAGGGTCGCCACAATTGAAACAAGCTCGAACATATGGGAACATGGGGTATTGGGGTTGTTGATATGTTTGGATCATGTTTTGAGTAGGGGGTGAGGTTTGGTTTTGAGAGGTGCGGCAAACCTTGCTCAAATGACCGTAGCGTCCACAATTCGCACATAGTCGACAGGGTAAGGTAGATGGATGGTGATAGAAACAGGTGTTGCATTGAGGGTGAGGTCCAATGTAAGGTTTCTTATTTGGGTAAGTTGAGTTTGGTGCTACTTGAGTGATTGGGATAGTTTGGGGAGGTACAACTTGTGAAGCTGGTTGGTTGTGTTGGGTGACGGCGAAGATTTGCCCATCTCGTTTTCTCTTAGAAATGGATGGTGTAGAGGATTCGGTTTGGGTGGAGTTTGAGGTTTCGGTTGATGCTTTATCCTTCTTGAAATCTTTGTTCCGGATTCGGTTCTCGGTGAGCGCTGTTGCTAGCTCCATTGCTGCTTCCAAAGTTGCAGGCGAGGTACTTATTACAGAGTCTTGAATCTTTGATGGAAGACCACGAATGTAGTGCTCGATCAAACGGTAGAGGGGAGTGAACAAGTTGGGAACCATTTGATTTAACTCAATGAATCTCTTGTTGTATGTGGTGTGGTCGCCTTCCTTTTGTTTCAAAGAATGGAACTCATCCTCCAATTTCTTGATTTCGCTTCTTGGGCAAAACCGCCTTGTCATGATTCCCTTCAACTCTTCCCAAGTCAAAGTCATAGTTTCTTCAAACCTCGTTTGGTCTTCTCTGTATTCCACCATGTGAGTGCTGTTTCAAGCAAACGACCGGTAGCATTACGCACTTTGCGATCATCGGGGCAATCGCAATTTAGAAAAGTGTTCTCCATTTCTTCAAACCAATGGAGGAGAGCGGTGACACCTTCAGTACCTTCGTATTTTGGAGGATCGCAGGATTTGAAATGTTTGTAGGTGCATTTAGTGACTTTTGGGGAAGGATTGACAGTGTTTTGATCTTCTTGGTGGGTTGGGTTGACGGAATTAGCGGTAAGGGCTTGTTGAACTTGAACTACGATGTTGGGTATTACGGTCGCTATTTGCTGAGCGATTTGGGCAGCCATGCGCTCACGGGATTTTCCTGCTCTCATTTTCCTACGAGCGAGGCTAGAAGACATCTACAAGGAATACATATCAAGAGTATGAGTTGGATGCTTTTGGGATCGTGGGTCGTGTTTGGGAATGAACATTCATAAAATAAATATAGAAAAATAAATCTACTACATCCATAGGATGTCTTGGGCTTTGCTCGTAATTGGGCCTTGCATGCCGCCATACTTCACCTTCGTAATCACGTGGGCCCCCATGATTACCGGGTTTTTCATATGGTTCGCATGTGTTAGCCTGGTTACGTACACTAAAACCCGGAGAAAATCGAGAAATATGTAACGTATGATATTCGGAATGTGCCCAGGTATGGACACGGTGACATCTCAAAGTGGGGTTAGTTCGAACGACGTTTGGTGTGGCATGCTTTGGCCTAATAGGTCCGTCGTACTCTCATCGTTAGTCCCCAGGTAGGCAAACTGGTCCGTTATTTTGGATTTATACGAATGCCAACCTAGACAGGACGTTCCGACTACCGGTACTTGTACCCTTCCGGTTACTACTTGCCCGTCGCAGAACTTACTTTGATGAGATTTGAAAATTGCAACAAAATCTTTGAATAATGAGAGTATGAAAATGAATTGAATATATGAACATTGATATATGTATAATGAATATGTATATAAGTATATATGTTTGACTGTAAGTATAAACAAATATGAAACAATAAATATCATAAGTTTGTATGTAACCACCTAGACAATTAAAATTTAGGCAAACTATAGTATAGGCTCTAAGGGTCTAATAACCTATCCTATATCCCTATAGTCATGGCTCTGATACCAATCTGTCACACCCCGACCCGCAGCGGAAAAGGTGACCGGGGCATGATTGGGTTATCATCAAAGCTCATGACATTTATTATAACGTTTCATATTCATTAATACCATTTAATGGGAAATTTACAATCATAAATACATCATGACCTAACATCAATCTAAGCTTCTTTGTTTTCTTCTAAGGCATTTCCTATGTTTTCCTTGCTTCATCCTGTTCACCTGTATCATGTGTAAAAGGGTTTTTGGATCAACAAAAAGTTGGCGAGTGAATCCTATGGAAAACATTTGAACAAGTTTATTCAATTGATTATAAATAATGTGCATAACCACCTATGAGTAAATGTAGATGTAAATTTATTCACACAACACATAATATTAAATATTGCACACACATACATCAAATGATTGTTTTGAGGCACGCGTTGTTCGACTCGTCTCCCACGAGGAACTGATGGGCCTAATGAATGAGTTTTGAGGCACGCGTTGTTCTACGAACTTATGGGCCTAATGAATGAGTTTTGAGACACGCGTTGTTCTACGAACTGATGGGCCTAATGAATGAGTTTTAAGGCACGCGGTGTTCTACGAACTGATGGGCCTAATGAAATAATTTGCATACAACTTGACAATATGTAATACATCACAACAAACAATATTTACATTCTAAGTTTAGATCATATAATGGTATAGCACGAGTTTGAATAAGCGAATTAATTTAAGCGACACATGATACACCCCAAAACATGAATAAAAAGGGGAATTTGTAAGAATTCACTCACATTGGGTGCGTTCGGTTGATGATGTTGAATGCACGCGAAGTGGTTTTAACCACGAGTGAAATTAACCTAGATAAATAGCATTATGGTTCGGTAAGTAAACGGATTTTATTAATCTATTTTAGTAGGATTGTTGGGTGTATTTTTGTGAGTTTAAGGCTATTTTCTTACCTTAAAAATGTTATTTTTTAAGTATTTTTAATTGATTTTTAAATAAAATAAATAAGTAAAAATAATAAAAAAATTGATTTTTTTGCTACAGTTGACCGTTGACTTTGACCGTTGACCGTTGACTTTGACCGGTTCGAATGCGTGTAATTGTGCGCTGAGTGAGGCTCGAACCCGAGACCTCCCGTACGCGTGCACGCAGCTCTACCAACTGAGCTACGTGTCTAACCCGAAATATTTCTGTTTTTAATTATATTTATACATTAATTAGATTAAACAGAAAATCCTTATTTTTAAAAACGATTTTAATCCAAAGAATCGGTGCGCTCCACAGGTCTCGAACCCGGGACCTGTGGTTTAGATTAACACACAGTCCACCGCTGGACTGTGTGTTTAACATGTTATATAACCCGATTTTTATTATACTTAAATACAAACTAAGTATTTTCATTTATACTGCATTTAAAAAAAGTAGATAATTGTCCGAGTCGGTGCAGCAGACCGGACTCGAACTCGTGACATGTGATTTAAACATACACACAGTCCACCACTGGACTGTGTGTCTAACTTGGTTATTATTCCGATTATTAATAAACTTAATATATAACCGTGGTGACTCTGGTTCGGTTAACAAAAAAAGGCATTTTTATTAAGGCAGCGTGTGTGGAACAAGATTCGAACTCGAGACCTTTGTGTGTTTAATGTGCACACAGTCCACCGCTGGACTGTGTGTCTAACCCGATTAATAACTTGATTTTAATTGTACTTATATGTTACAGATACTTCATCTTCTTCGTATACATGAACCCAGAAACCGGAATCTGATCTGTTAAAAATGTTTTAACAGAATCTGGGTTGCATAAAAATTTAGAACGTATTAAACATAAGATATAGGAAAGTTTAGAGGCTTATACCAACTGGAAGCAAGGTTTCGGTTTTCCGGTGGCCTGAAATCTGCCATGTTTTGAGGCTCTAATGACTTCAGGATTAGAGATATGAAGGAGGCATTACAGCCTATACTTATGTCCCCTGTCGAGTGAAAATCAGTCAGAACTTAGGCTAGAAGCGGTTTAAGATCTTCCCATTATTTCTTATAAAACTTTAGCGTGAAACCATCTGGCCCCGGAGCCTTGTTCCCATCGCATCCTCTTATTGCTGCCTTGATTTCCTCTTCAGAAAATGTTGTAACCAGGTTTTCAGCAAGTTTCGCTGAGATCGAGGGAAGACCCAGGTTCTAAAAAGTCGGTCGCCTCCGCATTGGTTCAGCGAAATGTTTCTTAAACCATTTTCAGATATCGTCCTTTATAGCTTTAGGCTCCGTGACCCACACCCCATTGATTGTTAGGCCGTTAATTCTGCTCCTCGCCTTGTTAATTTTAACCACTCCGTGGAAGAACTTGGTATTCTCGTCTCCGTGTTTTATCCAGTTGAGTCGGATTTTTGGTGCAGGTCTTTGATTCTGGCCCATTCTGACTTTTTTTAACTTGACCCAGATAGACACCCTTAGGCTTCTTTCCTCTGCATTCAGATTGGCTGATTCAGCCAGTTTTTCGAGCCTTTCTGCCTCCTTGTACAAGAGATCAACTTCTCTTTCCTCCTTTATATTGGCTCTGGTTCTCCAATTCTTGATATCATTTTTCATATTCTTTAAAACCTTTGCTAAGAGGACGCCCCCTTCTCGCTATCGATCAGCACTGAAGCGTTATTTTTAACAATTTCTTCCAACTCCTTTGTACTGATCCAGCTGTTATATAGTTTGAAAGGCACGGGACCGAAGTCCACCGCCTTGCAAACCAATGTGACCGGGCAGTGATCTGACCAGCCTTACCGAAGCACTTTTAGGGTGGCAAGAGGCCATTTTTCAAGGAAACGATCACAGACAAAAATTTTGTCCAATTTACAAAACTTTATAACAGAATTATCCGAAATGTATGTGAATTTCCCTCCAGTCATAGTATACTCAAAAAACCCAGCCCTATTAATGAAAGCATTGAAAAAGGAGGTCAAAATAGGTTCATACCGGGAGTTTACGCGCTCATCGGGGTGTCTCACATCGTTGTAATCACCAAGAGCGACCCATAATCCGGTAATTGCATCCTGATGTTAATAACCACCTCCCATAATTCTCTACGACTAGCTTGAATGTTGGGGGCATGTATGTTCAAGACATTTAACCTTTCACCCGTGCCTTTAATCATACCGGAAACCACCAGGAACCGCTGCCCCTTAATAATGGAGTTAACGGAGAAGATTCCCAGGTCCCAAAAAAAGGCCAGGCCACCCGACCTGCCAATCGCATCCACCGTGGCAACTTCCAAAGGGCTTTGGTCCCAAAATCGACACAGTACCTCCTCAGTGAGACCTGCTTGGTGGGTTTCTTGCATACCCAGGAAATTAAACTTTGCCTCCCTCTTCAATTTACGAACCCACACCGGCTTTTCGTCTCCGGTGATCCCCTTGATGTTTAAGGTCAAAAAATTCATTGTGGTTGGTTGAGCCCCTCTCCCCCGAAACAAGTTTACGAACATGATTATCAAAACCTTGAAGATCGATCCCAAGGCAGGCGCCATACCTGATTGTGTCAGCTACTTCTTCTTCAAAACCCACCTTGCAATTACCTCCGTGTCGATCGTGTGCAAAGGCTTCCCCCGATGAGTTGTTCCGACTGCTGCTTGCCTGTCTACCAGGCTCTACATTATGCACCTCTGGTTCCCCTGTTTCGACTCTGGAAGTACGCTGAATGATCTCATCCAGATTGAATGGATCGGAATCTTCCCTGATATTTAGGTCAGGTGTTCTGAAAACAGGCCCATAATCTATTTATACTATTTAATAAAGTAAGCAAACGAGGGACACATGTCATTCACTAGAGGCATCTATTTTTTAGTTTTCCACCTTTCTATCCTACTTAATATAGAAAAAAATTAAAACAAAGTAAAATGTTATTATAGTACGTCAAAGTTCATGATTTATGTGTGTGTTAAATGATTACATTATATTTATTCACCGTGTAACCATGTGTTTTTTCAACTCGTGCAATACACAGGTTTTTAAAGATGTAACTTTTTTATTACTTTGTATATATAAAAAATATATATAATGAACCCGTGTAATACACGTGGTTCTAACCTAGTATATTTATACATAATATAATTGAATGTTTAATTGTAGTAAAATATATATAGTTGCTAATAATAATAAATATTTTCATGGTTATCTATATAATATTTCAATTGGTTATACATAAAATATTTTTCACATGAGAAATTATCATGTGACATTTATTGAAATGCTTTATTAGAGTTTAGATTAGATAACCGAAAAACATAATATTCCTTCCGCGTTGCAAATAGTTTCTTTGAATCTTGTAACAAACTCAAATTTGTTTACCTATTATCTTATTAACTTTTAAGTGATGTTTAATCATGTTGCACAACTCCACACCTTATTATTTAACTTTCCATCAATTTGACTAATATAATCTACTCACGATTTTGTGAGTAGTTAATGAGTTACTACGAAACAAACTTGTTTTAAAGTATTAACTTAACAAAGTATTTATCACTCTAACCACTTTGTTATGAATTTAAATCTTTTATTAAAACACTTTTAGGATAATAATAATAATAAAGTTAATATTATTAAGTAATGTGTGAAATTGCCATATATATTTATTGGTTATCCATAAAATGTTTTAAATAAAAAATTAGAATATAATAAATTTAATATTAGAATTAGGTAGTGTGAGAAATTGCTATGTGACATTTATTGAAATGGTTTATTAGATTTAGATTAAAGAGCACAATAAAGTCTTTTATTCATTTAACCAGCGAACAAATATACACCCGTTTTGTTCGTTTCTTTATGTTCTTTTAAATTTTAGAGTAAACTTCAGTTTTGCTCTCTGTGGTTTGATCGTTTTAACGGTTTTGCTTTAATCCTTTAAAAATACCATTTTACTCCGTGATATTACTAACATTTCACCAATTTGCTCCCGATCCCAAACAGCATCTATTTCAGTCATTAAATTTTAGTCACGTACCCCTCACATGAGAGTATTTCAGTCCTTTTCCTTTCAAGATATTTTTATCCTTTATTTTAAAACCCTAACTTATCATAACCTCTAATCTTCATCTTGTTGAAGACTCTAAGTATACCTGCAACTTGTTGAAGCTTCAAAAGAATAACCACCACCGCAGACACCACCACCACCACAACCACCAACCGCCGCCATCACCATCGACCACCCCCACCCAGTCCACATATTCTCTCTCACCCATCTCTCTCTCTACCTTCTCTATCACCACCCACAGCCACCACAACCACCAACCGCCGCCATCATCGCCATGACCATCATCAGCGACCACCCCCGCCCAGTCCACGCACTCTTTCTCACCCGTCTCCCGTCTCTCTCTACCTTCTCTATCACCACCCACAGCCACCACCTGCCGTCATCATCGCTATCACCACCACAACCCGCACCGCCACCGTCGCCGTCGCCGGAAGTTTCAAATCTCGTGGCCGGAGTTAATACACTATTGGGTCTTCTCAGATCTGATGAAAAAGGGGCTAGTTTATGCTTGATTCCGATTTTGTTGGTGACGGTGACGATAATTGTTGGTGGTGGTTGGTGTTGATGGAGGTGGTTGGTGTTGAAAGACATTAAAAGGGCTCTGCAGATCGAATGAAGGTCTGAAGGTCTGAAGGTCATTAAATCAATAGTTACATATGAAGACAAAATGAACTTTGAATTAAATTATTAAATGATTATTATATATAAAATTACTAAAATATCATTTTAATTACATGTAAATTTACTGAAATACCATTACTTTTAACTGAAATTTTAACTAAGTTAGAGCCGAGAAGCAAACTGGCAATTAAATGGAAACTTCAGGAAGTAAAATGACTATTTTTAAAGGACTGGAGCAAAACCATTAAAACCACCTAACCACAGGGAGCAAAACGAAAGTTTACTCTAAATTTTATTAAATATATAAGTATTTATATTTACATAAATGAAAACATAAAAAAGACTTTCTAACTACTTATATAAATATAAGTAATTAGTGAATGGGTTGTCTGATAATAAAAATGGCTTTTTCAATGAAACTTATCATGTAACTCTATCATTAAGTTATCTAAAAAACTACTTATTGTTAGTATGTCTAGACCCTAAGAAAACCGCTCTAAACATTTGGGTTTGTGGACCCCGACCCGCACCATATAGGTCCGCCCTACACGTGACAAAAAAGATGTTCGTTAGTTTCTTAACTAATATATATAATTATATATTCACCATCATGATGGGACCCACTATACACCTCAAAAATCATAAATAACTTTGGTCAATTTTTGTTACTTGTTGCAAATAATAAACATAATTAATTTGGTGATAGGGACGTATCCTCTTTCTGATAGTATCAGAAACAAACAATTTTAAAACCGCAAACCAAACTTTGTTTAATATGATCAATATGTAGCATATGTACATAAGTTTATCTTTTCATGAAACAATGTAACGGTTCATTAAAAATTAGTTGATTATTATAATTACCTCTTTAATAAAAACTGGTACATATTTGGTTTGACGAAAACAACAGTTGAGACATGCATACCAACCATAACTAGCGGCACATGCATATTGGATTATTGGCAACGAGTAGTTGTTTAACTAAAGTTTTACCATATATTCAAACACAACATCAGTGTGATAATAAATCGATATTTGATTATCAAAGTCTAATCATCCATGCAAACTTATTAGCCTAAGGAGTTAGGAAAGTCAACTCATGCTCAAATGTGGTCCAATATGACTATTCTATAGGAGCATTGTGAGATTTATGTTGTTGAGACATGCTTGAGCGGACCGACAGACCATCATGAATGCTTTGCATTTACAACGCATTTGATGAATGGGTAGTGAGTGTCATTAGGGTGATGCAGAAGAGAAGAGAGTAGAGAGGAGAGAGGGAAGGAATTGTTTGTAGGTAAGAGTGTACCATTTAGAAAGAGAGAAAGAGCATGTGAATGAATAGGGTTGCTAAAGCTTTCACAGTGCTTTCCTTATATATTTGTGAGTGGGTTATTTATATTATAAATAATGATCGTGACGAAGGAGAGAGAAAATTTTAATATTCATTTGTAAGTATACAGAAACATTGTTCACTCATATTATTTTTTTACAAGTGGTGGTGAGTGAAGGTGAGAAAAAAAATAATAATAAAGGTATAAAAAATGTTTTTTAATTGAAAGTGAAAGATAAAAAGTACTGATTTTTAGTGTAATTATAGAAATGAGAGTAAGGTATTGAATTTGAATACTCTTAGTGAAAAGAGAGAGAAGGTGTTACGATGATATAAGAAACATTCTTGCAAGGGTTTATATTTATCATTGGTAATAGTCATGGAGGCGTAGAATTAAAGTTAGAGATTTCTGTGGGTGCATATAGTAGTACCTTAGTTGTGTCATATGGGCTTAGATTTTTCTACACTTTAGTGGGCTTTACAACTAGAGATGCACAAAAAACCGTAACCGGAACCGGACCCGGTAAAAAAACCGGAACCGGTTTTTTAATACCCGGGTATTCTATGCCCGAAACCGGAACCGATCCTACCCGTAGGGAATAGATA
The DNA here is from genome assembly GCA_947069175.1 of Scalesia atractyloides. Taxonomy (NCBI): domain Eukaryota; kingdom Viridiplantae; phylum Streptophyta; class Magnoliopsida; order Asterales; family Asteraceae; genus Scalesia; species Scalesia atractyloides. Next base: position 24,124,179 of record CAMTDV010000014.1, on the reverse strand, counting down.
GGGTATGCATTTAGATCTTAATACCTGGAACCAAAACCGGAACCGATCATACCCGATTAAATACCCGAAACCGGATAAGAACCAGAACCGAAACCGATTATACCCGACTATACCCGATACATGATTCTAGTATCTTTCTTTTAAATTATTTATTTTATTTTTTACATTATACAATGCATATTTAATAGTAATAAACAAAAAAATACGAGAAAATAGAGTAAACAAAACGCAATAGAGTATTAAAAAATATGAAAATATATAACTAAAAAACTCGGAAATAGGGTATAAAAACCCGAAAATAGGGTATTTTAATACCCGGTTTCTTAAGAACCGGAACCGAACCTTACCCGGAACCGGACACATAGGGTATGGTTTTTTGGTCAAATAACCGGAACCGGAACCGAACCGGTTATAGAAATAACCGGTTCCAACCCTTAAAACGAGAAACCGAAACCGGTTATTAAAAATACCCGGTTTGTGCACCTCTATTTACAAGTGATTTCCTTCGAGCATTTATGCCTATATGCTCTTGTATGATGTTATATATGTTTCTTGTTTACTATGTTATTCTCTCACCACTTCTATTGTGCTGGTAGCTCTCTGTTTCTATAATTTTCATTTTGTGTGCCGCATGATGGTTTTTGAGTTGGGGGTCTCTCTGGAAGTAGCCTCTATATTCATATGGATAGAGATAAAGTTTACCTACATTCCACCCTCCCTAGACCCTACCAATAACTATATTATTTGTGGGATTTATTGGGTATGGTTGTTGTATTGGTCATAGTCATGGAGAGGTCCAAATGCACATACCACATCACCTTCTCCATGCAATATCACCCTCCCCATCGTCTTTTTCCCACCTTTCTCTTTTCTTTCTCCTTCCCTCTCACAATACTTCAATTGCACCGCACTTTACCATAAACATCACCCTTATAATACACCTCCTCTCGAATGCAATACTTCTAAATGTAGGTACCACATCGTGCATTGGCCATGATCCAAGCTCACCATGGTCAGTGTTGGTAAAAAGCTAATGTTTTACCAAGTGTAGAAAACTATATCCCAATCAGAGTCTATCATTCGATGGGTCCAAAATCAAGATTGATGTATATAACTGTGAACTCTACACCTCCTAACCCGTATTATAACTAAACTAAAATCATCTTTTATTTTAATTTTAAAAAAATATATATACTTAAATACTTGACACTCAAAACGTGTGTCTGTGATCCAGAAGACCACATATAAACCAACACAAATCAAACTTGTACTTGTATCGTCTCCGAACTTTTTATTACGATTTAAAAAATAGACATTTACTGTGATTTTATATATAGTTAATACAATGAACTTATAGGGCAAATTAAGTCTAAATTGTAAGAAAAATATAATATGCAATAGCTTTTATTGCTAGTTATATACTTTAAATAATATTTAATGGTTCATAATCAAAATATGAATGCTAATAAATGTTTTCTTATATATTATTTTTTTATATTATTATTATTATTATTTATTAATAACACAAACTCACACACCCATTAGATCACTCTTAAAGATTACTCCTAAATATAAGTATGATTTTTTAGGTTGGTGAACAACTGATATTTAAAAAGTTAAAAATACAAGTTAAAAATTTATACATAAAGGTGTGTATGATTGACTGATTTACTAACAACCACATAAACCGATTTTTCAATAATACGGTCATCAATCACCTCACCTATAATTAAATAATCCATGCCGAAATTGAACAGATGGGCCGATCATGCCAACAAATCATCAAACCGGGTCTATGAGTAACTACTTTATAGCCAACCGGCCCACAACCCTCTATTACTTGTTGGGCTTCCTCCATAGCCTCCAGCCACAAGTTTACGGGCTTGAACCTGGCCCGTGATAATCGAGCAGTCCACCTAGCTATTCTTTCGTGTCTCTCAACTCTCTCTGACCTTCACATGCTACGATGTTCAAGATTTCTTTCCCAACAATGTCCTCGAGCTTGACTCGATCTTCACCCGAGATCTCACCAAAGTTGAAGGTAGTATCTATTGAATCAAATACCGCGCTATAGTAATGTAACCCCTCGACAAAGCGGTCCACTAAGCCCGTTAAGTTGTGATCCGACTCTTGTTCAATTAATAGTACTAGTTTTGATGACATTGAGCGTAACATTCTTAAGAATTCTGACATCTTTTTATTCTCGTTTGTTGGATCTTTGTACCCGTTGACCTTGAAATGCGTGTCAACATGATCGTCCTCCGCTAATAATACGTGAAGGTTTAGTATTGATACAAATGCCAACGCTTCGCCGGGCCTTATGTCAAGCATATCTTGTGTAAGGTCCCATTAGTGTGACATTTAGAGGATTATATTGGAATGTCATATCCAAGCTTTTAGCCACTTTCATAAGTATGATACCCAAATCATCTAGCAACTTCTTGTTAATACTAACACAAGTGATCTTGACCTCGGGTGGGCCCACTGGGCCATGACAAAGCTTAGTTAGAAGTTGGGCCCATAGTTGTGGATCACCAGAACCCATGTCAATGACGTGGATGACATGGTCCCAAGACATAGCTTTGACCAAGGTTTGGGTCAACACAACATAGGAAAATGTCATGTAAGGAAATGATTTGGGAAACATAGAGTGAGTCTCACGAGCCCAGCCTAGGTTCAGGCTTGTGGGTTCTGAATGATTTAGGGCCTTATAAACCCCAGGCCAACGTCTAATTATCTTGTTTGCCAATGCAGCGGCAAACCTAGCAGCCAACCGCTGCATGGAGTCACCAGTGACAGACGCCAACTGTGATATGCGACGAAGACATGTGTCCGCACGGTGGATATTGCCGGATGATACATGGTTGGCACAAGTTAGCAAGAGTTGGATGAGTTTGACACTTCGTTCTTCGGGCTTAAACGAGTGTGAAGGATTAAAGGATGGTATGGTTAAAGAAAGGGTCACATCTGGCTTCATTGATGGAAATGATGAACTCATTGGTTTCATTGATGGGAGGATGGTTTTCATAAACCAAAGAGTAAAATTCAACTTAAAGTGAATGATTGGCATCTAGTTCTAGGAACCATGTTGCTTGTCTTAATCTTGATAGTGTATAAAACAAGATAGGTCAACTTTGTGGGTTTATTATGAAAACTATAAACAAACACCAAGTGTTTGGGCGTTTATGTAGAGGTGGGCAAACGGGCCGAATTTACGACAAGTGCCGGGCAAATTGTGGAAGTGAGACAAGGGGAATGTGTGTTGAAGTTTGGCGTATTTGTTTGGATTGTATATATTTTAGGTTGTTTACCTAATAAAATTATGGGAAAGGTTGAAAGAATCATGCCATTTCATAACCTTGGTCCTTACCTAAAATGTTAAATAAGTAATGCCAAATCAAGAGTCTACCGAACATGTTGTCTAATCAAAATAATGGAATTACAAGGGTGGAACAAACAATAATTGTGGCCAGTCGGCCGACATATTATACAAATCTTGAAAATAATTGTTTTTTTATGGAGTGATATCTATATGGTGATATTAGAACATTTAATCAAAATAACTAAGACTTTTTTTTTGTGGAGTGTTATTATATCTATATGGTGATATTAGAACATTTAATCAAAATAACTATGACTTGTGTGACTAAGAGAATGCATAAACATAAGGAGGCCAAACGACATTCGAGTATGTTATTACAATTCGTGTAACATGTTTTTTTTCCCCATTTTTCCAAGATTCATACTCAAAACATTGTTAAACAAAAATGAAATCTAAGTGTGAAACTGTGAAGATAGTACTAGTTAGCATGACCAGGGTCGGACCTTTAGTGGGCCTAGGGCCTCCACTTAAAAGAAAATTAATATGCTAACTATTAATATTAGTGTAAACTTATTGTTCAAGATTTGTTTGATTCCTTATACAATCAAACGACTATATGCTATAATTGTGTTAGATTTTTGTTTGGTTCCAAACACGGATAAGGAGTATCGTTTATAATAACCAAAGAAAAAAAAAGGATATGAAAATTTCATTTCGTCTTAGGTCTCCAAAAAGCTTGAAACGGCCCTGGTTATGACACATACATAATGGAGTGTTTGAGTATGGGCCTTAATCATCTTATAGACTTTTATCCTTTGTCTTCTAATATTAACTATATAGACAAGGTTGCTTTTATTGAGTTTGCCATAAGGACTGTATTTCCATAAGCCTATCAAGTCTTCGCATGGTTACTTTATGTTTCAAGACCGATAGGGCAAAAAACACAAGTTGTTATGATGTAAAACATGTAAATTTTTCATGGTATCGGATTTCGAAAATATATGGTAAACCCTTAGTGTGGCTCCAAACCACTCCATATTGGTTATAAAAGATGTGCAGATGTCCATTTTCCTGGGATACACCATATTATTATGACATGTAAAAGTGCAAAGTCCGTCGACTTCCCATAATGTGAGAAAGCTACGGATCATCATAAAACTTTATGTAACATTAGTGTTATTGTCTTTTAGTGGGAGGTCTTGGATTCAATTCCAAATCAGGAGTAAATTAGGATTTATTTGGTGTAATTTAGAAGTATATAATATTTGTACATAGTATGGCTCGAAACGTTTCTGCTGATGACTTCTGTTATGTACATGATTATATAAAACCTTTCTTTTATGATTCTTGCATCACACTACAAAACTAATTACTTTCGCCGATGGATATATTTGTGGGTAAAGATGAGTGCCGATAGCGGAAATTAGGCGTGAGATATCTGATATCCAGAGGATATACCAAAGAATCATTCACGGGGCATTTAGCGATGAACTTTCTAACGAAGTGTGTTGCCATGATAGTTTCACCAAGGGTCCAGTGATAGATTGTGCAATAAGATTGTTGGCGCAATATTCGGTCAACATCCAATTTTATTTTAAAAACAAATATATATAATATATATATATATATTATATATATATATAAGGAGAGGATCAAATAGGAAGTATGTTTTGGGTAGGAAGAATACGAAGTAATCTTAGCCGTCCATCTGGAAAATAGAAATACATGTGGGAAAGATATTTTAGTCAATCTTCTTTTATCTAATCTTTCTATTTCCTTTCTCTGTATCTTCAAAACCCAGATGTTCAAACCCACCATCTTCAACATTTCATTCCTTTTCTCTCTCTAGAATTGTACATCACGGTGCAATTTTTCTTCATCAATGAATGGTTTGAACACTCAATCAACGTGTTCTTCGATTTCTTTGAAGAAAACCCAGTTTATGATCCTATAATTTCTTTTTTTTTTCCAATTTAACATGATGTGATAGAACATGAGATTTCTGTTAAAGCATGTACTCTTCTTCTCAAATTTCTCAAACATTTTTGAATTCAAAGTGAAGATATCTATGATTCTACTCTTTCTCTTGATGTATTCATGCTTTTGGACAAAATCATTAGTTCCAATTTCATGAGAATTCATTAATAAAAAGTTGCATACTAGGTGTTTGACAAAATGTCTCAATGAAAAATTGCGAAATACCTTTCAGTTTAGACTTTCATTTAAAATTGTGTTTTACAAAAGAATGAAAACACACTTTTTGGGTGTTTTTTTTCCATTGCGTTTTACAACATAATGAAAAAACACTGGTTTTTATCCATTGCATTTTATAAAAGAATGAAAAAACACACTTTTTGAGTGTTTTTTGTCCATTCGTTTTACAAAATAATGAAAAAACACAATTTTTGGGTGTTTTTTGTCCATTGCGTTTTACAAAATAATGAAAAAAACTGTTTTTTATCCATTGCGTTTTACAAAAGAATGAAAAAACACATTTTTTGGTGTTTTATGTCCATTGCATTTTACAAAATAATGAAAAAAACTGTTTTTTATCTGTAGCATCCGTTGAAAAACGGGTTTTCAAAACCGCTTCGTTTATTAATCGAACAATCAGTTTTAAATTTTCATTGCTTATTTATGACTTATTTTAATTTTAAACGATACATAATTAATAAGCAAATTAGAATTTATAAACTATAATTGTTAAAAAGTAAAAATAAAATAATTAAAAAGAAAAACGGCTGCCGGGAGTCGAACCCAGGTCAGCCGGGAGCCTCAAAGCTTTGACTCTCATCCACCAAACCACTCCGCCACTTGTGTTCTTTAGGGATATATCGAAACAATTAATTCAAATAACAAAACTCGAATTCAAAACAGTCAACGGCGCGCCCAATTCGCAGTCGCCGGAAATCCCGACGACTTCGCCAATTATTGTCGGTTTCTTTTGACTGAGGGTGCGTATTAACTCTTACATCGGTTATAACCGATGCCCAGTTCCGCGACATCAGTCATAACCGCCGGAGAATAATTGACCAACGAATCAAGACAGAAATCGGACCCAATTCATCGATATTCTTTCCTATAAATACACACCCTAGCCTCTGGTAATCTTTACGCTCAAAATCACACCAATTCTCGACGCAATTTCAACTCGCCGGAACTTTTCTGCCATCACCGGACTTTCGCCGGAAAACCGAGACTCACATCAAAACGGTAAATACCTCGACTCTTTCTGTTTCATTCCATTGTTAAACCATTACTAACATCAATCCATCACCCAGAATCAATCCCAGACGACGTTGTCGGAAATTCTGCTTTCGCCGGAAAAACTTCTGAAATTTCCAGAATCACGCCGTGAGCCGGTATGATCATTTAAACCTACTGATAATCGTTGCTCAGAGTATTTCATATCTAATCAATCAAAACTGTTATTTGATCCGAACAGACAAAGTTCACCAACAGAGCCGACGAATCCTTGCCGGAGTTCTGAGAAAGGCATCTGATTCGGTACATTTTTCCCCAAACCCTCTCTGTCCATTGCAATTCAATCGCTGATAATTTCCGTTAATCGAATTAAACATGAAACAGTTGATTAATCTTTGTCTGTGTTCTTGAGCGAAGAAGACTAAGTCGTTTGTGTTATAAGATTAATTAAAATCAATATTATGAACGGGTTAGACACACAGTCCAGCGGTGGACTATGTGCAAACAATACACATACGACTCGAGTTCGATTCCTATCACGACCCTATCCTCAAAAATAAAATTTTTTTTTTTTAAACTGAACCGGGTTAACTCACAGTAAGATGTTAAGTATAATAAAAACCGGAATATTTACCAGGTTAGACACACAGTCCAGCGGTGACTGTGTGCCGAAGTAAACCACAGGTCCGGGTTCGAGACCTGTGGAGATCACCGGTTTGAGACGATTAAATCCTTTTTAAATAAATGATTTTCGGATTAAGTTAAATAGTATATAAATATAATTAAAAACAGAAATATTTCGGGTTAGACACGTAGCTCAGTTGGTAGAGCTGCGTACACGCGTAGGGAGGTCACGGGTTCGAGTCTCACTCAGTGCAATAATATTCACAACTGAACCGGTCAACGGTCAACAGTCCTGGTCAACGGTCAAAAGTCAACATTTTTTTATTATTTTTATTTATTTATTTAAATTAAAAATCAATTAAAAATACTTAAAAATAACGTTTTTAAAGTTAGAAAATAGCCTTAAACTCACAAAAATACATCCAAAAATCCTATTAAAATTATTAATAAAAATCCACTTATTTAACCGTACCTTTTCGTTATTAATTAGGTTAGTTATTCCTCGTCGATCAATCCTCTAAACTCGTGCGCATTCAACATCCTCAATCGAACGCACCCAATGTGAGTGAATCTCTACCAATTCCCCGTTTTAATCACATTTTGGGGTGTATCATGTGTCGCTATTATTTATTTAAATTAATCACTTGTGCATGCATCATATTCATGATCAAATGTGTTGCCAATATATATCTATTGTTTGTGTGATTAATGTTTAGATTAAAGTTATCATTTTTAGTACATACAATATCATAGGCCGCCGCTCCCCATTACCTATGAGCGTGAGCCGTTCCCCATTACCTATGAGCGTGAACGAGGCGTTGCCAACATACGATCGGCTCCGTTTGATTGAGCCTTGATCGCACATACATTTCATCATAGGCCGTCTGCTCCCCATTACCTATGAGCGTGAGCCGTTCCCCATTACCTATGAGCGTGAACGAGACGTTGCCAACATATACATTGTCATTCATATCATATACTCATGCAAGGTGTTTGTGTTTGTTTGTTTACATACGTTTGTTCATATATGATTATTGCACAATTTTTCTCTATTAATTACAACAAGGAATCAATAACAAATGTTTTTAACAAGGTTCACTCGCCAACTTTTGTTGACCCAAAATTTCCCATTTTTACACATGATACAGGTGATCAAGTTGAAGCAAGAAATATATTGTCACACCCCGACCCGCAGCGGAAAAGGTGATCGGGGCATGATTGGGTTATCATCAAAGCTCATGACATTTATTTTAACGTTTCATATTCATTAATACACTTTAATGGAAAATTACAATCAATATTACATCATGTCCTAAACATCAATCTAGGCTTCATTGTTTTCTTCTAAGGCATTTCCTATGTTTTCCTTGCTTCATCCTGTTCACCTGTATCATGTGTAAAAATGGTTTTTGGGTCAACAAAAAGTTGGCGAGTGAATCCTATGAAAAACATTTGAACAAGTTTATTTAATTGATTACAAAATAAAGTGCACAACCACACATGAGTAAAAATAGATGTAAACTTATTCACCAATCAATTAATATTAAATAATGCACACATGAACAATAATGGATCGTTTTGAGGCACACGTTGCTCAACTCGTCTCTCACGAGGAACTGATGGGCCTAATGAATGATTTGCATATACTTGACAATATGAAATATATAACTACAAACAACATAAACTAAATAATACACACACGAACAATAATGGATTTGTTTCGAGGCGCGCGTTACTCAACTCGTCTCTCACGAGGAACTGATGGGCCTAATGAATGAATTGCATATAAATTAACAAAATGAAGTACATAACTACAAGCAATATATATAATCTAAGTTTAGATCACAATATGGTATGGCACAAGTTTAAATAAACGAGTTAATTTTGTGACACATGACACACCCCAAAACGTGTAATTAAAAAGGGGAGTTGTAAGATTCACTCACATTGGGTGCGTTCGGTTGATAATGTTGAATGCACGCGAAGTTGGATTTAACCACGAGTGAAACTAACCTAGATAATGGCATAATGGTTCGGTAAGTAAACGGATTTTATTAATCCATTTTAGTAGGATTGTTGGGTGTATTTTTGTGAGTTTAAGGCTATTTTCTAACCTTAAAAATGTTATTTTTAAGTATTTTTAATTGATTTTTAAATAAAATAAATAAATAAAAATAATAAAAAAAGTTGACTTTTTGACCGTTGACCGTTGACTTGTTGACCATTGACTTTGACTGTTGACCGGTTCGTATGTGTGTATGTATGCGCTGGGTGAGGCTCGAACCCGAGACCCCTCGTACGCGTGCACGCAACTCTACCAACTGAGCTACGTGTCTAACCCAAAATATTTCTGTTTTTAATTAAATTTATATACTAATTAGATTAATCCGAAAATCATTTATTTTTAAAAAGATTTTAATCATAACGACTCGGTGCGCTCCACAGGTCTCGAACCCGGGACCTGTGGGTTGAGTTAACACACAGTCCACCGCTGGACTGTGTGTCTAACTTGTTAAATAATCTGATTTTTATTATACTTATATACAAACTAAATATTTTCATTTCTGTCTTGTATAAAAAGTTTGATAATTGTCCGGACCGGTGCGGTAGTCCGGACTCGAACTCGTGACGTGTGATTAAACATTCACACAGTCCACCACTGGACTGTGTATCTATCTTGGTTATTATTCCGGTTTTTATTAAACTTAACATTTTAAGCAGTGACTCCGGTTCAGTTAAGAAAAAAAACATTTTTATTAGGGCGAAGGTGTGTGGGACAAGTATTGAACTCGAGACGTTTGCGTGTTTATGTGCACACAGTTCACCGCTGGACTGTGTGTCTAACCCGAGTTATATCTTGATTTAAATTAAACTTATATACTACTGAAACTTCGTCTTCTTCGTTAATCTTAACCAAAAACGGTGACTGACTGGTTCAACGATTTTAATCATGTTCTTTAGTGTGTTATGATTAATTACAGGTGAGATAAGTAAAAAGAATGAAAGATTAAGCGTAAGGTATACCGAACTGGACTCCTCTGTTTCTCCGGCAGAACTCCGGTGACAGCAAATGCTTCCGGCGACGTGTGTCTTGCGGCAGAGGGTCTTCAACGAGCTTGAGGTGAATGTGGGTGGCTTCGGTATGAGTTCCGAGTGTTCAGTGTTTAGAGTAAGGCACAAAAGTGAAATGTTCGGTTTTCCGGCGAGTTGCAGAAGATTTCCGGCGAATGGAATTACGTCGAGAAAGGGTGCGGTTTTGAGCGAAAAGGCTACCAGTGGATTGTGGGTGAATTTATAGGGAGGAACCGAGATGTATAGAGTTGGATTTCAGACTTGATTCAAAGTCATTACGTTTTCCGGCGGTTATGACTTCGTCGCGGGTTCAGACGTCGGTTATAACCGATGTCATAGTTAAAGTTTACGTTAAAACTGAAGAAACCGTCAATCCTTGGCGAGATAGTCGGGATTTCCGACGACTGCAATTAGACGCGTCGGTTTTTGAATTCGAGATTTATTTTATGTATTAATTGTCTCTAATAATAAACAAGAAACATTAGTGGCGCAGTGGTTGGATGGTTAAGTGTTAAGGCTTTGTTTGAATCGCTGGCTGACCCAGGTTCGAAACCCGGCAGCAGCTTTTTATTTTTATGTCATTATTTTTAACAGTTTTTCAAAAACAAATTATATATTCCAATATACTTATTAATTATGTATCGTTTAAAATTATTTTGGGCATTAAATACGCAACGAAATTTTTAACTGATTGTTCGGTTAATAAACGGAGCGGGTTTGGTAAATCCGTTTTTTTTTACGGATGTTACATATATAGGGCGGCCTAGAAGAATAAACCAGTTTAGATTTTGGATTGTTTTAGTTAATTTTTCCTTTCCTTGTATTGTATGAATTTGACTTGAAACTTTGAGATGTAATTTGAATTTAATAAATATGAAACATATTAGTAAACATCATGAGCTTTGGTAATAACCTAATTATGCCCCGACTCTTATTCCGCTGCGGGTCGGGGTGTGACATTATCCATAGCGTTTTACAAAAGAATGAAAAACACACTTTTCGGGTGTTTTTGTCTATTGCGTTTCACAAAATAATGAAAAAACACACTTTTTTGTCAATTGCGTTTTACAAAAGACATATTTCTTTTGTGATTTAGTCTATTGCGGTTTCAGAAAGTAGACTTTCTGTTATATTTTTAATCAATTGCGTTTTAGAAATTAAATTTGTTTTGTGTTTTAATTCATTGCTTTTTAGAAAAAAAAAACAATATATTTAATTTTTTTTAGTCCATTGTGTTTTATGATGGTTTGTTGAACTTGAAATGAAACTATATGATAAAAATGTTGGAAGTTAAGTGTGTTTGAATGAATATTCAAAAATGGTAAACCAGTTGTCCCACATTGGTGTGGAGACAAAATATAAGGTTATTTATAAGGTGAAATCTTTGCCTAACCAACATAACTTTATGGCATGTTTTACCATAAGTCCTACGCGCGGGTGCGCACTGGGGTGCAAATTGGAACCAGAATTTAGTCGAACTCGTGTGCACCCGCACGTCCTGCGGACACGAATGCAGTTCCTTCGCTGCTAACTGCAGTTTTGCGTTTTACAGTTTAACTGTTCGTTCGCTGCGTTTTACAGTTAACTGTTTGGTTCGCTCGTTCATTGTGTTTTATAGTTTACAGATTGTTTTTTAATTGTTCGTTCACTGCGTTTTGCATATTACAGATGCTGCGTCTGCTTTGCTTCGCTCACTATGTTTTTTTAACTGTTCGTTCACTGTGTTTTTTGTTCATTGCGTTTTACGCATCTGGGTTATCGAAATTTTTTTTTCGAAATATAGCGATAGCATACTCGTTTTAAAGATTAAAAAACGCTCGTTTTTTGGTGCAATTTTTATAAAAAAATAATGTCGTATGGAAAAGTTATTAACGTTTAAAAAATGAGGGGGAATTGGAGGAGAGAAAAACTATTACCTTGGATTGACTAGAATGCCCTTACAAAACCCACCCGCCTCCTCTTTTTGATTCAATTTAATTCATTTAATTTTAACCCTTGATTACTAAATGGATGGACAAGATTGCTTCCTATCATTCCTAGTGATAGAAACTTTCTATTATATCCTAACCATATATATATATATATTCTTTTTCTGTAAATGTAAATATAAATATAAATAAAAGGTGCATAATAAGCATAATCTCGGGGAAATCAAGGATATCCACGATGGAGGGTAATGTTGAAGTCAAGATTGACGTCAAAGTCCCCACTAACCCTATGTTTAGTCATTCTTGAGGTGTAAGTGCATGCATCCTTTACAACGCCATTAACCCAACATATGATGACGTCGTTCCATGTTGTGTAGACTTTGTCCTCTATGTCGAGATGTCACCGATAATGCCCATGGACATATATTCACTAATAGTTAGCGTTAATGATATAAAACTAAATACGCATATACATTAATTAATAAGCGTTGAATATGTACTTACACGAAAACGCTCAAATGTGATATGTTATTTTTCTGTAAGGGCACAACAATCCAATAACACCACGGAGACCATTGAAGCAAGACTTCATTGTGGTTACTACGTGACATGCAACTGATATTGTCCAGGAATCTTATGCTTGAATTAGTGAAGGATTACCGACGGAATCACTCATCATAAATAGGCTCTCATCGAAAAATGACTGAAAAACATGTGACTGAATCTCATACGGAATCTATCCTCAAATTAGGGACATATTACTGATAGATGGTTTGTCGAAAAAGAGTTCCCACAATTGATGATGTTCTGAGGATTTACCATGGTTGCTTATCCCTTGGTAATTTGTTGATAATTAGCAATGGATTATGGATGGTTGTTTTAATTTTCCTTTTTCTATCCTTTTTTCCTTTCATAGTGACATTGTAGGTGATTTACCATTAGTGATATTGTAGGTGAGTTGACAAGATATTTTTTTTTCTGTTTTCATTTTCACCTCTATACTAAATATAATATATGCCGTTAACCGTTATTTTTTTTTGCTAAATTGGTTTTTCTATGATAACCTATGTTCGTTAATTATAAAAAATGAATATACGATTGTTTATGAGTTTATTCTCCCGACATTTCGATATGAACATTGTTGAAAACGAAGTAGTATTTAAAATAAAGTATCTTTTTGGTATCCTACACTACATGAATGTCGGTACTGTACCCGTATTGTGACGAACAAACCAATTTTGACCGAACAACACTGGTAACGGTTTTTGTATTATCAAAATCGGGATTGATATTCATTTATTAATGTAAAACACGTAGTGTTGATATCCTTTTAGGTATTTCACGACTTTTTTTGAGTTTTTTTTCATACTATAGCGAGTGTCGGGATTGTAGCAAATCGAATCAATACCGACCGAATTACCACCACGTAGCGCGGGGAATTCCGCTAGTATGTAATATATACCAACCTGTGAACAATAGATTTATTATTTTTTAAAAAGTTTTATTTTTTAACTCCTTATACTATATACTATATACGTCTTTTAACCCATTAATTTTTTTACTTATTTAATATTTTATACTAACTTGCGTTCGTTAGTTGTTAAAAAAACTGAGTAGTTAGGTGTGTTTAATTATTTTTCTCGACTTTGCTGTTGAAAAACATAGTTGCATTCGAAATAGAGTATTTCTAGGTATCATGGGCCAAAACGAGTGCCGGTACCGTGAAGAACAAACCGACACCGATCGAATAAAATCGTTACCACTATCGGTACATGTTTTTATGTTTTCAATCGATATAACGCGTGCGTTGCTATACTTTTTAACATATCACGACTTTACTTTTTGCTTACATGAAACAACTTTTGTGTACCTAAATCATTGTATATAAACTTTTTAATTTGTAACACACAATTTCTTAATGAATCAAACTGAACCGATACAACTTACCAACATCAATATCGGTATTCATTTTTAATGTTTTTTGTCGATGCTCTTCGGTTTCGACATTTTTTCACAATCCATGTTGAAACTGTACCGTACCGTAACGTAACTTTATATTTACAACTTTTATTTGATTATGTCAATTCCATTATACAAATTATTTTATGTTTTGTGTATATACAGAATTCTCGCTGCTTAGAAAATACCAGTTTATAATAATAACATGCAGATTTTATTATTTAATATTGCCTCAAAACTAAAGAGAAGTGTCATGAAGAAAACTATTAACCTTTATGCTTGTAGTATAGACCTGTAATTATCAAATGGCATGGACCACTAGCTTTCCAACTCAAAAAATTATGAGTCCACTTATGCACACTTCTACCCAAAATGTGTAGCTTTAGTTCGCTGGTCCCTGTTGATTTGATTTCAAACTCTTTTTATCGTGACACTTAAAACAACTTAAAAGTAACATTTTTTTGTACTTGTTTCTGAATTTTGAAGAGTGATCTTTTTTTAGTTTGCATTTATTGTAATTATCTATATAGTAAGCAGGAGTGATTTTTTTTAGTTTGAATTTATTGTAATTGTCTATATAGCAAGTAGGAGCAATTATTTAAATATAATAATAAGTTTAATTTGTAATTATACTCATTGTATTTTGATTCGTATCCTTATAATTATATTGCATATATATAATTAATTATTTATACCAAATATCTTAGATGGCTTTTATTATTCTGTGTAAAGTCTTAGGACTCTGGCTTTTTTCTTTTCACACCTCTCTCTACGGCTTTTGCTGTCATATGTTGGTTGGTCTTCGTCACTCTTCTCCCCTCTTCACCCTTGTGTAATGACTTCCTCACTCATCTTTTTCATCCTGTCTTGTCCCAATAACAAGTTGTACAAATATATTGATTACGTTTGGTTTTCTCTTGCTGTTGGTATGCTACCACATTCGTAGACCATCGTGTCACTTGTCGCTGCCGATATAGCCATTTGTCGCCACGAAAAAATTACAAATCTGCCACTGACCTTGAGTTAAAGATTGAACAAATCACACCACACACACTCTTAAGTTTTAAAAAACCAAAACAAATTCAAACTAGGCGCCAACCCTGATTTTTATAAAACATTGTGTTTTTTTTTTTAAATTACATGTTCTTTTTATTATTTTTTTGTTCCAGTCTGAGAGTCTGATTTCCTTTTGTTCTGACTTCAAGGGAGTATTAAATAAATAATATAAAATGTATTAGTTATGAATTTTTATAATCATCTATATCATAAATACGAGTGATGATTTGATTAGGATTTGGTAATTATTTTCAATGTTTTCTAAACGTCGAATTTCTTGCTATTTGTGAATCTTGAACCCAAGATCTCACACTTAAGTGTGTTAAAATATTTTGCCTTGTCATTGGACTACCAACCCAGTTATTTTTTTTATTAGGTTTTGTTTGTAATTATCAGTAGATATCCTTATATATTTAGGAGGTTTTTCATTGCTTAATAAAGAGGTTACATGTAATGAATAATACATATTTTGCAAGGGTATTAATATCGTAATTGTGTAACATGTGTTCTACATAAATCCAAAGCTTGTGAACACGTATTACAAATACGATAGATTTGGGTGAATTTATAAATACATTGCATACATCAATGCATTTGTTAAAACTTAAAATATGTTATTCTTACCTAGATATATACCTTTCATTATTCATAAAATAATATCTTAGCATCATTATTCATAAATTAATATCTTAGCAACAAAAGAGTCACTTTCTATTTTAGTTATTATTACCATTTTAATAAATAAAACCTTCAACAACAACAACATGATTCTTTCCTATTCCATTCACTGCATACCCTAAAGAAGATCTCAGTCATACATACACCTTTTTACCTTCAATTCAAACAGAAAGAAAGAACTAATTCTAGAAGCAACATAATATGTTAATTAAGACTGTTTTCATTACTATAATGTACCTAAAAACCAGGAGAAAGTTTAAACGATTTTCGACCGTTGATTTAATCATCTGTAACCATCATCGTCATCTTGGGAATCCACGTAGACACCTTTCGAGCCGTTTAAGTTTGAAGGGGAACTACTAATTAAGTTCTTCAAAAAGAAACAGACCAAATTCAATTCATTCCACCTTTGACGTACATAGCATCAAATAAAGAATTATGAATATGATCATATAATAATACTAACACCCATTCTACATCGGGAAAGCCTTTGATTAATATATAGTTTAGGTGTTACACATCACTCTCCAAATTCGCACATAATCACTTAAACTAATGACCTACACTATAAAAAAATTGCCAAAACAGTAATTAAACCGAGGACCACGACACGTGTCGGGGAGCTGACTCTTCACCTTTGAATTATTCTAACATTCAACCACCCGAAATTGTAACCAGAAACTTCTTCTACGCTAAGATCAATAGCAACAAAAAAAGGCATGTTACGTGTATCAACATATGTTACAAAGGGATTGGGCATGGGCTGTTTTCAAGGAGACACCAACAACCACTATGTTAGTTTTTCAAGTTAAAATATTAAAACAGTGCTCTCTTTTAGATTCTGTGTTATCATTGTAAGTATGACTTAAGCTTTGTTAAGTTGTCATCATATTAGGAATGTTTTCTTTGATGTATAAGTAGTAAGGACACTTGCTGTATAAACTCTATGATCCGGCCCGCATAAGATTTGCGAATAAAAAAGTTAGTGTCATCAAGATTGTGAGATGAGATCACCATATTTTTAAAAGGGGCACTAAATTTGCTGATGCTAGAGGGTATATAAAGGAGGTGTTCCAAGTTAAAGAGGAAGTTGTGTTGCATGAATTGGGAGACAAGAGAATATATAAGTGGAAAATTAAGAGAGAATATAGTAGTGAAAAATTAAGAGCGGAAATGGACGGTATGATGGGGTGGAGAGTGGTGGAGGAAGGGTGGAGGAAGGGACCTTGGACACCCGCGGAAGATAAGTTGCTCATGGATTATGTTGCATTGCATGGGGAGGGAAGATGGAGCTCAGTAGCCGGTTGCTCAGGTATGATCTAGAGATCAAGTTTTGTAATTTATAAGTTTGAAAAAATCGCGCTGCTTAAACATCAAAGAAAACATGCATACTTTGTCACCTACACATGATTTGTGAGATATGCACAAGTATATGACACTTTGTCACCTACACATGATTTGTGAGATATGCACAAGTATATGACACTGCCATATTGCCTTAATGCTTATACACCAACAAGGCAGTGACAGATTTCCACGCATGGATACCTGTCACTGCCTTGATGCTTTTAGATCAACAAGGCGGTGACTGTTACTTGTTCTCGGATTTTAATCTTGATTTTATCATCCATGTTTAGGATTGAAGAGGAATGGAAAGAGTTGTAGGTTAAGGTGGGTGAACTACTTGCGACCGGGCCTCAAGAAAGGCCAATTATCACCTCAAGAGGAAGGCATCATTATAGAACTTCATGCTTTATGGGGAAACAAGTAATCCATCTTGATCTCTATCCACTATATTTCTTTCAATTTTATTAACTTATTACATGATCTTTAAAAACCATATTAATATATCTGGTTACACGTAGATGGTCCACGATAGCAAGATACTTACCGGGAAGAACAAATAATGAAATAAAGAACTACTGGAGAATTCATTTCAAGAAGAAAGGAAAGCCATTGCAAAACGCAAACAACAAAAAATATGAAGCTCAATTTAGCTACCATCAAGACCAAAACATTCAAGAAACAATGAATACTACCACATCATCTGAATCAGAAGTGCACGATGTAGGAATGATCATCGAACCACCCCAAGCTAGACCGCACGAAACCACTGCTCTCTCGGGCCAGGTGGCCACAGGTGGGCAGCAACAACAAAACTCATGTGTGATGGCTCAAGATGTTGCAAAATGGTGGGACACCGTAAGATAGCTTATGGAGTGGCTTTGTGTGGAATCTGGACCATGATCATCCAAACCAAGCTGTGATGGAACAGTCATTTGGTCCATGTTTTTTACTCATAGCATATAGAAATTTCAAAAGTTGAAGATGCTATATGCATGATTCGGATAATAATCATAGATATCATTTTTTGGCTTGTTTGTTGTATAAAAAGACATTAGTGAAATAATATGTGTTGATGAGCATGCATGTCACTGAGTTTTGTTAGAGATTTAGGTTCAAGAAAAGCACATATATATGTAGCACGCTTTAATCCCAATTCATGATTGAAATATAGTGACTATTAACTCTTGAGCTTTAGTATGCTCTTTGTACCTAAGAGGCTAAGAGCATCGCCAATGAAAAGCTTCCTAAAAGCCGTCATGTCACATGTGCCTAGATTGCTCAATAAAACGGTAAGCAATAAACTTAAACTTTTTTTTTGAACGGTAAATTTGGATCAGTTATGGAGCACTGGAATAGCATCGTGCCACCAGCAATTCAGGAGGAAACCCATAAATATGGGAAAAACCCTCTTGTGGGAATCGAACCCAGAACCTATTGGTCCAAAGTCTTATCCCACTCTCAAAATGCCACTAGGCTATAAAATGGTGGGCAATAAACTTAAACAAGTTGGATGATTTACGACTTTCACAAAACAATTAATTACTAGATAATAGAGTAGATTTCGTAAATAAGATTTAACAAGACGACACTTGGCTATGTCGGATTGGCCCACCGATATAGCCTTTTAAGTAAGTATATAATTTGCTTTTAAACGATAAATTTGGATCACTAACGAATCACTAGAGTATTATCATGTCACTAGTGGAATCACGCATATATATCCATCTCAACTAAGGTAATGAGGCACATATACTAATTCAGTAGGAAATCTGAAAATCCCTTTGTGGGAATGGACCAAGACCTAATTGTCCCAAAGTTTTATCCCACCATCAAGATATTACTAGTCTATATAAATAAATTAAAACAATAATTATTATCAGGGGATATATGTAATTTTTCCTTATTATTATTATCATATATAGATTGCAAATCATGTACAAGACTAATCCTCCATACGAAGGATACACGAAGTTCATAGCCATTGATCTTTCATTGATAGATCAATGGCTCATAACTACACGGTGACATTTTCGTAAATATGGGGTTCAAACAATTGAATAAACAAATAGAGAAATGGTATAATGGTCTTTTCTCACTTAAACTCACCCTCCTTGATTTTCTAACGACTATAACTTTTTCATGCATTAATATTTTTTTAAAAAATTATGCCGTATTAACGAGCATTTCATTCTCTTTAATTCGAGTAGCCCATTGCTATAGTTTTCTTAAAAAATTACATGATTTTGAATAGCCATTACGTGATTACGTGATTTTGAAAACCCAACATGACTACGTGATTTTGAACACCATTACGTGATTTCATTATAGTATGTGAAACCCCATTAAGTGATTACGTAATTACGTAACAATAGTTGAGTATCTATTATTTCGTGACTACGTGATATTAAATACCAAATATTTTTAGGTCTAATCACGTATTAAGGATAAATTATATACAAAGCATTAGCCAAATCAACCTATAATAACCACATCATTCCGAATATTAGAGAATTAATCACGTAATAAAATATAAACTATCAAGTTCTTATTATTTGAATTTGTGATTACGTAATAAACATAATTGTAATAACATTTGTTATAACAAATCATATTGAATGTGTAATCACGTAATGTATTTTTAGTGAATTTGTAATCACGTAATGGTTTATATTGAATGTGTAATTATGTAATGAGTATTCAAAATCACGTAGTCGTGTGCTGGGTATTCAAAATTACGTAATGAGTTAATGGGTATTTAAAATTTTGTATGAAAACTATAGTAATATGTTGCTCGAATTATAGAGAATGAAATACTCGTTAATGCGGTGTATTTTTTTGAAAGAAAATATTAACGTAAGAAAAAGTTATAGCCGTTTGAAAATCAAGGATGAAGTGTTTAAGTGAGAAAGGACTAAATTACCCTTCAAGCCAAGGACACTTGTCCTCCTCTCAAACTCCCGTATACTTCGTACGTGAATATTGTCATGTATAGGATCCATTCTCATAATATATATAGGGCAATATAGAGGAAAAACCCATGTGAGTTGAAAAAACTCTAGAAACTCTATGGATAGACCGCATGTCGCCACGTGTTACAACCTTTTTCAGAATTCTGACATGTAACAGCTTTGTTAGGATATAGAAAGTTGATATGTCACGTATCTTTTGCCCGTTTACATAGATGTAATATCACATGTTACACTATTTTTTTCAACAATAAATTTTGCAGGTTTTACGACGTGTAACATTTTCGAACTTAAAAATTTACGAGTTTTTAATGTGGAGTGCATGTAAAAAAACATGTCACATGTTTTATAGAAAAAATTTAGTGTAACAGACAAAACCTGTTACATTTTTGTGTCTGACTGGAAAAGTGAAAAAACAAAAGTTGTTACATGTACTTTTTGTCAGCCTGTTACATACTTAGAAAAGTTACTTTATGTAACATTGAATCTCAACCATATATTTTGTTGATGAGCGGTGGAGATTGAGTTTTCAAAGTTTTATCAACTTAATAGGGTTTTCTTATTATCCTTTGCTCCTTTTTTTTAGTTTAGATTTCTTTTTAAGTTTCATTCGTACCTTTATAACTTGAATAGCTTGTGTTCTTTAAATATATAGATTGCTAGATTTTACAGGTAACGAAACAAATTGCACTGACACTGACCGAACAACTTTGTTAGTGATATCATTATTCGTTTTTATGTTTTCGATCGTTGTAAAACACGTGTCGATATCCTTTTGGTCATATCACGAATTTACTTTTTTTCTTGTCTCTGTTTGGTTGTTATAGCTAGTGTTGGTACCCTAACGAACTAAACCGATACCGACCGAATTCCCACCATTCACGTTTCCATTTAAACTTTGCTAAAAGTCAGGTTGCCCCGCCAATGAGCGCAAATGCAACCCACTAGTTTTAAACAATTGTTACACGATAAAATTGTAAAATTTATTAAAAGCTAGCTAAATTAAACTCGTGTGTCAAACTAAAAACCCTATGTGATTCTAAACAGGTACACAAAAATGTATATTAATTATGATTTAGTACAAAAGACCATACAGAGTCTATGAGGGCATGAAAAGTGGGCGTTATTCGACACGTAGCAGCTACGTCAGCCCGTGTCAAAAAAGTGGCATGGTGCAAAAAAAGGGAGTGAGACGGGGCGTGAAAGGTGGCGTGGTGTGACACATGGCACCCACTTTTTATTGCTATTATTTTATATTTAAAAATTATAACAAATCTATTAATTTTTTTAAAAAAATATTAACACTGATTAAAGAAATAACATTAATAAAAACAAACATTACATAATAAAAAAGAGTTAAATGCCATTTTCGTCCCTGTGGTTTGTTCAATTATGCCATTTTAGGCCAAATTTCAAAATTGTACAATTTTCGTCCCTGACATTCTTGAAACATGCTACTTTCGTCCATAATCATGAGTTAATTGTCATTTGTGTCCCCATGGTTTGTCAAATTATTCAATTCAACCTTAGTTTTTTTTTGGACGGAATTAGTATGTTTAAGAATGTCAGGGACGAAATGATATAAATTTGAAATTTGGCCTGTACTGGTATAACTGAACAGACCACAGGGACGGAAATGACATTTAACTCTTAAAAAAATATTACATAACTTAAAAAAAAGAAACTAAAAAAACACAAGAAATAAAAATTAAACGTTAAACTTAACATATTTAAATAAAAAATCTAATTATCTGTCAGGCTGAAACGTGTTTGAAGTCACGGTTGTACGTGTGTCTGTAATCAACGAGGGCTACTTGTATGACCTTGTAACGCCTTGCAAAACTTTTCTTACCACCAGCAGTGCGGCCACACTTTTCATCAAAATACATATCGTTTTATACAAAAGCTTCCTTGTGGGTAACACATTTTGAAACACCTCGTCAATGAGCTATCTAAACTCATTTAAACTCGCTTTCTATACACGCACATGCACGTTTTACTTATGCTCAATGCCTTGAATCCTTTTAGACAAACGACCCTTTTTACGAACCTATCTTTTGTTCCTCGGAACTTTACACTTTTCGACACATTTCAAACTTACAAGTCTCGATTTTAACCCTCATTCTTTAGCCAAATCATTTTAAGTCTTCCTCTTGAATAAATTTCGGGACGAAATTTCCTAAAGGATGGGAGACTGTAACGCATTGCATTTTCTTATTTTCTATATTTAGAATATGTCGTTTGTATCATCTATATTTTTGGAAATAATTGTATATCGTATTCGTACTTCCGTTGTAATCCTTGTAATCGAGACTTAAATCATAATGGAATATACATTTTTATCCCTATACTTGTTATACACAATCGTACACCCATATACATGATGTCCATACTTGAAAACGTGACGTACTTGCATCATGCGTAACACTTATACTTATACATGCATATTACTCAATGTTCATACTCGATCCCGACCAATATATACATACATATAATTTATGACATGTTACACATGTTTATAATACCTTAGCTATCCATAAAATAACATAATATAACATCTAAACCCGTCACCTTGCATCAAAACAACAAAAACCAAACTCTTCACCCGGACCAGGTCCTTACGGACCGTAAGGGTGTAGCCTTACGGTCCGTAAGGCACTCTGGGTGGGACAGATTGTTTTGGCTCGCGAATTATGCACCGATCCCACACACCAAACCTCACCGAATCATCTCTAAACCTCATTAAAACTCACCCAACATCCTTATAACTCTTCCCTATAAATACCAACCCTATTCCACACTATTTCCACTTTCCAAACTCCATACAATCTCATTCAAACACTCTCAAATCATCTCAAGAACACTCCACATCAGAATTTTCGGGCAGATTATACCTTCTTCACCAAAGTAAGCATAACTTCCTCAAAACTTGGTCTGTTTACTTGATTCTTCTTCCATATTACTTGGATAATCATTAGGGTTGAATCCAAGGGTCCTCCATGGAGAATCCAGACCTGGAAATGCCCCTAAATTGTCCCAAAACTTTCTGTTTGTTTTCAAACTCTTTCAAAACTTGTTTATGTTCATCAAACTTGAGTCTAACTCATCTCAGACCTATGTCCGAATGCTTACAACACTTCTTGTGGTTGGCTAGGCTTAAAAACAAGGTTGAGACATGCAAACATGATGATTTATCCATACAAACTTTCTGTTTTCATAGAACTTCAAGCTCACAAGTGGTGCAAGTTCATAACTTGTTCATGTGTGTCCACCATGGTTAGGCTTGGCTATCCTAAACCTCGAGATCACTTGATGCTTTCTTACATTAGTGATGCATTAGTTCATTTTTTATTGTACATTCATGACCCTCCTTGTTGTCTGTGACAACAAATGTAGTGGTGAATCATATAAAGAGGTTAAATGGATGTTCATCATCCTACCTCCATGCTTGACTTACTTGAATATAAAAGAGGTTCCTAAATGGGTGTTCATCATCCTACCTCATGCTTGACTTATAACATGTGTATCTACATAAACTATATATATATGAACTATAATATAGATCATTAAAACCGAACCCTTGATGATGATTAAGTAGTCACCTATCAAGTTAATAAGTTTATCACTAAAGTATGTAGTTCCTTGTCACGATTCTAATAGGTCTCGAACCTATGAAACCATATTAAACCCTTTCGGGTTATCATTAGTGTCAAGAACAAGTGCTATGTCTAGTGATTATTTTCATACATAATACTTTAGTCTTATTTTCGTAATCTTGCTCGAATAATCCGAATCTACCGTTACACTCATAACTAATACCTGAGTTCTTCTTATAGAAGGACAAGGTGCCAAACTCTAAACATCACAACAAAGCTCCTGGGATTTCTTAAGTGGAACACTTAGCAAAACCGTGAGTACACTCGACCCATTTACCGTTTTAACCACTTTTGGGTTGTAACATATTTACCTATTAAAATACACATATCACAAACTCATGCTTTTACATGCTCAATCCTTATACATGAATACTTGTTATGCCTAGATACATGCTTGATCATTAACTTAGCTAGCCCAACTTATCATATATAGCGCTATAGGAGTAGCACGCCGCCCGTCGGGGTTATGTTAAGATACTCATTCTCATTTTAGTCTTGTCACTTTTGTGGCAAGGGAAGCTCGATCTCGTTAAAACTTTTGTGGAAACTCGGGGTTTGATCTAGTATTGCATGATTAGTATGAACTTTGCTTACAATTACCATGTGGATTCGAGTTACACTTTTATACTTATGCTATGTATCACCAAACTTGTGAGCTCGCCTTTGTTTTGAATTGAACTCGTATTTTTAACATGTTACAGGTTGATGAAGACTTTGCCATGAAATTGGAGTAGTGATGATTTGTACTCGTCTTTAATTTCTAAATTGTTGTAATTGACTTAATGATGTATTTTGACAATGTTATCGTTGAATGAATGAAATATGGGTTTTGTTTAAATATTGCCACCAATTAGTATTTATGAGCAATGAGCAATCTATTTCGTCCCGCCTTGATGTTTCCGCCATCGGTTGGGGTGTGACAGATTGGTATCAGAGCCATAACTATAGGGAATTAGGTAGAATTGCCATGCCTTCGACCTAGTCTATAGTTTAGCACCACATTAGACCATACGTGATTCGCATGCTAATTTCTTGAAATGTCTCTTATGTGTTAAATTCATGAAATACCTTACATGTTCATACTCGTTACATTATTTCAATTACACGCCTTTCCTAATGCATTTTACTCGATTATACTAAATTCGAAGACACTCGTAATGCAAACGAGACGATTTGCACCAAGATAGGCCCAATGGCCCACAATTTTTGGTGAAATCCCTCATTCCGCTTATTCTTTATTTTACACGAAGTTACACCATCAAGTTAGGAGTGACATCCACACCTTGATGCAAAACTTCCCATTCAAACTCTAGTGGACACTCGTAAAGTGTCGGAATTAATTTTGACCCGACGAGTACCAACCACACCTAGGGTACGAAATCGTCAAGTTAGGGTGAAACCAACACCTTGTAGATTGAGTCCTGTTCCTCGATTTCTCATCTCGCCAAAGTCTCGATTTTTCCAATCCATTAGAGACGTGTAGTAACTGGAAGGGTAAAATGTCGTTAATCGCTTCTCGACGAGAGCATTTTACCTATAGGCCAAATCACGTTTCTCTAATTCGAAAGGATCTTCGATTTACTTTGGAATAGTTGACGTTTCCCTACCCGAAACAATCTAATACTTTATGAGCCTCTCTTTTATGCTATTTCAATATATTTGTGAAATTCTTATACTTGTTACCTCCTCTTTTCAAATTTCAAATTATCTAAAGGTTTCTACGCAAATCATACTAAACTTTGTTTTTCATACATCTATATGTCATCCACATGCATGATTTCAAAAACGTCACCAACTAGAATTACATTTCTTGTAACCCCAAAATGGAGACATTTCATCGAGAAAGGAGTGGTTTCCTTACCTTGACGATTAACTCCGCTCTTTCCTTTCTTGAAACAACCTCACCAACGGGTTAGGGGTGATCCCCTTACCTAGGTGATCATTACCAAAATTTTCCTTTAAAATACTTTATTATGCCAACACGATCATGTTTTCGTCAAAATCGCTACTTGTATCAATTCCAAAATGCGTTGTTTATCAAACGTAGTTCTTACTCTACAATCTATTTTCACATAACTCACACACACGAAATTATTAATCATACCTTAAAACGTTTTTTTTTCTTACCCGAATTTCAAAACCTTATGAAATGCTACCTATCAACTTAATCGGTCCAATGAATCCCTTGCCACGAACTTCATACTTAACCTAACCACTAAGACACGCTCAAATTATATCATTATGCTAAAGACTTTCATTCTCAATCAAAATCAAACCAACATTTCTCACATACCTATAAGATTTTATAGATATTATAAGAATGTTTTACTAAAACTCCTTTCAAAATCAACGAACCATTTGTTAAAACACTTATTTTCGACGATCACTAGATTCACTATGCTAAATTTCTTTCTAAGTATCAACGTTTTCACGAGAACATCCAAATTTCAAATTCCATATTTTAATGCAAAATTATTTTAAAATGATGCAAACTTACTTTTTTTGAAACCCTTTTCATACACCGCCCAATATATACATACATATACTTTATGACATGTTACACATGTTTATAATACCTTAGCTATCCATAAAATAACATAATATAACATCTAAACCCATCACCTTGCATCAAACAACAAAACCAAACTCTTCACGCGGACTAGGTCCTTACGGACCTCAAGGGTGTAGCCTTACGGTCCATAAGGCACTCTGGGCGGGACAGATTGTTTTGGCTCGCGAATTATGCACGGATCCCACACACCAAACCTCACCCAATCACCTCTAAACCTCATTATAACTCACCCAACATCCTCCTAACTCTTCCCTATAAATACCAACCCTATTCCACACCATTTCCACTTTCTAAACTCCATCCAATCTCACTCAAACACTCTCAAATCATCTCAAGAACACTCCACATCAGAATTTTCGGGCATATTATACCTTCTTCACCAAACTGAGCATAACTTCCTCAAAACTTGGTCTTTTTACTTGATTCTTCTTCCATATTACTTGGATAATCATTAGGGTTGAGTCCAAGGGTCCTCCATGGAGAATCCAGACCTGGAAATGCCCCTAAATTGTCCCAAAACTTTCTGTTTGTTTTCAAACTCTTTCAAAACTTGTTTATGTTCATCAAACTTGAGTCTAACTCATCTCAGACCTATGTCCGAATGCTTACAACACTTCTTGTGGTTGGTTAGGCTTAAAAACAAGGTTGAGACATGCAAACATGAGGATTTATCCTTACAAACTTTCTGTTTTCATAGAGCTTCAAGCTCACAAGTGGTGCAAGTTCATAACTTGTTCATGTGTGTCCACCATGGTTAGGCTTGGCTATCCTAAACCTCGAGACCACACATCACTTGATGCTCTCTTAGATTAGTGATGCATTAGTTCATTTCTTTTTGTACATTCATGACCCTCCTTGTTGTCTATGACAACTCGTGTAGTGGTGAATCATAAAAAGAGGTTCAATGGATGTTCATCATCCTACCTCCATGCTTGACTTACTTGAATGTTCGGTATGTATGCGTCACGTTTGCATGGGTGGAAGACCATCCTTTTAGGAACTACTAAGGGTGTGGAGGATAGTCTTCCCCCTTTTTTATTACTTTTTTTTTTAATTTAGTAAAATCATAAATTTAAAATAAATAAAAATAAAAAAAATGTTACATTTATTAAATGATACCTAAAGTTACATTAAAAAACCTACAATTAAAAAAAAATACACAATACGAATCCTACATTAAAACAAACGTTATAATTATTAAAAAAAATAAACTACTCGTTGTTTTCTCCGAGATTCCAAATGTCTTCGATCAAGTCTGAATATTGTACGGCTCCCCTGGTATCCGTCGAACCCGACAAAGTGGAAGATGACATTGTCTATTTTTTAGAAAAGGTTTTTTTGTAAAGGGGTTTTTTTGAAGATAAATATTTGAAGAGTGTGTGTGAATTTGTGTATAAAAAAGGTTAAATGAATGGGTATTTATAGGTTTTAAAAACATTATTTTTTTATAAATAGCCGTTGTTGAACGGTATTATTTTGTTGGGGTGGCCCACATTCAAGCTCGTCTCAAACGTCCAAGTTTTGCCGGTTGCGCCGCAACGAGGGGGAGGGGGCGATGTGGGACGAGGGCGACAACCCAAAGCCGGGGGGGGGGGGGGGGCGATCCCCACACCCCTTGGTCTTAATTTTCTTTCTTTTCTCGTGACAATGGCGACACCTCTAGAAAACCATCACCTCTGATTGCATAACTCTTTTCCTTTCTTAACCACCATTGTTTCACCACAGCTACAACCCCACAGCGGGGCGGTTCCCCATCTTTGGAAAACGACTCTCAAAACCTCAAACACCAAGCACTGATATCAATTGTTGGAAATCAGATCCTTAATCAAACACACAAACACAATATAAACCAACTCGTTCGACTCTTTTATTATTACCAATGAAAGATACACCAAATTACAATAGAACTAACCATCTATTTATACTAGACTCATTCTGATTCTAACCCAACTGTAACTCTATTAAAAAAAAGACTAACTAGATTAACCTATCTAATAAAAAAAATCAAACTATTTAAAATAAATAAACCAAGCTATATTTATCTTGAACCCATTTGAATTATCTTTTAACTTATTTGAACTTTTTAAATAATCCACCAATTGAACCCATTTGAATTATCTTTAGGTCACTTTAACTCATTTAAATAATCCACCAAATTTGAATTATCTTAATGGCCGCTGACATTCTTGTTTTTGGATGGAAAGGAGGGAAACACGCTTGCGTCGATTTGATAGGGGTGTCTCCCCTCGTTGGGCTAAGAGACCAAGGGTTTGTGGCGGCCATGTGATAACCAAGGCGGAGACGGGTAAAGTAGCTAAGCACGAAAAAGCTTGCATCGAGAATCAACACGTGTTCGTCCCGTTCACTTTTGATACCTTTGGGGCTCTCGCCCCTGACGCGGTGCGGTTCCTCAAGCGGGTTCAGCAGGTGGTAAGCGGTAACACCGTGCATGTTAAGGGACAGAATTTTGTGTTTAGCATGGTAGGGCTTGTTATTCTAAAGGGGGTAGCGGTACAACTTGTTACCCGTTTACCTGCCACTAGTCTGTAATCGTCTCGGTATTAAATTACAAACGTTGTTTTTTATCTAAGATGGGAAAGTTGAAATTTAAAATTAATCATCTATACTACGAGCATAATATGATTAATTAGATACATAGTTAAACAATCTGATGAAGAAATCTGACGTTATACTTGGGTTCTTGTAACATATCTCTTTTCTACCATCGACCAATATACCTGGGGTCAGTGATTGTTTCATTATATGGCATTATGCATCGATAAGGAGTAGTTGTAAATATTACAAGCCGACCCATAGACCAATTGGTTTGTGGAGAGGTGGGAAGGTTTTCTCTTCGGGTTCCTGCCCAGGTGACAGCGGTTCAAATCACGGGTATGCAAATTTATGCAAAGCCTTCAGGCGAAGGGTCGAAACAGCCCGCATGCGCGTGGATTCAAACTCGGAGGGGGGGGGGGTAGGTCGCTGGCCGTGGTCCTAACCCGATGAGTTCTTTACTGTCCAAAAAAAGATGTAAATATTACAAACAAAAATATTTATAAGCAAGTTATCATAAATTTGAATGCTGGATAACCAAATAAAGTTAGTATAACTTTATTTATTTCTTTAGCACTGTACACACGGCAAGAAGATAATTTATTTGGCTATATTATAACTACCTTGTATTT
Source organism: Scalesia atractyloides (assembly GCA_947069175.1). Lineage (NCBI taxonomy): Eukaryota > Viridiplantae > Streptophyta > Magnoliopsida > Asterales > Asteraceae > Scalesia > Scalesia atractyloides. Next base: position 24,094,610 of record CAMTDV010000014.1, on the reverse strand, counting down.
TAGATAACATATTTACAGGTTTACTGTAACGCCTCGTATTTCCAAGATTTATTATTTTTATAAAAATTCACGCTCGTTTTCTATTTCCTGAGTCGCAACTTCAATCGGATCGAAAACGGTTTAAAATCGGAAAAACTACGCGTTTTTACGCGTTTTAACGAAACGACAACTGAACGCAATCATTTTCGAGCGCCGACGTTTAAATCGCGTGTTTAAACCTAAAAATGATATTATACCCTATTATGTCACGTTCAGGTTCGAAAACGGGTTTCAGAACCATAACGGGCCGCGTAAAACACATGAACCGGGCCTTAGACCCAACACACTCAAAACCCTAGCCTATATTGTAACATCCGTCAAAAACGGATTTACCAAACCCGCTCCGTTTATCAACCGAACAGTCAGTCAAAATTTTCGTTGCGAATTAAATGCCCAAAATATTTTTAAACGATCCGTAATCAATTATTATACGCGAACATATATTTAGTTTTTGAAAAACTGTCAAGAAACGCAAAATAAAAATGATTTGTTTCAGCCGGGTTTCGAACCCGGGTCTGTACCGAGTCACTCAGTGACTTATCTTCACACACACAAACCACTGCGCCGCTAGTCATGTTTGATGAATAATAGAATCATTTAATTGATATAGTGACTTTACGAATTCAAAACCGGCGCCTAAACGATTCAGTCGTCGGAATCCCGGAATATTCGCGAGTCTTAACTACGATTTACGTTATAACGTAAACCTTTAATCACTTATCGGTTATAACCGATGTTTGAAGTCCGCGACACATTTCAAAACCGCCGGAAAAATTAAACCGTTGAATACAGTCCAAAATCAGACCAAATACATTGCGATTTTCCCCTATAAATTGACCCACAACCGACGACAAACACTTTCGCTCAAAAATCACATCTTTTTACGGCGTATTTTCACTCGCCGGAACTTTCCTGTTTTTCGCCGGAAAACCGTGTTTTAATCCCTGAGCTTTATTGAATCCCCTAAACCTTCACCGAAGTCACCCTTACCTTTTTCCAAGTTTTCTGGAGACTAGCTACTACAAGGAACACGTCGCCGGAGTTGAATTCAGTCGCCGGATTTTCTGCCGGAAAACAGAGAGTTCAGTCGGTATATTTCTCCGCTCAGTTTCCTTTCCTTTCACTTTTATCTTATCTTAATCGACGGTAAAACACTAATAAATCGGATAAAATCTTGAACCAGTCTGTCACCGATTTCTGGTTATTCTTTCGGTGAAGAAGATGAAGACTTGTTATCATATAAGTTTAATTAAAATCATGAAATTAAACGGGTTAGACACACAGTCCAGTGGTGGACTGTGTGCACATATAAAACGCAAAACGTCTCGAGTTCGATTCCCGTCTCACACACGCTGCCTTAATAAAATGCATTTTTTTGTTACTGAACCGGATCGCCTTAGTTATATGTTAAGTATATTGATAACCAGAATAATAACCAAGTTAGACACACAGTCCAGCGGTGGACTGTGTGTTTGTTTATATCACAGGTCACGAGTTCGAGTCCGGTCCTCAGCACCGACTCGGACAATTATCTTTTCTTTTAAATAAGGCAGAAAAGGAAATATCTATTTTGTATTTAAGTATAATAAAAACCGAATATTATAACATGTTGAACACACAGTCCAGCGGTGGACTGTGTGTTGGATTGAACCACAGGTCCCGGGTTCGAGACCTGTGGTGTGCATGACCGTTTCGATTAATCTGTTTTTAAAATAAAAATGATTTTCGGTTTAATCTAATTAATATATATATATAATTAAAATCAGATATAGAACGGGTTAGACACGTAGCTCAGTTGGTAGAGCTGCGTGCACGCGTACGGGAGGTCTCGGGTTCGAGCCTCACTCAGCGCACAACAATATGCCTCAAAACCGGTCAACGACCAGTCAAAGTCAACTGGTCAATGTTACTGTAGCAGAAAAAAATAAAATATTTTTTATTATTTTTATTTAATTATTTTAAGTAAAAATCAATTATAAATACTTAAAAATAACATTTTTAAGATTTGAAAATAGCCTCAAACTCACAAAAATACACCCAACAAGCCTACTAAAATAGTTTAATAAAATCCGTTTACTCACCAAACCATAATGCGATTTATCTAGGTTAAATCTCACTCGTGGTTAAAACCACTTCGCGTGCATTCATCATCATCAACCGAACGCACCCACTGTGAGTGAATCTTACAATTCCCCCTTTTAAATTACACGTTTTGGGGTGTGTCATGTGTTTTGAATTAATTAATTATTTATTTAAACTTGTGCCATACCACATCATGACTTAAACTTAGATTGATTTATTGTTGTGATTTATTTATATTCCGTTTGTCAAATTACATGAAACTCATACATTAAGCCCATCAGTTCCTCGTGGGAATCGAGTAGAACATCGCGTGCTTCAATTCAAATTCATTATTATTCATGTGTGTATCATTGAGTTTATATTGTTTGTGGTTGTGTTATTCATATAATCATGTTTATGCAATTCATTCATCAGGCCCCTCAGCTCCTCGTGAGAGACGAGTTGAGCATCGCGTGCCTTTAATTGTTCCATTATTATTCATGAGTGTTTCATTTAACATATTATGATTGTTGATCAAGTTAAATCTAATTTTATTCATGTTTGGTTGTGCACATATTTCATAATCAATTTAAATGAATTGTTCAAATGTTTTCCATAGGATTCACTCGCCAACATTATGTTGATCCAAAAACCTTTTTACACATGATACAGGTGAACAGGTTGAAGCAAGGATAGCATAGGATATGCCTTAGAAGAGAAACAAAGGAGTTAGATTGTTAGTTAGATCATGTTGTAGCAATCATTGTAAACTTTCATTTAATTTGTATTAATGAATATGAAACATTTAATAAATGTCATGAGCTTTGATGATAACCCAATCATGCCCCGATCACCTTATCCGCTGCGGGTTGGGGTGTGACAGATTGGTATCAGAGCCATGACTATAGGGATATAGGATAGGTTATTAGACCCTTAGAGCCTATACTATAGTCTGCCTAAATTTTAAATTGATTAGGTGGTTACATACAAACTTGTGATATTTATTTGTTTCATATTTGATTACATTTCAGTCAAACATACATGCTCATATACATGTTCATTATACATATATACATATTCATTATACATATATCGATGTTCATGTATTCAATTTATTTTCATATTCTCATTATCCAAAGATTTTATGCAATTTTCAAATCTCATCAAAGTAAGTTCTGCAACGGGCATGTAGTAACTGGAAGGGTACGAGTACCGGTAGTCGGAACGTCCTGTCTAGGCTGGCATTCGTATAAATCCAATATAACGGACCAGTTTGCCTACCTGGGGACCAACGATGAGAGTACGAAGGACCTATTAGGCCAAAGCATGCCACACCAAACGTCGTTCGAACTAACCCTACTTTGAGGTGTCACCGTGTCTACACCTGGACACATTCCGAACATCACACGTTGTATACATATTTCTCGATTTTCACCGGGTTTTGTGTACGCAACCAGGCAGAAACCGTGCGAACCATATGAAAAACCGGTAATTCATGGGGGCCCACATGATTACATAAGGTAAAGTATGGCGGCATGACGGGCCTAACAGCGAGCAAAGCCAAAGACATCCTATGGATGTAGTATTTTTGTATAATTATTTTATGAATGTTCATTCTTGAATGCGACCCACGATCTCAAAAGCATCCAACTCATACCCTTGTCATGTATTCATTGTAGATGTCTTCTAACCTCGCCCGTAGGAAGACGAGAGCAAGAAAAGCCCGCGAACGCATGGCTACCTTAATCGCTCAACAAATGGCTGCTGTAATACCCAATATTGTAATCCAAGTTCAACAAGCACTTACCAATAATCCTGTCAACCAGGCAAACCAAAACATTTTCAACTCTTCCCCAAACACCACTAAATGCACCTACAAGCATTTCAAATCATGCGACCCTCCGAAATATAAAGGGACTGAAGGTGTCACCGCACTCCTCCATTGGTTTGAAGAAATGGAGAATACTTTTCTAAATTGCGATTGCCCTGATGATCGCAAAGCGCGTTATGCTACCAGTCGACTATATGGGATAGCACTTACTTGGTGGAATACAGAGAAGGCAAAACGAGGTGTTGAAGATGCTATGTCCCTAACTTTGAACGAATTGAAGGAAATCATGACCAGACGATTTTGTCCAAGGAGCGAAATCAAGAAGCTAGAAGATGAATTTTACTCATTGAAGCAAGTGGAAGGAGACCACACCACCTACAACAAAAGGTTCCTCGAATTACATCAAATGGTTCCCAACATGTTTACTCCCCTCTACCGTTTGATCGAGCACTACATTCGTGGTCTTCCGTCAAAGATTCAAGACCCCGTGATAAGTACCAAGCCTGCAACTTTGGAAGCAGCAATGGAGCTAGCAATAGAGCTCACCGAGAACCGAATCCGAAACAAAGACTTCGAGGAAGAGAAGAAGAAGGATAAAGAATCAACTGAAACCTCCGAATCCCCTTCTCAACCCGAATCCCCTTCTCAACCCAAACCTAAGAGAAGAAGAGTCGGGCGACTTTTCGCTGCTACTCAACGAAATCAACCAGTTTTTCACGCTATACCCATCCGAGCTGTCCCAATCACCCAAGTGGCACCCAACTCAGCTTACCCAAATAAGAAACCATATCTTGGACCTCACCCTCAATGCAACCACTGTTTTTATCACCATCCCCTTACTTTACCTTGCCGGCTATGTACAACTTGTGGACGTTATGGTCATTTGAGCAATGTTTGTCGCACCTTTCAAGACCAAACCTTTTTCCCTACTCAAAACATGGCCCAAACTTATCACCAACCTCAATACCCCATGTTCCCATATGCTCGAGCTTGCTTCAATTGTGGCGACCCTACCCACTTTAGAAACACATGCCCTCAATTGGTAAACGTTATCAACACTCAAGCCCAATCAAACCCAGTTAACCAAGTAAACCAAGAAAACCCAACCACTATGCCACCAGCAAGAGGAAGAGTCTTCAATATCAACGCCAACCCTGTCGAAGATAATGACGGCCCAAACGAAGATACTCAGCTAGTCCTTTTCGCCGAAGATCCAGATTCAACTCCTGTTGTTTAGTCTTATGTTTTCTTTAACACATGTGTAGACTGTTAGAGTAATTATGGTATATTATATATATTGTTTTCAGTATACGATTTTGCCGAGGCCGTGGCTCCCCATCCATCGAGGTTGAGTTGGATCCCCATTTTATTATGTGGTTGATCTTGGCGTGCCCGCACGATCGGCTCCGTTTGTTGAGCCTTGATCGGTTACGTAATATTACATTTCAAGTACATGCAATACGCTCGGCTCCGTTTGATTGAGCCTTGAGTGCACAGTTCAATTTACATTTCAAGTTCATGCAATACGCTCGGCTCCGTTTGATTGAGCCTTGAGTGCACAGTTCAATTTACATTTCAAGTTCATGCAATACGCTCGGCTCCGTTTGATTGAGCCTTGAGTGCACAGTTCAATTTACATTTCAAGTTCATGCAATACGTTCGGCTCCGTTTGATTGAGCCTTGAGCGCACCTACAATTTCATTATCAGTATCTTGTGGTTGTGGTGTTTGTAGTAGAGTCGCATCGAACTAACCATAACTTTCGGATAAAGTCAACGAAAATTTGACAAGGATATGGTGGATACGCCGATGGTACTTCCTATATATAAGTATTCTTGTCAAATGATCGGAGGCATTATCAGGCGATTATGAGAGGTTCCATGCATAGGCTGTTTGTGTGGTTAAGTTATTCATATTCAGTACATGCAATATGTTCGGCTCCGTTTGATTGAGCCTTGAGCACACAATTTCAATTTCAGTACATTCAATATGTTCGGCTCCGTTTGATTGAGCCTTGAGCACACAATTTCAATTTCAGTACATTCAATATGTTCGGCTCCGTTTGATTGAGCCTTGAGCACACAATTTCATTTTCAGTACATGCAATACGATCGGCTCCGTTCGATTGAGCCTTGATCGCACAGATATGTTTCATTTCAGTAATTTATGTTTGTTGTATTGATTGTAGAGTTATAGGACTAATCATAATTCACTGTTAAAACCAATGAAAATTTGACAAGAATATGGTGGATACGCCGCTGGTACTTCCTATATATAAGTATTCTTGTCAAAGGATCAAAGGCATTAACGGATGGTTATGAGGAGTTCTATGTAGGATTTATTAGTTTCTTGGTAACCAATCATAACTGGTGGATAAAATTAATGAAAATTTGGCAAGAATATGGTGGATACGCCGCTGGTACTTCCTATATATAAGTATTCTTGCCAAAGGATCAGAGGCATTATCAGACGGTTATGAGAAGTTCCATGTAGGATTTATTATTTGCCTTGGTTGGAATTTGTGATACATTTATATCATCATGTTATTTAAAGAGATTGGATTGTGTTCCATTTCTACATAAATTAACCTCTCCATCATAACAAACGAGAGAGGAACTTCCATCATTCAAACATATATGGATTCAAATATTTGCTGTTGTGTTTATTCATGTTCAAATATTCGCTGATGTGTCTATTCATGTTCGAATATTGGCTATTGTGTTTATTCATGTTCAAATACTTGCTGTTGTGTTTATTCATGTTCAAATATTTGCTGATGTGTTCATTCATGTTCGAATATTTGCTGTTATGTTTATTCATGTTCAAATATTTGCTGATGTGTTCATTCATGTTTGGATATCAGCTGTTGTGTTTTTATTTATGTAGATTGTAGTGTTAGAAGTTTTGCCTTAGGATATAACCATATTTTTCCCAAACGTATCTAAACTCTTATGCATGATATCATTTTTAGAAAATCATTCCTGTTTATCAATATTCATACAGTAGGCAACAAAAAGCGATTCCTGAATAGGATACTTAACCTTTCCAAGGAACGTTACCGCCTCGAACAAAAATTTAAACCCTCATTTTGCTGAGCATACAACTGTCAAACAAAACATCATTATTCTTATAGTCAAAATATATCATTATTTAAATTTCGGGACGAAATTTCTAAAAAGCAGGGGATACTGTAACATCCGTCAAAAACGGATTTACCAAACCCGCTCCGTTTATCAACCGAACAGTCAGTCAAAATTTTCGTTGCGAATTAAATGCCCAAAATATTTTTAAACGATCCGTAATCAATTATTATACGCGAACATATATTTAGTTTTTGAAAAACTGTCAAGAAACGCAAAATAAAAATGATTTGTTTCAGCCGGGTTTCGAACCCGGGTCTGTACCGAGTCACTCAGTGACTTATCTTCACACACACAAACCACTGCGCCGCTAGTCATGTTTGATGAATAATAGAATCATTTAATTGATATAGTGACTTTACGAATTCAAAACCGGCGCCTAAACGATTCAGTCGTCGGAATCCCGGAATATTCGCGAGTCTTAACTACGATTTACGTTATAACGTAAACCTTTAATCACTTATCGGTTATAACCGATGTTTGAAGTCCGCGACACATTTCAAAACCGCCGGAAAAATTAAACCGTTGAATACAGTCCAAAATCAGACCAAATACATTGCGATTTTCCCCTATAAATTGACCCACAACCGACGACAAACACTTTCGCTCAAAAATCACATCTTTTTACGGCGTATTTTCACTCGCCGGAACTTTCCTGTTTTTCGCCGGAAAACCGTGTTTTAATCCCTGAGCTTTATTGAATCCCCTAAACCTTCACCGAAGTCACCCTTACCTTTTTCCAAGTTTTCTGGAGACTAGCTACTACAAGGAACACGTCGCCGGAGTTGAATTCAGTCGCCGGATTTTCTGCCGGAAAACAGAGAGTTCAGTCGGTATATTTCTCCGCTCAGTTTCCTTTCCTTTCACTTTTATCTTATCTTAATCGACGGTAAAACACTAATAAATCGGATAAAATCTTGAACCAGTCTGTCACCGATTTCTGGTTATTCTTTCGGTGAAGAAGATGAAGACTTGTTATCATATAAGTTTAATTAAAATCATGAAATTAAACGGGTTAGACACACAGTCCAGTGGTGGACTGTGTGCACATATAAAACGCAAAACGTCTCGAGTTCGATTCCCGTCTCACACACGCTGCCTTAATAAAATGCATTTTTTTGTTACTGAACCGGATCGCCTTAGTTATATGTTAAGTATATTGATAACCAGAATAATAACCAAGTTAGACACACAGTCCAGCGGTGGACTGTGTGTTTGTTTATATCACAGGTCACGAGTTCGAGTCCGGTCCTCAGCACCGACTCGGACAATTATCTTTTCTTTTAAATAAGGCAGAAAAGGAAATATCTATTTTGTATTTAAGTATAATAAAAACCGAATATTATAACATGTTGAACACACAGTCCAGCGGTGGACTGTGTGTTGGATTGAACCACAGGTCCCGGGTTCGAGACCTGTGGTGTGCATGACCGTTTCGATTAATCTGTTTTTAAAATAAAAATGATTTTCGGTTTAATCTAATTAATATATATATATAATTAAAATCAGATATAGAACGGGTTAGACACGTAGCTCAGTTGGTAGAGCTGCGTGCACGCGTACGGGAGGTCTCGGGTTCGAGCCTCACTCAGCGCACAACAATATGCCTCAAAACCGGTCAACGACCAGTCAAAGTCAACTGGTCAATGTTACTGTAGCAGAAAAAAATAAAATATTTTTTATTATTTTTATTTAATTATTTTAAGTAAAAATCAATTATAAATACTTAAAAATAACATTTTTAAGATTTGAAAATAGCCTCAAACTCACAAAAATACACCCAACAAGCCTACTAAAATAGTTTAATAAAATCCGTTTACTCACCAAACCATAATGCGATTTATCTAGGTTAAATCTCACTCGTGGTTAAAACCACTTCGCGTGCATTCATCATCATCAACCGAACGCACCCACTGTGAGTGAATCTTACAATTCCCCCTTTTAAATTACACGTTTTGGGGTGTGTCATGTGTTTTGAATTAATTAATTATTTATTTAAACTTGTGCCATACCACATCATGACTTAAACTTAGATTGATTTATTGTTGTGATTTATTTATATTCCGTTTGTCAAATTACATGAAACTCATACATTAAGCCCATCAGTTCCTCGTGGGAATCGAGTAGAACATCGCGTGCTTCAATTCAAATTCATTATTATTCATGTGTGTATCATTGAGTTTATATTGTTTGTGGTTGTGTTATTCATATAATCATGTTTATGCAATTCATTCATCAGGCCCCTCAGCTCCTCGTGAGAGACGAGTTGAGCATCGCGTGCCTTTAATTGTTCCATTATTATTCATGAGTGTTTCATTTAACATATTATGATTGTTGATCAAGTTAAATCTAATTTTATTCATGTTTGGTTGTGCACATATTTCATAATCAATTTAAATGAATTGTTCAAATGTTTTCCATAGGATTCACTCGCCAACATTATGTTGATCCAAAAACCTTTTTACACATGATACAGGTGAACAGGTTGAAGCAAGGATAGCATAGGATATGCCTTAGAAGAGAAACAAAGGAGTTAGATTGTTAGTTAGATCATGTTGTAGCAATCATTGTAAACTTTCATTTAATTTGTATTAATGAATATGAAACATTTAATAAATGTCATGAGCTTTGATGATAACCCAATCATGCCCCGATCACCTTATCCGCTGCGGGTTGGGGTGTGACAGATTGGTATCAGAGCCATGACTATAGGGATATAGGATAGGTTATTAGACCCTTAGAGCCTATACTATAGTCTGCCTAAATTTTAAATTGATTAGGTGGTTACATACAAACTTGTGATATTTATTTGTTTCATATTTGATTACATTTCAGTCAAACATACATGCTCATATACATGTTCATTATACATATATACATATTCATTATACATATATCGATGTTCATGTATTCAATTTATTTTCATATTCTCATTATCCAAAGATTTTATGCAATTTTCAAATCTCATCAAAGTAAGTTCTGCAACGGGCATGTAGTAACTGGAAGGGTACGAGTACCGGTAGTCGGAACGTCCTGTCTAGGCTGGCATTCGTATAAATCCAATATAACGGACCAGTTTGCCTACCTGGGGACCAACGATGAGAGTACGAAGGACCTATTAGGCCAAAGCATGCCACACCAAACGTCGTTCGAACTAACCCTACTTTGAGGTGTCACCGTGTCTACACCTGGACACATTCCGAACATCACACGTTGTATACATATTTCTCGATTTTCACCGGGTTTTGTGTACGCAACCAGGCAGAAACCGTGCGAACCATATGAAAAACCGGTAATTCATGGGGGCCCACATGATTACATAAGGTAAAGTATGGCGGCATGACGGGCCTAACAGCGAGCAAAGCCAAAGACATCCTATGGATGTAGTATTTTTGTATAATTATTTTATGAATGTTCATTCTTGAATGCGACCCACGATCTCAAAAGCATCCAACTCATACCCTTGTCATGTATTCATTGTAGATGTCTTCTAACCTCGCCCGTAGGAAGACGAGAGCAAGAAAAGCCCGCGAACGCATGGCTACCTTAATCGCTCAACAAATGGCTGCTGTAATACCCAATATTGTAATCCAAGTTCAACAAGCACTTACCAATAATCCTGTCAACCAGGCAAACCAAAACATTTTCAACTCTTCCCCAAACACCACTAAATGCACCTACAAGCATTTCAAATCATGCGACCCTCCGAAATATAAAGGGACTGAAGGTGTCACCGCACTCCTCCATTGGTTTGAAGAAATGGAGAATACTTTTCTAAATTGCGATTGCCCTGATGATCGCAAAGCGCGTTATGCTACCAGTCGACTATATGGGATAGCACTTACTTGGTGGAATACAGAGAAGGCAAAACGAGGTGTTGAAGATGCTATGTCCCTAACTTGGAACGAATTGAAGGAAATCATGACCAGACGATTTTGTCCAAGGAGCGAAATCAAGAAGCTAGAAGATGAATTTTACTCATTGAAGCAAGTGGAAGGAGACCACACCACCTACAACAAAAGGTTCCTCGAATTACATCAAATGGTTCCCAACATGTTTACTCCCCTCTACCGTTTGATCGAGCACTACATTCGTGGTCTTCCGTCAAAGATTCAAGACCCCGTGATAAGTACCAAGCCTGCAACTTTGGAAGCAGCAATGGAGCTAGCAATAGAGCTCACCGAGAACCGAATCCGAAACAAAGACTTCGAGGAAGAGAAGAAGAAGGATAAAGAATCAACTGAAACCTCCGAATCCCCTTCTCAACCCGAATCCCCTTCTCAACCCAAACCTAAGAGAAGAAGAGTCGGGCGACTTTTCGCTGCTACTCAACGAAATCAACCAGTTTTTCACGCTATACACCATCCGAGCTGTCCCAATCACCCAAGTGGCACCCAACTCAGCTTACCCAAATAAGAAACCATATCTTGGACCTCACCCTCAATGCAACCACTGTTTTTATCACCATCCCCTTACTTTACCTTGCCGGCTATGTACAACTTGTGGACGTTATGGTCATTTGAGCAATGTTTGTCGCACCTTTCAAGACCAAACCTTTTTCCCTACTCAAAACATGGCCCAAACTTATCACCAACCTCAATACCCCATGTTCCCATATGCTCGAGCTTGCTTCAATTGTGGCGACCCTACCCACTTTAGAAACACATGCCCTCAATTGGTAAACGTTATCAACACTCAAGCCCAATCAAACCCAGTTAACCAAGTAAACCAAGAAAACCCAACCACTATGCCACCAGCAAGAGGAAGAGTCTTCAATATCAACGCCAACCCTGTCGAAGATAATGACGGCCCAAACGAAGATACTCAGCTAGTCCTTTTCGCCGAAGATCCAGATTCAACTCCTGTTGTTTAGTCTTGTTACCCTTTCTTTCAAATTTCTAATTTATTTTAAGGTTTTTACGCAATTCATATTAAACCTTTTCATCCACTTATACATTATTTGCATACATGATTTCAAAACGTCATCAACTAGACTTATATTTCTCGAAAAGTCCGAAATGGAGACCGTCGTCGAGATAGGAGTGAATTCCTTACCTAGACGATCAAACTTCGTTTCCTTCCTTCCTTAAAACGACCTCACCAACGGATTAGGGGTGATTCACATACCTCGGTGATCGTTACCAACCCTCCTTCTTGGAGACTTTATTACACAAACCACATGTTTAAATTGTATACCTAAATCTCTTACCATGTTGTCAAAATTCTTACTTAGACGAATTTCAAAACGTACTATTTTATCAAACGTATTTCCCATCCGGTAATCTATTTCATATAAATCCCATACGCATATACTTGGTCAACACGTGAAACGTTTTGTTTTACGATTTTCAAAGCTCGACAGAATGCTACCTACCAACTTAATCGGTCCAAGGAATACCTTGCCCACAAGTCTTATGTTTAATTTAATCACTAAAACACGCTCCCGCAATAACTTTATGTTAAAAATTTTCGTTTGTAAAAAAAAATAAAAAATAAAAATAAAAAATCAAACCAATATCTTATAGGCATTATGGGATCGTTGTACTAAAGGTGTGTTTTGGATTGTTTTTGCAACCTAATATTTTGTTTTGTGCTTGGAGGCGCAAATATTAAATAAATAAATAAATAAAAATCTATTTTTAGTGTTTGGTAAAATATATATATATATATATATATATATATATATATATATATATATATATATATATAAACTGATTTGTTTTACGTATTTTAGAGATCAAAGCTCATCTATTTACAACTCTATATGTACATGTATATATATTTTTCAAACACTCAAATAGTTGATTACCTGATTATTGTGATATCAAATAACATAATCAAATCCAAACACTATCTTCCTACAGTATGTTTTGTTACAACTAATTATCTGATTTTGATTATTCAGAACGCATAATCTATTTTCAAAACTCAACCCCAAACACCCTCTAAATCTCTCATCGCGATTAAAAAAAAAACATTTTGCTAAACGTTTTTCAACGGTCATTAAATCAATTAACACGGATTTCCTCTCAAGGGTCAACGTTTCACAAGCACCACTAAATTTCAAATATCTTATATCCTTTGAAAACAATGCAAACCTACTATTTTAAGACCTTATCATACACCTCCGGAAATGTCACATGAGTTTCAAAACACGTAGGCAAGAAAACTTTATGAAGACCAACCATTTTCGACCTACTTAAATTCTTTTAAAACAAATGGTAGCACTCCCGTCCTTTACAAAATACGTAACACATAATCGATAAGTACTTTATATTCCTTTATATTCACACACTAGATCCTATATTCTAAGTTAAACTTAAGCCTATTTTAGAAGCGATAACCTCAAAGTTTTGCTCAAACAACAATACATGCGTATCCTGTTTAGTCAACTGTTGCATGACTTTTTAATCATATCATTCGCTTCACACACCCTGATCTCTCGACTATTTTATGTAAATAAATTCGTAGCATTCAATTCATATCATACGCACAATTATCATCTATTACACTTGTTGACGTTCATAATTATACACATATTCGTGTTCATGAAAATACGTGTCATCTTTCATGCTTGTTATAACACCTAATGGCATACCTCCCAACATCGTCCGTGGACAGGAGAGATTCCTGGCTCGTAAGTAATGCCCTACCTCTAAAATCACCAACGCGTTTTGGGCTTAATGCTAGTGGATGAGAGGAGAACTCCACAGTTAAGCGTGCTCAAGTGGGAGTAGTACTAGGATGGGTGACCTCCTGGGAAGTCTCCACCAGGGCAAACAAAAACAAAGCCGTGAGTTCCTGGATGGGCCACCCATCGAGGACAAAGCGGACAATATTGGCGATAACGAGTGGCAGGGGTGTTACACTTATACTTATCATCACATTCATGCATATACGTCTTATATCCATGCTTATACTTATTTCCATACTTATGCTTATACTCATACATATACCTATACTTGTACTCGTATTCATATTCGTGCCTATGCGCGAGCGAAACCCGAGGGATTCGCTTACGTGGGCCATAAGCTATTTGCACACAAACATGCCTACGCACTACATTCTTACACACACGCGAACTTATTTTCAGAATTTATGTACACCTTTATTCATGCGCTGCTAGTACAAGCTATGCGGATCATGTTATGATCGGTATAATCGCGGGTGCACACGGGATTATAGCGATAAGCGCATGAGAACCATAGAGTGTACTACAGCGTATGGTAACACACGGAACGTAACATTGCATCGAGTAACGAAACAGTCGCAACGTGGTCAAAACATGGTGGATACGCCACTGGTACTTCCTATACATAAGTGTTTTCACCATGCTGCCAAACTTTCGTAATACGTGCCATGAGAAATTCGGTGATTTACAGACCATAATGTGACCTAACACGCCAGCTTTAAAACAACTCACAACTGCATTGCTAAGTGCGCGCTACCCGATTATCCACGACGAGTCTTAATCCTTAACGTAACGTTTTCGTTTGTTCATATACATATGCCATCCTTACACGAGTATTCGTTGATCGAATCAATCGTCCGCTCTTATGCCTCCGTTACCCCCGTTAACCTTGTCTTCTTATACAACCTCGTTTATAATCAATCGTGTAAGCATTCAAACCCTAAATGCCTTCTTACTCTAAAGTTATCTCCCATTCTCGTTGAGGGCAACACACTTGATTGGCCGCTACCTCGATAACTAGCTTATTTTAAATACCTAACCTTCTCGTTTTCCATCATTAAGCAACTCTCTACAAAATCGAGATTTATTAACGTTCTTCAAGGTCGATAGAACTTTCTAACAACCTACGGTTCGACCACACTCACCATTAAACTGCATACCACTTCTTACGAGAGCTTTTCTGCTTAGATGGCATATCATTAAGTTATTCAAGCTCGTTTAAACCACTCTCCTATACGCATACTTACGCGCTTTACTTACGCTTGATGGCTTTAATCCTTCTAGTCAAGCAACTTCTTCTTGCAAACCTAACTCTTAGTTGCTCTAAACTTCATGCTTTCCCTCATGTGCCCAATCGTCCAAGTCTCAGTTTTGGACGATCTTTCTCTAACCAAATCTTTCTAAAGTCTTCCTCTTGAATAAATTTCGGGACGAAATTTCCTAAAGGAGGGGAGACTGTAACGCCTCGTATTTCCAAGATTTATTATTTTTATAAAAATTCACGCTCGTTTTCTATTTCCTGAGTCGCAACTTCAATCGGATCGAAAAACGGTTTAAAATCGGAAAACTACGCGTTTTTACGCGTTTTAACGAAACGACAACTGAACGCAATCATTTTCGAGCGCCGACGTTTAAATCGCGTGTTTAAACCTAAAAATGATATTATACCCTGTTATGTCACGTTCGGGTTCGAAAACGGGTTTCAGAACCATAACGGGCCGCGTAAAACACATGAACCGGGCCTTAGACCCAACACACTCAAAACCCTAGCCTATATAAACCTAACCCTCATCTTCTTCATTTGTAGAAAACCCTAGCCCCCACCTTTTTTCTTTGCTCTCTCCCGTGCGTGAACTCGCCACCAGAGTTGGGGCTCCGGCCAACTTCCGGCCGCCTTCTCCGGCCACACACTCCCTTGAACCAGTACACACTCCACTCAAGGCCAACCACTCACCTCCCTCTCCCCACTCTCGCGCGGACAAACGAACGGCCGACCACCATCATCGGTGGCGGCGCTCGGTGACGGCGGTAGGACCACCACCGCAGCGGCAGTGTGGTGGGTGGCGTTCTGTGGCGGTTGCGGCCAAGAAACGGTGGTTACGGGCGGTGGCAGCGGCGACGACAAAGACGACAGTTCTGCCGTTCTTTTCCGGTGAGTTCAAATTCTTTTTCGGCTCACGCTTCAGTCTCGGTTTGGGTCTCCATTCAGATTCGGGTTCGGATCGAACCCGGGTCAGCTTTGGTGTTCACTCCAGCAGCAGCGGCGGCGGCAGGAGTTCCGGTTTCAGTCAGTCAGTCTCGGGCCTGATGCATCTCGGTTCAGGGCTTGGTCCAGCTCGGGTTCTTGTCGGGTCAAATCTGGTCAACACCGGGTCAGCTCCGGGTCGAATCTCGGTTCAGTAAAGGTTAGTCTCAGTTCGGGTCTTGGTTTTGCTTCTATTTTGAATCCCGTTAATTCTTTTCATTCGGCAGGTTACGATTCGTTTCGGTGCAGTTCACGGCTCATGTTCAGCGGGTTCGGGTCTCGGTGCAGAGGTTCGGGTCAGCAGTGAGTCAATGACAGTTTTGGCTTCGGTTCGGGTCTCGTTTGGTGTTCGGTCAAACCAGGTCAACTGTGGTAAAACAGTCAACGGGTCAGCTTTGGTGTTCACTCGAGTTACAGAGACAGCGGTTCAGCTGTTCCGGTTCAGGTCACTCATCCCAAAGTCAGATTTGTTTCGGTCCGTGTTCAGTCCAGATACATTTCGGTTCAGGTACGGATCGTGCCTTGATTGTTTCAGTTTCACATTTGATTTAGTTGGTTTGTTGAGTTCACTTTTGGTTTCATCTCAGTTCAGTTTGGCGTCGGTCAACGGCAGTCAACAGCAGTTGTTTCGGTTCCGGCTCGAGTCAAACCTGGTCAACAATCAACGGGTTAACTCAGTTCAGTCTTGCTTCAAAGTTCGGGTCAAAATCAATCCACACTCGACTTGGTATAATGTCATGTTATTAATTATATTGTTTTGTATTTAATTAGTGTTATAATCACGTAACCGAACCTTATAAAATTTGTAGACATAAAAAGAGTATGTAAACATTTATAGTGTTTCGTCGATTCTTGCGTTGTTTATTGTTGTGTTTTGGAAAAATATATCGACACATATGTTGTCGGGATTGTCCAAAAACAAGAGGAAACTCTGCCCGTTTATCGACAAAATATGTCTATTTATTTTTTATCGACAAAATATATATATATATATATATTTATCATATCTCTCGACAAATATACTTATTTACTATACTTTCGACAAAACATACTTATTCATTATATTTATCGACAAAAAAAATATATATATATATTTATCATATCTCTCGACAAATATACTTATTTACTATACTTTCGACAAAACATACTTATTCATTGTATTCATCGACAAAATATAGATATATTTATCATATCTCTCGACAAATATACTTATTTATTTTACTTTCGACAAAACATATTTATTTTACTTTCGACAAATATATTTGTACACCATTCGACAATATACATATATATCTCATACAATTCGTTAGAATATAAATATATATATACCAAATATGCTTTTCGTCAAATATATATATTAATTATTTGACAACACTCATACAACCCTTTGATGAATTTAATTTAGAAATTCCTTTCTTAAACGATGTTAACTATACACGTACTTTCAACTCCAATTCGAATCCTCCGTCGTAGCTTCTATTATTCATGTACATTCGTTTGCCATTTTTAAGGTGACCTCGATGTCCCCTTTCTCCCACTCATCAACTCGTCGTGGAATTTCCAAAGAAGACTTAGCAATTCTGTGAGTACACTCGACCCGCATTTGTTTTTATCACTTTTTGGGTGTAACATGTTCCATATACAAAAATCACAAACACTTAAACTTTATGAAACGCACAAACAATCCTATACACATGACTACTTGAATCGTATACTTGTTGCTTGTCTAGGGATAAACGTTGTGCTATGCTTTAGTCATTAACTATTTTTAGCCTTTGTTTGACATGCTTAGCGCTATAGGAATTCACGCATCCACCTCCATCGTGTTATTCGTGAGGTCATGTTAAAACATCGTGATTGCGTTACGGGTTTGATTATTAGCATTGCATGCCTTGATATTGCTCTTGTATAGATTTGGTTGCCATGAGGATTGTTAAAACTTTATTCGTATACGTATGCTATGCTTAAACTTGTGTACTCGCCTTTGCTTTTGCATTGACTTTATTTTAAAACATGTTACAGGTTGAAGGAGATGACGCTATGAAAACAATATAGCAAGGACTAGATACACACAAATTAGACGTTAGGTTTAATGTCGACGTATCAATTTTGTTATGACTTTGCAAATGTTAGGTTGTTCTTTGTTTTGTTACATTGATGTATTTGACAATTCTTGTGAAATGAAATATGGTTTAATTAATTATTGTCACTTAATAATGTTGTGAGCAATAAGCAATCTCGTTTTCGTCTCATCCCGATGTTTCCGCCATCGGTTGGGGTGTTACAGATTGGTATCACAGCCATAACTATAGGGAATTAGGTAGATTGCTACGCTTTTGACCTAGTCTATAGTTAAGTACCATACTTGACCATACGTGATTCACATGCTAATTTCTTAAAACGTCTCTTATATGTTAAATTTATGAAATGCTTTACGTGTGCATACTCGTTACATTATTTCAATCATACGCCTTCCCTAATGCATTTTACTCGATTATACTAAACTCGAAAACACTCGTATTACACAAGTGAGACGACTTCACCAAAATAGGCGTGATATCCACAATTTGGTGAACGATTCTCATTACGCTTATTCTTTATTTTTTTTCACGAAGTTACACCATCAAGTTAGGAGTGACATCCACACCTTGATGGAAAACGTCCCATTCAAACTCTAGTGGACTCTCATCAAAGTGTCGAAATTAATTTTGACCCGAAGAGTGCCAACCACACTTAGGGTACGAAATCGTCGAGTTAGGGGTGAAACCCGCACCTTGTCGATTAAGTCCCATTCCTCGATTTTCAATCTCGCCAAAGTTTCGATTTTCCAATCGATTAGAGACGTGTAATAACTGGAAGGGTAAAATGCCGTTAATCGCTTCTCGACGAGAGCGTTTTACCTATAGGCCAAAGCACGTTTCTCTAATTCGAAAGGATCTTCGATTCACTTTGGAACAGTCGACGTTTCTCTACCCGAAACAGTCTAATGTTTTCTGAGACTCTCTTTTATACCATTTCAATTTACACATGACTTTTTATATACTTGTTACCCTTTCTTTCAAATTTCTAATTTATTTTAAGGTTTTTACGCAATTCATATTAAACCTTTTCATCCACTTATACATTATTTGCATACATGATTTCAAAACGTCATCAACTAGACTTATATTTCTCGAAAAGTCCGAAATGGAGACCGTCGTCGAGATAGGAGTGAATTCCTTACCTAGACGATCAAACTTCGTTTCCTTCCTTCCTTAAAACGACCTCACCAACGGATTAGGGGTGATTCACATACCTCGGTGATCGTTACCAACCCTCCTTCTTGGAGACTTTATTACACAAACCACATGTTTAAATTGTATACCTAAATCTCTTACCATGTTGTCAAAATTCTTACTTAGACGAATTTCAAAACGTACTATTTTATCAAACGTATTTCCCATCCGGTAATCTATTTCATATAAATCCCATACGCATATACTTGGTCAACACGTGAAACGTTTTGTTTTACGATTTTCAAAGCTCGACAGAATGCTACCTACCAACTTAATCGGTCCAAGGAATACCTTGCCCACAAGTCTTATGTTTAATTTAATCACTAAAACACGCTCCCGCAATAACTTTATGTTAAAAATTTTCGTTTGTAAAAAAAAATAAAAAATAAAAATAAAAAATCAAACCAATATCTTATAGGCATTATGGGATCGTTGTACTAAAGGTGTGTTTTGGATTGTTTTTGCAACCTAATATTTTGTTTTGTGCTTGGAGGCGCAAATATTAAATAAATAAATAAATAAAAATCTATTTTTAGTGTTTGGTAAAATATATATATATATATATATATATAATATATATATATAAACTGATTTGTTTTACGTATTTTAGAGATCAAAGCTCATCTATTTACAACTCTATATGTACATGTATATATATTTTTCAAACACTCAAATAGTTGATTACCTGATTATTGTGATATCAAATAACATAATCAAATCCAAACACTATCTTCCTACAGTATGTTTTGTTACAACTAATTATCTGATTTTGATTATTCAGAACGCATAATCTATTTTCAAAACTCAACCCCAAACACCCTCTAAATCTCTCATCGCGATTAAAAAAAAAACATTTTGCTAAACGTTTTTCAACGGTCATTAAATCAATTAACACGGATTTCCTCTCAAGGGTCAACGTTTCACAAGCACCACTAAATTTCAAATATCTTATATCCTTTGAAAACAATGCAAACCTACTATTTTAAGACCTTATCATACACCTCCGGAAATGTCACATGAGTTTCAAAACACGTAGGCAAGAAAACTTTATGAAGACCAACCATTTTCGACCTACTTAAATTCTTTTAAAACAAATGGTAGCACTCCCGTCCTTTACAAAATACGTAACACATAATCGATAAGTACTTTATATTCCTTTATATTCACACACTAGATCCTATATTCTAAGTTAAACTTAAGCCTATTTTAGAAGCGATAACCTCAAAGTTTTGCTCAAACAACAATACATGCGTATCCTGTTTAGTCAACTGTTGCATGACTTTTTAATCATATCATTCGCTTCACACACCCTGATCTCTCGACTATTTTATGTAAATAAATTCGTAGCATTCAATTCATATCATACGCACAATTATCATCTATTACACTTGTTGACGTTCATAATTATACACATATTCGTGTTCATGAAAATACGTGTCATCTTTCATGCTTGTTATAACACCTAATGGCATACCTCCCAACATCGTCCGTGGACAGGAGAGATTCCTGGCTCGTAAGTAATGCCCTACCTCTAAAATCACCAACGCGTTTTGGGCTTAATGCTAGTGGATGAGAGGAGAACTCCACAGTTAAGCGTGCTCAAGTGGGAGTAGTACTAGGATGGGTGACCTCCTGGGAAGTCTCCACCAGGGCAAACAAAAACAAAGCCGTGAGTTCCTGGATGGGCCACCCATCGAGGACAAAGCGGACAATATTGGCGATAACGAGTGGCAGGGGTGTTACACTTATACTTATCATCACATTCATGCATATACGTCTTATATCCATGCTTATACTTATTTCCATACTTATGCTTATACTCATACATATACCTATACTTGTACTCGTATTCATATTCGTGCCTATGCGCGAGCGAAACCCGAGGGATTCGCTTACGTGGGCCATAAGCTATTTGCACACAAACATGCCTACGCACTACATTCTTACACACACGCGAACTTATTTTCAGAATTTATGTACACCTTTATTCATGCGCTGCTAGTACAAGCTATGCGGATCATGTTATGATCGGTATAATCGCGGGTGCACACGGGATTATAGCGATAAGCGCATGAGAACCATAGAGTGTACTACAGCGTATGGTAACACACGGAACGTAACATTGCATCGAGTAACGAAACAGTCGCAACGTGGTCAAAACATGGTGGATACGCCACTGGTACTTCCTATACATAAGTGTTTTCACCATGCTGCCAAACTTTCGTAATACGTGCCATGAGAAATTCGGTGATTTACAGACCATAATGTGACCTAACACGCCAGCTTTAAACAACTCACAACTGCATTGCTAAGTGCGCGCTACCCGATTATCCACGACGAGTCTTAATCCTTAACGTAACGTTTTCGTTTGTTCATATACATATGCCATCCTTACACGAGTATTCGTTGATCGAATCAATCGTCCGCTCTTATGCCTCCGTTACCCCCGTTAACCTTGTCTTCTTATACAACCTCGTTTATAATCAATCGTGTAAGCATTCAAACCCTAAATGCCTTCTTACTCTAAAGTTATCTCCCATTCTCGTTGAGGGCAACACACTTGATTGGCCGCTACCTCGATAACTAGCTTATTTTAAATACCTAACCTTCTCGTTTTCCATCATTAAGCAACTCTCTACAAAATCGAGATTTATTAACGTTCTTCAAGGTCGATAGAACTTTCTAACAACCTACGGTTCGACCACACTCACCATTAAACTGCATACCACTTCTTACGAGAGCTTTTCTGCTTAGATGGCATATCATTAAGTTATTCAAGCTCGTTTAAACCACTCTCCTATACGCATACTTACGCGCTTTACTTACGCTTGATGGCTTTAATCCTTCTAGTCAAGCAACTTCTTCTTGCAAACCTAACTCTTAGTTGCTCTAAACTTCATGCTTTCCCTCATGTGCCCAATCGTCCAAGTCTCAGTTTTGGACGATCTTTCTCTAACCAAATCTTTCTAAAGTCTTCCTCTTGAATAAATTTCGGGACGAAATTTCCTAAAGGAGGGGAGACTGTAACGCCTCGTATTTCCAAGATTTATTATTTTTATAAAAATTCACGCTCGTTTTCTATTTCCTGAGTCGCAACTTCAATCGGATCGAAAAACGGTTTAAAATCGGAAAACTACGCGTTTTTACGCGTTTTAACGAAACGACAACTGAACGCAATCATTTTCGAGCGCCGACGTTTAAATCGCGTGTTTTAAACCTAAAAATGATATTATACCCTGTTATGTCACGTTCGGGTTCGAAAACGGGTTTCAGAACCATAACGGGCCGCGTAAAACACATGAACCGGGCCTTAGACCCAACACACTCAAAACCCTAGCCTATATAAACCTAACCCTCATCTTCTTCATTTGTAGAAAACCCTAGCCCCCACCTTTTTTTCTTTGCTCTCTCCCGTGCGTGAACTCGCCACCAGAGTTGGGGCTCCGGCCAACTTCCGGCCGCCTTCTCCGGCCACACACTCCCTTGAACCAGTACACACTCCACTCAAGGCCAACCACTCACCTCCCTCTCCCCACTCTCGCGCGGACAAACGAACGGCCGACCACCATCATCGGTGGCGGCGCTCGGTGACGGCGGTAGGACCACCACCGCAGCGGCAGTGTGGTGGGTGGCGTTCTGTGGCGGTTGCGGCCAAGAAACGGTGGTTACGGGCGGTGGCAGCGGCGACGACAAAGACGACAGTTCTGCCGTTCTTTTCCGGTGAGTTCAAATTCTTTTTCGGCTCACGCTTCAGTCTCGGTTTGGGTCTCCATTCAGATTCGGGTTCGGATCGAACCCGGGTCAGCTTTGGTGTTCACTCCAGCAGCAGCGGCGGCGGCAGGAGTTCCGGTTTCAGTCAGTCAGTCTCGGGCCTGATGCATCTCGGTTCAGGGCTTGGTCCAGCTCGGGTTCTTGTCGGGTCAAATCTGGTCAACACCGGGTCAGCTCCGGGTCGAATCTCGGTTCAGTAAAGGTTAGTCTCAGTTCGGGTCTTGGTTTTGCTTCTATTTTGAATCCCGTTAATTCTTTTCATTCGGCAGGTTACGATTCGTTTCGGTGCAGTTCACGGCTCATGTTCAGCGGGTTCGGGTCTCGGTGCAGAGGTTCGGGTCAGCAGTGAGTCAATGACAGTTTTGGCTTCGGTTCGGGTCTCGTTTGGTGTTCGGTCAAACCAGGTCAACTGTGGTAAAACAGTCAACGGGTCAGCTTTGGTGTTCACTCGAGTTACAGAGACAGCGGTTCAGCTGTTCCGGTTCAGGTCACTCATCCCAAAGTCAGATTTGTTTCGGTCCGTGTTCAGTCCAGATACATTTCGGTTCAGGTACGGATCGTGCCTTGATTGTTTCAGTTTCACATTTGATTTAGTTGGTTTGTTGAGTTCACTTTTGGTTTCATCTCAGTTCAGTTTGGCGTCGGTCAACGGCAGTCAACAGCAGTTGTTTCGGTTCCGGCTCGAGTCAAACCTGGTCAACAATCAACGGGTTAACTCAGTTCAGTCTTGCTTCAAAGTTCGGGTCAAAATCAATCCACACTCGACTTGGTATAATGTCATGTTATTAATTATATTGTTTTGTATTTAATTAGTGTTATAATCACGTAACCGAACCTTATAAAATTTGTAGACATAAAAAGAGTATGTAAACATTTATAGTGTTTCGTCGATTCTTGCGTTGTTTATTGTTGTGTTTTGGAAAAATATATCGACACATATGTTGTCGGGATTGTCCAAAAACAAGAGGAAACTCTGCCCGTTTATCGACAAAATATGTCTATTTATTTTTTATCGACAAAATATATATATATATATATATTTATATCATATCTCTCGACAAATATACTTATTTACTATACTTTCGACAAAACATACTTATTCATTATATTTATCGACAAAAATATATATATATATATATATATATATTTATCATATCTCTCGACAAATATACTTATTTACTATACTTTCGACAAAACATACTTATTCATTGTATTCATCGACAAAATATAGATATATTTATCATATCTCTCGACAAATATACTTATTTATTTTACTTTCGACAAAACATATTTATTTTACTTTCGACAAATATATTTGTACACCATTCGACAATATACATATATATCTCATACAATTCGTTAGAATATAAATATATATATACCAAATATGCTTTTCGTCAAATATATATATTAATTATTTGACAACACTCATACAACCCTTTTGATGAATTTAATTTAGAAATTCCTTTCTTAAACGATGTTAACTATACACGTACTTTCAACTCCAATTCGAATCCTCCGTCGTAGCTTCTATTATTCATGTACATTCGTTTGCCATTTTTAAGGTGACCTCGATGTCCCCTTTCTCCCACTCATCAACTCGTCGTGGAATTTCCAAAGAAGACTTAGCAATTCTGTGAGTACACTCGACCCGCATTTGTTTATATCACTTTTTGGGTGTAACATGTTTCCATATACAAAAATCACAAACACTTAAACTTTATGAAACGCACAAACAATCCTATACACATGACTACTTGAATCGTATACTTGTTGCTTGTCTAGGGATAAACGTTGTGCTATGCTTTAGTCATTAACTATTTTTAGCCTTTGTTTGACATGCTTAGCGCTATAGGAATTCACGCATCCACCTCCATCGTGTTATTCGTGAGGTCATGTTAAAACATCGTGATTGCGTTACGGGTTTGATTATTAGCATTGCATGTCTTGATATTGCTCTTGTATAGATTTGGTTGCCATGAGGATTGTTAAAACTTTATTCGTATACGTATGCTATGCTTAAACTTGTGTACTCGCCTTTGCTTTTGCATTGACTTTATTTTAAAACATGTTACAGGTTGAAGGAGATGACGCTATGAAAACAATATAGCAAGGACTAGATACACACAAATTAGACGTTAGGTTTAATGTCGACGTATCAATTTTGTTATGACTTTGCAAATGTTAGGTTGTTCTTTGTTTTGTTACATTGATGTATTTGACAATTCTTGTGAAATGAAACATGGTTTAATTAATTATTGTCACTTAATAATGTTGTGAGCAATGAGCAATCTCGTTTTCGTCTCATCCCGATGTTTCCGCCATCGGTTGGGGTGTTACATATACCCTCTAGTAGGTGTGTATACGAGCCAAGCTACTTGCAAGCTATCTGAGATCGGTTGAAAAAAAGCTCGAATGACCCAAGCTTAAACGAGCTTGAGCCCGAACCCGAACCTAAAAAACAAACTCGTTAAATAAACGAGCCCAGGCTTCGTTTATTGAGCTCGAGCCAGCTCGCGAGCCTAAACGAGCCTGCTATTTATATATTTTTTTAATTAATAACATCACAATCATCATCATACTTAGTAAATCCGACCAATAGCAAAACTAAGGTAGAGTCTAAGGAGGGTAAGATGTATACAACCTTACCTCTACCCCATAAGAATAGAGATGCTGCTTCCAGTGAGACCCTCGGCTCGATAGTAGTTTTGAATCAAGTATTTGACATAAGACACATAATACTCAGCAATTAAGACAAAGGCCGATTAGTGCATATACTCCCTTGTCTTTCGGCTGTCAACGTCACCACATATGCATAATTGACCATCCCCCTCTTTTAACGTTATTTTCACGAAATTAGTAAAATAACGTTAAAATTAGTGTACTTTCACTTTTGCCCCTCGAGCACCCACCCACCCACCCACCCACCCACACACACACACACACAATATATATATATATTATATACGCATACCACAAGCTGGGCGTATTTTAATTAATATAATAAATATATATTTAAATACTAATGATTAATATTTATAAATTTATGAAAAAAATTACTAAATTATATATAAAATAATAATTATAAATAATATAAATTAATTAGGATATGATAAACGAACGCAGCCCAAGCCGAGCTTGAGCTTGAAAATTTACCTACGAGCCGAGCTCGAGCTTTAGAAACAAAGCTCGAACTTTCATAACTGAAACAAGCTCGAGCTTGGCTCGACTCATTTGCACCCCACCCTCTAGTTAGTATGTTATGACAAAAACGCCTTCAACAATAGCATGGTCTTATGTATACATGAGAGATTTAAGGAAAGATAGCCATAATTCATTGAACTTATATAAAACCCTTGGTTTTATTGTATACATCTGACGTATTTTCTCTAAAATTATGTATAGAGATGTTATTTATCGTCACAAATTTAAAGTTATTTTTATCATCAGGCAGAAATCCACTACGCAGTTTTTTGTGTCGCATCCATAAAAAAAACTAATGTATTATTATTATTATTATTATTATTATTATTATTATTATTACTGTAACTACAATTTTGATGCCAAGTAATAGTGCTAGGCTGCTGCCTGGCATTCTTCTATTGGCCCGAACAAAATATGATTTTACCTCTATTTTACAATTACAAATACGCCTCCTGTTAAAAACGATTCCCCCAATTAAAAATTACAATATTGTCATCGTTTTAGCTTTTGACAAATTACGACTTTAATCCTAGTTCAAAATTATGTTTTGCCCCTAGTTCAAAATTACAGTCTTGCTATTGTTCTGGTTTTTTTTTTAATTTTTTTTTGCATAACTATGGAAGTGTTTTTTTAATTGGTTGACTTGATATAATTTTTATTTGTACCAGACAGCCACATCTGTCTAACACTCGCTCATTGGTATTGATAAATTCAGTTTTGCCCAAGCTCAAAGTTATACCCTTGCTATCGTTTTAGCTTTTTTTTTTCTAACAAAACTATGGTAGCGTTTTTTTTAGTTGGTTGAGAAATATTCGGCTAACTCCCCACAACGCGAGCATGCATAAAACTAGTTATATACAATGGGCACACAAGTGACATCTATTAAAAAGTGAAACCAGTTAAAAGAGAACCAGATCACCAGAACATGTTACACAAGATTAGGGGTGTAAACGAGTCGGGCTGAGCCCGAGCCTGACTAGGCACGAATTCAGCTCGTCATGTTTTTATGAAGTTTGAGCTCGATCTCGGTTTGTGAGTAAAACCCAAAGCTCGGGCTCGGCTCGAGCTATTTTGATCAGAACAACCTCAATCGAGCTAAAAACTCGGCTCAAGCTCGCTTCAGTATCGCTTAAACGAGCCAAAGCTCGGCCCGCCAATGTTATCATCATCATTATTACATTATATATACAAAAACTAAATTTGTTCGGACTCGTTTAGGCTCGCGAGCCTAGACGAGCTTTGTATTTCAGGCTCGAGCTCGGACTTGATAACTAAACTAGCTCTATATTAGGCTCAAGTTTGGGCTCGTTAAAACTCGGCTTGCTCGAGTTGTTTGTGTTTTTAAACGAGCCGATAACGAGTAGCTCTCATACGTAAGATATTATAACGGAAAAAAAGTATTGACAACTGAGACCGCATGTGTCTCATATGAAAAATAAAGAGAAGATAGGGTACTAATTGAAAAGAAGAAAAGTTACGAAGGGCCAACATTGTAAAGTAGAGCAAAGACAGCGTAATTGTTGTTCAGTTGTCATATCAACACGTGGTACCACAACAAGATGATTATAACGTCCACTATGTACTTCCAATAATACTTTGACACGTAGCTACATAGCGGCTATTTTGCGCCCCCTCCCAGGCTCCCTCTATGATTCCTTTTAACTCAATTTAATGCGTATGAATATATATATATATATTAGAAAATCATGTCATATAGATTGGTAAGTTTAGAGTGATTTTTACAATTCTTTATTGATTTGATGAACATTTATCAATTTAACGATATATAGTTTAGACTTCAAACCAGATTAACTATTCTTGTTACTTAATTCAAACGTATCAATCAATATTGTTTGTTAAGAAAAATAAAAAAAGCGAATTCTTAACATCAAGATAAAATTAATACACAAGAATTATATAACAAATTTTACTGAATCAAAAGGGGATTGTATAACACCTCGTAAAAACCCGTCCTATAAAATTTCGACACGTGTCATGTTGATCCTCGTATGCCACGTGCTAAAACGAGAGGGACCAAATGCGTTGTTATGTTATTTTATAACCTCTGAACGACAATTTAATAGTTAAGGGACTAAAAGTGTCAACATGTTAAAACTAAGCCTCTGAGTGACTTTTTAACGAATCGAGAGTCTTATGATGTTAGTCATACTCTTGTGTGTGCCTAATATGGGCCTAAGATAACTTTACGCACTAATTATAACATTTCACGCAAGTTTGGAAGTCCATGGACTATTCCTGATAAACTGCGGAAACTTTCCGATTCTCGTATTTTAAATACAGACTCCATATACAAATCCAAACATGTATATTTAATAAAATCTTGCGTTTTATTGATAAAAATACAAGGATGTCCATCGTTGCGAAATTTCGATCGTTTTTGTGTCCGTTTAAGCGTTTTACGCATTTCTGCGAAATGCGCAACCGTAAAACCGAACGAACCGACATCCAGAACATTTCTGGACATAATCCAAGTCACATATACCATAACACCCTTTTAGAGCCTTGAAATCAGGTTAAAAGGGATTACGGGTGTTAAAACGCGACGAAACAAAGTCCAGGGGCCAAACATGTCAAAAAGCGAAAGTTGGGGATGCTGAGCTGGGTCCATACGGACTGTATGGGTGGACCCTTTCGGTTCGTAAGCCCATCTGCAGCTCAGCAATTCTTGTTCATCAAGCATAGCTTTCTCCACTCGCCACCTAGCTCGTTTTGCCACCATTTAACCTGGTTTGGACACCTCCCTAACACTTGTAAACATCCTATGAAGCCTCTAAACGCTTGGCATCATCTCATGATCCTTCAAACACTATAAATAGGGATGAATTCATGAGTTGAACTTGCACCTTTTCCTTCTTTTATCCTCTATGCTCATAATTGGAGGTTCCTGATTATTTGGGAGCTTCCTTTGAGTTTTTCTTGAGTCATTAGGACCACAAGTAAGTATTTCTTCCATGGCTAGTTCTTTATTTAGCCTTTTAAGCTAAAAGTCAAGCGTTTTCGATAAACGCTTTGACTTTCGGTTTAGACCTTAAAGGTCCAGCCATTGTTTGCAACGAACATGGCTACGTGATCGTAATACGTAGGTGTTAATCCCTCAAAAGGGCACCTCCTAATTACCACGTTTGCTTGGTAAATTGACGAGTCAACATATTAACCTTTTAAAAAGTCAATGGGTCAAATTTCGAAATATTCAAAAAATGAGTTTAAAGATGTTCTAAAATATTTCTTAACACATAAACAACTTGGTAATAATTATTAGAACATGTGTAAACATGTTTGGCTCTTCAATTTTAGTTTAGTGTCGGTTCGCAACCGAAAGTCGCGAAGTTTGACTTCTGCGTTGACTTTCGATTATGCACCGAATTAGATTAGTATGCTACTGATTTAAGGTCTCGTTATGATCATATTATGATGTAGCATAACCCTCTGACGTTACATTACATGATAAAAATAGTTATCCGAGTTTTATGCGAGTTTCCGTAAAAATGCCAAACTTTGACTATTTGCCCTTTTATTTAAAAATGAGGTTTTAAATACCAATGAACTTGCAAATAAATTAGTTACTGATATAATATCATGTTTAACATATTTTGGTGTTACAAATCTGACCATAAACTAAGTTTTTGTATAATGTTGTAAAATACGCTTTAAAGCGACCGAAAGGCCCTTTCGGCGCATAAAACGGTTTTAAATATAATTCTCATACCAAACTTATTACCTACTAATAATATCATAATTAGGATATTTTGGGACATCATTTCAGTTTATAAACTGAGTTTATGCACAAGATCTTGTATTACGCTCTTAAATGACGATAACGCCCTTACGACACTTAAAATGGTTTTTAATCATGATTTTCATATGAAACCTTTTTTCCTATTGATATGCGATACTAAATAACATATTTTCGTTATTTAAACATGGTCATAACATCAGTTTTCACAAAATATCGTAAATATCGTCATTTAACGACTTTAAAGCCTTTCCGGCGTGTAGTTTGGTTTTAAACCATAATTACCAACCAAGACTTGTTACTCACTGATATTATAACTCATTTAAAATATTTTTACAGTGGGTACATGTTATAAACTTAGAATGTAACAACCCGTATTTCTGTTGTTTTCTATTTCCGTGTATGTATCTTTGATTTCAAGACTTGTACTCCGAGATTCATTAATAGAAATGTTCGTGTTATATTAAATATGTTTTGTCGTTACATGCATTATTACATCATAACTAATTGCTAATTAAACGCTTATCTAATGCATCGCATAACTCATTGCTATCTCATCGCAATCGCAACGCAATTACTTGTTTGGTATATTGGAATTATGTGGTAATATTAGTCTACGTGCTTATGTGTTATACGCGTTTATATGTTTATATGGATTGGATTTATCATGGTTTAATCGCTCGCAAACTCCCGCAACTCGATCTCACGTGTTGACTCGCTATTACAACGCTTATCGCATCGCTAAAATGCTTAATGTTACTTTATAACTCGATTGCATCGCTGAACAATCGATAAACGAACGAAAAACGAGGAAAACCCAGCATTTTGGGTCAAGTTTGCTCGAACTTGGGTGACCCCAAGTTCGGCCGAACTTGACTGGCCAAACTCAGGTTCTACTTTCTTGCCCTAAGTTCGCTCGAACTTGCCTGAATCCTTAGAGATTCAGCAAGTTCGGCCGAACTTGACTCTACTCTCTTCAACATCTCTCAAGTCCGCTCGAACTTGCATGATTCCATGCAAGTTCGGCCGAACTTGAATGATTCCATGCAAGTTCGGCCGAACTTGACTCCCACCAGCTCACTTTTTGCCATCGCTTATAAATACTCAGCCCCATTCTCTCATTTGAACTTGCTGCAAGTTCGCCCAGAGCTCTCAAACCCGAAACTGTCACACCCCAACCGATGGCGGAAACATCGGCGCTAGTGGCACTAGGCGACCAGATTGTCTCACGAGAAATTCCGTAACAATTATCCAACAACATTACTTAATGTTTACCATCCCATACTATCAGACATAATATTTCAAACAACCATTACAGAAATTCTGATTTTCTCATAAAAACAACATGGTTCGATTTCCCCTAGATTCTTATTACAACCGTTCTAAACAAGATAAGCAAAATACTAAATAAAACTACTCCAAAGTAATCCAACTAAATCCTCAACCTGTTGCATACATTAAAATACAAGTCAATACAATTAAGTAAAGGTGAGCATACGAGTTTGTATAATACTAGCATAGTCGAGAAAGCGTTTGCGAAACAATCTAACTACATATCATGATGCACCAAAACACTTAACATAACATAGGCTTATTTCTCATGCTAACTACCGTGAAAAGGCTTGTGCGACCATCCTAGCTAGACCTCATCGGGTGTTAGCCAAACTATAGTACCATACTAGCTAAGGACGCAAGTTAACGAAAATAAGTCCTAGTCACATGTTTCTAGTATCACGTATCGAGCATATACAATCAGATTATTGCGCGTGTGATAAACAGTTTTGATTTGTGAAGTGATTTTGATATAGGAACGTATGTAACACCCAAAAAGTGCATTAAAGCAAAAATGGGTCAAGTATACTCACTGTGGGTGCGTTTGGGTGAGGCTTAAGATTCTTAGGACGCCGAATCAGCCTGTAACGAACAGAAGTGCATCAATCTTCCGAAAAGCCGAAACGGTGAAGTTTGAGTTGAGCAGTAGCCAAGTTCGGGCGAACTTGTGTGTAAACACACAAGTTCGAGCCAACTTGTAAGGTTTTGCTGAGTTGTGAATCAAGTTCGGACGAACTTGCAAGAAGTATTGCCTGAAAACTCAAGTTCGGTCGAACTTGTAAGGTTTCTGGTGGGAATAGACCCAAGTTCGGTCGAACTTGACCCATATGGGTGCAAGTTCGGTCGAACTTGACCAGGGAGTTGGTGATTCTTGAGCGAACTTGATGTTTTCGGGTCCAAAATCTTGCGTTTTCGCGTCGTTTGCTGAGGAAATCGATTGTTCATCCCTCCAACCCTGTGCTACTGAGCAAACTTAGGTCGGAGAGGTCTTTTAGAGCTGTTTTAGCCGTTTTACAAAAGCGTGGGCTAATCCGGGCGAACTCAAGGTTCGTTCGGATTAGTCCGGCTTGTGTAAACCAACATAAACGTCCTTGTGCTTCCAGATCTGGGATCTTGAATGATAAATTCTTCGTTTCATATCAGAAAATGAACAAAACATCATTAAAAGTCCTTATTTTGTGTAAAAATCAATGTTCCAAAGATTTTGCTCAGATCTAAGCATAGATCTGAGTGAAAAGCAGAAATTTTATGTAAAAAGATGAAGATTTTCGTAAACACAAGAGATTTGATGAAAACGAAGGCAATGCCTTGTGCCAAAATCATTGAAACCTTTGTAAAACGTTGATAAACATCGTTGTAGTTGAAATCAGCTTGATTCTTACTTAGAAAACAGAGGGTTTCGGGAGCTCAGAGCGAAGTTGCAGCAAGTTCAAATGAGAGAATGGGGCTGACTATTTATAGGAGAAGGCAGAAAGGTGAGCTGGTGGAGTCCAGTTCGGCCGAACTTGTACAAATTTGTAGAAGTTTGCGCGAACTTGTAGGGATTTCAAGAGAAGGGAGCCAAGTTCGACTGAACTTGACCTCTCTGAGGTTAAGTTTGAGCGAACTTGAGGTCATTTAGGAGATGATTGGGCCAGTCAAGTTCGGCCGAACTTGGTATCACCAAGTTCGAGCGAACTTGACCCAAAAGTTGGGTTTTCTTTGTTTATTTCACGTTAAGTGTTCGTTTGGCGATTCGGTTAATATTAATTAGTTACTTTAAGCGTTTTAGTAAAACGTTAAGCGTTATCCTAGATATAATAGTGCGATTTAGCGATTCGAGAGTGCGAGAGCGATGCGATGGCGAGCGTAAACATAACCACAAACACACATAACACATAAATAACATAAAACCACATAAATAATTGCGATTGGAGATGCGATAAGATTAGCGATACGATTTAATAAGCGGTTGGATGCGATATAACATACACAATCATAATTTAGTTAACATAACTTCATTAATAAGCGAATCTCGGTTGGATGCGATTTACATACAAGTTCGGCCGACCTTGCCTACTACTAAAACCTAACTTCACCGTTTCAGCTTTTCGGAGACTGATGTACTTCCGTTCGCATATGCTGGCTGATCCGGCGCTCTTCTCCGTCTACCAACAGTCGTCATCTCTAACCTAAACGCACCGGCAGTGAGTATACTTGACTCATTTTCGCTTTAATGCACTTTCTGGGTGTTACATATGTTCCTCTATCAAAATCACCTTACAAATCAAACTGTTTATCAAACGTGAATAATCTGATTGTATATGCTCAATAGGTGATACTAGAAACATGTGACTAGGACTTATTTTCGTTAACTTGCCTCCTTAGCTAGTATGGTACTATAGTGTGGCTTACACCCGACGGGGTCTAGTTAGGATGGACGCGCAAGCCTTCTCACGGAAGTTAGCATGAGAAATATGCCTAGGTTGTATGGTGTGTTTTGATGTATCATGATATGTGATTAGACTATTTCGCGAACGCTTTCTCTATTATGCTAGTATTACTCAAACCTGTATGCTCACCCTTACTTAATTGTATTGACTTGTATTTTAACATATGTAACAGGTTGAGGATCATTGTTAGCTTGGATGCTTGGACGTAGTTTTTGCTTAGCTTAGTTTGTTTATGTTTAGTCTGTTTTGTATTGAAATCTTGGGCAAATCGAACCGATTAGTTTTGTGGGAAAACAAAGATTTTGTAATGATTGTTAAGATATTATGTTAATGGTATGGGACGTTGACGTTTGAATGATATTGTTAGATAATTGTTATGGAATTTTCATGAGACAATCTGGTCGCCTAGTACCACTATCCCGATGTTTCCGCCATCGGTTGTTTTTGCATTAAAGATATGGCGACACTACCTTTACAGTACCAAGTGTACTACGGTCTTCACCGACTATAAGAGCTTACAACATATCTTCAATCAAAAGGAATTGAATATGCGCCAACGCAGATGGGTTGAGCGTCTCAACGATTACGATTGCGAGATACGCTACCATCCCGGCAAAGCAAACGTCGTCGCCGATGCTCTTAGTCGACGAAGCTATGTGTATAGTGTTCGTGACTTTCAAGCTTTGAATGATCTCGAAATCATGATTCGCTCCGCTCAATTCGTCTGTTTTAACAAGAATACCTTAGAGGAAGAAATGAAATGTGGTACCGAAACTCAGCTCGTTGTTAAACCGAATGGTATTTATTATTATGTCGATCGCATTTGGATTACCAGCCGTGATAATCTCCGTACTCTGCTAATGACAGAAGCCCATAAATCTCGATACTCCATTCATCCCGGAGCCGACAAAATGTACCAGGACCTTCGTCCTAAGTACTGGTGGCCGGGAATGAAAAAGAATATCGCCGTGCATGTTTCAAAGTGCTTAACCTGCTCGAAGGTTAAAGTCGAGCATCAAAGGCCCTCTGGCTTGCTCGAACAACCCAAAATCCCGATGTGGAAGTGGGAGAGCATAGCCATGGACTTCATTACGAAACTTCCCCCCACTTCATCCGGTCACGATAGCATTTGGGTTATCGTCGATCGTCTCACCAAATCCGCACACTTTATTGCTATACGAGAAGACTTTAAGGTCGAACGACTCGCTCGAATCTATACCGACGAAGCTATATGTCGACACGTGACGCCTTGTGACATCATTTATGACCGCGACGGTCGCTTTACCTCGCGTCTCTGGGAGACCTTTCAATCCGCTCTCGGTACTAAGTTAAACCTTAGTACTGCTTTTCACCCTCAAACCGACGGTCAGATTGAGCGAACGATCCGTACCCTCGAAGACATGATTCGTGCATGCATCATAGATTTCGGTGGTAGTTGGGACGAGCATTTACCTTTAATTGAATTCTCGTACAATAATAGTTATCATGCCAGCATACAAATGGCTCATTTTGAGGCACTGTATGGAAGAAAATGTCGAGCGCCAATTGCATGGCACGAGATCGGAGAAGCACAAATCACCGGTCCCGAGCTGATTCAAGAAACGATAGACAAAATCCTCCAGATAAGAGACAATCTTTTGAAAGCTCAGAGTCATCAAAAGAGTTATGCCGACAAACGCCGCAAGCCCCTGCAGTTCGAAGTGGGTGATCATGTTCTCCTAAAGGTTGCACCTTGGAAGGGAGTGGTCCACTTCGGTAAAAAGGAAAGCTAGCGCCACGATACGTAGGTCCCTTTAAGATTCTGGAAAGAATGGGTAAGGTAGCCTATCATCTCGAACTACCGGCGGAACTTAATAACGTTCATCTGAATTTTCACGTGTCTAACCTCAAGAAATGCATAACCGAAGAAAATCTCCACGTCCCCCTCGAGGACTTGCACATAAATGAGACTCTCCATTTCATGGAAATGTCTGTCGAGATCATGGACCGAGAAACCAAGAAATTACGGCGCTCCCGCATCCCTATCGTGAAAGTCTGATGGGAAGGCAAACGAGGTGCCGAATTCACTTGGGAATTGGAAAGTGACATGAAGGCCAAATATCCGCACCTCTTTGTTACGACCACTGCTTAATTTCGGGACGAAATTCCCTAAAGTAGGGGAGGCTGTAACAACCCGTATTTCTGTTGTTTTCTGTTTCCGTGTACGTATCTTTGATTTCAAGACTTGTACTCCGAGATTCATTAATAGAAATGTTCGTGTTAAATTAAATATGTTTTATCGTTACATCGCATTATTACATCATAACTAAACGCTAATTAAACGCTTATCTAATGCAAGCATCACATAACTCATCGCTATCTCATCGCAATCGGAACGCAATTACTTGTTTGGTATTGGAATTATGTGGTAATATTAGTCTACGTGCTTATGTGTTATACGTGTTTATGTGGATTGGATTTATCATGGTTTAATCGCTCGCAAACTCCCGTAACTCGATCTCACGCGTTGACTCGCTATTACAAAGCTTATCGCGCATCGCTAAAACGCTTAATGTTACTTTATAACTCGATTGCATCGCTAAACAATCGATAAACGAATGAAAAACAAGGAAAACCCAGCATTTGGGTCAAGTTCGCTCGAACTTGGGTGACCCCAAGTTCGGCCGAACTTGACTGGCCAAACTTAGGTTCTCCTTTCTTGCCCTAAGTTCACTCGAACTTGCCTGAATCCTTAGAGATTAAGCAAGTTCGGCCGAACTTGACTCTACTCTCTTCAACATCTCTCAAGTCCGCTCGAACTTGCATGATTCCATGCAAGTTCGGCCGAACTTGACTCCCACCATCTCACTTTTTGCCTTCGCCTATAAATACTCAGCCTCATTCTCTCATTTGAACTTGCTGCAAGTTCACCCAGAGCTCTCAAACCTGAAACCCTTTGTTTTCTAAGTAAGAATCAACCCGATTTCAACTACAATGATGTTCATCAATGTTTTGCACAAGGTTTTACCTTCGATTTCATCAAAATCCATTCTTTTACGAAAACCTTCATCTTTTTCTATGATACTTCTGTTTTTATCCTAGATCTACACTTAACGAGTTCGTTTGGACTTGGCTGTGGCCTCCCGAACATGAAATCTTAATGATTTCGACTCACCAAGTGTTACATCTATGGAAAACCCTTTTTAGACACGATTTTACACAAGATACGGACTTTTGGTGATGTTTTGTTCATTTTTGATATAGAACGAAGCATTTATCATATAAGATCCCAGATCTGAAAGCACAAGGACGTTTATGTTTGTTTACACAAGCCGGACTAACCCGAACGAACCACGAGTTCGCCCGGATTAGCCCACGCTTTTGTAAAACGACTAAAACCGCTCTAAAAGACCTATCCGACCTAAGTTTGCTCAGTAGCACAGGGTTGGAGGGATGAACACTCGATTTACTTTGCAAACGACGCGAAAACGCAAGATTTTGGACCCGAAAGCATCAAGTTCGCTCGAGATTGCACTGATTTTTGTACAGCTCACTAGTCAAGTTCGCTCGAACTTGCCTTCTAAGGGTCAAGTTTGGCCTAACTTGAGTGTGATGACCAACTTTTCCACAGAAAACCCTCAAGTTCGGCCGAACTTGTCTCTCCTCTTGTCAAACCCTCACAAGTTCGACCAAACTTGTCAAGTTTCTTTAAGAAACTTACAAGTTTGCCCGAACTTGACTCTAATCTCAGCAATTCTGTACAGGTTCACTCGAACTTGTATGTTTACATACAAGTTCGGCCGAACTTGCCTACTGCTCAAACCTAACTTCACCGTTTCAGCTTTTCAGAGACTGATGTACTTCCGTTCGCGTATGCAGGCTGATCTGGCGCTCTTCTCCGTCTACCAAGAGTTGTCATCTCTAACCTAAACGCACCGGCAGTGAGTATACTTGACCCATTTTCGCTTTAATGCACTTTCTAGGTGTTACATATATTCCTCTATCAAAATCACCTTATAAATCAAACTGTTTATCACACGCGAATAATCTGATTGTATATGCTCAATACATGATACTAGAAACATGCGACTAGGACTTATTTTCGTTAACTTGCCTCCTTAGCTAGTATGGTACTATAGTGTGGCTTACACCCGACGGGGTCTAGTTAGGATGGACGCGCAAGCCTTCTCACGGAAGTTAGCATGAGAAATATGCCTAGGTTGTATGGTGTGTTTTGATGTATCATGATATGTGATTAGACTATTTCGCGAACGCTTTATCTATTATGCTAGTATTACTCAAAACCTGAATGCTCACCCTTACTTAATTGTATTGACCTGTATTTTAACATATGTAACATGTTGAGGATCATTATTAGCTTGGATGCTTGGACGTAGTTTTTGCTTAGCTTAGTTTATTTATGTTCAGTCTGTTTTGTATTGAAATCTAGGGGAAATTGAACCCGATTAGTTTTGTGGGAAAACAAAGATTCTGTAATGATTGTTTGAGATATTATGTTAATGGTATGGGACGTTGACGTTTGAATGATATTGTTAGATAATTGTTATGGAATTCTCATGAAACAATCTGGTCGCCTAGTGCCACTACCCTGATGTTTCCGCCATCGGTTGGGGTGTGACACAGAATCCCAAATATACTTTCGAAGCTATGTGTGAAATTACCAAAATGCCTATTCGGAGCATAGATTGGATTTAAACTATAAAACACACATATATTCGATATCCTACTAATATTATATCATAAATAATGTATTTCACAAAATGTTTATGGTCGTAACATCATATTATATGCAAGTTCCTTTTAGACGTCGCTAAATGACCAAAACGTCCTTGTGAGGCATAGTTTGATTTTAAAACCATAACGGGCATACAAGTTGATATTCGACTGATATTATAACTTTTTTAAAGTATATTGGCATATGGAACTCGTTCATGACTCATCCAGTTACCCGGTATCGCTTGTATGCGTACGGTTAAGCCTACGAGGCTAGTTTACGTAATTTAACCGAAACGGGTCTAACCTTATCATTTTTATCTCAAATCCCAGAATGTTAATAGTTTACCCATATTATACAAGTCTTAGTACTTGTTGGGTTTAAACTACATTCTGTTCCGGTCATCGCTTAATCAAGCGTATCGTACCTTTTTTGATACTTTAAGCTAGCCGATCCAAGTCAATGACTTAAATAAGATCCGCTAGCATTCTAATTGGTTATTTATACCATCATTCCAACTAGAGCCTTCCAGTAAATTGTACCTACGCTTACTTAAATTGGATACGGCTGTGCTTATTATATTTCTTATTTTAAAAAGGATTGCTAAACTCAGGTAAATACTCTTAGCCTATCTTTCCCTATACGGGCTTGGGATACGGTATAATATTACCGCATGGTTGGATATGGGATCAAAGACCAACGTGTCGGGAATTCAAATAATCAATTTTAATTCGTATTGCTTGATATTAAACATTGGGGGTTAATTCAACCATGTCCTGGATATCCTTGACTCACTAATTGCAAATGACCACGACCTAAGCACGGGGTATAGGCATACACCTGACAGATGCAAAACGGTTCTAATAAATAATTTTATAACTCAATAAGGGTTGCGCAATAAGGGTGTTCCCAATAAGGGAACAAATTATAAATTTTAATAACCCAATACGGGTTTTCCAATAAGGGAATAAGTGGTGTGTTGATTAATCATGAACCGGCATAGTTTCCGGTCCCTGTATGTATTGTCGAGTTATGTAAATATGATAACATGAGATAGAGTTTGTCCCAAGTTAATTATTAAACAAATGTATCAATGTGTACATAAATGATTTTGAAATATTTTCAAAATGTGTCGGTTGGGTGTATTTACCAGTGTGACGTATTTTTAAAATAATTAAGTTACAGGTACAAATAGGTAAATAGGCTGGAAGCTGCTCAGTAGCAACATAAGAGGATGTCCTTAGATGTGCCCAAAGTCTGTTGAACATCTTTTGTTTATATTTCAATACGCATGTGAATCGTTATTACAAGCCATTGTATTTGATCTTTGAACATTTCGGCTTGTAATAATATTTTAAATTCAAGACTTCCACTGTGCATTTTGTGTTACTTGTATTGTTTGGTAATAATGATATCAACATATGTCACGATACTCCCCATTCGGGCCCACCGGGTTACACGTGGAAATCGGGGTGTGACAGGTTGCGGCGCAGCTTTGTTGCCCGTTTACCTGCCATTTGCTTGTAATTTGTTGTTTTGCCATTTTAATGAGAAATTCAAAAAAAAAAAAATTAAGCAACTAGACAAAAATAAAACTAGTAGCTTTATTTTTTAATATGTTATATAAATGGTTAAGTAGCGTTTTGAAGCATTCTCATCCTAGCCTTTTTCTTTATATATATATTTTAACTAAATAGCAGAATTTTCTTTAAAGTTTTTTTAGACACATCTATCTCTATCTTACTCGGAAACACTTATAATATATAGATTGATAAATAGAAAATCTCTAAATATAGAGATTCACTATAGTTTTCTTTAACATTTTCTCTTTTATAAAGACTTCAATGTAGTTAATTTCAATTGTTTTCTCTATATTTTTCCTATGTATCTATACAGAAAGTACGATTTAAAGACTACAATGCATACGCTTTTTTGTTACTTTCTATGTATCTTTCAAATATTGTATACAAATATATTATGTGGAAACGTTTCTTTATACTATAACTTAGTTTTGTATTCGATGCACCTGATTATTTATATTACGTCATTGTATCTTAAATTATAAATTATAGATAGTTCGCAAAAATTTACTAATAAGCTAATTATGACAAGACTACACAAAATTTTTCATTTAGATAATAGTGATGGTGTGACAAGTTAAAACTTTATATTTTCATATACTTGTTCTCATAAATTAAGTGTAGTGGGTTAACTAATAATCGGAAATGCAATTGTTACGTAAAAAATTGCCTTTAACTAAAGTACATCTTTACAAAATTGTAGTGGCTTAACTACTTTTTTAAAATAGCCTAACAGTGGTTTTCAACTAGGTCGACGTCCTCCCCAACGGTCAACATGAACATCATGTCCGTTAAGGGTTTCGTAAAAGGGCCTTTAATGCCTCGTTTTGCATTGGTGTTTCAGTGTATGGTGCACACACACTACGATAAAATTGATGCAAAGCAACCAACGGTGTTGACTGTGGCGACGATTGTGGGACTACTGGTTAGAATCGATGCACATACATAAACACTCTCTTATGCATACACACGAACAACAAACATTAAATTGTACATCATATTACATTGTTGATTACATACGGCGAATATGTTATGACGACATGTTCCCACGAACAACTTTATTCATATAGTAGGTATGCTTCTATGTATACATCTATCCGTAATGCAATATATGGAGCAACACACAAAGTATCACTAAAGTTCCTACTTACTTGCATGATTAGATGTTTATAACTTATAAGAGTTTCCAGTCTTGGTTATTGTTGTTAGTTTTTTTTCGATAACAAAGATATTTTTTCCTTCATATATTTGTGGTTTTTGTGTGTGCTAAATTTCATTCATAATATTATTTTTTTATATTTTATCACAAGTATTACCATTCTAGTTCTTTTGGTTTTGAGATTTTCTTAATAAGATTGATACATTTTCACTTTATGTGTTCAGTGTTTTTAGCTTATGACAGTCTTATTAATGTTAGTGAACTTTGTTTATTTATCAATTTTTATTTCATATCAATATGCATTATAGAGGGCTACCTATTGTTTTATCAATTTTCATTTAATATCATAGAAATAAACATTAGACCCTAACTAAGATATTAATAAAACATTT
Source organism: Scalesia atractyloides (assembly GCA_947069175.1). Classification (NCBI taxonomy): domain Eukaryota; kingdom Viridiplantae; phylum Streptophyta; class Magnoliopsida; order Asterales; family Asteraceae; genus Scalesia; species Scalesia atractyloides. Next base: position 24,052,991 of record CAMTDV010000014.1, on the reverse strand, counting down.
GATGTGTTAGATGAATCTTGTCATAAATATCTTGGTTAGGGTTTAATGTGTTTTTCTGTGATATTACAACTAATCCCACGACAATCATAGCTTATGTCACCATTGTCTATGCTGAGTGCCTTTTGTCGCTTCTGTTAACGCCATGGAAAGTATCACAAATCAGGCACAAACCCAGATTCTCAAGAGTATTGATATACTTGAAAAAACAAATATCAGTTTATTCAATTTTCTCTCATTATTCACACATGGTATCGGAGCATTATTGCTACCGAGTACCAAATATTTATTTTGCTTTTCTGTTTGAATTTATTGATACTTTTTTATAAATTAGGCATCATCTGTTACTCTTAAAATCAAAACAACTAATGCAATACTGATCAGCAAGAATTAGGCACTAACTCTAAATTTTAAAAACAAGAACAAAGTTAACCGAATAATAATATGAAAGAATGGAATACAAAGGAGTCATGAAGGCATCATTACTCTAACCAATTAAGGTTTCTCATATGCTCAATTTGCTATATTTTGTTTCACATCAAGGTACACGTTGCTTGATCAAAGCATCAACCTGATGGGGATATTAGAAATATAGTTGGAAATGCTTGCATTATTATTTTCATTTAACGATTTAAGAAGATCAACATGCCTTGCTGTAACACCTAGAGATTCTTGGTTCATAAAGATTTTTGGTTCATAAGAAATGTCATGCCTCTTAAATCACTACAAAAAAGTGACCAGTAGGGACTAAAGTATCATAGACTATGTTTCAGTCTCAAATACATCATATTTAGGACTGATTTTTCAGTTGCTAATAGGATTAGGGACTGATTTTTACGCAACATATTTTAGCGACTAATAATCAATCGCTAATATTTAGGTACCTAATTTGAGACTAAATTTCAGTATCAAATAAGATATACAAAGCGTTTTTGTTTTGTTATAAAAGCTAATATGTCTCACAGTTGACTTTAGGAAGTCAAAGTTATAAAGGTTTTGGTTTTTAAATAGATAAATTTAAAAGTCAATGTAGTATAAAACCTTATATGGAACTGGTTTGGTTTTTATGATTCATGCTACTCGTTCAGTTAATTTTTTTTTTGCTACTTGCTTGATTATTAAGAAGTAGGAGTGTTCTTCGAGTTAGTTTATTGGGTTTCAGGTTAATTAGGTTTAAAAACAATATATTAAAACCGAATACCGGCCTTAATGTTTATTCGGTAAGTCGGGTTTGGGTTACGTTTCAAACGGGTCTGGTTAATCGGGTATTTAGGGTGCATTCATACTATCCACTTTAATAAAGATCCATTTTGTTTTGTTGAATTCATGCTCTCTACTTCGTTACAAATCAAATGGTGCACATAACTATTATTGACGTTATGCTACTTGATTGTTTTGTGGATAAATTGATGAATTCTTTTCATAATAGTAGATTTCGCCTTAAATTAAATATTGGTTTCAACTCAAGTGTCACGCTAATAATGTTTATAGTGTTAGAATTTGTCTTTTAATCATTGATGAACTAGTTATTATTTCAACTATACTTTACATGTAGAACAACCGGTTGGTACAGAACAAGTTGATATAGAACAATATGTTGATCCACCAAAGAGGCGCGATCCAAGTTTAAATCTTAGTGTTACAAGGACCTTAGAGAATTTGCCTGAGGGTTCTAAAATCCCTTTGATAATGGATAAGTATACAATAGCCTTCGTTGGGACCTCGGCAACAGACTTTGTGACCGAGTATATTTTTGTCCGATGAATTATCACAATATCGGTACCTGAAGATGCGAAAGCTTTAATGTATGAGAAATTAGAAGTAAGTTGTATTATATTTAATGTAAATATTGAGAAGCTATTATGATGTTACATTTTCGTTTATATCATTAACAATATATTCAATGTAGGGAAAAATCGAGTTGTTGCGAACACATACCATTTTTATGGAGTATGTGAATTCTCGACTACATGCGCACTGGAAACGCACCCGAGGTATCTAGAGTTGACATTGGAAGCAAAATGGAGGAATAAACAATCCACAGTAGCAAGAACGAAAAGGAAATCTGATTGCCGAAGTCAAGAATGGAATCATCTGTGCGACTATTGGGAGTTAGAAAAAACTAAGGTATGCTGAATTTTTTTTATAAATCAAATACATATATGTGATTATTTTCTCACTTTTCGGGTTCTAACATATGGCGATTTTTTTTTTTGTAGAAATATAGTGATAAGATGGAAGCTAACAGAGCAAAAGAAGTTAATAAAAGTAGAGGGGGCTCTCGGTCGATAGTGAATCATACATTCCAAATGGCAAGATTTAGACTTTTCAACTCATAATATTATTGATGTTAATGTAAGTAGTAGAATTTCCTGATAAAACGGATAGTTATTTAGTTTGGTGTTTGAAAGTTATAGAAATTTGATCTTCCATGAATCACAAATCTTGGTTCGAGTTTTTTCTTAGTTTTATATTTGTTATAAAAGATTGATTTACTCTTTCTAGAATATATATGTTCTTCAATATTATAATTTATATAATTATAATGTTAGATAAATCCCGAGACTCAGATGCCCCCTAGCCCGTTGGAACTTTATCACAAGTTGCATTTCAATGCTGCGAAACAAGGATGGCTAAATGAACATTCACATATTAAATATGTAAGCATCTTCTAGTTTAAAGCTTTTGATATTGTGATTTTTTTTGTCAAATATATATTTTGGGTTGCTACTAGTTTTAAATATTGTTCCCTTGCCTTCTATTATGCTAGGAAAATATCATTCAACATAAGCAGACAACTTTGGATGAATCAAATTCTAAAGGAACCACAATTACGACTGCTATGGAACATTAGCTTGAGAAAAAAGCCATAAAAAGTGTTTGTGGTAGGAAGAAAACAATACAATTAGCATGGGAAGTTGGTGTTGGGCCGTGTTGAGGAAAAAAGATTATTGGATGAAATCGGTAGCTAAATCATCTCAACGAGACTCAAATGAGAATGAAAGTTTGAGAAATAAGGTTATTGCACTCGAGGCGAAACATAAACGAGATAATGAAAAATATGAAAGAATGTTTGAGTTCATTGGTCGAAAGCACAATACCCATAGATGCAAGTGATAAAGCTGATAGTGATAACATAATTTAGGTAGTTGGTTAAGACATTTATTATCTTTTTTTAATCTACTACTCTTTTAAACTTTAGAACTAATTGTTTGGTGTTATTTTGCTTGGTTATCGTTATGATATTAGTGCTTGAATGTATTGGAATTTTTGGGAAGCAAGAAGAAAATTTATGAATGGTATTTGTTCAGTGACTGGATTTTCATTTATAAAACTACAAATCATTTGTAAAGAAACTGCAGGGTTAATATTTTTTGGTCCTTGAAGGGATTGGATAGTGAAAAAACATTGGAGTTGACACTTACTATTAGAAACTAAAAAATAGTTAGTGTAAAAACATATTAGAGATTGATTTAGAGACTGATTTTCAGACCATAAATAAATATATTAGAGACTGAAAATTAATGTTATCTTAGACTAATTATCAGACTCCATAAGTACATATTAGAGACCAAAATAACATACTATCAAATATTAATTTTCAATCACTAAAAGTGGTTTCTTAATGACTGAAAATCAAGCGGTACAAGGGACTAGTTCTCAGTCTTTAGAGCATTTTATTGGAGACTAATTTGATATGGAATCATGTTGTAATGGAACGTATTAGGGACAATACAGGTTTGTTTAGATAATTGATTCTCAATCGTTAAAGTTACACAAAAGGGACTAAAATATTATAGTATTTGAGACTAATTTGCAGTCATTGAAGAAATGTTTCAAGGACTAAAATAATGTGGTACCAAGGCCAAATTGAGGACTGAACTTTTATCTATCGGGGAATGACCATTGGTCCCTGACGGTATCATACAATGGGGACTGATTTTCAGTTACTAAAACCATTATTCAGGACTAGGTATTTGTCACTAACTAGGGACAGGCATATCAGTCCCCGATAACTATTAGGTACTGATTAGGGAGCATCAAAGTCTGATTTTTTAGTCCCGCATAACAATCTTTTTTGTAGTGAATCACCCACGTGTTTTGGGCGCATTAGTTGTAGAGCATATGCAAACGCCACAGTTAAGCCTGCTCGGGTGTGAGTACTACTAGGATAGGCAACCTGCTTGGAAGTCTCTGTAACAACCCGATCTTTCGGATTGTTATCCGAATTTCGTTATTATCGTTAATTCTGTTTATTTCAGTTTAAAACCCGTTTGTACTCTGAGATTGATATAATGGTTTACATTTAATTTGAACGCATATTACATCGCTTACTTATCACATTTGAATCGCTAAAATACTCGCAACTCGCAACGCAAACTCGAATCGCGGCTAATTGTGTTAATTATTATACTAATATGTTATGTGTGCTTTATGATTTATGGTTGTACTCACTCTCGCAACGCTCTCACTCGCGCGAATCGCTTACTCGCATTATTTTACCATCTAATACGCTTAACACCTCGCTAAAACGCTTATCATAACTATCTAATACGAACCGAATCGCCAAATGAACAACTAACGCAAAACTAACAAACAAAACTTGCCACCAGGCCAAGTTTGGCCGAAGTTGGTACCCCCAACTTCGCCCGAACTTGTTCAGGCAACAACACACCCTCCAAAACAAGCAAGTTCGCTCGAACTTGCACAAAGTTCTAGCAAACTGGCCAAGTTCGCCCGAACTTGTGCCAAGTTCGCCCGAACTTGTGCCAAGTTCGCTTGAATTTGTGCCAAGTTCGGCCGAACTTGGTCTCCACCCCAGCCCATTTCTCCTCCACCTATATATACCCAGCACCTCCATTCGTTCTCTCCTTGCTGCAAGTTCGCCTGAAAACTCCCAAAACCGAAAACCTTCGATTTCCAAGTAAAAATCAACCCGTTTTCATGCAAACAACAACGTTTTACTACGATTTTGCAAAAGGATTACCTTCGTTTTCAACAAATCTCTTCTGTTTATGAAAATCTTCATATTTTTCTACAAAACTTCTTCTTTTTCACTTAGATATACACTAAACGAGTGTATGTAGGCTTAGCTTTGGCTTCCCAAGCAAGAAATCTTGATGAGTTTGGCTCACCAAGTGTTAGATCTAAGAAAAACAGTTTTATACATCGATTTTTTACACAAAATACGGACTAAGTGACGTATGTTTCGTTCACTATAAAGTGGAACGAGGCGTTGTCAAGCAAGATCTCAGATCCGGAAGCACAAGGACGAAATCGTCATTTTGCATAAACTGGACTAACCCGTACGAACCATCAAGTTCGCCCGGATTAGCCCGCTGTAAAATGGCTCAACTCATTCCAAAAAGACCTCTCGAGCCTATGTTTTGCTCAGTAGCTTAAGGTTGGAGGGATGGACACTCGAAGTTGTCATCAGCTGATGATCAACTTCGGCCGAACTTGTCAAAATTCCCATGAAATCAACCAAGTTCGCTCGAACTTGTATCAACTTCAGCAAAATAAGGAAAGTTCGCCCAGGAAACCAGACAAGTTCGCCCGAACTTGTACTTCCAGTAAGATAAAACAGTCAAGTTCGCCCGAACTTGTACCAAATCCAAGAGATTTGGTACAACTTCGCCCGAACTTGTCCTCTGCTCCTTCACGTTTCCACCGTTTCAGTATTTCGGAAGACTGATGCACTTATGTTCGCTTACAGGCTGATCCGGCGCTCCATTCCATCTACATTAGATCCCGTCTCTCCCTTTTAAACGCACCAACAGTGAGTATACTTGAACCCTTTTTCGCTTTATCTCACTTTTGGGTGTTACATACGTCTCTATATCAAAACACGCTACACACAACTCTAAACTATTTTAACGCTAACTGTTCTCGCATGATATACGTGAATCGCTGAATGTTTGTTTGCTATGTGTGAATAATGAGGACTTGTAGACCACCCTTAGCAACGATAGTACTATAGTTTGGACTCAGCACCCGATTGGTTCGGGGTTATTAAGGCTCGCAACTTACTTTACGTGCGTGTTCGCTATTGTGAACACGTATCGCGCATACTCACATCGCAGTCGTGTTGGTTAGCTTGTATCATATTGTTAGCTTACTTAGATTCACTTTCTCTACGTATGCATGTTGGTTATGCATAATCGCTTTTATCACTATTATTATGTTATCAAACCTGTATGCTCACCCTTACTTAATTGTATTGACTTGTATTTTAACGTATCTGACAGGTTGAGGACGTTGTAACATCCGTCAAAAACCGGGTTAACCAAACCCGCTTCGTTTATTAACCGAACATCCAGTTAAAAAATTTCGTTGCGTATTTAATGCTCAAATTAATTTTAAACGATACATAATTAATATATATATTAGAATATAAAATTTATTAAAAATAATGAAATAAAAATAATATGCTGATGCCGGGTTTCGAACCCGGGTCAGCCGGGTAACCTCAAAGACTTAACTCACACACATCCAACCACTCCGCCACTTGTGTTTCTTATTGATTTATTGAAACAATTAATACATATAATAAAACTGGAAATCAAACCCGGTCAACAGCGCGCCCAAATCCGCAGACGCCGGAAAATCCGACGATTTCGCCAATTATCGTCGGTTACTTTTGACTTAACGTACGTATTAACGTCGCCCTCAGTTATAACCGATGTCCAGTTCCGCGACATTAGTCATAACCGCCGGAGAACGGCTGACCAATGAATCGAGACTAGAAACAGACCCAATTCAACTTGATTCTTTCCTATAAATACACACCCTAGCCTCTGGCAATCTTTTCGCTCAAAATCGCACCGATTCTTGAATCAATTTCACTCGCCGGAATTCTCTGCAAGTCGCCGGAAAACTGAACCCTTTCATCTCTGTTGCCTTACTTTATAAACAGAACATCTAGAGCTCATACCGAAGTCACTCACACTCGCCTCAAACTTTCTGAAGATCCTCTGCCGCAAGATACACGTCGCCGGAATAACCTGCTGTCATCGGAATCTCGTCGGAGAAACAGAGGATCTCTGTTCGGTATATCTTACACCTAATCTCTCATTCTTTTATTAATCTCATATGTAGTTAATTACAATTCACTAAAGAAGTTGATGAATGTGTCGAAACAGTCGGACTTTGTTTTCTGGGTAAAGTTTAACGAAGAAGATGAAGCTTCGGTTGTATATATATCTAATTAAAACAAGTTATATGAACGGGTTAGACACACAGTCCACCGGTGGACTGTGTGCAAACAATTACATACGTCTCGAGTTCGATCCTTGACACAAACTCACTCTCTAAAATACAAAATGTTTTTTTTAAACAGAACTGGGTTGACTCACTGTAAGTATTTAAGTTTAATAAAAACCAGATATTAAACCGGGTTAGACACACAGTCCAGCGGTGGACTGTGTGCAAACGATTAACACACGTCCCGAGTTCGATCCTTGACACAATCACACTTTCTGTAATAAAAATGTTTTTTAAACTGAACCGGATCCACTCGCAGTTAGATGTTAAGTTTAATGAAAACCGGAATAATAACCAAGATAGACACACAGTCCAGTGGTGGACTGTGTGAGATTTTAAAGCATACGTCGCGGGTTCGAGTCCAGGCTACCGCACCGGTTCTGACAATTACCAAAGTTTTTATAAAAGGACAGAAATGAATGTATCTAGTTTGTATATAAGTATAATTAAAAACAGAAATATTTCGGGTTAGACACGTAGCTCAGTTGGTAGAGCTGCGTGGACGCGTACGGGAGGTCACCGGTTCGAATCTCACTCAGTGCAACAATATAACCGACCGAACCGGTCAACGGTCAACAGTCATGGTCAACGGTCAACGGTCAAAGTAAAAAGAGTCAACATTTTTTTATTATTTTTATTTATTTATTTAATTTAAAAATCAATTAAAAATACTTAAAAACAACGTTTTTAAAGTTAGAAAATAGCCTTAAACTCACAAAAATATATCCAAAAATCCTATTAAAATTGATTAATAAAATCCGCTTATTTACCGAACCGTTATGTTATTATCTAGGTTAGTTTCTCTCGTGGTTAATCCAAATTCGTGTGCATTCATCATCAACCCAAGAAACGCAACCACTGTGAGTGAATTCTTACAAACCCCCCCTTTTTTTACTCATGTTTTGGGGTGTATCACGTGTCGCTTAAACTAATTCGTTTATTCAAACTCGTGCTATACCATGTTATGATCTAAACTTAGAATGTAAATATTGTTTGTTGTTATGTATTACATATTGTCAAGTTGTATGCAAATTATTTGTTAGGCCCATCAGTTCCTCGTGGGAGACGAGTTGAACAACGCGTGCCTTAAAACTCATTCATTAGACCCATCAGTTCGTAGAACAACGCGTGCCTCAAAACTCATTCATTAGGCCCATCAGTTCCTCGTGGGAGACGAGTTGAACAACGCGTGCCTCAAAACAATCTATTGTTGTATGTGTGTGCAATATTTAATATTAAGTGTTTTGTGAATATATTTACATTTACATTTACTCATATGTGGTTATGCACTTTATTTTATAATCAATTCAATAAACACGTTTAAATATTTTAATAGGATTCACTCGCCAACTTTTTGTTGATCCAAAAACCATTTTTACACATGAGGTGGACAGGATGAAGGAAGGAACACATAGGAAAGTGCCTTAGAATAAAAATAATGAAGCCTAGAAAGATGTATAGAACATGTTGAACTTGTATGATATGATTGTATGAACTCCTTTAAATTGTAATAATAAATATGAAACGTTATAATAAATGTCATGAGCTTTGATGAAACCCAATCATGCCCCGATCACCTTTTCCGCTGCGGGTCGGGGTGTGACAGATTGGTATCAGAGCTTTTGACTATAGGGATATAGGATAGGTTATAGTTGATTAGATTTTAATTGTTTATGTGGTTACATGCAAACTCATGATGTTTATTTCTTTCATATTTATTACATACACAAATGCATGCAAACACTTCCAATATTACATTTTGTGATACATAGTAAATTATACTTACTGTCACACCCCGACCCGCAGCGGAAAAGGTGATCGGGGCATGATTGGGTTATCATCAAAGCTCATGACATTTATTTTAACGTTTCATATTCATTAATATAATTTAATGGAAATTTACAATCATAATTACATCAATGACCTAAACATCAATCTAAGCTTCTTTGTTTTCTTCTAAGGCATTTCCTATGTTTTCCTTGCTTCATCCTGTTCACCTGTATCATGTGTAAAAGGGTTTTTGGATTAACAAAAAGTTGGCGAGTGAATCCTATGGAAAACATTTGAACAAGTTTATTTAATTGATTATGAAATAAAGTGCACAACCACACATGAGTAAAAATAGATGTAAACTTATTCATAAATCAATTTAATATTAAACAATACACACATGAACAATAATGGATCGTTTAGAGGCACGCGTTGCTCAACTCGTCTCTCACGAGGAACTGATGGGCCTAATGAATGAATTGCATAAACATGATAATATGAAAGACATAACTACATACAATATAAACTCAATAATACACACATGAAGAATAATGGATTGGTTTTGAGGCACGCGTTGCTCAACTCGTCTCCCACGAGGAACTGATTGGCTTATTGAATGAATTTCATATAAGTTGACAAAATGAAATACATAATTACAACAATATAAACAATCTAAGTTTAGATCACGATATGGTATGGCACAAGTTTAAATAAACGAGTTAATTATTTTGTGACACATGACACACCCCAAAACGTGTAATTAAAAAGGGGGAGTTGTAAGATTCACTCACAGTGGGTGCGTTCGGTTGATGATGTTGAATGCACGCGAAGTGGTTTTAACCACGAGTGAAATTAACCTAGATAAATAGCATTATGGTTCGGTAAGTAAACGGATTTTATTAATCCATTTTAGTAGGATTGTTGGGTGTATTTTTGTGAGTTTAAGGCTATTTTCTAACCTTAAAAATGTTATTTTTAAGTATTTTTAATTAAAATAAATAAATAAAAATAATAAAAAAAGTTGACTTTTTTGACCGTTGACCGTTGACCTTGACTGTTTGACCGGTTCGTATGCGTGTATGTGTGCGCTGAGTGAGGCTCGAACCCGAGACCTCCCGTACGCGTGCACGCAGCTCTACCAACTGAGTTACGTGTCTAACCCGAAATATTTCTGTTTTTAATTATATTTATATATTAATTAGATTAATCCGAAAATCAATTTATTTTTAAAAAGATCTACTGAATCGGACCGGTGCGCTCCACAGGTCTCGAACCCGGGACCTGTGGGTTGAGTTAACACACAGTCCACCGCTGGACTGTGTGTCTAACTTGTTAAATAATCCGATTTATATTATACTTATATACAAACTGAACATTTCCATTTCTGTCTTAAATAAAAAGTTTAATAATTATCCGGGCCGGTGCGGTAGCCCGGACTCGAACTCGTGTCCTGTGATTTAAACATACACACAGTCCACCGCTGGACTGTGTGTCTATCTTGGTTATTATTCCGGTTATTATTATACTTAACATATACAGCGGTGACTCCAGTTCGGTTAACAAAAAGACATTTTTATTAAGGCAAGCATGCGTGGGACAAGATTCGAACTCGAGACGTTTACGTGTTTAATGTGCACACAGTCCACCGCTGGACTGTGTGTCTAACCCGAGTTATAACTTGATTTTTAATAAACTTAAACATTACAGAAACTTCGTCTTCTTCGCCAGTTTTAACCAGAAACGATGACTGACTGGTTCGAAGTTTTAATCAGGTTTCTTTAGCGTTTTATGATTAATTATAGGTGAGATAAAGGAAAAGAATGAAAGACTAAGCATTAGATATACCGAAATTTGGACTCCTCTGTTTTCTCCGGCAGAACTCCGGCGACAGCAAAAGATTCCGGCGCCATGTGTCTTGCGGCAGAGAGTCTTCAGCAAGCTTGAAAAGGATGTGGGTGACTTCGGTATAAGCTCAGGGGGTTCAGTAAGGCTCAGAAGTGAAGGGTTCGGTTTTCCGGCGATGTGCAGAAGTTTTCCGGCGAGTGAAATTACGTCGGGTAAAGGTGCGGTTTTGAGCGAAAAAGCTTGCAGAAGTTTGAGGGAGTATTTATAAGGCAGGTCATCGATGAATTTGGTCCGATTTCCGACTTGATTCGTCGGTTAGAATTTCTCCGGCGGTTATAACTTGTGTCGCGGACTCAGACATCGGTTATAACCGATGTAGTGTTTAAGGTTTACGTTATAACTGAAGTAACCGTCGATTCTTGGCGAGTTAGTCGGGATTTCTGACGACTGCAATTTGGGCGCCGGTTTTGAATCCGGAAAAACATGTTATGAATTAAATGATTCTAATAATTAACAAAGAATACAAGTGGCGCAGTGGTTTAAGTGTTGAGGGTTAAGTCTGTTGTTTGACCCGGCTGACTGACCCGGGTTCGAAACCCGGCAGGGCCATATTATTTTTATTTTCTTATTTTTAACAGTTTTTCAAAAACTAATTATATATTCCCATATAATAATTAATTATGTATCGTTTAAAATTATTTTGGGCATTAAATTCGCAACGAAATTTTTAACTGATTGTTCGGTTAATAAACGGAGCGGGTTTGGTAAATCCGTTTTTGACGGATGTTACACTTACAGTCCAACATACATAATTACATACACATTCATCATACATATTTCAATGTTAACATATTCAAATCATCTTCATACTTCCGTTATTCAAGATTTTGTCGCATTTTTCATTTTTCAAAATTTCATCAAAGTGAGTTCTGCGACGGGCATGTAGTAACTGTAAGGGTACAAGTACCGGTAGTCGGAACGTCCTGTCTAGGTTGGCATTCGTATAAATCCAATATAACGGACCAGTTTGCCAACCTGGGGACTAACGATGAGAGTACGAAGGACCTACTAGGCCAAAGCATGCCACACCAAACGTCGTTCGAACTAACCCCACTTTGAGGTGTCACCGTGTCCACACCTGGATACATTCCGAATATCATACATTACATACCTATTTCTCGATTTTCTCCGGGTTTTAGTGTACGTAATCAGGCTAACACATGCGAACCATATGAAAAACCCGGTAATCATGGGGGCCCACATGATTACGAAGGTGAAGTATGGCGGCATGCAAGGCCCAATTACGAGCAAAGCCCAAGACATCCTATGGATGTAGTAGATTTATTATTCTATATTTATTTTATGAATGTTCATTCCTAAATACGACACATGATCCCTAAAACATCCAACTCATACTCTTGATATGTATTCCTTGTAGATGTCTTCTAATTCCGCTCGTAGGAAGATGAGATCAGGAAAAGCCCGCGAGCGCATGGCTGCCCAAATCGCTCAACAAATGGTTGCCGTAATACCCCATATTGTAGTTCAAGTCCAACAAGCCCTTACCGCTAATCCCGTCAATCAAGAAGATCAAAATGTTGTCAACCCTCCCCCAAATACCACTAAATGCACCTTCAAGTATTTCAAATCCTGCGACCCTCCAAAATACGAAGGGACTGAAGGTGTCACCGCTCTCCTCCATTGGTTTGAAGAAATGGAAAACACTTTTCTAAATTGCGATTGTCCCAATGATCGCAAAGTGCGATATGCTACTGGTCGTTTACTTGGAATAGCACTTACATGGTGGAATACAGAGAAGGCCAAACGAGGTGTTGAAGATGCTATGACTTTGACTTGGGAAGAGTTGAAGGAAATCATGACAAGACGGTTTTGCCCAAGGAGTGAAATCAAGAAATTAGAGGATGAGTTCTATTCTTTGAAACAAAAGGAAGGCGACCACACCACATACAACAAGAGATTCCTCGAGTTAAATCAAATGGTTCCCAACCTATTCACTCCTCTTTACCGTTTGATTGAGCACTACATTCGAGATCTTCCTTCAAAAATTCAAGACTCTGTAATAAGTACCACACCTGCAACTTTGGAAGCAGCAATGGAGTTAGCTACAGAGCTCACCGAGAACCGCATACGGAATAAGGACTTCAAGGAGGAGAAGAAGAAGGATAAAGCATCAACTGAAACCTCAAACTCCACTCAAACCGAATCCCCTTCTCAACCCATTTCTAAGAGAAAACGAGATGGGCAACTTTTCGTTGTCACCCAACGCAACCAACCAGCCTCACAAGCCGTACCCCTCCAAGCTATCCCAATCACTCAAGTAGCACCCAACTCAACTTACCCAAATAAGAAACCTTACCTTGGACCTCACCCTCAATGCAACACCTGTTTTTATCACCATTCATCTACCTTACCTTGTCGACTATGTGCGAATTGTGGACGCTATGGTCATTTGAGCAAGGTTTGCCGCACCCCTCAAAACCAAACCTCGCCCCCTACTCAAAACATGATCCAAACATATCAACAACCCCAATACCCCATGTTCCCATATGTTCGAGCTTGTTTTAATTGTGGCGACCCTACCCACTTTAGAAACACGTGCCCTCGATTGGTTAACATCATAAACGCCCAAGCTCAAGCAAACCCAGTTAACCAATCAAATCAAGAAAACCCAACCATTAGGCCACCAGCAAGAGGAAGAGTTTTCAACATCAACTCCAATCCTATTGAAGATAATGACGGCCCAAATGAACCACCCAACTAGTCTCCTTCACCAAAACTCAAGATTCAACTCCAACCGCTTTGTTTTTATGTTTTTCTTTATGTTATCTCAATTTTCACGTGTCTCAATTATAAATTGGAAATTTATCCAAGAATTTTAATGCGAATCACTATTTCAGTTTGTTTTATACTCATTGATTTAACATTCATATCATCATACCTACGACATATCTCAGTCTCGTCATTTAAAGAAGTTGAGCTGTGTCTCACTTCTACATGGACTAACCTCTCCATCATAACAAACGAGAGAGGTACTGTCATCATTCAAACATGTATACTATCAGAATTAAGACTCAAGCTTTGATTGTTGTGTTTGTTATGTTTTAGAGTCACGTAGGACTAATCATAACTTACTGATAACCAATGAAAATTTGACAAGAATATGGTGGATACGCCGCTGGTACTTCCTATATATAAGTATTCTCGTCAAAAGATCAGAGGCATTGTCAGGCGGTTATGAGAAGTTCCATGTAGGATTTAGTAATGTCTTGGTTGAAGTTTGTTTATACTCACTGATTTAGCATTCATATCATCTCATCATTTAAAGAAATTGGATTGTGTTCCATTTCTACATAGACTAACCTCTCCATCATAACAAACGAGAGAGGTACTGTCACCATTCAAACATGTATACTATCAGAATTAGGACTCAGGCTTTGGTTGTTGTGTATGTTTATGTTCTAGAGTCATATCATAGAACCAATCATGACTTACTGATAAAACCAATGAAAATTTGACAAGAATATGGTGGATACGCCGCTGGTACTTCCTATATATAAGTATTCTTGTCAAAGGATCAGAGGCATTGTCAGGCGATTATGAGAGGTTCCATGTAGGTTTTAGTAGTAGAAGTTTTGTTTTAGGATATAACATTATCTTTCCAAACGTATCCAAACGCTTATGCATAAAATCATACTTAGTCAATCAACTCTGTTTATCAATATTTTTATCGTAGGCACCAAAAAGCGATTCCTGTAGCAGGGTACTCAACCCTTACAAGGAACGTTACCGCCTCAAACAAAATTTAAACTCTTACTCGCTTCTAAGTATGTAATTGTCAAATTAAAAACCATCCTTTTGAGTCAAGCATGCCACTACTTAAATTTCGGGACAAAATTTCTAAAAGTAGGGGATACTGTAACATCCGTCAAAAACGGGTTAACCAAACCCGCTTCGTTTATTAACCGAACATCTAGTTAAAAAATTTCGTTGCGTATTTAATGCTCAAATTAATTTTAAACGATACATAATTAATAAATATATTAGAATATAAAATTTATTAAAAATAATGAAATAAAAATAATATGCTGATGCCGGGTTTCGAACCCGGGTCAGCCGGGTAACCTCAAAGACTTAACTCACACACATCCAACCACTCCGCCACTTGTGTTTCTTGTTGATTTATTGAAACAATTAATACATATAATAAAACTGGAAATCAAACCCGGTCAACAGCGCGCCCAAATCCGCAGACGCCGGAAAATCAGACGATTTCGCCAATTATCGTCGGTTACTTTTGACTTAACGTACGTATTAACGTCGCCCTCGGTTATAACCGATGTCCAGTTCCGCGACATTAGTCATAACCGCCAGAGAACGGTTGACCAATGAATCGAGACTAGAAACAGACCTAATTCAACTTGATTCTTTCCTATAAATACACACCCTAGCCTCTGGTAATCTTTTCGCTCAAAATCGCACCGATTCTTGAATCAATTTCACTCGCCGGAATTCTCTGCAAGTCGCCGGAAAACCGAACCCTTTCATCTCTGTTGCCTTACTTTATAAACAGAACATCTAGAGCTCATACCGAAGTCACTCACACTCGCCTCAAACTTTCTGAAGATCCTCTGCCGCAAGATACACGTCGCCGGAATAACCTGCTGTCATCGGAATCTCGCCGGAGAAACAGAGGATCTCTGTTCGGTATATCTTACACCTAATCTCTCATTCTTTTATTAATCTCATATGTAGTTAATTACAATTCACTAAAGAAGTTGATGAATATGTCGAAACAGTCGGACTTTGTTTTCTGGGTAAAGTTTAACGAAGAAGATGAAGTTTCGGTTGTATATATATCTAATTAAAACAAGTTATATGAACGGGTTAGACACACAGTCCAGCGGTGGACTGTGTGCAAACAATTACACACGTCTCGAGTTCGATCCTTGACACAAACTCACTCTCTAAAATAAAATGTTTTTTTAAACAGAACTGGGTTGACTCACTGTAACTATTTAAGTTTAATAAAAACCAGATATTAAACCGGGTTAGACACACAGTCCAGCGGTGGACTGTGTGCAAACGATTAACACACGTCCCGAGTTCGATCCTTGACACAATCACACTTTCTGTAATACAAATGTTTTTTTTTAAACTGAACCGGATCCACTCGCAGTTAGATGTTAAGTTTAATGAAAACCGGAATAATAACCAAGATAGACACACAGTCCAGTGGTGGATTGTGTGAGATTTTAAAGCATACGTCGCGGGTTCGAGTCCAGGCTACCGCATCGGTTCTGACAATTACCAAAGTTTTTATAAAAGGACATAAATGAATGTATCTAGTTTGTATATAAGTATAATTAAAAACAGAAATATTTCGGGTTAGACACGTAACTCAGTTGGTAGAGCTACGTGCACGCGTACGGGAGGTCACCGGTTCGAATCTCACTCAGTGCAACAATATAACCGACCGAACCGGTCAACGGTCAACAGTCATGGTCAACGGTCAATGGTCAAAGTCAAAAAAGGTCAACATTTTTTTATTATTTTTATTTATTTATTTAATTTAAAAATCAATTAAAAATACTTAAAAACAACGTTTTTAAAGTTAGAAAATAGCCTTAAACTCACAAAAAATATATCCAAAAATCCTATTAAAATTGATTAATAAAATCCGCTTATTTACCGAACCGTTATGTTATTATCTAGGTTAGTTTCTCTCGTGGTTAAATCCAAATTCGTGCGCATTCATCATCAACCCAAGAAACGCAACCACTGTGAGTGAATTCTTACAACCCCCCTTTTTTACTCATGTTTTGGGGTGTATCATGTGTCGCTTAAACTAATTCGTTTATTCAAACTCGTGATATACCATGTTATGATCTGAACTTAGAATGTAAATATTGTTTGTTGTTATGTATTACATATTGTCAAGTTGTATGCAAATTATTTGTTAGGCCCATCAGTTCCTCGTGGGAGACGAGTTGAACAACGCGTGCCTTAAAACTCATTCATTAGGCCCATCAGTTCGTAGAACAACGCGTGCCTCAAAACTCATTCATTAGGCCCATCAGTTCCTCGTGGGAGACGAGTTGAACAACGCGTGCCTTAAAACTCATTCATTAGGCCCATCAGTTCGTAGAACAACGCGTGCCTCAAAAAACATTCATTAGGCCCATCAGTTCCTCGTGGGAGACGAGTTGAACAACGCGTGCCTCAAAACAATCTATTGTTGTATGTGTGTGCAATAATATTAAGTGTTTTGTGAATATATTTACATTTACATTTACTCGTATGTGGTTATGCACTTTATTTTATAATCAATTCAATAAACACGTTTAAATGTTTTAATAGGATTCACTCGCCAACTTTTTGTTGATCCAAAAACCATTTTTACACATGATACAGGTGGACAGGATGAAGCAAGGAACACATAGGAAAGTGCCTTAGAAGAAAAATAATGAAGCCTAGAAAGATGTATAGAACATGTTGAACTTGTAAGATATGATTGTATGAACTCCTTTAAATTGTAATAATAAATATGAAACGTTATAATAAATGTCATGAGCTTTGATGAAAACCCAATCATGCCCCGATCACCTTTTCCGCTGCGGGTCAGGGTGTGACAGACGTTATCGCTACGAATCGGATCTAGGTTTATGTTTAGAAACTTGTAATAAATATGTTGGTGAACTTTGAAATTGTTTGGGAAAATGTTGGATTTCTAATGATTTTGAATGATGATATTTTAATTGTATAGGAAATTGACGTCTTAAGTATTGTTGTTTAAATTAGTCGTTATGAATTCTCTCGAGCAATCTGGTTCGCCTAGTGCCGCGCCCTGATGATTCCGCCATCAGTTGGGGTGTGACAGTCTCCACCAAGGCAACAAAAAACAAATATGTGAGTTCATGAAGAAGCAACCCATTAGAAAAACAAACAATGTTGATGGTACGAGAGACTGAATATTACAATTTATGTACTTACGATATAACATTTCTGTATAAGAGGCCTATGTTTGAAACCCATGTATTACAAATATTGAATAAAGAAGATATTAAATAGTTAGTCTAGAAGATCGATGAATTATATAATGATATTTTAAGAGAATATAATTGACCTTTTCAATTAACTTTTTTGAATTAAGAAATAGAATACGAATTAGTGGAATAGAAGCGGACAATTTTTTAGACTTACAAAATTGTGATACGTGGCAAAACCAATTATTTATTTTTAGGCATAGTATTTGTAAAAGTTACTTTATATAAAAAAATATCAAGTTATAATGTTTTTCATTTCTTATTATTCTTACACAAGCAAACGTCATAATGTAGTTTACACTGTAAAAAAATTATAAAGAATAGTCATACATTGTAACATAAATTAACAATTAAAATGGAAAACGAAGGGCGGGGTTGGGTCCAATAATAAAACCTTTGAAGTTAAGTGAAGCTCCCCTTGAAGGTCAAAGGCTCGAGCTTCGAAAACCATCGTCTTAAAATGAAATTGGCGGGGAAATGTTTGACATTTAAGCTCAAGCAATGGCTCAATGGTTACTTTGACTTTTAATGCTAACTGTGGCGTAACTACTTTACCTTATTATTTGGAGCAACATTGACACACCCTAAAAAATTCGCAGCGGAAAAGCAAACGTGACAAGTATGGAGGTTGGTACCCATTAGTATTTAGTGAATGATACATTATTTTATTTTGGACGTTTTATTTTTATAAATCGTTAATCACCATAGTTTAGAAACATAAACATAACATAGTTTTCTTGGTCCATCAGGGATCTTGATACATAGGTTCCAAATTAAAATATTATCACAAAAGTTATTGTTAAACACATAAGCTAAACACATACTTCGCCAAAATCCCAAAGCCAATACTAAGCAACCGAAAAACACGCTAACAAGTGTCAACACATTGGTTAGTGAGTTCACAAATATACCATTAAAAGTAAACTATCATCCAAATTACTTTCAAATAACACTTAGGCAAATTTTATTAGCTAAAATTTCCTTTCAAAACCATTTAGGAAAGCTCATAATCCAAACTTCCATACAAAACAATTTAGGTAAGATCTCGTTGGCTGAACTTCCTTATAAAACATTGATAAGTTAACTTTTCTAAAGCTAACTATTCAGATTCATAAAGTAGCTAATAATATGACATACATCTAAGCATCACAAGGTCATAATCAACACAAGACAACACTTTCCAAAGTAATTCACCACACAAGACCATTGCGACTGGTTGGTGGCTGAGTTATCAAACCCGATATATCTAACAACACTTCTTCGCACTTTACAACTTAAGGCTAATGATTACGACGGATGGGGGTTTCGGGAGGGGTATCACATCAATACAAACAATTCCTGCCTTATGAACAATATATATTCATACTTAGTCAAAAATTTTAATCATATCTCTTTTTCAAATCATCCAGTCTTCTCCAAAAAATATATATAAAAACTTTATTTCCGTGGGATCACGAAGACTCACGCATTTAACAATATAAAACATGATAAACGATTTCAAGCATGTTTTCCCCAAAACAATTATCAAAAGATTAAAAGTGGGGTAGTGAAACTCACCTTTGGGAGCGTTTAATTCTGCCAATTTATTCCACAACTTAAATTTGATCGACATGTCCTAGTTCAAACAAGAACGTTTTATTGACCAAGAAACCTACAAATCCTAAGTTCTTCATCTAACTTATGATTTTTCACACAACACTTTGTATTGTCAAAAATGTCTTAATTTTAGTTATTTTGGTGTATCTTTTTAAAAAATTACATGATCCGAAAGATTTATTGGTGACCCTGTTTGATTAAATTTGTTCGTAAATTCATACATATATTTTAAACGTATGTTATTATCTTTTAGTGAGACATTTAACATGCAACTCAAGTTTACACGATCTTGTAACTATAATATACTAACGCAAGTACATACATACATAGTTACGTATCAAACATCAAATTTCACATAAATTATTAAATTATGTATTCATAAAACTTTATAAATATTTTTTATACACAAACATTTGATTAAAACCTCATAAAATCCATTTAAGTATATATATACACTTTTATCGTTTATGAAAGCTGAAAATACTTAATATAGGTTTAAATATCCATATTTTTCTTGAAAATGTCATTTTCTAACTTGTTTAATTTCAGTTTTGAAAAAATCGTTTTAAAAGCTAAAAATACCCTTTTTAACGTATAGTTTCGTACCAAACAGTACCGTAAACAACCCAAATCATCAAGACTTCATATTTTTGCACAAACCATGTTATTTTTCTATAAAATATAAATTTTATAAGTATATTAGATAAGTCTAACATATCCCACAAAAATCATGCGTTAATACACCATTTTACCAGTTTTTAAGCATATAATTTAACGTGTAACTTCACCAAATTAACACTTAGCTTTTATGCATTGAAAATACATAATTTTTACAGAAATAATCTCTTAAAAGTTTCGTTTCTAAATCATTATTATAAACATCCTTCATGATTATACTACAACATATTATGTACAACCTTTTAATGCACCATTTTAACACATGTACTACCATTTAAACCTATATTTACATACATGCCATAAAGATGTTTTGTTGGAACTGAGAGGTGCATAGTGTGTGTTTTTAAGGTAAAAGTTAATTAAATTAAAAATTCAATCAAATAGTGATAATCCAACACAGCAATCTAACAATACTGGATTTTGGAATGATTGTAGAATGATTTCACTGAATTTATTTATAATGAAATACAATCACAAGGTACATACAGTACTCCCCTTCACCAGGTGAACACTCTCTCACTTAGTTTTTATGCTCACAGCTCTAAGTGTGTTAATGAACAAGCTAAACTATATAAGAGGAGTGAACTGATGGTTACGTCATCATGAAAACGACCCTTCACAACTTCATCAAATGATGTAACTACCAGCAGTTGTGAAACTGCAGTTGATCCTTTTGTAAGTTAGTATGAACTGTTGGATTTACACAACTGCTAGTTGAGGACCAACACTTCTGAAATCCAAAACTTCTGTCTTTGACTTGTTAACTTGGTTGACTTTGATTGTTGACTTGTTGACCAACACTTTGACAATCAACACTTGTTCTTCTAAACATTTATTCTTTGAAGGCGGTAGTTTGATGCAGTAGTAGCTGGGGAAACTCTTTTGAGAATCCTTCAATGGTAGATAAAAATTATTGGACTTGTGATTGTTCTTTAAATTATTTCACCAGGCTTGGATGATTGTTCCTTTGGATTTTGGCTTTCATCATCAGCATATCTTATTTAATCAACATGTTTTCACATAATCAAACATGTGTTTATCATCAAATCATTGATTCATCAAAACACATTCATTGCATGCAAGAATCTAAGTACATTTATGCTCATTCAAACAAAACTAAACATCTTTCATACATACATAGATATGCACACCATCTATACATATATATATATATATATATACTCTATACATTTTTCAATCTTCCATAATCCAAATAATCCATTTTCATCTAAAACCATCTTTGATCATCGATGCATACAAGAATCACACTTTCAAACGTCCACATTTTAACATTTAGGCAAAACATACATACATATTCACGGCACACATACATACACTCACACGATCCATTTTCATTTTGTTTTTGAAATCCAATCATTGATAAACAATCTTACATTTCATCATCTAACTAGAATCAAGGATAGAAATAGGTAATGGGTTTATATCTTAAAGTGAACAAGATGAATGTTAGTGATGTTTCTTGGATGTGGGTGCATCAAATCACAAGAAACTCCTTATAAAACAACCTTAACCCATAAGATTGGTTTGGAACTTGCTTCGTTCTCACTTAGATCTCCAAGAAAGCTTGAAATTTCAAAAATGGTGATGGTGGTGGGTGGTTTCGACAGAAAGGGAAAAAAAGGGAGGTGAGATGGTGTTACCTTGAGTGTTGTGTTAATGGTTTGAATATGTATGGATGAATGGAATTAGGAAATGATTAAATAGGCTAGGATAGGTATTTGTTGTGATGAGTTGGGGCTGCCACATAGGGTGAGTCATGCTTATTCTTTTTTTATTTAATGTAAGTATGTGTATGTATGTGTGTGTATATATATATATATATATACATATAATAGTGGGTTTATCTAATAGGATGGGGTTCCTTTAAAAGGTGTTTTTTCCTACAAAGTGTAGGAAGTGATTTTGATCATCGGATGAGTGCGTTTGATGGTTAAGATCATATGTGGCATTTTGCTAATATGCATGTCTTAATAATAGGCTGATTTGATTGATTGTGGAGTAAATGCGCTATTTAACTTGTTTTAAATAAGGAAATAACTTTAATGCCATAAAACTCCCCACTTTTCTCGCGAGTTTCTCTCTCGTACTCTCTTTCTCTCTTCACGTTATCTCCTCTGAAACACCTACACATACTAAATCAACAGTAAAAACATGGATAAAGATAAGAAATTCGGCCTACAATACAAGTATAAGTTACATATTTAGTTGTTTATTGTGTTTTAATTCAAATAAACATCGTCGGAGTGTTATTTTTGTGTTCAAACTAGTGTTTATATTTAGTTTTTGTTATATTTGTTTGTTTGCATTCCTTTTTTTTCTGGTTGTTTTGGAAACTGAGTATGCGTGTCAATATAATGGATATAAATTGTTGTTTTTAATGAAAACAATATATGTTTGATAGTAGATGCACCATTAGTGTGTTCAAAGGTGACCAGTTATGATGTGTTTTACGTATGGTGTGAACCCCAAAAATTATAATACACAACATCAAGAAAATATAAACGACATATCATTCATGAATTATATATGGTATAACATATCATGATGAAACCAATACCTGATAAAACACACGTCAATAATTATAAAATACATCTCATGTTAAAACATTAGCTGTTATAACACATTGTGAATTAACCTGTAACTTGTAAAACACATCGTCAAGTAATTGTTCATGAAGGATTGTAATTGGTAAACACATCGTCATGAAATTGTTCATGTAGAATTGTTTATATGCACGCAAGAATGAAAGCTATAACACAATATGAATGAACCTGTAACTAGTAAAACATATCAGCCATTGTATTGGACATCACCGTTTTTTATCCGTAATATTCAATTGAAAGAAGCAAAAAAATCGAATGAATTATGATAGATTTACGCGTTCTTCGTGTTTTGAGTTTGAATTGTTAAGAATATATGATTTCCAAAAAAAAATAACATTTTGTTGTTTACAAAATACATCTTCCAAAAATAAAATAATTATTGAATTACCTCTATGCCATTTAATACAAAATCCCTAATCACATCCCACCCTTAGAGCACTTCCTACACTTCGTAGGAAAATTGATTTTGTAGCTAACTCCCATCCTTATCCAATAAACGAGTAAATTACGTGGAGGTTTATACACGAAATAAGACGTTTAGTATTATTTTTACTAATTTATAAAATTAGCCTATCACAATATTATTCGGTGTTAAATTGTATGTCTCGATTAATAAAAAGGTTTAATTATATAAGATACACGTGGTATCGGACGATACACGATCAAAACCACAAACTTAGGTTTTTAGGCGTTTTAAATAAATGTTCCACTCATATATGTTTATAAGTACTAAACCAGTTATATTGAAAAAATAGGATTTTAACATTGACCAAGTTGTGACCATCGTTCGTTTCGCAGTTTTATTTGTTACACGATAAGCTTTTTATCAAATTCAACAAACATAACCACATATTAAATTTAAACTTGCTAGAACTTCAATGGACATTAATTAACATCAAATCAATCCAAATAACTTTTGTATTCATTTAAACACATGTTACTTCAGTACAAGCATAATTTAAAATAGCCGAGTGTCACAAACAGTCCCTAAGAGATATAATGTAGTGGTAATGGGTCTTTCTTTTAACATGAGGCAGAGTGTCTAAATGCTTAAGAGATATAATATAGTGGTAACGTGTCTTTCTTTTAACATGAGGCAGAGTGTCTAAATGCTTAAGAGATATAATATAGTGGTAACGGGTCTTTCTCTTAACATGAGATAGAGTGTCTAAATCCTACAAGATGCTAGTTTGATAGTATTTATATCTGGTAAGTTAGTTGCCATTCATTCAATTTTATTCAGCAAACTAAAATTGTTGTAGGTGTAAATGTGCTGAAAAGGTTATAGTTGAATTTGTAAGTAAAAACATATTTAAAACTTGATATAAGCAACATACCTAGTAAACAACATTTATTAATACTTTGAAATTGATTTCAAAAGCGACTTTCAAGTGGCTGATTTGTTACGACTTTGTACACAACTAACCAAAGTAGTTTCGAATAAAGAATTGGTTTTGAAAAATCGTTGAAAAAAATAATATACAGATATAATAAACTAACTAAATAAAACAATAAACGAAGTAAATATAAAATAATAAAAGTATGAAGATACTATAAAGAAATAATAAACTAACTAAATAAAGTAATGAAAGTACGAAGATAAGCCTTATTTGAAAAAAGAAATTGTTATGTAATTATAAAATATTATTTTAATCCTTTGTAACATAAACATGGTTGAAATCATTAGATAAATGAAGAAACCATAAGAGTTTGAAAGACGTTTTCTTTTAAATATGTGAAATGACCATTTTTAAAACACCTCATGTTTAATTTGATATAGACATAGTCTATTATTTGTGCTAGTAATCCAATATTTACGTGTATAGTATTATAGCCTGATGGTATCTTTTAGTTGCGATAAGGTTTAGAGATCATTAGATTTATTGAGGATTTTTTTCAGATTTATTAGATTTATTCCCGAATTTGTGTATAAACATTATTGTCTGATGGAGATGGATATATCAAATGATTTTGATGCCTATATCAAATTAAAATTCATAATTTATAAACACCATATATCCAAACAAATTAATCTAAGCTCATATATAGTGGCTGAATGAAAGTGTGTTGGTAGGAAGGTCTTATAACTAATTAGTCGAACTCATATTTTCCTTAACAAAACTCAAATGTAGAAAAAAAAATCAACCAATTCTAGTGACACCTCCATGACCGCCCCTTGGTTCAGTCCCATCCACCCAACATTACTTTTTTGTCCACCGTTGTTTTCACATCACTTTTTAAAAGTTTATTTGTATAACAAAGTTATTAATGTTAACATTTTTAAGTTACAAGCATAAAAACATAACCATTTCTGTTAATCTCATTTTGAGTAATTAAATTTTAACAAAAACATCCAAACACGTTTATAAACATTTTATATTGCTAACTATAATATTTAACAAAAAATCTGTACGGACGGAACAAACTAAAACACTAAAATATTAACAAAACCCTACGATCCCAACCTCTCATGAACCGACACGTGTGATACCTTATTAAGGTTTGTGACATTCGTTGATGTTAAAAACTAATAATTCACATTGACTGCACGAACTCACCCTCACGCGCTCACCTTATTAGCTACTCACATAACCTTCAGTAACACGCGCTCAACTGCGAGTGGGCATCCTCCCATGACTTGATGCTTGCTTGTGTTCCTCAAATAGGTTAAAAAGCATTAAGCTTTGAAGATGGAAACAACACCAACCCTAAAAATCATATCTGGGTATGAGTTTTGCAAGAAAATAAATCTTGAAAACCCTAAAAAAGAGAGTATCCTAGATTAAAACACAACCCATCTTTGTTTGTGTGTGTTTTGGGTGAAAACTTTCAAGATTTCTTGTGTGATCTACTTCTTGCAACTTTATTTATAAATATAAATATATTTTTTTTTTGAAAAAAAAACTGTTTAATTATCCATTAATTTGGTTCATCTGGGGTTTAATATTTTGTTAAAAACTGTGAAGAATTATGGGGAGGGGAAGGGTTGAACTGAAGAGGATTGAGAACAAGATAAACAGGCAGGTGACTTTTGCTAAAAGAAGAAATGGGCTTCTGAAGAAAGCTTATGAGCTCTCTGTGTTGTGTGATGCTGAGGTGGCTTTGATCATCTTCTCTAACAGAGGAAAGCTTTATGAGTTTTGTAGTACCTCAAAGTATGTATCTTTAGTTCTTTACTATGTTTTTTTTTGTGTGTGTGTGAAGTGTGTGTTGTAGATCTGAGATGGGGTTATGTCTTGTTTGATGATTATGTGTTTAGATTGTTGTGGTTTAGTGTGATTTGCTAATTTCAATATTTTTTTTGTTTGTTAAGGTTAAAATAGGTTTAGTGATGTGGAGATTAACTAGATCTTGTGTTTGTGAATCTAAAGAAGTAAGTTTAAGAAAGAAAGATTATTTTTTGAAATGAAACAAAATTAATAAAGTGAAGATTACTGAAATTTTTGGTCTTTATTGAGATGAAAGTAAGTTTTTTAAGCAAGTTTCGTGCATCAAGACATGTTATCTTCTTGTTTTTGGAACAAGAAAGTGAGGATTACTGAAATTTTTGGTCTTTTTTATTGACATGAAAGTAAGTTTTTTAAGCAAAGTTTTGTGGATCAAAACATATTATCTTCTTGTTTTTGGAACAAGAAAGTGAGGATTACTGAATTTTTGGTCTTTTTTATTGAGATGAAAGTAAGTTTTTTAAGCAAGTTTTTGTGGATCAAAACATATTATCTTCTTGTTTTTGGAACAAGAAAGTGAGGATTACTGAATTTTTGGTCTTTTTATTGAGATGAAAGTAAGTTTTTTAAGCAAGTTTTGTGGATCAAAACATATTATCTTCTTGTTTTTGAACAAGAAAGTGAGGATTACTGAAATTTTTGGTCTTTTTTATTGACATGAAAGTAAGTTTTTTAAGCAAGTTTTGTGGATCAAAACATATTATCTTCTTGTTTTTGGAACACCAACATTTAGAAGTTATGATCTTGACATTTCTTGAGGTTTTCTTCTGGTTCAAGTTTGTACTTTTTGTTGAAAGGGTCAAAGTTACATTAAAAAGAAAGTAAGAAACACTCGTGCAAACAAGAGATCTAGAGTATGATCCATCAGGGTAAACTGTTGATCATTGTGTTTATTTGTTTTGCAAATTAAAGCTTTGTGGGCAATGGAGCTCTATGTACAGTAATTAATATCATAGCTGATGAAAGAAATATTTGTTTACTGTTCTTTGGAAGTTGGAACCTAATTTTCAGGATACTTTTGGATGACAGATTGATTTTAATCGAAGATTATATTTGTACTTTCTTATTTCAAATGCAGCATGCTTTTTGGATTCAGAATTATTGGTTATATATATTATCCAAACTTCATAAATCACTGTTTTATCGATTGTTTTGAATCTTGAATGTCAAAAGTTTTACAAAATTTATGGTCCAAAAACATTTAATTTTGTATAAAATTGTTAAACTTTTAATTTGTTTTGATTGTTACTTATGTCATGTCTCAGCATGCTCAAGATGATCGAAAGGTATCAGAATTGCACCTATAGTTCGATGGAAGTCAACCGATCCACCAATGATGCCGAGGTATAATGTATAGAACAGGGAATACCTGACGAACGGTTGTATGTTATTGATAAACTATTTATATGAGTACAGTGAAAAGAGAGAGACTACAGTGAGAAGAGAGAGACAGAGAAGGATGTTTGAATATTTACTCCTTAAATTAAAAATTACTGAATCATATTTGGTAACTATGGTAGTTATATAAAAATAACTCTAACTAATATATATTCTCTATTCTCTAATATAAGGAGAAATTTTGATTAATGTATCGTGTTGAGAGATTGATTATTTTATCATGTTCTTAACCGGTTTACTGTCTTGATCGTGTAGCAAAGCAGCTACAAGGAGTACATGAAACTGAAAGCTAAGTACGAGTCTCTACAACAATACCAAAGGCAAGTAGTATGTACAAAAAAGATATTGAAAATGTGAAATATGCTATATGATTGGTGTATGTTGAAACTTGGATGTTACTATCACAGGCAACTTTTCGGGGAAGATCTAGGCCCGCTGAATCTAAAAGAACTAGAGCAACTAGAGCGCCAACTTGACTCAACTTTGAGGCAAATCCGGTCCATAAGGGTATTTTATGGTGTCTTTCTAATGAATTTTAATATCTTATATTTGAATGCGAGTAGTGGTGTGAAATTAGAGGGGGCGCTATGGGGATAAGTACCCCGCTAGCTTTTTTGCCATTTGAAGATTCTGACATGTCGGTTGCACGAAAAAATAAGCTAAAGTTTGGACTTTGGAACCTATATTAAAGCACTTCTAATTTGGGATTTAACTTTGTTTAATTTTCAGGCTTTTTTTACAAGGAGAACAAAAAATAAGTATGCCTAGACGGGTCTTCTTTTCACTAAAACTCACTTTAACTCTAATAAGTGAGATTAGGGGTGTTCGGAATTCGTTGAACGAAATTCGAGTATCAAGAATTCATTTCGATTTCAAGAATTCGTATTCTAATTAGATTCAATTCGAGTCCAGTAAATCGAATACAACTTTATAATTTTAAATTCGATTTGAAATTCGAATTAAAATTATACATATTTATTTATTATTTTTTATATATAATACATATATATATATACTTTTATTGGGCTATAGGAAAAAATTAGTCTCTAAAATTATTCTAAGTATTAAAATAGCCGATTACCAATCCCATTATAAGGCACAAACTTAAACGAACTTATTACATATTTTAACTGAATTTGAATCAAAATGAATTTATATTCGATTCGAATTTTTAATCGAATTAGAATCGAATTCGAATTGAGATTTTAATTCGAATACGAAGTCGAATCGAATTGGCTGGTTCTTATTCGAATTCGAATCAAATATACGAATTCAAACAAAAAATATAAATTATTCAAAAATTTCTATTCGAAATTTGATATTCGATTCGGGGAACACCCATGTGATTGTGTGTTTTTTAAGGATTTACAAGGAGAACAAAAATCTGTATACCTGGAATGTCTTCTTTCCACTAAAACTCTAATATGTGATTGGATGTTTTTATAAATCAAATACCAAAAAAATGTGTCACTTAGGATCCTCAGCAAAAATAATATCTTTTCTTACGAAAAGTGTACGGTTATAAATCCGTTTTAGGCCTCCAAAAAAGTTATTGAGCCGGGCCCTGATTATATATTTATGTAAATAAACTATAAATCTGATTAATATTAATTAAGCAGTCAAAACTTAGATAAACTGATTGAAAGTTCGTATGATAACAATTCGGATCTTTTTTAATTTAACCCATAATTAATTGGTTGATTGTTTTTTATATTCATCAACATATGTACAATCTTTTGCCTAATATACAGACTCAATCAATGCTGGACCGGCTTTCTGATCTTCAAGTTAAGGTATGATCATAGTTCTATATTTTAAGCTGATTCGAATCGTATAACTCTTTAACACATAGCTTATGACAAATGAATTAATTCTTGAAACTTGCAGGAACGAATGTGGCTCGAAGCGAATAAAGCTTTGCAGAACAAAGTAAGAACATCCACTTATTATGACATTTAATACAAACTAATGAAAAATATTGAAGAAAATTGGTGTTCTTGCAGCTGGAAGAATATTATGCAGAAAACCAAGCAGGACCATCATGGGCAGGAGGTGAAAATGGTAACTCATTTGGCCAACAGCACCATCAGAACCAAGAACAACATCCTCAACATGACCAAGGCTTCTTCCAGCCTCTCAACTCGAATTTGCAAATTGGGTAATCCTTGGGACCAAAATTGCTACTTTGTATACGTGTTTGTGTATATATAAACTCCATTTATATAACGATCTTTTGTTTTACATAATGGGTATTTTAGAAAAGAAGTGTTGACATAAGGTATATTATTAGATGTTTTCATAAATGGGCGTGTCACAGTTCTTAAAGGCGACATCTCCATTTTAAAAAAGCATGTCATGGAGACCATAATTTTTTTAACAAGGAGATGCTCACCCAGTAACGTTGACTTACCCATTTATGAAAACACCTACCGATTTATATAAAGATCTTTCGTTTAAAAATGGGTATTTTAAAAAAACAAGCATTGACATGGGGTTTTTTTAGATGTTTTCATAAATGGGCATGTCAGTTCTTAAAGGAGGCATCTCTATTTAAAAAGCGTGTCACGGAGACCACAATTATTTTAGTAAGGAAATGCCTCACCTGGTAACTTTGACGTACCCATGCCTACCCATGACCTAGTCCAGCCCCACCCCCCCCCCCTCCCGCACACACACACACAAGTGGTGTGATTTTAAATCCTTTCAAAGTGCAAAGTTATGTGTATTAAGGTGTCAAAAGTTGTTTTTATGAAAAATGATGTCGATCTTTTAAGGTATTGGTGGCCGAATAGACGTACTTATCGTCAATTGTTAGTTAATTTGACAAACATGTTTGGTTGATATATAGTTAGTTAGATGTTCTAACTTTCTGGTGGTCTTGTTTGATCATGCTAAAATTATAATTTTCCCATCACTTTATGAGAGAAGTGGTTTATCTATTTTTTGAAAGGTGGAAGTTTTAGAAATCTTGTTATTAATCTTTAGAATCCAAATTTTCAGGTATAACACAATAAATTCAAGCCAGATAGCAGCATCAACAAGTGGACAGAATGTTAATGGAATAGTCCCTGGATGGATGCTTTGACTTTGACTCTCTCATGGTCAATGAAGTTGCAAACCTGTCAACCCTCTCCTTTTTTGGTGATATGTATCTACAATAAATATGATATTTAATAATTTTGGCTGAATTGTGGGGACATGTAAGAACCACCTACCTTTGAAACACAAAACCAAACGACCCCTTTTTCAATTTACAAAGTTTTAAAGTTGTTTTTGGTGTGCACATTTTAGCATTCTCCTTAAGAGTCAAGGCTTGTTCATTGTCTTTCTTTTTTCTTTTATGGATTTGCTGTTTCTAAGTTGCATATTTATATATATGGTTCTTTTTAATATATAAAACGTAACTGAATCGACCAAACGTTGACATTTCCTGTTTTTTTTTGTTTAGATTTTTGTTTATGCCTTGTGTGTTTGAATCTCTTCAAATTAATGTTTATGCTCAAATATATAACTACATTTTAGATTGGAATAGGATTATGTTTATGCTTTGTGTTTTGGAATCTGTTCAAGATTTTGCGGTATGCTTTTGGGTTGGTGGTGGTGGAGGTGATGATATAACATTGCCCACGTCTTCCGGTCATAGTCCATGGCAAGTCATCGATGGTCGTGATGGTTGTGTAGACGACGGGGATCCGACAAAGTCATGGGGTGGCAACCTAGAACCATGGGCGGCCCTGGGGTGGGCGGGGAGGACCACCAGCAAGGGGCCCGATATTTCAAATGACACGTTATTTAAAAAGAATACCCGATATGTATATGTGTGTGTATATATATATATAAATATATAAATTTGATAGAGTATATCCATACAAAAATTAACATAGACCCACTTACAAAACTATTCTTATGTTTAGATTAGTTATAAGCCCATTGACACTAGGTTTAGACCTTTAGCGTTAAGGCCTAAAGGCATGTTTTTTTGAGCTCGAAGGGCCGGCCCTGCCTAGAAAGATAGAACATGGTTTGTTTTTACTTGTATATATAAGGTTAAAAGGATCATTTCATATAAATCTAACACACGTTATGATTTTGGCAAATGTAAAGAACCAATAAGAATATATGTAGTTAAAGAACCAAATGCATAACTTTAGGAAGAAGTTCCAAAATAAAAAAAAATATGCCTGTCATAGGACCGTTTGCTTAATTTACTCAATTTTTTTTAAGTATGTTTGGGTTAAAATTGTAAATACCACCCTCACATGTCTTTTGAAGTTTCATGGGTAAATCCATATCATTGGTTTTTGCACATTTTTGTTACTTTATAACACAAAATTATAAACTTAAGAACACTAAACCTAAGAAAAAAAAGGAAACTTAAACCTTTGATCGAAATCACAATTAATCAAATTTTGTTGTAATCAAATCTTAATTTTCATCAAAAACATAAAATTCTTCATCTTAATCTTACACAAATCAAGAACCAGGCCACAACCTACTCAAAGGTTGATTCAAACTCATTTGCAAATTAACCCATTTCATGGGCACCATCCAACCCTCAGAAGCTACAAATAGACCTAAAAACAAATGAATTTTTAGAACACAAAAAAACTGATACGTGACACTAATGTTAAGCATTATAGCTGTCATATTTCGAGCAGCAGCGAAAGTAAAAAGAGATGCAACAGAGGTGTCTGGTATCAACCTCATTGTTTATAAAAAGACATAAAAACACTAATATACATCATATTACATTATTTTAAAAGTTGGTTACACTCGATAAGTAGCGTAAGGCGAACTTCTTTATTCCTTACATAACTAGTGTCTTGCATCTATTTACAATAATATCCGAAAAGCCAAAACTTGTTCAACCAGCACGTTTGTAGATCATTCTTCTTTCATTTTACATGAAAAACATGTTAAAGAAAAACGGTCTAATTCACCCAAAGAACAGTTTCAGTTTTGTAGTCCGGGGATTAACCAAACAAGCATGTAATTCAACCTGATTACCCGATTTACCCAAGAAAAGTTCGGATTTACTCCCAACTTCCAAAGTAACGCCAATAAGTCATTGAATTGCTTAAAAGTTTCGGCAGGTTCGTTAAACAATTAATTTGCCGTTTTTGATAAAATAATATATTTTTAAAGCATAATTTTCATAAATATATATCCAAAATTCATTAAATTCTGGAAATTTTTTATATAAGACTTTATTATGTATATACTTTAATATTTTCAGAATTTATAAAAATCAATTATCATATTTAATTATTCAGTTTTGAAAGCCCGCTTAACTGATAAATTGGCGATTCATACCATCCGACTTCCAAAAATCAATTATCATATTTAATTATTCAGTTTTTACTAAATGATCAAAATATGCCCAGAAACTTCATGTTCAGGCTGCCGAAAGTTCGATAAAACACGATTTTTACAACCATATATAGGGTCAGCCAATGAACCCCGAATTTTGTGTGGATGATTCTTATGTCGAATAACAATCTCTATGCAGAACTTGAAGCTTTATCGAATCCATTTACCATTTTTCCTGAATTAACGCTATTAAATACCGATAAATTCATCAAAAATTCCAGATATCCAAAAAATTCCCAAATTTTATAAGGCTCTACTTTCACTGTATATGATCAGTCTACAAAATTCAGGTACTAACTATACCCACGTCACAAGTTACGCATAAATAAAGTATTAGTGCCCCTAAATTCAGTTTTCAATGGTATACCTTCCGATTTTCGATTCCTAAAGCGATTTCTATGCTTCCAAATGCTGAGTAAGACTAAGGGGCTGTTTGGCAACATCTGAATGGTTAAGTGCTGAACCAGTAAGATGTCTGAATCATTAAGTGCTGAACAGTAAGAGGTCTGAACCATTAAGAGCCATTATGATGCTTAACCGTTCAGAGGGAAATCTCTGACCAATTTAGATTAGAGGTCTTAACCATTCAGACTTAGTATAATGCTTAACCATTCAGAGGCAAATTTCTGAACCATTCAGACATTTGCTTGCGAAACAAACAGTCTGAACCATTAAGAGGTCTGAACCATTAAGAGCCTCATCAAAAGGTAAACAAACAGTCCCTAATATAGTACCTACATATCATATACAACATAAACATGTACACAACATCACAAATCAAGCCTTGTAGATTATCTTTTTTGGTTAAGTTGTTAACTACACGTTTCTGGCCGGACCTCATGGCCAAAATAATAGTTGTGTATGGATTAAACATATTACTTTTTGTTTATACCACTTTTCACACAAAATAAATTGATTCTTCATAACATATATTAAGGGGCTTATTTGCAAAAAACCATGAAGTGTGTAGGGTTTTTCTGCAATATTTTTTTACATTTTTACTGAGGTCAACTCTTTACTGTCAGAATGGCGGTAGGAAGGATTTTTAGCATTAGTCCCAAGAAAATATAATCATGGGACGGAGCTCAAGTCGGCTTAGGATATATAGTCACATCTGTATTGTTTTCAAAGATCTTTTGGTGGCCAACATCTATGCTATCTAATAAAAATGGATGGGTTGGTCGGGCTGGATAACAGGTCAAACAACTTTTATTGGTACGGGTAAAAGCACGCCTGGACGAGTTTATCTGACACGATTCTTGTCAAAAAATAAAATTTAACTGATAATAATTAGTGTCATGTACATTTTTATTATAAATATTAAAAAGGTGATTGAAGATATGGTTGTTGGAAGTTTGAGTGTGTTGCTATTGGCTAATGACCACTAAAGGCAGAAACGGTGTAGCACTCAACAATGTTGGTTCCCCAAATCTTCAAAGCTAAATTGCGCGCATTTTTATTGATTGCCGTTACGGTTACATATATTGATGGTGTTGATTTAATTGAACATTTCTAATACCCAACTATGGAGGTAATAGTTTTGACCCGTTTACTTTTGATTACTTGAATTAGCATTGAGTTTTTTTAAAGGGGTCAATAAATATGTTTAACTATAAAAGGAACCGGTTGAGTCAGTTTTAAATCAAGACAACATTTTTTTCTGTGTAAACATGTGGTTTGAGCATTATAAGTCTCTTTTTTTATAGTTGTTCTATGGGGTATGCAAGACTTTGTAGGTGTAGTTGTATTATGGACAAAACCCATTCGTACCTGAACCAAGTTGACAAAATTAAGTCGTTTTGACCAATACCGATTTTTGTCAAAAACCATCCATGCCCATTATGTTGCCTGACCTGCCCACCCGTTTTACCATGTATAATTTTAACGGGTTTGTGACATGGCTTCATATATAATTTCATCAGTTTAGGCATGGTTTCATACATGATTTCATCACTTGAGATACGTAAAGAGTTACTCTGTAATTAGAAATAACATAATGACTACCCCTCGCACAATTTGAAGACTACAATCATTTGTGCATTTTTTAGTCTCAATCACAGTGCCTAACCGAGCTATCCCATAGCTACTCTATATAAGTAGAGTGTAAAGAAATAACATACAGAAGTGGTAGGAGCAAGTCATCATGTCTCTCTAAATTACTTGTTGATTAGGTCCGCATGTAGCGCTTCTTGGCCAAACCGCCATAGTTGATCTTAGGCGATTGAACTCATCTCTATTGAATATTTCCCGGGTGAAAAGTAAGATTCAATGATCCTACCACAAGGGATGAGGGATTCACTAGCTATAACACGTTCGGTTCATTTAAAACCCTACATACAACAATCCATCATTTTCCAATACAATCACACAATAAATTCACCGGTCATACATATATATACTTCTGTGTGTTTTTATAAATGGAAAGGTTAAAGTGTCATGCTAAAAATTAAAAAAGGAACATACTTCTAATAAAAATAAATTAGAGGAATCTGTTGGGATAACAACATGTTTAGTGCTAATTGTGATAAATCACGAAACATTAATGATCCCTAGTTTTGATATAATTGAAATTAGGAACTTGTGTGTGTTATTAGGTTGTCGATAAACAATGTGCACATACACACATACATGTTCCAATACACTTAATGTTTACATCAAGAATTTAGATGAAGAGTTGGAAGTCAAATTAAGATGAAATTAGTTAGTAATTGTAGATCAAACAAGAACAACTTTGATAAATTGGAGAGAATTGATTAAAGTTTGAAGATTAGGATCCATATACATCAATTGATTGAAGATTAATGACAATCAACGGTAAATGACATCAATTGATTGAAGATTAATGACAATCAATGGTAAATGACATCAATTGAATGAAGATAAAAGTGGATACAAGTCAGATGATTCGGGAGCTTACAAAGATCAACATATGAAAACCGACATCTCTAAGTGAAGATCAAAGTCGAACCAACAAATGAATCACTTGGGAATCAAAAAAGGTATGCCAAAATGGTTTTAATATAATCACAACTAACTTATAAAAATATACATTTTATAAATACATAATGTTTCCCCAGAAGATATTTTACAGAACATCAAAACAATTTTTATAACACAAATAATATTTTCAAGATTATAGAAATTGGATTTAATTTGTATTTTAAATATAGTTGGTGGATGAATCTTACTAATTGAAGTAAGGATTGAAGATTCATCCACACAGAAGACACAACAATGCCTTGTGTGGTTTATGGACAAACAATTTGGTTAAGCATCTTAACCCTTCACAAAATATCAAAAGTAAAATCACCATTTTCATATTAAAACTTATTTTTAACTCGAGAGGTGAAATGGTATCCTCTTGAGACTCAAAATCCCAATTAAAATGTGTTAACATGGGTCTGAAAAAGTGGAATTTCGTATGTAGGGGTGAAATCAGTAAATATACGAAGGAACACCAAAAGCGAAGGCAAGACAATTCACAACACAAAACAAGAAACAAACCATCAATAGTATACTGCGGTCGATAGCAACAATTGCTAAACCCGGTTTGCTTTGTTTTATTGTGTTGTGCTTATACATAAGACGTCTCACTTCATCTAAACTCACCCCTTTTGCTTTGAACTCTTTCTAGTATCATTCTACTTATATCTCTCTTTATCACTTGTAATTCAAACATCCATTCAAAGAGGTAATCAGGAGCAAGAGCAAAAATGAAGAGTTGTTATACAACTAAGTATTCATTCAATATTTTATATCTTGCCTTTGTGAGATCTTTGTAAGGGGCAACACTAAGGTTGTTTACTTATTAGAAATATTGGCTATCACAACCACTTGATATTAGTGAGACAAAGAAGGTGATCATTTCCTTTGAAAGAAAGAGACATTTGTACAAGGTGATCATTACCTTTGCTTAGTGAGACATTGTTGTGTCGATGACCCCTACCATTCGGGAAACGACTAGTGGAGCAACTCTCGATCAGAGGATCGGGGAGAGGATGTAGGGGGATTACTTAACATCCTTTGAACCTCGATAAATCGGTTTTTTCATTCCTTTTCTTCAACTCTTTACTTACTTGCTATTAGACTCTTATTGATCAATTATGGGATTGGATCCCCAACCAAGTATCAAGCCTCAAATTTTTAGTGTTTTAAATACGCAAATTTATAAGAAAACCTATTCACCCCCACGCCACGCTTTCTAGTTTTCTACAGGATTATCTAGCTAACTTACTCTATAAAATACATATATTTTCAAATACGTAATCATATATTATAATGAATCCAAGCCAAAAAAAACTATTAATTGCACTTATTACAAAAGTCTAAAATATCATTAAAATTGATTTTATTTTGAAAGAAATTTAGTTTTTAGATCCGTTAATCCCTCTCAATCAGTAGATCAGGGAGAGAACATAGGATTCTTAGTTTAACATCCCTTAAACCTCTATAAATCGTTTTTGTGATTCATTCTCTTAAACTCTTTACTTACTTCAAATTATGAATTGTTGTTGATCAATTATGTGGTTGATCCTAAACAAGTGTCAAGCATCAAATTGTTAGTGATTTAAATATGTAAATTTTTAAGAAAACCTATCCCCCTCTAGCTTTTTACAAAATTATCTGGATAACTTACTCAATAAAATATGATAACATTTTTCTAATATGCAATCATATATTATAATGAATTCAAGCCAACAGAAACAATTACTCACTTATTGCAAAAGTCCAAAACTACATTTAAATTGATTTTATTTTAAAAAATATTTAGTTTTTATATCAACGTTGATCCCACTACTTTTTAGTATAAATATGTTCTTTGCCTTATAACTCTTACAAAGTTAGAATCACACGATCTCTTGAGCAAGTTAAAATGCTCACTAACAGCCAAACTTTCGTTTGGTCATTGTTTATAGCCTCTTTATCATACGTAAGTTGATCAATCTCTTAATTCTCTAGAAGTACAATGTACACTTTTTAGTATAAATATATTCTTTGTGTCAAAACTCTTACAAAGTTAGAATCACATCGAAACAAGTTAAGATCTCATTAACAACCAAACTTTGGTTTTGGTTTTGGTTTGTTTTGGTTTTGAAAAATTACAATGTACAAGATGATGGTCTATAATTATATATAGTGTATACCAATCCTTTATGAAATACATACCATTTTTCTATATATATATACTCACTCTTATATATTCTATTTACATCATTAATTTGAAGTGATTAATATGTTACTTAGGTATTGACGGGAACAACAATGACGCTGATAACAGAAAATTGGATCTTGCATCAGCAAATTCCAATTTTCATAAAGTAAATCAACAAGCATTTACAAGCAATCTAAATCGTGGCAACAATAAGAATGGTATTTGTGTGCCCAAGTTTTGGGGGTTGTGGAAGTTCCACAGTTTGCTTTTGTTGCCTAAAACCACATGGTTTTTGTGTGCCGAGCGCTAACCAGTGTCAAACTTTATGTAGTTAAGAGAAAAGATGTTATTATATGTAACATCATATCGTAATTTATATAAATATAAATAAAGATCTCTTTGATAATCACGTGTGAAATGTTATCTGTTATTAATCTCTTCTGAACATTTTTATGATCATTAATTAACTAGTAGGCATGTTGTTGTGGAAATTTAGTCGATATTGTTTAGATTTATTATAGCACCGGCACAGTGATTACCGAAAAAAATGAAAATATATAAAAATGTTGCTAAACACTACAGATTTAATGTAAATCTTCATCTTCAAAATGTTATATATATATATATATATATACCGATTTTACTTGATATTAAAAATACAAAACTGAAATCAAAACTAAAAATTAATTGGCATTATACGGAGAGGCTAAACTAGAATATAAATCTGCAAATTTGAAATCAAAACTAAAAAATAATTAGTCTCATATTAACAGACCCCGACACATTATTTTTTTCTATTAAAACTGTTAGCGGTGTAACTTATTGCTTGTTTATATTCTATTTCGATGTATTAGTTTGCTATTATAATTTTTGTAGAAAATTAATACAAAATTATATTTATTTTCGGTAAATAAAAAGTAAATAAATAAAAAATATGTAAACCTGGCTTATATTAGCAAACCCACACTATTAATCATTCTGTCTAAAAAATATGTATAACCTAACTCACAAAGGGAATTTGATTGGTATCGGTTTGATTCGTTATTGTATCAATAGAAGTTCATAGCAAACGGAAGAGAGAGCACAAAAACTAAAGTCATAATATGGAAAAAAAATCTTCATGTGTTCGAGTTTGTTCCGAAATGTAAAAAAGAAAAACATTACTTCGTAATTTAAAAAGTTTCAATATAAAATCAATAAATAATAATAAATAAATGGTTATTAGAATATTTTTATCAAAATATATACAAACACATATTTTTGACCGACCAAACCATCTGATAATGATATTGTATGATGGATGGTAGGAGGTAATGGTATTGTATTATGAAAGTAGGAGGTAATGATATGTATTATGGATGGTATGCTAGATGAAATGGAAAGTGTATCCAAAATAGTGTACCAAAAGACATCATATCATGTTCATACATATAGATGCACATGTGCATTTCTAATATTGTTAATGTAAAAAGTAGTTTATTATGAATGATAGTGTAAATGAAAATGCAATTGTCTAACATTGGTAATGTATTATGGAATTTGTCAAAGAAATAGCGATTTTTTTTAATATTAAAAAAAGAATTGTATGTGTTTTTTTAGATATTTTTTGGTTGTGTTCATATTGGTTCTCGCGATTTTCGCAATAAAGGGTGGTTCTTAGCGGATCATTCTCCTATAAACTCATAATCAATCAACATATTATAGTTACATATAAATTAATGTATATAGACTAAATTCTAAAATTATAGTTGATCGCTAATCACTGAAACTCTGTAGATTATTTAATCCTCAAATTATAGTTGATCATAGTGAAATTCTAAATTAATATTAATTAATTTAGATAATAATCTAAGAGCTAAGATTATTTATGTATAACCACTAAACTCAGTAGATGATTTAATCCTTAAATTATAGTTTCTTTTTTAAATCTTAAAGTTTCATTCACAAAACAAAGGCCCTGCTATAAACAAGCACTACCGCAACAACAAAGAAAACCCACAAACACTTTACAACTTAAACCGACATGTACATAAGAAATTTACACCATCCGGCCTAGATTAAATCGTTATATCTTTTTTTGAAAGGTGTGAATTATTCGCGAATGTCGAGAGATCTAACATACGTTGTCTTAACCGGGTCCGCGCAAGAAAGCCTCCTCGCACAATAGATCCCAATTTAGACCTCTCACTGAGAAACCCCTATCACCCAGACTCGAACATGAGACCTGGAGAGGAAAACTCACCTGGGTCCCACCAAAGGTGGAGTTAGATACCTGTGGCCACCACTAGAGCACTAGTGATGGTTAAATCCTAATATCTAGACCTATATCTTAACCACAAGAAACCCAAAGACTTTATATCCCGATGATGTTGTCGACTGAGTGATCGTTCACGGCCAACACCTTTTCGTTCCTTGTCTTCTAAACGCACCAACAAGCAGTGATGATTAAACCATGCACCACCTCTGCTTCCTTCTTTCCCATATTGGTTGTTTTATGGATTTCCATAAGATCTCTGAAAGAGAATTCTAGAAAACGGGGTAACCTGAGCCATTTATTATGAAGAACCAGATTCGGGTCGCCATCATATTTTGACCAATTTCATCGAAAAACTCAAGTACCGTCACCCATCCAAACCCAAGAATCCTTGGAATCTTCCGAAAGCCTCACCGATTCAAGACAAGTAAAAAGCTCGCCCACTTTCTTTGTTCTTCCAGCGTAACCAACTGCCTCTTCCATCTCCACACCAAATCGATGCCATTCGATGTATAAACAACACACTCACTAACCTTGCATAGTTTGTTGTCTTCCAACATGTAACGCCCCAAAACCCAAATGTTTAATTCACGAATATGTTGCCTTGTTTTATGGTGTGTAATGGCTTAACTAGTTTTAAATAACTTAGTTAAAGTATGGGTTAAATAAGGGGGATGAAGTTTGTGACAAATAGGAAGGAACACCAAACTTGAGGGACTAAATATGGTGGAATGGATTTAAGCTTTATAAAAACTAAAAGGTTAGTATGTGTGTGGGTGGTGTGTCATGAAAAGAGAGAAATAAAGAGGGAAAAGGGTGAAAAATCCTCTCAAGAACAAGAAAGAAAATTCAACAAATTGGAAGGGATTGGTTTGATTATCAAGGTGCATGAATCAAGAATTTGCATCATCTAACCCTAACAATCATATGGTAAGTTGTAGATTCTACTTGGTGTCCTTGAAAGTATAAGTATGTGATTAATCCTTGATTCGTGGGTTGATAAGCAATTTGATGTTTGCTTGGATAATAAATGATTTTAAGTAATTTGATGTTTGCTCGTGAAACATACTTCTAATGGTGAAAATGGTGACATGGTTGTGTCACCCATGTTCAATCATTGTTCAAATCTTGATGTGTTGTAGTTGTATTTAATTGATTCTTGTTAGATAGATTGAGTATGGTATGAAATTAATTACTGTTTAGTTGTATATGATGAATAAAAGCAAAAGTAGGAAGAAAAACATGAAATACTTGTAAATTATGCTTAGATAGTGATAAGCGCACCAAGTGTTTGATGAAATTCATAGTATAGTTTAGTATGTGAAATTATATGTTAAAGATGGATGAATATGTATAGAAGGTGGAAATGATGTGATTGTTAGTATAATGATGTGATTATAGTCCATACGGAGATTATGCTTATTTCATGTTTAGATAGAAGTGTGAACTAGTGGCTTGCACTATAGTAATTAGTTTTGTCCTTTTTTAATGTGTTCCTGAGCAGTAATTGCCTAGTGCCGAAAA
This sequence comes from Scalesia atractyloides, assembly GCA_947069175.1. Classification (NCBI taxonomy): domain Eukaryota; kingdom Viridiplantae; phylum Streptophyta; class Magnoliopsida; order Asterales; family Asteraceae; genus Scalesia; species Scalesia atractyloides. Next base: position 24,011,229 of record CAMTDV010000014.1, on the reverse strand, counting down.
GCATAAAAACTAGTTAGTATGTGAACTTTAACTACTTTCTGAAAAAGTCGCTATGTTTTTGTGCGTTTATTTTGCAAAAGATTTAAACTTGGTTTTTTTTCCTTATTTTGTTTAAGCATTGGATCTCCTCTGTTGTAACATTTGTCAAAAACGGGTTTCCAAAACCCGCTCCGTTTTGTAATCGAATATCAAGTTATAAATGTCACGTTGTATATTTATGGTTATTTTGATTTTTAATGATGCATAATTAATAAACAAACTAAACTATAAAAATTATATTTGATAAAAAGTGAAAACAAAATAAATAAAAATAAAAAGTTGCTGCCGAGACTCGAAACCGGGTCAGCCGGTTCACAGTTTCAATGACTTAACACACACACACATAACCACTCCGCCACTTGTTGTTTTCTGTCATCTCTAGGAAACAAATAACCTTTATACTCAAACTCGGTTAAACCGGTTGCGCCAATTGAGAAACGAAATCGGCAATTTAATCGTCAAATCGTTTGTTTACTCGCACATTCAGGTTATAACCGATGCACCGACGTTTTCTCATCAATTCAGATTGAATGAACGTTAATTGTCATCATCATCGGTTTTTATAACCGAAAATAATCAAGTCCCAATTACTTCAACTCAAGACCCCTCTCGCGACTCAGAAACATCATACCAACATTCCATTTCACTTTCGTCACACTTTCAGTGTAACATTTGTCAAAACGGGTTTTCAAAACCCGCTCCGTTTGTAATCGAATATCAAGTTATAAAAGACACGTTGAATATTTATGATTATTTTGATATAAAATGATACATAATTAATAAATAAACTAAACTATAAAAATTATATTTGATAAAAAGTTAAAACAAAATAAATAAAAAAAATATGTCGCTGCCGGGACTCGAACCCGGGTCAGCCAGAAACAACTCCAACGACTTAACACACACTCACATCACCACTCCGCCACTTTGTGTTTTCTGTTATCTCTAGAAAACAAATGAGATTTATACACAAACTCGGTTAAACCGGTTGCGCCAACTGAGAAACGGAAATGGCAAACAAATCGTCAAATCGCTTATTTACTCCACATTCAGTTTATAACCGATGCACCGACGATTTTTAATCAAGTCGGAATTGATTGAGCATCAAGTCTCATCATTATCGGTTTTTATAACCGAAAAGTAATCAAGTTCAGATTACTTCAACTCACGACCACTCTCGCGACTCAGAAATATCATACCAGCATCCCATTTCACTTTCATCACATTTTCAGACCGTCAGAACGTCTAAATCAACTTGCCGGAATTTTCTGCAAAAGTCGCCGGAAAACCGTATTCATCCTCAAACGGTAAATCTTTCAATATCATTATAGTTCAACAATTGTTAGACTATTTCTAACTTAAACCTCTCAATTGAAATCGAATTCAGGCGCTGTATTCAACTAATTCCAGTTCGCCGGAAATTTCCTGAAAGCCTTTATTTCCGTCTGTGGAACGGCAAGGACCTTCAATCCCGCTGTTAACGTTTGTTTATCACTTCAATTCCACGATTGACTAATCAAAACAGTTAATTGTCTTGTTCAGTTGAAGAGCATAAAACAGAGCCGACGCAATTGCCGGAAATTCTGTGATATATCATTCCTACGGTATGTTACTTCCAACACCGTTTCTGACATTTTATTTTAACCTTAAAAATGTTTGATAATCGTAAAAACAAGAATTGGATCAGTGATTCAGTCGACGGAAATATTGAATGAAGAAGACGATGTTAATTAAGTTATAAGTTTATTTAAAACCAGTAAAATGAACGGATTAGACACACAGTCCAGCGGTGGACTGTGTGCAAAACATATACGCATGTCCCGAGTTCGATCCCTGATACACGCACTCCTTATGTAATAAAATGCCTTTTTGTTTAAAAACTAAACCGGGTTAACTCAGTTAGTTATTAAGTATAATAAAAACCGAGATAATAACCAGGTTAGACACACAGTCCAGCGGTGGACTGTGTGCAACACTAAGTCACATGTCGCGCGTTCGAAACCCGTCACTGGCACCGGTTTGTTGAATTATAATGTTTTTGCAATTAAAAGAATTTCGGTTAAACTGAATAAGTATATAAATATAATTAAAAACAAGATTATTTCGGGTTAGACACGTAGCTCAGTTGGTAGAGCTGCGTGCACGCGTACGGGAGGTCTCGGGTTCGAGCCTCACCCGGCGCAAACAATTTCACATACGAACCGGTCAACAGGTCAACGGTCAACGGTCAACGCAAAATAACATTTTTTTTATATTTTTATTTATTTAATTTAATTTAAAAATCAATTAAAATACTTAAAAATAACATTTTTAAAGATAGAAAATAGTCTTGAACTCACAAAAATATATCTAAAAATTCTATTAACATCCTTAATAAAATCCGCTCATTTAATATATTTTTCCGTTATTATTTAGGTTAGTATTTCTCGTTGTTCCGCTCATTTAATTCGTGCGCATCTCACCATCTCCAATCCAACGCACCCAATGTGAGTGAATCTTTACAAATTCCCCGTTTTAATCACGTTTTGAGGTGTATCATGTGTCTTGATAAATATTATACTTAAACCATTGTGCATACATCATATCATGAACTTGTGTATTCAGTTTGTTTCTGTTGTGTAGTTATTTTTGGATGCAAGTTTATTATTTTCAGTACATGCAATTTCATAGGCCGCCGCTCCCCATTACATTATGAGCGTTGAGCATGTTGCCCATTTCATTATGAGGTTGAACCTGGCGTGCCCACATACGATCGCTCCGTTTGATTGAGCCTTGATCGCACAGACATTTTCATTTTCAGTACATGCAATACGATCGGCTCCGTTTGATTGAGCCTTGATCGCACAGTTTCATTTATGTTATTTATCGTATGATGTTGGTATGTTCATGTATGCTGTCATCTGTTATTGTATGTTATAGTTGTGATTGCTATTTGCCACTGCTTGATTATTTACATTTGATCATGTATGATTATGCACAATTTTTCATTGATAAACTAACAAGTAATTCGTTAATAAATGTTTATCTAATAAGATTCACTCGCCGACTTATGTTGACCCAAAAACCCCCATTTTTACACATGATACAGGTGAACCAGCAGCAGCTAGGAACACATAGGAATGGACTAGAAGAATAAAATGTTTTAGAGTTGGGATTGTTATGTTTGGTTTATTTCCTTTGTATTGTATGAACATGTTTGGATATTTGGAAATGTAACTTTGACTTAATTAAATATGAAACATATTAGTAAATGTCATGAGCTTTGGTGATAACCCAATTATGCCCCGACTCTTATTCCACTGCGGGTCGGGGTGTGACAGATTGGTATCAGAGCCATGACTATAGGGATATAGGATAGGTTATTAGACCCTTAGAGCCTATACTATAGTTGATTAGAAACTTATAAGATTTTTGTGTGTTACATGCCAAATTTCATGATGTTTATATGTTTTATGTTAAATGTTACATTCAATATTATGCAAGCATGTTCATAAGTATGTATTATCATATAATGCCTATCATGAATCATATACTCATAACATATCACATCCATGAAAGCACACACCACATCATGATTGCTTTTACAATGATTTTTGTGTTTTCAAATCTCATCAAAGTGAGTTCGCATGACGGGCATGTAGTAACTGGAAGGGTACCAGTACCGGTAGTCGGAACGTCCTGTCTAGGCTGGCATTCGTATAAATCCAAATAAAGGACCAGTTTGCCTACCTGGGGACTAACGATGAGAGTACGAAGTACCTATTAGGCCAAAGCATGCTATAACCAAACGTCGTGTGAGCTAACCCCACTTTGAGTTGTCATTGTGTCTACACCTGGACACGTTCCGACCAAACATCTCATGAACATATTTTGTGGTTTGCATTAGGGTGATGCGAGTGTTAAATTGCCAATACTAATGTGAATCCTACCAAGCCAATAGCCATGGGGGCCCACATGACTATATAGGTGAAGGTATGGGAGACATTTGAGGCCCAACATGAGCAAACCCAAGACATCCTATGGATGTAGTTGCATTATTGATATTTATGTTATTTTCATTTTCTTAAAGACACATGACACCTAAAAAGACACCATAAACTCACAATCTTCTCATTGTATGATCCTGTAGATGTCGTCTAGACAGCAACGAAGGGTAAAAGATCAGGAAGGTCTCAGGAACGTTTGGCCACTCAGATCGCGAAACAAATGGCCATGATACTGCCTGACATTGTGGTCCAAGTACAACAAGCCCTCGCTACAAATCCTATTAGCCCTCCCCAACAACATGATCAGAACATCGACAACCCTCCTACCAGCAAGTGTTCATACAAACATTTCAAGTCTTGTGATCCTCCTAAATTCGAAGGGACCGAGGGTGTCACTGCTCTCCTACATTGGTTCGAGGAGATGGAAAACACCTTTCTAAACTGCGATTGTCCTGAGGATCGCAAGGTTCGATACGCCACCGGGAGACTATTTGGGGTAGCTCTCACTTGGTGGAATACTGAGAAAGGGAAGAGGGGAACTGAAGATGCAATGGCCTTAACTTGGGAGGAGTTAGGGAAATCATGACTAGGCGTTTCTGTCCTAGGAGTGAAATTAAAAAGCTGGAGGACGAATTTCATTCTCTAAAGCAAAAGGAGGGTGATCACACCACCTATAACAAGAGGTTCTTGGAGTTGAACCAAATGGTTCCAAATCTGTTCACCCCAACCTATCGTCTGATCGAGCATTATATTCGAGGACTTCCCTCGAAAATCCAAGATTCAGTTCTCAGCGTTTCACCAGTAACACTTGAAGCTGCTATAGAGCTAGCAACTGAACTGACCGAGAACCGAATTCGCAACGGGAAGTTCAAAGAAGAGAAAAAGAAAGCCCCTGTTGAGGGTCAAACTTCAAACCCTCCCATTTCTTCCTCTAAGTTTGCCAACAAGAGGAAGCGCAACACCAGAAATTTTGCAGTTACTCAAACCAACTCCCCTATTCCTGCTGCACCCATTACTCAAGTCACTCCTTCACCCGCACCATACAGAAGACCTTACACTGACCCGCTACCAAAATGCAACCGTTGCCAATATCACCACTCCCCCGATCATCCCTGCCAATATTGCACCGGCTGCGGTCGCGTAGGTCATACTGTTCAAACTTGCCGCATGCCTCAACGAACGAACCGCCACCAACCTTTAACCCAAACCCACCAACAAATAATGGGCCAAGCCCAACAACCCCTACTATTACCACCCACCCAACATTTAGCCCAAACATATTACCAGCCCAATTATCCTATGGGTCAACCAATGCGGGCTTGCTACAATTGCGGTGACCCGAGCCACTTCAGAAACACTTGTCCAAGGTTGGTAAACATTATTCATGCTCAGGCCCAAGCCAACCCAGTGAATCAAGCGAACCAAGCTCCTCCACCTGCAAGAGGAAGAGCTTTCAATATTAACGCGAATTAGGCTAGAGCTGACGGCAATGTGGTTAATGGTACGTTCCTTATAAATGGTAGATATGCCTCTATGTTATTTGATACTGGTGCGGATAGAAGTTTTGTGTCTTTAGAATTTGAACCTATCTTAAACAAAAATCGGGATAAGCTCACGGAATCCATAACGGTAGAAGTTGCGGACGGGAAACCAGTTTCATTAAACTCTATTATACGCAACTGTACACTCACCTTAAACGACCACGATTTCTCAGTCGACCTTATTCCTTTGAAGCTGGGAAGTTTTGATATCATTATTGGTATGGACTGGCTCAGTCAACATCAGGCAGAAGTTGTATGTCGCGAAAAATTTATACGTATTCCTCTTTTAAACGGTCAGACTCTTCGAATCCTTGGAGAAACCTCGTCGAAAGGACTCGGCTTAATGTCTTGTCTTCAAGCTCAAAAATATCTTCGCAAGAATTATGTCGCGTTTTTAGCTCATATCATCAAAAAGTGAACCATGGAGAAGAAAATTGAAGACATTCCTGTAGTAAAAGACTTTCCACAAGTTTTTCCTGACGACATTTCAGGACTTCCTCCAGTTAGAGAAGTCGAATTCCGTATTGACCTATTACCTGGTGCTACACCAGTTGCAAAGTCTCCTTATAGGTTAGCCCCCTCTGAAATGCAAGAGCTAGCCAGTCAATTACAAGAGTTGACTGACAAGGGATTCATACGTCCTAGCTCATCGCCTTGGGTGCACCTATTCTTTTCGTAAAGAAGAAAGATGGATCGTTTCGTATGTGCATCGACTACAGAGAGCTCAACAAGTTAACAATCAAGAATCGCTATCCTTTACCTCGCATTGATGATCTTCTTGACCAACTTCAAGGTGCCAACTGCTTTTCAAAAATCGACCTTCGATCTGGCTATCATCAACTTAGAGTACATGAAGAAGACGTCCCAAAGACTGCTTTCCGAACTCGTTATGGCCATTATGAATTCATGGTAATGCCATTTGGTTTAACCAACGCACCAGCTGTCTTCATGGACCTGATGAATAGAGTCTGCAAACCGTATCTTGATCGATTTGTTATAGTCTTCATCGACGACATTCATCGATTTGTTAAAACAAAATAAATAAAAAAAATATGTGGCTGGCTATTATCGTCGGTTCATTTCAAACTTCTCTCGCATTGCTGTACCACTCACGGCTTTAACTCATAAGGAAAACCTTTCATATGGGGACCCAAGCAAGAAGAAGCCTTTCAAACTCTTAAACAAAAACTTTGTGATGCACCAATCCTCACTCTTCCTGAAGGTTGTGATGATTTTGTGGTCTATTGCGACGCGTCAGGGCAAGGATTAGGCTGCGTTTTAATGCAAAGAGGAAAAGTCATAGCTTATGCTTCGAGACAACTCAAGACGCATGAGAAGAACTACACCACTCATGACCTAGAACTTGGAGCCGTTGTGTTCGCTCTTAAGATATGGAGACATTATCTCTATGGTACTAAGTGTGAAATATACACTGACCACAAGAGTCTTCAACATATCTTCAATCAAAAGGAGTTAAACATGAGGCAACGAAGATGGGTCGAACTTCTAAATGACTACGACTGTGAAATTAGATACCACCCTGGTAAAGCAAATGTGGTGGCTGATGCACTTAGTCGAAAGGGTTATGCGAACTCCATTCGTCTTCTATGTTCGCAAATTATAACCGACATTAAAGATCAAATTCGAGAAGCCCAACACGTTTCAATAACGGAAGATGATGTACGAAAGGAGATGTCCTGTGGAGCTGAGCTAAAAATTGAAACTAAATCTGACGGTATTCTGTACTACCTAGATCGTATCTGGATTCCTAACCACAATAATCTTCGTGAAATTCTTATGAATAAAGCTCACAAAACGCGATATTCTATACACCCAGGAGCCGATAAGATGTATCAAGACCTACGATATACCTATTGGTGGCCTGGAATGAAAAAGGATATTGTTGTTTTTGTTTCCAAGTGCCTTACATGTTCCAAGGTGAAAGCTGAACACCAAAGACCCTCAGGACTTCTGGTTCAACCTGAAATACCCGTATGGAAGTGGGAAAATATAACCATGGATTGCATTACCGGGTTACCTCGCACTTCTGGTGGGTATGACACTATATGGGTAATTATAGACCGACTTACAAAATCAGCTCACTTTATTCCTATCCGCGAAGATTTCAAGAACGAAAAGCTTGCTCGTATTTATATCAGCGAAATCGTAAGCCGACATGGGGTACCGTTAAGCATTATTTCTGATCGTGATGGTCGTTTCACTTCACGAACATGGCAAGCAGTACAATCCGCTATTGGTACGCGATTAGATCTCAGTACCGCCTATCATCCTCAAACTGATGGACATTCTGAGCGCACCATTCAAACTCTTGAAGATATGCTTCGAGCATGTGTCATAGACTTCAAGGGAAATTGGGACGTCCACCTACCATTAGTTGAATTTTCGTACAACAACAGCTATCATTCAAGCATCAGCATGGCACCTTTTGAAGCCTTATATGGTCGTAAGTGCCGATCTCCTGTATGTTGGCACGAAATTGGGGAAGCTCAAATTACTAGTCCAGAATTGATCCAAGAAACCACAGACAAGATCCATCAAATTCGAAACAATCTTCTAGCCGCTCAAAGTCGTCAAAAGAGTTATGCAGATAAACGACGAAGCCCTTAGAGTTTAACATTGGTAATAATGTACTTCTAAAAGTATCACCGTGGAAGGGAGTAGTTCGTTTTGGTCAAAAGGGCAAGCTAGCACCACGTTACGTAGGACCTTTCAAGATACTCGAAAGTAGGTCCTGTAGCATACAAGCTTGATCTACCAGAAGAACTCAACAGGATTCATCCCACATTCCACGTGTCGAACTTGAAGAAGTGCCTCGCTGATGAAAACCTCCACATTCCTCTGGAAGATATTCAGATTGATGAATCTATGCATTTTATTGAAAGACCTGTAGAGATCATGGACTTCGGGGAAAAACGTTTACGACGAAGTCGCATTCCAATTGTTAGGGTACGCTGGGAGTCGAAACGGGGACCTGAGTTTACTTGGGAACGTGAAGACTCAATGCGCGAAAAATACCCGCATCTTTTTCCTACTACTTCTACTACTTAAATTTCGGGACGAAATTCCTAAAAGTAGGGGATACTGTAACATTTGTCAAAAATGGGTTTCCAAAACCCGCTCCGTTTTGTAATCGAATATCAAGTTATAAATGTCACGTTGTATATTTATGGTTATTTTGATTTTTAATGATGCATAATTAATAAACAAACTAAACTATAAAAATTATATTTGATAAAAAGTGAAAACAAAATAAATAAAAATAAAAAGTTGCTGCGGGGACTCGAAACCGGGTAAGCCGGTTCACAGTTTCAATGACTTAACACACACACACATAACCACTCCGCCACTTGTTGTTTTCTGTCATCTCTAGGAAACAAATAACCTTTATACTCAAACTCGGTTAAACCGGTTGCGCCAATTGAGAAACGGAAATTGGCAATTCAATCGTCAAATCGTTTGTTTACTCGCACATTCAGGTTATAACCGATGCACCGACGTTTTCTCATCAATTCAGATCGAATGAACGTTAATTGTCATCATCATCGGTTTTTATAACCGAAAATAATCAAGTCCCAATTACTTCAACTCAAGACCCCTCTCGCGACTCAGAAACATCATACCAACATTCCATTTCACTTTCGTCACACTTTCAGTCCGTCAGAGCGCTTAAAACAACTCGCCGGAAATTTCTGCAAGATTCGCCGGAAAACCGTATTCATCCTCAAAACGGTAAATCTTTCAATAACGTTGTAGTTCAACAATTGTTAGGCTATTTCTAACTTAAACCTTTCAATTGAAATCGAATTCAGGCACTGTATTCAGCTAATTTCAGTTCGCCGGAATAGTTCTGAAAATCTCTATGTTCATCTGAGAATCGGTAAGGGCATTCAAACCCTCTGTTAACATTTGCTGATCACCTCAATTTCACGATTAGCTAATCAAAATGGTTAATTGTTTGGTTCAGTTGAGGTGCACAAAAACAGAGCCGACGCATTGCCGGAAAATTTTGTGATATATCATTCCTACGGTATGTTACTTCCAACACCGTCTCTGCCATTTCATTTTAGCCTTAAGAATGTTTGTTAATCATAAAAACAAGAAACGGATTAGTGAATCAGTTGACTGTAATTTGAATGTAGAACACGAAGTTAGTTAAGTTATAAGTTTATTTAAAATCAGTAATATGAACGGGTTAGACACACAGTCCAGCGGTGGACTGTGTGCAAAACATAGTCGCATGTCACAAGTTCGATTCCTGATACACGCACTCCTTATGTAATAAAATGCCTTTTTGTTTAAAACTAAACCGGGTTAACTCCGTTAGTTGTTAAGTATAATAAAAACCGAGATATTAATCAGGTTAGACACACAGTCCAGCGGTGGACTGTGTGCAACACTGAATCGCACGTCACGAGTTCGAAACCTGATACTGTCACCAGTTCGTTGAATTAAAATGTTTTTGAAATTAAAAGAATTTTGGTTAAACCGAATTAGTATATAAATATAATTAAAAACAAGATTATTTCGGGTTAGACACGTAGCTCAGTTGGTAGAGCTGCGTGCACACGTACGGGAGGTCTCGGGTTCGAGCCTCACCCGGCGCAAACAATTTCGTTGACCGAACCGGTCAACAAGTCAACAGGTCAACGGTCAACGGTCAACGCAAAATAAACAATTTTTTTTATATTTTTATTATTTAATTTAATTTAAAAATCAATTAAAAATACTTAAAAATAACATTTTTAAAGATAGAAAATAGCCTTAAACTCACAAAAATATATCTAAAAATTTCATTAAAATCCTTAATAAAATCCACTCATTTACTATATTTTTCCGTTATTATTTAGGTTAGAAATTCCCATTGTTCAATTCTCCCGATTCGTGCGCATCTCATCATCTCCATTCAAACGCACCCAATGTGAGTGAATCTTTACAAATTCCCCGTTTTAATCACGTTTTGGGGTGTATCATGTGTCTTGTTATATATATTACATTTAAACCATTGTGCATACATCATATCATGAACATGTGTATTCAGTTTGTTTCAACTGTTGTGTAGTTATTGTTAGATGCAATTTATTATTTTCAGTACATGCAATTTCATAGGCCGCCGCTCCCCATTACATTATGAGCGTTGAGCATGTTCCCCATTTCATTATGAGCGTGAACCTGGCGTGCCCACATACGATCGGCTCCGTTTGATTGAGCCTTGATCGCACAGACATTTTCATTTTCAGTACATGCAATACATCGGCTCCGTTTGATTGGCCTTGATCGCACAGTTTCATTTATGTTATTTATCGTATGTTGTTGGTATGTTAATGTATGCTATCATATGTTATTGTATGTTATAAGTTGTGATTGCTATTTGCCACTGCTTGATTATTTACATTTGCTCATTTATGATTATGCACAATTTTTCATTATAACTAACAAGTAAATCAATAATAAATGTTTATCTAACAAGGTTCACTCGCCAACTTATGTTGACCCAAAAACCCCCATTTTTACAATGATACAGGTGAACCAGCAGCAGCCAGAAACACATAGGATTGGACTAGAAGAATAAAATGATTTAGAGTTTGGGATTGTTATGTTTGGTTTATTTTCTTTGTATTGTATGAACATGTTTGGATGTTTGGAATTGTAACTTTGACTTTAATAAATATGAAACATATTAGTAAATGTCATGAGCTTTGGTGATAACCCAATTATGCCCCGACTCTTATTTCGCTGCGGGTCGGGGTGTGACATTGTTCCTGCGTAAGTATGGTGCTAGAGATTGATGCCTAAACATTTTTGCGTTATTTTTTTTGGTGTTTCGTTTAAGTCTTGGATCACCTCTGCGTATATGTTAATATTGAACTGGTGGTTAAGATTTAAACAAATTCAGCTTGTTTCATTTTTTATTTTTTATTTTTTTTTGCTTAAACACCAGACTTAATGCAATTTTTGTAATTCCATTAGCTACACAATGGGTAGCTTTAGTTCCAAATAAAGTGAGAATTCATGAACATTATGTTGCTTCCACTTAAGTTCAGGCTTAAAGTGTTGTCGTTGTCACCACCTTTTGGGTCGTCTTCTCCATACATGTATAGAGAAGCTCCGGTGAGACTTTGGAAGCCACAACAACCGAAGAAGCATCATCAACAGATGCAACAACAGTTGGATGACCTCCAGCTGGCAGGTTGATTCTCATAAACGTACGTTGGGACAACCAAGTGATATATATTTAGATATACCTACAAAAACATTTGATAGGTGTGGAAGGCAAAAAGATTATGAGCTCTTACCTAAAGCTTTTTCTTGAAGCGTCATCCAGCTTGAGTACCCTAACTACACCATCTTCACAAGCTGCGAGCACACAGCAAGCAGTTGACTTTAACATATATTATATAGTTTCTTCTATAGACATATTAAACAGTAACTTATAACTTTTGACACTGAAGTGGACTAACAATCAGAATCCTCATTTTGTTAACTAAGTTGGACCGCTATTTACAAATGCATTTAGGTGAAACATTTATCATAGTTCTTGGAGTTAAATTATCAAGGTAAAAGAAACGTGACAAGAGTTACTAGTAGCCAAACTATGTTCGTCAGATAAGAAGCATATGCCATTGACGGAATCCCCGTGATCTTTTAAAGTATTTAAGTCTAATGAGTGATGGCGCTTGTTCAAATACTACATCCACGACCATTAATGATATGAGGCTATGATCGGACAAATATGAATAAACAAATTATCTTGGCACAAATATATAGAGAACAACATTTAACAACATGTGTACATCTCGGATGTGCTGGCTAACCAAAATGATAAGCATACAAAGACGATAGCGTGAAAATACTAAATAATATAACCTTGGAAACATGTCAATGACTTGATCTGTGCATTTGGACATTCAAGCGTATGCTTCTTTTCAATGTGGCCATATATATCTTTTTTGTTCTTGTACAATGTGTACCAAAATGTAAATAAGCCAAACTTATGGTGTGAAAGCGATCCCTTAGCAGAAAATTTAGGTGCAACCCGTACTCGTTTTAGCACCTCTCATTCAGAATGAATTAGGTTGATTTCATGCCAACACAGGAGGGTTTTTTATTGATGAAAAGGTGCAACCTTTGGTGCGTCCACCGCCATTTTTACCTTTCTCACTAAATCACAACATATTTCAAAAAAATCATATACACATACTGTGATTTTCACAACAGATTTCAAAAAAAATCATACACACATATTGTGATTTAAATGAAATTCATTGCAATGCAAGAAAATAAAAGTTACCTTGAACTTTAGTTTCCCAATTGTGTTTTCTGGGGTTTATTAAGAACTCCATGAACAACTAAATATGAAGCTCTTTAGCTCAATATTATGTTCTAGTTGTAATAGCTTTTGGTCCAAACTATATCATAACAAAGTTCACATAAATTAACATCAAAAATCACCATTGTTATTAATTTATTATTACTACCAAATAGTAAAGTACTTACCAGAAAGCGGTTTGAAAAAGAGAACATTCTTTTTTCAAAAAGACACGAGCCTCAGAGTTGCTTTGTAAGAAATACTTCAGACACAACCGTACACATGCGTCATGATGGATTACAGTACACCATGGTCCTATCTCACTGTAGTCCGTTCACATCATATATAATACTTGTACTAATAATAACTGAATTACAAAAAGCTATTAGATACCTTCCATGATATGCAAGAAGGCTTAATGATTGGAAGATACATCGACTTGCCTATTAAATAATAACAAATACCTTAAATTATCACCTGAAATTATCCAAGACACTAAATAATATATTATAAATACAATAGTGTATCTTTGCGTACTTTGTAGATGAATGCTAACACGTGTTTCCTTCATTAGAAGCCGAAGAATTGTCATCACGTGTCGGCTTTCAAAAAACTTGAGATGCATTAGAATCTTTGGGACCCATGTATGCCTAAAACCAGTTCAAAAAAAAAAAATACTTCACACCTATAAACCAATAATTCAATTTCAATTCGAAACTGAACAAATAACATATTCACAACCTCAACGTCAATACAAATGCTTTAATTTTCCAAGAAACATATGTAACAACTTATTTACCTCACAGATTTACAGTAAACTTAAATGTTACCAAAAAATCATCAAATACTTACCTTTAATCCTTAACAAAATGAACACATAAACACAAAATCAGTTTCAACTTTCAACAGACCTTAAAAAGTGAAAACACTCTCCATAATAACATCCTCTATTCAGACAAAGATACAAATCTCCCTACTAAATTGTACAACGAGAACAAAAACTGGGTCAGGGGTTTGTAGGTTATCAAAGTAGAAAGACATAATGGGGAAAAAGAATACATGTATGGTGCCAACAAACAACTTAATCTCATCGGAGCTATGATTGAGATTATTAAGAACATCACCACTGCAGTCCCGTTAACATGCATGTATATTCAATCCTAATTGAAATTGAATCACATGGACATGTTAAAAAAACCTGAAAATTGGCAAAGGCACAACATCAATACATCCATTAAATAGTGTAACATATGTGACTACGAACAATAAATCGGAAATCAAAAGTTTTTGAACGGATTTCTCAATACAGATGTCGGATAAACAAAAAACAGTAATAACATTATTGTACACAATTTCGAATGAACTTCGAATAAACTGATACATAAGAACTAATACAATAGGGTTTATAATTTTTAGAATAAACCCCAAAATCGGGATTATGGTACACCAAAAACTACAAGATAGATGAAATCTAAAAACATATACATAAATCAATCCTGTATGAAAACATATACCATTGTTTTACACAAAAATTTCCTCAAGCTCTTACATTTTAACTAGTTTGATGTGCTTAATTTGTTTCGTATGTATTAATGGGATCTTGCATCGATAAATTTTCATGCTAATAAAGTAAATCAAGCCGTTTTTTCAAGTAATCCAGATCATAACGACAATAACCTAAGTTTATGTTTCCCCTGATATCCATTGTAGAAAGCTTGGAAAGCCTAAAGTATGTTTTTGTTGTCTAAAACACCCTAGGGCTTATTTTTTACTATGCAATGTGTCTACTCTTATGTATTTAGTTAAACGAAAATTCATAAATAAATATTGGTCTTGTGTGATATGTGAAGTGCAAGTTTTCTATTTTCCCTTCATGTCGCTTTTATTATTAATTATCAATGAGAGATGTTAATAGAAAGATAAATATTTAACAATGTCACGAAGTTTTTATGCGAGAAGATGAAAAATAAAATAAATAATTATTTCTTCATGTTAAAAAAAAGTGTAAGAAAGTGATTAAGAAGCAATCTTTATTTATCTCTCTTGAAATTCAAAACTATAAACAAATTACGTTTATTATAGAATCTGCCTTTACCTACACAGTTACACATATGTAGGTAAATATCTAAAAATACATATATGAAACGCCCAAAATCCGGAGGTCTCATTTCTTAAATTTAGTTTTTGGCATATAGTTTTTTAACTAGAAAATCATTCTTACGCATCAAAGAATCATATAACATAAGTACCAACAAATCCATAATAGCGTACAAGTCTTTAAAACAAAGCATAACTATTCGAAAACATAATAACAGTAAAACAAGATGCTAGTCACGAGAAGTATGATAGCCTTCACTCCAATCCCACATCCATCCTTACGAGCTCACGATCAACCTAACTTTCACTTGATACACATGCTAAAAGTCAGTAATGTTGAGTGAGTTCCAATTTTATAAACCATTTTAAAACATTAGCGACACCGTAACATAGTTTATATAAGAATGCTTTAAACTTTAATATGTATCTTTAGCAAGAAGGTGACATTCACTTCATGTGTGTGATCCACATCACTCTAGTATTTTATACAACAATTGGTAGCATCGGAAGTCAACGCCCTATGTATTTACAATAAAGTAAGACCTAGTAGCCCTAGAGGTAAATGTCCTATCATATGCTTACAATTAACTAAGAGTTGGCAACCCCGTAGTAATTTCCATATCATATGCTCACAATTAAATAAGGTTTAGTTGGCTCGAAAATGTTAATAACAAGAAAAAAAGACCGATATGGGATAATGTGGAATAACTTGAATAAATTATACATCGGAATAGTGTTGGTAGGTAAATTATTAAGAAATTATAAAATAATTAATATCTTTTAAAGCTTTAAAACATAGGTCCGTTAACTTTTATTTATTTACTATGTTATAACCCTGTGTCTTACTTGGGATAAACATTTAAAACTCAAATAGTTAGTAATGAAGGTTTAAGAGTTATTAAACATTATTTTAAGATGATTTTTAGTTATCAAAATAAATTGGTATCATGTATAATCAAACGTATGATGTTTACCTAGTTTATAAATAACAAAATATTTGATCCATCAATTAAAGAAACTGCAACATCAAGTTTCTCATAAGTCTTAGCAGTCACAACAATTATTGTTGTACTGATGAGGTATGGAAAATCAGATCCCTAGAAATTTGGTTTTTTAAATAAAAATGATTTAAATCTCAATTAAACAATTTGATATTATGCTTGAAATATATACACATAAATAAATTAATGATAACCTAGTTGTCTCGTAGTAATTAAAACAAAGATATTAATAACAAACAATTAGAAAATTAGTTGTAATTGACTTATATCAAATCTAATTTAATAACGTTATTAGTAATATTGTTATATTTCACTGATAATTTTTAATTTGAAATTTTATTTAAGAATAATGTAAAAGTTATAAGTATATAAAAATATTAAATAAACGATGCTAATTATTAATAAAATAAGTTAAGAAAATATTCTAAAATCAATCTTTTTTCTAAAAAAAATAATCAATAGTTGAAAGATATTTAATGTTAATCTAAATTAAATAACAATATAAAAGCAATATATTTGGTTAAATAAAAATAACTTTAGAAAATAGAGTTAACTGACCATTAAAACAAAAACAAATAAACCAGATAAATGGGTAATTAATTATATTTTACTCACATGTGGCAAGTTAAGAGATAAAAATATTAAATTTTGAGTTCTGTAATAAATACCAAAATGTACGGAAATATATTATATAAATATTAAATTGATATTTAATAGTATAATTTATAAATACATTATTTAATATTATATTTTTTAAATAGTGATTTGAGTGGGAAAATTTTGTAAGGTGAAATATCAAATATGCTATTAATATGTGTCCAAATTTGTAATCATTAATTGGTAGTGGAAGTATATGTTTTTTGAATAATTTAGTAAAATATATTATATGATATAGTTATTATGGTTGGATTTAAAATTGTTTTGAGAAAAAAAATCAAATATATATCTCTCATACACGCACACACATATATATCATTCCTATATATATATTTACTTTATTTAAAATTCATTTTTTCAAAATTTAAAATCTAAGGAGGAGGAGATGTTGGTATATGCATTATTTAAAATTGTTTATCAGAAGTAGAAGTAGGATGTGCATTTTGTATGTACATTGTTAAGCATTCAATGGCCATCTATGTACCAATGTTATTATTAGAAAAAGTCTCACCGGTGGTAAATCATTTAATCAATGAAAATCTTCACCTTTGGTAACCAAGTTTTATCTATATTCCATTAAAGTTACTTAAAAATATTTTTCTAAAGTCACTCAACTTATAATCATAAATATTTTTTTTCTTATATGTTTGAATTTTTTAAAATTAAGTCAGACAAATGAACATATGTGAATCTTTGTTACTAATAGGTGATATTTGTTTCCTAGTTAACTAACTTGAGATAAAAGTAATAGTAAGTGAGGCTGTATAGACATTGATTTTTTTTCTTGTGGAGGTAGAACTCTACCAAGGGTAATCCGTTTCTTTTTTTCCGTAGGGTTGGATGAGTTGTCTAGGTTGATTCAAGAAACAATTCCTTGGTGCATGCTTTTCGCAGATGATATTGTGTTAGTGGAAGAAACTAAACAGAGCTTGATTGCGAGGTTAATTAGAGGAGTGACAAGCATCTTTGTAGGGAAAATGTTGAAGGATTAGTCACTCTAAGGCTGAAATCTGTATTACGATTCATGGTTGTTGAAGGATTAGTCACTCAAAGACCAAAATCTATATTGTGATTGGGGGTTGTAGACAACTGTAACATCCTATATTTTATTTATATTTAGAATATTATCAAACAAGTAAGTAAGAGCAACATGGCTAACCGAAAATGTGAGGTGTTTAGACCAATTATTAGTATTTTTAAATGAGCATTTGATTATATTTTTGACCGACCTTACAACATCGATCAATATGGCGCCTTTGCTGAGGAATCGGTCCACTTATTGTTAGTTAGTTATTTTTCTTAAAAATTAAAATCATAAAAAATTGAAAAATCCAAAAATATTTAATTCGTTTTTTTTTGTTTAGTTTGGTATTAGCGCCTGGTTTCTTGTTTGTCATTGTGTAGGTGACACCAGTGTTGCATGCATACCATATTTTCAAAGAAATTCTTCACTACTCTTGTTTAATTCAGAAATTGAAAAGACTACACGACATAATCATGTTCTCTTCCGTTTAACAATAAAAGCTAAAGCTCATTCATCAACCGTTGCTCAAGATCTTGAACAAGCATCTCACGAGATGGTTGATCAAGTAACCTACCACAAAACCGTTGCTCTAGATCCACCATTCCTCAAAATCAAAACCAAAACCACAACCAAACCAAAATCACCCACCAGCAAACCAGTTTCGATAGTTTAACCCCACAAAACCAACCAGGGAACCACCCATTCCAACATGGGGAAATTGTACGTCTTAATCAACCACAACATCAACACGAGTATGATCAGGGTATCCAATACATAGAAGGAAGTGGTCACACATGGTAATCCGGTTCGGAATAAGATTATAATCAAAAGTAGTATGATGGAAGGTTTGGTAATATGGGTGTGATGAGGGAGGTAATCAAGATGACAACATGGATCAAGGATATCCACCACAGCAAGAGGGAAATCATAGAAACCGCATCAAGAATCCATACCCAAATAACCAAGTTCAACATGGGATTCCACAATTCATTGTTGGGAATCAAAGAGTTAACAACTAGGTTGGGGGTGATAAGTTGCAATTTGTTGATGGTGTTCCCCAGGTATTCAAAGGGCTCTGGTTCAAGGAGTTGAAGGTCATTGTCAACCCGTCATAGTTCCGAGTTCGTTAGCTATAGTTACACCAGGTAGGCATAATGGAAGAGCTTTTAAGGTAAGGCCTCAATATCTAGGCTATCTTCCTGA
This sequence comes from Scalesia atractyloides, assembly GCA_947069175.1. NCBI lineage: Eukaryota > Viridiplantae > Streptophyta > Magnoliopsida > Asterales > Asteraceae > Scalesia > Scalesia atractyloides. The sequence goes on along the minus strand of CAMTDV010000014.1, from coordinate 23,992,354 downwards.
ATTTTAAGGTAATAGAACTGAAGCATTGAATGATGAAGTAGGCCCATATACATGTTTTTTGGTTAGTTATATCTAGTGGTTGATGATTTGGTTATAGTTATCACTTTATGATGTAATATTTTGATTGGATGGTATAAATGGTGTTGATATACATGTAATAAAGTTGAAATATTGGTAATGGTATTGTATTATGGATGGTAGAGGTAATGGTATTGTATTATGGATGGTAGGAGGTAATGGTAGTGTGTTATGGATGGTATGATAGATAAAGAGAAAGTGTATTCAAAGTAGTATACCAAAACACCTTATTTCATGTTGATACATATAGATGCACATCTGCATTTCTAATATTGGTAATGTAAAAAGTAATTTATTACATATGGTATATGGTAGTGTAAATGAAAGTGTAATTGTCTTATATTTGTAATGTATTACGTAGTTTGTCAAAGAAATGATACATATGCACATGTACATGGATAACTGTTACTTGGGAAAATTTTTTTTTTGAATTTTTTTATTATTGACGAAATATAGCGATTTTTCCAAAAAAAATATTAAAAAAATATTTTGGGTGTTTTTTAGATTTTGGTATTACTGGTTATGTTCACACTGGTTATCGCAATAAAGGGTGGTTCCTAACGGAACCTTCTCCTATATATATAGGGTGCATATTCATTCCTACACTTCTCACAAAATAACTCTTCCATATATATATATTATATATATATATATATATATAATATATATATAAATATATATATTATAGGGGATGGGTCATGAGAAAACTAGTTTAAATAAGAAAACCAAAAAACTAACTAAAAAGCCAAAAAAAACATATCAATTTTTTTATTTTTTTATAAAAAAATTGCTACATATATTATATAAAAAACTTAAAAAAAACATATAATGCACATGTGCAACATATACATATAATGCACATGTGCAACATTTACATATAATGCGCATGTTTAGTACACATATAGTGCACATGTGCAGTACAAGTTTTTTTTTAAGTTTTTTTATACATAAAAAGCAGCGATTTTTTATAAAAAAAATTATAAAAAGAAATAATTTTGTATGTTTTTTTTTTTTTGCTGTTTTAGTTAGTTTTCTAGTTTTCTCACATTTAAGTAGTTTTCTCATATATATATATATATATATATATATTTTAATAAGTAGTGATATCACATATAATAAATTCAAATGTGAAACAACATTTATTTCACATTTAAATCAAAGTGTATTTTCATATTTGAATCCAAATCGAGTTTAAATCAAAGTGTATTTTCACATTTAAATCAAAGTGTAATTTTTTTATTAATTGTTAAGGGTGATAAAGGATTGTTGATTTTACATAGTTGTAGCCACTTGATTTATGATGTTTTACGTTCTTCAACGAAGGCATAACAAGCACACGTAAATATATTATCAAATAAAATTTTAGATATTTATATTGTTTATCAAATATTAATCTTCAATAATAGAATGGGTTTGAGGAGAATAATTAAAAATAACATTGCACTCGTGATTAACACAAACCACATAATTTAAATTTATATAAATTATCATAGGATGTTACATATAATATCTTTTCCTTTAACTACATATTTTTTCACATTCTTCTTCGGTGGGCACACAATAACCATGTGGACTCACGCAACAAAAGCAAATCATTGGACCTCCACAGCCACCCCAAGTGGTGACACAAATACCATTCTTACTGTCGCCACGATCTGGATTACTTGTAGATGCTCGTTGATTTACTTCATGAAAATCAAGATTGGTTGATGGAAGATCCACTTTTCCATTGTCGATGCCATTGTTGTTTCCACAAATACCTAAGAAACAAACGAAATGTCAATTAGTAACATAAATTATATATAATAATTATAGTAATATATATATATATATATTATATATATATAAAAGAGTGAGTTTATATATAAAGATAAGTGGCCTATGTTCATATAGAATTAATTATACTCTATAAAATTTATGGACCATCTTTTTGTACAGAAGAACTAAGAGATTGATTAACTTACATAAGGCAAAGTGGCTAAAAACAATGAACAAAACTAAAGTTTGGCTGTTAATGAACATCTTGACTTGTTCAAGAGATTGATGTGATTCTAACTTTGCAAGAGTTTTGATACAAAAAACATATTTTATACTAGAAAGTAGTGTGATACAACTCATATAAAAATAAATATCTTTTAAAATAAAATCATTTTAATGTAATTCTTGATTTATCTAATAAGTGCAATTAATTGTTAATGAGCTTGTGATGGAGTGGTAAGGGAGAGACTTGGTGTTCTAAGTGACTCAAGTTCAATTCTTGCCCAAGCCTTTAGTTTCTGCGGCACCTGGTGATGATGGGAGACTAGGCGAGTAGGCGGCGATCACTAGTTCGATCCTTGAACTAAACGAGTTTTACCTCACGCATTGTCGTGCCTTCGGGTGAGTTTTCACGGGATTTGGCCCTAAGTGAGAGTGTTCCCCGGTTCGTAAGGCGAGTGTATCCCGATATGGTGAATTTCACCATTAACCCATTTAAATAATTCGTTGGCCGTTAAAAAAATATGCAATTAATTGTTTGTATTAATTTGAACTCATCCTAATATATGATTACGTAATAGAAGTTATATCATATTTTGTAAAGTATCCTGATGATCCTCTAGTTACATTGTATTGCAAGTATGGTCCTTTTTTAAAATTTTGTGTATAACATTTTTACCTTTCCATTTTCAATAAATAAATAAATAAAAATATAACCCATGAATTGATTTTTTACCTTTCCATTTAAAACAATAAAAATATAAACCATGAATTGATTGTGTGATTGTACTGGGAAATGATAGGTTATTACAATGGTTCTCTTTAATACCGATATTTTAGCAACAAATCTAATAAATCTAAGTGTAGTACTTGGGTCTTGATCTTTTTTGGAAAGGGAGTGTGTGCGAGCTGTTTATTTCAAGAATAGGTTGGATCCAACCAGATGTGCTTTTTTCTGTTATAACTAGGAAAGTTATATCTAAGAAAGAAGAATGCGATTTGAGTTTACCTAAGTATACATAGAATCCATTTTATCATTTATTTTTCAAATCATTGGGTTAGATGAAAGTGTTGGAAAAAAAGAGTGTAACGGTACTTTTAAAATAATCACTTATGTTGACTTTTTTGAAATTCTTCATATTTTTTAAACATTCATAAGTTATTTATACACCATTATTTTCTAAAAAAAATCTTGCAACACAAAATGGAGCATCTTTGTATCTTTAATTTGAATACCATATCACTATATAAAAAAATAAAGACTAAAAAAACCAAAAAATTTGTTGTACTCATCTGAATTTAACCAAAAAATATGTTGTTTGAATGCTCTAATTGCATCCTGGGCTTCACTAGTTTCGTTAATGGTATAATACTCTTCCAAGCATACATGTTGCATATCATGCTAGGTATAGATACTACCTGGAGGTCATGTTGAGAACCACTAACATGTTTTATCTTTAAGAGTAAAATAAACTGGAACAACATCAACTTCACTTTATCCTTTGTAAAATCTAACCCCGAGTCAAAACTTGCATAGCGCAAGTACGGAAATCACAAACTTTTTTACCAAAACACGTTATATCATGGTTATACATGATGATGCACATGTGCATTTTGAATATTGTTAATGTAAAAAGTAGTGTATTACGGATGGTATTGTAAATTAAAGTGCAATTGTCTACTACTGGTAATGTATTACGGAATTTGTCGAAGTAACGATACATATGCACATGTGCATGGATAATTGTTACTCAAAAAAATATTATTTTTTTGGGTAATGAAATATAGCGATTTAAAAAAAAATATTAGAAAAGAAAATTTTGAGTGTTTTTTTGATTTTTTTTAGATTTTATTTAGTGTTCACATTGGTTCTCGCAGTTCTCACAATAAAGGTGGTTCTCGCATGAACCATACCCTATATAATATATATATATATATATATATATATATATATATATATAGAGAGAGAGAGAGAGAGAGAGAGAGAGAGGGAGTGGCTAGAGATTTTTAAAATGCTAAATATATTGTGAGAAGTGTATGAAAGAATTTACACATTTGATATATAATCTAATGGTTGAGATTATAGTAACAAAATTGTAAATAGTGTTTACTATTAAAATAATTAATTTTCTATATTAAGGGTATAAGGTAAATTTAACATTTTTAAATTTAGAAACCAACAATGCACATGTAAGTTCACCCCGTCTTTTTTAAACGTCCGTAACTTTTTGTACGTAACTTTTTTTTTTTAAATTACACTATAATAACGAGTATTTTTTTATCTTTAATACGAGTACCATATTGCTATACTTTTAGAGAGAAAAATTACTTTTCGATCGGATGTTTTAGTCCGTGGTGTTTTATCTATATTCATACAATGGTTTTTTAATTGTATTATGATTCAAGGTGTTGTGTTTTATAGTAAAACACCATAAACGTATATAAGATACCATAACATTGCAAATATCATTGAATTCAACAAACTACCATATTCTTATATGGAAACACCATGAAACTAAGATAGAACACCATAGATAACAAGACAACATACAAGTATACAAAGACACCATTCCATTAGGAATTAAAAGTTTTTCATTAAATTCAACAGCTAACTTTTTCCTTTTACAAAAAAACACCATAAATCTTATTAAATCTCATATAATGTGCACAGTCACACCATCAAAAACAAGACACCAAAATCTGTTTGAATTCCTAAAATAAAACACTATAGAAAACAATATTGAACGTAAATAAAAAAATATTTGAATTCGTAAAATAACTGCGAAACACGGTTACAACATAATCTTTATCTTTAATTAGGTATTTTTGTTAACTTACTTAGTTACCTTTATCCTAATAAATTAAATAATGACATGTGTCGTCATCATGTTTTTTCTTATCATTTTCACAAATTTCATTTTTTTACAGGATCCCAAACATGTTGTAGAACCGAACTAAATAAAATATTAATTCGTGAAATCAAATGACGTCGAAACCAATTAAATGCAAAGTTATACTCGGTCATAACTCATAATCAAGTCGTACTCAGTCTCAACATATCTTTAATTTAAATCTGGTATACGTTACAATATACTATATTTAGCGACATGTGATATCGTTTATTTCATCACAAAAAATATACACTATTAAAAATCTATATTATATAATAAAAGAAACAAACTTTGGAACACTTGTCATTATTCTAAACCATCCTTAACTGTAGATAATTATTATTTAATTTAAATTATTAAATTTAATATATGTTTCAAACTTTTAAGAAATTACGGATAAAGTTTCATAAAATATCTTATTATTTATTTATATTAATTACTAGGTTAGAAATTATTTCTTAATTTCTTAATTGTAGATAATTATTATTTAATTTAAATTATTAAATTTAATATGTGTTTCTAATATTTAAGAAAATTACGGATAAACTTTCACAAAATATATAATTATTACTTTGGGGACACTTGTCATTATAATTAAATAATGACATGTGTCATCATCATGTTTTTCTTATTATTCTCACAAATTTCATCTTTTTACAGGAACCCAAACATGTTGTAGAACCGAACTAAATAAAATATTAATTCGTGAAGTCAAATGACGTCGAAACCAATTAAATGCAAAGCTATACTCGGTCATAACTAATAATCAAGTCGTACTCAGTCTCAACTATCTTTAATTTAAATCTGGTATACGTTACAATATACTATATTTAGCGACATGTGATATCGTTTATTTCATCACAAAAATATATACTATTAAAAAATCTATATTATATAATAAAAGAAACAAACTTTGAGACACTTGTCATTTTTCTAAACCATCTTAATTGTATATAATTATTATTTGATCTAAATTATTAAATTTAATATATGTTTCAAGCTTTTAAGAAATTACGGATAAAGTTCCATAAAATATTTATTATTTATTTATATTAATTACTAGGTTAGAAATTATATCTTAATTCCTTAATTGTAGATAATTATTATTTAATTTAAATTATTAAATTTAATATGTGTTTCTAACATTTAAGAAAATTACGGATAAACTTTCATAAAATATATAATTATTACTTTGGGGACACTTGTCATTTTTCTAAACCATCTTAATTGTAGATAATTATTATTTAATCTAAATTATTAAATTTAATATATGTTTCCAACTTTTAAGAAATTACAGATAAAGTTCCATAAAATATCTTATTATTTATTTATATTAATTACTAGGTTAGAAATTATATCTTAATTCCTTAATTGTAGATAATTATTATTTAATTTAAATCATTAAATTTAATATGTGTTTCAAACATTTAAGAAAATTACGGATAAAGTTCCGTAAAATATCTTATCATTTATTTCTTAATAATTGAAACAAATATGAAGCATTTTCATAACGAGGGTAGATGGAACGATTTTCTTGCTTCACAAATTATTTATTTATTTAAAATGCAAGAAGAATAATAACTACATTTGTCATACTAATAAATTCATCGAAAAACAACCATACTTTTAAGATGAAACTCACGTCCAGATATTTAAATTTTAAAGTTATACAATTTAATAATTGCTGATAATTTATACTTATTTAATTAATTTAAATATTATTTTTTAGCTATAAGTTTATTTAATTGGCTAATTGTTATATGCATAATCTGGATATTTTAACATTTTTTAGAACTAATAAATTAAGACCACTATTATTTAAATAAAACTTGGGTTAAAATGTATGTTCACATGGCTGTTAAAACTCATGAGAAAGTTGATACAGTTTGTCTTCTAATGGATGGTTCAAATGTTTTCATATTTATAAACTTGACAGACATCACAAGTCTTGATCATACATGACACAAAATTTTGTTTAGATAATAGAAAATTGTCTTAAAAATATTGTTATATAATTATTAAATCTTCGTTATTAACTATTTGATTTTTTATTTACTTAACTCGTGTAATACACGGGGTTGTAAACTAGCGTGATAATATACTAATGTGGAGCTAGCTCACTTATTAGAAGTTCTTGTCTTTTTTTTTTTGTACGGCCAACAAATCAATCCCGAGTACTCTCGGGAACCCACTGGACAAACGGAGTACTCCAAGAGTGACCTAAGTCGTCCACCACCACTTTCGGGAAAAACCTTGTAACCCACCCGCAGACATTACAATGAAATTAACGGTGAAACCCGTTTGGCTCAAAGATTGAACCTGGGTATCCTATGATTGCCCATCAATGCCTCACACTTTTTTACACTAAATGGAATCGAACTTGAGTCTTCATAAAAGAGCTCAAATCCTCCTACGAGTTGAGCTAGAGGTAATTGACTGGAGTTCTTGTCTTTTAGTGGTAGTTTATGGATTCAATCACAATCAAAATGTAGACTATCATTATAATTTAGGAGCACGTAAGATTTGTAATTCAAAAATATGTAATAATATATTATAATTAATTAAACGCAGGCCAACAAAAGAATTAGTGTGTAATTATAAAAGGTAAAATAATTAATTAGTGCAAGCCAACAAAAGAATTAAGTGCGTAATTATAAAAGGTTAAAAGTGTACTTAAAAAGGTATTTTTTGAGGATCTTTTCTTTTATTTTTATTATAGTCCAAAACTTTCTAATATAAATGGGTTCTTCATATCATAACTCTTAGAACAACCTCGAACCCAAACAAGTTAAGATGTTGATCAACAACCAAAGTCTACTTTTGATCATTGTTTTTAGTCTCTTTGCCTTATGTAAGTTGCTTCATCTCTTAATTCTTTGAAACTTATGCACTTATGCATCAATCATAATTTTATATAAACTGTAAGCCATCATATGAATATAATTTACCATCTTTTATACATAAACCCTTATTGATTATATACTCTATATATTACATTAATTCGACATGCTTAATTTGTACGAATAGGTACTGATGGGAACAACACCGAGGATATCAAAAAGTTGGATCATGCATCAAGAAATGTCGATATTCATAACATAAGTCAATCAACGTCTATAAGTAATCCGGATCGTGATAGCAATAAGTTTGCTCTTTGTTTCCCCAGGATCCCTTGTGGACAGTTCAAAGTTTGTTATTGTTGCCTACAACCACATATATATTGTGTGCCAGGCTTTAAATGGTGTCAAACCTTATGTAATCGTGATAAACGTAATGTGTAACAGGGTTATGTATTTAAATAAAAATAAATAGTGGTCTTTGTGTTAATCATGCGTGCAGGAATCTAGACCAAAATTTCAGAGGTAACGTTAGTTTTTTTTACCGTTCACATGTCTCCGTCTCCCGTAGTTCCCCCCAGAAACATCCGTTTGCCTACTCCTACTCTGGCCTTCATACAATGTAAATGAAAGACAATAATAAATAAATTTAAACACGTACCTAGTTGATTTCTCCTCTCCGGTTTTGAAAGCTTGAAATCGAGCCCCTACATCCTCTTCTTTTATTTTATCAAAAGTTTCTCTTTCAACAACACAAATTAGAGCATTGCTCTATGTTCAAATACTCCTCACCCATTCGATTGCATAAATCCGTTTTGATAAGCTTCATTTTAGAAAACATCACGGTTGCAACCGGTAAAACCAACGCTAGCTTCAATGTCCGATAAACTAAAGGATAGGGTCCCGAGCCGAGGCGCAAAACGCCCTGATTCTCGTAAGCGAGGCGCACATATTTTTAGAAATCTTATAAATTATTTATATACCATATATAATACATTGAAGACACATAACACACATTTAACATCTACTCACACTCAAAATCTAATTTAAAATGGGATAAAATATAATTATCTATACTATATTAGAACATTCACATCCAATCTCTCATTTTTATGTGAGAGAGTTTTGCATATTATGAAAAGTGATTATGTGGGGTTGTGAGTGGAGGAGAGAGAAAATGTTACTGTTCATCTGTAAATTTGGGGAACACTGTTCACCCCTATAATTTTTAATATTTTTTTTAAAAATAGTTTGAGTGGAGGGGAGAGAAAATGTGGTGATAAATGTATTAAAAAGTATTATTTAATTGAAAAGAAGAGAGAAAAAATAGTTGTTTTTAGTGTAATATAGGGTAAAAAATGAAGGGTTAGATGTGAATGCTCTTATACGCATGAGAGAGGGATTTTAAGATACCCAAAAAATAAGAATTTTTCCTCTCTTAATATATAAATACACTTCTTAAATGAGTGTAAATTAGTCTTTTAAACAATAATTATATAGTAGCCGCCCATCTTATTACACTTCAATCAATAAGTTTTAACATAATCATGGTTAAAAAAACAAGTTAATAAATCCTGAAATGTTAAAAAAAATTCATAATAAATCCTAACAAAAACAAATTACAAAGTACGGTAAATATTAATGTGTGGAACCTAACGAAAATCCGCATTCCCATCGTGCCTATACTCGATCTTCACTCGATCGTCTTGGGTCAAGTCGCCCGTACGGACACGGTCGAAACAAACTTTTAATGGATCTAGCTTTGGTTTTAGCTCACGCCACTTATGTTGACACGCGTTTAAGTTGTGACGCGCGTTCCAACATGTTGTTGGTATTGCTGAAACGCTTGTGTCCAATAGGCGGTTTGACCGTAGCGTAGGTTTCGTTGTGCGTCAACGATCGGTGTCACTAGTGCTATTTCCTCATCCTCGGTCCAATGAACCATTTTTTGTTTTTTGGTGTGGTTTTGGATGAAGGTTTGTGTTTGGTTTTGGATTGAAGAAAATATTTGTAAAAAAATTTGATGTTTGGGATGAGTATATATTTTTTTTAAATTTTGATTTTACCTAGCTAAAACCGCCATCCCAACGGCTAGCCCAAACGGCTACCTCAAACGATCATCTATCCCCAACCAATCCAAGCTAGCTACCTCACCTCTCCCCCCGCCCCATGTCAGGCTTCAAAGACACGCCAGCGAGGCAACGACGTGGCCAACACTGACCCGATGTTGCTGAGCCAGCGTTGCTTAGGCCATTGAGGAAAGGTAGCATAACATTTTTCAGGAGCAAAATCCAAAAAATGTCAAAAAAAACAAATAAAATTTCACTTTTGGCAAAAAGTTAAGGGGTAGTGAAGGCTACCTGCCACTATAACAGTGTGCCCTTCATGCATGTAAAAATGCTATATTTTATTGTTCTCCTTTGCAGCTCTTTTATTATCGATAACTAGGTTTTAAACAAGCGCGTTGCGGCGCCGTTTTTTCTCATATGTTTACCTACGTTTTGTATACCGTTCTCCCTAACAGACCCCTGGCATATAAACAATCAGAGCAAATAAATTAAGAATGGTTCTGAATCAATATTTCACTTTGATTAGTTTTGAATTATAATTTTTTTTTGGAATTTTGGATTTTAATAATCCTAACTATTCTTTTTGGCAGCCAACATTCTCAACTTTAAAAATAACCATCGACAGTCCCAACTATTAATATATTGGCCTCCAGTGGACCCCGACTAACAGAACCCTAACGCCGTTAGTCTCCGGTCTTCTGTAAAATGTTTTTGGCAAGAAAACTCCTTTTTGGCCGGAAAACTCAACATTTTCGTCTCAAACCTCTTTGTAACCTTATTACGGACCTTTAAAAACATTTTTCTTATAAAAGCCTCAATTATTGAGGTCGTCGGAAAACTCCTTTTAACCGGAAAATTTATTTTTGGCCGAAAACTCAACTTTTGGCCGGAAAACTCTACATTTTCATCCTAAACCTTTTTGTAACCTTAGATTGGACCTTTAGTAACATTTTTCTGGCAACCAAAGACTAAAGGCGTTAGGGTTCTGTTAGTCCGAATCCATTAGAGGCCAATATGTTACTAGTGGGACCGCGAGTGATTATTTTTGATGTTATGACTATTGACGGCCAACGACGAATAATTAGAATTATTATAATCCAATATTCTTTTTTTTATTACTCAAACTCTCTTGAAAACTACACATCTGCTCAATTACAATATATTCTTTTAATGTGTGAATGAAACAAAAAAAATGCTCAAAATTCAAAGAAATTGAGATTATGATGTTTGTATAGTCAAATTTCCTTTAAAACAATAAGAAAAGTCAACTCAAGTATTGTGTAGTACACAGAATTCATACATACAAGCTTTTACATGCTAACCAAAAACACTCTAATCTGCATACTTGTATGCAAATTGTATTTGGAAATCACTTTCTTCCAATTTACTAATCGAGCTTTCTGAGGCTCACTCAAATGCATATTCTGATGTGAAGTGCTTTTATTGCTTTAAAAGAAAATTTAAGATAGCATGCAATACCTATCGATAAACTCCACCTTGCCAATCTCCGCCATCTGTTGCCGAATCAAATGGTATCAAGGCAGCAGAATGTGAGCGACATGTTTTGAAATTGGAATTGAAATTTGTATAGGAATTGAAAATTGAAGGAATAGAATTTGGAATTTAAATATTCCAATAGGAATAAGAAATTGTTGAAATTGGAATCTCAATTCCATTTTTGATGTGTTTGGTTGTCAAAGGAATTGGAATCTCAATTCCATTTTTGACGTGTTTGGTTGTCAAATAAATTGGAATCTATCACCCCTGCCTCTACCACCCTTGAAAATTGAAGGAATAGAATTTGGAATTTAAACATTCCAATAGGAATAAGAAATTGTTGGAATTGGAATCTCAATTCCATTTTTGATGTGTTTGGTTGTCAAATGAATTGGAATATCAATTCCATTTTTGATGTGTTTGGTTGTCAAATAAATTGGAATCTATCACCCCTGCCTCTACCACCCCTGGTTCGGGTCGGCACGGCATGGATCGAATCGGTACGAGTCGGTTCGGGTTGAAACGGTTAGGTTCGAAATGGTGTAGGTTGAATAGGTTCGGGCCGAAACAGTTTGGATACAATCCTGTATTCAACGAATTATATACTATGTAGAGAAAACCATAAAAACGAATACGATCCCGGTACCGATGTTGCTTGGTTGGGATCTGTTCGGTTCGTGAAGTTAAAGAATAAAAAAATCTAGAATACTATCAAATTGTAATGGTATATTCGGAATTTTATAAAATGTTATATTATATCATTACTAAAAATGGAAAGAATAAATGATAAAAATAAACCAAAGAAATAAAGGATCGGCACCGATGTTGTTCGAACGGTATTGGTTCGATTCGTCACCGTAAGGAACCCAAAAAGTCAACTATAAACTTTTATCGGATCGTTGATAAAACCAAGCACGCTGCAATTTTATTAAGATAAATACAACACTTACACTCTGCAGAATTTGAACTCCTAACCTTGTTTATTATTATTATTAGGCAAATTGGAAATAAATAATCCCACCTTTTTTAACTTTAGCCAATAATAATCCCAAGTCAGTTATTAGCCGCTAATCATCGGACATCGTCTATTTTTTTTTTGTAAAATACACCACTGTTAAATCAAGCTAACGTCCTTATAAAAAAGGGTGACGTGGCTGCCACATGTTAAATGACTCAAATGACATGGCTTATTTTAAAGGAATAATGGATTTTAATAATCCAAACTTTTAGTCATTGGCCGGAAATGGTCCCAACTTAAAAAATAACCGGTGGTGGTCTCAACTTTTCGTATATTGTAAACCAATGGACTTTTACTAAAAAAAAACTTTAATTTCTTTTTATCTTCTTATCATTTTCGGCAACTTTTTCGTATAATGTAAACCAATGGACCTTTACTAAACCGAAAAGGATAAAGAGACAAAAAGAAATTAAGTTTTTTTTAGTAAAAGTCCATTTGTTTACAATATGTGAACAGTTGGGACCACCACCAGTTATTTTTTAAGTTGAGACCACTGCCGGTCAACGACTAAAAGTTTGGATTATTAAAATCCATTATTCCTATTTTAAATAACATGGATTATTTTAAATCTCTTATTGGTTTTGTTGACTGAGTATAAAAGGGGTATTGACCCCAACATAACACACCAGACATCAAACACCACCTCTTTAAAGAAGTCAATACCCTCCTTTTGTCTAAACCCTTGGATTATTAATCTGGTTTGAACTTATCAATAGTACCATCCACCTTCATCTTCCTCTTGAAGATCCATTTACTTCCCAATGGTTTACAACCAGGAGGTAAATCCACCAATTTTCAAGTGTTATTTTGCAAAATAGAGTCCATTTCATCTTGGATGGCTTCTTTCCAAAATGAAACATCCCTTGAAGCCATTGCTTCACTATATGTCTTTGGATCCTCATCAACATTGAAACAATATTGATATTGAAAATTAATATCAATCCTAGATCCTTCAACTAAGTACAGTTTGGCCTTTCTTTCTCTTGAACTCATTCTTGGTTCAGTGCTAGTTGAAGGCATAATTTCTTTTCCACTAGAAATCTGGAGAGAAGGATTCATATCCTTTGGCCTAGGTATAGATGTGAATCTTTCTTCATCATATTCTACATTTCCACTTCTTGCCTCAATAACCGTATGTACTGAAACGTGGTCATTTGGTTCTATTACATAGAACCTGTGAGCAAATGAGTGCTCAGCATATCCAATGAAAATGCATTCTATACCTCTTTCCCCTAAGTTTCTTATCTTAGGATCATTAAGCCTAACCACGGCTCTACAACCTCAAACTCTTAGTTTTTGCAACTCGGGTGGCTTTTTATACCAAAGCTCAAAAGGGGTTGTTTTGTTCCTTTTATTAGGAACCCGGTTTAACAAATAACAGGCTGTCAACATAGCCTCTCCCCAAAATCCATTATTTAAACCCGAATAGGACAATATGGTATTAACCATCTCTTTTAGCGTCCTATTCTTCCTTTCCGCCACACCATTTTGTTCTGGTGTGTAAGGAGCTGTGGTAAGGTGTATTATTCCAGTTGATTGGAAATATTCCAGATCAAAATACTCACCACCTCTATCCGTATGTAGGGTTTGATCAATTCACTTTGATGAAGCTCTACTTCTTGTTTATAGATTTTAAACTTTTCCAAAGCTTCATCTTTTGCATGTAACAAGTAAACGTAACAGAACCTAGTAGCATCATCTATAAAGGTTACAACATAGTTCTTGTTACCTAATGATGGTGTACCATGAAAATCACATAGATCACTATGTATCAAATCTAACAATTTACTTTCTCTATTAACATGTTGCAAGAATGGTTTTCTAGTTATTTTATTCAACTTGCAGATATGGCACTTTTCATTTGTTAAATTAACTGCCGGAATTAAGCTCATCTTAGACATTTCCATAAGTCGTTTATAATGTACATGTCCTAATCTAGCATGCCATAATTCAGATTTTGACGAATTTACACTAGATGACGAATCAATCATACAAACAGAATTATCACTAAACGGCACTTCTAAATTTAACATAATCATACCATTACATAAATAACCAAATCCAATAAAAGAACCGTGTCTTGACAAGATATACTTGTCACATTCTAACACTTGTTTGTACCCGCAATTATTTAATACGATACCGGATAATAAGTTTTTCCGAATGCCCGGTACATACAATACATTACTTAAACTTAGAGTTTTTCCAGAAGTAAATACTAGTACTACACTTCCAATTCCGTGGATTGGCTCGGTTGCAACATTTCCCATCTTTAAAACAGATCCGTCTTCAATTAATATAAGGTCCTTGAACCATCTTCGATCCTTACATACGTGACTTGTTGCTCCCGAGTCATACCACCAAGCAACAGAACCATCCTGCACATAAAATGCTTCAGAAATTAGTGACACATAATTCACATTCGAATTATAATTAAAGTTTAATTTTTGACCTTGTTGCTTTGGATCCTTCGAGGATCCACTGGTACCAGCTTCATTCTTGGCTTTACCAACACGACAATCTCTCTTGAAGTGTCCTAGTTTACCACACTTCCAACAGCCTTGATCATTGGTCTGTTTTGCATACTTCACAGCCTTGTTCTTCTTGTTAGGCCCACTTTGAAACTTTCTTTTGTTGTTTCCCTTGTTAGAACTTTTAAAACTAGGACCACTTTCTTCAACCATGTTAACAGAAGACCCACCAACGTGTTTATCTTTGTTAACATTTTCCATGGCCCGACAAGATTCCTCAATTCGAAAACAACTTCCAAGTTCAACCAGATTCATTTCCTCCTTCTTATGTTTTAAAGTATGTTTAAAATCTTTCCATGAAGGAGGAAGTTTATCAATGATAGATGGAACAGAAATTGCTTCATCCATCTTCAAACCATGTTGTTCAAAATTGACCCAGAATTCTTAGACATTCATTGTATTGTTCCATGATGGGTCTACCATCAACCATTTTATAATTCATAAAATCACTGACCAAGAATTTCTTACTAGATGTGTCTTCAGCCATGTATTTGGCCTCTAGTAATTCCCACATTTCTTTTGCAGATTCAACATTTTGATAAATATCGAAAAGAGAGTAACACATACCATTCAGAATATGCCCACGACAGATGTAATCAGCATTCAACCACTTTCCACGCTTCCTAGTGTAACATCCGTCAAAAACGGATTTTACCAAACCCGCTCCGTTTATTAACCGAACAATCAGTTTAAAATTTCGTGGCGTATTTAATGCCCAAATTAATTTTAAACGATACATAATTAATTATTATATGGGAATATATAATTAGTTTTTGAAAAACTGTTAAAAATAAGAAAATAAAAATAATATGGCCCTGCCGGGTTTCGAACCCGGGTCAGTCAGCCGGGTCAGACTTCACACACACACACTCAACCACTGCGCCACTCATGCTTCTTGTTAATTATTAGAATCATTTAATTCATAACATGCTTTTCCGAATTCAAAACCGGCGCCCAAATTTCAGTCGTCGGAAATCCCGACTAACTCGCCAAGAAATTACGATATCTTCAGTTATAACGTAAACATTTACTAGGACATCGGTTATAACCGACGCCTGAGTCCGCGACACCAACTATAACCGCCGGAAAACGTAATGACTTTGAATCAAGTCGGAAATTGGACCAAGTTCATCGATAACCTGCCTTATAAATACCCCCTCGAACATCTGCTAGCTTTTTCGCTCAAAACCCCACCTTTACCCGACGTAAATCCATTCGCCGGAAAACCGAACCCTTCACTTCTAAGCCTTACTAAACCCCCTGAGCTTATACCGAAGTCACCCACATCCTTTTCAAGCTTTCTGAAGACTCTCTGCTGCAAGACACACGTCGCCGGAAGTGTTTGCTGTCACCGGAGTTTCGCCGGTGAAACAGAGGAGTCCAGTCGGTATACCTTACGCTTAAATCTTTCTTTCTTTTTACATATCTCATCTGTAATTAACCTCAAAACACTAAAGAACACGACTAAAACATCGAACCAGTCGGACTTCCGATTCTGGTTAAAATCAACGAAGAAGACGAAGTTTTCTGTAATGTTTAAGTATAATTAAAATCAAGTTATAACTCGGGTTAGACACACAGTCCAGCGGTGGACTGTGTGCACAATAAACACGTAAACGTCTCGAGTTCGAATCTTGTCCCACGCATGCTGCCTTAATAAAAATGTTTTTTTTTTGTTAACCGAACCGGAGTCACGCTGTACATGTTAAGTTTAATAATAACCGGAATAATAACCAAGTTAGACACACAGTCCAGTGGTGGACTGTGTGTATGTTTAAATCACAGGACACGAGTTCGAGTCCGGGCTACCGCACCGGCCCGGATAATTATTAAACTTTTTATTTAAGTCAGAAATGAAAATACTTAGTTTGTATTTAAGTATAATAAAAATCAGTTTAGTTAACAAGTTGGACACACAGTCCAGCGGTGGATTGTGTGTTAGCATAAACCACAGGTCCCGGGTTCGAGACCTGTGGAGCGCACCGAGTCTTGGATTAAAATCGTTTTTAAAAAATAAAGGATTTTCTGATTAATCTAATTAATATATAAATATAATTAAAAACAGAAATATTTCGGGTTAGACACGTAGCTCAGTTGGTAGAGCTGCGTGCACGCGTACGGGAGGTCTCGGGTTCGAGCCTCACTCAGCGCACACTTACACGCATACGAACCGGTCAAACAGTCAAGGTCAAGGTCAACGGTCAACGGTCAAAAAAGTCAATTTTTTTTATTTATTTTTATTTATTTATTTTAATTAAAAATACTTAAAAATAACATTTTTAAGGTTAGAAAATAGCCTTAAACTCACAAAAATACACCCAACAATCCTACTAAAATGGATTAATAAAATCCGTTTACTTACCGAAACATTATGCCATTATCTAGGTTGATTTCACTCGTGGTTAAAACCACTTCGCGTGCATTCAACATCATCAACCGAACGCACCCACTGTGAGTGAATCTTACAACTCCCCCTTTTTAATTACACGTTTTGGGGTGTGTCATGTGTCACAAAATAATTAACTCATTTATTTAAACTTGTGCCATACCATATCGTGATCTAAACTTAGATTGTTTATATTGTTGTGATTATGTATTTCATTTTGTCAACTTATATGAAATTCATTCATTAAGCCCATCAGTTCCTCGTGGGAGACGAGTTGAGCAACGCGTGCCTCAAAAACCAATCCATTATTGTTCATGTGTGTATTATTGAGTTTATATTGTTGTAGTTATGTCTTTCATATTATCATGTTTATGCAATTCATTCATTAGGCCCATCAGTTCCTCGTGAGAGACGAGTTGAGCAACGCGTGCCTCTAAACGACCCATTATTGTTCATGTGTGTATTGGTTAATATTAAATTGATTTATGAATAAGTTTACATCTATTTTTACTCATGTGTGGTTGTGCACTTTATTTCATAATCAATTAAATAAACTTGTTCAAATGTTTTCCATAGGATTCACTCGCCAACTTTTTGTTGATCTAAAAACCCTTTTACACATGATACAGGTGAACAGGATGAAGCAAGGAAAACATAGGAAATGCCTTAGAAGAAAACAAAGAAGCTTAGACTGATGTTTAGGTCATTGATGTAATTATGATTGTAAATTTCCATTAAATTGTATTAATGAATATGAAACGTTAAAATAAATGTCATGAGCTTTGATGATAACCCAATCATGCCCCGATCACCTTTTCCGCTGCGGGTCGGGGTGTGACTCCTAGTTTGTTCCAGCGGTTCATCCACCACTTCCTCGGGCATCGGGGTACTCAGAACGTACACCACTTTCAAAGTCGTCAACAGAAAATGCATCTTCTTTTGCCAGCGACGAAAGTCTTGCCCTTCAAACTTGTCCAATTTTGCAAATTTGTTCGTCATAGCCTTCGAAGATTCACCACCGCTTGTCATCTTCACTGTAATTGTTTGATCTTTGTTGGGAATAATTCGTAAATGCTTGGATAACTCTGAAGTCGTGTAATCACTATCAGATCAAACAATTGGAGTGGCTACCAATCTTTGATCGGATAAAATCAGAAAAATTCTAGATTTTTGTATGTCAATTTTTTTATTGTGAGATTTTGGGAATTCGTATTTGAAAATCAAAATTCGTCCAGGGTTTTTTTCTAAAAAAATTGGGATCGTATTTTCAGTTTTTCACAACTGCTTGCAGTTTCAATTATGAACAAAAACACCTTTAGTCCCTTAAGTTTCCAAAAGTGCATACTTTGCCCGAAATTCAATTTCTGATGCATTTTTTATAAAGGACTTTTGTCCAAAATAAAAAATTTCCAAGCTCACCCCAGCCAGGGGCTCTGCCCCTTGGACCCTGCTCCCAGGGGCGCTGCCCCCTTGGATCCCCCGTTAGTCCCGATGACATTCAAATAAGCGTGCACTCTTTTGAACATCACACGCAATCTCAAATTATACTAAAATATCCAACATTTCAATCCTTTGTTCTGCAAGAAATTATCTGGTGTGCATGAAGTCGAAGTTTATACTTTAGAATATCAATATCTAGAGTTGTGGAGGACACTCAAACATGGCGTTCACATGGCTTAATTACAAATAAAACCTCAAGACAATTGGGAGAACAGGAGGACATCATCTTGCTCGGTCCTAAGCGTAGGCGTCACATCATCCACTTGACCCCTCTTTCACTTCATCTCATACCAACGAATTAGTTTAACCCCCCATTAACGCCGCTTAAAATAATTAAAATATATGTATATAGAGCATGTTGTGTGTTTGTAAATTTTCCAATGCTTGCTTTTCTCCCTCTCTCTCCTGGTTAACATCTTAACACATGAAGCTTTTAATGCCTCTTAACACCCTCTAGTAGTGGTATAACAATGTTAACGGATGCCAACTAGTATTAACACCTATAAGTATTAGAGTATACCAGGCGGCTTCG
Source organism: Scalesia atractyloides (assembly GCA_947069175.1). Classification (NCBI taxonomy): domain Eukaryota; kingdom Viridiplantae; phylum Streptophyta; class Magnoliopsida; order Asterales; family Asteraceae; genus Scalesia; species Scalesia atractyloides. The sequence goes on along the minus strand of CAMTDV010000014.1, from coordinate 23,973,038 downwards.
TGAGTGCACATATGAACTTTGAAGCATGAAGCATTGTAGAGATCAGATATTGAAAATAAATAAATAAAAACAGATGATAGTAAAAAAAACAATTGTCATCAACGAATAGGTCTCCTTTACCGAGCGGGAGAGAAAGGTAGAGAGAGTGCATAGTGCTGATAGCGAATAAAAAGCCGTTGAGCGTGTTGGCCGCACTTATTAAAAAATTACTCAGCCTAACGGTAATAGTACTATAAAAGCCCTTAAGGAATAATCTATTTAGGGGCCCGAAATTAAAAGAGCAAATTGGGTAAAAAGCAGGCTTAAAAAGAAATATCAAAGAAGATATAGAAAATTACCTAGGGTCATATAACCCAGCCTAATGTCACGGAGTAAATTCTCAGAATCCCAAGAGTTGCGTTCTGAATTTTGATTGGCTGTGACACTAAGCTCCCTTTGCCTAGCTTGAGTTTGAGGGTCTATACCTCCAATCATTCATCTTTAGTTATATTATATTATATTATATACTATCACTAATATTTATGAAGTTGCATGAACAGTAGCAATCAATCACATGTATGGCAGGTGGTTGTTGGCTGTTTTCTTTTTTCCTTTTCCACTTTATATATAGTATAGTTATTATTGTGTCATACTACTAAGAAAAAGTCTCGAGTTTGGTTGGTTGTATGAACATTCAAACACACTAGGTGTCTCGGGTTTGAAGCCATTCATGGCAAAGAATTTGTTTTTATTATCTGCTACCAAAAGTAAATTGTTTCATTTGTTATTATTTTTTTGTCTTTGTCTCTTATACTTAATAATATTTTTCGTGATTTATCGCTTCTTCTTTTTTTCACTTTTTTTTAGCGGTCAACTGAATCAATCACGAGCATTCTCGGGGCACCCACTGGACCAAACGGAGTAATTCTGAGTGTAATTCGATTCCACCACCAATGGGGAGAACCATGTAACTCACATGCCCGTAGGCACGACGGCAGGGGCGCAACATAGCGGGCCCGGGGGTGGCCAACCCCCCGAACTTTTCGCTCAGTAATTCCCAATATGTAGTTTTCGTATAGAACTTTTTAGATATATACGTTTTTGACCACCTGATTTTATAATTTTTTACGTATAATTTTAGGTTCGTTGACTTCCGACCACCCGGTCGGAAATATCAAGCTTCGCCACTACACGACAGTGAAATTACCGATAAACCTGTTTGGCTCAAGGATCGAACACAGGTTTCCTTGGGTCTCCTATCTTGTAAAACAAATACCTTTTTAACATACATTCTTATTGCTTCAGTTTAGCGTGGATTGAACCTTACTAGACGTAATATATTTTTTATGTGTGGATATCGTTTGTCATGGCACGACCTTTTTTATGTTTTTTCTTTCGGTTGTTACACCGAGTGCCGTACCTTATTAATCCCATCACAAAACAAAACGAATTAATAACATTTGAATTCCCACCACATAGCGCAGAGAATTTCACTCAAGAAACAAACACATATTATAGGCTGCAAATTTCATGGGCTCTAATAAACATTAATTTTGGATTGGAATTAACCATTTGAACACGGGTGAAAACTATAAAGGAGAAAAACCATATTATAAGGTAGGGTAAGATCAAATAAAAAGTTAATTTCTCTAAGTAGGATGATAAGGAATCTTAACCATTCATTTTCCAAATCAATGGTTAAGATGAAAATGTAGTAAACAACATGAGTTTAGGGTATCTTGGAAAATTCATATTTATTGACACTCTCTCCACATGCAAGGCACATACATATTTCACCCTCATTTTTTAAACGTTCAAATTTTTTTATACGACATTATTTTTTTCATAAAAATTTCACCATAAAATCGATGTCTTTTTATCTTTAATTTGAGTACTTGTTATATAAAATATGATGACTAAAAAAACCCACAAAAACGTGTTGTATTTATATGTTTTATAACATTTTTTGTGCTGATTTTTTACTACATTTTTTGTGATATATTTTTTGTGTTGAATTTTTTTGTCTGAAAATTTTTTTTCTTCATTTTTTTGTGCTAGATTTTTTGTAATAGATTTTTTTGTGCGGAAATTTTTGTGTTATATGTTTTTTTGTATTCGATTTTTATGCTATATTTTTTACTAGATTTTTGTGTTGTGTACTATATTTTTTGTGCTAATTTTTTGTAGTAGATTTTTTGTTGTATTTTTTTTTGTTTTCAAGAGTTGAATTAAAGGGGAATGATCAAATAGGAAGTTTATTTTATCTAGGAAGGATAGGAAACAATGATAGAGTGACACGTGTCAAAGATAAAAAAAACATTGGAATTACATTTTAGTCAAACAACCTTAAGATAAAAAACCCAGTTCTATAACAAAAACTCAGTATGTCATTTTCTTTCACGATACATCTCACCCTACCACCACCACCACCATCACCACCACCACCGTCGTCACTCCATCGCCCACCACCACCAGAATCGTCTCCCCAACCTCACCACTCTGTCAAATATAGCATAATGCGATGGGACACGAGATTTCTGTTAAAAAAGGTACTCTTCTTCTCAAATTTCTTAAACATTTTGTATTCAAAGTGAATATATCTCTGATTCTACTCTTTCTCTTGATTTATTCATGCGTATGGGCAACATCATTAGTTCCAATTTCATTGAGAAATCATCAATAAAAAGTTGCACACCAGGTGTTTGACAAAATGTCTCAAAGAAAAATTACAAAACAACTTTCAGTTTAAACTTTCATTTAAAATTGTGTTTTACAAAAAAATGAAAAAACACACATTTTTGGTATTTTTTGTCCATTGCGTTTTATAAAATAATTAAAAAAACACTGTTTTTATCCATTGCGTTTTACAAAAGAATGAAAAAACACATTTTTTGGTGTTCTTTATCCATTGCGTTTTACAAAATAATGAAAAAAACACACTTTTTGTGTGTTTTTTGTCAATTGCGTTTTACAAAATAATGAAAAAACACAGTTTTTTGTCTATTGCGTTTTACAAAAGAATGAAAAACACACTTTTTAGTTGTTTTTTGGTCTATTGTGTTTTACAAAATAATGAAAAAACACAGTTTTTTATCCATTGCGTTTTAAAAAAGATTTAAAAAACACACTTTTTGGGTATTTTTTGTCAATTGCGTTTTACGAATAAAATGAAAAAACACTATTTTTTATCCATTACGTTTTACAAAAGAATGAAAATACACATTTTTTGTGTTTTTTGTCTATTGCGTTTTATAAAATAATGAAAAAACACAGTTTTTTGTCCATTGCGTTTTACAAAAGACACGTGATTTTAGTCCATTGCGTTTTAGAAAGTACACTTTTTTATATTTTTAGTCAATTACGTTTTAGAAATAAACTTTGTTTTGTTTTGATAAAAAACATTTTCTTTTGTGTTTTTTGTCCATTGCCTTTTAAAAAAAAACACTTTATTTTGTGTTTTTTAGTCCTTTGTGTTTTATAAAAATGAAAAAAATTGTGTTTTTTTTCATTGCGTTTTACGCATCTGGGTTATCGAAAACTTTTTTTCAAAAGTATAGCAATAGTGTGCTCGTTTTAAAGATAAAAGACGCTCGTTTTTATGGTGCAATTTTTATAAAAAAATAATGTCGTATGAATGAGTTATTAACGTTTAAAAAATTGTGGGGGGGGGGGAATTGGAAGAGAGAAAAACTATTAACTTGGATTGACTACAATGCCCCTCAACAAACTCACGCGCTTCCTTTTCTTCCTTCAATTCCACCCATTTAATCTTAGCCTTGATTACTAAATACATGGTCAAGATTACTTCTATCCTTCCTACCCATAGAAACTTCCTAGTATATCCTGACCCGGGAAGGATCAAATAGGAAGTTTGTTTTAGCTATGAAGGATAGAAAGCAATGATAGAGTGACACGTGTCAAAGATAAAAATCATTGGAAGGGCATTTAGTCAAACAACCCTAAGATAAAAAATCCAGTTCTATAACAAAAACCTAGTATGTCATTTTCTTTCACGATACATCTCACCCCACCACCACCATCCAACCCATCACCACCGTCGTCACTCCATCGCCCACCACCACCACCACCAGAATCGTCTCCCCAACCTCACCACTCTGTCAAATTTAACATAATGCAATGGGACACGAGATTTCTGTTAAAAAAAGTAATTTTCTTCTCAAATTTCTTAAACATTTTGTATTCAAAGTGAAGATATATTTGATTTACTATTTCTCTTGATTATTCATGCGTATGGGCAACATCATTAGTTTCAATTTCATTGAGAAATCATTAATAAAAAGTTGCACACAAGGTGTTTAACAAAATGTCTTAAAGAAAAATTACAAAAAACCTTTCAGTTTAAACTTTCATTTAAAATTGTGTTTTACAAAAAAATAAAAAAACACACCTTTTTGGTGTTTTTTGTCCATTGCTTTTTACAAAATAATGAAAAAAACACTGTTTTTTATCCATTGCGTTTTACAAAATAATGAAAAAACACATTTTTTGTGTTTTTTATCAATTGTGTTTTACAAAATAATGAAAAAAAACACACTTTTTGTGTGTTTTTTTGTCAATTGCGTTTTACAAAATAATGAAAAACACAGTTTTTTGTCTATTGCGTCTTACAAAAGAATGAAAAAACACAATTTTTGGTTGTTTTTTGTTCGATTGGTTTTACAAAATAATGAAAAAACACAGTTTTTTTATCTATTGCGTTTTATAAAAGAATGAAAAACACACTTTTTGGGTGTTTTTTGTCAATTGCGTTTTACAAATAAAATAAAAAAACACTGTTTTTATCAATTGTGTTTTACAAAAGAATGAAAAAACACATTTTTTGTGTTTTTTGTCTATTGCGTTACAAAATAATGAAAAAACACAGTTTTTTGTCCATTGGGTTTTTCAAAAGACACTTTTCTTTTGTGATTTTAGTCCATTGCGTTTTAGAAAGTACACTTTCTTTATATTTTTAGTCAGTTACGTTTTAGAAATAAATTTTGTTTTATATAACAAATAATAAAATATAATATTTTAAAAAACCTTGTGTATTACACGAGTTAAATAAATGTAATTATATATATTAATCAAATAACAAAAAAGTTATTCTTTAAGAAACCCGTATATTGTAAATGTTGAATATATATAATTTTATATACCTAATAATAAAAAAGTCATATTTAGAAATCTCTACAGGTTGAATAAATGTAATTTTATATATTAAATAAAAAAAGTTAAATATTTAAAAAAACATCATCAACGTCAGCCTTTGACTGACTTTGGGAATTATTATTGCATAATACAGGTCGTATGAGACTATACGACCTGTAAGGTGTATGAATAATACGACCCAAAATAAAATAAAGAAAATATAGGTTTATAATGATAGGGCTTCAAGGTTTATAGTATTAGCTACTAGGTTAGAACCCCGTGTATTACATGGGCTGAACAAATTTAATTTTATTATACTAAATAATAAAAATAATATATTTTTAAAAACTTTATTTAATACGGATTGAATAAATATAATTTTATATTATTAAATAATAAAAAGGTTATATCTTTAGGAATCCAATGTATTGTATGGGTTGAATAAATACAATTTTGTATGCTGTATAATAAAAAATCATATCTTTAAAACTTTGTGCATTACATGGATTGAATAAATCTAATTTTATATACCAAATAATAAAAAAAGGTCTTGGCGTCATCCTACTTCCCAAACGACTTACATAAAGCATTCATGAAATTAATGCATTGTTCCACGTAACTCTCTAAGCTTAAAGTACTATATTACTTATACGCACTCTCTTACTTGGTTTAATTACTTTATATCATTTTAGCGATAGTTTGATTGCTAACTAATATATTGATAGATTATTTTATTGCATATTGTGTTCATGTTTTGCAACTACTCAGTACCATCTGTATCTTTTTGGTGGTGAAATTGGAGGTGGGAAAACTGAAACAACAAAGGTAGCAATGTAATATTTGGCTGCAGTTAGAGGCGATAGTGAAATATAATATGAGATATAAAACTAATTCAATATTCGAGGGCTTTGAGAATACAAAAAATCATGAAATGACAATTCTATTGGTTTTATAAGTAATTTATCTTTCTATATTCATTAGGTTTACAAATGTATAAGAAGTAGGATCTTTTAAAAACATGATGCTTAATTTTTATAATATATTTGTATGATTCTTTAATCTTTATAATGTAGCTGCAGTTTCTCATGATAAACATCTATTTATATGTTAGGGAAAACTAACTGAAATTCACTTCAATGAAATTACAAGAATAACATGTGTCGGTCTAAAACATGTAAGATGCCACATTTCTATGATGTCATCACAATAGTATTGATTCTTGCTAATTTTATTAGATTAAAGGACTAATTGTTTTTTTTTATTATGTTGTAGTTTCTCAGTGCACACAAGATGAAAGGTCATATCAATCATTCTATTAGCTTTGTGCAGGGGCTTTACACGCTTTAAATTAATATAACATTAACATTATATTGATTAGTTTGATAATGATATTAAATTAGTATAAAAAACATGGTACTATACAAAAAATTGATGATTTATCAGCTCATCTCGGTCAGGAGTTATAACATTTGAGAAAGAGATTTTTATTTGATTGAGTTTAGTTTAAATAAACAAACCCAACTTTTAACCTTTTTATTATTTAGTTTATACAAACAAACCTAATTAGAAAAAGGAAAAAAATATAAGTTCATGTAAAGATCCCATTACTTATTTGATTATTTTTCTGATATTATTATTATTTTTTAAAACAAATCGTAAGTTCATGTACAAATCACATTACTTATTTGATTATTTTTCTAGCATTAATTTTTATCTTTGAAATTGCTTTTACAATTATTAGAATAACGATTGGCCTAATTTATTTAATGATTATTTAAATAATATATGGAATAATATAATGAAATTTCTCCTAAAAGATTATCTTTAATTTAGAATATATATAAATAGAAGAAAGAGGCGGGAAAATAAAAAATTGACACCTCCAATAATGACATGTGACACACATATGTTTACTTATTATTATTTTATATGTATAGATGTGCTCAATTAAAGAAAAGCCCAAAAGTGAAAATAAATTTAAAAACGTTCTAGTCATTCATTTTCTTCTTCACCTAAACAACAAAACAAGACTCGCGCAGTGCAACAATGCCAGCCTAGGAAACTCTTTCTGATCAAGTTAATTTTCTTCTCTTCAATCAATATAATTACCAATCAAGTTATTATCTCTTTCTTGAGGGTCAATTGGGATTAGATCGTATATATAACAAAGAAAATAAATATTTCATAAGATGCAGGTGACCCCGTTGGGACCACCTAGGTCCACCCCTGGTAGAGTACACAACGTCGCTTGACCAATGATATCCTGTATATATAACTATACTTCATGCATTATATCTTGTTTTGTGGACACGTGTCGAGATAGTAATCGGGTGAATTGCTATGTTATCCAAGAATGTTGAAAGGATAGCTATGGGGCCATGGATCTACCCTTAGCGTGACACTCTCATGGAACCTGTGGCCAACTTTAGCACTCCCGTGAACAATCTGGGTCCCATCTGCCCCTTCCGGCTTGCATCTACATTCCAAAGTCCAAACATTAACCCACACACCAAAAATAAAAACAGCCGTGAGCCCGTGACAGAACACAATAAACATGAATTATTCAAACCATTATATCTTGAAATATTATTTTTGTTTTACAAGTCATATAACAATAATTATAAGTATGTATTTTTAATACAAAAACTGTTGCAATACTATTGTATTGAAATTATTTTTTTAATTATTATCACAATAATATGTTGTAATTTATTAAATATTTATAGCAAAAGGCAAAAGGTGCTCTCTTATTCACTGCTGTTTGGTTTGGAGTTATACTGGTTTTTTCATGATTGCCATAATGAATCCAAATCTCGTGAATTTGGAAACTTCCCCTATAAACTCAACTGCTTCTTCAGCAGAAGATCGAATCATACTGAGTTCCCACAATGTCTTCATGGGTTTCATTCATGATGTTTTTCCTGTGTCTCTCCTTCAACGGTGTCTCCTATGCCAGACACCGGAAACACCCGCATTCTGCAGCCACTCTTGTCGGAACCGTCTACTGTGACACTTGCTTCCATCAACAAGCGCCCAAATCCAACCATTTCATTTCAGGTTCTTGTAGTTGTCTTGTTTGTGTCACTTTGTTGTGTTTTCCTTCTTTTATACATTTTGACCAAGAAAAGTAACAAAAATAGACTTAACTTTCTAAAATTATCGATTAATTAAAGCGCAACAAGTGTCTTTTGTCGCAATAGATCTCAATCTGTTACTGCATATTCAAAATGACACAACGGATTCTATCATTTTGCCGCACCAAATCCATATTGTTGTGCCAGACGCCCATTTTTTCCTTAAACTAAAACTTGGCTTAGGGGATTATAATGGTGGGTCTAATATGTCGGTGATTTGTGACACGTGTTATCTGTCGATGGAAACTAAAAAAAATTAAAAAGTCGATCAATTAATTAATTTCGGAATTTCAAAAGTCAAGTTTATTTATTGGAAAAATTACAAGAATAACCACTGTTGACTTCAAAATTTTCAAAGCAGACAAAAGCGTCAGCTCGTCAAAAGTGGGGGTTGGGCCGGCTTAATTTCCAAAGTTCCAAAAAGCGAGAGCTTTGTTGGCGCTTTTGTCATAAATCTTCTGCTTAGCCGTCCTTTTGTGCAATTTGATTACTAATCGCCTCAGTTTTTTTTTAACGGTAAATTTAAATCTCTGACGGATCACTGGAGCATCATCGTGCCACAAGCAGAACCACCCAATCATATCCATCACCACTAGACATAAGCCTTTACACAATTCAGGAGGAAACCCAATAAATATGAGAAAAAACCCCCTTATGGGAATTGAACCAAAAACCTATTGGTCCTATAGTCTTATCCCACCACCAAGATGTCACTAGGCTATAAAGCCATGAGCACTAATCACCTCAGCTGACTGACGAAGCTTTAGTTGATACAATCTGATTGGTTTAAATAGTTTTAAAAACTTGAAAAGTGATGTCTATATCTAATTCAAAAGTTGGTCAAAAATATATTTTCTTAATTTTTCATGATTTTCCGTTTTCTTGTGTTTTGTGTAGGGGCAACAGTGGCGGTAGAATGCAACAATGCCGGAAAACAGACGTTCCGGTCAGAAGTAAAGACGAACGAAAATGGTGAATTTGAAGCCAAACTCCCAATCTCCATCGGTAAAAACGTCCACAAAATCAAAGGATGTTCAGTCACACTAATCAGCAGCGGCAAGCCATACTGTTCAGTAGCAGCCACCGCAACCTCCTCAGAAATCCATTTCAAATCCAAAAAAGCCGGCACACACATCTTTTCCGCCGGTTTTTTCACATTCAAACCACAGCTGTGTAACCAAAAAGACTTCACCGGAAAAACTTTCCACCATCACTTCCTGATCCTCCAGCACCCTTCTTACCACCTATCGATATTCTTCCTCCTCTTCCGGTGCCAGATTTACCCGTTCCGCCGCTAGTTCCGCCGCTACCACGGCTCCCTGGACTTCCACTTCCACTTCCACCCATTATCGGCCAAAAATCATTGGAGAATGTTAAGTCGTCCGGTGAAGAAACTTTTGGTTTTCCTCCGAACCCGTTTCAACCACCGTCACTGCCGTTACAGCCTTCGCCGCCGTCGTTGGTTCCACCTGTCGTTCCGTCGCCACCGCCAGCGTCGTTGCTTCTGCCTGTACTGCCCGCGTTTCCGATTCCCTTACCTCCGACACGTGCGGTACCAGGAGTCCCTCTAGTCCCGCCGGCATCTACTTCTCCCCAACTAAGGAAAACTAACCCTTGATCATATCACATCATATAATATTTTATCATATCATGACCGTATAACTTTTAAAGTAACATTTTATGCATATTCATTGTTTTTCTTTAACCTTGTACAATGTATTACATGTATTAGCGTATCGCGAGTGTAACATATAGATACCACATTGTAGAATGCTGGTAAAGTTGTCATTAACATGATGTATTAAAATAAAATTTTTATTTCTTTAGATTTTATTAATATGAGCTTAATGAATTATGCTTTTGTTGTGGTTGTGTTGAAGTATATGGTTTGTAGTATATGTGATAAGTAAGTATATCTTAAAACACTCATGGGATGGTTGGTTGAATCATAAATAGTAAGAGTTACCAATTTTCTTGTGAACACTGAACAACCTTGTTTTAGATCGCTCTGTTTTTTTTTTTTTATCAAAACGTTTTTCCGGTTCACAATATACAATTCCACGTAATCTAGCTCTTCACTCTTCAATTTGTCTAGACGGAATGCAGTGTTGAATCTTCAATTAATCACATTCTCCCTTAAATAATCAATCAACTGTTCCAAAATACCTAACCCTTAATGTTTTAGACAACATTCATGTAAACCTTTGATCATGGATTCGTAATTCATAGCCACGGAAGGTGAGGATGTTTAGAACGAACAAAGGAAAGTAAAAAAGTTTTGGGTGAGGTTAATGTTAAAGGGATTCAATTTAAGGAGAAATGTGTATTAAACATAACTCGACAGGGGCCTTCTCTCTGAGTTATAAACCTAGTCTCTCTCTCCTTTCTCTCTATCTCGGCACCTGCCTTTCTTTCACATCAACAACTGTGGGAAATACCTAAGGGGCCTTTTGGCACTGTAGATAAGGTTCGACATAAATTGTATATGTATAATAATAATTTGGGGGATTGGGCCTATGTTTATGTACTATTTCATTATATTATATATTAATAATAATTATGATTCATCCGTTTTTACACCTATTTGACTTGTCCAATCAATGAATATGTAAGCTGATTGGTTTATTACGGCCCGGTTATTAAAAACCTTGGATTCACATGAGGAAAACATAACGCAATAAATCTAGTGTAAGGCCACGGACTAAACGGCGATTATCCAGTTTGGGCGTGGTGAAGCCGGTTTATTGTGATGTATTTCCAACCGATAATCGAATGGACTAAGAAAAAAAAGTTGATAGAATTTTGGAAAGATACGACTAATTTACTTCATATCCCAAGAAAAGAAAACAATCCCTATTTAAGGGTTATAATGAAACTAAAACACTAACACTACTTAGAACATGGGCAAGTATGGCATCCCACCACCCCCTTTAATCTCACACATTAGTAAATAACACAAATTAATAAAAACCATAAAAAACATGTTGGTAAACTTGCAGACGTGAATGACCAAAGTAGAATCAAATCCAACATATGTGAATCACAAGTGGTTTTCGGATACACAGCATTCCACCATATGTGAATCACAAGGCCAAAATCCAGACACGTCTCAGTGAGAACCATGGTGAACGCCACTCGACTCGTACAATAGCATTTAGAGTCGTTTCCCTCAAGCGCCATAGTGGGCGCCACTTGGGTAACCTGACTACACCTTTGATTGGTGTACTTGATGCCTTTGTCCTCAAGCAATGCACAGCCTTCTTCAACTTGTTACAAACGACTATGGATGCGGGTTTTGGCATCAGTATGGTTGAGGTTGTTGGTGCCGGTCTTGGGTTTGGTTCGGGATTGATTGTAAGGGGCGAAGGTGTGGGTTGTGGAGTTGTTTTTGGTGAAGGTATAAGGGCCGGGTTTGGCGCAAATTGTTTATGTGGTGTGTATGTGTAGATGATGCAATGGAATGGGTTTTTTTGGTGGTGGTGTCGTGGCAGGGTGGACGGGCTTGGTGGATTTTGCGGCTGGTACCGATGATGGGGCTGTTTTTAGAGCTAGTTGTGGTGGTGGAAGTTGGTAGATGTGTCGGAGATTGGAGGGTTTCCTGAACGGTTCGGATCGACTGGAGCTCGTTGAAGATGGTTTGCAACTGTGACCCGAGTCTGGAAGGGTTTCATTCATCCATTAATAGAACTCGGTTTCGGATAGAGGGTGAACAACCATAGTCCGAGGGATCACAACGGCTCTGATACCACGAATGTGGTTCCAACCGATAATCGATTGGCCTAAGAAAAAAGAATGGAACTTGTAGCTATATTTGTCAAGAATTTAAGGTGGTGCTCATAAAATAGTTTTTCCATTGATAGTCTCACATATGAACTGTTAGCTTCGATGCAAACTATGATAATAGTTAATGAACTAATGTGTCAACTAAATGTCAAAGAAAAGATTATGTCCATCACCTGTCCCCCACCAAAAGATTATGATTAAGATAAATCAAAACTACTTTATTAGTGTATACTAGGTTATATACCCGTGTGTTACACGGGATACGATTTCTTATAATTGGATAGCCTCTTCATACTAACATTTTATTGGTTTTCGTTTAAAAAAAAAAACAAAAACAAAAACACTTTAACGTTCTTTCTACCACGTGCGTGTTGCGGCGCTAAACCCAATCGTTAGATAAACTTTGTTTGGTATTTTTTTTGAAAGATAAGACAAATTTCATTAAAAGCCAAGATAGGGCTGGGCAAAAAATTATAGCCATCGGGAAACAGAAATAGAAACAAAAGCAATCCAGCCACAACAAAGCAAAACAACATTTGCATCAAAATATTAGATTTTCCCCCAATCAACCTATGCTTGCCCCAAAGAAAGCTCATAGCTTTAGATGTCGTTCCGGTGTCTCTAAATACACCAAATAGAGGACATCATAACCGCATAAAAAGCCTTCTTTCTTTTCTTTGACCCGGAAATATGACGATGTAAACCCAAAAGATCCTTGACACTGAACGCAAAGAGTGGTGGAATAACACACCACTGAGCAATCAGGTCCCAAATAATATGAGCAAAGGAGCATGACACGAAGACATGCTCACTTGTTTCTCTAAAGTCGCCACAAAACACGCATCTGTCTGAGTCAACATGGATGTTCCTAGCCAGTAGTGCATATTTAGTGGGGACTGGGGAGTCTTTCATTTTCAGCACGCCACGCAACAACATTAACTTTCTTGGGCACCCAACTGTTCCAAACAAAAAATGTGGCCCGCAATCTGATGCTACCTGACCTGTGACGGCAACCTTGATTCTAGCCTATTAATAATGCAATGACCAACAAGATGCAAGCTAAGGATGAGCTCGGTACCAACCGGTACCGGCACCGAAAATCCCCAAAAGTGGGTAAGCTAAAAAACATAAATAAAAATGACACCTTGAGATTCTCAATAAACCTACTAAAAGTCCATAATCAGGTCCCATTAGACCCGTCTATGGCAATCTTTGGATCTTGCACCCCTACGCAACTACGCTGAAACCTTCTTTGACTTTTGGGAGCATGAGCAGTTTCTGAAACTGTTTGTCCTGAAACCAATAAAGCTTCACTTTTAGAAAAAAAAAACACATTCCAATTTCAAGAAGAAATGTTAACTATTGTTGTGACCTGAATCAAGAAAGCTTCACTTCAAAAACGGGTCAACCTGCTAGCAAAAACATATTGCAATGTCAAGAAGAAATGCAAAGAGATGATAAGATATGGTACTTACACTACTTTAAATCGTCTCGTAATAAACTTCGTGTCACCTAAGGCGTTCAATAGGAACATAATATGAGCTTTCTGAAACCCATCAACCGGAAAATCCGATTATACAAGCTTCACTCTTCGTATCTTCTTGGTTGATTTGGTAAAAAATAAAGGCATTTGGTCAAATTTGCAGAGAACTTTAATTACCCTCCACCTACCTTCTCCCTGAACTCATCTTTTTCACCAACTAAAATTCTTTGTTATATGTAGTTTCATATAAACTCATCTTGACCGTTTAGAAGTACTTATGATATAAATCAAATCAAGAAGAGCTCATGATACTTAATTTTATGGTAATTACAACTAAGGCATGCTAATATTACTAAACATACAATTGAAAAACTAATCAACAGATAATCTTGGACTGAGACATGCAAACCTGAACGGGTTACCAAAATTTCGCCGGAACCCTAGCCGACTTCGTCGGAAAGTCAATCCGCCTTGACACACCGACCAGGCTCCGCTGGTGGTCCATCGTGCCCACCACCTCTCTCCCTTCCTCTGTCCAGATTCTCTCCTTTCTCTCTCTCGAACCTGAGTGATTAAAGGTCGTATAAAGAAGCCAAGGTGTACAATGTGAGAGTGTTAGGTCGGTGGCTCCAGATCTGTTTCTATTTCAGTTTCTTTGCTGCTCTATTTATTCTTTCTCCAGTTTCCCTCTCTCAATCTCTTCCGTAGATGGGAGAGAATGACGGAGGTGTTGCGGAGCTGGTGATTGTGGTTAGGGTGAGCGACTAAAGCACGGGGTTTAGGGCAGGGAGATAAGAAAGACACCATTAATGAGATGAAATAGGGGATTGAAGAGGTTTTGGCGGAGATCTCGGAGAGAGATTGGGATGAGCAGGCGTCTGAAAAACTGAGAAAATATATAAAGCTAAACATTGAACATGGCTAGGTGAATTTCAAAATTTGAAAGCTTAGCTATGTTTCTTTCGTGTATTGCTGACTTCTACTTTAGAACCACAAAAACCCTAATTGAACATTTAGGGCAATTTCAGGCAAATCAGTAGTATAATTCAAAAAGTAGTAATTATTAAAAACCAAAAAATCTGGAAAAATATGATATTAAGATGGGGGCTGTGCCACCTAGGATTACTAAGGTTTCCTTTATTATATGGCAACATACGGTCATATGTTATGAAACTATTAGGAGGCTACCCAGCTGCCCCTCATAATAAAAACAATAGTATAGAGCAAAGTTGGAAAACTCGTTAGTGCTAGTCAGCCGGTGAAGTGAGGACTAGCGACTACTCGAGATTACTTGGGATTAATCAGGATTAATCGGATCAGGTTTTTTATATGTAATTTTCAGTTTTATGTATAAATATATACATTTTTATAGGTAAATATTTTAAGTAACTAGGTTTGAAATCTTACTCAACTCATTTATTTAAGTATACATGATTAATTGTTGAAATTCATATGAATTGGTTGGAAACTGACCGGAATTTAGAGGTTTTGGCCGGAGTATACAGGTTTTTTGCTGAAATCTGGTTGGAATCGTCGATTTTTGGCTGGCCTAGTCGGTTAATGGACAGATTTAAGAAAAATTACTCAGTAACTGAACGACTAGCGATTAATCGCCGACAAACGTGCGCAGATTTTTACAACACTGGTATAGAGATACAATTATTCGAGTTGCTTGCAACTCAAGCCCCCTAACAGCCATACTAAAATCTTTAACATAAAACAACTAAACTAAAATTAAACCTCTAAGCTAGTGTTATTTAATAACTTTTTGCTTTTTAATAAGGACAAAATAGCAGCTTCATGTAAATTTAATATAAATTAACTTAAAATTAGTGAGCTAAACATGATGACTTTGTATCTTTGTGCAATCAACTCTAAATTAGTTTTATATTTAAGCATAAACATCAACTAAAATATAAATTCAACATAAATTAACTTAAACTTAATGATTTTATTCAACGAAAATATAAATTCAATATAAATTAACTTAAAATTAATGATTTTAATATGAATCGTATAGTCATTTACTAAATTTCAAATAAAACATAAACTCAACATTAATTAACTTAAAATAAGTGATTTTGATATGATGACCAAGGATCTAATTGTTGTATATAAGCATGAATTTCAAATAAAATATAAATTCACATAAGTTAACTTAACATTAGTGATTTTCATATGATCCATGGATCCTTGGTGTAATAAACTCTTCTTTTAAACAGAAACTTCAATAAAATATAAATTTCAACATTAATTAACTTAAAATCAGTGATTTTTGTATGACGACCAAAGATCTAAACAACTTTAAGTCTCTAATTATTATATAAAATTACTTAACTTAAAAATAGTGATTTTTATATGACTATCAAAGATCTAACAATTTTAAGCCTCTAATTATTATATATTGATTAAGTATAAATTTCAAATAAAAATATAAATCCTTGGTGTAATCAACTCTATTTATTTTATTATACTTTTATTTTTTAGAAAAAAAATTCAAATAAAAACTTGGTGGCCAAGCAATCTATATAAATCCTTGGTGTAATCAACTCTATTTATTTTATTATACTTTATATTTTTTAGAAAAAAATTCAAATAAAAGCTTGGTGGCCAAGCAATACATTTATGCAGACAACCATTTGTCACATTAAACATTTTTCCTTTTCCCTTTTCTTTCTTTCTTTCCTACCGCCTCATTGTTTCATTTTCCACACTATTAAACCCCTCCACTACTCCCCTCTTTCCATTTAACAAAATCTACCAAAACGCACTGTTGGGAGCCTCGATCACGTAAAGTATCTCTATAATTGCTTTCATAGATCAATCAAACACACTCACAATCGGTTATCCGATCAATTTATCCAGCCATGGCTGACGAAATCGACAAACTCGTCGGAGTTTTGTTCGACGATAAACCTACATCTTCATCATCGATCGATATCAGGCTCCGCTCCGAGAAACTAGGGCTCGAAAAGTTGTATTTGATCCTCAAACAAGGTGTTGATGTTGATAGTGATGGAAAATTAGGGCTTCAACGCTGGGAACCGGCTCAGATTCAAGCCGTTGTTTCCGTTGCGTATGCGATTGTTTGTTCGAATCGATCTGTTTCTGGTAGGTTTTGTTATTAGGTTTTTGGTATTTGTGTTTTGAGTTTGGTGTTTGAGCTGATTATAAGTGGAAATATGTGTGTGTGTTTTTTTTTTTGTGATTTGACAGTGGAGCAAGTGGAACCGATAATTGTTGCTGTGATGGAGCAGTCGTTGGAGTTTGCTCTTTGTTGTTTGGAGAAGTCAGTTGCTACCAGTGATGATTTAAGTTTTATTCAGGTTTGTTATTTTGTTTTATTGCTTACTTGTCTAATTGTTTAATATGCATAAGTTTCTTTTGAGGTTAATCTATTTGAGTGGTAATTTACATGGTTATATATCACTTAAGGTTGAATAATAATATCTTTACTAGTTAGTTAAACGCAAAAGTATGTAAAATTTAAGTTGTATGCTACTAATTAGCAGCCTGCAATATCTGTTTTTGATGAAAAGAGATTTAGTTTCTATATTTGAACTGGTGGAGATGAACTTGATGAGAATAATTGTGGGGGTTGCTTCTTTTTTTTGTTTACCATTGTGTGATATTTGAATAACAAGTTCTTGTATTTTATTCTGTTTATATTCTATTAGCATCCATGATTCTATACTGAGTGTTATAGACTTGAAATAAGGGAGATATAATACTAGTATTTTAACCAGACATAGGATTAAGTTTACAGACTTTTTGGAGGATGGTACCGTTTTGTATTAGATTTTTGCCTTAGGAGCGTACCTTTTTAGTTTCTGGTGGCCAGTGCATGTTATAGGCTGGCTGTGTGTGTACATCTTGGTTTAAAAAAGCGGGAAGCCCACAAAAGCGATGAGGTCTAAAACCGATTTTTTAAAAGCGAAGCGCAAAAGCGGTGAGCTTTTCGTACGCAAAGCGCAAAGTGATTATATAATTTATTTTATATATCCCATAAGTGTTTAGCATCCAATACCTATGATTTAGCTATAATTAAGCTTTATATATGTTTTAAAATGAAAAAAACATAAATGTACAACATAAAAAGCCTGTTGTACAACAATCAGCTGCATAGCAACACCCCATGTACAAAAAGCGTGCGCCTCAGCTGCGCCTTAGGTCGATTTTTACCCTAAAAAGCGCGCCTCAGCTGCGCTTTTTGTAAACCCTGCGCCTTATGTCACACAAGGCGATTTGGTTTGCGCCTAGATGCGCTTTGCGCTTAATCGCGCTTAAGGCGCGCTTTTTTAAACCAAGGTGTACATGATGTGTTATCCAGTCCCTATTGTGCGTTTTTACCAAAATTTATATTTTTCTGTTTGCAAACTGTGAATATCTTTATTACACTATGTTTTTATTTTGAGTAGCTGTGTGCCCATGAATGTTTTTATTTGAATCTTTTGTTTCGATATGCCTTGGTTTTTTTTTTTTTTTTGGGGGGGGGGTCTCATTGGAAGCAACCTCGCTATCCTTTGGGATAGAGGTAAGGCTTGCCTACATCCCACCCTCTGTAGACCCTACCAATAGTTTCTTTAGCTGTGAGTGGGATTGTACTGGGTATGGTTGTTGGTGTATACTTGGTTATTGATGAGCTCACAGAAGTGTGTTAAGGGGTGGTTGACATGTTTATGCCACTTAGAGAACACACAGGTAAAGATAGGGGCACCTCATCGTATATTCAGTAAGATTTTCATCTTAAGAAGTTAGTTCACAAGTGTTGCATCAACTAAATCCATGTTCACTTGCCTATCCATCACTAGGCTGTCACTTGCACCATGTCCAGCCTGCAAACCTCCTTCATGATCCCATCGCACTTAATTATCAAATCTAGCAGAAGAATTACAATAGCGTATGTGGACTCATCTCTGCAAGAATCTTATAATCAATTGCGAACAAGTGCAAGGGATGTTGTCTGGAACCTTTATTAAATTGTTTGTTAATTCAACTAACAAGATTCAGTAAGGTCTTAACTCTGAAGGCTTCTTCTTGCAATACTTACGATCATTCATGAACTTGACTGATATATATGTAACTTTGGTTTAGGGTTTAGTAAGGCTAGCAAGTAGCAACTCAAAAGGCTATTCACTATTGTAATGTCTTTTTATAAATTAACCATTAGGAGCTTATCTTATGGATAAGCGGTAGGGTAATATTCTTTTACCAAGCATTTAGTGGAACTGTTAAAAGAATGGTTCTAATAATGGTCACTCCACCAAGCAAGTGCTACTCATGTAGTGATTTATGGAAGTCTAAAATATGCCATTAGTTATCATAGCAGTTAATGTCATTAGTCGTAATCATAGACTCATGGTGATTAACGCCAGTAGCATAGTTACATTACATGTTATAAAAAAAGTGGTAGTGGCTGTTGGAATTTCATCTCTCTTTCTCTCTCTCCCCCTTATCCTTTTGTTTCACCAAGCTGTTATATCACAGGATTTTGAGTATCTACTAGTGCATTGTTTCAGAGTGAGTGCAGCTATGTATTAATGCATCATTACCGCTATAACATTTCTTCCAATACATCTTGCAGTTATCGGAGATTGCACTAGTAGATGGAACGATCAAAGAGGATGCGTGTCATCCGTCTTCTTTGAATTCACTCATAGATTCGTTGAAGTCAATTACATTAAGAAGTGAGAATATAGATTTGCAAGACCACATTGAGTGTATCGTTCAGGGTATTCATCTTTTTCCTTTTCTTACATATGGTTTGTTTTATGATTTAATTACAGTCTTCTAACAGTGTGCTCTTTTTATGTCATTTACTCATGTAAAGGGAACAGTTGCTCAAAAGAAAAAGAACCCGTGGATCGTCTTCTTATGACATTGGCTTCCGAGTGGACACAACATGATATTATGAACTCATGGACAAACGGAAGGAGTTCTCATGATTTTAATAAACTGGTCCCGCTGTTGCAGCACTGGGCAGTTGTTCACCTGGGATGCATACACCGCCTGGTTTCATATTGCACGGGACTGTTTGAGAATCTAGATAAGTGTGATGAGAAGATAGACGGCATCAATTTGCGAAAAAAGATTGTCATTTTGTACAAGAATCTTCAAATTACTCGCAAGTGTTACCAAAGACGCTCCGTATGTTGAATATGATGCCAAATTGTTGGGATCTTTTGCATCATTTGCAAATGGGCTGCCTAGTTTGTTTAGAAGTGGATATGAATTTTCCACAAGCAATGTTTCCGTTGAATTTAATATCGAAAGTCTTGTGGTGTTTATGCTGGAGGCGTTTCTTCACCTAGTACATACAATTTTTTGCAACAGCAATGTGTTTCAGAACATCTTGGTATGTGTTATTGTGTCGGTATTTGAAAATGTGGATGTTGATGTTTGGAGATACGACAAGTCTGTTACGAACATAAAGCTTCCAGTGGCTTACTTCCCTCGAATCGTTCTTTACATTCTGAAGTTAGTTGAAGATATAAAGAAACAACAGTATCAGGCTCTTGAATTGAAGGGCTTACACACAGGAAATAGTGGCAGTTCTGCTACTGATGTTCAGGCTGATATGTTCTCATGTGGTGCTGGTTCTAGAAAGATCTCTTTGGTGAAGAAATACACACTTGAAGAGTTGTTAAAAGTGATATTTCCAAAATCAAAGCAATGGGTGGACAATTTAATGCACCTTGCTTTCTTTCTACACTCAGAGGGGGTCAAGATGTTACCGAAACTGGATCGATCATATTCCAGCTGTACAAAGGCTTCTTCCACGCTGGAACCTGAAAGCACCGTTTGCCACGAGGATGAAGCACTGTTTGGTGATCTTTTCTCCGAGGGTGGGCGCTCTGTAGGATCGACAGATGGATTTGATCAATCGGTTATCGCTATTAGTTCTGTTAGCAATCTGAATATGCCGCTTCAAGCTGCCACGGAAGTGTTTCTCTTTATGAAGACTAGTGTTTTTTCTTCTGAATGGAATTCTTCAATTTATGAAGATGCATGCAAAAAGCTGACTTCAAATCATATCGATATCATGCTTTCTGTTCTCAGCTGTCAAGGGTGTTATGCTGGAGACAGGCCTTCGGATGCTGGTGATAGAAAATTTGTACATACTCACGAGGTTTGCTATGAGGTTTTACACAACTTGATCTCATTCCACGCGTTACCCGATTCCCTTGAGGAGTACCTCATTTGCAAAATATTGACCGTAGAGAAGGTTCTTTTGTATACAACCATCAGACGCTGGCTTTATTAGCTCATACGCTTATATGCCGGGTTGGTTTATCCGGCAATCAATTGAGAACAATTGTCCAGAAAGTGTTTGTGGAATTTGTTTTCGAGAAGGTGAAATCAGTATGCGGACGCTGCCCTAGTCTCAAAGAACTTATTGACGATCTTCCTTCGGTCTTTCATATCGAGATTCTTCTGATGTCGTTTCATTTATCATCTGAAGACGAAAAGGCGGTACAAGCGAACTTCATATTTTCCTCAATTAAAACAGTTGAGCTTCTCTCGAATGGCTTTAGCAGCAGCCAGCTATCATGTTGGGCAATGCTGGTATCACGGTTGATTTTGATTCTTCGACACATGATATTTTATCCCAATGTTTGTCCTCCAACGTTACTTTCAGAGTTGAAACTAAAGTTAAGGGAAGCTCCACTTGCTAGGTCAGTTCCCAATGCAAGCAACCATACGTTTTGGGCATCAACTTTTGTGGAGAACGTGATGCGGGTTTTTACCATAGAAGGGGAAGTCAGCAGTTACTTTTTAAATCAACTGATTGATGTCACATCCTTTACGGCTTCAGCATGTAAGGAAGATGTAGCGGTTGAATGCTTAGGTCTGAATTGGGCTGAAGTATGTTCTTCCTTCTCTTGGATTTTAGGGTTTTGGAGAGGCAAAGAAGCATCTACAATGGAGGACTTAGTTCTTGAACGATACGTTTTTATGCTTTGTTGGGATATTCCTCCTATGCACGCCACCTTGGATTTGATTCCTTCCGATCTTCAGACTCTCGATATAACTAGCACCAAGCACTTTTTGTACTTTAGTCATTCAATCCTGGGCAGTTGTGGGGTTGCTACAGGTGCTAATTTTCCGAATTTAGTGTTTTCCGTTCTACAACAGTTGCAATCAATGAGAATATACGTGGAAACTGAACAACTTGGCTGGGACTTTATGAGGAGTGGATCGTGGTTGTCTCTTGTACTGTCCCTATTTGGAGCTGGAACTCAGAGGTATGGTGTTAATAACGGAATCGATTCGTTCGGTACAGTCTTATTGGAGCACACATCCAGAGATGCTGAGTTTCTTTCCCTTGCTGGAAAGCTGGTCGTCAGTTCACTTAATGCAGATACCGTTGCAGTGGTGTTACGGTCGTTGTCCGTAATATTATCGACCTACAGAAATGTTTACCAAAAAACCTTACTTTCTACTTTTGGCAATGGCCAGAGCTTTGATAACAAGTTTTCACCTCTATTGCTTCTAAAACACACTGGATTTGATAAGTCTCTGCAGGATGTGCTTTTTGAAAAATGCTCTATCAGCCCTGGTCAACTGGAGTCTTTTTGTGAACTTTTGTCAAAGTTGGGTACTGCTGTTGATAAGATGGCACCGGGAATCTGGAATAAGGTCTTTTTGGAACTTATAGTGCACGGTTTCCCATGTAGTAATCAGGTTTCCAGTGGATTTCTTCTATCTTGCATTCTTAGCGTTAAAGGGATACTTTATGTTCTGGATGGACTTCTCAAGGTGATAAAGGCGAAGGAAATTACCTCCGTTAAGGCTGAAGTACGTCATCAGATTCTTGAGTCGGTATTGTCGATTAAAGCTGATGCGGTATTTAGCAGTCTTCATGGTCACTGCGATGCAATTTATGGAAGCCTGAGTGATGATTTAGAAGGTTTTGATTACAGAAGTTTCTTTACGATGAAGAACATGTATGATATCTTGAGGGATATTAATGTTAAGGAAGTTGTTGACGTCGCTGTTAATGAATGTGTAGTGTCCAAGACTATTGAAATCATAGACAGCATCATGAAGGATTCTTTTAAGTCATCTGTATTGAAGTATTTCATGTCTGACGGAGATGTTTCTGAACCAATGGGAGGCCTGTATAGTTCTCAGCATGGGGATCTTTTGGTCCTCATTGATGCATTGGACAATTGCAACTCTGAATCGGCAAATGTGAAGGTTCTCAATTTCTTTGTTGATCTTTTATCTGGAGATGCAAGTCCCAATTTCAAACCGAAATTGCAGAAGAAGTTCCTTCACATGGATGTGCTTCATCTCTCCAAATGGTTGGAAAAGAGACTATTAGGGTCCACAAGTGAACCTTCAGGCGATGCCATTTGTGTAAACGGAAGTTCATCCTCATCCCTAAGAGAGTCAACCATGAAATTCATTGCATCACTAATATCTCCTCCTGAATCACAATCTGAGGAATTGCATTATCACATTTACGAAGCTTTGTTGGTTTCACTTGATAATGCCTTTATGCTGTATGATGTCAATACAGCAAAATCCTTTTTGAACTTTGTTGTTCAACTTTCAAGCGGAGAGGCCTCAGTGAAACCCCTTTTAGAAAGGACAGTGATGCTGATAAGAAAACTGGCTTCCGATGAGCGTTTGCTTCAAGGTTTAAAATTTCTCCTTGGTTTCCTTGGATCATTGGTAAGTGATTTTGGGTCTAATAGAACAGCACTGCCGCAATGTTAGTTGAGAAGTCTTCACGTAGGGGCGGTTCCGGGATAGGACCCTTGGCCTCAAGGTCCTTGGGTTCAAGGAAACATCCTGATGCTTTGGTTCTTTCTTCAAATCAAGAAGGTGGGTCTGCATCTCTTGATTGTGATGCAACTTCAGCTGATGAAGATGAGGATGATGGAACATCAGATGGCGAAGTGGGTAGTGTTGATAAGGAAGACTTTGATGATAGCAACAGTGAAAAAGCCCTTGCTTCTAAAGTTTGTACATTTACGTCCAGTGGGAGTAATTTTATGGAACAGCACTGGTATTTCTGTTATACATGTGATCTGACCGTTTCAAAAGGTTGTTGTTCTGTTTGTGCAAAAGTCTGTCATCGAGGACATCGTGTTGTCTACTCTCGATCAAGTCGGTTTTTTTGCGACTGTGGAGCAGGGGGTGTACGGGGCAGCAGTTGCCAGTGCCTGAAGCCTAGGAAATTCACTGGATGTAACAGTAACAGCAACAGCAACGGTACACCTACTCGTAATCCTGGTAATCTTCAGTCGTTTTTACCGTTCACAGATGATGGGGATCAGATGCCTGAAAGTGAGTCAGATGTTGATGAAGATGGTTCATTGGACATGGATAACTCTTTAAGATTATCCTTTCCGAGGGAAATACAAGAGGCAATACCGTCATTGATAAAAGAACTTGATGTTGAAGATCGGGTGCTTGAACTTTGCTCTTCGTTGTTGCCATCTATAACTAGCCAAAGAGACTCCAACCTCTCCAAAGACAAGAGTATCTCAATCGGTGAAGACAAACTGTTGAGTTTCAGTGCAGATCTTCTACAGTTAAAGAAGGCATACAAAAGCGGTTCCTTGGATCTAAAGATAAAAGCAGATTATCCAAACGCAAAGGAACTTAAGTCCCATTTAGCTAGTGGTTCCCTTGTCAAATCATTGCTTAGCGTCAGCACTCGAGGCCGACTTGCTGTTGGAGAGGGTGATAAAGTGGCTATATTCGATGTTGGACAGCTGATTGGACAGGCCACTATTGCACCTGTTACTGCTGACAAGGCTAACGTGAAGCCTCTGTCGAAGAACGTTGTTCGTTTCGAGATTGTACATCTTGCTTTTAACCCATTGGTTGAGAATTACCTTGCCGTGGCGGGCTATGAAGATTGCCAGGTTCTTACCGTAAGTCATCGTGGAGAGGTAACAGATCGTTTGGCAATTGAACTTGCCTTGCAGGGTGCTTACATAAAACGTTTAGAATGGGTTCCTGGGTCACAAGTTCAGCTTATGGTTGTCATCAACAAATTTGTGAAGATATACGATCTTTCTCAGGACAACATAAGTCCCATGCACTATATCACCTTGCCGGATGATACAATTGTCGACGCAACACTGGCTGTGGTTTCCCAGGCGAAAGTTTTCCTTCTAGTTCTTTCTGAAAACGGTAGCATTTCCGGCTAGAATTGTCAAATGATGGAAAAGCTGGTGCAAAAACGTTAAAAGATATTGTGGAAACCCCAGGAAGGGAAACACATGCAAAGGGTTCTTCGTTATACTTCTCATCAACTTACAAGCTGCTATTTGCTTCATATCAAGATGGAACAACGTTAGTAGGCAGGCTTAATCATGGTGCGTTATCTCTATCTGAGACGTCTGCTGTTTATGAGGATGAACAAGATGGTAAGCGCCGTTCAGCTGGATTGCATCGTTTTAAAGAGTTGCTTGCTGGCAGTGGGTTATTTGTTTGCTTCTCAAGTGTGAAATCCAATGCTGCGTTGACTGTTTCAATTGGAGAGCATGAAATTCTTGCACAAAATATGCGGAATGGAGTGTATTCTACCTCGCTTTTGGTGGGTATAACGGCATATAAGCCTTTATCCAAAGATAAAATTCACTGTCTTGTGTTGCATGATGATGGTAGTCTTCAGATATATACACATGTTCCTGTTGGGGTTGAAGCTGGTGCAAATGTGATTCCCGAAAAAGTTAAAAAGTTAGGGTCTGAGATACTCAACAGCAAAGCTTATGCAAGTTTAAAGCCAGAGTTCCCACTTGATTTTTTTGAAAAAACAGTATGCATTACGGCTGATGTGAAGTTAAGTGGTGATGCTATCAGGAATGGGGATTCTGAAGGTGCAAAGCAGAGCTTAGCATCAGAAGATGGATTTCTTGAGAGTCCCACACCTGCAGGGTTTAAGGTACCATTGATTACTATGCTGCTTATGTTTTTTACCGCTTTATTAAATATTCTACTTTCATTACATTGTTATTGACCTTGTGGTGACATCTGACACTGCCTTCTGTTTTTTCAGATTACTGTTTCTAATTCAAATCCCGACATAGTGATGGTTGGATTTCGTGTCCATGTGGGTAATACATCAGCAAATCATATACCGTCAGATATAACCATTTTCCAGAGAGTTATAAAACTAGACGAGGGCATGAGGTCTTGGTACGACATCCCATTTACAGTTGCAGAATCACTTCTAGCTGATGAAGAAATCACAATATCCATAGGATCAACTTTTAATAGATCAACTTTGCCAAGAATAGACACCTTAGAAGTCTACGGTCGAGCAAAGGATGAATTTGGTTGGAAGGAAAAGATGGATGCCGTATTGGACATGGAGGCGCGTGTGCTTGGTAGCAGCTCATGGGTTGCGGGATCTGGGAAAAAAGGCCGTACTGGTCAAGCAGCACCTATTGAGGAGCAGGTTGTTGCAGATGGACTCAACCTTCTGTCAAGGTTATATTCATTGTGGAAGCCAGAGGGTAACTCGAACGTGGAGGAAGTTAATGCACAGCTCAGCAAGTTGAAGTGCAAGCAGTTGTTGGGAACGATATTTGAAAGTGACCGGGAACCTTTGTTGCAGGCTGCTGCATTTCGTGTTCTTCAGGCTGTGTTCCCTAAAAAAGAAATATATTATCAAGTATGTATTAAGTCACTTTCTTGTATGAATGCTCTTACTCTCTTCAATATATACTTTTTCTAATGTTAACTTCTACGCTCAGGTTAAGGATACCATGCGGCTTCTAGGGGTGGTAAAATCAACTTCTATTCTGTTATCGAGGCTGGGAATTGGTGGAAGTACATCAGGGTGGATCATTGAAGAGTTTACAGCCCAGATGCATGCTGTTTCTAAGATTGCACTTCATCGGCGTTCTAACTTGGCTACCTTCCTTGAAACACATGGTATAGCTTGAGTTTTATTTTAGTTTTTTATTTTGTTCTTCAATCACCTGCTGATGTTTCTTTACTTTGTGTTTGCCGTTTTCATTTTCTGTAGGTTCAGAGGTGGTTGATGGGCTTATGCAGGTTCTATGGGGAATTTTGGACATAGAGCAGCCTGAAACACAGACCATGAACAACATTGTTGTAGCATCTGTAGATCTTATCTACTCTTATGCTGAGTGTTTGGTTTCACATGAAAAGGATGCAGGAGTTGATACTGTCGCGCCGGCGGTTTCTCTTTTCAAAAAACTTCTGTTCTCTCAAAATGAGGCTGTTCAGACTTCTAGCAGGTGGTTAATTAATAATTATCCGACATTATAACGTCAATCTGTATCTTGTATATTAAATATGTAACTTAAACGCTTTTCTCTGCAGCTTGGCGATATCTTCAAGGTTACTTCAGGTCCCATTTCCAAAGCAAACTATGTTAGGTACAGATGATTCGGTGGAGAGTTCAACCTCTGCTCCTGCACGTGCTGATGTGGCAAGTTCAACAGGTGGAAATGCTCGGATTATGGTTGAGGAAGACTCCATCACTTCATCTGTCCAATACTGTTGTGATGGCTGTTCCACTGTCCCTATACTCGGGAGGAGATGGCATTGTACAGTCTGCCCTGATTTCGATTTATGTGAAGCCTGCTATGAAATGCTCGATGCTGACCGGCTTCCTCCGCCTCACTCGCGAGACCATCCTATGTCAGCAATTCCAATTGAAGTCGAAACGTATGGTGGAGAGGGCAATGAAATGCAGTTCTCTACTGATGATTTAACTGATCCAATGTTGCTACCAGCTGCATCTGATGCTAGCATGCAGACTTCTACTCCTGCAATTCATGTATTGGAAACCAATGAATCTGAAGAGTTTCTAGCTTCAGTCACTGACCCTGTTACGATTTCCGCATCAAAAAGGGCTATAAATTCTTCAATCCTTTCGGAGTTCCTTAAACAACTAAAGGGATGGATGGAGAATACTTCTGGTGTTCGGGCTATCCCAGTTATGCAGCTCTTCTACAGGCTATCTTCCGCAGTAGGTGGACCTTTTGTTGATAGCTCAAGGCCTGAAAGTCTAGATCTGGAGAAACTGATAAAATGGTTCTTAGATGAAATTTCTATTAACAAACCTTTTGCAGCCAATACCCGTTCTTCTTTCGGGGAAGTCACGATCTTGGTATTCATGTTCTTCATATTAATGCTGCGAAACTGGCACCAGCCTGGTGGTGATGGTTCGATACCAAAACCAGGTGGATCAACGGATTCACATGATAAAAGCATTACCCAGATTCCGTCTTCTGCCCCAGTTACTTCTTCATCTTCAGCGGAAGACCAAGAGAAGAATAGTTTTCATTCTCAACTGCTTCGAGCTTGCGGGTCCCTTCGGCAACAGGATTTTATAAATTATCTTATGGATATTTTACAACAGCTAATGCATGTTTTTAAGTCCCCGTCTGTTGGTTTTGATTCTTCACATGGTGCAAACTCTGGATCAGGATGTGGGGCCCTATTAACAGTCCGCAGAGAGATACCGGCAGGTAATTTTTCTCCATTCTTCTCTGACTCGTATGCGAAATCACATCGCTCGGATATGTTTGCGGACTACCATCGGTTATTGTTAGAGAACACTTTCAGACTAGTTTACAGCTTGGTTCGCCCTGAAAAGCATGACAAGTCTAGGAAAAAGAAAAGTTCTTCAAAATTCCATCTGGCAAAGATCTGAAGCTTGATGGATATCAGGATGTTCTATGCAGTTATATCAATAACGTCAATACGACTTTTGTAAGAAGGTATGCTAGGCGGCTTTTCTTACATCTGTGCGGTAGCAAAACACACTATTACAACATTCGTGACTCATGGCAGTTCTCAAGCGAAGTTAAGAATCTGTATAAACACATAAACAAGTCAGGTGGATTTCAAAGTACTCTCTCATATGAGAGGAGTGTCAAGATAGTGAAATCTTTATCTACTATGGCTGAAGTAGCTTCTTTCGCGTCCAAGAAACTGGCAGAAATATTGTTTGAGGCATGGTGATGTTTTGCGTTTTCTTGTTAATGGTGTGTTCTACTTTCCAGAAGAATGCGTGTCTCAGGCTCTAAAACTTCTGAATTTGTCCTTCTACAATGGAAAGGACATTAGCTTGTCACTACAGAAAGCCGATGGAAGTGAAACTGTTACTGGAACAAGTTCGAGCAAATCTGGGTCAACCGGGTCACAATCTGTTGATTTAAAGAAGAAAAAGAAAGGAGATGATGGAACGAAGCTGGTTTGGATAAATCCTACATGGATATGGAGCCAATGGTTGATATTTTTGCTGACAAAGGGTACGATGTGTTGAGGCAGTTTGTTGATTGCTTTTTACTTGAGTGGAACTCTAGTGCTGTCCGTGTGGAAGCCAAATGTGTACTGTATGGAGCGTGGCATCATGGAAAGCAATCGTTTAAGGAAACGGTGTTGACGATTCTTTTGGAGAAAATAAAATTCTTACCTATGTATGGTCAGAATATTATGGAGTATACAGAACTCGTCACTTGTCTGTTAGGGAAAGTACCTGATAACAATACAAAGCAACAGAACAGTGAAATTGTAGACCGATGCTTAACTTCTGATGTGATCAAGTGCATCTTTGATACACTTCACCTACAAAACGAGCTGTTGGCCAACCATCCCAACTCACGTATATACAATACCCTGAGTGGGTTGGTGGAGTTTGACGGTTATTATCTTGAGAATGAGCCTTGTGTTGCGTGTAGCTGCCCTGAGCTTCCTTACAGTAGAATGAAGTTGGAAAGTCTGAAATCAGAGACGAAGTTCACTGACAACCGCATAATAGTGAAGTGCACAGGAAGCTACACCATTCAGAGTGTGGACCATGAATGTTCATGATGCCCGCAAGTCGAAGTCAGTGAAGGTATTGAACCTGTATTACAACAATAGACCTGTGGCCGACTTGGCGGAGCTGAAAAACAATTGGGCCTTGTGGACGCGTGCCAAAATATGCCATCTTGCTTTTAATCAGACTGAACTGAAAGTGGATTTCCCTATTCCCATCACTGCATGTAACTTCATGATTGAACTTGATTCTTTTTACGAGAATCTACAGGCACTATCTCTTGAACCTTTGCAATGCCCACGGTGCAGTCGTCCTGTTACTGATAGGCATGGAATCTGTGCTAACTGTCATGAGAATGCTTATCAGTGTAGGCAATGCCGCAACATCAATTACGAAAATCTGGATTCTTTTCTATGTAACGAGTGTGGTTATAGCAAGTATGGGCGTTTTGAATTCAATTTCATGGCAAAACCGAGCTTCACATTTGATAACATGGAGAATGATGATGATATGAAAAAGGGTCTGGCTGCTATAGAGTCTGAATCTGAGAATGCTCATAGGAGATATCAGCAGCTTTTAGGCTTTAAAAAACCTCTACTGAAGATTGTATCAAGCATTGGTGAGAACGACATGGATTCTCAACAGAAGGATTCTGTTCAGCAAATGATGGTATCTTTACCCGGTCCTTCATGTAAGATAAACCGTAAGATCGCACTTCTTGGTGTTCTTTATGGTGAAAAATGCAAAGCGGCTTTTGACTCGGTCAGCAAAAGTGTTCAGACCCTTCAAGGGCTTCGACGGGTTTTGATGAATTACTTGCACCAAAAACATTCTGACGAGTCGGTTGCATCATCCAGACTTGTTGTTTCCAGGTCACCAAACAGCTGCTACGGTTGTGCCACCGTGTTCGTGACACAGTGTCTCGAGATCCTACAGGTACTGTCAAAGCACCCAGGCTCTAAGAAGCAGCTTGTGTCAGCTGGAATTCTCTCCGAGTTATTCGAGAATAACATTCATCAAGGTCCCAAAACAGCTCGTGTTCAAGCCAGAGCAGCACTTTGTGCTTTTTCTGAAGGTGACAAGAATGCGGTGTCGCAATTGAACGCTCTTATACAGAAGAAGGTAATGTATTGCCTCGAACATCATCGTTCTATGGATATCGCACTTGCAACACGCGAAGAGTTGCTTTTGCTTTCAGAGGTGTGCTCTTTGGCTGATGAATTTTGGGAATCAAGATTGCGTGTCGTCTTCCAGTTATTATTCTCTTCAATTAAATTGGGCGCCAAACATCCTTCTATATCCGAGCATGTTATTCTTCCTTGCTTGAGGATTATATCGCAGGCATGCACTCCTCCAAAACCTGATTCATCAGACAAAGAACAGGGAGGAAAACCACCGCAAAAGGATGAAAACGCACAAATTCGTCTAGATCTGGTAGCGGAAGCAAGTCTGTGCCAGAAGCATCAGAGAAGAACTGGGATGGTTCTCGAAAGACTCACGATATTCAGTTGTTAAGCTACTCAGAGTGGGAAAAAGGTGCTTCGTATCTCGATTTCGTTAGGCGGCATAAAGTTTCACAGGCAACTAGACATGGGCAGAGGTCACGGCCTCAGCGATACGAATATCTTGCCTTAAAGTACGCACTTCGATGGAAACGTCGTGCTTGTAGAACAGGTAAAAGTGAAATAGCATCCTTTGAACTGGGTTCGTGGGTTACAGAACTGGTTCTGAGTGCTTGTTCTCAATCTATAAGATCTGAGATGTGCATGTTGATCAGCCTGCTTTGTGCCCAAAGCTCATCAAGACGGTTTCGGCTACTAAATTTACTCATGTCTTTGTTGCCGGCAACTCTTTCTGTTGGTGAAAATGTTGCTGAGTATTTCGAATTGCTCTTCAAGATGATAGAAACAGAAGATGCACGTCTTTTCTTGACTGTGCGTGGATGTTTGACTACAATATGTAAGTTGATTACTCAAGAGGTAAGTAATGTTGAATCTTTGGAGAGGAGCCTGCGTATTGACATCTCACAGGGATTTATCCTTCACAAACTTATTGAGCTCTTAGGAAAATTTTTGGATGTACCCAATATCCGATCCAGGTAGTGTTTTCCGCACATTGTTTTTTTTTTCTAATCGTAGTTTGATATCGTTCTTATCTGTATTAATGTCATCTGGATGCCAGATTTATGAGAGAACAGCTGCTCTCTGAAGTACTTGAGGCCCTGATTGTTATTCGTGGATTGATAGTGCAAAAGACAAAATTGATAAGTGACTGCAGCCGACTTTTGAAGGATCTTTTGGACAGTCTTTTGTTGGAGAGTGACGAAAATAAAAAGCATTTTATTCAGGCATGCATTCGCGGTCTACTGACTCATGGGGAGGACAAAAGAGGACGGTCTAATTTGGTATGTCAGAAATACTGTTAAAAATCTTGAGGTAATTGTTTTATTTGCTCATTCATAACTAAAATGCAATCAATTCTGCAGTTCATTTTGGAGCAACTCTGTAACCTGATCTGCCCATCAAAACCGGAAGCTGTGTATCATTTGATACTAAACAAGGCACACACGCAAGAGGAGTTTATCCGCGGTTCAATGACAAAAAACCCTTACTCCAGTGCTGAAATAGGTCCATTGATGCGTGATGTCAAAAACAAAATTTGTAACCAGTTGGATCTTTTGGGCCTTATCGAGGATGATTACGGTATGGAATTGCTTGTAGCCGGAAATATAATCTCCCTTGATTTGAGCATCGCTCAGGTTTATGAACAAGTTTGGAAAAAGTCAAGTAGCCAGTCCACAAACACGGTTGCTGCTGCCACATGCTTTCTTCTGCTGCTGCCACATCAGCAAGAGATTCTCCCCCTATGACTGTAACCTACAGGCTTCAGGTTTCTCTCCTATATTTTGTTTTAACTATTCATCTCTATTAAAATGCTTGTTTCACCGTTACTCATTGTGTACGTCATTGTCCATCTCACAGGGATTGGACGGTGAAGCCACCGAGCCCATGATCAAAGAACTGGATGAAGATAGAGAAGAGTCTCAAGATCCCGAGGTGG
This sequence comes from Scalesia atractyloides, assembly GCA_947069175.1. NCBI lineage: Eukaryota > Viridiplantae > Streptophyta > Magnoliopsida > Asterales > Asteraceae > Scalesia > Scalesia atractyloides. Next base: position 23,940,682 of record CAMTDV010000014.1, on the reverse strand, counting down.
AGTTCGCGATAGCAGGTGCTGTGCGCGAGTGTGGCGGGTTGGAAATTTTGTTGGAAATTGTTCAGGTGTGTATCTAAGTATTTGACATTCTCTTTATTCTCTATTGCTGCATGATACTTATGTTGGATTGCATTCTATAATGCTTCTCATGTTGCAGCGTTCACGAGATGATTTGAAGTCAAACCAGGAGCAACTGGTAGCTGTTTTGAATCTTCTAATGCACTGCTGCAAAATAAGGGAAAACAGGAGGGCCTTGTTGAGGCTTGGGGCTTTAAGTTTACTTCTAGAAATCGCACGGCGTGCGTTCTCTGTTGACGCCATTGAGCCAGCTGAAGGCATTCTTTTAATCGTTGAGAGTTTGACAATGGAAGCTAACGAGAGCGATAATATCAACATCACACAGAACGCTCTGACAGTCTCCAATGAAGAAGCTGGGGCTGGTGAACAAGCCAAGAAAATAGTTATCATGTTTTTGGAACGGCTGTCTCACCCACTAGGCCTTAAGAAATCAAGCAAACAGCAGAGAAACACCGAGATGGTTGCTAGAATTTTGCCTTACTTGACTTACGGTGAGCCTGCTGCAATGGAAACACTCGTTCAACACTTTGACCCTTACCTAAAGAATTGGGTGGAGTTTGACCAGCTTCAGAAACAATATCTCGAAAACCCAAAGGACGAGAGCCTCTCTTTGCAAGCTTTAAAACAGAGGTTTGCAGTGGAGAACTTTGTTAGGGTTTCAGAGTCGATGAAGACAAGTTCTTGCGGAGAAAGATTAAAAGACATCATATTGGAAACCGGGATAACCGAAGTTGCAGTTAGACATTTGAAAGAAAGTTTCGTCTTTACCGGAGAGGCTGGATTTAAATCTAGCCCGGAATGGAATTCGGGATTAAAGCTTGCGTCTGTTCCTCTCATACTGTCCATGCTTAGAGGACTCTCAATGGGACACTTGGCAACACAGAAATGCGTGGATGAAGGAGGATATTACCTTTGCTACATGCCTTAGAAGGTGTGTCTGGTGAAAACGATATTGGAGCAAGAGCTGAAAACTTGTTAGATACCCTCTCAGATAAAGAGGGAAAAGGTGACGGCTTTCTCGCTGAGAAGGTTCGCGCGTTGCGCTATGCCACACGCGACGAAATGAGACGCCGCGCTCTGGTGAGGAGAAATGAGTTGCTTCAGGTAGTTTATTAATAATTAGTTATTACAACACTTTTTGCTCCGGATGCTTTGTTTATTTTCAGTATATCTAATGGATTGTTTTTTTTTTTAATTAGGGACTTGGAATGCGTCAAGAATTGGGTACTGACGGTGGGAAGAGAATCGTGGTTGCGCAGCCAATCCTTGAAGGTTTAGAAGAGATGGAAGAAGAGGAAGACGGGTTGGCTTGCATGGTATGCCGCGAGGGATATAGACTTAGACCAGATACCTTGCTCGGTGTCTACACATTCAGTAAGCGGGTAAATCTAGGTGTTGGAACTTCCGGAAGCACCCGTGGAGATTGCGTTTATACAACCGTTAGCCATTTCAACATCATTCACTTCCAGTGCCACCAGGAAGCCAAGCGAGCAGATGCTGCACTTAGAAATCCAAAGAAGGAATGGGACGGGGCCGCCCTCAGAAACAACGAGACGCTTTGCAATAATCTTTATCCCATTAGAGGTCCCGCCGTTCCCCTTCCTCAGTATACACGTTACGTTGATCAGTACTGGGATTACCTTAACGCCCTTGGGCGTGCCGATGGAAGTCGACTTCGCTTGTTGACTTATGATATAGTTCTGGTACCCACCCTTGTTCCTTCACTGTCGTTTTCTATTTTGTATAAACCATTATTTCTGATGTGATACAATTAATGTTGCAGATGCTTGCACGATTTGCCACTGGTGCATCGTTTAGCACTGACAGTAGAGGCGGAGGAAAGGAAAGCAATGCAAAGTTTCTCCCGTTTATGATCCAGATGGCTCGTTACTTTGTCGATCATGATTCTTCTCAACGAAATAATCTTGCAAAATCTGTTGGAGCATATCTTGCTTCTTCCTCTTCGACTCCCGCTTCTGTTTCCACGCCGGATTCTAAATCCCCGACCTCTTCCTCTGCGGGAACAGAGGAGACGGTTCAGTTTATGATGGTGAGTTCCCTTCTTTCAGAATCTTACGAGTCTTGGTTGCAACACCGCCGTGCTTTCCTGCAGCGTGGTATATACCATGCATACATGCAACGCACTCATGCCAGGTCATCACGATCGTCTACACCATCTACTCCCACCAAGTCAGATACAACACCAGAGGAACTACTGCCTATAATCCAGCCGATGCTCGTGTACACTGGTTTAATCGAGCAACTCCAACGCTACTTCAAGGTGCAAAAGAAAGGAGCAAGTCAAACAGGGGAGAAGGACGAGGAGGGTTGGGAGTCATTGATGAAGGCGAAACTGTTAGATGTGAAAGAGCTGGTGGGGTTCTCTAAAGATATGTTATCATGGCTGGAAGATATGACTAGTGCTACTGATTTACAGGAGGCCTTTGATGTTATCGGTGTTTTGGCTGATGTCATGTCAGGCCCGTCGGGGAAGTGTGAAGATTTTGTTTACGCCGCAATTGAAGCTGGCAAAGGATCGAGTTTCTGAGGATGCTTGGGTTCGGATTCAGTTCTCAAGGTCCGGTTCATTCATGGTTGATATGTAAATGCGACCAAATTTTGACTTGATATGTTGTATGTGTCAATGAAATACTTTCTTGTTTGAAACTCACTCACATGGGATTGAATGTTTGCGCACATTTATGGTGAATTATAATAATTTGCATTCATCATATTATAATTGGTCTAAAATTAGAGTGTTCAGTTGTTCAGGCTAATATCAATAGAAGAGAGATGAAATTCTAAATAATATTTTATTTAAAAAATTAGTGTTCCATATACCAATTCTTCTATTCCACAAATGAAGATCACTTAAAAAAGTCGACGCAGTAGTTTCAAAACATTGTATTATATTTTTTTTAACAAATAAAGATAAAAATATTTATTGATTTTATAAAGTAAGTTATACCATCCGCAGTGATTTCTTGTTCTGAAAATAATATGCACATTTGGCTAATACCTAACAGGCTTAAGTTATAAATTTATAAATTTTGAGATTAATAGTTTTAAATGAGACTAAGATAAAAGTTTATGTTTTATATAAGTTTTCTATTTAGAAAAAAACATATAACCTAGGTTTTCAAAAACGCAAGGCGCATAAACATAGAAGAAAATAATCATATATATTATGCTATGGAAATTAATATTGTTCTAAAAATTAATAAAATTAACATCATTAGAAATTATAACCATCTAACTAAGTCTTGAAAACCTTTTAAAACAAATAGATTACACTTTAAGATAGATGTATATCTTTTAAAAACCTTTTAAATTAGATTAATTTTTGCCACCTAACAAAAATGAATTTTTAAAATAAAATAAAGAAAGCCTACAAAAATTGATGAGAAAGACAAAAACGAGGGAAATACTTTTCTGCAGCCTTTTCATCAACATGTGTTGCCACTGTCATTGAAATCTTTTATTGATCCTTAAGTTGTTTTGGCTCTTAAATGTTTATTAAGAGTATACGAAAGCCTCATTTTCTTTCTATCTTCTTTCTCCTAAGTTTTTTTTTTTTTTTTTGCATCTAATTATCTTCTTTCTAGCTTCAACTTCATCTTTCCTCTCTCTCTCTCTCTCTCTCTCTTTATATATATATATATATGGATTTTTTTAAACGTGCCCTGTCTGGTGGTACTTCACGCCCACCCTAGGCTGGCTCTGTAGACGACCCTTTAAAACTCATGCTTTTTATTTTTCTTTCACAAACATATTACTTTTTTTTAACAACAATTCTAGGATAATTACATCAATACTTGAAGGTTGCAGGATTTAAATTCTGTCTTTTTGGTTGTAGTTAAGCAGCTGGATGTTTCTTGAGGATGCCGGGGAAATATGGTGGATGAAGATCTAAGATTATAGGTGGTGGACCACTCGTATATATTTCACCAATAAGATTATTTAATACTTCCACACAAATTTTGACAGTCTTCCTAGGGCTTCTGCTAGAGTGACTATCAACATCCATAATATATATGCAACATAGACCCAAAAAGTGCAATTTCAGTTTGACGTCCATGGGCTAACTTTCAGCGACAAAATAAGGCCCTGCTCGCTCTCACCACATTTTGTTTTATTTTCATCTTTTAAAAGTTGCAAGATAAGTGAATATGAACACACACGACATTAGTTGCATGTGAGGAATATAACGCCCTATTATAGATACCTCTCTATCAATGTGTGCATTCAATTTTAGGTTCAGCAAATTTCACATGAGATAAGTAATCATGGTTTCCAACGCTAAACGGCCTCTGAGTTTCGAATACACGGAATTAAGGTGCCCAATGTTTATCGACTCATCTACCGAGGGTGATGATGAATCCGGTATGGGCTCGAGAAGCGCACGCTCCTCGAAACTGTTACCTATGCTTGAGTCCAAATGGCCTACCACAAGATTATTACTTTCCAAATCTACTTCCCGACGTCCTCTACAGGATGGATCAGGGCTTTGATATCGTTTTCTAGAAGTGGGCTCCCTTTGGATTCCCTACTTTTGACCTTCTGAATTAGACAACAGGTTAATGTATTTTTCTCAAACGCCAGAGTTACCCACTGGATTTGACGAACAAAACAATGTGGTCGTGGGTTCGAGTCCCAAGGATGACGCCAATGAAGAAACAAATCCGAGCTGGATGGCTTTAGGTCTCATTTCCATAATTTGAGTGAACTTCTGAATTGGTTGGTAAAGATAACCACATTTCGTATTCTGTATTTCTTAGAGATGAAGCCTCCGAAGACTTTAGTTTTTTCCATAGGCTTTTATGCCTCTGGGCCCAAAACCATTAGGCCAGACCCATTTTCTAGGATATTCCTTTATACACAAATGTAAAACCATATCAGCGTTGCATGAGTTACGTCGTGTCCATTCGGCCATCAACATGATATCCCGTATTAACTTTTTGAAATAATAAATATGGGCGGTGACTCTAAATACCAACGAAACCTTGAGTTCCAAATCATATTTCTCAACAACCACGAGTTGTATAAAAGATAATATTTATGAAACCGTATTGTCCAAATCATATTTCTCAACAACCACGAGTTGTATAAAAGATAATATTTATGAAACCGTATTGATGAGTGAAATGATAAACCATCATGTGTAAGGCACATGCTGAGGTTTACTAATTAATCCTACAACATTAAAGCCAAATACTATATACATGAAACCAACAAGATAAAGTGTACTTATGTTCCAAATCAATTAATAAACAATTTTATTTTTTCATAACATTTTTTAAATAGTTCACTTTATATAACATTTTATCATTATTAAATTTTAAAATTTATATAACATTTGATCGACGTTAATAAATCTTAAGATTTTAAAAAATAAAACTATATGTATAAGGGTAGGATCATGATAAAACTCTTTTTTTGTGAAAAAAAAATACTACATATGCTCATATAATGTAATGCAGTATATGATATTTTACATATATACAATACTAGCTTACAAACCCGTGTATTACAGGGTTGAATATAGAAAAAATATAAGTGATAAACTTCAATATAGTCTTTATCACATGTTAAAGAATGTAATAATATTAGAGTTGGCTACAAAGTCCAAAACTCATAAAAAGTGTAAAAAGTCATCAAACACCATCACTTCAACCATAAAACATACTCAAAACTCACAGATAACATAGTGGAGATTATAAACACCGTATATGTGAGTTTTATTTTGTTTTGTTTTTTTTTTTGGATGATAAGTGTAACATTTGTCAAAAACGGGTTTCCAAAACCCGCTCCGTTTGTAATCGAATATCAAGTTATAAATGTCACGATGTGTATTTATGGTTATTTTGATTTTTAATGATACATAATTAATGAACAAACTAAACTATAAAAATTATTTTTGATAAAAAGTGAAAACAAAATAAATAAAAATAAAATGTTGCTGCCGGGACTCGAACCCGGGTCAGCCGGAATCTAAATCCAAAGACTTAACACACACCCACATCACCACTCCGCCACTTGTTGTTTTCTGTCATCTCTAGGAAACAAATAACTCTTATACACAAACCTAGTTAAACCGGTTGCGCCAACTGAGAAAATGAAATCGGCAATTCAACCGTCTAATCGTTTGATTAATCGCACATTCAGGTTTATAACCGATGCACCGACAAATCCTAATCAATTCGGATTTGAATGAACTTCAATTTTGATCATGATCGGTTTTTATAATCGAAAATGATCAATGACTGAATTACTTCAATCAAGACCCCTCTCGCGACTCAGAAACATCATACAAACTTTCCATAAAACTTTCGTCACACATTCGGTCCATCAGAAAGCTTAAATCAACTCGCCAGAAAATTCTGCAAGTTCGCCGGAAAACCGTATTTGTCCTCAAATCGGTAAGTTCTTCAATACCATTGTAGTCTAACAGTTATTAAGCTATTTCTAACTCAAACCTTCCACTTGAGATAGAATTCAGGCACCGTTATCAGATAATTCCAGTTCGCCGGAAAATTTCTGGAAATCGTTATCTTCGTCTGTGAAATGGTAAGGACCTTCAAACACACTGATAACGTTTGTTTATCACTTCAATTCCACGATTGGCTAATCAAAACGGTTAATTGTTTTGTTCAGTTGAGGTGCACAAAAACAGAGCCGACGCATTGCCGGAAATTCTGTGATAAATCATTCCTACGGTATGTTACTTCCAACACCGTCTCTGCCATTTCATTTTAGTCTTAAGAATGATTGATAATCGTAAAAACAAGAAACGGATTTGTAACACAGTCGACTGTAATTTGAGTGAAGAAGACGAAGATAGTTAAGTTATAAGTATAATTAAAATTGGTATTTTAAACGGGTTAGACACACAGTCCAGCGGTGGACTGTGTGCAAATAATACGCGCATGTCACGAGTTCGATTCCTGATACACGCATCCTTTATGTAATAAAATGCCTTTTTGATTAAAACTGAACCGGGTTAATCTTTGTTAGTTGTTAAGTATAATAAAAACCGAAATATTAACCAGGTTAGACACACAGTCCAGCGGTGGACTGTGTGAAACACTAACTCGCACGTCACGCGTTCGAGTCTGGTTAACTGCACCGGTTCGATGATTTAAAATCTTTTTAAAAAAACAAATGAATTTTGAATAAATCGAATTAGTATATAAATATAATTAAAAACAAGATTATTTCGGGTTAGACACGTAGCTCAGTTGGTAGAGCTGCGTGCACGCGTACGGGAGGTCTCGGGTTCGAGTCTCGCCCAGTGCATACATGCACACTGACCGGACCGGTCAACAGGTCAACAAGTCAACGGTCAACGCAAAATAAACAATTTTTTTATATTTTTATTTATTTAATTTAATTTAAAAATCAATTAAAAATACTTAAAAATAACATTTTTAAAGATAGAAAATAGCCTTAAACTCACAAAAATTATATCTAAAAATTCCATTAAAATCCACTCATTTACTATATTTTCCGTTATTATTTAGGTTAGTAATTCTCGTTGTTCAATTCTCCCGACTCGTGCGCATCTCATCATCTCCAATCAAACGCACCCAATGTGAGTGAATCTTTACAAATTCCCCGTATAATCACGTTTTGGGGTGTATCATGTGTCTTGCTATATATTATATTTAAACCATTGTGCATACATCATATCATGAACTTGCGTATTCAGATTGTTACAACTGTTTGTGTGGTTAGTGTTAGATTCAATTTATTATTTCAGTACATGCGATTTTCATAGGCCGCCGCTCCCCATTACATTATGAGCGTTGAGCATGTTCCCCATTACATTATGAGCGTGAACCTGGCGTGCCCACATACGATCGGCTCCGTTTGATTGAGCCTTGATCGCACAGACATTTATCATTTTCAGTACATGCAATACGATCGGCTCCGTTTGATTGAGCCTTGATCGCACAGTTTCATTTATGTTAGTTATCGTATGATGTTGGTATGTTAATGTATGCTATCATATGTTATTGTATGTTATAGTTGTGATTGCTATTGCTACTGCTTGATTATTTACATTTGCTCATTTATGATTATGCACAATTTTTCATTGATAAACTAACAAGTAAATTAATAATAAATGTTTATCTAACAAGGTTCACTCGCCAACTTATGTTGACCCAAAAACCCCCATTTTCTACACATGATACAGGTGAACCAGCTGCAGCAAGAAACACTTAGGAATGGACTAGAAGAATAAAATGATTTAGAGTTTGGGATTGTTTTGTTTGGTTTATTTTCTTTGTATTGTATGGACATGTTTGGATATTTGGAAATGTAACTTTGACTTTAATAAATATGAAACATATTAGTAAATATCATGAGCTTTGGTGATAACCCAATTATGCCCCGACTCTTATTCCGCTGCGGGTCGGGGTGTGATAGATTGGTATCAGAGCCATGACTATAGGGATATAGGATAGGTTATTAGACCCTTAGAGCCTATACTATAGTTGATTAGAAACTTATAAGATTTTTGTGTGTTACATGCCAAATTTCATGATGTTTATATGTTTTATGTTAAATGTTACATTCAATGTTATGCAAGCATGTTCATAAGTATATATTATCATATAATGTCTATCATGAATCATATTCTCATAACATATCACATCCATGAAAGCACACACCACATCATGATTGCTTTTACAATGATTTTTGTGTTTTCAAATCTCATCAAAGTAGTAACTGGAAGGGTACCAGTACCGGTAGTCGGAACGTCCTGTCTAGGCTGGCATTCGTATAAATCCAAATAAAGGACCAGTTTGCCTACCTGGGGACTAACGATGAGAGTCCGAAGTACCTATTAGGCCAAAGCATGCTATACCAAACGTCGTGTGGGCTAACCCCACTTTGAGTTGTCATTGTGTCTACACCTGGACACATTCCGACCATACATCTCGTAAACATATTTTGTGTTTTGCATTCGGGTGATGTATAACATCCGTCAAAAACGGATTTACCAAACCCGCTCCGTTTATTAACCGAACAATCAGTTAAAAATTTCGTTGCGAATTAAATGCCCAAAATAATTTTAAACGATACATAATCAATTATTATATTGGAATATATAAGTTGTTTTTGAAAAACTGTTAAAAATCGCAAAATAAAAATGTTTTGGTTCTGCCGGGTTTCGAACCCGGGTCTGTACCGGTTCAACAATAACTTATCACCCAGCCAATCAACCGCTCCGCCACTTTGATTTTCTGATAATATAAGGAATCAATTAATTCAAATAATAAAGTGCGGAAGTCAAAATTCAGTCAATTTGCGCCCAAATAGCAGTCGTCGGAAATCCCGACGACTTCGCCGATAATTTACGTTTCCGCTCAAGTTAACCGAAGAATTAACTCCCACGACGGTTATAACCGACGTCTGAACCCGCGACATCAGTCGTAACCGCCGGAGAACGGCTGACTTCGAATTGAGACCGAATTCAGACCCCATACATCTCGATACTACCCTATAAAAACCACCTCAAACACTGCAATCATATTCGCTCAAAACCGCACCCTTTCTCGGCGAAAACTCACTCGCCGGAAATATTATGTTCGTCGCTGGAAAACCGAGTCCTTAATCTCTGAGCTTTACTGAACCCCCTAAACTTATACCGAAGTCACCCACACCCTTTGTAAGCTTTCTGAAGATTCTCTGCTGCAAGACACTCGTCGCCGGAAGAGATTGCTGTCGCCGGAGTTCTGCCGGAAAACAGAGGAAAGCCAGTCGGTACTTTTCACGCCTAATTTCCTTTCTTTTTACTTTTATCTCATCTGTAATTAATCATAAAACGCTAAAGAAACCTGAATCAACACTTCGAACCAGTCAGTCGTCACTTCTGGTTATAACACAACGAAGAAGATGAAGTTCGGTAAACATATAAGTATAATTAAAATCAAGTTATTTACCGGGTTAGACACACAGTCCAGCGGTGGACTGTGTGCACATTAAACGCAAAGGTCTCGAGTTCGAATATTGTTTCCACACACGCTGCCTTAATAAAAATTCCTTTTTTTGTTAACTGAACCGGATTGATTTTATGTATATGTTAAGTATATTAATAACCGGAATAATAACCAAGTTAGACACACAGTCCAGCGGTGGACTGTGTGTATGTTTAATCAAAGCACACGAGTTCGAGTCCGGTCTTCTGCATCGACCCGGACAATTATTTTACCTTTTTAAATAAGTCAGAAATAAAAACAAATAGTTTGTATTTAAGTATAATAAAAATTGGATTATATAACATGTTAAACACACAGTCCAGCGGTGGACTGTGTGTTACACAACCCACAGGTCCCGGGTTCGAGACCTGTGGAGCGCACCGGTTCTCTGGATTAAAAATTGTTTTTAAAATAAAGGATTTCTGTTTAAATCTAATTAATATATATATATATAATTAAAATCAGATATATAACGGGTTAGACACGTAGCTCAGTTGGTAGAGCTGCGTGCACGCGTACGGGAGGTCTCGGGTTCGAGCCTCACCCAGCGCACTTATATTCGCACTCGAACCGGTCAACGGTCAGAAAAAGTCAAATTTTTTTATTATTTTTATTTAATTATTTTAATTAAAAATCAATTAAAAATACTTAAAATAACATTTTTAAGGTTAGAAAATAGCCTTAAACTCACAAAAATACACCCAACAATCCTACTAAAATAGATTAATAAAATCCGTTTACTTACCAAACCATAATGCGATTTATCTAGGTTAATCTCACTCGTGGTTAAAACCACTTCGCGTGCATTCAACATCATCAACCGAACGCACCCACTGTGAGTGAATTCTTACAAATTCCCCTTTTTATTCATGTTTTGGGGTGTATCATGTGTCGCTTAAACTAATTCTCTTATGCAAACTCGTGCTATACCATTATATGATCTAAACTAGAATGTAACTATTGTTGGTTGTGATGTATTACATATTGTCAAAGTTGTATGCAAATTATTTAGGCCCATCAGTTCCTCGTGGGAGACGAGTTGAACAAGCGTGCCTTAAAACTCATTCATTAGGCCCATCAGTTCGTAGAACAACGCGTGCCTCAAAACTCATTCATTAGGCCCATCAGTTCATAAGAACAACGTGTGCCTCAAAACTCATTCATTAGGCCCATCAGTTCGTAGAACAACGCGTGCCTCAAAACTCATTCATTAGGCCCATCAGTTCCTCGTGGGAGACGAGTCGAACAACGCGTGCCTCAAAATAATCATTTGATGTATGTGTGTGCAATATTCAATATTGTTTGTTGTGTGAATAAATTTACATCAACATTTACTCATATGTGGTTATGCACATTATTTATAATCAATTGGATAAACTTGTTCAAATGTTTTTCCATAGGATTCACTCGCCAACTTTTTGTTGATCCAAAAACCCTTTTACACATGATACAGGTGAACAGGTTGAAGCAAGGAAAACATAGGAAATGCCTTAGAAGAGAACAAAGAAGCTTAGATTGATAGTTAGAGCATGTTGTAAAATTTATTGTAAATTTCCATTAAATTGTATTAATGAATATGAAACGTATAATAAATGTCATGAGCTTTGATGATAACCCAATTATGCCCCGATCACCTTTTCCGCTGCGGGTCGGGGTGTGACAAATTGGTATCAGAGCCATGACTATAGGGATATAGGATAGGTTATTAGACCCTTAGAGCCTATACTATAGTCTGCCTAAATTTTAATTGATTAGGTGGTTACATACAAACCTGTGATATTTATTTGTTTCATATTTGTTTATATTTACAGTCAAACATACATGCTTATATACATATTCATTATACATATATCAATGTTCATACATTCAATTCATTTTCATACTCTCATTATTCAAGGATTTTGTTGCAATTTTCAAATCTCATCAAAGTAAGTTCTGCGACGGGCATGTAGTAACCGGAAGGGTACAAGTACCGGTAGTCGGAACGTCCTGTCTAGGTTGGCATTCGTATAAATCCAAAATAACGGACCAGTTTGCCTACCTGGGGACTAACGATGAGAGTACGACGGACCTATTAGGCCAAAGCATGCCACACCAAACGTCGTTCGAACTAACCCCACTTTGAGATGTCACCGTGTCCATGCCTGGGCACATTCCGAATATCATACGTTACATATTTCTCGATTTTCTCCGGGTTTTAGTGTACGTAACCAGGCTAACACATGCGAACCATATGAAAAACCCGGTAATCATGGGGGCCAACGTGATTACGAAGGTGAAGTATGGCGGCATGCAAGGCCCAATTACGAGCAAAGCCCAAGACATCCTATGGATGTAGTAGAATTATTTTTCTATATTTATTTTATGAATGTTCATTCCCAAACACGACCCACGATCCCAAAAGCATCCAACTCATACTCTTGACATGTATTCCTTGTAGATGTCTTCTAACCTCGCCCGTAGGAAGATGAGAGCAGGAAAAGCCCGTGAACGCATGGCTGCCCAAATCGCTCAGCAAATGGCGACCGTAATACCCAACATCGTAGTTCAAGTTCAACAAGCCCTTACCGCTAATTCCGTCAACCCAACCCACCCAGAAGATCAAAACACTGTCAATCTTTCCCCAAAAGTCACTAAATGCACCTACAAACATTTCAAATCCTGCGATCCTCCAAAATACGAAGGTACTGAAGGTGTCACCGCTCTCCTCCATTGGTTTGAAGAAATGGAGAACACTTTTCTAAATTGCGATTGCCTCGATGATCGCAAAGTGCGTTATGCTACCGGTCGTTTACTTGGAACATCACTCACATGGTGGAATACAGAGAAGACCAAACGAGGTGTTGAAGATACTGTGACTTTGACTTGGGAAGAGTTGAAGGGAATCATGACAAGGCGGTTTTGCCCAAGAAGCGAAATCAAGAAATTGGAGAATGAGTTCCATTCTTTGAGACAAAAGGAAGGCGACCACACCACATACAACAAGAGATTCCTTGAGTTAAATCAAATGGTTCCCAACTTGTTCACTCCCCTCTACCGTTTGATCGAGCACTACATTCGTGGTCTTCCATCAAAGATTCAAGACTCTGTAATAAGTACCTCGCCTGCAACTTTGGAAGCAGCAATGGAGCTAGCAACAGCGCTCACCGAGAACCGAATCCGGAACAAAGATTTCAAGGAGGAGAAGAAGAAGGATAAAGCATCAACCGAAACCACAAACTCCACCCGAACCGAATCCTCTACACCACCTATTTCTAAGAGAAAACGAGATGGGCAAATCTTCGCCGTCACCCAACGCAACCAATCAGTTTCACAAGTTGTACCTCCCCAACTATCCCAATCACTCAAGTAGCACCCAACTCAACTTACCCAAATAAGAAACCTTACATTGGACCTCACCCTCAATGCAACACCTGTTTCTATCACCGTCCATCTACCTTACCCTGTCGACTATGTACGAATTGTGGACGCTACGGTCATTTGAGCAAGGTTTGCCGCACCTCTCAAAACCAAACCCCACCCCCTACTCAAAACATGATCCAAACATATCAACAACCTCAATACCCCATGTTCCCATATGTTCGAGCTTGTTTCAATTGTGGCGACCCTACCCATTTTAGAAACACGTGCCCTCGTTTGGTTAACATCATAAACGCCCAAGCTCAAGCAAACCAAGTTAACCAGGCAAATCAAACAAACCCAGTTCCACCGCCAGTAAGAGGAAGAGTTTATAACATCAACGCCAATCCTGTTGAAGATATTAACGGTCCAAACAAACCACTTAACTAGCCTTCTCTCACCAAGGATCAAGATTCAACACCGACCACTTAGTTTTTATGTTTTTTTCTTTATGTTATCTCAATTTTCACGTATCTCAATTGGAAATTTATCCAAGAATTTTAATGCAAATTACGAGTTCAATTTGTTTTATACTCATTGATTTAATATTCATATCATCATACCTCACGACGTATCTCAATTTCATCATTTAAAGAATTGAGTTGTGTCTCACTTCTACATAGACTAACTTCTCCATCATAATAAACGAGAGAGGTATTGTCATCATTCAAACATATATACTATCAGAATTAAGACTCAAGCGCTGGTTGTTGTGTTTGTTTATGTTCTAGAGTCACATAGAACTAATCATAACTTACTGATAAAACCAGTGAAAATTTGACAAGAGTATGGTGGATACGCCGCTGGTACTTCCTATATATAAGTATTCTTGTCAAATGATCGGAGGCATTATCAGGCGGTTATGAAAGGTTCCATGTATAGGCTGTTTGTGTGATTATTGTTTAGATTAAGTTTATCATTTTCAGTACATGCAATACGATCGGCTCCGTTTGATTGAGCCTTGATCGCATAGACATTTTCATTCTCAGTACATGCAATACGATCGGCTCCGTTTGATTGAGCCTTGATCACACAGACATTTTCATTCTCAGTACATGCAATACGATCGGCTCCGTTTGATTGAGCCTTGATCGCACAGACATTATCATTTTCAGTATTCATGAGTTGTTGTAGAGTCACATAGGACTAATCATAATTCACTGATAAAACCAATGAAAATTTGACGAGAGTATGGTGGATACGCCGCTGGTACTTCCTATATATAAGTATTCTTGCCAAAGGATCAGAGGCGTTATCAGGCGGTTATGAGAAGTTCCATGTAGGATTTAGTATTGTCTTGGTTGAAATTTGTGTTACATTTATATCATCTCGCTATTTAAAGAAATTGGATTGTGTTCCATTTCTACATAAACTAACCTCTCCATCATAACAAACGAGAGAGGAACTGTCACCATTCAAACATATATACTATCAGAAGTGGATTCAATTATTAGTTGTTGTGTTTATTTGTGTAGATTGTAGTATTAGAAGTTTTGCCTTAGGATATAACCCTAACCTCCTAAACATATTCAAACTTTTATGCATGAAATCAAAGTTAGTAAATCAATTCTGCTTATCAATACTTTTACAGTAGGCAACAAAAAGCGATTCCTGTAATAGGGTACTTAACCCTTACAAGGAACGTTACCGCCTCGAACAAAAGTTTAAACCCTTATTTCTTCTAAACATGTAACTGTCGAACTAAACACCATCATTCTTTTAGTCAAATATATCACTACTTAAATTTCGGGACGAAATTTCTAAAAATCAGGGGATACTGTAACATCCGTCAAAAACGGATTTACCAAACCCGCTCCGTTTATTAACCGAACAATCAGTTAAAAATTTCGTTGCGAATTAAATGCCCAAAATAATTTTAAACGATACATAATCAATTATTATATTGGAATATATAAGTTGTTTTTGAAAAACTGTTAAAAATCGCAAAATAAAAATGTTTTGGTTCTGCCGGGTTTCGAACCCGGGTCTGTACCGGTTCAACAATAACTTATCACCCAGCCAATCAACCGCTCCGCCACTTTGATTTTCTGATAATATAAGGAATCAATTAATTCAAATAATAAAGTGCGGAAGTCAAAATTCAGTCAATTTGCGCCCAAATAGCAGTCGTCGGAAATCCCGACGACTTCGCCGATAATTTACGTTTCCGCTCAAGTTAACCAAAGAATTAACTCCCACGACGGTTATAACCGACGTCTGAACCCGCGACATCAGTCGTAACCGCCGGAGAACGGCTGACTTCGAATTGAGACCGAATTCAGACCCCATACATCTCGATACTACCCTATAAAAACAACCTCAAACACTGCAATCATATTCGCTCAAAACCGCACCCTTTCTCGGCGAAAACTCACTCGCCGGAAATATTATGTTCGTCGCCGGAAAACCGAGTCCTTAATCTCTGAGCTTTACTGAACCCCCTAAACTTATACCGAAGTCACCCACACCCTTTGTAAGCTTTCTGAAGATTCTCTGCTGCAAGACACTCGTCGCCGGAAGAGATTGCTGTCGCCGGAGTTCTGCCGGAAAACAGAGGAAAGCCAGTCGGTACTTTTCACGCCTAATTTCCTTTCTTTTTTACTTTTATCTCATCTGTAATTAATCATAAAACGCTAAAGAAACCTGAATCAACACTTCGAACCAGTCAGTCGTCACTTCTGGTTATAACACAACGAAGAAGATGAAGTTCGGTAAACATATAAGTATAATTAAAATCAAGTTATTTACCGGGTTAGACACACAGTCCAGCGGTGGACTGTGTGCACATTAAACGCAAAGGTCTCGAGTTCGAATATTGTTTCCACACACGCTGCCTTAATAAAAATTCCTTTTTTTGTTAACTGAACCGGATTGATTTTATGTATATGTTAAGTATATTAATAACCGGAATAATAACCAAGTTAGACACACAGTCCAGCGGTGGACTGTGTGTATGTTTAATCAAAGCACACGAGTTCGAGTCCGGTCTTCTGCATCGACCCGGACAATTATTTTACCTTTTTAAATAAGTCAGAAATAAAAACAAATAGTTTGTATTTAAGTATAATAAAAATTGGATTATATAACATGTTAAACACACAGTCCAGCGGTGGACTGTGTGTTACACAACCCACAGGTCCCGGGTTCGAGACCTGTGGAGCGCACCGGTTCTCTGGATTAAAAATTGTTTTTAAAATAAAGGATTTCTGTTTAAATCTAATTAATATATATATATAATTAAAATCAGATATATAACGGGTTAGACACGTAGCTCAGTTGGTAGAGCTGCGTGCACGCGTACGGGAGGTCTCGGGTTCGAGCCTCACCCAGCGCACTTATATTCGCACTCGAACCGGTCAACGGTCAGAAAAAGTCAAATTTTTTTATTATTTTTATTTAATTATTTTAATTAAAAATCAATTAAAAATACTTAAAATAACATTTTTAAGGTTAGAAAATAGCCTTAAACTCACAAAAATACACCCAACAATCCTACTAAAATAGATTAATAAAATCCGTTTACTTACCAAACCATAATGCGATTTATCTAGGTTAATCTCACTCGTGGTTAAAACCACTTCGCGTGCATTCAACATCATCAACCGAACGCACCCACTGTGAGTGAATTCTTACAAATTCCCCTTTTTATTCATGTTTTGGGGTGTATCATGTGTCGCTTAAACTAATTCTCTTATGCAAACTCGTGCTATACCATTATATGATCTAAACTAGAATGTAACTATTGTTGGTTGTGATGTATTACATATTGTCAAAGTTGTATGCAAATTATTTA
The DNA here is from genome assembly GCA_947069175.1 of Scalesia atractyloides. Classification (NCBI taxonomy): domain Eukaryota; kingdom Viridiplantae; phylum Streptophyta; class Magnoliopsida; order Asterales; family Asteraceae; genus Scalesia; species Scalesia atractyloides. The sequence continues at coordinate 23,923,426 of CAMTDV010000014.1, read as the reverse complement.
GGCCCATCAGTTCCTCGTGGGAGACGAGTTGAACAACGCGTGCCTTAAAACTCATTCATTAGGCCCATCAGTTAGTAGAACAACGCGTGCCTCAAAACTCATTCATTAGGCCCATCAGTTCGTAAGAACAACGCGTGCCTCAAAACTCATTCATTAGGCCCATCAGTTCGTAGAACAACGCGTGCCTCAAAACTCATTCATTAGGCCCATCAGTTCCTCGTGGGAGACGAGTCGAACAACGCGTGCCTCAAAATAATCATTTGATGTATGTGTGTGCAATATTCAATATTGTTTGTTGTGTGAATAAATTTACATCTACATTTACTCATATGTGGTTATGCACATTATTTATAATCAATTGGATAAACTTGTTCAAATGTTTTTCCATAGGATTCACTCGCCAACTTTTTGTTGATCCAAAAACCCTTTTACACATGATACAGGTGAACAGGTTGAAGCAAGGAAAACATAGGAAATGCCTTAGAAGAGAACAAAGAAGCTTAGATTGATAGTTAGAGCATGTTGTAACATTTATTGTAAATTTCCATTAAATTGTATTAATGAATATGAAACGTATAATAAATGTCATGAGCTTTGATGATAACCCAATTATGCCCCGATCACCTTTTCCGCTGCGGGTCGGGGTGTGACATGATGCAAGTGTTAAATCGCCAATACTAATGTGAATCCTACCAAGCCAATAGCCATGGGGGCCCACATGACTATATAGGTGAAGGTATGGGGGACATTTGAGGCCCAACATGAGCAAACCCAAGACATCCTATGGATGTAGTTGCATTATTGATATTTATGTTATTTTCATTTTCTTAAAGACACATGACACTTAAAAAGACACCATAAACTCACAGTCTTCTTATGTATGTTCCTGTAGATGTCGTCCAGACAACAACGAAGGGGTAAAAGATCAGGAAGGTCTCAGGAACGCTTGGCCACACAAATCGCGAAACAAATGGCCACGATACTGCCTGACATTGTGGTCCAAGTACAACAAGCCCTCGCTACAAATCCTACTAACCCTCCCCAACAACATGACCAGAACATCGACAACCCTCCTACCAGCAAGTGCTCATACAAACATTTCAAGTCTTGTGATCCTCCTAAATTTGAAGGGACCGAAGGTGTCACTGCTCTCCTACATTGGTTTGAGGACATGGAAAACACCTTCCTCAACTGCGATTGTCCTGAGGATCGCAAGGTTCGATACGCCACCGGGAGACTATTTGGGGTAGCTCTCACTTGGTGGAATACTGAAAAAGGGAAGAGAGGAATTGATGATGCAATGGCCTTAACTTGGGAGGAGTTAAGGGAAATCATGACTAGGCGTTTCTGTCCTAGGAGTGAAATTAAAAAGTTGGAGGATGAATTTCATGCTTTAAAGCAGAAGGAGGGAGATCATACCACCTATAACAAGAGGTTCTTGGAGTTGAACCAAATGGTTCCAAATTTGTTCACCCCAACTTATCGTCTGATCGAGCATTATATTCGAGGACTTCCCTCGAAAATTCAAGATTCGGTCCTCAGCATTTCACCGGTAACACTTGAAGCTGCTATGGAGCTAGCAACTGAACTGACCGAGAATCGAATTCGCAACGGGAAGTTTAAAGAAGAGAAAAAGAAAGCCCTGTTGAGGGACAAACTTCAAACCATTCCATCTCCTCCTCTAAGTTTGCTAACAAGGGGAAGCGCAACACTAGAAACTTCGCTGTTACACAAACCAACTCCCCTATTCCTGCTGCACCCATTACCCAAGTCGCTCCTTCACCTGCACCATGCAAAAGACCATACTCTGGCCCGTTACCAAAATGCAACCGTTGCCAATATCACCATTCTCCTGATTATCCTTGCCAACATTGCATCGGCTGTGGTCGTGCAGGTCATACTGTTCAAACCTGCCGCATGCCTCAGCGAACGAACCGCCACCAGCCTTCAACCCAAACCCGCCAACAAATAATGGGTCAAGCCCAACAACCCCTACTATTACCACCCACCCAACATTTAGCCCAGACATATTACCAACCCAATTATCCTATGGGTCAACCTATGCGGGCTTGCTACAATTGCGGAGACCCAAGCCATTTCAGAAACACTTGTCCAAGGTTGGTAAACATTATTCATGCTCAGGCCCAAGCCAACCCGGTGAATCAAGCGAACCAAGCTCCTCCACCTGCAAGAGGAAGAGCTTTCAATATCAACGCTAATCAGGCTAGGGCTGACGGCAATGTGGTTAACGGTACGTTCCTTATAAATGGTAGATATGCATCTATGTTATTTGATACTGGTGCGGATAGAAGTTTTGTGTCCTTAGAATTTGAACGTATCTTAAACCAAAATCGGGATAAGCTCATGGAATCCATAACGGTAGAAGTTGCTGACGGGAAACCAGTTTCATTAAACTCTATTATACGCAACTGTACACTCACCCTAAACGACCACGATTTCTCAGTCGACCTTATTCCTATGAAGCTGGGAAGTTTTGATATCATAATCGGTATGGACTGCCTTAGTCAACATCAGGCAGAAGTTGTATGTCGCGAAAAGTTTATACGTATTCCTCTTTCAAACGGTCAGACTCTTCGAATCTTTGGAGAAACCTCGTCGAAAGGGCTCAGCTTAATGTCTTGTCTTCAAGCTCAAAAATATCTTCGCAAAAATTATGACGCATTTTTAGCTCATATCATCAACAAGGGAACCATGTAGAAGAAACTTGAAGACATACCAGTAGTAAAAGATTTCCCGCAAGTTTTTCCTGACGACATTTCAGGACTTCCTCCAGTTAGAGAAGTCGAATTCCATATTGATCTTATACCTGGTGCTACACCAGTTGCAAAGTCTCCTTATAGGTTAGCCCCCTCTGAAATGCAAGAGCTAGCCAGTCAATTACAAGAGTTGACTGACAAGGGATTCATACGTCCTAGCTCATCGCCTTGGGGTGCACCTGTCCTTTTTGTAAAGAAGAAAGATGGATCGTTTCGTATGTGCCTCGACTACAGAGAGCTCAACAAATTAACAATCAAGAATCGCTATCCTTTACCTCGCATTGATGATCTTCTTGACCAACTTCAAGGTGCCAACTGCTTTTCAAAAATCGACCTTCGATCTGGCTATCATCAACTTAGAGTGCATGAAGAAGACGTCCCAAAGACTGCTTTCCGAACTCGTTATGGCCATTATGAATTCATGGTCATGCCATTTGGTTTGACCAATGCACCAGCTGTCTTCATGGACCTAATGAACAGAGTCTGCAAACCTTATCTTGACCGATTTGTTATAGTCTTCATCGACGACATTCTTATTTATTCAAAGTCTAAATCTGATCATGAGCGTCATCTTCGACTCATCCTTACACTTCTAGAGAATGAAAAGCTTTACGCCAAATTCTCCAAATGCGAATTCTGGTTAAAAGAGGTGCAATTCCTCGGAGATGTAGTCAATGACAAGGGAATACATGTCGACCCCTCAAAGATCAAAGCGGTACAAAAATGGCAAGCTCCACGTACACCAACTGAAGTAAGATCTTTTCTTGGTTTGGCTGGTTATTATCGTCGATTCATTTCAAACTTCTCTCGCATTGCTGTACCACTCACGGCTTTAACTCATAAGGGAAAACCTTTCATATGGGGACCCAAGCAAGAAGAAGCCTTCCAAACTCTTAAACAAAAACTCTGTGATGCACCAATCCTCACTCTTCCTGAAGGTTGTGATGATTTTGTGGTCTATTGCGACGCGTCAGGGCAAGGATTAGGCTGCGTTCTAATGCAAAGAGGAAAAGTTATAGCTTATGCTTCGAGACAACTCAAAACGAATGAGAAGAACTACACCACCCATGACCTAGAACTTGGAGCCGTTGTGTTCGCTCTTAAGATATGGAGGCATTATCTCTATGGTACTAAGTGTGAAATATACACTGACCACAAGAGTCTTCATCATATCTTCAATCAAAAGGAGTTAAACATGAGGCAACGAAGATGGGTCGAACTTCTAAATGATTACGACTGTGAAATTCGATACCACCCTGGCAAAGCAAATGTGGTGGCTGATGCACTTAGTCAAAAGGGTTATGCGAACTCCATTCGTCTTCTATGTTCGCAAATTATAACCGACATTAAAGATCAAATTCGAGAAGCCCAACATATTTCAGTAACGGAAGATGATGTACGAAAGGAGATGTCCTGTGGAGCTGAACTTAAAATTGAAACTAAATCTGACGGTATTCTGTACTACCTAGATCGTATCTGGATTCCTAACCACAACAATCTTCGTGAAACTCTTATGAATGAAGCTCACAAAACGCGATACTCTATACACCCAGGAGCCGATAAGATGTATCAAGACCTACGATATACCTATTGGTGGCCTGGAATGAAGAAGGATATTGCTGTTTTTGTTTCTAAGTGCCTTACATGTTCCAAGGTGAAAGCTGAACACCAAAGACCCTCAGGACTTCTGGTCCAACCTGAAATACCTGTATAGAAGTGGGAAAATATAACCATGGACTTCATTACCGGGTTACCTCGCACTTCTGGTGGGTATGACACTATATGGGTAATAATTGACCGACTTACAAAATCAGCTCACTTTATTCCTATCCGCGAAGATTTCAAGAACGAAAAGCTAGCTCGTATTTATATCAGCGAAATCGTAAGCCGACATGGGGTACCGTTAAGCATTATTTCTGATCGTGATGGTCGTTTTACTTCACGAACATGGCAAGCAGTATAAGCCGCGATGGGTACGCGATTAGATCTCAGTACCGCCTATCACCCCCAAACTGATGGTCAATCTGAACGCACCATTCAAACTCTTGAAGATATGCTTCGAGCATGTGTCATAGACTTCAGGGGAAATTGGGACGCTCATCTCCCATTAGTTGAATTTTCGTACAACAACAGCTATCATTCAAGCATCGGCATGGCACCTTTTGAAGCCTTATATGGTCGTAAGTGCCGATCTCCTGTATGTTGGCACGAAATTGGGGAAGCTCAAATCACTGGTCCAGAATTGATTCAAGAAACCACATACAAGATCCATCAAATCCGAAACAATCTTCTAGCGGCTCAAAGTCGTCAAAAGAGTTATGCAGATAAACGACGGAAGCCTTTAGAGTTTAACATTGGTGATCATGTACTTCTAAAAGTATCACCGTGGAAGGGAGTAGTTCGTTTTGGTCAAAAAGGCAAGCTAGCACCACGCTACGTAGGACCTTTCAAGATACTCGAAAGAGTAGGACCTGTAGCATACAAGCTTGACCTACCAGAAGAACTCAACAGGATTCATCCCACATTCCACGTATCAAACTTGAAGAAGTGCCTCGCTGATGAAAACCTCCACATTCCGCTGGAAGATATTCAGATTGATGAATCTATGCATTTTATTGAAAGACCTGTAGAGATCATGGACTTCGGAGAAAAACGTTTACGACGAAGTCGCATTCCAATTGTTAGGGTACGCTGGGAGTCGAAACGGGGACCTGAGTTTACTTGGGAACGTGAAGACTCAATGCGCGAAAAATATCCACATCTTTTTCCTACTACTACTTAAATTTCGGGACGAAATTCCTAAAAGTAGGGGATACTGTAACATTTGTCAAAAACGGGTTTCCAAAACCCGCTCCGTTTGTAATCGAATATCAAGTTATAAATGTCACGATATGTATTTATGGTTATTTTGAATTTTTAATGATACATAATTAATAAACAAACTAAACTATAAAAATTATTTTTGATAAAAAGTGAAAACAAAATAAATAAAAATAAAATGTTGCTGCCGGGACTCGAACCCGGGTCAGCCGGAATCTAAATCCAAAGACTTAACACACACCCACATCACCACTCCGCCACTTGTTGTTTTCTGTCATCTCTAGGAAACAAATAACTCTTATACACAAACCTAGTTAAACCGGTTGCGCCAACTGAGAAACTGAAATCGGCAATTCAACCGTCTAATCGTTTGATTAATCGCACATTCAGGTTTATAACCGAGCACCGACAAATCCTAATCAATTCGGATTTGAATGAACTTCAATTTTGATCATGATCGGTTTTTATAACCGAAAATGATCAATGACTGAATTACTTCAATCAAGACCCTCTCGCGACTCAGAAACATCATACAAACTTTCCATAAAACTTTCGTCACACATTCGGTCCATCAGAAAGCTTAAATCAACTCGCCGGAAAATTCTGCAAGTTCGCCGGAAAACCGTATTTGTCCTCAAATCGGTAAGTTCTTCAATACCATTGTAGTCTAACAGTTATTAAGCTATTTCTAACTCAAACCTTCCACTTGAGATAGAATTCAGGCACCGTTATCAGATAATTCCAGTTCGCCGGAAAATTTCTGGAAATCGTTATCTTCGTCTGTGAAACGGTAAGGACCTTCAAACACACTGATAACGTTTGTTTATCACTTCAATTCCACGATTGGCTAATCAAAACGGTTAATTGTTTTGTTCAGTTGAGGTGCACAAAAACAGAGCCGACGCATTGCCGGAAATTCTGTGATAAATCATTCCTACGGTATGTTACTTCCAACACCGTCTCTGCCATTTCATTTTAGTCTTAAGAATGATTGATAATCGTAAAAACAAGAAACGGATTTGTAACACAGTCGACTGTAATTTGAGTGAAGAAGACGAAGATAGTTAAGTTATAAGTATAATTAAAATTGGTATTTTAAACGGGTTAGACACACAGTCCAGCGGTGGACTGTGTGCAAATAATACGCGCATGTCACGAGTTCGATTCCTGATACACGCATCATTTATGTAATAAAATGCCTTTTTTATTAAAACTGAACCGGGTTAATCTTTGTTATTTGTTAAGTATAATAAAAACCGAAATATTAACCAGGTTAGACACACAGTCCAGCGGTGGACTGTGTGAAACACTAACTCGCACGTCACGCGTTCGAGTCTGGTTAACTGCACCGGTTCGATGATTTAAAATCTTTTTAAAAAAACAAAAGAATTTTGAATAAATCGAATTAGTATATAAATATAATTAAAAACAAGATTATTTCGGGTTAGACACGTAGCTCAGTTGGTAGAGCTGCGTGCACGCGTACGGGAGGTCTCGGGTTCGAGTCTCGCCCAGCGCATACATGCACACTGACCGGACCGGTCAACAGGTCAACAAGTCAACGATCAACGGTCAACGGTCAACGCAAAATAAACAATTTTTTTTTATATTTTTAGTTATTTAATTTAATTTAAAAATCAATTAAAAATGCTTAAAAATAACATTTTTAAAGATAGAAAATAGCCTTAAACTCACAAAAAATTATATCTAAAAATTCCATTAAAATCCACTCATTTACTATATTTTTCCGTTATTATTTAAGTTTGTAATTCTCGTTGTTCAATTCTCCCGACTCGTGCGCATCTCATCATCTCCAATCAAACGCACCCAATGTGAGTGAATCTTTATAAATTCCCCGTTTAATCACGTTTTGGGGTGTATCATGTGTCTTGCTATATATTATATTTAAACCATTGTGCATACATCATATCATGAACTTGTGTATTCAGCTTGTTACTACTGTTTGTGTGGTTAGTGTTAGATTCAATTTATTATTTCAGTACATGCAATTTTCATAGGCCGCCGCTCCCCATTACATTATGAGCGTTGAGCATGTTCCCCATTACATTATGAGCGTGAACCTGGCGTGCCCACATACGATCGGCTCCGTTTGATTGAGCCTTGATCGCACAGACATTTATCATTTTCAGTACATGCAATACGATCGGCTCCGTTTGATTGAGCCTTGATCGCACAGTTTCATTTATGTTAGTTATCGTATGATGTTGGTATGTTAATGTATGCTATCATATGTTATTGTATGTTATAGTTGTGATTGCTATTGCTACTGCTTGATTATTTACATTTGCTCATTTATGATTATGCACAATTTTTCATTGATAAACTAACAAGTAAATTAATAATAAATGTTTATCTAACAAGGTTCACTCGCCAACTTATGTTGACCCAAAAACCCCCATTTTTTACACATGATACAGGTGAACCAGCTGCAGCAAGAAACACTTAGGAATGGACTAGAAGAATAAAATGATTTAGAGTTTGGGATTGTTTTGTTTGGTTTATTTTCATTGTATTGTATGGACATGTTTGGATATTTGGAAAGGTAACTTTGACTTTAATAAATATGAAACATATTAGTAAATATCATGAGCTTTGGTGATAACCCAATTATGCCCCGACTCTTATTCCGCTGAGGGTCGGGGTGTGACAATAATGTTCTAATTATCGAATTGTTGACAATATTGTGTTTTATGTTAATTATCATGTTGTGTTTTATATTCATAGTTGTATGATGGTGTGTTTGAAGTTTTTATGGACCGTTAGGGTTCTAATATAGTGTTTTAGTAATATTCACTCTTTGTTTGTGTGTTTTGAGTGTGTTTTATGGCTGACATTACAGTGTTTTATGACTTTTTACACTTTTTAGGAGTTTTGGATTTTGTAGGCAAACTCCACCCTTATAATAATATATATTCACAATTCATGAATTTAATCACACGGATTGAGGAAATATAAACTATAATCTTATAGAGGTGGAGACCAAATGCCTCCGTTTTGTTGTGGTGTGTAAGGTACTCCGTTTCGACACGCAGGTACTTCGTTTTGTTGTGGTGTGTAAGGAGTTGTCAAATGCCTCATTACCCATTCTTCATCACAATAACGATTAGATGCCCGGATGTAAACTCTTCACCTCTATCAATTTGCAAGGTTTTGAGTAAATTATCCGCATCTTTTTTCCACCATCGCCTTAAAAAAATTTATAGTTTCAAATGCTCCACGTTTTTCCTTCACAGGTCCCTTTAGTCGTTACCAATTAAAGGATTAATTGGATTAGAATGTTGCAATTGAAAAAACAGAAGACACAATCAGAAACGTATCGTATGGCAAGTCACCCAATTTTATTAAACTAACACAAAACCTTAATTACAATTTCCCCTACCAATTTAATTGGTATATGTAGCTAAACAATCACATAAAACTATAACTAGGAAACCTAATTAGGTAATTACACAATAAGTCATCTAACACAGATCCTAACCCAACACTTATAGGATACCAGATGATTATACATCGATTAATTAACATATTGTTTAATTAACTTGTTAACCAAGTTAATATCTCTAGCCATTCCTTCACGCACAAGGCCACAATTCGACTCAACAATTCCTAACACCCAACATGTCGAACCTAGTCTAAACAACCTGTTTAGTTTATTGTTTCTTCAATCACCGTATAACTATTGCAAACCACCTTAAACGACTTGTAAAAATCCTAGTGTAAAACTTTGCTTTATCGTTATACGAGCAATATAACCTATTCTATAATATTATACGGTACGAAGAAGATCATAAGACACGTCAACAATGTTTAAATAACGTGTTAGTGATACGTGTATAACCTATCTTATATCCTTATAGTATACATTATACATGCCACATATGATTAGGAGAAAATGTTAATTGGTTCCCAAAGGCAATTAAAGAAGCATTTAAGTGACTTCAAATAGTCCGTACGGCCACATTGACAATTCATACATAATCTTGGTACACCCTTTAATCGTTGCTCAATTATTTTCTCTTTCAACATTAACCACCCAACTCGGTCTTGTTTCTCCATCAACTTTTCTCCACAATCCACTGTACTACAGTCTGATCTCTCTCACTTGATTAGAAAAGGGTAACGATCCATCCATTTTTCTTGCATTTGTTGTTTGTTAATTTGCGTTCTTTACTTGCTTTGTTGTAAATTAGTTGTTTTTATTTGTGGGTTTTGAAATTCTTGATCTGGGGTTTAGCTACTTGGTTGTAATAATCAGATTTGATTCGATCATAGGGTGTGTGATGTAATAAAGCTTGGGGAATTTGGGTGTTTCTTGATTGGCATATTCATAAAGAATATTGTTTGACTGTTTACTTTTGTGTTTGTCAACCTTTTTGAAGTTTTTTTTTTTTGCGGATTTCTGATTGAGTTAGGGTTCCCTTTGCCACCCCTAGAGTAGATAAGCATATTCTTAATCATGTTGCTTGCTTATCTGTTCCTTAATTGTCAACAATTTGGATTAGGGGGGGGGGGGGGGGGGGGGGGTTTGGATATTCTGCAGAATCTGAATATCCTCACTTGAAGTTGTGACAGTTAGGTTTACAATGTTGGATAAGTCCTATTCGAATCCAGAATTTTTGGGTCAAAAGATAAATTTTCGGAAAAATGTAAAATGTATTTATCTATACGTAAACGTAGTCACTTTATTGTAGCAATTATCTGATTCTTGATTTTACTAAGCATCACGATAATTACGATGTGGGGCTAAACGTGTCGAAGAGAATAACTAAATTCTTCTTTTTGATGATTTAGAAAATAGAACCCAAAGAAGTTTCTTGCAAGATGTTATCGTTGATGCTACAAGGAGATAAAAAACATGAGTCAGAAGACTGATTTACTGATAATTGGAGTGTGTGTTGGTGTGGCCGTTGGCGTATTTCTAGCATCACTTGTATATATTGGTGTAAGATGGTACAAAAGGCGTGCTCATCTTAGAAAGGGTGCAAATGACGACGGTACATCAAATCTTCCTATACGCCAAAACGGTTTTAAACGCGAGTAATGTATTGAGTGAATCTTTCTCAAGGTCTTTGAGCGTTAAAGTTTCAACTTATCCTGCGAAAACTTCGCCTCTCTTTAAATGGAAAAAGAAAAGAAACGAACAATTAGTTTCAGCATCTGGACTGCCAAGATACTCTTACAAGTATGTTGTTTCGCAATCATTGGTCCCTTTTAATAAATATTACCCGAAAAGAGCTAGATTTATTGATTATTTTTAGATAAAATGTGTCTTAAATCGTTTATTCTTGCAACCCATAATAGTTTTTGACGTTTTAGAAGGAATAATGACCGGTTTGATACAAATAGATAAGAAATAGATTTCATAAAATTCAGTCAACACACACACACACACACATATATATATATATACATATATATATATATACATATATATATATATACACATATATATTGTTACATCATTTGAGCCCATAAAATTTTTCAGGGACATACAAAAAGCTACAAATAACTTTACAACCATTTTGGGACAAGGGTCTTTTGGTCCAGTATATAAAGCCAAAATGCCTGCTGGTGAAGTCATTGCTGTAAAGGCTCTTGCTGCTGAATCCAAACAAGGGGAGAAAGAATTTCAAACCGAGGTAATCCCTATTTGCCATTGCAGTTAATGTTTTACTCACTTCATAAGATTTACTTACTTTAGATGTAGAATTCTGGATAGAGTATCTTTTCTTTTTTCCTACGGGGTAGAGGTAAGGCTGTCTACACTGGAAGCAGCCTCTCATGTGTCATCACACAAAAAATCTCCCAAGTCGCAATATCGGGTGTCATTTTGCTAATATGTATCTAATCATGTGTTTAACTGTCACAAAAATGTCTCTAAACTTGTAGATTTATCTATATGTATGTAAATGAGCCGATAAACTCCCAAGTCCTGGCTTAGTCGACAGGGCCTTTGTTCTTTATGTTTGTATTTCCTCATATGGCTCTTTATGTATGGTTTCAACGGATCTCACAAATCGAAAGGAACACCTATAGTATTTTGTTTTGCATACTTGGTTATAACTGGACATATTTTTGTTACAGGTATCGCTTCTGGGAAGATTGCACCATAGAAACTTGGTGAATCTAGTTGGGTATTGCGTAGATAAAGGACAGCGTATGTTAATATATGAATACATGAGTAATGGAAGCTTGTCAAGTTTTCTACATAGTACGTCAAAAGCACTCGTTTTTACTCATTTTATATTGTTCCATATTAGATATAGGACTCAAAATACCCAAAAAAATGGGAAGAAATTGGATGTTTTGTTTTAAGTTTTAACTTACACATCATCTTCTCATTTCATACTAAATTCGGAACTTTTCATGTTCTAACAAGGCCACATGTAGGTGAAGAAAAAGTCGCGTTGAATTGGCAAGAAAGACTTCAAATCGCCCTTGATATATCACATGGAATAGAGTATCTTCATGATGGGGTTCGGCCTTTTTTTCTTCTTGTCGTCTTTGTTGTTTTTACATGTTGAACGATGGATCTTATGTTAGTGCATATATTACTTGAGCAGGCGGTTCCACCCGTCATACATCAAGACTTGAAGTCTGCAAATATATTGCTAGACCACTTAATGAGAGCCAAGGTAAGAATTTGAAAATTTTTGAATAATTAAGTTATCAAACTACTTTATTTATTTATTTTTTTTAATTATTTAAAAAAAAGATAATGCACCTTGTTAAAAATAAGCGATTTCGAAATACAAAAAAGAAAATCTTATTGGACCGCTTTTTACGTACTGTAAAGGTTTTTCATATTTTCTGAAAATTGATGGTTTTTTACAAAAAAAAAGAAAAAATCTGAATGCCACAGGTTGGAAATTTATTTGCTTGATTTTGTTTATTTATCACATAGTTGTGAAAATGACTTGAAAAACCTAAATTAAACAGGTTGCTGATTTTGGTCTATCTAAAGAAGAGGTCTTTGATGGTCGAAACTCGGGCCTCAAAGGTACACATGGGTACATTGATCCAATGTATATATCCACAAACAAGTTCACAATGAAAAGCGACATCTACAGTTTCGGGGTCATCCTATTTGAACTCATTACAGCCATTCACCCTCAACAAAATCTCATGGAATATGTCAATCTAGTAAGTTAATATCATCTACTTCTCAATCGTTAACAATTTGCAGGCAAAATGAGTGGGTTGGCTAACGGGTCAAAAACAAGCTCGTGCCAAAGCTTTATGGCATTTGTTACAATGCAAAGTTTGATTTATTTTATTCAAATTTATAGGCAGCAATGAGTTCAGACGGGATCGATGAGATTCTCGACAAGGAGCTTGTCGGTGATTGTGATCCTGAAGATGTAAGAAGTTTAGCACGAATAGCACACAGATGCTTGCATAAGACACCGAGGAAACGGCCTTCCATTGGAGAGGTTTCGCAAGCTATAACGAAGCTAAAACAACTACGGCTGGTTAGGGAGGATAGTACAATGTCGTTTGCAGGTGAAGAATTCTCGGGGGTTGTTGGGTGCATTGAGTTACAGGAGAATCAGTTGAAAAAGATGATCAGCATAGCTGAATCTTGAAAGATTCGAATATGTTGTGTGTTTTATATAGAAATGAATCACTTATATTTCTCTGGTCACTTTTACACATCAATCAGTCAATCAGATAAAGACTAGAATGTGGGTCAATCCAAGATAAGTGTCTAGGGGTGTAAACAACCTGAGTTGAACCCAAACTCGCCTAAGCTCGAGCTCGGCTCGTTAAACTTACTGAGGCTTGAGTTTGGCTCTCTTTTAGCTTTAACTAAACTTACTGAGGCTCGGGTTTGGCTCTCTTTAAGCTTTAATGTCTAGCTAGTGAGTAAGACGTATAATGTCTAGCTAGATTCAGACTAGTTAGGTTAAAGCTTTCAGAAAATGAGCCGAATAAACTTTCAGCTAAACTTGAGAAGGTCGAAAGATTCATTTGAATTAGAGTTTCTCAAAGCCTCCACTCATGTGGAGCTCATCTGCTTCTATTTCTACTTTCTGTAAGCGTTTTAGAAGGGTAATTTGAATCACTAACGGATTATTAAAGTATCATCGTGCCATCAGCGGAATTATCATATCATATCTATCTCCAGTAGGCAATAATGCATATATACCAATTCAAAAGGAAACCCAATAAATTTGGGAAAAAACCTCTTTTTTCCAGCTATTGGATGAACCCTTTAGCAACATCATCTATACAAATTTACCTGATATCATGGTTGTAATCTCCGAGTACTCGCTACAAGGTAGGCTGACGAGGCCCGAGTATTATTCGCCTAGGCCAATTACTCCCCGAGTAATCTCCGTCTAGGCCGAGTACTCTCAAATCCGATTAGATAGCGACTTTTGCAACCATGCCTGATATATAAGTTATTGGTTGCATCATGTGTAACAATTTTATAAGATAAAGATTATTTTTCTTACTTCTCCTATTTTCACCGATTTGTATTCTATTTCTTAATTCAAAAAAAGTTAATTAAAAAACAATAGTAATAAAGGTACCCTTTCATATTCATTCTTTATTACTTTAAGTACTTGTATGTAATTCTTAAATCTTCGTTATTAATAATATAACATTTTCTTTATTCTGCGTGTAATACACGGGTTCCTAAATTAATATATTAGTACTCATTTTATACATTATAAGTAACTTCTAATATTCGCCGCGTGTAATAAGCGGGTTCCTAAATAGTTATATTTTAGGCAAATTGGATTTAAATAATCAAATCTGGCTGTTTTTGGCCAATAATAATCCTAGCTGAGTTTTTTACCGATAGTGGTCCAACCTTTTTCAATTTTGTTTGACTTTAAGGAGTGGCTGGTTAAGAAAGGTAACGATCTTTTCATGATATTGAGTCCTATAATAATAATGTTCCTGCTAATTCTTGGTGGTTTGATTCTGCTTCTATGGTTCATGTAACCAATTCTACTCAGGAATTCCTTTCAATCCGGAGGCTGGGAAGAAACCAAAGAACGCTTAAAGCTGGGGATGATCGAGAATTAGAAGTGAAGGCCATTGGAACGTTACAATTATTTATGAAAACTGGTTTATGCATTAAACTTTATGATACCTTATATGTTCCTGAGGTAACTCGGAACCTTGTATCTGGACCAAAGTTAGACATAAACGGTTTTATTGTTTCTCATGGTCATCGCAAACTCTCTATTCTCTATTGATTAGAACTAGATGATGATTTTTCCAAATCTTTGTTGTCATATAATATTAATGAATCACTCACAAAGATGAAACAAAATCGCGACTTAGAGACTTCATCCATGTTGTGGCATCAACGTTTAGGCCACATCTCAAGAGAACGATTAAATCGACTCGTAAAGGATGAAGTCTTACCTCCTCTCGATTTTACTGATTTTGGAACATGTGTCAAATGTCTTAAAGGTAAAATGACATTAGCGAATAAGAAAGGTGTCACTAGGATTTATAATTTATTATAACTCATTCATTCTGACATTAGTGGTCCTTACCAAATCGCTAGCATAACTGGACATACTTCATTTATCACTTTCATTGATGATTACTCTCGTTACATGTACTTGTTTCTTATTAAGGAAAAATCTGAATCTCTAACAACTTTTAAAGATTATAATGCTGAAGTTGAAAAGCAACTAGATCGTCAAATTAAAGTTGCGAGATCAGATAGAGGCGGTGAATATCATGGTAGACATAGTGATGTGGGTCAAGCTCCTGATCCATTTAATGAGTTTTGTAAGGGCCAGAGGATTGTGAACCAATACACCATGCCTGGTACACCTCAGCAGAACGGTGTCGCTGAACGAAGAAACCGTACCCTTATGAACATGATGCGCAGTATGTTGGCCAACACTAATTTACCATTATTCCTTTGGACTGAAGCGTTAAAAGCAGCTGTTCATATACTCAATAGAGTTCCTTCTAAGTCTGTCCCTAAAACTCCTTATGAACTTTGGACAGGAAGGAAACCGAGTCTTAAATATATGAAAGTATGGGGTTGTATTGTTGAAGCAAAACTTTATAATCCTTTCCTAAGGAAACTTGACCCTAAAACAATTACATGCTTCTTTATCAGGTATCTTGATCACTCAAAGGGTTGTCGTTTCTACTGTCCTTCCCATGTCACCCGTATTGTTGAAACTAAGCGTGCTGTGTTCCTGCAGGATTTCAAGGTCAGTGGGAGCAGTACTAACCCTTATGAAGAATTGCAAGAAGTACAAGACGTGTGTAACATCCGTCAAAAAAACGGATTTACCAAACCCGCTCCGTTTATCAACCGAACAGTCAGTCAAAATTTTCGTTGCGAATTAAATGCCCAAAATATTTTTAAACGATCCGTAATCAATTATTATACGGGGATATATATTTAGTTTTTGAAAAACTGTTGAAAATCGAAAAATAAAAATGAATTGTTACAGCCGGGTTTCGAACCCGGGTCTGTACCGAGTCATTCAGTGTTTTATCTCACAAACACAAACCACTGCGCCAACTGATTTGTTTGTTAAATAATGAAATAATTTAATTCATAAAGTGACTTTACAAATTCAAAACCGGCGCCCAAACGATTCAGTCGTCGGAATCCCGGAATTCTCGCGAGTTTTAACACCAATTTACGTTATAACGTAAACCTTTAATCACATATCGGTTATAACCGATGTTTGAAGTCCGCGACACTTTTCAAAACCGCCGGAAAACTTGAATTGATGAACCCAGTCGTAAATCAGATCAAATACATTTCAATTATTCTCTATAAATTCACCCTCAAACCACGACAAACACTTTCGCTCAAAAATCACACCTTTTCTCGGCATAATTCCACTCGCCGGAACTTTCCTGTTTTTCGCAGGAAAACCGAATTTTAATCCCTGAGCTTTATTGAATCCCCTAAACCTTTACCGAAGTTACCCTTACTCTTTCCAAGCTTTCCGGAGACTTGCTGCTGCGAGACACCAGACGCCGGAGTTGTTTTCTGCCGCCGGAGTTCTGCCGGAAAACAGAGGAAAGCGAGTCGGTATACCTCACGCTTATTTTCCTTTCTTTTTACTTCTATCTTACCAGTAATTAACCTAAAACACTAATGAAACTTGAATAAAAACTCGAACCAGTCAGACCCGATTTCTGGTTCAACATTGACGAAGAAGACGATGCACTTTTGTATCTTATAAGTTTAATTAAAATCATGATATTAATCGGGTTAGACACACAGTCCAGCGGTGGACTGTGTGCACATAAGACGTTAATTATGCAAAGGTCTCGAGTTCGAATCCCGTCTCACACACGCTGCCTTAATAAAATCCATTTTTTTTTGTTTACTGAACCGGATCGCCACAGATATATGTTAAATATATTGTTAACCGGTAAAATAACCAAGTTAGACACACAGTCCAGCGGTGGACTGTGTGTTTGTTTATATCACAGGTCACGAGTTCGAGTCCGGTCTTCAGCACCGACTCGGACAATTATCTTCTCTTTTTAATTAAGGCAGAAAAGAAAATAAATAATTAGTATTTAAGTATAATAAAAATCGAATGTTATAACATGTTGAACACACAGTCCAGCGGTGGACTGTGTGTTAGATTAAACCACAGGTCCCGAGTTCGAGACCTGTGGAGTGCAAAACCGGTCCGCTTAAACTATTTTTAAAATAAAATGATTTTTTGTTAATTCTAATTAATGTATATATGAAATTAAAATTGGATATATAACGGGTTAGACACGTAGCTCAGTTGGTAGAGCTGCGTGCACGCGTACGGGAGGTCTCGGGTTCGAGCCTCACCGAGCGCACAACAATATGCCTCAAAACCGGTCAACGACCAGTCAAAGTCACTGTAGCAGAAAAAAAAATATTTTTATTATTTTTATTTAATTATTTTAATTAAAAATCAATTATAAATGCTTAAAAATAACATTTTTTTTAGATTAGAAAATAGCCTCAAACTCACAAAAATACACCCAACAATCCTACTAAAATAGTTTAATAAAATCCGTTTACTTACCAAACCATAATGCGATTTATCTAGGTTAAATCTCACTCGTGGTTAAAACCACTTCGCGTGCATTCAACGTCATCAACCGAACGCACCCACTGTGAGTGAATCTTACAATTCCCCCTTTTAAATTACACGTTTTGGGTGTGTCATGTGTTATGAAATAATTAAGTTGTTTATTTAAACTTGTGCCATACCACATCATGACTTAAACTTAGATTGATTTATTGTTGTGATTTACTTATATTCCGTTTGTCAAATTACATGAAACTCGTACATTAAGCCCATCAGTTCCTCGTGGGAAACGAGTAGAACATCGCGTGCTTCAATTCAATTCATTATTGTTCATGTGTGTTTTCATTGAGTTTATATTGTTGTAGTTGTGTTATTCATATTATCATGTTTATGCAATTCATTCATCAGGCCCCTCAGTTCCTCGTGAGAGACGAGTTGAGCAACGCGTGCCTTTAATTGTTCCATTATTATTCATGAGTGTTTTCATTTAACATATTATGATTGTTGATCAAGTTACATCTAATTTTACTCATGTTTGGTTGTGCACATATTTCATAATCAATTTAAATGAATTGTTCAAATGTTTTCCATAGGATTCACTCGCCAACATTATGTTGATCCAAAAAACCTTTTTACACATGATACAGGTGAACAGGTTGAAGCAAGGATAACATAGGATATGCCTTAGAAGAGAACAAAGAAGTTTAGATTGTAGTTAGATCATGTTGTAGCAATCATTGTAAATTTCCATTTAATTTGTATTAATGAATATGAAACGTTTAATAAATGTCATGAGCTTTGATGATAACCCAATCATGCCCCGATCACCTTATCCGCTGCGGGTCGGGGTGTGACAGATTGGTATCAGAGCCATGACTATAGGGATATAGGATAGGTTATTAGACCCTTAGAGCTTATACTATAGTCTGCCTAAATTTTAAATTGATTAGGTGGTTACATACAAACTTGTGATATTTATTTGTTTCATATTTGTTTACATTTCAGTCAAACATACATGCTCATATACATGTTCATTATACATATATACATATTCATTATACATATATCGATGTTCATGTATTCAATTTATTTTCATATTCTCATTATCCAAAGATTTTATGCAATTTTCAATTCTCATCAAAGTAAGTTCTGCGACGGGCATGTAGTAACTGGAAGGGTACAAGTACCGGTAGTCGGAACGTCCTGTCTAGGCTGGCATTCGTATAAATCCAATATAACGGACCAGTTTGCCTACCTGGGGACCAACGATGAGAGTACGAAGGACCTATTAGGCCAAAGCATGCCACACCAAACGTCGTTCGAACTAACCCACTTTGAGGTGTCATCGTGTCTACACCTGGACACATTCCGAACATCACACGTTGTATACATATTTCTCGATTTTCCCGGGTTTTTGTGTACGCAACCAGGCAGAAACCGTGCGAACCATATGAAAAACCGGTATTCATGGGGGCCCACATGATTACATAAGGTAAAGTATGGCGGCATGACGGGCCTAACAGCGAGCAAAGCCCAAGACATCCTATGGATGTAGTATTTTTGTATAATTATTTTATAAATGATCATTCTTGAATGCGACCCATGATCCCAAAAGCATCCAACTCATACTCTTGTCATGTATTCATTGTAGATGTCTTCTAACCTCGCCCGTAGGAAGACGAGAGCAAGAAAAGCCCGCGATCGCATGGCTGCCTTAATCGCTCAACAAATGGCTGCCGTAATACCCAACATTGTAATCCAAGTTCAACAAGCACTTACCAATAATCCTGTCAATCAAGCAAACCAAAACATTTTCAACTCTTCCCCAAACACCACTAAATGCACCTACAAGCATTTCAAATCATGCGACCCTCCGAAATATAAAGGGACTGAAGGTGTCACCGCACTCCTCTATTGGTTTGAAGAAATGGAGAATACTTTTCTAAATTGCGATTGCCCTGATGATCGCAAAGTGCGTTATGCTACCGGTCGACTATATGGGATAGCACTTACTTGGTGGAACACAGAGAAGGCCAAGCGAGGTGTTGAAGATGCTATGTCCTTAACTTGGAACGAATTGAAGGAAATCATGACCAGACGATTTTGCCCAAGGAGCGAAATCAAGAAGCTAGAAGATGAATTTTACTCATTGAAGCAAGTGGAAGGAGACCACACCACCTACAACAAAAGGTTCCTCGAATTACATCAAATGGTTCCCAACATGTTTACTCCCCTCTACCGTTTGATCGAGCACTACATTCGTGGTCTTCCGTCAAAGATTCAAGACCCTGTGATAAGTACCAAGCCTGCAACTTTGGAAGCAGCAATGGAGCTAGCAATAGAGCTCACCGAGAACCGAATCCGAAACAAAGACTTCGAGGAGGAGAAGAAGAAGGATAAAGAATCGACTGAAACCTCCGACTCCACCCAAACCGAATCCCCTTCTCAACCCAACCCTAAGAGAAGAAGAGTCGGGCGACTTTTCGCTGCTACCCAACGAAATCAACCCGTTTTTCACGCTATACCCATCCGAGCTGTCCCAATCACCCAAGTGGCACCCAACTCAGCTTACCCAAATAAGAAACCATATCTCGGACCTCACCCTCGATGCAACAACTGTTTTTATCACCATCCCCTTATTTTACCTTGCTGGCTATGTACAACTTGTGGACGTTATGGTCATTTGAGCAATGTTTGTCGCACCTTTCAAGACCAAACCTTTTCCCCTACTCAAAACATGGCCCAAACTCATCACCAACCCCAACACCCCATGTTCCCATATGCTCGAGCTTGCTTCAATTGTGGCGACCCTACCCACCTTAGAAACACATGCCCTCAATTGGTTAATGTTATCAACACTCAAGCCCAATCAAACCCAGTTAACCAAGTAAACCAAGAAAACCCAACCACTATGCCACCAGCAAGAGGAAGAGTCTTCAATATCAACGCCAACCCTGTCGAAGATAATGACGGCCCTGATGAAGATACTCAGCTAGTCCTCTTCGCCGAAGATCCAGATTCAACTTCTATTGTTTAGTCTTATGTTTTTTCTTTATCACATGTGTAGACTGTTAGAGAAATTATTGGATATTATATATTATATATTGTTTTCGGTATATGCTTTTGCCGAGGCCGTGGCTCCCCATCCATCGAGGTTGAGTTGGATCCCCATTTTATTATGTGGTTGATCTTGGCGTGCCCGCACGATCGGCTCCGTTTGTTTGAGCCTTGATCGGTTACGTAATTTTACATTTCAATACATGCAATACGCTCGGCTCCGTTTGATTGAGCCTTGAGTGCAAAGATTTATTCACATTTCCAGTTCATGCAATACGCTCGGCTCCGTTTGATTGAGCCTTGAGTGCAAAGATTTATTCACATTTCCAGTTCATGCAATACGTTCGGCTCCGTTTGATTGAGCCTTGAGCGCACATACAATTTCATTATCAGTATCATGTGGTTGTGGTGTTTGTAGTAGAGTCGCATCGAACTAAACATAACTTTCGGATAAAGTCAACGAAAATTTGACAAGGGTATGGTGGATACGCCGATGGTACTTCCTATATATAAGTATTCTTGTCAAATGATCGGAGGCATTATCAGGCGGTTATGAGAGGTTCCATGCATAGGCTGATGGTGTGATGGTTGTTTAAATTAAGTTGTTCAATTTCAGTACATTCAATACGTTCGGCTCCGTTTGATTGAGCCTTGAGCGCACATACAATTTCATTCAATACGTTCGGCTCCGTTTGATTGAGCCTTGAGCGCACAGACAATTTCATTATCAGTATCATGTGGTTGTGGTGTTTGTAGTAGAGTCGCATCGAACTAACCATAACTTGCGGATAAAGTCAATGAAAATTTGACAAGGATATGGTGGATACGCCGATGGTACTTCCTATATATAAGTATTCTTGTCAAATAATCGGAGGCATTATCAGGCGGTTATGAGAGGTTCCATGCATAGGCTGTTTGTGTGGTTAAGTTATTCATATTCAGTACATTCAATATGTTCGGCTCCGTTTGATTGAGCCTTGAGCACACAATTTCAATTTCAGTACATTCAATATGTTCGGCTCCGTTTGATTGAGCCTTGAGCACACAATTTCATTTTCAGTACATGCAAAACGATCGGCTCCGTTCGATTGAGCCTTGATCGCACAAATATATCTCATTTCAGTAATTTATGTTTGTTGTATTGATTGTAGAGTTATAGGACTAATCATAATTCACTGTTAAAACCAATGAAAATTTGACAAGAATATGGTGGATACGCCGCTGGTACTTCCTATATATAAGTATTCTTGTCAAAGGATCAGAGGCATTAACGGATGGTTATGAGAAGTTCTATGTAGGATTTATTAGTTTCTTGGTAACCAATCATAACTTGTGGATAAAACTAATGAAAATTTGGCAAGAATATGGTGGATACGCCGTTGGTACTTCCTATATATAAGTATTCTTGCCAAAGGATCAGAGGCATTATCAGGCGGTTATGAGAAGTTCCATGTAGGATTTAGTATTGCCTTGGTTGGAATTTGTGTTACATTTATATCATCACGTTATTTAAAGGGATTGGATTGTGTTCCATTTCTACATAAATTAACCTCTCCATCATAACAAACGAGAGAGGAACTTCCATCATTCAAACATATATGTTATCAGAATGTGGATTCAAATATTTGCTGATGTGTTTATTCATGTTCAAATATTTGCTGATGTGTTTATTCATGTTCAAATATTTGCTGTTGTGTTTATTCATGTTCAAATATTTGCTGATGTGTTCATTCATGTTTGAATATTAGCTGTTGTACTTACTTATGTTCAAATATCAGCTGTTGTGTTTTTATTTATGTTCCATGAAGATTGTAGTGTTAAAAGTTTTGCCTTAGGATATAACCATATTTTCCCAAACGTATCTTAACACATATGCATGATATCATTTTAGCAAATCATTTCTGCTTATCAATATTCATACAGTAGGCAACAAAAAGCGATTCCTGAATAGGGTACATAACCCTTACAAGGAACGTTACCGCCTCGAACAAAAACTTAAACCTTCATTTTTCTAAGCATACAACTGTCAAACAAAACGTCATCATCCCTTTTAGTCAAAATGTATCATTATTTAAATTTCGGGACGAAATTTCTAAAAAGCAGGGGATACTGTAACATCCGTCAAAAAAACGGATTTACCAAACCCGCTCCGTTTATCAACCGAACAGTCAGTCAAAATTTTCGTTGCGAATTAAATGCCCAAAATATTTTTAAACGATCCGTAATCAATTATTATACGGGGATATATATTTAGTTTTTGAAAAACTGTTGAAAATCGAAAAATAAAAATGAATTGTTACAGCCGGGTTTCGAACCCGGGTCTGTACCGAGTCATTCAGTGTTTTATCTCACAAACACAAACCACTGCGCCAACTGATTTGTTTGTTAAATAATGAAATAATTTAATTCATAAAGTGACTTTACAAATTCAAAACCGGCGCCCAAACGATTCAGTCGTCGGAATCCCGGAATTCTCGCGAGTTTTAACACCAATTTACGTTATAACGTAAACCTTTAATCACATATCGGTTATAACCGATGTTTGAAGTCCGCGACACTTTTCAAAACCGCCGGAAAACTTGAATTGATGAACCCAGTCGTAAATCAGATCAAATACATTTCAATTATTCTCTATAAATTCACCCTCAAACCACGACAAACACTTTCGCTCAAAAATCACACCTTTTCTCGGCATAATTCCACTCGCCGGAACTTTCCTGTTTTTCGCCGGAAAACCGACTTTTAATCCCTGAGCTTTATTGAATCCCCTAAACCTTTACCGAAGTTACCCTTACTCTTTCCAAGCTTTCCGGAGACTTGCTGCTGCGAGACACCAGACGCCGGAGTTGTTTTCTGCCGCCGGAGTTCTGCCGGAAAACAGAGGAAAGCGAGTCGGTATACCTCACGCTTATTTTCCTTTCTTTTTACTTCTATCTTACCAGTAATTAACCTAAAACACTAATGAAACTTGAATAAAAACTCGAACCAGTCAGACCCGATTTCTGGTTCAACATTGACGAAGAAGACGATGCACTTTTGTATCTTATAAGTTTAATTAAAATCATGATATTAATCGGGTTAGACACACAGTCCAGCGGTGGACTGTGTGCACATAAGACGTTAATTATGCAAAGGTCTCGAGTTCGAATCCCGTCTCACACACGCTGCCTTAATAAAATCCATTTTTTTTTGTTTACTGAACCGGATCGCCACAGATATATGTTAAATATATTGTTAACCGGTAAAATAACCAAGTTAGACACACAGTCCAGCGGTGGACTGTGTGTTTGTTTATATCACAGGTCACGAGTTCGAGTCCGGTCTTCAGCACCGACTCGGACAATTATCTTCTCTTTTTAATTAAGGCAGAAAAGGAAATAAATAATTAGTATTTAAGTATAATAAAAATCGAATGTTATAACATGTTGAACACACAGTCCAGCGGTGGACTGTGTGTTAGATTAAACCACAGGTCCCGAGTTCGAGACCTGTGGAGTGCAAAACCGGTCCGCTTAAACTATTTTTAAAATAAAATGATTTTCTGTTAATTCTAATTAATGTATATATGAAATTAAAATTGGATATATAACGGGTTAGACACGTAGCTCGGTTGGTAGAGCTGCGTGCACGCGTACGGGAGGTCTCGGGTTCGAGCCTCACCGAGCGCACAACAATATGCCTCAAAACCGGTCAACGACCAGTCAAAGTCACTGTAGCAGAAAAAAAAAATATTTTTATTATTTTTATTTAATTATTTTAATTAAAAATCAATTATAAATGCTTAAAAATAACATTTTTTTTTAGATTAGAAAATAGCCTCAAACTCACAAAAATACACCCAACAATCCTACTAAAATAGTTTAATAAAATCCGTTTACTTACCAAACCATAATGCGATTTATCTAGGTTAAATCTCACTCGTGGTTAAAACCACTTCGCGTGCATTCAACGTCATCAACCGAACGCACCCACTGTGAGTGAATCTTACAATTCCCCCTTTTAAATTACACGTTTTGGGGTGTGTCATGTGTTATGAAATAATTAAGTTGTTTATTTAAACATTGTGCCATACCACATCATGACTTAAACTTAGATTGATTTATTGTTGTGATTTACTTATATTCCGTTTGTCAAATTACATGAAACTCGTACATTAAGCCCATCAGTTCCTCGTGGGAAACGAGTAGAACATCGCGTGCTTCAATTCAATTCATTATTGTTCATGTGTGTTTTCATTGAGTTTATATTGTTGTAGTTGTGTTATTCATATTATCATGTTTATGCAATTCATTCATCAGGCCCCTCAGTTCCTCGTGAGAGACGAGTTGAGCAACGCGTGCCTTTAATTGTTCCATTATTATTCATGAGTGTTTTCATTTAACATATTATGATTGTTGATCAAGTTACATCTAATTTTACTCATGTTTGGTTGTGCACATATTTCATAATCAATTTAAATGAATTGTTCAAATGTTTCCATAGGATTCACTCGCCAACATTATGTTGATCCAAAAAACCTTTTTACACATGATACAGGTGAACAGGTTGAAGCAAGGATAACATAGGATATGCCTTAGAAGAGAACAAAGAAGTTTAGATTGTAGTTAGATCATGTTGTAGCAATCATTGTAAATTTCCATTTAATTTGTATTAATGAATATGAAACGTTTAATAAATGTCATGAGCTTTGATGATAACCCAATCATGCCCCGATCACCTTATCCGCTGCGGGTCGGGGTGTGACAACGTGGGGGGAGAGACTCGTCACTTACTAATGCAAGTACTGCACCTGAAGCTACTGCACCACCTCCTCACTCACCTCCACAATCAGAACCCATTATACCTCATAACAAAGGCACATCAAACGCTCAAAACCAAGACAACGCTGAACCCGATAATCAACTCAGGAGGTCATCCAGGCAAAGAGGGCGTAGTAATTGGGATGATTATGTTACCTACCTAACTAAAATGGATGCCGGAAAGCTCAATGATCCTATCTCTTACATGAAGCCATTAACAGTGATGAATCTTCTGAATGGAATAAAGCTATGACTGATGAACTTGAATCCATGAAGAAAAATGACGTTTGGGATTTGGTAGAATTACCCAACGGTATCAAACCCGTAGGATGTAAATGGGTATTCAAAACAAAACTAGATCTGAATGGGAACATTGAACGCTACAAAGCGAGATTGGTTGCAAAGGGCTACACTCAGAAAAAGGGAATTAATTATCAAGAGACGTTTTCATCTGTCTCTCGTAAATATTCATTAAGGATCGTCATGGCCCTAGTAGCTCATTTTGATTTAGAGCTACATCAGACGAACGTCAAAACCGCTTTCCTTAACGAGACCTAGACGAAGATGCTTACATGAAACAACCTGAGGGCTTTAAACCTGAAGGTCAGGAGCATCTAGTCTGTAAGTTGAAGAAATCCATTTACGGGTTAATACAAGCATCACGTCAATGGTACCTTAAGTTTGCTGAAGTCATGAAGAAACAAGGTTTTGCAAAGAATCAAGTGGATCAATGCACCTACCTCAAGATGAGTGGGATCATCTTTACTATACTTGTCCTTTACGTAAATGATATTCTATTGGCAAGTAATAGTTTAGACATGTTGCATGAGTCGAAGCGGTTACTCTAGCATAACTTCGACATGAAGGATCTCAGAGATGCTTCTTACGTCATTGGCTTCGAAATTCACTGAGATAGATACAAAGGGATCTTAGGATTGTCTCAAAAGGCTTACATAGATCGTGTCCTTACACGTTACAACATGCAACAGTGCAAACCCTCAGTTGCTCCAGTAGTTAAGGGAGATGTTTTCGGTTCATTCCAATGTCCGACAACATAGGTTGAAAAGGAGCAAATGAGCCAGATACCTTATGCGTCAGTAGTCGGGAGCCTGATGTATGCTCAAGTCTGTACTCGCCCAGATATTGCTTATATTGCTGGAATGCTAGGCTGTTATCAGACTAATCCTGGCCTAGATCACTGGAAAGCAGCTAAGAAAGTACTTAGATATTTGCAAGGGACGAAAGACTATAAACTGACCTATATAAGAAGTGATCATTTAGAAGTGGTAGGCTCTTCTGATTATGACTTTGCCAAATGCAAAGATGACAATAAATCCACTTCAGGCTATATCTTTATGTTAGCAGGCGGACCTATCTCATGGAAGGTCATAAACAACAGTTAACTACAACTTCCACAATGATGGCAGATTACATTGTTGTTTATAACGCAACCTGTCATGGAATGTTGCTTAGAAATCTGATCACTGGACTCAAAATCGTTAATTCCATTTCTAGACCATTGAAGCTTTACTGTGATAACTTAGTTGTCGTTAGTTTCTCGAACAGTAATAGTTAGACTGGAGCTGGTTTATATCTCGATACAAAGTATTTGTTCGTACGTGAACGAGTTGAGGAAAATAATCTTTGTATTGAGTATATTAGTACTAAAAATGTGCTTGCGGATCCGATGACTAAAGGTCTCCCACCTAAAGTTTTCGAAGAACATGTTTCGAATATGGGATTTACTAAAGACCTTATTTAATAGCATATTGTACTTACTTATGTTTTAATTAATAAAATTTCCTCAGTTTGATTTTGAATGCCTCTAACATATGTTCTGCCAGTATAATGACATATAGACAAAGATAAATACAAATCAAGCGCTAAAGGGAATGCTTGTGTATTTTGATCATAACTAATAGGTTTTAAATTGAGGCTGTAGTATGACTATAGGGGTCCTGAGTCGCATGATGATTCAACGGCTGTATTTCTCTGCTATGGTTCTTGGTCTAAGGCTAAAATGAGTGTTAACTCCTGATCAGATTTATCTAACATTCATGATAAATGATTACTCGGCTAAGTGGGAGAATGTAAGATTAAATATATTATTATTAATATTTAATCATGTAGCCATTATAATCATTTATATTATATTAGATCAAAATATATATTAATCCTATTATATATTAGTTGGTAATTGTTGATGGGCGATATTACCCATATTAACTAATTAGGGTTTCCTCTTGGGTGTATATATAAGGAGGTAACTAGAGAGGTAAATGGTTAGACAGTGACATTAACATCATTATCTTCAAAATCGTCCCACCTCTCTCTCTATCTCCATAACCTAAAACTGAATTCACCCTTATTCGGTTCTTACCATCATCACGTTACACCCTAAGGAGAAACCAGATCATACTGACAAAAGATGTCGAACTCCATGGCTGCGTCTATGACTGGATTCTCTATTGGCATGTCTACCGTCACAAGTATTATTTATTTGTTTTCCATCATGAATGAGCAGAACTGATCAACACTGGTACGTTATCTCATCCCTTACACACGAAAATTTTGACTTTATCGATTACTGGAACTTTTTGTGTTTATAAAGAATATTTTGGTTGATCAATATACAATGATTATTTGATTAGTTTCTATCTGCACCGTTTAGTATTATGTTTATTTAGTTACGTCCATTTTGGTCAGTTTATACACTTTATTAAAAGCTCCAGCTACTCTGCCAAACACCTAAATATATATCTAAAAAGCTACCAACTTCCAGCCACCAGCTATTTTTGCCAAAGATAACCTAAATCCACTTCCACTAATTGTTAAAACAATAGGTTGTTATGGTTTCTCATTCACATTTAGTATCACTTTTGTAAGTTTCGTATATTCAAATAACCATATAGCTTTTTGAATCAGGGATTTTCTAAATTAATGTATTTTGAGTGTACAAAATCTATAATCGGAAAGACGTAAAACTGCAAGAACGAGAATGTAAAATCATGTTTTTTAATCAAACCAAAGTTCTTTCCGTTACAGGTAAAGAACCATCACGTCGATTAGGTGATAGGTTACAACTTACAACTCTTCCTAGGGAAATTAAGTAGAAAGCTAGTTCAATCTAGTACCAACCAAGTAATATTACTAGTACTGCTTATAGATAGTATTGAACATTGTTAGTACTACGAGTTGTTAATATATTTAGCATATTTTGCTATTGAGCATGGTAACTACTTAGCTTCCTTACAACTGACTTAATAGTAACTTACCACCAATTATTGAGGTTAGTGCTGTCAAAAATGGTATGAAATCAACACAAACACAATATAAACATAAAGAACAACAGAGAAGCGACAAAACGGTGACCGAAACTTTTATTAGTTACCCAAACCAAAAATCGTCCCCCAAACCCTAGATCTTATAAACTGTAAGATCTGTATACAAGATACAACAAATCAATCAACTGGTACAAACAATCAGTTGATCTACCACAGTGATCACACACGATCACAAGATCTATCAAAGATCTTTAACCAAAAATACAAACAATACAGATGAAACAATGAGAGAGAAGACACAGAGATGATGCGGATCCATATGAGAGCATGAAGGTTCCAGAAACCCTAAAAGCCTTTTATATCAAGCGCCCAACAACTTGCAACAGACTTGCAACAACCATCCTCTAGATTTCTCAATATGACACACAGCCCCTCCATGACTTCCAACTTTACAATTCAACCCCTCATGATATGAAACCTGCCCAACCAACCTTTATAACACAATAAATAAAATGCAACATATGAATGATATAAAACTACACACCATCTTTTAACATCCCCCCTTCATTCATATGTTTAAACATGTTTACTACGCCCAATTTATCACATAACACTTCATGATGTGAAATACCCAGACCTTTAGTAAACACATCAGCAAGTTGATTTTTAGTGTCAACTTTCTCAGGAAAAATTATATCACATGCAACTTTCTCTCTCAGAAAATGCAAATCCAGTTCAAAGTGTTTGGTTCTTTCATGGAACACTGGATTTGAAGCAATAGACATAGCAGCCTTGCTATCACAATACAAGTTCACTGGTAAACTAACATTTACACCAAGCTCTTTCAAGACATTAATAATCCACATAATTTCACATGTGGCAGAGCACATAGCTCTGTATTTTGCCTCAGCTGTTGACCTAGCTACAACACTCTGTTTTTTTACTTTTTCAGGAGATTAAGGAAGTACCCAGAAAAATACAAAACCCAGTTACTGACTTTCTAGTCACTAAACACTTACCCAGTCTGAATCAGCATAACCCAACAAGTTTAACACATTGTCGGATTTAAATTTAAAACCTTTACCAGGACAAGACTTCAGATATCTAAGTAACCTTAAAGCAACTTGTAAATGTGACTCAGACGGACTGTGCATAAACTGACTTAAAAACTGAACAGCATAACAAATGCCAGGTCTGGTTAAAAAGAGATATATCAGTTTACCAATTAACTTCTGAAAACTTGTAACATCTTTTGATAAAACTGGATTTTTTTCTAGTTTTTAAAGACACTATATAACTTTGTTCAATACGTGTTAAAACAGGTTTACATCCTAAAAGACCAAATTCATTTAGTAACTCTAAACAATATTTCCTTTGATTTAGACACACACCATCTTTATCATATAAAGCTTCTAAACCTAGAAAATATTTTAGTTTTCCTAAAATCTTTTATTTTAAAGCTTTCACTCAAGAGTTTTTTTACAACATTTATTTCACTAACACTATTCCCTGTTAACACTATGTCATCAACATACACAAGCAATATAATACAAACAGACCCTTTATTCAAAATAAACAAAGAATGATCACACAAACTCTGCTTAAAACCAATTTTTGTTAACACTTCAGTTAATCTTTCATTCCACTTGCGTGGAGCTTGTTTAAGTCCATATAAAGACTTTACAAGCTTACAAACTTTAGTTTCATTCTTAGAATAATATCCAGGAGGTAAAGACATGTACACATCCTCAGACAACGAACCATACAGAAAGGCATTGTTTATGTCAAGTTGAAACATAGGCCAGTCATCTTTTACAGCAAGACAAATTACACACCTAATTGCCATTTTTACAACTGGAGATAAGGTTTCACTGAAATCAATACCTTCCCTCTGGTTGTATCCCTTTGCAACTAATCTTGCCTTAAAACGTTCTACTTCACCATTAGCCTTATATTTAACTTTATAAATCCATATGCACCCAATAACCTTTCTATTGGGTGGCAAATCCACCAAAACCCAAGTATTATTTTTAAACAGTGCCTCCATTTCAACATTC
Organism: Scalesia atractyloides; assembly: GCA_947069175.1. Classification (NCBI taxonomy): domain Eukaryota; kingdom Viridiplantae; phylum Streptophyta; class Magnoliopsida; order Asterales; family Asteraceae; genus Scalesia; species Scalesia atractyloides. Next base: position 23,892,585 of record CAMTDV010000014.1, on the reverse strand, counting down.
ATGGCTTCAATCCACCTAATATCCTTTGAAGCCTCATCATAAAAAGTAGGTTCAATTATTTTATTTAAAGAACTAACCAAACTATAATTTTCAGCAGAAAAACAAGAGTAATAAACAACTCTATCTATACCATACTTAACTTTGTTATCCAGTACAAAACCATCCAATTTTTTAGGCAAAGACACAACTCTAGTAGACCTTCTAAAACTAATAGGTATTCCCTCAGATAGGTTGGTCTCTTCAATTGAGGTCCTAGTGTCCTCAACCCTGCTATTATCCTCTCTACTACTACTCTCAACCCTAGCTTCTAACGGTTGACCACCATAACCATCCTGACTAGAGGAGGCAGATGTAGAAGGATGATCTACCTGCTGATCATCACTAGAGACCTCATGAGATCCATTAACCTCCTCTTCATCATTGGGAGTTAAAGAAACTCTAGGCATACTTATCTCAACACAATCAAAAAAATTGATATGATTCAAATTTTTATCAACCAAACTTTCTTGATTTAACCACTGCTTAGTTTTAAAAGGTTATACATCCTCATAAAACTTAACATCTCTTGAATAAAATACCTTTTTTCTTCCAAAATCCAAAGTTTATAACCTTTTTTAACATTGGAATATCGTATTAAGGCACCCTTAACAGCATGATAAGCAAATTTATCAGGCTCATTTAAAATTGTGCTAAAACAAAGACACCCAAAGTTTCTAAGATGGGACAGAGAAGGTTTAAATCCAAACATAACCTCATATGGACACTTACCACCTAAGACAGACGAAGGCAACCTGTTAATTAAATACACAACAGTTAGGACACTGTCAGACCAGAATCTAAGGGGTAAGCCACCCGGGAACATCAGAGCTCTAGCCCAGTTTAACGAATGTCTATGTTTACGTTCAGCCACACCATTCTGCTGTGGTGTGTATGAACAAGATGTCTGCTGAATAATACCCTTAGTTTTAAAAAAATTGTTTAACTGATTATTTACAAATTCTGTGCCATTATCACTTCTAAAACTTTTAACCTTTATTTTAAACTGGGTCAATACCATTTCATAGAAAAAACATAAGTTTTCATAAACCTCCATTTTATTCTTTAAAAGATAACACCATACAGTTCTAGAAAAGTCATCAACAATAGTTAGAAAATATTTAAATCCTTCATAAGAGGTAACTTTATAAGGACCCCAAAGGTCTAAATGAACCAAATCACCAACACATTTTGATTATGTTCACTCATAGGAAAAGGAACCCTGACTTGTTTTGCTTTGTGACAAACTTCACATGGACCATGATCAATGTTTTTAATTCCTAAATCATGTTTCAACAAGGCTAGAACCTGATCTGAAGAATGACCTATGCCAGACATTAGTTTTAATTACACTATTAAAACAAACATTACTAGAATTACCATTTTTTTTCCCAAAAAATACAACCCATCCTGACTACCAATCACCAGGACTTTCCTTGATTTAGAATCCAGTAATATACATTTTTCTTCATTAAACACAACAGACACATTATTATCCTTAGCTAGTTTATGAACAGACAATAGATTTACACAATAACCAGGCACATAAAAGACATCCTTTAACATAACACCATCAATTAATTTTAAGTCACCAATTTTTAAAACCTTTACACTAGTACCATTAGGATGACTGACATTTAAATCAAACTCAGAAACATCAACACAATTATACATGTAACATTTATGAAAAACGGGTTCAAAACCCGCTTCGTTTTATAATCAAGTATTCAGTTATAAGTTTCGTTGCGTATTTACTGTGCCGGATATTTTAAATATTACATAAGTAATAAATAATTGAGAATTTAAAAACTATAATTAATAAATAATAAGTAAAAAAAATATTAATAAACAAAGGGGGTCAACCGGAGTCGAACCCGGGTCTACCGGGGAAATACACACACCAAACACCACTGTGATACACGCACATGTTGAGAAATAATTGAATCAAATAAAACTTAAGTTCCACCCGTGAATCATCTGTTTGCGACAAGGACTGAAACCGCCCAACGGTTTTCAAATAATCATAGACCTTAGTGTGGTCGCGAGATTCTTGAGTGTAACTGATGATGCAATGTCAGTTACAACCCACGTCCTTAATCAATTAAAATCTAAAACGACTCAATACATATGATTGTCGATTGAAAGCGAAATGAAATTACTCCCAATTTACACTAAAAATACCATCGTCTCACACCTCGGAAACACTCGCAAAACCCTCAATTTTTCACTCTAACTTCTGTTCGTCGGAATCACTGTCTGCAACCGCCGGAGTTGGTCACCAGAAAAGCGAACCTCGATTTCCTGTTTGGTATGAGTCTTAATTTTATTCTGTGTAATATGTTCAATTTATGCTAAGTATTTAAAACATCAGGGTAGTTAAAATCATTTGTTAATCGAGTTCTGGTTCAGTGTTGAAACCATTGAAGAAGATGGGTTCTCGATTAGTAATTTAAAAGAAATAATAATCGGATCTTAACTGAGTTAGACACACAGTCCAATGGTGGAATGTGTGCGTAAATAACATGCACGACCCGAGTTCGAATCCCTACTCATCGCCGGTTTTTCTAATCAGAATGTTTACTTTTTAAAACCAAACTAAATCAGTTTTCAAAAAGTATATAAATATAAAGTAATTTCATTATATAATGGGTTAGACACCCAGCCCAGTTGGTTGGGCTGGGTGCAGAGTAGCATAGCGATTGCGGGTTCGAGCCTCAGTAGGCGCGGACGGGTTGTTTGGTCTAAAAGCTTTTTAAATTTATTAATTTCTGAATAAAGCTAACAAGAGTATAAGTATAATTGAAATCAGGAATTCTAACGGGTTAGACACGCAGCCCAGTTGGCCGGGCTGCGTGCACACAAACGAAAGGTCCCGAGTTCGATCCCGCACAGCGCCTGAATAATCACTGTCTGACCGGTCAGACCTGACAAGTCAACCCACATTTTTTATTATTTTTACTTATTTTTTTAATTGAAAAATTATTTAAAAATACTTAAAAATAAGATTTTTAAAGTTAGAAAATTTCATTAAACTCACAAAAATAAACCTAAAAATCCCACTAAAGAGCACTAATTAAAAATATTAATCTCAAATAAAATTTACTTATTTATCGAATCATTTCGTTATTATTTAGGTTAGTTTTTCCCTCGTCGGTTGAATCGTAAACTCGTGCGCATTCATCACCATCAAAGAACGCTCCCACGGTGAGTGAATCTCTACCAATTCCCCGTTTTAATCATGTTTTGGGGTGTATCATGTGTCGTATAATTCTTTTATTTTATTTAAACACTTGTGCATACATCATATCCGTGATCAAATGTGTATCAATTGTTGTGTGAATTATATGTAGATTGGATTTATCATTTTCAGTGCACGCATTTCATTAGGCCCATCAGTTCCCCGTGGGATACGGGTTGAGCATCAGGAGCCTCATTAGATCGGCTCCGTTTGATTGAGCCTTGATCTCACATACATCATCACTCATGTCATATACTCATCCAAAGTGGTTTGTGTTTGTTTATCTATATATGTTTGCTCACATGTGATTATTGCACGAATTTTCTTTATTAAATAAAATAAGAAATTAGTAAAGAAAGATGTTTTATCAAGGTTCACTCGCCAACTTTTATTGACCCAAAATCTCCCCCGTTTTACACATGATACAGGAGATCCAGCTGAGACAGGAAACACTTAGGAAGACCTAGAAGAATAAACAAGTTTATGCTTTGGAATAATTATGTAGTTTCATTTTCTTGTAATTGTATTAATTTTGTTTTGGATATTTAAGTTTGTAATTTGAATTTAATAAATATGAAACATCTTAGTAAACATCATGAGCTTTGGTGATAACCCAATTATGCCCCGACTTTTATTCCGCTGCGGGTCGGGGTGTGACAATACATATCTATATCTGTTTTAGACATATGCTGGTTAGCACCAGAATCTACAATCCAACTATAGTTGTTACCGAAATTAGAAAGACTAGAACAACTAATGAAGTTACCAGAAAAACCACACACACTAGTGAACTCACCTCCAACATTGGAAGCTTGAGACTCATTCCCAGACTTTTCACCAACTAAATGTAACAACTTAGTAATATGTTCTGAAGTGAAAGGTAAACTAGAAGCACTACCAATAGTGGTAGAACCAACAGAAACATTAGACTTATTATTACCAAAATTGTTCTTACCCCCTGATTACCAACCATTTTCTTAAAACCAGGAGGATACCCTATAACCTCAAAACATCTATCAACCGTATGACCTATCATATTGCAATGAGTACACTTTAAATTTGGATTAGGTCCTCTAAATGTTCTTTTCTTAGGATCAAAGGACTGATTAGCTTTAGAAAAATATGACATATTCTGACCTTTTGAACTACTACTAACCATCCGATGAGACTCCTCTCTGGATATAATAGAAAAGGCTACCTTGACTGAAGGAAACGGTTCCCTGGTTAGTATGTTTGTCCTTACAGGTTGATATATATCATCAAGCCCCATTAGGAATTGCATAAGCTTGATTAGAGTTGTGAAATCATTATATTCTTTTGCAGCTTGACAAGAACAAGTGGGCAAATGAAGCATTGCATCAAATTGTTTCCACATAGTGGTAAGTTTATTATAATACTCAGCAACTGAACTTCCATTTTGTGAAATACCATTTTTTTATACAAATCATAAACCACAGAACCATCAACCTTATCAAAGGATTCCTTCAAGTCAAGCTAAACCTCAGAAGCTAACTTAGAAAACACTTGTCCTAAGAATAATTCTTCAAAAATAGAATTCAACAACCAAGCCAAGACCACAGAATTACATCTATCCCACTGATTTTTTAAAACCTCATCATCTTCTGATTTTTCTACTTTACCAGTTATAAACCCATATTTATTCTTTGCCTCAAGAGCTAATTTCATTACATTTGACTACACAGAGTAATTTTTAGTCCCTTTTAGTTTTATACTAACAATAGTTAGACTACTAGAATCACTAGGATGAAGATATAAGGGATCTCCTATATCAAGCTTACTAATCAAGGTCTGAGAGGAACTGCCAGAATCAACCATATTATCAACAGATACAAGGCAACAATAAAGAACAAGAATGAATCACAAACAAGAAAACAACAAAATAAACTCTATTAACAGCAAACCGTGTCAGAGGCCAGATTCCTGGTTCATCACTCTATAGGTGCCAGGACAAGCATAACACAGGTGCACTACACCTATAATAACAGGACACTACATTAAAATGCACAAGATGATGCAACAATCAACACAAGAAGACTCGATCAAGTGCCGGTCCGACTAGCCCGGTAAAGAATGCCTAAGACTCAACAAAAAAATGAACAAGAATGATAAAAGACAAAGAGATCAAGAACAATCTCACAGTGGGTGCGTATAACTCTAAGTAAAGGAATATAACAATGGCTTCTGGTTAGTTTGCCCTGAACCTTCTAGGGTTTCAGAGACTAACATAGATCTTCAACCAATCCACACAAACCCTAATTTTAGGGTTTGACTTCACCAAACTCTCCGCACAAAATCCAAGGATCCAGATCTGTGTAACATTTCCCAATCAAACTCTTAGGCAAGAAACCCTAACAACATACAAAAAAACAAACAATATCAGAAATCAACAAGCGGAAGACAGATCAGGAGCTACAGAGCTCTGATACCATGTAAAAAATGGTATGAAATCAACACAAACACAATATAAACATAAAGAACAATAGAGAAGCGACAAAACGGTGACCAAAACTTTTATTAGTTACCTAAACCAAAAATTGCCCCCCAAACCCTAGATCTTACAAACTGTAAGGGCTGCATACAAGATACAACAAACCAATCAACTGATATAAACAATCAGTTGATCTACCACAGTGATCACACACGATCACAAGATCTGTCAAAGATCTTTAACCAAAAATACAAACAATACAGATGAAAACAATGAGATAGAAGACACAGAGATGATGCGGATCCAGATGAGAGCATGAAGGTTCCAGAAACCCTAAAAGCCTTTTATATCAAGCGCCCAACACTTGCAATAGACTTGCAACAACCATCCTCTAGATTTCTCAATATGACACACACAGTCCCTCCATTCCAACTTTACAATTCAACCCCTCATGAGATGAAACCTGCACAACCAACCTTTATAACACAATAAATAAAATACAACACATGAATGATATAAAACTACACGCCATCTTTTAACAAGTGCTAATTCAATATTGAGCTTGCTTGCCATGATCATCCAAAGTTACCAAAGAATATATTTTATGGAACTTTTCACTTGCCATGCAAATCCAAGGCATTCCCAATGATACTTCAATAAGATTCAGCACGTTAGACTCCATCAAGGTGTTTCCCTAAATCTGCGCCAAGGGGGCGATGCCCCCTTGGAACTCCCATAGCTTAGGTGTGAAAGGCTTTACCCTAAGAACCTTAAGGTTTAATGGTGCCTGAAATAAGAATATTTTTTGAACTTTAAGGTTTAATGGTGCCCGAAATAAGAATATTTTTTGAACGAGTGTATGCTCCGCACCTCTAAACCCGTATCAATGATTATTCCGAGTTTATCATTTTATTTAAAGTAAAATATAATTGAACTAATGAAACTAAATTTACCAACTTTTGATTCAAATGTGTCTCTTTTCATGCGATATTGCTTCTTGTCACAATCACATGATTGTCCTAGAGAAAGTTGTTATTGTCTCAAAAAGCAATCTTCCTGTGAAAACATGATGCATTTGAACACATAAAGGTGCTAAATGTTCTTGAGAAGCAACTGTAATAAATTGTTTTAATATTGTTATGTTTGAGGTTTTACATATATATGTTGTAAAAAATAGTGCATGTACACTAATAAACGTGTATGATTTCAGAAAGCAGCGAAGAACACAAAACATTAAAAATAATGTGTCGCAAGAAACTTTTATCAAACAATTGTTACCTCATAACAGTATTTAATAACATATTAAACATACTTGTATCATAAATAAAAATAAAAGAACGTAGGGAACATATCATGCCTTTGAAAGAAGAAGGAACACAAAACTATAAATAAGATACGGTAATTGGGTTTTCTGATTTTTCATGCTTTTCATGAAAAGTTTTTTGAGAACAACACAAACTTTCTACAACCAAAATATTCAACATGGCTCTTTCTTCATGATATAGCAAACTAATATTTCATTTCAGAGTATATTTCATGCATTGCAAACTACAAGCATAGGTCCGATTAAGATGCTATATGTTGGACTGCATAATAAACAACCATTAAAGCATATGGTAGAACTGCATGATCTCACAAAACTAGCAAACTTTTATGGATAAAAACAAAGCATACGTAATATACAAAATATTACCAACAAAACATTTTATGACCCTTCTATTAAAAAAAAAACAAAAATACAGACACCCAAAAACAAAAATAATACCATTTTGGGTTTTGCTAGTTGTTAATACTATCTATCGTTGTTAGGGGACTTCACTTCTATAGGGGGAGCAAAATTGTGAGCCTATACCTAACCCTTTCTTCTTCTTTGTTTCTTATTTTATATTCTAAAGTTTGAATCACACACCCAAACACTAAACCAAATCGCTATTTTGTTTAGTCAGTTTCTAGGCTCGTCGTTGTTGATTGGAGGCTTTCGTCGTGGCCTCCTCATGCCACCGTAATCCCTTCGCATCATTTGCATTACTTTCTTGTCGGCTTCTTCAAGTACTTTTTTCCATTCATCACTCTGATGATCATCAGGAAACAACTTGTTTGTAAGAAAACTCGAGGAAGTTGTATTAGAACGAGAAAAACCTTGTTTTTGCGCACTTTGGCTAGGGCTTATCGTCATCTTCACGGGCGTATATTCTTGTCCCTGCAATGAGAACAATGATATGTCTTATAAGCTATCAAAGAAGTTCCAATATTGGTAATGTTTAAGTAAAATGAGATATAAGTTTAATGTATGCAACTAAAAAATCTTTATAATAGTTATATATAACACAAAGGTTGAGGTGAGATGGTTTACTTGATTATTCAAGAAGTCTTGTGGTCCTTTCTTTGAAGCATGCATATCTGTTCATAAAATAATGACAAAAGCATATTAACTTCCCTAACAATATTACACCTTAAGCTTATAATTAATCCACACCTAACACATCTTTTAAGGCTAGAGATATAAATAATCAAATAAATCAGTGGGTTGTCAATTTGTCTAATACTTCTCCGTATCAAAGAGAAATATATTTTGAAAGTATTCATATTTTCACCTTTTAGTGCAATATGGATTTACAGAAAACTTGTAGATAATAAGTTATGGAAAACCTTGTGACAAATTATGAAGAATACATAATGTCAAAGCCAAAATCTTTAGTTCGCAAAAGTTTTTTCAAAACATGAATCTTTGAGAGAGTGGGATTATTTTTTCAATTAGAAATGTGATTAGATAATTTGTTTTAAGAAAACTACATATTCTCAATAATATAAGCATATAAGAGGAAAATAGAAACAAAGAAAATGTATAAAAATTATGAGGGATCTGACTATGATTATGATTAAACTAAGAAATACAAGCAGCAATTAGTAATATATTATTGCCTGTTTTCAATTATGCCTAGGAGGGTGGTGTTTTGCCATATGATAATCAGCAGTGAAAGCAACAAAACCTGCTTCCGTCATCAACTTCTGGACATCACCTGTGCTTGATCTTGAAGCCATTTCTCCATCTTCCTTCAACATCCTTGCCATTTTCCTTCCTCCTATTCGCACTACATTCGATCCGTTACCGATCCCCAAAGTTTCAGCAACATATTCCTGTATAAACAATAACCCTTAACCTTCTAAACACAAGACAATATTTTGGTACAACTTATTTACACGTCGAGATTAACACGTTAGTTTTGAACAAAACTTTAAACATTTTTCATTAGATATCTCGGATATCCTTCCCTTTAGTCTTCACATACGATAACGACATGACGATGATTAGCTTTAATTAATCCAAGAACATTATAATTAATATGTTATGAACACATAATTATAAGAGCATATAGAGATCAGATGTTTCATTTTTAATACTCACACACCCTATTAATTACTTACTAACAAACTAGAACTCACCAATAGGTTAAAGCCATTAATCTTTTATACAATCACTCACATACGCCTTTGGTTAGCTAGATTTGGACTCACAGCCACTAAGTTGAAAGAGCTTACCTGAACAGGTTTAAAGCCCTTATTGAATGCCTTTTTAAGAGATGCATCATTTTCTTGAGTCTCTTGGATTAAATTTCTTTCCACTAATCTCCTTTCTAGCAAAGAGAGTTAATCATTGATCAGAACACAAAGGACAAAGAGAGAGAGAGAGAGAGAGAGAGAGTATGAAGTACCTTGATGATGAAGACCATGTACAGAAAGACTTTGTAGAGCAAATGAAACAAGGAGAATAGCAAGTATGAAGCCTGCAAACCTTATGAACACCATGCTTACTAATATCTAGGGTTTCTTTCAAAACTAGTAGTTGCAAGTTGAGACTGTGGTTTTGATTAAAAGAGAGCAGAAGAGATTATATGGAGAAGAGCATGTGGGATTTTATAGACGGTTTAAAATAGCAAACCAGTCAAACTAGGGTTCCAACATGGCCTTCACTAAAATATACGTTCTCTTGAAATGTGCACAACCTTTAAGAAAATTAATATACAAAATATATACATGATGAAGGAAAGATCAAAGATAAGCCTTCTTTTCCCACCAGTTAAACATAGTTAGTGTGGAGCAGAATTAAATACAAATTATATGTTTAAAAACTGTTGGAACTAATTAAAAAGCATCATCTGGCATTCAATTAATTATGAAGAAAGGATAAAATATCAACCTAAGTAATATCAATTATGTTGAATTCTCTATGAATATGTTGGTGGACAATTAGTTGTTTTTTTATCCTCATTTGTTTTTAATATGCTGATATAATTTTTCACAAAGAAAAATGTTGTCACATATATGCTAAAATCAATTATCTTATTTAATTTATATGTGCTAATATAATTCAAAAGGGCTACCTTTATGTATGTGTTGTTTTAATACGTGCTAGTTCAACTTTTCTAGGATGCTCTAGGTGATTCCGTGATCGGTGATGGAACCGCGCCGCGAGCAATCCATCACGCGTGATGGAGTGAACGAGTGATGTGTATCGCGTGCGTAATATAAGAATTGGTGTGTGGAAATGTTGCCGTTGGAACGGCATTATGACCGTTGGGGGCATGCTTTTTTATAAATAAAAAAATTTGAACCCTATACATACCTCAACAATTACCCTATTTTATACACACTTTATTTCTTTAAAATACACACTAAAACACCAAATTTTGAATCAAAACACTCTATGGAAGGCTCAAGTAAAAAAAACGTCAGCTATGAAGAAAAATTTAGGCCACATGTTTGTGCTAATCTAGGCAAACCAGGTTACAGAAAAAACTGATACCTACCCAACCGAGACCCACCCAACCGTATCCACTTTATCCATAACATTTCTCCCACCCAAACATGCCAACCCAAGTCGCAAACGGTTATTTTTCTTTATAATTCGACGAGCAACCCGTTTCCAACCCACCTATGGATGGCCAAGTGGTCGACCATTTCGCGTACCGCGAGCCTACTTCCTACAACCAAAACAAACCGACGAAGAAGAAGAAGAAGAAGAAGAAGAAGAAGAAAGAAGAAGAAGAAGAAGAAGAAGAAGAAGAATAAGCCAATGAAGATGAAGAACTAGAGAATGAAGAAATACAGGTTAAGGCTAGTCGTGGAGGACGGGGCAAAGGGAAAGAAATCATCAACCGAAGGCAACCTTGGACGGAAGATGAAAAGTGTTCCATGGTGAAGGTGTTTTTACATATTTCTGAGGACAAAAGTGTCGAAAATCAATAACAAAAAACTATTTTTGGAGACGAAATATCGAACATTTTGGAAGACTACATGGTGCTACTATTCGATCCATGGATCAATTGACGGGCAAATGGACTGATATAAATAACAAATAAGTTGATTCAATGCGTGCTACATGGAAAACGTATATTATTTTCTTACATTTCTATTTTATAAAATAATATATATATACACACACACTTGTTATTAGTTGTATATCTTTTAATAAATATTAGCTTCGCAATAAACCAAGTGGAACAAACGACACAAACGTAATCCAAGCCGCCCTAAGCGAGTACCAAAGACTTTACTCGAAGAAAATTGGATTTATTCATTCCAAGGCCCGGGAAATTACGAGGACTCACAAAATGGGTACCCATTCCATTGGTTGATCTTGATGGCTCAAAGGGTACTCGTAGATGATGTTTTCAAAAAATATCAAAAACGTCCGAGTTGGGAAATTACACAACCTCAACGGATGGGCTATTAAGCAACATTCCTGACATCTACTTAACTGACGACCCAACCGACGATACAATACCAACAAGGCCGCAACGGAGGAAAAGTTTCGAGTCGTCAAGCAAAGGGAAAGAAGGTTAGGTGGGTTCCATGAACGAATTCAAGTCAGATATTTTTTTTGGACATGGAGTAGAATAGAGAACGACGCAAATTGTTGGCGGATACAAAGTCAAAAAGAGAAGAGCGATGCATGAAACACTTGGTTGAGATCGAGAAGAATAAATATTTTTAAGTGTTGGACCGATCACATAAAAATGCCGAAGAAACGTATCGATAGGTTCTCATAGAATGCAGACGAGAAATTTGTGCGAAGTGGAATTCATCATATAACTTTTAAGTTGCTTTTTTTATCTAAATTCGGTAGTTTATTATTATTACTTTTTTTGCAACGTTTGTTTTTTATTTATATTCGGTAGTTTATTTTTTTATTGTACTTTTTATGTTTAATGCAATTTTTAATTATTTATCTAACATATTTTATTTTAATTTTTTAAAAGTGAATGATAAATGATGATCATTATAAGTGTGATAGAGTGAAATGTGATTAAGTGATGTGTCAAGTGGTGATTGGGTGTAGCGTGTGAAAGAGTGTGATGAATGATGATCACTCCATGTACCTATAACTAGAAGTGCTAGGATCTGTTTCCATAATTTTTAGGATAAATGTGGTTTGTATTCCATACTTAGTGTAATCTTTATATATCACTTTAAACCTTACAAAAATGATATATGAATAGTGTCTTTTTTTTCTCCACGGCCTAGTGAGGCGCGTACATTTACGTAAAATGGTTCATACTTCATACATGCTAATTTGATTTACGGATTAGGATAAACACAAATGGCAAAATTAAAAATTGATCTCAGATTTTGAGGGTTGAAATTAGTTTTAGAAAAAAAAAGAAAATATTGGAAGGGCATAAAGAGAATCCTATATTTATTGATTTTCTCTCTCCACATGAAAGGCGCATACTAAATCCCCCTGACAATTTAAACATTTTTTTGTAAAAAATACCATAATAGCGAACATTTTTTTTATCTTTAATATGAGTATGCTATTACTATATAAAAATAAAATAAAAAATTTATTTTTATTGGGTTTTCTTTGTATTTATCTTTAATATGAGTATGCTATTACTATATAAAAATAAAATAAAAAAATTATTTTTATTGGGTTTTCTTTATATTGTTTTAATGTTCTGGTCATTGTGTCTTTTAACTGGTTTTGGTCATTAGGGTGAAGGGAGTGCTTACCTAATGGTATTAGGTAAACTCCCAATTCACCCAATCACATAGCGTCATGTCAAGTCACCTAATTAACTTACCTAATGCTTAAAAACGTTGGAGGTGGTCTACCTAATGGGGTTTAGGTAAACTATTTTTTGTTTAAAAGGGAAAAATGTGTGATTGGTTGAGAATGAATGGAGCCCACCATACACCCATCTCTTTCCCCTTCCCTCCCTCTCATCTACTCGGTAAAGCTTCACTGAAAATACCCCTATTTCGGTAAACGTTGGCTCGGTAAAAAGGTTGGCGGTGGAGAGGGATTCAGTACCGAGTGGGTTACCGTCCCCACTCTGTTCACCCTTATGTTTTTATTAGGGTTTCTATACATTGTGTTGTTATCTAAATTTATAACACCATGTTTATTTGGGTTCTCTCCATTGCGTTTTTGTCTGCACCTATAACATAATATATGAATCAGTGAAAATGTTGTTATATTTGGGTTTTCTATAATGTGTTATTGGTTCTGATTGTTGTATTCTTCAGCTGGGTTGGTTTTATTACATTGTGTTATAGGTTATACTCAATGTGTTTAGTATGTTATCTATTGTGTTTTAATCTATTGTCCATTGTGTTTTGTTTTTTATCCATCGTGTTTTAATCTGTTGTTCGTTGTGTTTTTAGTCTATTGTTCATTGTGTTTTTAGTCTGTTGTTCATTGAGTTTTTAGTTCTACGTACTCCATTGTATTCTAGTTTGTTGTCCATTGTGTTTTTTATCTGCTGTCATCAATTGTGTCTTTTATTTGTTATCAATTTTGTTTTTAGTCTACTTTCCATTGCGTTTTTAGTTTGATGATCATTGCGTTTTACGTTATGTCCATTGTGTTTTAACCTCTTTTCCATTGTTTCTTTTATCTAGTGTCATCGATTTTATTTTTAGTTTAATATTCATTGTGTTTTATATTATGTCCATTGTGTAATACATTAATACGCTACACGGTTTTCGAATTATTTTTTAAAGAATAAGAATAGGTTATTCATATTAAAGATAAAAAGATCTTAGATTTTAGGTTTAACACCGTTTGTACTATAACCCAACCGCCAATATTTAGATGTTTGTTGATCAATCGCTTATCCATCAGGTTTTTGTTCATAATTCTAGGTTTGACCCCGTCTTTTTCAAATTCTATAATTCTTGCCTCTTGGAATAATCTCATATGTTCATATTTTTAAATAAATTATATAATAAAATAAAAATAAATATTTTATTTTCTTTAATTTAAGTTTGGTAATATATACTATGTATATATATGAGATTGTTTTTTTAATTATTTTAATCTAAACTACAACATTAGCTATACATTACAAGAAGATTAAGTCTGGAGTGGAAGCCATAATACGATACTTATCCACAACTTCTTTATAAACAAATAATATAAATAACTTATTTGTATTAATCAAACCAATTAACCTAATCAAGCAACTTTGTTGTACTATGAAACAACTTCTTACATAGCCAAAAGAATATCAACTATCCAACAAATACTTTGTACCAATCAAATAAACTAAACTGATCAAACAAATTCGTACTATATATAATCATATATATTTTTTTCATAAACCATAAACTAATCAAACAAATTCGTACTATAATCATATATATTTTTCATAAACCAATAATACAAATAAAGTTCTTTGTACTCATAAAAAAACTAGGTTAATCATACAATATCGTTGAACTAATCAAACAACTTCTTTAAAAAAAACTAAAAGCGTAAATAATTTTTTTTACTAATGAAACAAAGAAAAGTAATCAATTAAACTTCTTTTTACCAACAAAAAATAACTAATACTACAAAAGATATAAATAACTTTAGCATACTAAGTCAATTAAACTAATATAACCAAAGTACTAAACCAAATATAAACAACTTATTTGCATAAAAGTCAAAGAATGTCTTTGATTCCATTAACTAGGAGGGCTAAAAACTAAAAAGTCACGATGAAAATGTCTCTAGTGGTGAAACAATACAAGTTTTGGCCAAGGGTTAAATCAGAGTTGAGGGTTGTAAGTTCCTAATTTACAAACTCAAGTATCTAGAACATAAAGGAATATGGGATGTTTGGGTCACTCATTTTAGACCGCTGGTGGGATGCTTGGGTTGGGACTTTGCACGACACGTGGCGGAGGTGGGCTCCATCAGGCTACTTCAAAAAAAGTGGGGTGTGGAGGGGCGTGGTGTGACGTGACTAGCTTGGTGTGGCCAGCCTAAAGTAGTCAACCAAAGCCATCCATATTGAACCAGCCAACTAATACCCACACCAAAAGGGCGACGTCCAGCCCAACGTCAACCCAGGATGAGAAAGCTAACGTTAAAAGACAACTCATTCCCCAAACTAAACTCACATCCCATAGTGTTAGAAAGAAAATACTGTGCGCAAGTTTAGTCAAATTGAAGTTTGATTTTTCAATGCATTCAAGATGAACCACTAAAGATAAGGGGTTATATAATACTCATATTTTCAAAAATAGCTTATAATGAAATATTTAAATATTTTCATATTCGATAACTGTTGCTACAACAAATACAAGACCAAGGATAGTGAATAGACTAGTTAGGCTAAAGGCTTCAAGGGTTCCGGTAAGCCTAACGCAGGTCGTGGGGTCCTCCCACGTTTGCAGCACATGGGGTTGGATCACTTGTTTATCGTTCACTTTTAATTCTGGATTGAAAGGAATTCAACCCAGAATGTTGTTGTTAGTGAAGTTGCAATGTTTGAAGTGAAGAAGAGAAGCAAGCATAAAGCTAGTTCTCAATAGAAAGGAGAAGAATCAGAGAGTTGGTGTAATCTCTGCTGATTCTGGAGTGTGTTGCATGGATGTCAAGGCTGGCATTTATGACATGTTCTATAAGAGGAAGCTCTTAACTAAGGATCCAGGGCTGTAGTGGAGGATTTACCCATTTAGGGGTTGAAGGCTTCAGACCTGCGGACAAAAGAGAGTTCCCTGTGCACATGCTTTCTTTTGCGGCTGAGGGAGAGTTTCACAAGTAATCAGCGAAGTGACTGATTACTGTGCACGTTCTTTTTGCTGTTCACCAGAGTTCGCGGGTTTCGAACCCTTTAACCTTTTAACCATTTAAGCTATTATGTATTTTAGTCATTTTATTGAGGCTTGAGCTACCCCCTTCATCAGCCCCCCAAGTCAGAGGTTTTTGGGTTGTAAGCTCAAATACTTCTGACTTTTACACATTATTTTTATTGCTCAAAGGCTTCAAGGCTTGAAGGCTTGGAGGGTTCGGAGCAGTTGAGATTTTGGGTTTTGAATTTTGAAAAGACAATTGATGTGACTAGTGGCAGTTTTCCATCAGGCGGCGGTTTTTAATTGCCTGATGGATAATAATGATGGTTATTACTCTTTTTCTTTTCATTTATTCATCACCAACAACTATCTTTACACATTCCTTCACAAGTTCAAATCTGTTTCTTCTTCATTCCAGGTTTGGTTCGATTCTCCCTCTTTTCTTCTTCTTTTCCTTTTAGTCTTTGTTCACGGGTGCTCGTAAGGATTTAGCGGTAACTTATTCGCGTCTAACCCAAGAAGAAGTAGAGGCTTTTTGTATGGAGTGGGGTATTGGTTTGAGATTTAAACCAGTTACACCGGGTTGTGATATTTCTATCGATCGGTGTCCTCCTAGCTCAATTGCCCTGTATTGTCGTCATTTCGAGTTTTCCAATCTTCGCCATCCCTTTTCGACATTTGTGTTGAAAGTTTTAGAGTATTATCGCGTCTCGTTTGGCCAAATCCATCCCAGGGTTTGGCTAGGGTTTTGCATTTTGAGGTTGTATGTCGGGCTTCTGGATATGATCTGTCCTTGTTATCATTCCGTCGTTTCTTTCGGTTAGCAAAGAACGACGATTGGTTCACTTTTGAAACGTCTAAGGTTGACACTTGCTTAGTTTCCTCCATGGTTACTACTCTCGGTTCCTGGAAAGACCGGTTCTTTTGGGTCTCGGATGAAATTGTTCCATTTAAATGGTATGGAGACATCCGGACGCCGTTCTTAATGAACCTGAACCCTCTGAACTTGAGATAAAAAGTTGTTTTCTCAAAGCAATCCGGGAGTGCCCTTCAAGGGTTCGTCTTTTCCCTGAGCATTTGTTGTTGTTGTTGGGTATAAGTAAGTTGTGGGATGAACTTATGAGAGATGGTCAGGGTATGCATTTGTTTTGTTATGTTATTTCATTCTTGTTACTTTTTGTTTATACCTTGTGTTTATTTTGCCGTTATGTCTGCATTGGATTTCGTGAAGAGTGATGACACTTCAGATATTGTGTTTGGGGATGCCGAAGCTACAGAGGGTGAGGATGCCGTTGCTAGAGGATCGGAACATCGGTTCGAGGAGGGGTGTGGAAGGTTCGAATGGAGATGAGGTTTATGTCCCCAATTGGAATGTTAAAGTTGGGGATAGTTTCAAGGATCCTGACGTTTGTGCAGACGTGTTAGCCAACTTTTCCCCTCCTGTAGTTCGAGGTTCTATTTCTGATATGGAGAGCGATGCAATGCTTTCTCGGTTGATCCTTAGTTCCTGTAACCTTTCGGCCCTTTTGGATGAGGGTGTCACTCGTTTTAGGAAAGGGATGCAGGAGTATGCTGAGTTTTCGAAGAAGAAGGATCAGATGAAAACTTATATGGCTGCTATGAGAAAGGACATTGATGGGTTTGCAAAAAAGGTGGAGGCTTGGGTAAAAAAGGTTGGTGAGCTTAGCCGGAGGTATGAGGTTGAGATTGGGGATTTGAAGAAACGAATGGAGGCTGATAAGCTTCAACTGAAGGCTGATAGGGAAGCCTTGGAGGTTCAAAAGAAAGCTTTTGCTGAGGAGAAAGAAGGCTTGAAGGCTTCCGTGGTTCAGGCCACTAGCGACAAACAATGGCTCATTTAGCATGGTTTCCAACAGGTTGTGACTTATCTCCTCCACTCCACCGAGTTTAATTCAGCCCTTGGTGATGTTTATACAAAGCTGTTGAACTATGGGAAGCACTTAAGTTTGATTGTTGGCTTCAAACTGCATGAGTCTGGTCAAGCTTTGGATCAGTCTCCTATGTTTTGTCCCGAGGCTTCAAAGATATTTGAGGAATTTGTTCACAGTATGGAGCGGCTGACTTACCTTATGTGGGTGAGGTTTCTGACCCTTCTATGCTGGAAGCTCTATCGGTAAAAAGCTTCCAGGCTTCAAGGTCAGAGGGTTCAGTGGTAGTTGTGTTAACTTCCTTGGTGACTTGCTTTGGGACTTCAACAATGAAGCCAGCCAAAACTTGGGCTTTAACAACTTTTCTTAGAATATAGGTGATTTTGTGTTCACCTAGTTCCACAACTCATTTGGCCAATCGCCCTGAATTCTCTGGTTTTTCAAGCACACTCTTGATTGGTTGGTTAGTGACCACTTGTATCGGGTGTGCTTGAAAGTACCTTCGAAGCCTTCTAGCTGTTTGGATTAGGGCTAGAGCAGGTTTTTCTTAAGGAGGATATTTGATTTCTGTCAATTTTAAGGTTTTACTAAAGAAGTAAACGGGTACCTGAACTTTGTTTCGTTCGATGGTTAGGACCGCACTTATCGCTTTTTCAGCAACTGAGTCTGGGGCTGCGATAGCCGGGAGTGAAGCAAGGTGCTGCTTCATCTGATTAAAGGGTTCTTCTGCTTCCACCATCCACTTGAAATCTTTCTTTCTGGCGCAACCCTTAAGTGTTTTGAAGAAGGGTAATGATTTTTCTGCCAGTTTTGAGGTAAAACGCTTCAAGGCTGCAAGCTTTCCGTTTAGGCTCTCCACTTCTTTTTTGTTTTGTGGAGATTTGGTTTCAAGAACAGCTCTGGCTTTGTTGGGGTTGGCTTTTATAATTTGTTTTCCCACAATGTGTCCCAAAAACTTGCCTTCTTCAAATCCGAACGAACACTTTACCGGATTGAGTTTCTTGTTGATCTTTCTCATGTTTTGGCAGATCTCTTGTATGTCGTTGAGCATTTTGATACTCGGTTTTGCTTTTGATCACTAAATCATCGACATAGGCCTCCATATTTTTGCCAATTTGACTAGCAAATGCTTTGTCAACCAGGCGTTTCTTAGGCCAAAGGGCGTTATTTTATAGCAAAAGATACCTTTATCTGTGTGAAATGTAGTTTTTTCTTCATCTTCTTCTTTCATGAGAATTTTGTGGTAACCTTTGTAAGCCTCAAGGAACACTTAAAAGGGTAGCTGGTAAGAGAGTCAACCTTGAGGTCAATCTCAGGCAAGGGGTAACAATCTTTTAGGCATGCCTTGTTCGGATCCTTAAAATCGATGCACATTCTCCAGGATTTATCGGGCTTTCGAACCATAACAGGATTGGCTACCCAAGACTGATACTTGACTTCCTGGAGAATCCCAGCTAGGACAAGCTTTTCAACTTCCTGGCATGCTGTCAGACTTCATTCAGGAGCTAGGCTCCGTTTCTTTTGAACGATAGGTTTAACATCAGGAGGGATTTTTAACTCATGTTCAGCAATGCTTTAAGGGATGCTGGTCATGTCTTCCGGGCACCAAGCAAATACATCTTTGTAGTGTATTTGTAGCTTTTCAAGGTAAGAGAGGGTTTCTTCGGAAATTTTTGTGTTTACCCTTATCCTTTGTTCAGGATATTCGGGGTTTATGATCAACCCTTGCTCGTCATCTTCGTTTTTGAACTCTCTCCTTCAACCATGTAAGCCTCCTTGGAAGGTTGAAGGGTTGCCATCCCTCTTTCAGTTGGGAATTTCATAGTTCCTTGACCAATTGAGACAACCATGCTGAATGCACTTTGTCCTGGCCTTCCTATGATAATATCATAGTTGGAAGGAATGTTGATAACCACAAAAGTCAGTGGTTTGGTTCTTTCCATCGTGCCTTCTCTGAAATAGACATTAAGGGTTAGTTGGCCGAGGGGTTTGATTGGGATATCGGCGATACCTTTGATGGATGATTCAGAAAGTTGAAGCCTTGAACGTTCATCAGTAGTGAGGCAGCTGAAACATTTTCGAACATGATTTCCATGGCCGCCCCTGTGTCGATGTAGGCTTTTTCTGTTTTGAGTGTTTCAAGCATAGCTTACACTACCAAAGGATGCGATGACAAGTCTCCTTCAGGTGGTGGGAAGCAAACACACTGTCGTTACCAGGCCTCCAAACGTGGCCTTCTGTGCTAAACCTTTCCATTGTAATCCACCATGCTTACCTCTTTGCTCTTGCCTTCAGCCATCTTATCTCATACCCCTTTTACCAAATGGGCCAACTCTCCAGACTTAGCAGCCTCTTCAATTCTTTTCTTAAGCTGAAAGCAATCATTCGTATGATGGCCTTTTTCTTCGTGGAACTCGCAATATTGAGTGAAGTTTTCGTTCTTCTTACTTTTGGGGAAAGGTCTGGGAGGTCGAAAGTTGTGCTTGATCTCCTCAATTGCTAGGATTTCTTGGGGAGTTTTGGTTAAGGCTGTGAAATTGGTGGTTCTTTCCCTGCTTGAAGGGTTCCGGGGTTCAGGTTTTCGAGAGTCTGAACCCTTGAACTGTTTATCATAATGGCCAAAATTTCCCCTCTTTCTGCTTGGGTTGTTGCTTCGCCAACTCGGTGCCCGATTCCTTTACTCCTTGATATCCACTGCTTCCTCTCCTCGTATATGAGCTTCAGCCCTCTCAAGGGCTTCTTCTAGAGTCTTGGGTAGGCTCTTGTTGAAGTCTTCTGTGAGGTACTTGGAGGTGATGGCGTTCATGAATCCAGCCACCCTCATTTTATCGTATGCACCTACGTAGGTGAGGCCTTCTTTTTGTATCTCTCAATGAACTCCCTGAGACTTTCGTCATCCCTTTGCTTGATTTGGAAAATCACCATTGCGTCTTTGACGTATCTTCTTTGCTGTGAAAAGTTGGCCAAGAAACCTTTGCTTATGTCTTCAAAGGTTTGAATGCTTCTGTCAGGTAAATCATTGAACCATATCCTGGCCGATCCAACGAGTGTTTTCATAAACATGAGACAACACTCTGCGTTGGACCATTTTTCAATTATGGATGCTCCGGTGAATATTTGGAAATGATCTTCTGGATCTTCCACTCCGTCATACGTCTTTATGTGAGATGGCATCTTGATTTTAGTTTGGAAATCATAGTCAGCGATCTGGTTTAGCTAGGTCTTCTTCAGTTCTAGAACCTTGATTGCCATTTGGAGTTCCTTGATGAGTGGAGAGCACCTGATTAATGAAATGCTGCCATGGGAACTGTGCCATCATGTGAGTCATAAACTGAGGCATAAGGTTAAAGCCTTGAAGACTTTCTGCTGGCACAACATAAGGCATTCCCATGGAGGTACTCATAACAGCGCCCCGTGCTAAAGGCAAAGTGGATAATGCTTGTTCCCATGTGGTAGCAACTGGAGGGGGAACGCTTTTAGCCGGGGACTGCCATAGCTGCTCAAAAGTGGTCTCATGCCCAATAGGTGCACTTGCCATGACTGGCTAGGAGGTAAATATAGGAAAAGCGGTCGGGTTAGGCCTCCCATAAGAATAAGGGGTAGTGTTGAAGAGTTGACTTACCGAGCTGGGACCAGCCTCGTGGCCAGATGCCATAGGTCGTGAGTAGCTGAAAGGCTGAGGTGGTGGTCCTGGTGATAGAGACGGCTCTGGTTCATCATATCCAACCTTATTCTGACCCCTTTCTCCCTTTCTTGACTTACGTGTTGGTTGAGGAGGGACCTCAACCGCAAGAAATTCCTAGCAACTCCTTCGGGGGTTAGATCAACATGTTCTGGGGCGCTTGTAGTGCCAATTTGTGGAGAGGGGACTCCAGAACAGGAAGGAGTTGGTGTTTGAAAAAACTCCGGGAATAAGATCCCAGCAGAGGTGTCTCCAGGGTTAGAGAATGGAGTTGTCACAACCGGTGAAGTTGGACTAACGGTAGACGTCAAGGTACGTGGCACTTGATTCACTTCCCTAGGAGATCCGTTTTCCGACATGATGATTTTGAAGATAATGGAGCTACTGGTCTTTTGAGGAGAATAAGCGGCGTAGCCCACCGGTGGACGCCAACTTGTTGCTACAACAAATACAAGACTAAGGATAGTGGACAGGCTGGTTAGGCTAAAGGCTTCAAGGGTTCCGGTTAGTCTAACGCAGGTCATGGGGTCCTCCCACGTTTGCAGCACGTGGGGTTGGATCACTTGTTTATTGTTCACTTTTAATGCTGGATTGAAAGGAATTCAACCCAGAATGTTGTTGTTAGTGTAATTGTAATGTTTGAAGTGAAGAAGAGAAGCAAGCATAAAGCTAGTTCTCAAGTCAAGAGAAAGGAGAAGAATCAGAGAGTTGGTGTAATCTCTGTTGATTCTGGAGTGTGTTGCATGGATGTCAAGGCTGGCATTTATAGAAAATACATGCTCTATAAGAAGAAGCCCTTGACAAAGGATCCAGTGCTACAGTGGAGGATTTATCCATTTAGGGGTTGAAGGCTTCGGACCTGCGGACAAAAGAGAGTTCCATGTGCATATGCTTTCTTTTGCAGCTGAGGGAGAGTTTCACAAGTAATCAGTGAAGTGACTGATTACTGTACACGTTCTTTTTGCTGTTCACCAGAGTTCGCGGGTTTCGAACCCTTTAACCTTTTAACCGTTTAAGCTATTATGTATTTTAGTCATTTTATTGAGGCTTGAACTACCCTCGTCATCAATAATAAAGTTCAAAACTTTCATAGCGGAATGTAAAAAGGAGTTGTTTTTTTTTTACAAACCACAACTACTAAAAAATATGATCAATATGTTTTACAAAGTATTCGAAAGCATGCTTTAACTTCTAATTAAAACATAGTCCAAAATAACTTGTTAATTACATTAATTACAATAAAAATAAGCAAATCACATTGAGGTTTTGCTTCTCATCCTTAACGTTCTTGGATGTATAGTGTACACTAAACATACATTAACAAAGTGAAATAAATACATAAACGTTTTAAACCTGAGAAATACCTGAAAATCTTTGGATTTCATTTGCGGTACCATAGATCTCTATAGGCTATAAGGCTACTACTATAGGCATACATTGGCCCCAAAATCACTCCTTTCGAAAAACCAATAAAGTGTTTCCAAAATATTTTGTGTATATATATTCAAAGTTAAAATCTCTTTGTATTCATTAGGTTTTTCTAATGTGGCTGTGATTATACTAAATACCTGTACATGTACATGATACATCATACATATGTCTAGAAGACCAAAAGTGTAAAGTAAATCCTCTGTGTGTCACTTGGTGTTACTTGAGGTAGTGGTACCGGCGTCAATGAAGTAGTGGTGGGGTGGTTGGAGAAAAACTTGGTGTTACTTGAGACCCAGGTTCGATTCTCACTCTCCCGTTTATTTTATGCGGCATCCAGGTGAAGGACGAATTCGGGTGGCGCCGGTTCGTCTTGGATGGGAGGCTAGGTTTTACCGATTATTCCATTGCCGTGCCTTCAGGCAGGTGGAGGTCGGGTTTCCGCGCATCTGGGAGAGCCAAGGGGCTGGCGGCGGTCGAGTAGTCGACCTTAACCACAACGTCCGGTGTCACGGTGGTTGACACGTCGTTCCTTGTCGTTAAAAAAAAAATCCTCTATGTGAGTTGTTCAAATTGGTAGATACGTCGTTCCTTGCCGTTCAAAAAAAATCCTCTATGTGAGTTGTTCAAATTAGCAACCTTGTATTTGTGTTCTCTTGTAGAAAATGAACTACTTTTGAACTATGGGAAGAAAGTGCTTGCACCATTTATCATTTTTATTTATTTTTTATTTTATTATCATTATTGTTGTTGTTTTTTTGTAAATCATGATTTATCATGCTTATATGTCATACATTGTTTATAATTTGGTCTTTATAATCCAACCATTTAAATTATTGTTATATATTTATTTGTTTGTTTGTTTATGATATGAAAGCCTTAAATTATATTTCTCTTAAACTTTATATGAAGGTGTTCTGATACTTGTTTTTACATGTAAAATCTAAGCTTATACTGAATGTGATTGTCATTTTAAACTTTTATATCTAGTTCATGTCTCTGTTATCAAAGTACCCTCCATCGTCGTCAACAGGGCCGGCCGGCCCAGAGCAAGTGTCAGGTGGACGACCGTTCTGGGCCCAAATCGAAACAGGGCTCGAAAAACTATATATTTTTTATATAATACATATAATTAAAACACTACATCTATAAAGAATAAACGTGCCTTATAACATGTTGGTCTGAGGTTCGAGTCCGGCTGTTGGCAGTAATTTTAGTACTTTTTCTCTCTTATGCTACAATGTGCCTCACTGTTTCTAAATTTTTTTTCTCCTGCCTTGCATTGTGGCACGAGCTTTTGTGAATTGTTGAATTCTGTTTAAGTTCATTTGAATTTATTTATCTATGTCAATATATGGTTTTCGGTTTGCTTTTCAGATGGTTACTTTTATGTCTTATGAACGTATTCTAATTGAATTGCTATGCTTTTTAAAGAAATGGTGTAGATCTGTATGTGGGTTGCGTTATAACATATTGGTCTGAGGTTCGAGTCCGGCTATTGGCAGTTTTTTTAGTAAATTTAGTACTCTTTCTCTCTTATGCTACAATGTGCCTCATTGTTTCTAAATTTCTTTTTTTTATCCTGCCTTACATTGTGTCACGAGCTTTTGTGAATTTTTTATTTTTGTTTAGGTTCATTTGAATTTGTTTATCTATGTCGATATATGGTTTTCGGTTTGCTTTTTCAGATGGCTACTTTTATGTCTTATGAACATATTCTAATTGAATTGCTATGCTTTTTAAAGAAATGGGGTAGATCTGTACGTGGATTCAACTATAGCTTCACTCACTCAGCTAAAAGAACATGTTTCTGATTTTTAAGTTTAGAATACAAATATTCTTAACAGAATTTTGGTTTCATGAGAAGTTTTTAGTTGAGTTCAATAGTTTAACACTTCTTATAAAAGTTTCAATTTTTATTCTCTAATTTATTTTTTCTCAGTACTATCTACTTAGTATTTGTGGGTTGTTTTTGAATCTACATGTGAGAGAACAGAAAGACTTTTGTGCAGCTTCATTTTGAAGTCCTCTAAAAACAGCATAATTGTGTGCAATGCAGCAATGGCTACTTTTAATATATCATTTTGTGTGGTAATAAGATATGTTTTAAAAAAAACAAAAAAAAAACTTAAAGGGCATAGATTTATGAACAAAAACGTTAAAGCCCAAGTGTTTTAGTGTGTAATGGATTAGTGACTTGGCCCAAATCAATAAACAAACGTAATGGATTAATGAAGAGGGTTCAAATATTTTATCTTGCACATGACCAAAAAACAATTGTGATTTTCGGAGATGGCCTGTCATCAACCACTGCTTTGTATTTTGTGTTCAACTTGGTGTCGAATCAATGAACCCGGAGGTGACGTCCCTTGGTGTTATTCGCGTGAGAACAATATTAATCTATTTATGTTGACACAGATTGGGTTGATGTTGTTAGATGAGTGGTGTTGTGAGGTGGGTTTGGTTAGTGTTTGCTCGAGTAAGGGGATTTTCACAATGGCCATATGGTATTGATTCTACTAGCGGTGTGGAGTGTGGACGTTGTGGTTTAACAAGTGGCCAGAAATGGTTGTTTAACCGGTGGCAATTGGCATGAGACAATGTTTTGACTATGATAATTTTTTTAAAATTACAATTAAAAAGAAAGCAATAATAAAATAAAGTTTAAAATTATTAAACTATCATGTGGTCAAAGATATTAGTTTTACCGGTCAGAGATATTTGTAATTGAACAAGATAAAAAAATATTTAGTGGTTTTAAATTGAATAAAAATTCTTTTTACAGCGAGCTTGTATGATTTTTTGCCTTTATTTTATTGTTTCTTGGCAGTCAATTTTGTTTGCTGCTTCTTGCTTCTGAGGTGGTGGTTTCTTTCCTCTCTTTCCCATTACATATGCTACAAATATGTGGCCAGTGATTCCATTTCTATAATTTTTTTCAACGTAACCTAAACTATTTGTATAATATTTCACTAGGTTGGTGATAAATTCGTGTAATATACGAAATTAAATAAAATTAATTTAATAAAAACATGCATATTTATAATGGCTATACCTATTTGCATACTAAAATGCCTATTTGCACACCAAAACCCTAGCTTTATATACGTTGCGTATAGACCTATACACAGCGTATAGCCACCTTTTTCAATTTCAAAGAGAATCTCTGATATGATGTGTTTTGTCCCTTTATATATGCTGCGTATAGGCCTATACGCAGCGTATATAAAGGGTTTTTTTAAGAAACATTGTGATACATTGTTTATTGGTTTAACAAACTTTTATAATAAGTAATTTTTAAAAAATAAATAAAAAACATTGTTAAGTATTTTATCGTATAGTATAATATAGGTCTCGTATACGCTTATTGATGTAGTATCGTATCATATAGTGAAGTATAAATCTCGTATAAGGCCTGCCTGTACGTGTAATATAATATTGTATCCTTTTGAATCGTATAATGTAGTAAAAACATTGTTAGGTATTCTATCGTATAGTATATAATATAGGTCTCGTATAAGTATAGGCCTATAGATGGAGTATTGTATCATATAGTGTAGTATAAATCTCGTATAGGCCTATACATGTAATATAATATTGTATCCTATCGTATCGTATAGTGTAGTATAAATCATGTATAGGCATATACGTGTAGTATGATCTACTATAGGCCTATAAGTGCAATATCGTATAGTATCTTATCATATGGTGTAGTATAAGTCTTGTATGTGTCCCGTATAGGTTTATAGGTCTCGTATAGGCCTATGGATGTAGTATAGGTCCCATGTAGGCCTATGGATGTAGTATAGGTCCCACGTAAGCCTATAGGTGTAGTATAGGTCCCACATAGGACTATATGTGTAATTTAGGTGTCGTATAGGCCTATACTATACGAGACATATACTACACCTATAGGTCTATACGGGTGTTATATCATATCGTATAATATCGTATCGTATAGTGTAGTATAAGTCTCGTATATGCCTACGATACTACATCTATTGTTCTATACGAGCCTATACCACACCTATAGGCCTATACAGGTGTTATATCATATCGTATCGTATATGCCTACGATACTACATCGATAGTTCTATACGAGCCTTATACTATATATATCATTAATGTTGTATAAAAAACTTTGTAAGAAATACTTACTTTTTAAGTTATTTAAAATAAAAAACTTATTTTTTTATAAAACTTTTCTAGAATGATTAATATTGTCTAAACGTTTCTATAAAAATTATAAAAAAAAAAACCTCTTTATATACGTTGCGTATAGACCTATACGCAGCATATAAATAGGGTCACAAACACAATTTTACCCCTGATTTGGGTTGCGTTTAGCCTCCAATTCAGGGATAAAATGGTCTTTTTGACCCTATATAAACGCCGCGTATAGGCCTATGCGCTGCGTAAGGATTTTAACCATGGATTGGGGGCTATACGCAGCCTAAAGCAAGGGTAAAATGGGTTTTTTTGACCCTTTATACATGCTGCGTATAGCTCTATACACAACATATATAAAGGGTGGTTTTTAACCCTAAATCTGTGGTAAAATGGGTTTTTTAACCCTTTACATATGCTATACGCATCATATATAAAGGGTCAAAAACTCATTTTACCCTGCTTTGGGCTCTATATAGCCCCCAATTTAGGGATAAAATGGTCTTTTTAACCTCTTATATACACCGCGTATAGGCCTATAAGCTGCGTAGGTCAAAAATACCATTTTACCCTTGGATTAGGGGCTATACGCAGCCTAAAGCATAGGTAAAATGGTGTTTTTGACCCTTTATATATACTGCGTATAGGTCTATACGGGTTTTTTTAGGAAACAATGATATACATTATTTATTGTTTTAGTAAAGTTCTATTATAAGTACTTAAAAAAACATTTTTAAGTATCGTATAATATAAGTCTAGTATAAACCTCGCATTGGCCTATGGATGTAGTATCATTTCGTATCGTATCGTATGGTGTATAGTATAAGTCTCGTAATGGTATGTGCCTATAGGCCTATATGGGACTTAAACTACACCTATAGGCTTATACGGGTGTTGTATAGTATCATATAGTATCGTATTGCATCGTATCGTATAATATATAGTATAAGTCTCGTATAGGTTCCCTACAGGTTTTGTATGTGCCTATATGCTTATATGGGACCTAAACTACACCTCTAGGCCTATAAATGACTTATGATATACCTATAAGCTTATACGAGTGTTGTATGGTATCCTATAGTATCTTATCATATTGCATCGTACCATATCATATAGTGTATAGTATAAGTCTCGTGTAGGTTCCCTATGGGTCTTGTATATGCCTATAGGCCTACACGAGATCTAAACCACACCTATAGTCATATACTACACCTATAGGCTTATACGAGTGTTATATCGTATCCTATAGTATCGGATTGTATCGTATCGTATCGTATAATGCAGTATATGTCTCGTATAGGTCCCCTATAGGTCTTGTATATGCCCACGATACTAGATCTATAGTTCTACAAACAAGTTTGTAAGAAATAATTACATTTTTTTATTTAAAGTAGAAAACTTATTTTTAATATAACTTAGCTAAAATGATTAATACTGTCTATATGTTTCGAAATAAAAAAAACCATTTATATACGCTGCGTATAGACCTATACGCAGCATATAGACCTATACGCAACGTATATAAACCCTAAAATGTACAAATAGGCACCCAAGGTGTGCAAATAGTTTGGGCTTATAATAAAGAATTACACATTACATTACATGTAATAATAAATCAACTATATTGAATTTTAATATATATAATTATAATCTTGTAACTATAACTATACATTATAAATAAAATATAAATTCTTTTCGAGATATATAAATCTAAAATACATATAAGTATAATTATATTTAATTCTAATAACTTTTATTCTTTATTTTTTATACACAATAAATACACAGTTATTTTTTTATGCTTTTGTCTAATATAATAATATAAATTTTATTGAAATCGGAGTTATATTGAAATAACGTATTTTTTTCGTAAATGGTTTTCTCACAAACTTGTAAAGGTAACTTCGATGGAGTATAGTTACGCATTTCAACTACCTGACAACGTTAAAAAGTAGACATGTTCTTTTTTGTTTTTTTTTTTTTTTGTATTTTACGTTGATGTTTAGAATACAATTTTTGTTACGTGATTAAGATTGTTAATATCTTTTTTGTATTTACAAAACTTAAAAATGATTGAGTGAAGAGTGATATTCCATGGTGTATCTTTAAAAATATTTTAACATTCAATGAAAAAATCATTCATATATGTTAATGTTTGTATATATGTTGGATCTTTTATGTAATAAGCCAAGGGCTTGTAGTCAACAGGATCAGATGGTTTGGTAAGGTCTTCCCCTAATGTAATTGAATGTTCAAGGTCCCATGAAAAACCATAGACATGAATGTAGATTTAATAATAGGATTAGATGGGATGTAAGTTAGTCATTAAAAAGATATCGTTAGCTATGTTCTTGCTATTATTATTTAATAAAACCTAGCATTTCCAGAGCCACCAATTTATAACACGGTCCATTAACACAACATGACTTGACACGACCTCTTATCTAACAACATTTTCACCGTGGTATTAAGAGTTCACAATTATAAATGGACCGAAGATGTGAACTATCCGATCAAGATTTGCGTTTTATGAGGTGGGGTTTTTTAAACCGTATAATCAACAATAGTGTTGTTTAGGACCAGCAATTTTAACATGGTGCGTTAACACAACATAATTTAACACAACTCGTTATCTACAATGGCAATATATCGCTCGGCGCGTAAAAATATGTATTGTTATAGGTTATGAGTAGTAAACATGAAATGCAAATATTATCAAATGATATATAGTTAATTAGCTAGTTATAATTAAACATGACAAATTAAAAACACATGGAAAGTACCAAAATATTGAATACAAAACATTGTCAATGGGCAATGGTCATTTGGGTCAGAGATTCGATGATTAATCTTGAATCAACCCTTCTTTGGATACTTATTTTCTGCTACATATTTATTTTACTTTATTATCTAAAAATAAACAATATTTTCTTTTAATTTCTGACAACATTTGATCGTATTTATATTTTTGTTTCCCATGCATGACTTGTTTAAGTTGTATGGCACTTACATTACTTTCATCATCCGTTTGCATATTTGCATGTACGACCGACTGCTCGAAATTTTAAAAAAGGAAAGTAGAATTGACCAAATGTTGCCTTTTATCAAAACATATTTGAGTTCTTTTCTTTTTTCCTTGAGCTTTAACTTTTTATTTACATACTAAAATTCAATACTTTTTTTACAAAGTTATATGTAAATGCTATTATTAATTTTAGACACTTAACCAGTCTAACATGTTCCTATAAAAGGATTAAACTTACTAACACTAACGTACATAATATAGATTCTTCTACTCATTTTTAGCATTTTTATATTTTTCTTGAAACGTAAGCTTTATTAGAAACAACAACCCATAAAACGGGACGGCCAAACCATTACAAACTACATAATTACAGAGTTACACCACTCGGTCCATGACACAGACCTAGATATTAACTTATTACTAATCCAAAGATACCCAATCGCTTTCATCACTCTAATAATTTCTTCAACCCTCACTTGTTTGTTTTCAAACTTGAACCCATTCCTAGCACGCCAAATACTCCAACAACCATTTCATCACTATCCCATAAAACGCCTCTTTAGCCAACCCATTTAAACCGACAAAGTTATGAAGCTCCATAAGGTCCCTAAACGAGAAAGTGAAAAACGGAGCCGCCTTACACCAATTGCTCACATGCTACCAAACGACAGAAGCGACCATGCAAGACGTGAAAATATGATCCGCTGTTTTGTCTCCGGACTCACATAAAGGACAGCTCACACTTTTAACATCAATATTGCGGTTTCTAACCGCAACTCTCGTTGGAATTTTCTCCATTTCAGACCTCAAAGCGAACACATTACACTTCAAAGGAATCCACTTGCACCACTTCATAACGTAGTTGTTACTATAGTATCCACTTAGCATTTTTACTTAAGAAAAGGTTATTCTCCAAGTAATATAATTACATATTCTATTTAAGTTAAGCAACATCTATATGATATTATTGTCATCTTTATACTCCATATATATGTGACAAATTTTAGTGATTAACTATATTCAAACATATGCTAACTTTTATTGATAATTATATATAGAATATTTCAAGTCAAAGCAAGTGTTTAGGCTGCAGCCTTGGACGACAAGCAGCATCACCATGCACCACCCACCTTGAGAATTGCGTGTTTTTTATGTAAAGAAGCTATAGAATATTCATCAAACAACGCAAACACATGAGGGGGTTGATGATCTCTACATACAATGTGTGTGCATCAATCAATATATTCATCAGAAACTAGGTTTTGTCTCTAAAGCACAAGTAGACACGTGGTCGATTTGACATACCGAGGCTCATGCATGATATGCGGTATGCCTTTTGTGTACTTGTTACTCTAATAAAATATATCGTTTATTTACTATTCTTGTAATATTTCGTGTTGTTAAAATAATCTGAATTCGAATGGGTGTTGAAGTTCTAATTCGAATTCGATTCAAATCTGATTTCTGTTTTAAAATTTTCAAATATAGATAACCGTACTCGAATAACCCAAATACACCAAAAACCGACTTAAATAGATAACAAGATACTATCTTAACATATAGAGTAGAAATCACAATAACGCATTAAGATAAAGAACCTACTTGTTTAAAGAAAAATGTAATTATTCTAGGCCCTAAGGTCAGGGTCAGACATGAGAATTCAGATGTCATGTCTTAGTTCGGCCATAACGATATAGATGATATAAACTTTTTAAACAACGATTAAAGTTATAGCAATAAACATTGCAATTACCATAATCACAAAATCATAGGATTTAAATGGGTGAATAACATATCGTAATAGGCTAATAGCTAATAGATGATTCGTGAAGCTCTCCTTGCATTCATGACCATTGTTCAACTCCTTTTCTCTTTTTACGTTTTTGACCTCCGGATGCTTGTTTGGGTGCCATTATTTCTTAAATTAATAGGCCAACAAGTAACGATTAACAAGGTTAAGGAATTTATCAATTAATAAAGTCTAACAAGTCTAATTCAATCAACAAAGCCCCCCCAATTTCTAACAAAGTTTATAACAATTAACATGTAACAATTGCCCTATTAGGTCTTAACATTCACCTAATTCTAACAAATAACACCCAAATAAGGGCTAAAATTGTAAAAAGTTAAAAAAACACACACACACATACAACATACCTGATCACTTCAGAGGCGGCATAGCCTTACGAGTTGTGTGGTGGTGAGTGGTGACTGGCGGTGGTGGAGAGTGCTTAATTAAAGAACGTCGACGATCAGACTTCAGACCTTGCCGCTTGCGTTGTTTGATGTTTGCTGCTCAATGAGTCATTGTTATTGTTTTATTTTTGTTGTTGTTATTGTTTTATTTTTGTTGTTGTTGTGATTATTATTTTGAAAAGAAAACGGGTATTGAGCTAATACTTAATGGGCTTAAGTTATAAATTTTCTTTCCCCGGATTAAACGTTTGCTCTGACCGGTGTTCCTTCCTACCCACACATTTTTTTTGACAGGTGAATTTCACAACAGACGGCTAATTCACACCCGCAAGACGCAACCCGCCACCACTCATACCAGGACTATGTTGTCTTAACCGGGCCCACGCCTAGTCGAGAGGGGCGTTACGTTGTCCCCGAGAAATTTACAGCCCCCTGCCACATGACAGGAGTTGCACCCTCCACAAGAGCCGATCCTCTGGAGTAAATACACTGTAGTAGAAAACTCGGATGGGATCAAGGATCGAACCGAAGTCCTTCCCCATCATTTCCAATGCATCAACCAGCTTCTGTAAACCTTTCAACTAATTCTCTTATTCTCACATACCAAATGACGTACTATTATCTATAGATTTATAAAAATAAACCTTTCAACTAATTCTCACAATACCAAATGATGTACAATTATGGCATGCAACGATGAAGTTGTTTTGATCTTGGAGACCAAACGAAACCCGGCTATATGGAAGAATTTTGATCTCTGTCTAATGTCCGATCGCCACGAGATGGCTAGATGCAAAGGTTGCGGAAAATTTATGAAGGCCGCCGCCAACTCAACCCTAAAAAAACACATTGAGCGGCATTGCCCAATGACGAAGGCAAAGAAAGATGAGACAGGAGAAGGATCCGGTTCTTCAAATGTTTAATGTAACCCATTTGGTTTGGTATTTTTAATAAAGTTTGTGTAATGTTTCTTTCTATTGTGTTTAAATTTTAGTGTGTTTATTATGTTTGATTTTTATTATTAGTTACATAGATAAATAAAAATAGTTACATTAAAAACATTAATTGGTTACAATAAATAAAAAACATTAACCGGTTACAATAAATAAAAAACATTAATCGGTTACAATAAATAAAAATAAATTAACCGGTTACAAAAAAAAATAAAAATTTACTTAAAACCGGTTCCAGACGGTTTATTTCTTTGATCGTTTACTAGCGGCAGGTGCAACACTTTCCGATGAGTTTCTTTTAGGTGCGGGTACCTCGATACAATCGTCGTCCGAATCGTTAGTCTCCACTTCTTCGTCCTCCTCTTTGTCAACAATTTTATGCTCTAAATCAACTTCATCTTCTAGACTAGTTTTATGTTGAACACGATCAACAGCATCCAAATGGTCCTTTAAGCATATTGCCATCTCTAGCGATTCCGGGGTTAGTCTTGTTCTTCTAATTGACAAAACTCTGCCACTAAGAGAAAACACAATTTCCGAAGCTACCGTGGAAGCTTTGACCGTTAGTATATCACGAGCCATGGCGGCTAGAATCGGGTATTCGGATTCTTTCGATTTCCATCATGCCAAAATATCAAACTTCCTATACTCCTTGGTGGTCATAGTAAGCGAATACTGATTTTTTTTATATCTCCCAAGTTCACTTGTTGGTTCACTACACCTTTGTTGTCTAGCCGTCTCGTCTCTAACGACATTCAATATGGTTATAAGTGGATCCCCGCTTGTTTCATCGTTAGAGGCCGTGGACCGAGACTCAAACAAATTTGTATGATTTTTTTCACCATATTTTTTTAAATAATAATCATAAAGTTTGGCAATACACTCATTGAATATTTTTTTTGTTTTTGCTTTTAAAGTTGGATTCTCCTCATGCATATCCAACTTGTCATAAATTTCATCAATTAAAGCTTCAACACCCGGTACGTTTAAAGCTAGATTTAAAGCGGCGGCACATATAAAAACGGATGGTAATTCTAAAATATATTTTTAAAATTTTTCAATCATTGGTCTCATCATATTCCTTAACATGTCACTAGAATTTTCAAACTTTTTAAAATTAGTTGTTATTAAATACAATTGGTCCACAACTTTAGAACTAGTAGGATAATAAACACCAGAAATCAAAGTCATTGAAGTTTTAAACTTGTAAAAAAGTACTTAGGTTATGAATATTTTCCCAAGCCGTGTCGGGAAAGGGGACGACTAGGTACTCATCACTTAAAGTTGTATGAAATGATTTTAAAGTGCCCATTTGCTTTAAAGCCATTTCAAACATATGACAAGTTGAATTCCAACGAGTAGGTATATCCCAATTTGGTCCAATAATTTTTTGGTTTACATCTTTACAAAGTTTTTTATATTCTTGATATCTTTCTTTTCCACTTTTGAAAACATCTTGGAGCATAGCCCTAAACGCTATAATAAAATCCGATACGAATTTATCTTTTAAACCGGTTTGCACTACGAAGTTAATAATATGTGCAACACATCGTGTGTGGAAAAAAACAACATCAACTATTGGTTTGTACTTCAATTTTAATTTTTCAATCGCCGTTGTGTTGTTTAAAGCGTTATCAAACGATATTGAAAAAATTTTATCTTCTAAACCATATTTAATTATTGTGCCATTTATAATTTTATAAATATCTTCTCCCGTATGAGGAGAAGGAAACTCGTCAAACGCAATCGTACGCTTCATCATTTGCCATGTATCGGGATCAACCCAATGAGCGGTGACACATATGTACGATTCCGGTAAACCATGAGGAGCCGACCACGCATCACTAATTAGGTTTACACTAGTTTTTTAATTTAAAAAAAACAATTAAATCTTTTTTGGCATTTTCCCATAAACTTAAACAATGACGTTTTAAAGTGCGACGACTTACATGTTTATAGCGATGTTGTAGCGTCTCCCGAATAAGCTTAGTAAGATCGGGGTCGTCGAAGTGTCCAAACGGCAATGCTTTTTGTATCACCAACTTCGTCATCAGATCGCGAGCTAATTTTTGTTCATAACGAAAAATGGTACCATCTTTGGATAGTGGAACTTGACCGGATGTCATTTCCTTTAAACCTTTACAATACTTTTTGATATGTTTTGTTAACGTTGAGTTTGATTCCTTGCCTAATAACGACCCACAATGTTTACATTGAGCTTTTTGCGAGCCGTCACTCATCTCGACCAACTCCCAATTGCTCCAACTTCCATATTGCGATTATGAGACAATGTTCCAACCACATACGGAACCGTTTGATCTTGAGGAACATTGTTAACGGATTGGGAATTTGCGTTTTTTGAACTCTTTGAGGCCATTTGTTGAATAGTATGTGAAAAAGAACAAGAAAGAAATATAACAAGAAGAATAGATATGAGAAATTGTGTGCTAAACAATAGATTTCTAAACACTATATATAGAATCGGTTCCAACGGTCAGGAACCGGGTCCAACGGTCAGAATTGCATTAAATGCTACTGGGAACCGGTTCCAACGGTAACATTGTAACGGCTATATTCGGTTCCTACTAGAACTACATTACCGGGTACGGGTAGAACCGGGTACTGGTGGAACCGGGTACGGGTAGTAACCGGGTACGGTTAGGAACCGGGTACGACCTGATTCAAATGGTAAAATTGTGTGGAACCGGGTTGGAACCAACGGGTATTTTGAACCCGGACCCGGTTCTACTTAATGTCGGGTAGGAACTGGAACCGGGTCCAGTTCGGTTCTACCGGGTCGGGTTCGGAACCGGTTTTTATGCCATCTCTACAATTATCTATAGATTTATAAAATATAAAAAAAATATATATTGTCCACTGCCTTACACTCATGCTCTCATAAATAGTTATCATTTGACATTAACAGGATAAGTAATTATAACAGAATTATTTTTTTAGTTTAATATGAATATTGCATGCACGGTAGAAATGTAACTTTCTTAAGCTAATATCCTTTATGTTTTTAGATAACCAGTAAGAACTAAGAGATTCACTATGTAACTTAAAATTGTATTTATTAGATCCAACTGAAAGCCAATACATAACATGATATATATCTAACACCCTAATTAACAAAATGTTATAATACCCCTAAACTAATATTATCTCTGAACAAGATCTGCGGGTAAAAAATAATTTATCAATTTGCCTAACGTATTTTTTTCTTGTCTTTCAACGAGGTTTAGTAGTCTTAAGAGATATACAAAATGATACCAGTAGCCCAGGCCCACGTAATGAGCTGGGCTCAGCAGTTCGGGCCTCACAGCCATCAATCAGGCCCACCAAGAACAAAAGGAAGTCCATGCGATTTGAAGATTGAAGTTGTTGGATTCGTTCCTATTTTCCTACATGAAGTTTTACCTGTTACTTTTCCCATCAATCACCTCTTGGGTACATGGCCAAAATTTGTTCGTGCCCTCGAATTACATATCGGTCCATCCAATTTCGAAAACCATCAAGCGGTTTTGTTTAAGCTTAAACAAACAACTACGTCCAAGCCTACCAAGCCGAGTTTGAGCGACTCAGCAATTTCGTCACTGATCTCACCCCTCGTGCCCTTCTCAATTGCTTTATTTCCAGTTTAAAACCTAATATTCAAGCCGAGATAAGTATCTAAAACCCTACTACTCTTAACCAAGCCTATGGCTTAGACAAAAAGATTAAAAGACAATCTCTCTGGGTTAAGTATCTAAAACCCGACTACTCGTAAAAAGGCCACATCAGCAAAAACTAACTGGGTTACGGTTCAGTTAGTTAGAAAGTGTTATCGGCCAATAATTTGAAAGTTGGAAGTGCGTACAAATCGAAAGTTGTGAGTGTTATCGGCCAATTGGTGAAAGTTGAGGTTATTTAAATCTAATATCGCTTAACTAAAATATTTTCCTCATTCTCGAACTTGGTCTCACATTAACCAACAAAGTAATTTCTTCTTCCTTTCTTGGTCTTGTGCTTTCAACCAACATGGCAGCAAGGATGCCGCCTTTTACGTTCCAACCGTCGAAACCTCCCAAAAATTCTACTAAAAGCCATCAAGTAAAACCCTTTCTAATCCATTGCAAATCCAAGGGGGCCCTTGTTTTTCCTTCCATCGATTAACCCAAATAAACAGCCCACAAATTGAACGTTGGCCTCCAAGTCTAGTTTCCAAGATGTCAAACCCACTTATTCCACTTTGACTCTTCACTGTATTCAAATTTAGTGTCTTTTTATTCCAACTAAGGCTAAAGGGTTGGGGGGTCATGGTTGGGACATGATTCGTCATGTAGGAACATGAATAGAAGACTACACCACCCCCTTGCATGATCCACCATGGTTCCCATGGATTAATCCATGGCAACCATGGTCCTCGTTTCCATTTTTCAAGATTTCATTTCCTATATCTTTAGACAAAATAAATAAGTGGATAGTGGTTTGGGTCATGACTACACCCTTTGGGTAGTGTTTTTGAATGGTGGATTAGAGGTGGGTGACATGGTGCTAACGTGGAGGGTCATGATGGTCATGAGGCTCCTGATACCCTATAGCCTAATGGCCTGTCTAATCTCCTGCATTCCAAATCTCTTGAAAAAAGCTATTGATATGAACCAATAGGATTTGATAGATAATAACCCGTTGAGTGGGTAAATTTTAGAAAAATTAGTAAGAAACCAGATTTGAGATAACTCTCTTTTTTATATTCTTCATCCATAATCCATTCTAATAACAACTCATTCCTATTTAAAGAGAAAAAAAAAAGCAATTCAAACTAACACCCACTATCTCCTAATATTACGTGACATGAGAATATGGGTAACCCCACTCTCTTCTCTTTATTTCCTAACAAACTACCTAACAAAACATAAAAAGTAAATAAATAAATAACAAAAGGAAATAAATCATGTTGCATGTTGAACACCACGTTGGCACACATTAGGAGGTATCTAAGATTCCATATCAATTGACGCAAACAAATGCAAAAATAAATTGAATTGACTGGTTTGCTTCTCTATATTCAGAATTACACAAAAAAGTTTATGTGATGTTTACCATTAGATCTTGAACTTTTGAGTCTTAATCGTCACCAAAATCATCAAGATCATGTATATTATGGATGCAGACAACAGGAAATCATTAACTAAGGTGATCGGAGATTAGCAACGGCATAAAAAGGTGATTGTGGATTCGATAAATCAGAAATTAAATCACTTCGTATAATTTATTTTCATTGTATACTAACGTTGAATCCTTCACAAACAAAGAAGATGAAGCCGATGATAATGTGGTTGACCAGATTTGAAGAGGATAGGGTTGAGAAGATGGAATGGCTAAGGATATGTGAAACACGCACTATGACAAAGAAAAAAAAATAGATCTCTAATGAGCGATGCGAGAAGGAACGAGGTTATGGTATTGACTTAGGATATTATTAGGTGATAACATAATTTAGGAAACGTATTAAATAGTGGGTCAAATTAAAAAGTCTATTAGGTTATTGAGGGTGTGAAAAAAAGCAGGAAGTAACCAACGGGGTGCAACCATGGAGTCAGTGGCGCAACTTAGTGGGAACCGGGGGTCCCCCCCCCTCCCCAAGTGTCGGTTAGAGGTATACAATTTCTGAAATTTTTGTCCAAAAATTTTAAAATTATATGGGATCTTCCATCAATTATTTTGCCTAAATTTTATACAATATGTAAATTGGGTCCCATAACTTTCGTCCTTCAAAACTACTGGTTAAGCTCCACCACTACATGAATTGCCACGTATCACCTATTGGTTTGATGTTCCTCCGTTAAGAAAAAGTAATTGATTTGTCCCCTTGTATCCAAAACAAACAATGAAGCCATAAATAATGATTGGAGCCGTTGAACGGTCAAATCTAAAACAAAACTTCAAACAATGCAGCGATTCATCATAGACATCTCCATACCCCACTATCGTGGAAACATTTCATATTTCAAGGCCAATAATGTAAGAGGAGAAATAGGCAATAATGTAAGAGGAGAAATATGCCAATAATGTAAGAGGGGTGTATTTGTATGTCGTTTATCTTATATTGTTTTTTGCTTAATTATAAGAAAGGTTGCATTTGTATGTTGTTTATCTTATATTGTTTTTTGCTTAATAATAAGAAAGGATTGTATTTGTATGTCGTTTATCATATATTATCTATTAAATCATGATTTCTGAAATTCTAACACTTTATCTATTCATCATTTCTGTTTTTTAATATCCGTAACTATTCATCACACTTTACTTTAGAAATAATGGATTTTAATAATCTCAATTGTTAGCTGTTGACCGGCAACAGTTTCAACTTAAAAAATAACCAATGGTGTCATTTGTTGGAAAATTAGTGAATGGATATCTAGTTAATTTATAATTAAGTGAAATTATAATTACTAGGTAAACTTTTCATATAGAATTTTAACGATGACATTTGATGAGTTTTAATAGAGTTAAAGTCTATGATTATGGCGACTCTTAACTCTTCATACGGTGAAACTCTTTATGACATTTGATGAGTTTTATTAGAGTTTAAGTACTTAATTATTGAGACTCTTAACTCTATAAAAAAAGACTCTTGGATATTTAGAACAAAGTGTCTCATCTGAAAAGTACACTAGAGAAATACAAGAAAAATCATACAAGAAAAATTCATGAATACATGAAGAGTTCTTAGAAAAGATAAAACACTTGAAGACCCATCTGTTGGGCACTTAAAGAGATATGTTTCTCTATACGATTTCGGTCGCCTTCGTATCATAATTTTCCACGAGTTCTAACACTATACATTGCAAACAGACGACTAAGTGGAGGACACAAAGGTCGCAGTGCATAATGGAGATGTGTTTGCCTTAAATGATACGCGTATCTTACAAAGACATATGTTATAACCAGAATCAGATGGCCACTGAGGTTATAGTCTTAGAAGTTGACAATAGGCAAAATTAACTTACGAGTTAAGAACACATCATGACAACTGATCTCAAATACGCAAAGTTATTTGTTAATGTTATGGATCCAACAACCTGAGGGTTTATTAGAGATCAAATTGTGGAATGAGACTAAAGCCCATGAAAAAAGGGTATGTGAAGGACACCTAACTTAGTTGACTTGAGATCCCAAGATCTAAGTTCAATAGGACAACTAACTCATATGCCTAAGGGTGGTCACTGTGGGGGCATAAATGATATGCATAAGCTAGCAGATATGGTTATACATACCCCGAAAGTATAAAAGGGTGTTTAAATACGTCCTAGTCTATTCCGATGATATTCAGTGACAAAGAGTGAGGCTAAGCATAATATGTGGAAAATGATTTGGATAAATCACGATAACCACAATGTTTTAATGATCCAAGGAGAATCACCTATGTTCGAGAGAAGTGTGGTTGCTTCGAATGGAATTGAGGGCACAATTCCTAGAGCTCTCGCAGAACCAGGAAAGTGTTCCACTACCATTATTGGACACGACTATGAGGAGATGACCCGACTAGGGAGAGTCTTGTGTGAAGTGTATTGTCGTCTACACAAACGGCAGACGAGTTCAAAGACATCGAGTTCAAAGACATTGAGTTCTACCCAGAGCTAGCGGGCTAAGTGCATTTCATGAGCGAAGGTTCAAAGGGTAACACCTACCTATCGTATGCAAAACTCAACTGTCGAGGTTCCATTGGAAATTTTATGTATTTTGAACGATCTCCATTCATGTGGGGGATTGTTGGAAAATTAGTGAACGGATATCTAGTTAATTTATAATTAAGTGAAATTATAATTACTAGGTAAACTCTTCATATGGTAAAACTCTTAAGTAGAGTTTTAATGATGACATTTGATGAGTTCTAATAGAGTTTAAGTCTATGATTATGGTGACTCTTAACTCTTCATATGGTGAAACTCTTGATAACATTTAATGAGTTTTATTAGAGTTTAAGTACTTAATTATTGAGACTCCTAACTCTATAAAAAAGACTCTTGGATATTTAGAACAAAGTGTCTCATATGAAAAGTACACTAGAGAAATACAAGAGAAATCATACAAGAAAAATTTATGAATACATGAAGAGTTCTTAGAAAAGATGAAACACTTGAAGACCCATCTTTTGGGTACTTAGAGAGATATGTTTCTCTATACGATTTCGGTCGCCTTCGTATCATAATTTTCTACAAGTTCTAACACTATAATTTTATCCGGTGTAACCTCGGGCGCGTGGCCATATCCGGTAGTACATACTGCTTCGGCTGTTGCACCCTGTGAAACAGTCGCGTCGTCATTAGTAGAGGCGCAAAATCTGTTTTAAGGGAAGCGTGTTGAACACGTGCCTCAACCAAAACTGTCAACAATTTTTGTTTGTTTTGTAGCGGAGTTTCGAACAAGAAGGTGCGGTTGAAGTTTTCCAAAGACGTCGACTTAAATCAAGATTGGTACAATGTATTTGTATTTCATTTATTTTCATATAGTTTTGTAATCGGATTGTACTATCATATTTCCTCTGAATAACGAGAGTCTCGTTATTATATATTTCGCAATATAATTTTAATAAAAAGTGAACCTAGTTCCTACAACATTTTCACATATTGTAAACCAATTGACTTTTACTAACATAACCTTAATTTCTTTTTGTCCAAAGAAAAAAATAGACAAATAGAAATTAAGGTCCTGTTAATGAAAGGTCCATTGATTTACAATATGTGAAAAGATGAAACAACCACTGATTATTTTTTAAGTTAAAATTGTTACCGACCAAGAGCTAATAGTTGAAATTATTAAAATTCATTATTCCTTTACTTTATTCATCACTTATCTACTTTAATATTTGTAGCTATTCATCATAATTTATCTTTAGTCATATATTAATATCATATAACATAATACTTGTTTTCATAATAAATTAAGATAGCTTAAAAAATAAAGTACAAGACGACTTAACTCTTTGAAGGGCTTGTATTATTTTCAGAGTAAATTGTCAAAATTATCCATAAAGTTTGGGTATGTTTGTCAGTTTCATTCAAAACAAATTTTTTTGTACTAAATAGTCCTTTATTTTTCAGATTTATTGTCATTTTCATCCAAAAGTCTATTTTGTTTTATTTTTCTGTCAAATATTTGGATGAAAATGGCAAAAAATACCAAATCTCAGGGACGATTTTGGCCAAAAAGTTAGACGTTTAGATGAATGTCACACCCCGACCCGTAGCGGAATAAAAGACGGAGCATGATTGGGTTATCACCAAAGCTCATGATATTTACTAAGAAGTTTCATATTTATTAAATTCAAATTACAATTTAAATATCCAACAAACAAAATTCATACAAATACAATAAAAATCTAAATGTTTGTTCCAACACAATAACTTGTTTATTCTTCTAGGCCATCCTAAGTGTTTCTTTCCTCAACTTGATCACCTGTATCATGTGTAAACGGAGGAGATTTTGGGTCAACAAAAGTTGGCGAGTGAACCTTGTTAAAAATTTTAAATAATTGCTTATTTTGTTTATTAAAGAAAATTGTGCATAAATCACATGTGAGCAAATATATATATGTAACCAATCACAAACCACATTGAATGAATATATGACATGAATAATAATGTGTCTGAGATCAAGGCTCAATCAAACGGAGCCGATCTAATGAGGCACCTGATGCTCAACCCGTATCCCACGAGGAACTGATGGGCCTAATGAAATGAGTGCACTGAAATGA
This sequence comes from Scalesia atractyloides, assembly GCA_947069175.1. Classification (NCBI taxonomy): domain Eukaryota; kingdom Viridiplantae; phylum Streptophyta; class Magnoliopsida; order Asterales; family Asteraceae; genus Scalesia; species Scalesia atractyloides. Next base: position 23,849,712 of record CAMTDV010000014.1, on the reverse strand, counting down.
TAAATTTAATCCACATATAAACCACACAACAACCAATTCACATTTGGTCACAAAATGATACAAGCACAAGTGTTTAAATAAAATAAAGGAATGGTACCACACATGATACACCCCAAAACGTGATTAAAACAGGGAATTTGTAGAGATTCACTCACAGTGGGTGCGTTCCTTGCTTGATAATGAAAGCGCACGAGTTGCGACGAAAGAATACTAACCTAAAATAAGATAGTGAATTCGTTATTGTTTATGGATTACGTTAGTGGATGATATAGATTTTTAGGGATCGCTCTAATTATACGTTCATATGATTTCGATTTGCAAATAACAATATACATTCAGGATGCAAGGTATTAATACTTGTTTTACTAATGAGATTTCCTATTGGTATTAGTTATAGAAATACTATTAATGAAATAGTTTAACAAAGTTATTTAGGTTGATAATAACAAGACTTACAAAAATAATAATGGAATTAGCACCATGAATGGAATTAATACGAATATTATTATTATAAATAATAAGTTTTAATAACACTAGTATTAATTCTTATCAAAAGTAGTTACTGATTCTGTATGATAAGTAATAACAATACTTTAGTTAATCGAATTAAATATATATGCATGTTTTCAAGGTTTACTTGGGTTGGCCCAAAAAGGAGACCCGACCCAACAGCAAAACAATAAAAAAGTATTGGCCCACACAGAAGTCGGCCCAACAGGCCAAACAATAACAGAAACAACAGAAGCAACAAAATCGGAGGGAGCCAAGGGTCGAACCCGGGCGTTACGACTAAACAACCAACACCGGCTGAGCTTACCCGGCTTTGGTGTTTGTTTTCAGGTTTCAATTGTTTTAAACAGTTATTGCCTCGTCTTCTTCATTGTTTTTTTTTTTAAATTAACTTACAGTTATGTTTATATGTATATATATATCGTACAAATGCATTTCATAACAACTTAGCGACTGAAAACCGTAAAACATGAATTTGTTGGGTGATAATCAAAGGTAGTTCGCTGTAGTGCACACAATTAATAAGACGAAAAGAAATACGGAGCCGAAGGTGTTGAACGGTCTTCCGGCGATGTCCGTTTGTCTTCTAAGAAAACGTCTTCGACTCCGGCGAAGCCTCCTGTTTCTCCGGCGACTGGCAGAGGTGGCGTCGAGTAGAGAAGGTGTTTGCGTGTGAGAGAAAGTGTCGAGGATGAGGGTGTGAAATTGAGGTGTTGTGGTGACGGGTATTTATAATCGTTTCGGAACGAATCGGGTCACAATGTTTGTCCGAGTTCTTGATTGAGTTTAACCATGGAAGGACAAAAGTCTCGAAAAATCAGTTGAATTATACATGGAAAGGACAGCGGTGAAACAGTTGGGTGTTCAACGTTTCTGTTTTGGCGGCATAGGGAGAGATCCGTTTGAAATCCGGTTTGTATATATATGTAAAACATTCCTAATTTAGACAATAATGTGATATAGTGGAATGGTTGGTGTTGTTGTTTCATACATGCGAGACCCGGGTTCGACTCCCGCGGTCCGCATGTTTTGTTTTTTTAATTGTTTTTGTTTATTAAAGTTTCATTAATTACACAATAACCCCTAGACTATGACTAACGTAACTAACCTCATTAATTAACTAGATTAGTTATATTAGTTTGATTGATAAAAGAGGCGGGTTTTCGAAACCCGATTTACACAAATGTTACAGTATCCCCTACTTTTAGAAATTTCGTCCCGAAATTTAAGTAGTGGTTGCAACTGGAAAGAGATGCGGGTATTTCTCGCGCATTGAGTCTTCACGTTCCCAAGTAAACTCGGGTCCTCGTTTTAACTCCCAACGCACCCTGACGATTGGAATACGACTTCGCCTTAAACGCTTCTCACCGAAATCCATGATTTCCACTGGTCTTTCAACGAAGTGTATCGATTCATCGACCTGAATGTCTTCTAGAGGAATATGGAGGTTTTCGTCGGCGAGGCACTTTTTCAAGTTTGATACGTGGAATGTGGGATGAATTCTGTTAAGCTCTTCTGGTAGGTCAAGCTTGTATGCTACAGGACCTACTCTTTCGAGTATCTTGAAAGGTCCTACGTAGCGTGGTGCTAGCTTGCCCTTCTGGCCAAAACGAACCACTCCCTTCCACGGTGATACTTTTAAAAGTACTTGATCACCAATGTCAAACTCCAAGGGCTTTCGTCGTTTGTCAGCATAACTCTTTTGACGACTTTGAGCCGCTAGAAGATTGTTTCGTATTTGAATGATTTTGTCGGTTGTTTCTTGAATCAATTCAGGTCCGGTGATTTGCGCTTCACCAATTCCGTGCCAACATACTGGAGATCGGCATTTACGACCATATAAAGCTTCGAAAGGAGCCATGCCGATACTTGAATGATAGCTATTGTTGTACGAAAACCCGACTAATGGTAGATGAGCGTCCCAGTTCCCTTTGAAGTCTATGACACATGCTCGAAGCATGTCTTCAAGGGTTTGGATGGTGCGTTCAGATTGACCATCAGTTTGAGGGTGAAAGGCGGTACTAAGGTCTAACCATGTACCCAAAGCGGTTTGTACGGCTTGCCATGTTTGTGAAGTGAAACGATCATCACGGTCTGAAATGATGCTTAACGGTACACCATGACGGCTTACGATCTCGTTGATGTAGATACGAGCTAACTTCTCGTTCTTGAAGTCCTCGCGAATCGGAATGAAGTGAGATGATTTTGTGAGACGATCGATTATTACCCATATGGTGTCATACCCACTGGAGGTGCGAGGTAACCCGGTAATGAAGTCCATGGTTATGTTTTCCCACTTCCATGCAGGTATTTCAGGTTGGACTAGGAGTCCCGAAGGTCTTTGATGTTCAGCTTTCACTTTGGAACATGTAAGGCACTTGGAAACAAAAACAGCGATATCCTTTTTCATGCCAGGCCACCAGTAGGTGTATCATAGGTCGTGATACATCTTATCGGCTCCTGGGTGTACAAAGTATCGTGTTTTGTGTGCCTCATTCATGAGGAAATCACGAAGGTTGTCGCGATCGGGAATCCATATGCGGTTTAAATAATATAGAATACTGTCGGATTTGGTTTCAATTTTGAGTTCAGCTCCACAAGACAGCTCATCGCGTACGACATTTTCCGTTACAGAGATGTGTTGAGATACCCGGATTCGATCTTTGATATCGGTTATGATTTGTGAACATAGAAGACGAATAGAGTTCGCATATCCCTTTCGACTGAGCGCATCGGCCACCACGTTTGCCTTGCCAGGATGGTACCGAATCTCGCAGTCGTAATCGTTGAGAAGTTCGACCCATCTTCGGTGCCTTCAACTCTTTTTGGTTGAAGATATGTTGGAGACTCTTGTGGTCAGTGTATATTTCACACTTGGTACCGTAAAGATAATGTCTCCATATCTTGAGAGCGAACACAACGGCTCCAAGTTCCAGGTCGTGGGTGGTGTAATTTTTCTCATGAACTTTGAGTTGCCTAGAGGCATAGGTTATTACTTTCCACTTTCCATCAATACACAGCCTAGGCATTGCCCTGATACGTCGCAATAAACCACAAAGTCATCGCAACCCTCAGGGAGTGTAAGGATAGGTGCGTCACAAAGCCTTTGCTTTAAAGTTTGGAAGGCCTCTTCTGTCACACCCCGACCCGCAGCGGAATAAGAGTCGGGGCATAATTGGGTTATCACCAAAGCTCATGATGTTTACTAAAATGTTTCATATTTATTAAATTCAAATTACATCTTAAATATCCAAATCAAAATTCATACAATTACAAGGAAATGAAACTTGTAAATAATCCAAAGCTTAAACTGGTTTATTCTTCTAGGCTTTCCTATGTGTTTCTTGCCTCAGCTGGATCACCTGTATCATGTGTAAAACGGGGGATATTTTGGGTCGACAAAAGTTGGCGAGTGAACCTTAATAAAACATTGTTATTAATTTTCTTGTTTTGTTTAATATGGAAAATTTGTGCAATAATCACACGTGAGCAAACATATAAAAGTAAACAAACACCAACCACTTTGAATGAGTATATGATATGAATGATGATGAATGTGAGATCAAGGCTCAATCAAACGGAGCCGATCTTATGAGGCACCTGATGCTCAACCTGTCTCCCACGGGGAACTGATGGGCCTAATGAAATGCGTGCACTGAAAATGATAAATCCAAACTACATATAATCCACACAACAATTGATACACATTTGATCACGGATATGATAGATGCACAAGTGTTTAAATATAATAAAGAATTAAACGACACATGATACACCCCAAAACATGATTAAAACAGGGAATTGGTAGAGATTCACTCACATTGGGTGCGTTCTTTGATGACGTTGAATGCGCACGAATTTTAGGATTTGATCGACGAGGGAAAAACTAACTTAAAATAATAACGAAATGATTCGGTAAATAAATGGATTTTATTTGAGATTAATACTTTTAATTCATACTCTTAATGGGTTTTTTAGATTTATTTTTGTGAGTTTAAGGAAATTTTCTAACTTTAAAAATCTTATTTTTAAGTATTTTTAAATAATTTTCTAATTAAATAAATAAATAAAAAGAAATAAAAATTTTGACTTTTTTTGACGTTGACCGTTGACCGGTCGGACTGTGTTTTTATATGCGCTGCGTGAGGTTCGAACTCGGGACCTCTCGTATACGTGCACGCAGCTCTACCAACTGAGCTACGTGTCTAACCCGAAATATTCTCTGTTTTAATTATATTTATATACTAATAAATTTTAAACTTATTTGGTTTTTTTATTAAAAATGATTTATATGGCCGAACCGGTTGCAGGGACCTGGAGTCGAACTCGGGTCCTTCGGTTCGAGTGCGCACACCCCAACCTGTTGGGTTGTGTGTCAAATCTGATTAACTTATGGATTATATTATTCTTATAAACATTCTGTGACTTGATCTGATTAAGTTTTAAAAATGTTGGTTTTATTTCTGAAAGTCGGTAACGTGTGCGATTCGAACCCGGGACGTGTGTATTGTTTGTGCACACAGTCACCGCTGGACTGTGTGTCTAACTCGTTCGAATATCTAGTTTTAATTATATTTAAACCTATACTCGACTTCATCTTCTTCGTTTACAAAGATACAGAACAGTGAAGTCCGACTGTTCTGTTTAAATCGATTATCAAGACTTATCATTGGTTGGGGTGAAATAGATAAAGAGGATTATGGAATAAAATGTACCAAAACAGAATGTTTTCTCAGATTTCCGGCAAGAGTCCTCGGCTCTGATTGATGACTTCCGGCTGAGTGAATTGATTAACAGTTTTGATCAATGTGTTGTGCAATTAAGTTACTAAACAAGAGATATCAAGAGGGTTTAGATGATTGTACCGATCGACAGTGGGACTTCGGATTTTCAGTGATTTTCCGGTGAGTGTGGGAATTTCCGGCAACGTTGTCTGAGACAGATTCTGGTTGAACGATTCAGGTTAATACATGCCGAATAATGGATTACAAACAAAAAGTCAAGAATTTTACCGATTTGAAGTAAGTCTCGGTTTTCCGGTGAAAGTCCGGCGAATGCAGAATATCTCCGGCGACGTGTTTTGGGATAAATAAAGCTTCGAAAACGATCGTGGTTCTGAGCGAAAGGATTTCCAGAGTGTTCAAGTGGGTATTTATAGTGGAAACAGGCTGAATTGGGTTTGAATTGGGTCAAGGTTCGCGATTGAAGATTTACGTCGGTTATGACGGAAATTGACTACCGGCAACGGTTATAACCGACGTCGACATCAATTTGTGCGGTTCAGTCAAAAGGAATTTGGCCAAGATCGCGGATTACCGGATTTTCCGGTGATTGCGAGTTCTGGCGCGCTGATTACCGGATTTGACTTTCGGGTTTTATTATTTATGTTATTTGTTTCCATGTTTATCACAAAAGCAGTGTGTGGCGGAGCGGTGTGTTGTGTGTTTGAGTTTGTGGGTGACCCGGGTTCGAAACTCGGCGTCTCCATATTCTTTTTAATTCATTATTTTTTTGTTATTTAATAATTATGTTTTAAAATTCTAATATATATATTAATTATGTATTGTTTAAAATTAATTTGAGCAATAAATACGCAACGAAAAATTATAACTGGATATTTGATTAATAAACGAAGCGGGTTTGGAAACCCGTTTTTCGACGAATGTTACAGTATCCCCTACTTTTAGAAATTTCGTCCCGAATTTTAAGTAGTGGTAACAGGAAAAAGATGCGTTTATTTTTCGCGCATTGAGTCTTCATGTTCCCAAGTAAACTCAGGTCCTTGTTTTGACTCCCAACGTACCCTGACAATTGGAATTGACTTCGTCTTAAACGCTTCTCTCTGAAGTCCATGATTTCTACTGGTCTTTCAATGAAGTGCATAGATTCATCGACTTGAATGTCTTCTAGAGGAATATGGAGGTTTTCATCGGCGAGGCACTTCTTCAAGTTTGATACGTGGAATGTGGGATGAATTCTGTTGAGCTCTTCTGGTAGGTCAAGCTTGTATGCTACAGGACCTACTCTTTCGAGTATCTTGAAAGGTCCTACGTAGCGTGGTGCTAGCTTGCCCTTCTGGCCAAAACGAATCACTCCCTTCCACGGTGATACTTTTAAAAGTACTTGATCACCAGTGCCAAACTCCAAGGGCTTTCGTCGTTTGTCTGCATAACTCTTTTGACGACTTTGAGCCGCTAGAAGATTGTTTCGAATTTGAATGACCTTGTCGGTTGTTTCTTGAATTAATTCTGGACCGGTGATTTGTGATTCCCCAATTTCGTGCCAACATACTGGAGATCGGCACTTATGACCATATAAAGCTTCGAAAGGAACCATGACGATACTTGAATGATAGCTATTGTTGTACGAAAATTCAACTAATGGTAGATGAGCGTCCCAATTCCCTTTGAAGTCTATGACAGATGCTCGAAGCATGTCTTCAAGAGTTTGGATGGTGTGTTCAGATTGTCCATCAGTTTGAGGATGAAAAGCGGTACTGAGGTCTAATCGTGTACCTAAGGCGGTTTGTACGGCTCGCCATGTTCATGAAGTAAAATGACCATCACGGTCTGAAATGATGCTTAAAGGTACACCATGACGGCTTACGATCTCGCTGATGTAGATACGAGCTAACTTCTCGTTTTTGAAGTCCTCGCGATCGGTATGAAGTGAGCTGATTTTGTAAGACGATCAATGATTACCCATATGGTGTCATACCCACTGGAGGTGGGAGGTAACCCGGTAATGAAGTCCATGGTTATGTTTTCCCACTTCCATACAGGTATTTCAGGTTGGACTAGAAGTCCTGAAGGTCTTTGATGTTCAGCTTTTACTTTGGAACAGGTAAGGCACTTGGAAACAAAAACAGCGATATCCTTTTTCATGCCAGGCCACCAGTAGGTGTATCGTAGGTCTTGATACATCTTGTCAGCTCCTGGGTGTACAGAGTATCGTGTTTTGTGCGCCTCATTCATGAGGAAATCACGAAGGTTATCGCGATCGGGAATCCATATGCGATTTAAATAGTATAGAATACCGTCGGATTTGGTTTCGATTTTGAGTTCAGCTCCACATGACAGCTCATCGCGTACGTCGTTTTCTGTTACAGAAACATGTTGAGCTGCTCGGATTCGATCTTTGATGTCGGTTATGATTTGCGAACATAGAAGACGAATGGAGTTCGCATAACCTTTTCGACTGAGTGCATCAGCCACCACGTTTGCCTTGCCAGGATGATACCGTATTTCACAGTCGTAGTCGTTAAGAAGTTTGACCCATCTTCGTTGCCTCATATTCAACTCCTTTTGGTTGAAGATATGTTGGAGACTTTTGTGGTCAGTGTATATTTCACACTTGGTACCATAGAGGTAATGTCTCCATATCTTGAGAGCGAACACAACGGCTCCAAGTTCCAGGTCGTGGGTGGTGTAATTCTTCTCATGAACTTTGAGTTGTCTAGAAGCATAGGCTATCACTTTTCCTCTTTGCATTAATACACAGCCTAGCCCTTGCCCTGATGCGTCGCAATATAATACAAAGTCTTCGCAACCTTCAGGGAGTGTGAGGATAGGTGCGTCACAAAGTTTTTGCTTTAGAGTTTGGAAGGCTTCTTCTTGTTTAGGTCCCCATATGAAGGGTTTTCCTTTATGAGTCAAAGTCGTGAGTGGTACAGCAATACGGGAGAAATTGGCAATGAAACGGTGATAGTAACCAGCCAAACCAAGAAATGACCTTACTTCGGTAGGGGTACGTGGCGCTTGCCATTCTTGCACTGCCTTGATTTTTGAAGGATCGACATGTATTCCCTTGACATTGACGACATGTCCAAGGAATTGTACTTCTCCTAACCAGAATTCGCATTTTGAGAATTTAGCGTAGAGCTTTTCAGTCCTTAAGAGTGTAAGGATGAGTCGAAGGTGTCGTTCATGATCGGATTTATACTTGGAGTAGATAAGGATGTCGTCGATGAAGACTATGACAAAACGGCGAGGTAGGGTTTGCATACCCTATTCATTAGATCCATGAAGACAGCGGGGGCGTTGGTTAAACCGAATGGCATGACCATGAATTCGTAATGACCATAACGAGTCCGGAAGGCGGTCTTTGGGACGTCTTCTTCATGTACTCTGAGCTGATGATAACCAGAACGAAGGTCGATTTTTGAAAAGCAGGTGGCGCCTTGAAGTTGGTCTAGGAGGTCATCGATGCGAGGTAGTGGATAGCGATTTTTAACCGTTAGCTTGTTGAGTTCTCTGTAGTCGATACACATGCGAAACGTTCCATCTTTCTTCTTCACAAAAAGAACAGGTGCACCCCAAGGCGAGGAGCTAGGACGTATGAATCCTTTGTCAGTCAGCTCTTGCAGTTGACTGCCAGCTCTTGCATTTCGGATGGGGCTAACCTATAAGGAGATTTTGCGACTGGTGTAGCGTCAGGTACAAGATCGATGCGGAATTCGACTTCTCTCACTGGAGGGAGTCCTGAAATGTCGTCGGGAAAGACTTGTGGAAATTCTTTCACAACTGGTATATCTTCGAGTTTCCTTTCCTTGTTTCCCTTGTTGACGACGTGAGTTAGGAATGCGACATAGTTCTTGCGGAGATATCTTCGGGCTTGAAGGCAGGACATTAGTTTGAGTCCTTTCGAAGGGTTTCTCCAAAAATACGTAGAGTCTGACCGTATGCAAGAGGAATGCGAATGAACTTTTCGCGGCACACAACTTCAGCGTGATGCTGGCTGAGCCAGTCCATACCGATTATAATATCGAAACTTCCCAACTTCATAGGAATGAGGTCAACTGGAAAATCGTGATCGTTTGGAGTGAGGGTACAATTTCGTATAATAGAATTTAATGAAACGGGCTTTCCGTCAGCAACTTCCACCGTTAGTGATTCCATGAGATTATCACAAGTTTGGTTGAGAATAGGTTCGAATTCTAAGGACACAAAACTCTTATCCGCGCCCGTATCGAATAACATGGATGCATAACTACCATTGATGAGAAACGTACCGTTAACCACGTTGTTGTCAGCCCTAGCTTGGTTGGCATTGATGTTGAAAGCTCTTCCTCTGGCAGGTGGAGGAGCTTGGTTGGCTTGTTTACTGGGTTCGCTTCAGCTTGGCATGGATGATGTTCACCAAGCGTGGACAAGTGTTCCTGAAGTGGTTTGGGTCTCCACAGTTGTAACAAGCTCGCATGGGTTGCGTGATGGGGTAGTTGGGTTGGTAGTAGGATTGGGCTATGTGTTGTGCAGATGGTAGTTTAAGAATTTACCTCCACGTAGTTGCCTAGCCGACATCTACAGGAACATACATAGGAAGATTGTGAGTTTAAGAATTTTTCTAGGTGTCATGTGTCGTTAAAAGAATAAAAATAACATAACTAACAATAATGCAACTACATCCATAGGATGTCTTGGGTTTGCTCATGTTTGGGCCTCCAATGTCCCCCATACCGTCGCCTGTGTAGTCATGGGGCCCCCATGACTATTGGGCTTGGTAGGATTCACATTGGTATTGGCGGATTAACACTCGCATCACCCGAATGAAAACCGTAAAATATGATTGCGAGATGTATGGTAGGAGGGTGTCCAGGTGCAGACACAATGACAACTCAAAGTGGGGTTAGCTCACACGACGTTTGGTATAGCATGCTTTGGCCTAATAGGTCCTTCGTACTCTCACCGTTAGTCCCCAGGTAGGCAAACTGGTCCTTTATTTTGGATTTATACGAATGCCAAGCCTAGACAGGACGTTCCGACTACCGGTACTCGTACCCTTCCAGTTACTACATGCCCGTCATGAGAACTCACTTTGATGTGATTTGAAAACACAAAAATCATTGCAAAAATCATGGAAATTGTGAGGTGCGTGCTCTCATGGATATGATATGTTATGAGGATATGATTTATGATGAGTATTTTTAAATAATTTTCTAATTAAATAAATAAATAAAAAGAAATAAAAATTTTGACTTTTTTTGACCGTTGACCGTTGACCGGTCGGACTGTGTTTTTATATGCGCTGAGTGAGGTTCGAACTCGGACCTCTCGTATACGTGCACGCAGCTCTACCAACTGAGCTACGTGTCTAACCCGAAATATTCTCTGTTTTAATTATATTTATATACTAAATAAATTTTAAACTTATTTGGTTTTTTTATTAAAAATGATTTATATGGCCGAACCGGTTGCAGGGACCGGGAGTCAAACTCGGGTCCTTCGGTTCAAGTGCGCACAGCCCAACCAGTTGGGTTGTGTGTCAAATCTGATTAACTTATGGATTATATTATTCTTATAAACATTCTGTGACTTGATCTGATTAAGTTTTAAAAATGTTGGTTTTATTTCTGAAAGTCGGTAACGTGTGCGATTCGAACCCGGGACGTGTGTATTGTTTGTGCACACAGTCCACCGCTGGACTGTGTGTCTAACTCATTCGAATATCTAGTTTTAGTTATATTTAAACCTATACTCGACTTCATCTTCTTCGTTTACAAAGACACAGAACAGTGAAATCCGACTGTTCTGTTTAAATCGATTATCAAGACTTATCATTGGTTGGGATGAAATAGATAAAGAGGATTATGGAATAAAATGTACCAAAACAGAATGTTTTCTCAGATTTCGGCAAGAGTCGTCGGCTCTGATTGATGACTTCCGGCTGAGTGAATTGATTAACAGTTTTGATCAATGTGTTGTGCAATTAAGTTACTAAACAAGAGATATCAAGAGGGTTTAGATGATTGTACCGATCGACAGTGGGACTTCGGATTTTCAGTGATTTTCCGGTGAGTGTGGGAATTTCCGGCAACGTTGTCTGAGACAGATTCAGGTTGAACGATTCAGGTTAATACATGCCGAATAATGGATTACAAACAAAAGAGTCAAGAATTTTACCGATTTGAAGTAAGTCTCGATTTTCCGGTGAAAGTCCGGCGAATGCAGAATATCTCCGGCGACGTGTTTTGGGATGAATAAAGCTTCCGAAACGATCGTGGTTCTGAGCGAAAGGATTTCTAGAGTGTTCAAGTGGGTATTTATAGTGGAAACAGGCTGAATTGTGTTTGAATTGGGTCAAGGTTCGCGATTGAAGATTTCCATCGGTTATGACGGAAATTGACTGCCGGCAACGGTTATAACCGACGTCGACATCAATTTGTGCGGTTCAGTCAAAAGGAATTTGGCCAAGATCGCGGATTGCCGGATTTTCCGGTGATTGCGAGTTCTGGCGCGCTGATTAACGGATTTGACTTTCGGGTTTTATTACTTATGTTATTTGTTTCCATGTTTATCACAAAAGCAGTGTGTGGCGGAGCGGTGTGTTGTGTGTTTGAGTTTGTGGGTGACCCGGGTTCGAAACCCGGCGTCTCCATATTCTTTTTAATTCATTATTTTTTTGTTATTTAATAATTATGTTTTAAAATTTTAATATATATATTAATTATGTATTGTTTAAAATTAATTTGAGCAATAAATACGCAACGAAAAATTATAACTGGATATTTGATTAATAAACGAAGCGGGTTTGGAAACCCGTTTTTCGACGAATGTTACAGCTTGCTTAGGTCCCCAAATGTAGGGTTTTCCCTTGTGAGTCAAGGCCGTGAGCGGAATGGCGATATGGGAAAAATTGGCAATGAAGCGTCGGTAGTAGCCAGCCAAACCAAGAAATGACCTAACTTCGGTAGGGGTACGTGACGCTTGCCATTCCTGTACTGCCTTGATTTTTGAAGGATCGACATGAATCCCTTTGTCATTGAAGACATGACCAAGGAATTGTACTTCTCCTAACCAGAATTTGCATTTTGAGAACTTAGCGTAAAGCTTTTCAGTCCTTAAGAGTGTAAGAATGAGTCGAAGGTGTCGCTCATGATCGGATTTTGACTTGGAGTAGATAAGAATGTTGTCGATGAAGACTATGACGAAACGGTCGAGGTAGGGTTTGCATACCCTATTCATTAAATCCATGAAGACAGCGGGGGCGTTCGTTAAACCGAAGGGCATAACCATGAACTCGTAATGACCATAACGAGTTCGGAAGACAGTTTTTGGGATATCTTCTTCGCGCACTCTAAGCTGATGATAACCAGAACGAAGGTTGATTTTGGAAAAACAAGTGACGCCTTGAAGTTGGTCTAGAAGGTCATCAATACGAGGCAGTGGATAGCGATTCTTAACCGTCAACTTGTTAAGTTCTCTATAATCAATGCACATGCGAAACGTTCCATCTTTTTTCTTCACAAAAAGAACAGGCGCACCCTAAGGCGATGAGCTAGGACGTATGAATCCTTTGTCAGTCAACTCTTGCAGTTGGCTGGCCAGCTCTTGCATCTCGGATGGGGCTAACCTATAAGGAGATTTTGCGACCGGTGTAGCGCCAGGCACAAGATCGATTCAAAATTCGACTTCTCTCACAGGAGGAAGTCCTGAAACGTCGTCGGGAAAAACTTGCGGGAATTCTTTCACGATTGGAATATCTTAGAGCTTCCTCTCCTTGCCTCCCTTCTTGACGACGTGAGCTAGAAATGCGACGTAATTCTTGCTAAGATAACTTCGGGCTTGAAGGCAGGACATCAATCTGAGCCCTTTCGAAGGAGTTTCCCAAAGATACATAGTGTCTGACCGTCGGCGAGAGGAATACGAATGAACTTTTCATGGCACACCACTTCAGCGTGATACTGGCTGAGCCAGTCCATGCCGATGATTACATCGAAACTTCCCAATTTCATAGGAATGCGATCAATTGGAAAATCGTGATTATTTAGGGTGAGAGTGCAATCGCGTATAATAGAATTTAATGAAGTGGGTTTTCCGTCAGCAACTTCCACCGTCAGAGATTCAACGAGATTAACACGAGGTTGGTCGAGGATAGATTCGAATTCTAAGGACACAAAGCTCTTATCCGCACCAGAATCGAACAATATGGATGCATAACTACCATTTATGAGAAACGTACCATTGACCACATTGTTGTCAGCCATGGCTTGGTTGGCATTGATATTGAAAGCTCTTCCTCTGGCAGGTGGAGGAGCTTGGTTGGCTTGGTTTACTGGGTTCGCTTGAGCTTGGGCATGGATGATGTTCACCAAGCGTGGACAAGTGTTCCTGAAGTGGTTTGGGTCCCCACAATTGAAACAGGCTCGCATGGGTTGCATCATGGGGTAGTTGGGTTGGTAGTAAGGTTGGGCTGCGAGTTGTGCAGGTGGTAGAAGTAAGGGTTGTTGGGCTTGGCCCACCATTTGATTTTGGGTTTGGGTTAGAGGTTGACTACGGTTCAATCGCTGAAGGGTACGACAGGTTTGGATGGTGTGACCCGCACGGCCACAATTTGTGCAATGTTGGCAGGGGTTTTCAGGAGGGTGATGGTATTGACAACAGGTACACTTTGGTGTGGGGCCAGTGTATGGCCTTTTGAATGGTGCGGCTGGAGGGGCGACTTGGGTGATTGGAGCAGCAGTGATGGGAGGGTTGGTTTGGGTGACAGCAAAGTTCTTGCCATTTCGCTTCCTCTTACCAGCAAACTTCGAGGATGAACCTGGGTGGTTTGGAGTTGGGGTCTCAATGGGTGTCTTTTTCTTCTCATCTTTGAATTTGCCGTTTCGAATGCGATTTTCAGTGAGTTCCGTAGCTAACTCCATTGCGTCTTCAAGTGTTGCAGTCGAAGTGCTTAAAACCGAATCTTGGATTTTCGAGGGGAGGCCTCGAATGTAGTGTTCGACTAGGCGGTACATTGGGGTGAACAGATTGGGGACCATCTGGTTCAACTCGAGAAATCTCTTATTGTATGATGTGTGGTCTCCTTCCTTTTGTTTCAATGCGTGAAACTCGTCTTCTAGCTTTTTGATTTCGCTTCTTGGACAGAAGCGTCTCGTCATGATTTCCCTTAACTCTTCCCATGTTAAGGCCATGGCATCTTCGCGATCTGAGTGGCCAAACGTTCCTGAGACCTTCCCGATCTTTTACCCCTTCGTTGCTGTCTAGACGACATCTACAAGATCATAAAATGAGAAGATTGTGAGTTTATGGTGTCTTTTTAGGTGTCATGTGTCTTTAGGAAAATGAAAATAACATAAATATCAATAATGCAACTACATCCATAGGATGTCTTGGGTTCGCTCATGTTGGGCCTCAAATGTCCCCCATACCTTCACCTACATAGTCATGTGGGCCCCCATGGCTATTGGCTTGGTAGGATTCACATTAGTATTGGCAATTTAACACTCGCATCCCCCGAATGCAAACCACAAAATATGTTCATGAGATGTTTGGTCGGAACGTGTCCAGGTGTAGACACAATGACAACTCAAAGTGGGATTAGCTCACACGACGTTTGGTATAGCATGCTTTGGCCTAATAGGTACTTCGTACTCTCATCGTTAGTCCCCAGGTAGGCAAACTAGTCCTTTATTTTGGATTTATACGAATGCCATCCTAGACAGGACGTTCCGACTACCGGTACTGGTACCCTTCCAGTTACTACATGTCCGTCATGAGAACTCACTTTGATGAGATTTGAAAACACGAAAATCATTGTAAAAACGATCATGATGTGGTGTGTGCTTTCATGGATGTGATATGTTATGAGCATACGATTTCATGATAGGCATTATATGATAATACATACTTATGAACATGCTTGCACAATATCAAATGTAACATTTAACATAAAACATATAAACATCATGAAATTTGGCATATAACACACAAAATTCTTATAAGTTTCTAATCGACTATAGTATAGCCTCTAAGGGTCTAATAACCTATCCTATATCTCTATAGTCATGGCTCTGATACCAATCTGTCACACCCCGACCCGCAACGGAATAAGAGACGGGGCATAATTGGGTTATCACCAAAGCTCATGACATTTACTAATATGTTTCATATTTAATAAAGTCAAAGTTACATTTCAAAAATCCAAACATGTTCATTCAATACAAGGAAAATAAGCCAAGCATAACAATCCCAACACTAAATCGTTTTATTCTTCTAGTCCAAGTCCTATGTGTTCCTAGCTGCAGCTGCTTCACCTGTATCATGTGTAAAATGGGAGTTTTTGGGTCAACATAAGTTGGCGAGTGAACCTTATTAGATAAACATTTATTAATAAATTAATTGTTAATTTATCAATGAAAATTTGTGCATAATCATAGATGAGCAAATGTAAATAATCAAGTAATGGCAAATAGCAGTCACAACTATAACATACAATACCACATGGCAGCATACATGAACATACCAACATCATACTGTAAATAACATAAATGAAACTGTGCGATCAAGGCTCAATCAAACGGAGCCGATCGTATTGCATGTACTGAAAATGAAAATGTCTGTGCGATCAAGGCTCAATCAAACGGAGCCGATCGTATGTGGGCATGCCAGGTTCAACCGCATAATAAAATGGGGAACATGCTCAACGCTCATAATGTAATGGGGAGCGGCGGCCTATGAAATTGCATGTACTGAATAATGAATTGCATCCAATGATAACTACTTAACAGCAACAAATGGAATACACAAGTTCATGATATGATGTATGCACAATGGTTTAGTAATAATATATATATACACAGACACATGATACACCCCAAAACGTGATTAAACGGGGAATTTGTAAGATTCACTCACATTGGGTGCGTTGGATTGGAGATGGTGAGATGCGCACGAATTAAATGAGCGGATCAACGAGGAATACTAACCTAAATAATAATGGAAAAATATATTAAATGGATGGATTTTATTAAGGATTTTAATGAAATTTTTAGATATATTTTTGTGAGTTTATGGCTATTTTCTATCTTTAAAAAAATGTTATTTTTAAGTATTTTTAATTGATTTTTAAATTAAATTAAATAAATAAAAATATAAAAAAATTATTTATTCAGCGTTGACCGTTGACCGGTTCGGTCAGCGAATTAATCTGTGCCGGGAGAGGCTCGAACCCGAGACCTCCCGTTCGCGTGCACGCAGCTCTACCCAACTGAGCTACGTGTCTAACCCGAAATAATCTTGTTTTTAATTATATTTATACACTTATTCAAGTTAACCGAATTTCCTTTATTTGCAAAAACATTTTAATTCAATCGGACCGGTGCTCGTGACGGGTTTCGAACGCGCGACGTGTGGTTCATGTTGCACACAGTCCACCGCTGGACTGTGTGTCTAACCTGGTTATTATCTCGGTTTTTATTATACTTAACAACTAACTGGGTTATCCCGGTTTATTTTTAAACAAAAAGGCGCGTTATTATATAAGGTGTGCGTGTAGCAGGGATCGAACTCGGGACGTGCGTGTGTATTTTGCACACAGTCCACCGCTGGACTGTGTGTCTAACCCGTTTAAAATACCAATTTTAATTAATCTTATGTTATGTTGCGTCTTCATCTTCTTCGTTAATTTTACACAGACAAGCTTATTCCGACTGTTATGACCGATTCATGACATATAAGCTCTTCAGACATTATCAGTAATTTAAAAGTAGAGAATGGAGAGAGTTTAAGGAAAAAGATATACCGATTTATGTTGTTCACAGAATTCCGGCGGAGATACGTCGGTACTGAAAGTGAACTCCGGCTGTTGAAACCAATTAACAGCGTTGTTCGATTATTTAAGAAGTTGTCACTTAAACAAGGTTTAACAGAAGTTTGGGAGATCATACCCGTTCACAGTGTGATTCCGGCAGTTTCAGGAGTTTTCCGGCGAAGGTAAGATTTTCGATAAACGTTGACTAGGATCGATTCTGATGGTGGAGTTGTGTTAGTGACTGATTAATCACATGATTGAAACAGAAAGAGTCGGAGAAAATACCGTGTGGATGTGAGTCCCGGTTTTCCGGCGACTTGCAGAATTTTTCTGGCGATTAGATTTAAGCTTCTCCGGTGGACTGTAAGGTTGCGGAAATGAAATTGGAAGCTTTGCGGAGTGTTTTGAGTCGCAGGAAGAGTCTATGATTGAAGTAGTCCGAGAATTGAAGACTTTCGGTTATTAAACCGATCTACTTCCGAATTCAAGTTCCATTCATGGCAGCATTGATTGAAATCGTCCGTTTATCGGTTATACTCGCTGAATCGAGAGTATCCAAATCGATTTGGGTGATTGATAACCGGTTTCAGTTACAATGTGTAAAATCGATTTATTTACCTTAGTCCATAAAAATTATTTGTTTCCTAAACATGACAGAAAACAAACAAGTGGCGAAGTGGTCTTGGGAGTGTGCGTTAAGGCTTGATGTGTAACCGGCTGACCCGGGTTCGAGTCCCGGCAGCTTCATAATTTTTTTATTTATTTTGTTTTAACTTTTTATCAAATATAATTTTTATAGTTTAGTTTATTTATTAATTATGTATTGTTTTAACTCAAAATAATCATAAATATTTAATGTAACTTTTAAACTTGGTACTTGATTACAAAATGGAGCGGGTTTTGAAGACCCGATTTTTACAAATGTTACACAATAACCCCTAGACTATGACTAACGCAACTAAACTCATTAATTAACTAGATTAGTTATATTACTTTGATTGATTAAAGAGGCGGGTTTTCGAAACCCGATTTACACAAATGTTACAATGAAAATGGTAAAAAATCCCAAAAGTGAATGGCATTATGGTAGAAAAAAATTGTTTTGAATGAAATTGGCAAACATGCCCAAACGTAAGTGACGATTTTGGCAATTTACTTTTATTTTTATATGTCAAACAGATTAAAAAACCTTATAATCGATTTTTTTTGTTTGTTTGTGTAGATCGCTTTCACAAAGAGGTTGAATCAACTAAAAAGTTAATTTTGTATGAGAAATGTGGAGAGGGTCTGCATCCTCGATTAAACTTTTTAAAGGTTGAAATTGAGATAATAACAAGATCTTTAATAAATAACAAGTTGAAAATAGTTGAAGAGAAAATCTTTAATAAATAACAAGTTGAAAATAGTTGAAGAGAAAAACGATGAATGATCCTTTTGTTGATTTTTTTTCTGTAAAATCTAGTTTCACTAATTTTTTAAACACATATAACTTTATTATATTACTTTATTTTTTAAATTAGACTGTAAAATGTATAATTTTTATTATCTTAAATTTGAATTTGAATATAAATTTTTTATTAGAAAACAAAGTTGTTAAAAGATGATACACCATTAATTTTTAATTGTGTAGTCATACCACGTATGATGTGTAATAATATAACGTTGAGACATGTTTGAATATGATAGAGCATAATACAAAACATATGATTATCATAACGACACATGAAATTATATGAACATGTATAAACTACACCTAAAATACATATGTAACATTTATGATATCTTTATAAAAAAACTTTTACAAGAAACATTATCGAAATAGTTTAGCTTGGTTTTTATTTACTTACATATCCAACACTAGTTTTTAAATGAAGTAAAAAATAATGTTTGGTTTTTGAATTATATTTATATGCACTAATAAAGAAATAGATATAAATGTGATTGTCATTAACTGATTTAACAATAATACAGTCACTTTCATACGGAAATGATCAAATATAAAGTTTAATCTTACTAGAAAAGATACGAAGTAATCTTAGCTATCCACGTAACGAAATACAAATGCAAGTGAAAAGGGTATTTTGGTCTAATCTCCATCAACATCACCTAGCACCCTCCCCCTCCTGCACACCAGTATTTTCTCTAATCTCAAACCCATCTCCCCACCACTTCACTACTCCACCACCACCACCCACGCCACCACTCTCACCTCCTCCTCACCGTCGGTGACAGTCAAGCCGTCTCCTTTATCTTTGCGCAAATCGCCTGAATCTGAATCATCGACGCAAATCGCGCCGGCGATATCTACGACAACGGTACAACCGTCGCACGGGCACGACTGCCTCTGAATCTCATCGGAGAACTGAAATGACGTTGGAGAGAGTTTGAATGGGTAGTTGGCATTTTGAAGAGTTTTAGGAGATAAATGATGGAGGTAAATGGTGGATGAAATTGTTGACAGGTAGGATGGTGATGAGGAGAGAAGATAATAAGATAAGATAAGATTTCTTATTGCGTTTTACATATTTTGTTGTGTTTTGTGATTTGTGGCTACGCAGCTATGCTTCTTTTTGGAAAATGGAAACTGAAATGAGTATAATAGGTTTTTTTTAGAAACTCAAATGAATATGATAAATATCATGAAAAGCATTGCGTTTTACATTGTTACTGTACTTATGTTTTGGGATTTTGAAAAGTAATATGAAATTATATTTTAAAGATTCCATCTTTATTGTTTTCTGTATTTTGTGTTTTGTTAAATACAATAACTCATTACGTTTTATAAAAACTTATTTTTCGGTTTATTGCGTTTTAAAAAAAATACTTTGATTTTGTGTTTTTTGTCTGTTGGGTTTTAGAAGAAACACTTTGTTTTGTGTTTTTATTCATTGCGTTTTAAAAAGAACATTTTTTGTGTTTTATAAAAAAAACACTTTATTTTGTATTTTTGTCTGTTGGGTTTTAGAAGAAACACTTTGTTTTGTGTTTTTATTCATTGCGTTTTAAAAAGAACATTTTTTTGTGTTTTATAAAAAAAAACACTTTATTTTGTATTTTTAGACCATTGCGTTTTATAAAAAAACAATTTTTTTGTGATTTTAATCCATTACGTTTTAGAAAAACATATTCTTTTGTGTTTTTAATCTATTGCGTTTTATAAAGAACACTTTGTTTTGCGTTTTAGAAAAGATTTTTTTTGTGCTTTTTGTCCATTGCTTTATAGAAAGAACATTTTCTCTTGTGTTTTTAGTTCATTGCGTTTTAAAAAGAACATTTTTTTGATTTTTTGATCCATTGCGTTTTAGAAGAAAAAAAAACTTTTCTTTTGTGTTTTTTATTCATTGCGTTTTAGAAAGAACATTTTTTTTGTGTTTTTAGTCCATTGCGTTTTAGAAAAAAAATCATTTTTTGTGTATTTTTTTATTTATTGCGTTTTACGTATCTGGGTTATCGAAAACTTTTTTTTCAAAAGTATAGCAATAGTGTGCTCGTTTTAAAGATAAAAAAAACTTGTTTTTATGGTGCAATTCTTATAAAAAAATATTGTCTATGAAAAAGTTATTAACGTTTTAAAAACGATGGGGAATTGGAGGAGAGAGAAACTATTAACTTGAATAGACTAGAATGCCCTCAAACTAACTCACGCGGCTCTTTATTTTGTTCCATCTCAAACCATTTAATCTTAACCATTGATCACTTAATAGATGGTTCAGATTACTTCCTAGCCTTCCTATCTAAATAAACTTCATAGTATATCCTAACCCTACTTTGATAAACGTAAATCTAAAAAAATTGTTCTGAGTAGATATAGGGTGGTGATAACGTATTTTCTATCTATATAAGAGTATTTAGAATTATGTTATTTTTGTTAAAAAAAAAAAACTAAAAAGTGATTTTTTAGAGTGAATTACGTTTTTCGTCCCTGTGGTTTGTCAAAAATCACTATTTCAATCCATTAGTTTAAAATTTGCCATTTCAGTCCCTGTGGTTTCACTTTCGTAACTATTTCAATCCATTGGTTTGTCAAAAATCACTATTTCAGTCCATTAGTTTGCAATATAATGTCAGAATATAATGTCAGAATAATTGGATGGAGTTAACGAAGATGGATTGCAATAGTTACGAAAGTGAAACCACATGGACTGAAATGGCAATTTTTAAACTAATGGACTGAAATAGTGATTTTTGACAAACCATAGGGACGAAAAACGTAATTAACTCTTCTTTTATTATAGGATTAATGACACGGATGGTCCGTGTGCTTTGCACTTATTGCAAAAAGCGTGCTTGTGATTCCAAAATTACACCGACGGTCCCGTGATCGTAGTTTTATGACTAAGGTGATCATTGAAGTTGATGGACGTTCCAGTTAAGTTTGAGTGAAATGACCAAATTGTCATTATATTGAAAAATTAAAATAACAATATCTAAAAAAAATTAGACCATAATCATCACCATCGCTCATCTGCGTAGACGAAGCTTTTAAGGGGCGGGAGGAGGTCGACCCCCAAACTTTTTTGCTCAGTAGTGGAGAGTATATAGTTTTTGTATATAAATTTTTTGGTATATACGTGGTCGACCCCCCGGTTTTATAGAAATTTTTAGGTCTGATGACTTCCCCCCCCCCCTCCAGATCGGAAATCTCAAGCTTCGCCACTGCTCATCTGGATTTCCATCATCACCATTATCACTCCATCGTTGCTCTATCTTCCCCCTCGTCACTCCATCTTAACCATCTAGATATGGCGACATTGTTACCAAATCCAGACAAATCGTTGGGAGGTGGTGGTGTATTTGAGCTCAAGCGGCATCGGACAAGTCGGTGGAGGTGATGTATCCGGCGAGACGAAGTGGGTTTCATTCTAGGGTCCCGACCTGAGGTAAGGGAAGATGGAGAGTAGGTGGTGATGAGTGATTAATGTGATAAGTGGACGACAACGGTTTGTGTCACTATCATTCTTGTGACACCCATCACATCCCATCACTATTTTTTTTTTAAATAAATTTTAAAATAAATTAAACTAAAAACCAATATTTTTTAAATATGTACGAAAGCATATGAAAGATAAATAAAAACCACATTTTCCTTAAAATAAAGAAAGTTACAACAAAAAATCAAACGAGAAAACCTAAACGTTACAAATAAAAAAAAAGTCGAATGAAAACATGAAAAAAACAACCTAAAAGTTATCGGGCCAACCCCACTTCGCACAAATTTCCCATTTGCGTTCTATGAGAATCGATTTGTATGGTTCGGGGCGTTTTCATGCGCTTCATTTATAACTTTCAATTCCTGATCCTTTTTTTTTTCCTCCGGGTGTTTTATGTACTTATCATCTCTTTTTAGTTTTAATTATGCCAACCCCTTTCATTGTTCTCCTCCAATTCCATCATTTTGTCGACTTAAATTCGGTTATGGCATTCACCCAACCTTCTTTTCCTTTGCTTGTTGATGACTCGACACCTTTCTCCTGTTGCAACCTTATTGGTGTTATGTCGTCGGTGGGGTCGTCATTTAAAGTTGGGAATGTTTCTTAATAACCCATCCATTGAGCTTGTGAAATTTCCTAACTTGGATGTTTTTGATCGTTTTTGGGAACGACCACAACTACCCGTTGGGCCATCAAGATCCACCAATGGGAATCCATTTGGAATGATTTCTTGCAATCTCCCATGCCGAGAGTTGGGAAAACCCTTTCGTCATGTAGAATTTTGTGTACTCGCTTTGGGCATCTTTGATGATACTCAGCTCATTCGATCCACTTGCCAAATGCGAAACTAATATATGGTAACAAATAAATGATTATTAGTTTACATTTTATAAATAAAAATGCAACAAACTAATATAATTAAAAGATATAAGATTAATAATACACTTTTTGTACACATTTAATCAACTCATTTTTTATATTTAAATGCATCCACTTCCTCGTGAGTTGATCCTTGTTTCGATTAGATCCACCGAGTTGTTTTTCAAAATGTGTGATAACTCGCTAAAGTACTCTTTTCATTGTTGATTTGCCTTGTCTTCGAAAATATGTAAAGACTTAACCAAGGCTACCTCCTCTTCTTGCGTCCAATTTTGACTATCCCTTCGGTGTTTGCTGGTTTTTTCCCCTTCTTCCACGAGTAGCTTGCACTTGTAATTTTTCCTCTTGTTCTTCGTCTTCATCTTTTAGTGGCTCCACATTCTCTTCTTCTTTTACGTCTGAATCGGGATCACAAACCGGGTAACAAAATGAAAGATTTTGGTATTGGAGGGTAGGCTCATGATATGCGAAACGATCGATAATTTTCTCATCTTTCGGGTCGGGAGATAAAGTGAAATGACCAGCTGCGATTTGGGTTGGCATGTTGGGTTGAGGGAAGTATTGTGGAAATTGGGATGAAAACGGTTGGGGTAGGGAAATGGTCGGTTGGGTAACAGTTCTTCTTGTAAACGAGACCAATCGGGTTCGCCTAGATTAGCACGAACCTTCGGCCTAATTTTTTTCTTCATTGTTGACACTCTTTTGCTTGAGCCTTCCATTTGGTAATTCATGTTTGGTTGAAATGTTGGCGTTGTAGTGTATTTTTTTAGTAGTAAATTGTGTGAAATTGTAAAAAGTTTGAAATATTTATAGGGGTAAACATTGTATTGTTTTACGGTCATCTAATCGTTGTCAAACGATCAAGTCCACACCCCAATGCTTCTCCACAACAATGATGGTTATCATGCCAATGTTCATCACCACAATGGAACACCCACTTGCGATGGTGTTTCACGAGCTTCACTACCGTGATAAGGCTTTTCACAGGAGCGCTCCGAGTAGCCTAAATCATACAAGGTTATGAAAATTCAACCATAAAAACCACACATGAACATTTTTCTCCATTTATAAAATATGTGC
This sequence comes from Scalesia atractyloides, assembly GCA_947069175.1. Taxonomy (NCBI): domain Eukaryota; kingdom Viridiplantae; phylum Streptophyta; class Magnoliopsida; order Asterales; family Asteraceae; genus Scalesia; species Scalesia atractyloides. Next base: position 23,825,785 of record CAMTDV010000014.1, on the reverse strand, counting down.
AAATCACATGTGTCAAGTTGTGTTCTAGAGTCTAATAACGAAAGAAAAGAAGAGAAAATAAATTAAGTAGAGAAAAGAAAAGAAGGAGTAGAAATAAAATATTTATTTATTTATTTATTTAACGAAAAATTTAGATCATTGATAGATTACTGGAGTATCTTTGTGCCACCAACGGAACCACTTGATCATATTCATTTCCACTAGGCTATAATGCCTATAGACAAATTCAGAAGAAATCCTAATAAATATGAGAAAACCCCATTGTGGGAATCAAACTTAGGACCTAATTGTCTCTATGCTTTATCCCACCCCAAAACGCAATTAGGCTATAATTCCATAGACAAGAAAATATTTAATTAACTATCATGTTGTACCAACTCTGTTTTTCGTTGTTACGTTTTTCATTTGTTTCCATCTTATGTATTCCCAAGATTCGAGTATAATAAAGTTTATGTTAATTAATTATGGTGTATTACGTTATTATCGCATCTAATCGCTTATTAAATCTCATCGCCTATCTCATCGCATCGCAATCGCAGTTAATTATGTGGTTTTTGTGTTATTTATGTGTTAAGTGTGTTTGTGGTTATGTTTACAATCGCTATTGCATCGCTCTCGCACCCTCGAATCGCTAAATCACACTATTATATCAAGTATAACGCTTAACGCTTTAATTTAACGCTTAATATAACTACTTAATACAAATCAAATCGCCAAACCAACACTTAACGTGAAATCGGCAAGCAAAACTTGGTCACCAGGCCAAGTTCGGCCGAACTTGCCTACCACAAGTTCGCCCGAACTTGCCTGATAACCAGGAATTCCTTGCTTCCCTCAAGTTCGCGTGAACTTGTACATGAATGTACAAGTTCGGCCAAACTTAGCTGATTATTTCCCTCAAAACCTCATAAGTTCGCGCGAACTTGCAAGTTTCCATGCAAGTTCGGACGAACATGCCTCCACCAGCTCCCCTCCTATAAATACCAAGCTCATTTCTCTCATTTGAACTTGCTGCAAGTTCGCCCAGAGCTCTCAAAACCCGAAACCTTCGTGTTATAAGTAAGAATCAACCCGATTTCAGCTACAACAACGCTTATCAACGATTTACAAAGGTTTACAATGATTTTGGCAATAGGAATAGCCTTCGTTTTCATCAAAACTCATTCTTTTACGAAATCTTCATCTTTTTCTTCCAAAACTTCTGTTTTAAGCTTAGATCTACACAATACGGGTTCGTTTGGTGTTAGCAGAGGCTTCCCAAACACGAGATCTGAAAGATCTCGGCTTGTAAGTTATAGATCTGAGAAAAACCTTTGATAAACATTGATTTTTACACAAAATACGGACTTTTGATGATGTTTTGTTCATCTTCTGATATGAAACGAAGCATCTATCACTCAAGATCTCAGATCTGGAAGCACAAGGACGTTTATGTTGGTTTACACAAGCCGGGCTAATCCGAACGAACCCCGAGTTCGCCCAGATTAGCCCACGCTTTTGTAAAACGGCTAAAACAGCTCTAAAAGACCTATCCGACCTAAGTTTGCTCAGTAGCACAGGGTTGGAGGGATGAACGCTCGATTTTCCTCAGCAAACGACGCGAAAACGCAAGATTTTGGACCCGAAAACGTCAAGTTCGCTCGAGAATCCCCAGTTCCCCAGGTCAAGTTCGACCGAACTTGGGCATTTCTCACCAGTTTACCCCACAAGTTCGCTCGAACATGCATCGTTTCTTAAGAAACCATGCAAGTTCGCCCGAACTTGTCATTTCAGTAAGATCTCCTTACAAGTTCGCCCGAATTTGACAAGATTCCTAAGAATCTTACCAAGTTTGACCGAACTTGGCTCAAATCTCACCAACACCTTACAAGTTCGCTCGAACTTGTATGTTTACATTCAAGTTCCCCCGAACTTGTCTACTGCTCAATCAAAACTTAACCGTTTCAGCTTTTCAGAGACTGATGCACTTCCGTTCGCGTATGCAGGCTGATCCGGCGCTCCTCTCAACTCCATGCAGATCCCGAACTCTCTCCTAAACGCACCCACGTGAGTATTCTTGACCCATTTTCGCTTTAACGCACTTTTTGGGTGTTACACACATTCCTATATCAAAATCACTTCACAAATCAAACTGTTTATCACATGCGAATAATCTGATTATATATACTCAATACGTGATACTAGAAACATGTGACTAGACTTATTTTCGTTAACTTGCCTCCTTAGCTAGTGTGGTACTATAGTGTGGCTTACACCCGACGGGGTCTAGTTAGGATGGACGCGCAAGCCTTCTCACGGTAGTTAGCATGAGAAATAAGCATATGTTAATCTGTGTGAATTGTTTCGGTGTATCATGATGTGTAGTTAGATTATTTCACGAACGCTTTCTCGATTATGCTAGTATACTTAAACCAATATGCTCACCTTTACTTAATTGTATTGACTTGTATTTTAACGTATGTAACATGTTGAGGATTTTAGCTATGGATGCTTGGATGTTGCATGCTTAGCGTAGTTTAGTTTGTTTAGTTATGTTTGTTGATGTGTTTCAACTTTTGAACTTATGTATGAAATCTAGGGAAATCGAACCCGGTTTAATTTTATGAGAAATCTCCGTTTTGTAATGATTGTTTAAATGTTACGTTTAATAGTATGGGATATTAAGCAGTTGTGATATGTTAAATGATTGTATGGAACATCTCGTGAAATCAATCTGGTCGCCTAGTACCACTAACCCGATGTTTCCGCCACCGGTTGGGGTGTGACAGATTGGTATCAGAGCGCCATAACTTTAGGATAATAGGTAGAATTGCTATGATTCGACCTAGTAGCATGTTTAAGTACCCGATTGACCAATCTTTGAATTAAATGCTAATCTACTTGCCATAAATGCTTAAATATGCCTTTCCTAAGGCTAAATACAATAATACACGTTCGGAAACGCTCGCATCACACCAAACCGAGTGATCAAGTCGAGAATAGGTGTGAAAACCGAGAACTCTCGATGAGATCATTCACTTCGCGCATCCTATCACACGAGATATCTACGTTGAGTTAGGAGTGACATCTAAACCTCGACGAGAATCTCCATTTCTATCTAAGAATAAAGTTGTTAAGTTAGGGGTGAAACCCGCACCTTAATAACTAATTCCGGAATTCGATTTTCAAATCTCACCAAAGTCTCGGTTATGCCGATGGTTTGGAACACGTATTAACTGGAAGGGTAAACGTTGTTAGCCGCTTGCGGTGAGAACGTTTATCTATTAGGCCAAAGCGTGGGTCCAAATGCGAAGGGTGGTCGAACCACTTTGGATCTCAACGTCTCAAAACCCCGGTCATTCCCAATTGATTTAAGCCTATATCGTCGATTTACGCATCATCGAGTTTATTATTATTTATGTGTTTTAATTTTGAGAATTTTCGCTTTGATGATTTGTCATAATTATCGTTTCTCGCTTTATCGCTTTACGCTCCCTGAACGCATGCACAACTCGCACAGCTCTCGTAATCTAAAACGCTAATTAATACACCACAAAAACTAATCGCTTAATTTGCTTACACCTATGAGGACGTGTGTCTCATACGCGGTATTATCTCGCTTATCTCGCTATTATATATCGCATATATCTCGCTTATATCTCGATAATATATCGCGTCTCGTATCGCGCTACGCATGATGGTTAACTAGAGGGTGAATACGTGAATTATGTGCTTACGTGCTTATGTGCCTACGTGTTTACGTGCCTACGTGTTTATGTGATTCTGTGCCTTGTATGAATAATAATAATAAATATTTAAACATAACTCTATTATAATCGAATCTCATCTAATCTAAATCCTTCGTGTAGATGTCTTCAATGGGATCGCACACTCGAAGGAACCTCCAGCGCAGCAACGCCGACAAGCGCATCACCTCTATGGTAGCCAAGGAAATGGCTAAGGTTATCCCACAGATTGTCAATGAAATTCAAGCGGTTAGCAGCAACTCCTCAGTGGACTCCAAGGGAGATGCCCCGAAACCCCGCTTCAGCTTTAAGCAGTACAAAGCATGTGGACCGCTAACGTTTTCTGGCACCGAAGGACTGAGTGCCATGTTCCATTGGTTTGATTCGATTGAGGTTACCTTCCGCCAAAGCGGATGCCCCGAGGCACTGCGAACTATCAACGCCACCGGCGTGTTTCAGTCGAGAGCTCTCGACTGGTGGACAGCCGAGCGCAACAGGCGCGGAAACGAAGAAGCCTATGGGCTCTCATGGGAGGAGACTTATCAGCTCGCCGCAGAAATCAACGACGAGCGTGTTCAGTCTGGTTATTTCAAGAATCACGCCAAGGTCGCAAATCAAGCAGTTACAGAATCAACAGCTTCTCCTACCGATCAGCCCCGCGAGTTAAAGAACAGTCGCCGAGGTCGCAAGCGTGAGAACTCCAGCAAGAACTTCGCCCTTGCAGCTCCAGCGAACCCGCAGCTGCTCCAATCCGCAGCACCCAACGCACCTCCTACCAAGCGTGCGTATACTGGTCCTCACCCGATGTGCCCTAAGTGCACATATCATCATTTAGTGGGTGGAAACTGTCGTTTTTGCACAAATTGCAATATCTACGGCCATTTCACAGTGAGTTGCCTTACCGGCCCTCGTCAGCCAGCTCCTCAGGCTCCAGCAGCTCCAGCTTTACCTGCTCCTCTTCCAGCCAATCAGCAAGCTCCAAAAGCACTTGTGCTATGTTTGTGGTGATCCTAACCATTTTGCCAATGCCTGCCCGAATCGTCCAGTTAAGCAAGAGCAGCCAGCACCGCCGCTTCAGCAGCAGCCATCATAGCCACCGCAGCAGCAGCAGCAACAACCACAAGCTGCGCGTGGTAGGGCTTTCAACCTCAACCATCGCCAGGCTCAGAATGATAACAATGTTGTCAATGGTACGTTTCTCGTTAATGGTATTTATGCTTCGTGTTTATTTGATACTGGTGCCGATAATTGTTTTGTATCGTTAGAATTCGAAAAGGTTTTAAAATGTAAGTGCGCTAAACTCCCAAAGACTTTCGATGTGGAAGTCGCCACCAGAAGAACCGTTACCGTTAACTCCGTTTTACGTGGTTGTAATCTCGATCTCAACAACCATGTCTTCTCGATCAATCTCATACCTATGCAATTAGGAAGCTTCGATATCATAGTAGGCATGGATTTTCTTCGTGAGAATCACGCTGAAGTTGTATGCTTCGATAAAATGATTCGCTTCCCCTTCCGAATGGTGATCAACTTCATGTTTATGGTGAAACGCCCTCAAAGAAGTTGATGCTTTTGTCATGTACTCGAGCACACAAATGCTTGCAAAAGCGATGTGTTGCTTTCGTCCCCTATCGTGAACCCGGAGAAAGAAAAGAAGACTTATAAAGATGTTCCCGTTGTTTGTGAATTTCCTAAGGTCTTTCCACGACTTACCCAGTTTACCCCCTACTCGAGATGTTGGATTCCGTATCAATTTGATTCCAGGAGCTACTCCCGTTGCTAAATCTCCTTATCGTCTGCATCATCCGAAATGCGCGAGCTATCGAGCCAACTTCAAGAGCTTCTTGATAAAGTTTCATACCCCAAGCACTTCGCTATGGGGTGCTCCCGTTCTCTTCGTGAAAAAGAAGGATGGATCATTCCGGATGTGCATCGATTATCGTGAGCTTAACAAACTTACGATAAAGAACCGCTATCCTCTTCCTCGTATCGACGATTTGTTTGATCAGCTTCAGGTGCTACTTGCTTTTCTAAGATCGATTTACGTTCGGCTATCATCAGTTACGCGTGTTGGAAGAAGAGATTCCGAAAACCCCTTCCGTACTCGTTATGGCCATTTCGAATTCATGGTCATGCCTTTCGGTCTTACCAATGCACCCGCAGTCTTCATAGATTTGATGAACCATGTGTGTAAAGCTTTCTTGGATCGTTTCGTCATCGTTTTCATCAATGATATCCTTATCTATTCGAAGTCGAGAGACGAAGCACGCGCGTCATCTTCGTTTAGTCCTCGAACTTCTTCAAGGAAACCGCCTTTATGCTAAGTTCTCTAAGTGGGAATTCTGGCTCGAAGAAGTCCAATTTCTCAGCCACATTGTCAATAGTCAAAGAATTCACGTCGACCCTGCTAAGATCGAAGCCGTCAAGAGTTGGGTTACGCTAAGAATGCTTCCGAAATTCGTTCATTTCTTTGATTGGCGGGTTACAACCGTCGATTCATCGCCGACTTCTCAAAAATCACCGTTCCGCTTACCGCTTTGACTCATAAAGATAAACCTTTTGTTTGGAATTTCGAACAAGAGGAAGCTTTTCAAACTCTCAAGTGTATGCTATGCAACGCTCCTATCCTCGCTCTTCCCGACGGAAACGACGATTTCGTTGTTTATTGTGATGCCTTGAACCTTGGTCTCGGTTGTGTGCTTATGCAACGAGACAAGGTCATCGCGTACGCGTCTCGTCAACTCAAGATCCATGAGAAGAATTACACAACCCACGATCTCGAACTCAGTGCATTTGTTTTTGCATTGAAGATATGGCGACACTACCTTTATGGTACAAAGTGTACGGTCTTCACCGACCATAAGAGCTTACAAATATCTTTAATCAAAAGGAACTGAATATGCGCCAACGCCGATGGTTGAACTTCTCAACGATTACGATTGCGAGATACGCTACCATCCGGGCAAAGCAAACGTCGTCGCCGATGCTCTAAGTCGACGAAGCTATGTATATAGTGTTCGTGACTCTCAAGCTTTGAATAATTTTGAAATCATGATTCGCGAAGCCCAATTTGCTTGTTTTAACGAGAATACGCTCCAATATGAAATGAAATGTGGTGCCGAAGCTTACCTCGTGTCTAAACCTAATGGTATTTATTACTATCTCAATCGTATCTGGATTCCAAGTCGTAATAACCTTCGTAACTTGTTAATGACCGAAGCTCATAAATACCGATATTCCATTCACCCCGGAGCCGACAAGATGTACGGACCTTCGTCCTAAGTATTGGTGGCCGGGAATGAAAAAGGATATCGCTGTGTACGTTTCGAAGTGCTTAACTTATTCGAAAGTTAAAGCCGAACATCAAAGGCCCTCTGGCTTGCTCGAACAACCCGAAATCCCGATGTGGAAGTGGGAGAGCATAGCTATGGACTTTATTACGAAACTTCCTCGTACTTCATCCGGTCACGATAGCATATGGGTTATCGTCGATCGTCTCACTAAATCAGCCACTTCATAGCTATACGAGAAGACTTTAAGGTTGAACGATTAGCACGAATCTATACCGACGAAGTCATATGTCGTCATGGGACGCCTCGTGACATCATCTCTGACCGCGACGGTCGTTTTACTTCGCGTCTCTGGGAGACCTTTCAATCCGCTCTCGGTACTACGCTTAATCTAAGTACCGCTTTTCACCGCTAAACCGATGGTCAGACTGAGCGCACGATCCGCACCCTCGAAGATATGCTTCGTGCTTGCATTATAGATTTCGGTGGTAATTGGGATACACATTTACCTTTAATCGAATTCTCGTACAACAATAGCTATCATACTAGTATTCAGATGGCACCATTTGAGGCTTTGTATGGAAGAAAATGTCGATCGCTTATTGCATGGCACGAGATCGGAAAATGCACAAATCACCGGTCCCGAGCTTATTCAAAAAACAACCGACAAGATCCTCCAAATCAGAGACAACCTCTTGAAAGCTGGAGTCGTCAGAAGAGTTACGCCGATAAACGCCGCAAGCCCCTGCAGTTCGAAGTGGGAGATCACGTTCTCCTAAAGGTTGCACCTTGGAAGGGAGTGGTCCGCTTCGGCAAGAAAGGAAAGCTAGCGCCACGATACGTTGGTCCTTTCAAGATTCTAGAAAGAATTGGGAAAGTGGCTTACCGACTCGAATTACCGGAGGAACTTAATAACGTACATCCGACTTTCCACGTGTCTAACCTCAAGAAATGCCTTGCTGAAGAAAACCTACATGTGCCTCTCGAAGATCTGCAAATCAACGAGACACCCATTTCGTGGAAAAACCCGTTGAAATCATGGAACAGGAAACCAAGAAACTCGACGCTCTCGCATACCTATCGTGAAGGTCCGGTGGGAAGGCAAACGCGGCGCCGAGTTCACTTGGGAACTCGAAAGTGATATGAAAATGAAATATCCGCATCTCTTTTTACGGCCGCTGCCTAATTTCGGGAACGAAATTCCCTAAAGTAGGGGAGACTGTAACAACTCTGTTTTTCATTTTTACCTTTTCATTTGTTTCCGTCTTATGTATTCCCGAGATTCGAGTATAATAAAGTTTATGTTAATTAATTATGGTGTATTACGTTATTATCGCATCTAATCCTTATTAAAAATCGCATCGCAATCGCAGTTAATTATTGGTTTTGTGTTTTTTGTTATTTATGTGTTAAGTGTGTTTGTGGTTATGTTTACAATCGCTATCGCATCGCTATCGCACCCTCGAATCGCTAAATCGCACTATTATATCAAGTATAACGCTTAACGCTTTAATTTAACGCTTAATATAACTACTTAATACAAATCAAATCGCCAAACAACACTTAACGTGAAATCGGCAAGCAAAACTTGGTCACCAGGCCAAGTTCGGCCGAACTTGCCTTACCACAAGTTCGCCTAAACTTGCCTAATAACCAGGAATTCCTTGCTTCCCTCAAGTTCGCGCGAACTTGTATAGGAATGTACAAGTTTGGCCGAACTTAGCTGATTATTTCTCTCAAAACCTCATAGTTCGCGCGAACTTGCAAGTTTCCATGCAAGTTCGGCCGAACATGCCTCCACCAGCTCCCTCCTATAAATACCAAGCTCATTTCTCTCATTTGAACTTGCTGCAAGTTCGCACAGAGCTCTCAAAACCTGAAACCTTCGTGTTTAAGTAAAATCAACCGATTTCAGCTACAAAATCGCTTATCAACGATTTACAAAGGTTTACAACGATTTTGGCACTAAGGATAGCCTTCGTTTTCATCAAAACTCATTCTTTTATGAAATCTTCATCTTTTTCTTCCAAAACTTCTGTTTTAAGCTTAGATCTACACAATACGGGTTCGTTTGGTGTTAGGAGAGGCTTCTCAAACACGAGATCATCTCGGTTGTAAGTTATAGATCTGAGAAAAACCTTTGATAAACATTGATTTTTACACAAAATACGGACTTTTGATGATGTTTTGTTCATCTTCTGATATGAAACGAAGCATCTTCATTCAAGATCTCAGATCTGGAAGCACAAGGACGTTTATGTTGGTTTACACAAGCCGGACTAATCCGAACGAACCCCGAGTTCGCCCGGATTAGCCACGCTTTTGTAAAACGGCTAAAACAGATCTAAAAGACCTCTCCGACCTAAGTTTGCTCAGTAGCACAGGGTTGGAGGGATGAACACTCGATTTTCCTCAGCAAACGACGTGAAAACGCAAGATTTTGAACCCGAAAACGTCAAGTTCGCTCGAGAATCCCCAGTTCCCCAGGTCAAGTTCGACCGAACTTGGGCATTTCTCACCAGTTTACCCCACAAGTTCGCTCGAACATGCATCGTTTCTTAAGAAACCATGCAAGTTCGCCCGAACTTGTCATTTCAGTAAGATCTCCTTACAAGTTCGTCTGAATTTGACAAGATTCCTAAGAATCTTACCAAGTTCGACCGAACTTGGCTCAAATCTCACCAACACTTACAAGTTCGCTCGAACTTGTATGTTTACATCAAGTTGTCCGAACTTGTCTACTGCTCAATCAAAACTTAACCGTTTCAGCTTTTCGGAGACTGATGCAATTCCCTTCGCGTATGCAGGCTGATCCGGCGCTCCTCTCAACTCCTCGCAGATCCCGAACTCTCTCCTAAACGCACCCTCAGTAGTATACTTGACCCATTTTCGCTTTAACGCACTTTTTGGGTGTTACATACGTTCCTATATCAAAATCAGCTTCACAAATCAAACTGTTTATCACATACAATAATCTGATTAATATGCTCAATACGTGATACTAGAAACATGTGACTAGGACTTATTTTCGTTAACTTGCCTCCTTAGCTAGTATGGTACTATAGTGTGGCTTACACCCGACGGGGTCTAGTTAGGATGGACGCGCAAGCCTTCTCACGGTAGTTAGCATGAGAAATAAGCCTATGTTAATCTGTGTGAATTGTTTCGGTGTATCATGATGTGAAGTTAGATTATTTCGCAAACGCTTTCTCGATTATGCTAGTAGTACTTAAACCTGTATGCTCACCTTTACTTAATTGTATTGACTTGTATTTTAACGTATGTAACAGGTTGAGGATTTTAGCTATGGATGCTTGGATGTTGCATGCTTAGCGTAGTTTAGTTTGTTTAGTTATGTTTGTTGATGTATTTCAGATTTTGAACTTATGTATGAAATCTAGGGGAAATCGAACCCGGTTGAATTTTATGAGAAATCTCCATTTTGTAATAATTGTTTAAATGTTACGTTTAATAGTATGGGATATTAAGCAGGTTGTGACATGTTAAATGATTGTTATGGAACATCTCGTGAAATCAATCTGGTCGCTTAGTGCCACTAACCCCGATGTTTTCGCCATCGGTTGGGGTGTGACACATGTTCCCGAGTTCAAAAGAAAAAAAATAATATATGTTAAAAATCTTTTCCTTCCAAATTTCTATATTTTAAAAGAATTTAAAAAGATTTTAAAATAAAAAATATAAACATAAGTTTTCATTTCATCTCTTTCCTTTTACTTTCTTAAAGAAAGCCTTTATAAGACTATGGGGTATGGTGGGGCGGGGGTTTGAGGCATGGCCCGCCACGTAGAGTTGGAGGGGCACCGTCGGTTATGCATTTAAATGGTGGGTATGGTGGGGGTGGCTGCGCGTGGTAGCGTGTAATTATGATTTTTAAAAAAACCTATAAAGCCTAAAAATATATTAAAAATTCCTAAAATTACAAATTTTACAAAAAACCTTTGTGCTTGAGTATTTTTATTTTATTTTTTGTCTCAAATATCAACTCTTCACCTGAAGGTATCGTGGTGAAAATTATATCCTCGCTTTTTGGCGTCCCTAGTTCTTTGCCTACGGATTTCGCTTTGTGTGAATAGTTAAGTATCCAACTTGTTGCAATTCTCAATGATCGCTCTAAACACCATACGCAGCCTAACTCCAACTGAAGGGAACCGATTTGGAACTTTTAGCACCCTTTTGGCGGCATCTCTTCGAATTCTGGCCGCTTGGCGAATCTTTTCAAGTCATCTAAGTTGAGATCCAAACTCTTGATCTCGTAGCATTCATTGGGCTTGGGACGAGAGTTCCTAGCCTTTTGGGACGTGCTAGCTTCTTTCCACGGATTTCGCCCTTTTTGATGGTAACTTACAAATGTTCCCCAATTGCAATGTACTTCAAGTCGTCCCCAACCATCGTATTGATGTACCACTTCGTAATATGCTCAATCACACTTTGTTTGCCTGCCTATCAATAACCCTATTGGTATTGCCCTTATGCGCACTCGAGATAATCATTCACAATCCTTTCCATCTTGAAGGATAGATTTTGGAAGCTTTTGCCCACAACGTTTCTATGTTGGAATTTCCATTTAAAAAAACTGGCGTTAAGGAACGTGTAAGTATTAAGGAGGGGAATCTTGATCCGCTTGATTGGGCTTGGGCGAGTGTCCTAGCCCTTTTGGATGACGTGGTAGTTTCGTTACCACTGGGGATTTCGCCCATTTTGGATGGTACTTACAAATGTCCCAACAATGCAAGTACTTGAAGTCGGTCCCGACATTCGTTTTGAATGTTACCAATGCATTCGTAACATAGTTGGCTTCAGATTCACCACTTTTTGGGTTTTGCCTTGCCTTATGCAAATAACCACTAAACTTGGTTATTTGCCCGCTTATGTCGGTCCACTTCGAGGATAAGCTATCATTTCACGATACATCTCCTTTTCCATTTCTTCGTGAAATAGTTTATTGAGCGCATCCCACAAACGGTTTCTATGTTGGGAATTTCCTATTTAAAAAAAAACTAGTATTAAGCCCCCCCCCCCCCCCCCGCGTTGCGGCGGGGGGCATAAACCGTGACAAGTAGCACCAATGCTACACTACTGACAACGATCACCATCATCGAAAAACTCTTCGGAAAAACAAAAATAAATAAAGGTAAAAATAACATCAAACGAAAAGCAGACGTAAAATTGTTGAACTACAGACGTTCGTTGTGGCATGTTAATGAGAAGAAATTAGACTGAAGCGTAAAACATAGAAAAAAAGGACCTGCGCGTTGCGACGAACCTGTCAAACAGGAAAAAATAGACACGTTACAACATGTATGTCAAAAGGGAAAAAATAGACGCAAAAACGTTGAATCTCACACGCGTGTTGCGGCGTGTTAACTCGCAAAATTTAGTGCGAAATGTAAAACGAAAAAGTTGCAAAAGATGAAAAGTATTTGGGATCAAAGTTGAAAATAAAAGAGTGTTGGGGTTAAATTGTAAAATATGAAAACTTTGGGTCAAAAGTAAAAACTAAAGGGGTTAAAATGTAAAAGATGAAAGTCTTTGGGTTAGAAATAAAAATACAATTTTTTTTAGAATACTCCAAATGCTTAGAGTACAATTACATGAAACACCAACATGTTGCTTATTTATACTTTTGAAATAATCATTTAATATATTTAAATTATTAAAAAAAAGGGGTACAAAATTTAAAAAAATACATAAAATTGGATGTTGAGATATCTGAACCCAAGCCCTCGCCAATGCAAGTTCTTCTTTATCGACCCATTTTTGTTGTTTTCTTTTGGTGCGTTCTGTCGCTTTCTCGGCCTCAGTTTTTTCTTGTGACTTCTCCTCTTGATGGGTTTGGAACCGGAAGAACCATCAATAGGGGGTTGAGTTTCGGGGACGGTTTCGGTTTGGGATAGTTGTTTTTTTTTGTTGGTTCGGTGTAGGTATAGAATCGTCGCTATGAGGAAAGTTCGTATACACATGATTCGAGAGAAACGATGCGTAAGCGGCCATATCCGGCGTAGCGAAGTGTATTAAAATTGGAGCCATATGAAGATTGGATGGTGGGCTAGGTGTCGGTGTTTGTGGTATGCCCACCGATTGTTCGGGTCGAAAGTACGGTTATGAGGATTCATTTTTTTTTGTATTGGGGTTGGATTAGAAAGAAAATAATATTATAAAAGATGTGGAGTAGTTGTGGTAAAAAAATTGAACAGAGTTGTTTGGTATTTATATTGAAAAAAAAGGTTTTTATTTTAAAAAAATAAATAGCCGTTGCCAACGGCTAACCAAAACGGCTATAACTCTTGGCCAATCAGCCTCCACCATGCCATCTTGATAGCCCCGTCTAACGACCGGTCTGAAAGCCTCATCCAACAGGCCACGCTTAAAACCCTAGCCCACCTAGAATGGTGCCTTGAACGTTTTCCTCCGACCCATGCCGAAACCTCCAACTCATAGCCCATAGCTAACGCCACTTTTTTTTTTTGGGAACATTTTGAAAGCGTGTTGAAGACTTTAATACCAACACGTGCTGTCCCACCACTTTAACGGCGGAAATACTTCCCTCTCTTCCGTTTCTGTCACACACTCTCTCTCCTCTCTCTCTCTCTCTCATCTCCCACCTCCAAAATCCATTCAATTTATGTTTTCAAACCCTAACCCCATCTCACCAACCCCAATTCTTCACCCATAATCTCCCAATTTCAACTCTCCAATCTTGAATCGAATTGATTGAAATTTGAACAAGATGGGGGCGATGACGTCAACAGTGGCGGCGAAGTTCGCGTTCTTTCCTCCGAATCCGCCGTCGTACAGGGTGGTGGAGGAGGAGGGTGGGAGGCTAAGGATGACGGATGTGTCGGAGAGGGAAAACGTCGACGTTTTGAAGCTGAAGACGAAGAGGGGGACGGAGATTGTGGCGGCGTATGTGAAGAATAAAACGGCGTCGTTGACGTTGCTTTATTCTCACGGCAACGCTGCTGATCTGGGTCAGATGTATGATTTGTTTTGTGAGCTCAGTCTTCACCTTCGAGTTAATTTGTTAGGGTTAGTATTTCTTTTATAAAGTTTATATTTTAATCTGTTTATTTCTTATATTAGATGATGATTGGGGGGGTGTTTGGAAACTCTGCTTATTTGATTGAATTTAAGCTGATTGGAATTTGATTAGTTAAGCAGAATTAGTTTGTGTGCATCCAAACACTCTGAAGGTCAGATGTTGCAGAAGTTAATTAAAAGAATATGGGGGTGTTTGGGTTAAGTTTCTTATGGTTATGACAGTGGCGAAGCTTGAGATTTCCGACCGGGGGTCGGAAGTCACCGAGCCTAAAATTATACCTCAAAATTATAAAACCGGGTGGTCGAAAACGTATATACCTAAAAATTCTATACGAAAACTATATACCGGACACTACTGAGCGAAAAGTTCGGGGGGTCGGGCGCCCCCCGGCCCCCAACTAAGCTACGCCCTTGGTTATGATCTTTATTTTGTTTAAGGTGAATTGAGCAAATTTGGAAAAAAAAACAATTAACGACTCGGGTTGCATATCGTAGCTTTAGTTAAATGGTTATATGATTATCTAATTCTGTGAATCTGATTCTTTAGAGCATTCACATCAGGTTCTTTATGCTGGTCCCTAAAGTTTAGCGAAAAAATACGTTTTTTTATAGAGAATAGATATAGGATCATAGGGAATGAATAGTGAATCTTTATATTTTGGGAATCATTTTAGCTTCCCTAAAGTTGTTTCTTATTTTAGGGATCTAAGAGCATTCACAGTAGGTTCTCTTATCTCTATTTCTGTATTTTAACTAAAATATACCTTTTTCTCTAAACTTGTTTTTTTTTAACATCTCACATCAGATTCTCTATCTCTATTTCTATCTTACAAACACTTATTTTATTGTTTTTTCTCGGTTTTATACACACAAACTTATATTTAGAGATGAATAGTGAACCTCAATATTTAGAGAACTAGTGTAGATTCACTTAACCCTGTCTCTATTTTAGAGATGGTGATGGAGATGACAAAAGATTAAAAATATACATTTTTTATAGTTTAGTGATATGGATGAAATAGAGAACCTAATGTGAATGCTCTAAGAGCATTTTCCAACCAATTCCCATCCTAAAATTTAGGGAAATCACCTAAAAACATCACTCAATCCCTTTCCACATCCCCATAATTTAAGAGAAAGCTAAAGGGAATCTTCATATATGGGGGGGGGTATGATAATTTTTAGTTGAATTATAGGGATGGAGATGGGGAATGAGTGGTAATTTAGCTGGTTTCTCTGATGTGAATGCTCTTAAAGTAGCTTTAATGACATCTCAAAACGCACATCCAAACATCCTCTTATAAAGTATCTGAATCTGAAACCGTTCCTGGTTTGATACCTTGTACTGTAAACATTAAATGCAATTTAAGTTTTGTAACAAGATGTTCAATTTGGGCAGGTACGATTACACAGGATATGGACAGTCGACCGGTAAGGTACAATAATCTGAAATAAATTTAATATGTCCTCGGTTTCAAGACTGATTTTGCTAAATTACGCATGTTTGATTGTCTTTTTAGCCAAGCGAACAGAATACATATGCTGACATTGAAGCTGCATATAGATGCCTTATAGAGACTTATGGTGTGAAAGAAGAAGATATTATATTATACGGTCAGTCCGTTGGTAGTGGGCCTACTCTAGACTTGGCATCTCGTTTATCAAGATTACGGGCCGTTGTCCTTCACAGCCCAATTCTATCCGGACTTAGAGTCATGTATCCTGTGAAAAGAACATATTGGTTTGATATTTATAAGGTTGATTTACTTCTCTATCTTCTAATTAGTTTCACATTATGAGTAAGTTTTATACAGTTCAGTCGGTACAAATTAATCTTTTTTTTTGTGATGCAGAATATTGACAAAATCCCGTTGGTCAGGTGTCCTGTTCTTGTTATTCATGTACGTGTAAACGTGTTCATATCCGACATGCTATAACATTCATCTCGCAATGTTTTTGAAACAATTTGTTGCATTTTTTTTTGTTTTATATTGCAGGGCACTGCTGATGATGTTGTAGATTACTCTCACGGTAAGCAGCTTTGGGAGCTATGTGTAGAGAAATATGAACCGTTATGGATCAAAGGCGGGAACCACTGTGATTTGGAGTTGTACCCGGAGTATATAAGGCACCTTAAGAAGTTCATATCAGCTGTTGAAAAATCTGGTCGTTTGAAAAACATGACGGGGTCGTTAACCGATAACGATTCGAAACCTCGAGTCAGTACAGATTGTAGAGAGAAATCAAGGCCAAGCACAGATGTTCCTGAACATTCTCGGCCGAGCACAAGCACGGAAAAGTCAAGAACCAGCGTTGACAAACGGGAAAAGGCAAAGAAGAGTGTGGAAAACTAGAAAAGTCAACCAATGCCGTTGACCAACCCGAGAAAGCACGAAACAGCATTGATCGGTCTGGTTAGCTTTAAGCTAATTTATTCATTCGTTAATTTGTTATCATGAATGCCTAAATTTTTGTATTTTTCTAACTTTTGGGATGAATATGGTTGCAGATTTGGAGGTATGATGCGCGCAGCAGTTTTGTGCAATATCGATTGTTTCAAGCCAACAGGCGCAACGGGATCATAAATTCAGGTTGCTTGTTTACTTTTAATTCTTTACATTGGTTGTATGGATGTTGGTTTACCAAAACAAATTGATTCATAGATTCTGTCGAAACTAATAATCGTCAATAGTTAGATGTTTCTCTATGATGCCGAACAAAGTATTCGTAAAGTTGGATTTAACAATGTTGACTGTTTCAAGAGAAAACTCGTGGTTGTAGATACGCTTGAAGGATAACTGGAAACGATCTGCAATGGTTTGAATCGAGCAGAGGGGACTTGAGGATTATGGCAACAATGTTAATACCAGCGAGATTGTTTCGCAGATTTGTGTCGGTTCTTGATCGTATTTAAACAAATTGATTTTGTTGGGTGAAGAATATTGAGTTGCAAGATGTTTGATGTTGGTTTTAGCACAAGTTTGTTAATGTACAAAGGTATTGCAATTTTGGGATTTCTTGGTTTTAGTTTTGAGTTGTTGAGGTCATAGAGTTTTGTGGTAAAAAGCTAAGTTAACGGGATAGAATCTGGCTTCTTATTTAACAATTTACAAACAGTAGATTAGAAACCAGTGAAATACACGGGTTAAATAATGATGAGATAGAATACAAATGAGTGAAATAAGAAAAACGGGAAAAAAAATTTGGGGTCACATGATTGCGCAATTATTGATTATGCATAGATCAGGTTCTGTAATATTTTGTATTCAATTGTAATGTAATGCAATGCAATGAAGTCTAAGCAATTGTACTTTATTACCTAATGTGATAGCTACAAAAGGAATTCTGGCTAAGCTCTAATATAAGTTAGACATGTGTTATGGTTTTTACATATTTGAACCGTCACTTCATAAAGTGATTGTTACCTCACAGACATGGTTGTAAAAATCCCGATAGTCTACGATTAATCGCCGATTTTTGGTCGATTAATCGCTAGGCGGTCAATGACGGTCCTATTCTGGGCAAATTTTGGCCAAACGTCGGCTAAATTTTGACCAAACCATATAAATTTCTTCCAATTACTTAAAAAATGGGTCAATGAGGAGTTAAACCATGTCTACTTTAAAAAACTACATATAAAAATCTGTGTGTATATATACAACTGAAAATTATATATAAGAAAAAATTCAATCGATAATTCCGTGTAATCCCTATTAATCCCGATTAATCGCTAGTCGGTACCCCATCCGCCGACTAGACCTAGCGATTCTTACAACACTGCTCATAGATATATCATCACCTAACTTTTACTTGTTTTCACCTTTAATGTGTAATGGTTTTACAAATTGTTCAATATCTATCATTCATTAAAATAATATTTAAATTATAAAAATAAATAAAATTTAAAAGGAAAAAAGTGTTAAAAAAGATGTGGGGTGGCTATGGTGGTCGGAGACGTGTGAAAGATGGGGTTTGGCGAGTTATTTGAAGGAGACAATGAGTATCAAGTGGTCGCTGGTGCGTGACGATGGTGGTGGTTTGTGAAGGCGTAGTAGGAGGTGGTGGTGATTTGTGAAGGTGGAGATTGATGTTTGTGAGGGTGGTGGTGGTGGTTGTAAATGTGGAGGTGGTCGTTAAATGTATATGATCTTCTTTCTTTTATTATCAGAAGTAAAAGAGGTTTTGTTTTTTTATCAGAAGTATAATAAACATTTCACACTCACTTAACGGATAAATTTAACGACCATCTATGGTAAGGACTATCAATGTTATTCATCTTCCTATGTGGCGAATCATGTTCCAACCATGACCCGACACCCTTCAGCCTTAGGATAATGGTTTGTACCCAATTGCGTATGGTTTGCTTGCACAAATTTCCTTGTAGCGGACATACAACAAGATCCAATTATGCCACTGTCTTCGTTTTTGCATCTCAAACATTTCTCCGGTCTCAGATGGCACATACAACTCCACTGAACCATCCATGCAACAAATCAAGTTCCTTATTTTTGCACAAACAAAATGTTACAAACTGATTAGTTTTAAAATTTAGTTCTTGACCTCTATACGAAATTTCCTTCTATGGGATTGATAATTTGTGTCTCAGAAAACTAATGTTCAAACTTATCTCATTCCAACGGTCGGATATTTAAGAACAGCCTATTCTTCATGATTGTGTTTTATGTTTAGAAAATCCAAACAAACTGCGCTTTTAGCAGTAAAAGTCATACAACCATTATACATTTTGCAATTATAACCTTTGAATGTTAACAATAATGAGTTAAGAAGCTACTGTAAAAATTTTGGGTTGATCCAATGGTTGGTCTTCCAGTAAGAACCACTTCTTTCTGACTACATAAAATAAAATGGAAATCACATTAACAAGTCTAACTTTCTAACCTCTAACATAAACGACTTTAAGTTTAGATTCTTGAGTAAATAGTGCTTAAAACCCTGATCACCGTGTTTATAAATTGGTTACCGATCAAAACCCGCAACTCTAGCCACCACTGATACAAACACCACCAAACCACCATCACCGGCCACCGTTTTCTCTCCTTTCTCTATCTAAGATCATATTTCTTTTTATGCGAACGAGCTTAAAAGGCTCTATTTATATATAAAAAAAAAACCTTTTAGCTAACTACAAAATGTCACCTTCAAGTTTGATTCCTACAACGGTAGTCCTTCAAGTTCGAAGAAAGTCACAAGACGAGGTAGTGGTATAGCCTGAACCCAACCCGTCACATTTCTCAATTTAATGCATTAGTGTCACCACTAGGTCCATAGACACTTGTAACTTCCATTATTAATAATTCATCTAAGATTACTTTTAACCCATTGTTTAAAAAAATACCCGTGTTACAAATTACAATATAACTCTTTGATTGGCAACTTATGAATGGTTAAGAGCTGAACCAGTAAGATGTCTCAATCATTAAGTGCTGAACCAGTAAGAGGTCTGAACCATTAAGAGCTCGTATAATTCTTAACCGTTCAAAGGCAAATATCTGACCAATTCAGATTAGAGGTCTTAACCATTCAAACTCAGTATAATGCTTAAACAAACAGCCTTTAGTTACAGTACGAAAGTTAGTGGGTGTTTGGCTTAGCTTCTATTTCAACTTATTGACTTATTTTGGGGGAAAATGACTTTTGAAAAGGTTTGGATTTTGTATGTACGAAATAAGTCAATAAGTAAGAAATTCTTACTTATTTTTTTGACAAAATCCTTTTCAAAAGACAGAAAGAAGCTAAGCAAAACATGGCCTTAATCTTCCCAATAATCATAGGGTCGGTTAGATAGTACCGCCGTGCCTACAAGGTTTATGCAGGGTTTTACCCCCCAAAACCATCGTCTTCTTCAATCTTCTTCAACCAATTTATCACTAAGTTCAACACTTTCTTTACAAAAACTCCCCACAAAATCACAAATTGATGTTCACCGGTTTACCCATCACTCAATCCCACTTCTCCCCAAGTCACACAAAACCCACAAATCTTTCCCACTTAAATTCATCACCCAGATCACAAATCATGTGGAGAAACATATCCCAGCGACTCCGTTCAAGAATCCCAGTAACTTCTTCCATAAAGTTTCTTCCTTTACACCAAAACGTTAGGGGGTACCCTGGAAATCCAGTAAATGTTGAAAGATTGCCAGTTAGAGGTATGGATTTTGATTCTTTTTCATCATTTAAAGCATACCCAGAAAGGAATTTGTTCGAAATGGGTCAAGTTTATGGTAAAGATGAATGTAGTTTAAGGGGTAGTTATGTGAAAAGGTTTAGTAGTGTTGCAGAGGCTGTTGTTAGTTCATCAACTGATGAGGAGATTAACGGTGGTGATGAGGTTAAAAGGTTATTGGATGAGATGGGGAAACAGGAGCAACGACAGGCGATAAGGGGTTGGTGGAGGCAGAAGAGGGAGAAGACTGGTAGCAATTGGAATTATATGAAGCTTAAACGACGGCAAGTGAAGATTGAAACCGAAGCGTGGGAACAAGCAGCGAAGGAGTACCAGGAGCTTTTGAGTGATATGTGTGAACAGAAGTTGGCGCCGAATTTGCCGTACATGAAGTCGTTGTTTCTCGGGTGGTTTGAGCCGTTGTGTAAAAGGATTGATCAGGATCAGCAGTTGTGTAGGCAGGGGAAGCTTAGGGCTGCATATGCGCCGTATTTCGATCTGCTTCCGGCTGATAAGATGGCGGTTATTACAATGCATAAGATCATGGGGTTGATCATGACCGGAGGGGAGAATGGTTGTGCGCGAGTTGTAGCGGCTTCTTGTAGCATTGGTGAAGCCATTGAACAGGAGGTGTGAGTCGTTTCTTATTTGGTATGGAATTATGTTGTGTGTTTTCATGGTATTGTTCGATATGATTTGTGGTTCTGGTGCTTTTGGTATGTATCAGATTAGGATACACAGTTTCTTGGAGAAAACCCGAACGAAAAAAGCTGCAAAAGGTGTGAAACGAGAAGAAAAAGTTTCGGATGTTAGCAAGGAACAAGAGGGACTGCATAAGAAAGTTACGAACCTGATGAAAAAACAGAAGTTGCAGGTGGTGGGGCGCATCGTGAAGGGACATGATGCTTCGAAACCGTGGTCGCAGCCTGTTAAAGCTCAGGTTTGAGGTCATAGGTTCATATTCACACATTTCGACTGATCATATACGTATATGCATACGTACGTAATACATGCATAGTTCCATACACATGTATGTGTATATATTAATGTGTGTTAGTTCTTTTCAGGTGGGAAGTCATCTGATTGAACTGCTTTTGCAGTCTGCGTATATACAGCCTTCAGCTGATCAATCGGGCGGTGATATGCCACCTGATATTCGACCTGCATTTGTGCACACGTTCAGGACTTCAACGAAAGAAGGACAGTAAGGATTCAATAATTAATATATTGTATAAAAAAACAAAAGTATCATAAATTTCTGTAATTTTACGAATATAATCAAGTGGCTTTCTATTGAAACAGGAAGACGGGAAGAAGATATGGTGTTATTGAATGTGACCCATCGGTTCGCAAAGGACTAGAGAGAGCGGTAAGCATGCAGATTTGTTCCATTACAAGAATTTCTACTCGTTGTTAGAGTGAAGTTACCTTTACATGTATATATAAAATTAAGTTAGCTTCTGACTTTTTCTGATATGTTGTAACAGTCGAAGCATGTGGTTATGCCTTACATGCCAATGTTGATACCTCCCGTCAAGTGGACAGGGTAAGTTTTTTTTTTTATTCTTGAACAAAAAAAATTGTTATTTTTTTAGACTTAAAATTTGCAATACATTGATAAAATATGCTATTTGCTTTCTTTGATGGTTTTTTGAATGGTCCACAGTTATGACAAAGGAGCTTACCTCTTTTTACCATCGTATATAATGCGCATTCATGGAGCTAAGCAACAAAGTGAAGTGCTGAAAAGGACACCGAAGGAGAATCTGCAGCCAGTTTTCGATGTTAGCATTAACCCGTTGCTAAAGTTTTTATCTTCCCTTTTTAGTGTATTTTTTCTTTGTGTGTTTACATTAAACATCTCTTTCTTTTGTGGGCCAGGCGTTGGACACCCTTGGAAATACTAAATGGAGGGTGAATAAGAGGGTACTATCTGTGGTTGACCGGATATGGTCTAATGGTGGCCGACTTGCGGGTTTGGTTGACCGTCATGATGTGAGTTACCTTACAACTTCTTCACAAACGATCTTACAATACTTTTTTTATCATTTTACGAAAAAGATAATGTTAATCATCACTTTCAGATTCCTTTGCCAGAGAAACCAGATACCGAAGATGAAGAACAACTAACAAAGTGGAAATGGAAAGTCAAAAAAGTTAAGAAGGAGAACCGAGAGAGACATTCTCAACGGTGTGATGTCGAGCTCAAACTTACTGTAAGATCATATATTTACTTAAGTTTTAGTGTAAGTAAAATGTCATTTTCGTCCCTGAGGTTTGGCCGGTATTGCGACTTTCGTCTGAAGGTTTGTTTTTCCGCATCTGGATCCAAAAGGATCGAGATCTTGCCATTTTCATCTGGCTCGTTAACTCCATTTTCCCCCGTTAAGTCAGGGGTATTTTCGTCTTTTTACCTACTTGTTTTTGTTTTTTGTTTTTATACTTGTGCATTATGCTAAATGCTTGTACATAAAGTGAAAAAAAGACCAAATTGCCCTTTAAGTTAACAAAAAGACCGAAATACCCCCGACTTACGGAGAAAAATAGATGGAGTTATCGAGCCGGATGAAAATGGCAAGATTTCAAACCTTTTGGATCCAGATGCGAAAAACAAACCTTTGGACGAAAGTCGTAAAACTGGCCAAACCTCATGTACGAAAATGGCATTTTACTCATATTAAAGAACTTATGCTCAATCAAAGCAAAAGCTGTAATTAGTTTATTATTGGAGGATAGGTGGCACGAAAGATGAAAGACGAAGCGGGATTTTTCTACCCACACAATCTAGATTTCAGGGGCCGTGCATACCCGATGCATCCACATTTGAACCATCTCGGTTCAGATTTGTGTCGGGGTATATTGGAGTTTGCAGAGGGCCGACCACTTGGCAGTTCGGGTCTTAGGTGGCTGAAGATACACTTGGCGAATCTATATGCTGGCGGGGTCGACAAATTATCACTCGAGGGCAGAATAGCGTTCACAGAAAGTCATTTAGATGATATATTTGATTCCGCTGATAGACCTCTTGATGGTGGACGTTGGTGGTTGAACGCTGAAGATCCGTTTCAGTGTTTGGCTGTTTGTATTAATCTTGCTGAAGCTTTAAGAAGCGCGTCTCCGGAAACAGTGATTTCGTATATTCCTGTGCACCAGGATGGTTCCTGCAACGGTTTACAACACTATGCTGCCCTTGGCAGAGATAAAGTATGACTCTTCAATATTTACACACAAACACACACATATATACACGTATACTTTCTGTTTTAAAGAAATGTTATCTGTACCGGCTACTCGAAAAGCCATCTGATTTTTTCTTCTATTTTTTATGTTTTATTCAGCTAGGAGCGTCTGCAGTTAATTTGGTCGAAGGAGAACGACCTGCTGACGTGTATTCTGGAATTGCTGCAAGGTAATACTTATTTTGTTGTATGTTTGCATGTGATTATAATAAATAATTGAATATAAACTAGTGGGTTACCACCCGCTGCGGACGTAGTTAAAAATAAGCAAATCGCAAGAGTGAAAGTTTTTTGATGTTTTAGTTAAGGGGCTAAACATGTCATTATTAAAGTTGAGGGACTAAAGTTGTTTATTATTAAAGTTGAGTGGCTAAAGTTGTTTTAGTTAAGGGGCTAAACATGTCATTATTAAAGTTGAGGGGCTAAAGTTGATTAATGCCAAAGTTTAGGGGCCAAAGTTGGTTGATGTGACAAGATAGCATATTTATAGTATATATAATATTGTTTCCAAATCAGAGTCCTGGATATTGTGAAGAGAGATGCAGAGTTGGATACCGTTTCATTTCCGGATGCAAAGTATGCGCGGCTTTTGATCAATCAGGTTTTGTGGAAGTCAACCATTGTTTTTGACTTTTGTTCGTTAAAGGTACGTGACTGACACATGAATCATTCGGTAACTCCAGGTGGACAGGAAGCTGGTGAAGCAGACAGTAATGACGTCGGTTTATGGTGTCACGTACATCGGTGCTCGCGATCAGATTAAAAGGAGGTTGCTGGAACGAAGTAACATTGATGCTGATGACACTGAGCTTTTTGGTGCTGCTTGTTATGCTGCTAAAGTATGCACGTTTTTCTTTGGTTATTGCTAGTGAGATATTCAATATGCTTAAAGAAATGATATATGGGAAACTATATTTTATTTATTGAATATATTGGGTCGTAAACGGTGGTTTCATTGGTTCTCGGCAGATCACTTTAGCTGCGCTTGGAGAAATGTTTGAAGGTGCGCGTAATATTATGAACTGGCTTGGAGATTGTGCAAAGGTTTGTTACATAATCTTCATTGGAATATGGAAATTGTATGTTTGTTGTTGCTTATCAAGCTGCAAATATTGGACAGTTAATAGCCTCTGAAAATCAGCCCGTGAGGTGGACTACTCCACTTGGTCTTCCTGTTGTACAACCTTATCGCATGTATGGAAGACATCTTGTAAGTACCGTTTTTTTTTCTTTATATCTAAAGGAACTATGTCGGTTTTCCAGCTACAGTTAGGGCTGCAAATGAACCAAACATTCAGCGAACAGTTCGTGAATCGTTCGGTGGGAAGTTCATTTGTGTTTGTTCGGTTAATAATGAACGAACGCGAACAAGAAAATTTTGTTCGTTTAGTTAAATAAACGAACATGAACAGAGTCTGCGTTCGTTCATTTATGTTCGTGGTCGTTCGGTAACGTGTTCGTTTATGTTCGTTTGTGTTTGATAATTCATTAGTGTTTTTGGTTTTATGTTTTATTTAAATACTTCAAAATTCCGAGAAATGAAATATTTGATAAGTATCAGTGTGTTATATATTTTGTTCATGACCGCTTGTTTGTATTCGTTTGTTTCCATTTGTGTTCATGAACTTAGTTTGTGTTGATTTACGTTCGTATGCATTCGTTGCCTAAAATTAACAAACACGCTCATTTCCTTAACAAATGGACACGGACATAAAATCTCGTTCGGCAAGTGTTCATGAACATTTCGTGAATAGATATATTTCCTTAACAAACGAACACGATCAAGGTCTTGTTCATGTTTGTTTGATTCGTTTGCAGCCCTAGCTACAGTATATTTCATATTAATAGCTTTCTTCTGCTGTTTTCTGCAGGTTTCGACTTCGCTTCAAGTATTGACCCTGCAGCGTGAAACTGAGAAGGTATTTTATTTTTAATTGTGTTTTACCTCGAAATAATAAGATCAATATCAGCTTTTTTTCACTCTAAATTGATTATTGTTGTTTTCTGTTTATATAGGTGATGGTGAGGCGGCAAAGAACAGCTTTTCCACCAAATTTTGTTCACTCGCTTGATGGTTCACATATGATGATGACAGCTGTCGCGTGTAAACGAGCCGGCTTGAATTTTGCAGGTCTTTTGTGCTTTTTTAAATGATACCAAAACCAAGTGTTATACATGGTGCCTATACGTGGCCTAAATATTAATATATAATAAATGATTTAGACAACTATATTTAAAAGTGTATATTGTGCAGGTGTTCATGATTCATACTGGACTCATGCCTGCAATGTGGATGAAATGAACAAAATTTTAAGGGAGAAGTTTGTAGAACTTTACCAAACACCAATACTGGAAAACGTATGACATTCTCCAGTTTTTCACTTGTTTTCACATTTGTCTATGATTACCATTTGATCCTATGGTTTTTTTTTGTGACGTGTCAGTTGTTGGAGAGTTTTCAAACGTCTTTCCCTACAGTGTCGTTCCCGCCATTGCCAGATAGAGGAGATTTTGATCTGTCAGATGTTCTAGAGTCGTCCTACTTTTTCAACTGAAACCCAATTTGTTCATTTGACTTTGGAGGCATCT
Organism: Scalesia atractyloides; assembly: GCA_947069175.1. Classification (NCBI taxonomy): domain Eukaryota; kingdom Viridiplantae; phylum Streptophyta; class Magnoliopsida; order Asterales; family Asteraceae; genus Scalesia; species Scalesia atractyloides. Next base: position 23,799,697 of record CAMTDV010000014.1, on the reverse strand, counting down.
CTGTTGTATGATTGTTAGAAAGTAACAAATTTAGCTAAGCGTTGCAGCTGAATATACGTACTTAAAGGTTACTTCAAGATCGGTCGATTTGTATATATTTTAAATTCATCAATGTATAGTTTTGGCAGTAATTTTTCTACATGATAGTAAAAATAATCTCGAATTGAGGTTAACGCATATGATTATCTCACATCTGATGACACATGTTACAAGAAGCATATCATTGATGTATCATTTAAGTTCTCTACTCACAGGCGGTCCTAAAACTTTGGTCAAAAAGTCATCATCCACGGACTGCTTTCTGAGGGATGGTGATGGCGGAGATTGGGCATTCAGCAACCGAGTCGCGGGTTTTGACCATAAGGACCTTGCGAGAAAGTAACAGAGTTGCTCGAAAAGTAGATCTTGCCAGTTCTCTAAACCTCAAAAACATATAGAACCTTGCGAGATTTAAGCACTCGCAAATAACTTGTCATTGCACTACATCAAAAACATTAATTCATTCTCATACAAGGAAAAAATAAAATAAAGAAATGGCACATTTCGAATCACACAATAACCTTAGCTCATAAATGCCCCTAAATATACCCGAAATAAAAACTGCTAACACATGCAAAGAATTATGCTTGGAAATCGACATGAGCAGTGCGCACACACACAGGCAGAAGCATAGTCATAGACAAGAATCTATCGAACCTTTTGGCATGAACAAGCTCTTCAAAACTATGTGCAAATCATGGTGATGAAATTGGCATCTTGTAAACAGACTGAACTTTTGATTCTAGTAAAGAAACGTATTTATCGAGCATAGATACTACAACTTCAAGATCAGTCACTTGCTGTTCAATAGCATCGATCTGCTGAACATACTCGTCAAAATTCTCACTTTTAGCCTTCAATCGCTCCACAAATACCCTTAAACCAGAGGCAACATCACCAAAGCCTGTGTACTCTTCTGCAACTTTGAGGTTCATATTTTCCAACAATTTGAGGGTGTTGTTTGTACCCTAGAGGATAGCATAAAAGCACAATTTGTCAATTCTAACTTCCAAACTTATATGAATATATATATATATATATATACACACACTTTTAAATTTAATAAGTCTATTTGACCATGATTAAAGAGTAAAGACGTTAAACGCTGTAACATCCAGGATCATTACTGACCTCAAAAGTTTTGATTTTTCTATTTCAATACTATCATTAACGTGTCAAACAACACGCTATTAGGGTCAGTAGGTCGACCATGTTTAAAACTCGATGGCCATTTAAAAAAGGGAAATTGGAAATAAATAATCTCACCTAACTCTATTTGGCCGATAATAATCCCAAGTCATTTATTGGAAATTAATAATCCGAACTGGTCAATTTTTTTTCTGTAAAATAGTCTGTCGTTAGCTTAACGGAGTTAAGTTTTTTTCCGAATTACAAACCAATGTTTAAGGGCTTTTGATCAGAACGAGGATATGAGTCGATTGATGTAAAACTTACCATCGAAATACTGCACCAACCCACGAAATCGGTGCTTCAATTCGGGTGTTTAAACTTCCAATTAACAAAAATCAAGACATTTCGAGCACAATTTCCAGATTGATGTAAAACTTACCTGGAAATTGTGCTCGAAATGTCTTGATTTTTGTTAATTGGAAGTTTAAACACCCGAATTGAAGCACCGTTTTCGTGGGTTGGTGCAGTATTTCGAGGTAATTTTTACATCAATCGACTCATATCCTCATTCTGATCAAAAGCCCATCGGTTTGCAATTCGGAAAAAAACTTAACTCCGTTAGGCTATTCTACAAAAAAAAATGACCAGTTCGGATTATTAATTTCCAATAAATGACTTGGGAATATTATCGGCCAAATAGAGTTAGGTGGGATTATTTATTTCCAATATGCCTTTAAAAAAGCAAGCAGCCCGTGTTAGAACAAAAGTGCATTGCTATTCTATGACATTTGAATAAAATTAAGCACACGGAATATAAAAAATATGGATCTACATTCGACACAGCTACACACCGAGAAAGAGAACATAAAAGCAATCAAATAGAACAACCTGAAGATCGCCTTTTATCATAGTCGAAACCCTAGAAAACAGATCAGTGAGAGCTTCAGTAAGCTGATCATGCTGCTCTTGAGTCACCATCTTATCAGACATTGCCAGAAGAAACTCCTGCAACTACCATAATCCAATGTCCATTACTAGTTATATTATCTTGTTACATGTTTTCAATTTATCTCAACATGCTATTCACAATCAGCTATATTCACTTTCCACAAATCAACTGAACAATCAGCTTATTAGTTCTAGAAAAGTAACACAGATTACAAAATATTCCAGCGAGAAGATAATTGAATTTTCAAACGATGAAAATGAAACCCTAGATTATAATACATAAATTAACAGCGATATACCTGCCAATAATCGCAGATTGAATCTTATTATCAGTCGCGATATGCTTCCTTCACATTTGATATAACCTAATTCGCTCCAACAAATGCAGAGTTGTGTTTGTAAGTGTTTCTCCGACAACCTGGTTCGCTTGTTGCCCGTATGTTTGTTCAAGCTAAAGGAGAGGGACTAAACACACACGCATATAAATAAAGTTAATTAATATAAAGAAAGTTTTTTTTTTTTTTAAATATAAAGGCTAAACATATATATTAGTAAAACTGAAAGCTTAAAAGCAAAATACAAAAAGTGACAACTAGGGTGATGTTAGCCAATCACAAACATATACTTTTGTATTTGGTATAAATAGATCTCACTTGTTAGAGATCTATTCATCACTTCACACATATTCTTTTTTATACGAAGTTACGAACGGATTTGTGAGTGATCAGGTTGATGGGGAGATTGTAGAATCATTATACTGAAATTTGTAATCATTTGATCCAATGAAAAACAGTTGTTTTAACTAGAATTAGTTCACAAGTATCAAACTCAGATCCTAATAATTGGTACAGAGCTTATTCACATTAAACTTGATTTCATAATCAGTTTAATATATAAAGATCAGCTCACAAAAATCCAACATGTTCGTAACTCAGAGTTGTAGAGTGTTGAATTCAAAAAGTATTTCACATGTAGTATGTTTTTTCCTCAAAAGAACAAAAGAGATGACACATCATGATTATTACCATAATTTCGGTTTCAGTAGCAAACCATCGATGCTTGTTAGATCAGATTATAATATCTGGCAACGTCGGATAGTGCATTTGCTCGCTTAATTGAACATAGGATGTTGGAAGTCTGTTGTACACGGATCTCACATTCCAATGGTACCTAGTGTCGAAAATCCAAATGTTTAGAAGCCAAAAAATCAGAAAATTATTCAAAGCTAGATTATCAAAATTTGAGATAGATGCCAAAGCATTTAATATTGTTGTAAAGGCTCTACCGGATGAGATCTACACTGAGCTATTACATTGTAATAATGCAAAAGAGCTATGGGACGAGCTAAAGGAAAAATTCATTAAAACTGAGGAAACTGTTGAAAACAACCAAAATACTCTCAACTGACAAGTTGTTGAGAGTGCATCTAATATAATACAAACAACAGTTTGTGAAAAGGTTGATCCAAAAGTTGTAAAAAATTAATGATCATTGGAACTCAACTGATGATGAGGATGATTGTGATTGTGCATTAATGGCTAGCAAAATTGGAGCATCTCATGTCTATATAGTTTGTGGTATGTAGATAATGGAGGATCCAGACACATGACTGGATGCAAAGCTCTACTATCAAATTTCCATGCATATGGAGGAGGTGATGTATCTTTTGGAAACAATTCAAAAGGAAAAGTGTAGGATCAAGAACTGTCTAAGCTTCTGGGCTAAAATTTGAATATGTTAATCTTATTAATAATTTAGAATTCATCTACTCAGTGCCTCACAAATGAGTGATAAGGCTATGACTCACTATTACTAAGAAAACCTGTAAAATTGTTGGACCTGATGTAGTTAAAAAGATTGATAAAATTATAGTTGAAAGCAGTGCACAACATCCTGCTCATAGAAGTAGCAATGTTTATGTAATGGACATGTTAAAAGATAACCCCCAAATAGATGTATGCATATTATCTGTTGCCTCAATAAAAGAAACAAAGTTATGACATAGAAGGTTGGGACATGTTAAAAACAATTAACTTTTTGACAAAACAAAACCTTGAGAGGTCTACCAACCAAACAATTCAGATGTGGTGAACATTGTGTTTCCTGCTTAAAAGGTAAGACGGAGGTAGAGCGAATTGTGAGTACGACGAAAATGATCCTAACGTGAATTTTGTTCCAGTATTTAAACGGGTTCTCGTTACATAACGAGTACACACATCTGAACAACCAAGCGAACTTGGTGGAATACATTTGGAACAATGCACAAAACGAACCCAATGACGACGAGCCAGATGAAGACTAGTAGTTTTTTCTAATTAAGTTTTTTTTTTAAGTTGGGGAATTGGCCTGTAATAATCCCACCTAGACCTTATTGGTCATTAATAATCCCACCTCAGAATATTCCCCCCACAGTCCACCTTTCACCTATTTTTCCTACAATGGTCCTAGTTAAACGTAACGGAGTTAAGCTTTTTTCCAAATTACAAACAGATTTTTAGGGCTTTTGATCAGAACGATGATACGAGTCCATTGATGTAAAACTTACTTCGAAATGGCGCTAAAAGTGACTTGATTTTGGTTAATTGGAAATTTAAACTCCCGAATTGAAGCGCCGTTTTCATCGTTTGGGGCACCGTTTCGAGGCAAGTTTTACATCAATGGACTCGTATCGTCGTTCTAATCAAAGCCCTAAATATCTGTTTGTCATTTGGAAAAAAACTTAACTCCGTTAATTTTTTTAACGGGGGACCATTGTAGGAAAAATAGGTGAAATGTGAGACTGGTGGGGGGAATATTCTGATGTGAGATTATTAATGGCCAATAAGGTTTAGGTGGGATTATTACAGATCAATTTCCCTTTTAAGTTTAGGTTTTATTTTTTAATGTAGTGTAATGTAAGCATTAATATTGATTTTAGAGTTTAAATTAGTTTTACTTTTATATATATTGCATATTACATTCAGATATTAAAAAACAAAAAAAAATAAAAATAAAAAAGGGGAGACTCATCCTCCATACCCTTGGCCCATCCTTGGAGCCTCATCCTTCTTAAATGGTGACGTGGCTGCTGATGTGGAGGAACATCCTCCTTTGAGGATGTGGCTTATTCACACCCCATAACCTAAGACTATTTGGTGTGGGGGGCGTTCCCGAGCCGGCCTGGTGTGACGATGGGTCTGCACACCATCTCGGGTCGTCCCCATCGCCCCCAAGACGTTGAAGTCGGCCCCTTTTGAATGTTTATAGCCGTTGTGACGGCAAGATATATTAAAAAAATAATTATTTTCTTCACAAATAATAATCATTTATCCCCATTTCTAACCAAATCAACCCAATCTCTCTCACTTTTTTTATACATTTCTTCAATTTTTTTAATGTTTTAGCCATGGATTCATACGATTGAAACAACCCGAACTCAAATCCGAATCCGAACCAAATGAAAGAAAAAACAAAAAAGGATACAACTATGTCGTATTATGATATGTATAGTAATGGGACGATATCAACACGTTATCCGAAAGAAGACAGACACATTTTGCTTAAAATGAAAGAAAAGATCTCCAAAAATGAAATTCTTAGGTATTTTAATTTTTAGCAATCTAATATTTTTTTAAGTTAAAGGGTTTTTTTTAAAGTTATGTAGTGTTTTTTTAAGTTATGTAATGTTTTTATTTTATAAGTTATGTAATGTTAAAAAAATGTTGAATTTGGATTAAAAAACATAAAAAAATAAAATAAATAAAGGGTAGAGGGCCATCCTCCACACCATTGGTTCATTCTTGGAGGACCAGATTGTGTGTGATGACATGGAGGACATCCTTAAAGAATGAGGCTCTCTATAACCCATATTCTAACAATCAGACACATTTGATGAAAACAATGATTAGCTATCATATCTCAATATTTATGTGTCAAATGCTTGTTACTTTATTTGTTATTCATTGTAATTAATGGCATGGCATCAACAAAAAAATTATCAACCTTTCGATATTAAATTGAGATAAGAGTCCCAAAACTATACATAAAATCATAAACAAATATATTATAATTAGGGGAATTGGCCTGTAATAATCCCACCTACACCTTATTGGCCATTAATAATCCACCTTAGAATATTTCCCCCACCAGTCCACATTTCACCTATTTTTCCTACAATGGTCCCCGTTAAAAACTTAATGCGGTTAATTTTTTTTCCAAATTACAACAATTTTTTAGGTTTTTGATCAGAAGATGATACGAGTCCATTGATGTAAAACTTACTCGAATTGGTGCTCAAGTGACTTGATTTTGGTTAACTAGAAATTTAAACACCCGAATTGAAGCGTTGTTTTCATCGTTTGGAGCACCGTTTCGAGACAAGTTTTACATCAATGGACTCGTATCGTCGTTCTAATCAAAAGCCCTAAAAAATCTGTTTGTGATTTGGAAAAAAGCTTAACTCCGTTAAGTTTTTTAACGGGGGACCATTGTAGGAAAAATATGTGAAAGGTGAGACTGGTGGGGGGAATATACTGAGGTGGGATTATTAATGGCCAATAAGGTCTAGGTGGAATTATTACAGGCCAATTTCCCTTATAATTATAATGTTGTCTGTTTGTTTATGAATCTGGAAATGGAAACATTACTTGGCATAAGATAGTTTTATGAAAATTTTTTTGATAGGTGAACTTCACAACAGACGGCTAATTCACACCCACAAGTCGCCGGCCCGCCACCTCACTCATTGCCAAGGACTATGTTGTCTTAACCGGGCCCACGCCTTGACCGAGTGTGGCTTGGCTATCCCCGAGAAAATTTCCAGCCCCTGCCACTTGATAGGAATTGCACCAATATAGCTTAATTTATCACATAGCAGCAACAGGTGTTATGCTAATGCTATCTTTAATGTGATGCAATGTAAAGCAGCATGATCTCCTTCTCCCTGTGCTGGATTAGACTTAGTTTCCAGTTTACAAATTTGACTTCACTCTAATAAAAATTGTGATGAATTGCAAAGATTGTCCTTTATCTTTATACTCTATTACAGGCGATGTCCTTTATGTTTAAAATTGAAGAGTTTTATTCTTTATGTTTTAAAATCCTGCACGTTTTGTCCTTTAGGCCTAACCTAGTTAATTTTTTCAAGGCCTAACCTAGTTAATTTTTTCAATTAAATATGATCACTAAAGGGTACTTTAGTCATTTTATTTAAATAAAAATGCTTCAACTATATAACAAAAATAAAAATGTTTTAATAATATATTTCTTTTTAGCTATATAGACACACACTTCCCCCCCCCCCCCCACACACACACACGTCTCCACCTGCTGCAATTGTTAAAACGACCACCTCCAGGCTGCCAAACATCCCAAATATATACACTTTGTTTACATAAAGAATAGCAAAAAAAAATTATTACCTTTTGACTCTTTCATTATCCAACTAAAATCCCAACTTTCATTGACTAAACAATAAAATAACAAAACCCGATTTCATTCCATAAAATTCAAGTAACAAGATTTATCTTCCCAATTTACATCTTTTATAAACCATTCAATATTAACACATACCCAGTTCAATATTCAGCCAATATAATATTCAATATTAACACATACTCGATTCAAATCGCAATAAATCACACTTCTACACATCTGGGTTTCCATTGATTTTAATCTAAATCCAAAAAAATCATCACTTTACAATCATCATCAACCAAGATTCAAGAATGAGGAAGAGGGATAGAGAAAACCCATGTGGGATTTGCGGCCACTATCATAAATACGAAGAGCTTGAAGTTTGTAGGATGTGTGGTCATCGTATCCGGTCGGAGTTGAGAACTCTTTGATTCAAGTTAGCGCCTTTTCGTCGCAGATCTTGTTAGTTTTTTTGTATCTTTGTTGCTATGATAACGCCTCTCGTTCGGAGCTTCTTCAGGCGCATTTCCGTCGGAAAATCTTGCCGGACTTTCTGCTGCTGCTGGTGGTAGTGGGTTCTTGGCGGTGGTAGGGGTGGCGGCCCGTGTGTTATACTGCTGGGAGAGAGAGAGAGGGGGGAGAGGGAGGGGGGGAAGAGATGGGTGGGTTGGGTTGGAGGTGGTTGCAGCAGGTAGTAAAAGGTGGCGGTGGGGTGGATGGTGCTGGTGAGTGGTGATGGTAAATGAGAGAGAGAGAGAGAGAGAGATGTGTTTGAGAGAGAGAGTACAGATTTATTTTTATATATCTTTTTTTTACATTACACAATTGTCCCAAGATGTTAGATATTTGCAAAATAGCCCATATGATGGTGAAAAGACAAATATGTCCTCATGTGCAAGTCACATGATCATATTTAACAGAAAAATCTAACTGGGTTAGAGCTAAAGGACATAACATGCAAGATTTTAAAACATTAAATACAAAACTCATCACTTTTAAAGACAAATAACACCGTCTGAAATTGAGTGTAAAGAAAAATGACAAAACTTGTAAATCATACTAAAAATTGAAAGCAAATGATTATATGAAGTGACATATCGAGTTCCAACAAATAGCAATAATCATTTTGATAACAGATTGATATGCGAGCTCTACTTTGGTGATAATGACATACATTGTAAACCACGGGGTGTCAGCCCAGTGGCCAGCCTCACTCATTCTAAACGGAAAGACGTGGTTCGAGTCCAGCTCGGCCCGAATAATCCTGCTGGGTAGTAACCGCCAGGCAGCTATGGGCTAAGCTAGCTTGGGAGGAGAACCCTCCGCGGTTAAGGGTACCGTGCATTTACCTTTTTTTTGTATTATCTTACTAAGATATGATTTTGAACCGTTGATGATGTCCTAAAACTATATTCATGGATGATCTAACCATTGACTAGTGTATATTAAGGTGTGTACGGTTCGGTTTGGTTTTTGGGCAAAATCAAAACCGTAACCGAAATGCCAGTTTTTTGTTTTTAAAAACCGTTCGGTTTCGGTTTTTTCGGTTATTACGTCGGTTCTGTTCTGTTTTTTCAGTTGTTTCGGTTTTTTGAACAAAATTATGTAAGACTCAAAAAATAAAAGGTATAATTTATATTATAACAAGCTTTTTATATGTTTACATTTAATTTATTAACGTTAACCTCTTTAATTAATATTGTTTACATAAACTAACCTTCTAATCTATTTTTATGTTTTCTTTAAAGTTTTTATTAAGACATTTTCTTTTATTAAGATCATTTTCTTCTAATCTTTTATATTAATTTTTTTTATGATAATAAATAAATTATTTCAAGTACATGTATTTCTTGTAAACACTTAACATTAAATAATAAAATTAATATTTTCTACTAGCATTGGGTTAAACACTTAAATAATTTAAACTTAAACATAAAAATATATGGATTGTAACTTATTAGTTTGGTTGGTTCGGTTCGGTCGGTTCGGTTTTTTTTTGTTATTGAAAATGTTTATCTGAAAACCGAAATGAAATTTTCGGTTATTAAAAATCCGAAAACCGAACCGTCGGTTTTTTCGGTTTGGTTATTTCGGTTTGGTTATTCGGTTACGGTTCGATTATTTCGGTTTTCTTGCTCACGGCGTATAACATAATCAATTTATACATAAAATAAAATTATTGTTGCAATGACATGGTTTTTATGATATTATTACTTACCTCTTTATAAAATACGAACAAAAACTTTTGTCTTTCAACATGTCCCATTTTTCCATCATACTGGCTTCTATTGATTTATATTATCATTAATCTCAGGTTTGAGAGACAGTGGTTGTTAGGTAGAAATTAATTTATTTTGTTTTGTGTAAACTTTGTATTTGCTCCATGTGATATCATTAGTTATTTTCACAGTTTTGTTCTTGTAATGAGATTGATGTCTGAGTTTCGAGAGACAGTGGTTGTTAGGTAGAAATTGATATAATTTGTGTGTTGTTGAAGCTAATTTACTGGAGTTGGGTTTTATAGTTCTTGCTAACGGCGCTGGTGTGGACAACTCAAAGAACGCTTAATGGATATAGGATGAAATAATAATGATAATGAAACACACACAAGATTTTAAACGATATCAATTTTTATGTACTTACACAATCGCGTAATCCACCTTGTATTTATAAATTAAGCCTCTAAGCTATTTTAGTATTTTGTTCGATTAAGTAGTTCTTATTCACAAAGCTAAAACACTATTCTTCTCTCCAACTTACTAAACACTATTTTCCTATAAAGTGTGAGAAGTCTATTTAGGCATTGTGTTTTAAATTTTTGGCATAATGTTTTAGATTCTTTTGACATGGTATTATATGGAAAAATGGTACTATATGGAAAAATACCAAACTTAACAATTTAAAACACAATTAAATGTATTCTAGGCATTCAATTTAAAACATACTTATATTAACTTTCTTTGCATTGTTGTTTAGATTTCATGCATAGAATACATTTATTATGTTTTAAATTGTTAAGTTTGGTATTTTTCAGGGGCGGCCCTAGGAGTGGACGGGGAGGACCACCGGCCAGGGCCCGAGATTATGAAGGATACGTTTAAAAAAAATCTTATATATATATATATATATGTTATAACTTTTTTAGAGTATACCAATATAATTTAATGAATGACTTAATGGTTAAGCTCCCTGCTTCCAAACTTGAAATCTCAGGTTCGAATCATGCTTGCTACTTTATATGCTTGCTACTTTATTTTTTGAAGGATTTCTTTTTTTTAAATCTAAAACATATTCTTAAGGTTTTAACTTTCAACAACCAATGCCCCAGTCCCCCACATCTGAAACGCGCAGAACACCACAAAAATAGATCCCCCAACATCTGAAACACCCTTCGTCAATCGTCACTCCAGCTCTTCTCACGACAATTAGAAAAATAGGAAATGTTTTTGCTAGTTTCCTTTTTTTCTTATTGTATAGGCCCGAATCGTTGAACCGACCCGACCATGACGCTGCAGATCTAAGTGAAACGAAACGAAAGGTGAGAGAATCGAAATCGGTGGGCGCCAATGAAGAAACCCTAGATCAACTAGACCAGAGTAAAAGTAGATCTATGGAATGGGCTCTGCATAAAAGGGTTAACCCTCCGTTTGGTTTCACGATGGATGATGAATAGAACAATATTCCGGCTGATCCTGCAAAACAGAGCACCGTTAGCTCGCCACGGGAGGGAAGGGGGTTCTCTCCGTGACCACCCTCCGGCGTGAGAATAAGTACAGGTAGTCGGAAGTAAGTATTGTAAGTGAGAGAGTAGTTGAGAGTGAATACCTTTCCTTGAACTCCAAGTTACTTATTATAGCCGTTGTTTGGCGCCAAAAAGAGAGATTGTTAACTTTAACGGAATCTTTTGTTATTCCGTTAACGTTTGTTGGCAATCCGTTAGTGCACACAGATCGTGAGCTCATCGGCGGTTAGGGAGGTGACACGTGTCAACATGAGATCACTACATCTTATAAATATGAGCATGCCATCACCGTGATCTTCCTCAGCCGTCCAGATGCTGCCATGTGGCAATTGGTTATAACCGAAAAGATGCTTGCACGATTGGGTGTTAATGGCTTCTAGAAGGTTTCACAGATGTTACCCATCTATTATTCGCCACGTGTACATTCTGTTACAACAGAAAAGATTCCCTTTGCTTTTGCACCAAGTCAAGGATTTTGCTAAGAGAAAGTTTCTCAGGATTTACTGTTTCTTTGCGCGAGAAGCTCAAGTTAGTTAACTGATATTCCTTCTCCTTGATGCTTAGCGCAACGTTTGGTGGATGCTTGCTTTGATATAAATATCTGCGCAAGGTTTATGTATGGAGCATAAACAAGAATGTTCAAGGTTAACTTTAAACCTTGCGCGAGCCCGCACAAGGTAGTTAAATGAAGTATTATCAAAACAGAATGTTTCAAGGTTAACTTTGAACCTTGCGCGAGCCCACGCAAGGTAGTTAAATGAAGCATTTACCCAAAGAGAGTGTTCAAGGTTAACTTTGAACCTTGCGCGACCCCGGCAAGGTAGTTAAATGAAGCATTTATCCAAAGAGAGTGTTCAAGGTTAACTTTGAACCTGCGCGAGCCGGTAAGGTAGTTAAAGGTCGTTTCCTCTTTGATATTTGGCGCATAGTTTTAATAAATCTTATTTTGGCAAAGAAGTCTGCGCGCAGTTTTCTTAAAGTTATTAATGGGTATGATTTCCTTGATTGGCGCAAGGTTTTTGGGACCGTACCCCTTCAACATGGCCTTAGTATCTTTGTTTGGTCAGAACGAATACTACGATTTCATGAATAGTTATATAAAAAAAACTAGTTTACATTTATATATTTCGTTAAGGCTGAAGGGCACATTTTTTCGAGCTCGAACAAGGCATACGAATTCTCAGGGCCGACCCTGTTATTTTTCTATATAATACCATATCAAAAGAATAAAAAAAACGTTATGTCTAAAATTTAAAACACAATGTCTACATACATTTCTCACACTTTGTAGGAAATGTCGTTTGTAGACAAACCTTTACACACACACACAGACTAGTGGGTTGGCACGCACAATGTGGCAGTGTCACTAAGGCTCTTTTGGATAGCACAATCTAAACCCACCTACCTTAATCATTGCTATATTTGGGCGATATTATTATTATTATTTTTATCATGTAAATATTTAGTAATTATATACTTAAGTATTTAAATAAGACAATACTTAATTTAAATAGCATTTAGTTATAAAATGTAAATAAAAAATGTAGCTCTTTTGAAGAGAACAATAAATTCGACCTGCTTTAAGCACTGATTTTATTTAGGCATTATTATTATATTATTATTATTATTATTGTTGTTGTGTTGTTATTATTATTATTGTTATGTAAATATGTAGTAATTATATACTTAAGCATTTCATTAAGATAATACTTAATTTAAATAGTATTTTGTTATATAAATAAAAATAGTAAATGTAAATTTAAATGCTAAAAATTCAACAAATATAATTTTTATTTGTAACAGAATATTTAATGTATATTAATTAATTGAATTTAACATTATAATTTTAATTTTAGTTTCTTCATTTTTATTATAATGAGACGTTAGTATTTATTTATACGTATTGTTCGGGTCGGGTCTGGCAGCATGTCGCGTTAGAATATCTCATATAAAAGGTTATTTTCGAAAGATTGCGTTCTCAAAAAGAGCTACATTATGTAAATACTTAGTAATTGTATACTTAACTATTTAAATTTAAATAGGATAATATTTAATTTAAACGAGTTGACGCCAACCCGCGCGTTGCGGTGGGACCGGTAAACCAAACACAAATTAAAAGTTAACATGTTGAAAAGAATACAGTGGCGAAACTTGAGATTTCCGACCGGAAGGTCGAGCGTCATCAGACCTAATATTATACATAAAAATTATAAAACAGGGGGTCGAAAACCTATACCTAAAAAATTCTATACGAAAACTACATACCGGATACTACTAAACGAAAAGTTTGGGGGGTCACCCCCCACCACTATGTTACGCCCATGAGGATAACATTAGTTCGTTATGGCCCGGACACTCACTTGAACATAGAAAACCCAAATGTCGAAAAAAAATTAAATCGATCCATCAAGAACCATAAAAATGAATGCGATTTTGATTTTTTTATACATAAATGATAAAAATAATTAAACATAAACAATAAATATTCATCTATCTCCTAGAATTATTCTAGCATAATATATAACAAATAACAACTTTTATATTTTTCTCTTTGAAGATCAATCATTTGTTTAACCTTTTATTATGAGAAGAGATGTTACAGTTTGGGCATTTTAAAGTAAACATTGTCTTTGTTAAGTTAATTTACAGCAAAAATCGAATGCCAATTTTTTATACATATGTTAATTTATCTTTTCTAGAATGATATATTATATGTTTGGTAAACCAAAGCTCGTTGTAAAGAAAGTTTGGCTAGTTGAAAGATAGGCAAAGAGTGAAGTGGTGGTGCTAATCGATTCATGTTTTAAGCTTGTCACTCAGAAGATTGTTAACTTTGAACATACCGCTGAAAATGTAAATCTCATCAGTTCAACATTTATAGTTTCGCTAATCAGTTAATTGTATAAAACAAATTAAATATATATATATATATATATTTACTTTTAGACATTACAGATAATTAACCTCGACCAAAACAACAAAATTGTCACATTATATCAAACAAAAGGTTTTAATTGTTTTGTTAATTAATGGTTCAATTCAAATTTCTAAATATTATACCCTATTAAAAAATTATGAAATAATCATACATTCGTCTAATCTAAAAAATCTATATAATAATTGGGTTATCTAATGATGGAGTTTCGTTATATACACTGTATAAAGTTGGGGAAATTGGGAGGCGAAGTACAAAACACTCGAACACAATTCAAATACCACCGCATCAAATCTGTACAACCCAAACAAATTTGACAGTTTCTTCTACACACATAATGGAACCAAGAAACGCCACCACAACCACGTAGCCGCAGCCACCAACGCCGAACCACAACCAACACAGCACCGTCAGTGATTCACCGCTACCACCATCGTTCAATTTTGTAAATCCTAAAGTCTTCATAACCATCACCTCCACAACTTTCGGCCCCGTCGATCTCTCTCCATTTTTCCGTAACCGCCATGGCTGTAGATTTTTGGTGGCTTCAGGAGATGGCGTCAATTTGTTTATCAAATTAAGTGAGAATGAGTTTTAAATGTTCTTGTCGTTTTTCATTACCACCGGTAGGGTTTGAGAATAGAAGCATATATCTTTTACATTGTTGTTGGTTGTTCAGATACGTGACGTCTTATTTAAGAAGTTTATATTGATGTTTCCATTTAAAGGGATAGTTGACGTGTTTTCCGTTGATAACCGTTTCTTTGCCGTTTTCTTCGTCTGGGATTCATCACCGTCAAGGATTTGTTGTTTCTTCCATTCGGTAAATCATATCAATATAAATAATAAAATGTAAATTCAAATCTTCATTTAAGTTTTATAAATAAGATTATTATTATTATTATTATATAACTATGTAAACATATAGTTATTATATACTTAATAATACTTAATTAAATATTATTTCGTTATAAAAATAAATTTAAAATGATCGTTTTGTATTTTAGTTGACCAATTTCAAAATTTTAAATCGAGTAAATTACAAAAACTATCCATCATGTTTTTGCCAAATTTCACATGTGAGTTGTACTTTATGATTCTATTTAATTGAATTTTGTATGTACCAGGATGTCTGATTCGGAAGATAATCAACAGGTTTTTCAACGTCTTACAAAGGTGTTGGAGGATATTGTAGCGTTAGATCGACGAATAACTGAGAAGCTGAATGAGTTGACCGAAAGAGTAACTAACATTAGGAAGAAACATGTGGAGTTGCAGGTGTCTCTAGACGTATTTAGCACACGTTATGTAGACATATAGTAGGTTTTCATAAGTAATAAACTTTAGTATTTAGACATATAATAGGTTTTGGTAAGTAATAAACTTTAGTTTTTAATTGTAATTTTGTACCCAATCAAATAGGTTTTCATGTGTAATAAACTTTAATTTTTTATTGTAATTATTATACACTATTGTTATGCAATCAAAAGTATATTTCGTATTTCTACCATTTTGTTTTGATTTTTTACCATACCGTGACACTACCCGTCGTAACACGCACTGGGCTTAATTCTTGTTAACAACAATTTGTAACGAGAATTATTAATTTACGATAAAAACAAAATTAATATAATTTATTAGAAACATGTGAGGAAGTATTTAGTGCCAAAAAGGCTAAAAATACAGATGGGATATAGTTGGAACGCAAAAGCACACATAAAGGGCATTTTAGGTAAATTGACAGTAAACGCCTTTGACAAATGAACAAGAGGTTCGAGGTCTGCTGTCGTCATCAATGGTGAAAAAGCCTACAAAATTTGTAGTTAATTTTGATGTAAACTCGTTTTCAAGCTTCGTAGATCACATGTTGCAGAAACACTGATGTTATAGGCGAAATTATAAGCTCTTCGTTCTTACTTTAGGGCTTTTTGAAGGTACTTTATTATTAGATATATGAACAATTGGGGTTTTTAACTTTTTGTTTGATTCCGGTACAGTTTAACTGTAGAATTGATGATGTTGAGTGATTTTCAGGATCATAATTTAGGTTATGAAGTGAGAAGTGTTTAGTTGGAGTAGAAGAAGGTGAAATTGATACCTAATTTTGGGGGTTTATGTGAGGATGAAGGCTGGGAGTGCGGCGAAGCTGATTGTCGATGCGCTGCTGCAGCGGTTTCTTCCGCTTGCGAGGCGCCGGATTGAAACAGCACAAGCACAGGTGAAGATAAGGATGATTTACTTGTTTAACTCACTTATTGTCTACATATATGTTTAGTAATCACTTTTTATGTTTGGGTGAAGTAGTAAGCAATTGGTGTCAGTAATGTATTGTGGCATGAATAAGGATAAGTAAAGATTAGGAGGTTGCTTGATATGTTGAGAATTATAAGTTTTGACTTTTGAGGTCTGTTGAGTGCGTGAAGGTTTAACTCATGGAGAGGAAGTATAGGTTTTTTAGAGAACAAACACTTTTTCGGATCATGCCCTCAGTTATTTTCTGTTATCGGAGTTCTTGACGTTTAAGATTTTTAGTATTAGATGTGTCCTTATTTGAGGACCTAAATTTGAGATGAATTTTTTGGCTGTGAGATGGTCAATATGGGTTCGAATTAGATTTTGGTTTGGTTTTCGTGCTTTAATTGTTTTGGCATACAGATTTAAAGGAAGCCTCAAGATAGTTGATGTTATGGACACTGCTCTATTGAGTGTCATCGGAGGCTTTTAGTTTTGGGTAGATGTACCAAATGCAAGGGACCTTTTATTTAAAGTTGGTAGTACGGTTATTCAAGTGATTTTAAGTTTGACTCAGTTGTTGTTTAGTAAAACTACAATATATTTGCTTTAGTGTGCAAAAATATGTCTGTTGAAGTGTGCGTCTTGTAGCGTGTCGTGATGTAACTCGTGCCATCATTGGTCTTTACAATTGCATAAAAGGGCTCTAAGGAGCATGTGAAATACTGTTTGCGCTTAATTTCATATTAGTCTTGTTGTAGTTTATGGTTCCTTTATACTCGAATTGAATGCTATTCCTTTTACATGCTTTATAAAGAAATGCGTTTTATTTTGTTCCATGTATGCTTCCATAGTATCAAATTGGTTTATATGTATGATTTTCTCATCAATTACTTTTTAATTATCAAATGTGGGAAACGACAGGATGGACAATGCCTTAGGCCATCAGACCCTGCCTATGAGCAAGTATTGGATTCCTTAGCTATGGTGGCACGACACACGCCTGTACCTCTTCTTGAAGCACTTCTTCGATGGAGAGAAACGTAGGTCCCCAAACTCTATTTTTAATGTGCATATGTCTTTGACAAATGTTTTTCCATTTATACCATGTTAAGTTAGCTGATTTGCTAAAGATAGCTCAAATACGTTATGATAATATGCTTCATTAGTTCATTTGTTTGGAGTTTGACATGTTATATCTTCTTTCTTTGCAGTGAGTCCCCAAAAGGTGCAAATGATGCATCTACATTCCAAAGAAAGGTTTGTATGCCTTGACCCTAAAGACCATCATGGTTATTTACCTTGTTAAGAATACATTACTCATAAGTAATAACGTTTTTGTTATTGGTACCATTTTATTAACTAAATAACGTTTATCCCTTGAACGGAGCAGCTTGCAGTGGAGTGCATTTTTTGCTCAGCGTGTATTCGCTTTGTGGAGTGTTGTCCACAAGAAGGACTTACAGGTTAAGCGTCTCTATATTAACTTAATTTTACCTCTGTAAT
This sequence comes from Scalesia atractyloides, assembly GCA_947069175.1. Classification (NCBI taxonomy): domain Eukaryota; kingdom Viridiplantae; phylum Streptophyta; class Magnoliopsida; order Asterales; family Asteraceae; genus Scalesia; species Scalesia atractyloides. The sequence continues at coordinate 23,781,770 of CAMTDV010000014.1, read as the reverse complement.
TAAAGTTACGGTATCCTGAGATAGAATGTGCTTCCACTGTCACTACAGAAAAACTCTGGATCGGACTTGAAAACTTTGTGTTCGATTGGCTGATAAATGCTGACAGGTAACACCAGATTGGCTCTATAACCTTCATCTTTCCAACATCTAATTGCATCAATGCATCGTGCTGAAAACAGGATTTATCTTGTGGCATAAATAACTGAAAAGTTTCTCATTGCAGGGTTGTTAGTCAGGTTGAATATCCTTCATTGGTTGATTTGCGCGGTCTCCTTCTAGATCTAGTTGCACAACTCCTCGGTGCTCTATCATGTATCAGGTAAAGATGTACATAAATTTAAATTAACATATTTAGAGAATTTCATATCGAAGAGTATCACACTTATATTATTTATATTCCTCAACAGGTTTAGTTCTGTAACTGAGCGTTTTTTCAACGAACTCAGTACTCGTCGGATTGATACTAGTGCTGCTCGAAGTGAAACACTCAGTATCATCAACGGAATGCGCTATCTGAAACTTGGGGTATATGCTATATTCTAAATACAGTGTTTTTAAATATAAATGAATTCACATTTGAAAGAATTATATAGTAATATACTTAAATTACTTTTTGGCAGGTGAAAACCGAGGGTGGTCTAAACGCGTCAGCTTCTTTTGTGGCAAAAGCCAATCCGCTTAATCGCGCGCCTCATAAACGGAAGAGTGAACTTCATCATGCCCTTTGCAATATGCTGTCGAATATTTTAGCACCACTCGCAGATGATAGTAAAGGTAACTGGCCACCTCCTGGTGTGGACCACGCACTTACTCTCTGGTATGAAGCCGTTGCACGAATAAGAGTGCAACTTATGCATTGGACCGATAAACATAACAAACATATAACTGTAAGTTTTTCACTTTATCTTTCGTAACATTATTTGATTTTCTTCTTATATTCATCTTTGTTTGTGTTAGGTTGCTTATCCTTTGGTGACTTTGCTTCTCTGTCTCGGTGATCCTGTTGTTTTCCTCAATAACTTCGGTTCTCATATGGATCGACTGTATAAGCATCTTAGGGTAACATTTTTCATAACCAAACATGTTATTCTAACGGTCAGTTTGGGTTTACGTTTTGGAATTAGGATCTAGTTATTTTACAGGACAAGAACAACCGGTTTATGGCTCTAGACTGTCTTCACCGCGTTTTAAGATTCTACTTGAGCGTTCACGGAAATTCCCAACCAGCAAATCGTGTATGGGATTACCTCGACAGTGTGACAGCTCAACTTCTTACGATTCTCAGAAAAGGGATGCTTACACAGGATGTGCAATATGATAAAGTCGTTGAGTTCTGTGTTACTATAGCCAAACATAACCTTGATTTTTCTATGAACCATGTGATTTTAGAATTACTGAAACAGGATAGCCCTAGTGAAGGAAAAGTTATCGGCCTTCGTGCATTACTTGCGATCGCAATGTCTCCCACAAGCCAACATGTCGGCCTGGAAATCCTTCATGGTAGTTAATCAATCCGTTTGAAATTCGTATCGTTTTTAAGATCCTGTTTTGACTTTTGACCGTTTTCTTTACCAGCTCATGACATAGGTCATTATGTTCCGAAAGTAAAAGCTGCAATCGAGTCTATTCTGAGATCATGCAATCGAGCTTATAGTCAGGCTCTTCTTACTTCTTCGAAGACAACTATAGGTAATTGTTTTATCACAACAATTCTTTTGGTTCGTTAACTTCCGTTCTAAGGAACCATATTTTATCTAGATGCTGTTACCAAGGAAAAATCACAAGGATATCTATTCCGTTCGGTTCTAAAGTGCATACATGACCTGATAGAAGAAGTGGGTAGAACCGATAAGATCACCGAGATAATCCCGCAACATGGAATAAGCATCGATCCCGGTGTTCGTGAAGAAGCAGTACAAGTGTTAAATCGAATCTTTAGATACCTTCCGCACCGTCGATTTGCAGTTATGCGTGGTATGGCAAATTTTATCCTACGATTGCCAGACGAATTCCCTCTTCTTATCCAAACATCATTGGGACGCCTTTTGGAACTCCTGCGTTTCTGGAGAGCTTGTCTCTCTGACGATAGCATTGACAACGATGTTTCCGATCTAAAAAGAGCGCAGAAAAAACAAGGGGTTAAGAGATCTTCATTTCATCAAGGCGAACCGATAGAATATCGTGCTTCGGAGATTGATTCTGTTGGTCTTATCTTTCTTAGCTCTGCTGATAGTCAGATCCGACGCACAGCACTGGAGTTACTTCGCTGTGTGCGAGCCCTACGGAATGATATTCGAAACTTATCTTTGTATGAAAGATCCGATCTCATAAAAGAAGAAGCTGAACCAATCTTCATAATTGATGTTTTAGAAGAGAATGGGGTGTGTGCTGCCTTGTTTACTTCAGTTTTTATTTTATGCTTGTTATTCGTATTAGTCTCATTCTCATGTGTTATATATATATATAACAGGATGACATAGTTCAAAGCTGCTATTGGGATTCTGGGCGTCCTTTCGATCTTAGAAGAGAATCCGATGTAGTACCTCCTGACGCAACATTACAATCTATACTTTTTGAAAGCCCCGATAAGAACCGGTGGGCTAGATGTCTTAGCGAGCTCGTCAAATATAGTGCGGTGCTGTGCCCACAGTCTGTTCAAGAAGCAAAGTAATTAGAATTGAGTAAAATGTCATTTTCGTTCCTCAGGTTTGGTCAGTTTTGCGACTTTCGTCCAAAGGTTTGTTTTTCCGCATCTGGATCCAAAAAGTTTGAAATCTTGCCATTTCCATCCGCTCGTTAACTCCTTCCATTTTTCTCCATTAAGTCAGGGGTATTATACCGTCTTTTTAGACATTTTTTTTAATTAAACTAAAAACACTATAAGAAACAAAGATCCACAAATGTTGACTTTATTTCTTGTAGTGTTTTTAGTTTAACAAAAATGAAGTCTAAAAAGAGGGTAATACCCCTGACTTAACGGAGAAAAATGGATGGAGTTAACAAGTCGGATGAAAATGGCAAGATTTCAAATCTTTTGGATCCAGATGTGAAAAAACAAACCTTTGGACGAAAGTCACAAAACTAGTCAAACCTCAGGGACTAAAATGACGTTTTACTGTAGAATTTTTTACCTTTACCTTTTGTTTTTATTTTGAAACCTAAGTGGTGTAAATAGGAATCTGTATTTGATGTATGTCAGGGCGGAGGTTATTACGCGACTTACATACATCACGCCTGTTGAATTGGGGGGAAAAGCGCATCAATCTCAGGACACAGACAACAAACTAGATCAATGGCTTATGTACGCTATGTTTGCTTGTTCATGTCCACCTGGTGCGGCAACAACACGCGATCTTTTCCGTCTTATCTTTCCTTCTCTAAAATCTGGTTCTGAACCACATGTTGTGAGTCACCAACTTTGTATAAACTTTAGATGCACTTTTTTTTTAATTTTCACACATCCGTTAAGCTAGTTGGCTAATCGTCCATATTTTTTCTTTTTGAATTTCAGCATGCGGCAACTATGGCTCTTGGGCACTCACACTTGGAAGTGTGTGAAATAATGTTCAGCGAGCTCGCATCTTTTATGGAGGATATTTCTTTGGAAACAGACGGAAAACCAAAATGGAAGGATTAATGTTTTCAGTGAAAGTCACCTTTTTATAAATAAACTAGTAAAATTACCCGCGCGTTGCGGCGGAAGTCTGGTCGACATCGGTTCGGTTCATTACGGTATTGGTACGAAACCGGCACCCGGTATAAGAACCGAAAGAGAAAAACATAAAAATAAAGTCAAAAGAAAAGTTTATTGAAGTTTACGGGTTGTTTGTAAAGTTTAGGGTCTAATTGATACGCTATCGGCACCCGGTATAACAAACGAAAGAGAAAAACATAAAAATAAAGTTGAAAGAAAAGTTTATTGAATTTAGGAGTTGTTTGATAAATTTATTAAAGTTTAGGGTCTAAGAAGTAAAGTGAGTGTATATATATATATATATATATATATATATATATATGGGGTGGTGGTGAGTTGTGTGTGTGTGTGTGTATATATATAGGGGAGGGTTTAAATGAGAACGCTAAATATCGCGAGAACCGTGTGAAACAAATGAAAAAACCACGAAAACTTGGTCAAAAACAATTCAAATTCAAAATTTCTTTTTACACTAATCATTATTATTCGAATACAATGGTAGAAATTTAATTTACACGTTTAAATTTACGTGAATTCGTAAATAATTTTTTTTTACACATGTGTAAGTTTGTCATTTACATATGTGTAAATTTGTTATATTTACACATGTGTAAAAAATCTAATAAAAGTGATTTTGAGGGGAGAAATGAATTATTTGATGTTGTAAATTCTTATTTTGATGTTGTATTTTAACTACAATGAGTTTGTATTAAAAAAGTTGATTTTGATTGGTTTTTTCATTTGTTCTCACGGTTCTTGCAATATTTAGCGTTCTCAAGAATATATATATATATAACTAATATCCTATTTGTGTTGATGCAGAGTCAAAAGCCTCGCCGTGAAGAACTCCGAATTCGCATTGCGAATATATATAGAACCGTTGCTGAGAATATTTGGCCTGGCATGCTAGGCCGTAAGCCGGTTTTCCGTCTTCACTATTTGAAGTATATTGAGGAAACTACACGATTAATTTCAAATTCACCTCCTGAAAATTTTCAAGAAATGCAACCTCTTCGTTATTCACTTGCATGTGTACTAAGATCACTGGCACCTGAGTTTGTGGAGTCAAAATCCGAGAAATTCGATTACAAAACCAGAAAACGATTGTTTGATCTTCTCTCGTGGTGTGACGAATCTGGTAGCACATGGAGTCAAGACAGTTCAAGTGATTACCGACGTGAACTTGAGCGTTATAAGTCGAGTCAACACTCCCGATCAAAAGATTCCATCGACAAAATTTCATTCGATAAAGAAGTGACTGAACAAGTTGAGGCCATTCAGTGGGCTTCCATGAACGCTATGGCTTCGTTGTTATACGGGCCGTGTTTTGACGACAATGCAAGAAAAATGAGCGGGCGGGTTATATCCTGGATCAATAGTCTCTTCATTGAGCCCACACCACGGGCCCCTTTCGGTTATTCACCCGTTGACCCTCGAACCCCATCTTATACTAATAAATACACAGGAGAAGGTGGTCGAGTAGCCGCTGGACGTGATAGGAACCGTGGTGGTCACCTTCGTGTTTCACTCGCTAAAATGGCTTTAAAAAATCTCCTCCTTACTAATCTAGACTTGTTCCCTGCTTGCATTGACCAGGTCAAACATCTTCTGCCATATTCATAAGATGTATTAACTAAACTGGCTTTACTTAGTTAATATTTTACTAACTGTCACTTCTTTTTTTGTCTTACGGTGCTACTATTCTGATGCTGCGATAGCGGATGGTTACTTCAGTGTATTAGCGGAAGTTTACATGCGCCAAGAGATACCTAAATGTGAAATCCAAAGACTTCTAAGTCTAATCCTCTACAAAGTGGTGGACCCACCTAGACAGATTCGTGACGATGCACTACAGATGCTCGAAACGTTGTCGGTCCGGGAATGGGCGGAAGATAAAATCGAGGGGTCGGGGAGTTATCGGGCGGCAGTTGTCGGCAACCTGCCGGACTCTTACCAACAATTCCAGTACAAATTGTCTTGCAAACTTGCAAAAGATCATCCCGAGCTAAGCCAGCTTCTTTGCGAGGAAATCATGCAGAGGCAACTCGACGCGGTTGATATAATCGCGCAACATCAGGTTCTAACATGCATGGCTCCGTGGATCGAGAATCTTAATTTCTGGAAGCTTAAAGACTCGGGTTGGAGTGAACGGTTGTTAAAGAGTCTTTATAACGTAACGTGGAGGCACGGTGATCAGTTTCCTGATGAAATTGAGAAGCTCTGGAGTACTATTGCTAGTAAGCCACGTAATATACGGCCGGTTTTGGATTTTTTGATCACTAAAGGAATTGAAGCTTGTGATTCAAGTGCATCTGCTGAAATAAGTGGCGCGTTTGCTACGTACTTTTCTGTTGCTAAACGGGTTAGCTTATATCTGGCTCGGATATGTCCTCAGGGGACCATTGACCACTTGGTTTACCAATTGGCTCAACGTATGCTTGAAGATAGCTTGGAACCAGTCCGGCCAACGGCTAACAAAGGTGAAGCCAATGGGAATTATGTTTTGGAGTTTTCTCAGAGTTCAGCAGTGGCTCAGGCTGCAGCGGTCTTAGACAATCAGCCGCATATGTCACCGTTACTGGTTCGAGGGTCTCTTGATGGTCCATTACGGAATACAAGCGGAAGCTTAAGCTGGAGAACTGCAGGTGTAGGTGGGCGGAGTGCTTCTGGTCCATTGACTCCAATGGCACCCGAGATGAACGTGGTTCCTGTGACTGCTGGGCGGTCGGGTCAACTCATTCCAGCGTTGGTCAACATGTCTGGACCTTTAATGGGGGTCCGAAGTTCGACTGGAAGTATGAGAAGCCGACATGTATCTCGAGACAGTGGTGACTATCTTATTGACACTCCAAATTCCGAAATAGATGGTCTGCATCCTGCTGGCGGGGCCCATGGTGTCGATGCTAAAGAACTTCACTCGGCTTTACAAGGGCATCAACAGCATTCGTTGACCCATGCTGATATTGCGTTAATTTTGCTAGCGGAGATTGCTTACGAGAATGATGAAGATTTCCGGGAGCACTTACCGTTACTTTTTCACGTCACGTTTGTCTCGATGGATAGCTCGGAAGACATCGTATTGGAACACTGCCAACACTTGCTTGTTAATTTGTTGTATTCTCTTGCTGGCCGTCATCTGGAGCTTTACAATGTTGAAAATAGTGACGGCGAGAACAACCAACAGGTTGTAAGTTTAATAAAGTACGTCCAGTCGAAAAGAGGGAGCATGATGTGGGAAAACGAGGACCCGTCACTGGTCAAAATCGAGCTCCCGAGTGCGGCACTTTTATCAGCCCTCGTGCAGAGCATGGTGGATGCTATCTTCTTTCAAGGTGACCTCAGAGAGACTTGGGGAGCCGAGGCGCTTAAATGGGCAATGGAGTGCACATCAAGACACCTGTCATGTCGGTCCCACCAGATCTATCGTGCGTTACGACCCCGCGTCACTAACGATGCTTGTGTCTCGCTTCTTCGATGCCTCCATAGATGCCTAGCAAATCCCGTACCTTCGGTTTTGGGGTTTGTTATGGAAATTCTTTTGACATTGCAAGTAATGGTGGAGAATATGGAGCCCGAGAAGGTGATTCTCTACCCCCAGCTTTTCTGGGGTTGTGTAGCCATGATGCACACCAATTTCGTTCACGTTTATTGCCAGGTACTCGAGCTGTTCGCTCGGGTCATTGACCGTTTATCGTTTCGTGACCGTACCACCGAAAACGTACTCCTCTCCAGCATGCCAAGAGACGAGCTCAATAATAGTGTCTCCGACACTGACTTCCAGAGAATGGAGTCACAAACCACGGCTACCAGTACCACCACACCATCCAGTGGGAAAGTTCCAGCTTTTGAAGGGGTACAACCACTCGTACTTAAAGGACTTATGTCAACTGTGAGCCATGATGTGTCAATCGAAGTTCTCTCACGGATCTCGGTCCACTCATGTGACTCAATATTCGGGGACCCAGAAACACGACTCTTGATGCACATCACCGGCTTGCTCCCGTGGCTCTGTTTACAGCTAAACCAAGAAGCCGTTGTCGGTACTGCTTCACCTCTGTTACACCAATACCAAAAAGCATGTGGCGTTTCAACAAATTTAGCGATTTGGTGTCGTGCAAAGTCATTAGACGAATTAGCGACGGTTTTCATGGCCTATTCACAAGGCGAAATCAAGACGATAGACAACCTACTTGCTTGCGTGTCACCGTTATTATGCAACGAATGGCTACCGAAGCACTCAGCACTAGCATTTGGGCATCTGCTTAAGCTTCTAGAACGAGGACCCATAGAGTATCAACGGGTTATTCTCTTAATAATGAAAGCATTGCTTCAGCATATTCCCATGGACGCTGCTCAAAGCCCGCATATGTACGCAATCGTTTCGCAGTTGGTTGAAAGTACTCTATGTTGGGAGGCACTTAGCGTACTCGAAGCGCTTCTACAAAGCTGCAGTTTGTTGACCGGGACCCACAATCATGATCAGGCATCACACGAGAATGGGCTCAGTGGGACAGAAGATAAGGTGCTGTTTCCTCAATCATCTTTCAAGGCTCGCAGTGGACCGCTACAACAGGCCATGGGGTTAGGGTTCAGACCAGGGTCTATGCTGACTGCACAACCTAGCCCATCTGAGACGGGTGTTTCGCCTAGAGAGTTGGCTTTGCAGAACACGCGATTGATCCTCGGGCGGGTGCTTGATAATTGTGCGCTTGGAAGAAGAAGGGATTATAAAAGATTGGTGCCTTTTGTGACCACCTCTGGTAACCCTTAAATTGTAGTTTATATTAGCTGTGTGTATACATACATTAGTGGATGGTATTATGGGTGTGTTGTATTTAATTGAAGTTGAGGTACTAATGTATAAGCATGTAATATGCCCGTTTCTTTATTTAGTTTTATAAGTACAAAACACTCTTGTCAGGTATGAGATCGAATATATGATTTATAAATATTTCGCGGGTTTGGAGGTGTTGCACAACACCCCTCAATTGCCCAAAGTCAATCCTCGTGATATTACATATGATAGCATTTTGAAATTGCAAAAAAAGTATATTTTTTTGAGTTTTTCGTTTTTACCACAAAAGTTTTGAAGTTTTCATTTGCAACATTTTGCAAATTAAGGAATGGTTTTACTCCTAGATTTTTTAATTGATTTATCTGATTATTTTAAGAATATAATTATAAAGATATTTTGTTTATCTTTTATAACTTTTAAAATATAATGTTTTATCAAAACTTGAATATATCGTCACAGCACGCTTATTATTACTTTTTTTTTGAACGTAAACTTCATTAGAAACACCAACCCACGAAACGGGGTGGCCACACCAAACCGAACTACATAATTACAAAGTTACACCAATCAATCCATGACAGGGACCTGAATTTAGATCTACTACTAAACCATAAAAATCCAATAGACTTCATTTCACTAACGAAGTCTTCCACCCGAACTTGAACGTTTTCGAATTTCAGCTTGTTCCTAGCACGCCAAATACACCAACAACCCACCTTTATGATTCCTTCAAAAGCCTCTTCGGATTCAAGACTCGAATTGCACAGCGGGCAAGAATCATCGTCGATCGTAATATTACGCAGCCTAAGCGCCACTCTCGTGGGAATTCGGCCCATTTCAGCCCTCCAAACAAAAACATTACACTTCAAGGGAACTTGTTTACCCCAATTCATAACGTAATTGTTGCTGTGGTCCATCCCTTTGGAGAGAAGCCGTCTGCCCGCACCAACTGAAAAGTCTTCCTCCGCACGACCATTCCAACGCCAACAGTCCTTCTGGTTCGAAGTCAAAATCGAGTCCAAGGCTCTTACAAGCCAATTAAATTCAGTTATTTCTATAAAAGAGTTAACCCCTTTAGCCCATCTCCACGATAGAACCCTTTCACCATTCACCATTTTAATCCGATCCGCAACACATCTTTTTTCAGCTTCCAATTTAAAAAGGTTAGGATAAACCTCTTTTAAAGGTTCGTTAGATAGCCATGGGTCAATCCAAAAGGATATATCATGACCATTCCCCAACTCGCCTTTAAAGAAATTACGTAACGGATTACCTTCAATAACGGTTCTAGCAAACGTTTTCACAATGTTATTCCATACCCCGTTAACATTCTTTCTAGCAGGAAGAAAATCCCAATTGCTTCTACCCAAATGAATCGCCTCCACCACCTTAACCCAAAGTTAATTTTTATCCGTCTTAAACCTCCATCCCCACTTTGAAAGCAAGGCTATATTGATGTTCTTCAATTTACTCAAACCAAGGCCTCCATCCTCTTTAGCAATAGTTATCCTCTCCCATGCCACCCAATGCATTTTACTATTATCTCCCAAGCCCCTCCATAGAAATCTTCTAATAAGCTTTTCCAAATCATTAATCACCTTAGTCGGAGCCTTATAAAGCGAGAAATAATAATTGGGAAGGCTTTCGAGGACAGACTTAATAAGCGTAATCCTCCCACCTATGGATAACGTGTTAGCCTTCCATGTCGAAAGTCTCGCTTCAAAGGTATCATAAACCGGTTTCCAATTTTTAATTCGATTCATATTAGCTCCCACCATCAACCCGAGATACTTGAAGGGAGGAACCCCCGCCTTACACCCCACCATCCTAGCTTTGTCTTTCACTTCCGATAAGCCCACTCCAACATCGAAGATATTAGATTTAGCAAGATTGATTTTCAGCCCCGAGCACAAATAGAAAACCGAAGGATCCTAACCACATTAGCAATGTTTTCCTCCGACCAGGTTCCCAATATGATGGCATCGTCCGCGTACAACAATGAGATAAATACGGCCCAATATTTGGGGTTTGAATACCATGCACCACTCCAGCTTCCCTAGCTTTATCCAACATACAAGACAAGTTTTCCATAACAATTAAAAATAAGAAAGGAGAGAGAGGGTCACCTTAGCGCATACCTTTTCCGCATTGAAACTCGAAGGTAGGCGCACCATTAACTAGAACCGATGATCTAGCCGACACCAAAATAAGAAGATGGTCCATTAACAGAGGGATCATTAGCCGGTACTTAAGAATTGCTCGGTATTCCACTGCCGACATGTGTTGGCCTAGTCCTTCAATGGGGATGACTGTCAGGAAATCCTGAGAATGAGGTGCCTGGAGACAATCAAACACAACTTTCTAACGAGGGGATAGACTAAACTTCTCTCCCAAACTCTGAACAGTTCTATTAAATAGGGCACTGCCAAAGCATTCTGTGCTTTAGGGGGGGCGGTGTCCTTATTAGAGAAACCGCCAAGATCGAAATCCGGAAGGGACGCGCACACATAATCAGAGTCTAACCCAACCATACCACACTCCCGAAGAATGTGGTCCTGCAAACTCCAAGATTGTATTCTAAGCCGTTCTTTGATGTTTAAGATTGAGTTTTTGGTAATGAGAATTTTACCATATAAAAATAAAATATTGAATAGAAGATATCTAAACATGCATATATATGATACCTGACTCGTTCAAACTACGTATTATGTAACTATTACTTTATATTTAAATCCTTAACGAAATGTTCACAATACAAGACCAATTTCCAAGTGTATTCGATGAACACAATAAAGATACGTATCAAACAAGATGACAACAATCGAAAACACAATCACACCTCTATACAACTTGGCCCCTGAAGAAGCGACTCAAGTTGTATTTCGTCACGAAAACGACCTCCATCAGGGCTTCAAACAGACCCACCCGACACTCATCATTCGGTGGTCGGTCCGTTCTTCTTGAACAAAGCCAGCGCGTCACTGTAAACCGCCACCACGTTCGAGAAAACAGCAAGAACGATCATGAAAAGACACAAGATCTTGTCCCTCTTAGTTGCTATCCCATAACGATCCCTGATAACATAAACCGATAATAATATTAAGATACATGAAAACACACAAGATCTTGTCTTTTTGACTTTAGTGTTTGTATGTTTCTTTCATTTGGTAAAAATGTATAAATTGATTTTTGGAAATGCTCCCAATAAAATGATTGTTGAAAAAAGAAAATGATTATTTTTTTTAACTGTGTTTTATACATACATCTAGTTCATTGCGTTTTTGAATTGTGTTATATAACACAAAAAAATGATTATTTTTTATATGTTTTACTCTATTGCGTTTAAAAAAACACATTTTAGTCCATTGCGTTTAAAAAAAACATTTTTTTATGTTTTTAGTCCATTGCGTTTTAGAAAAAAAAAACATATTTTTTGTGTTTTTATTCCATTGCGTTTTAGAAACAACACATATATTTGTGTTTTTTAGTCCATTGCGTTTTATAAAAAAAACACTTTCTTTTATATTTTTAGTCTATTACGTTTTAGAAAGAACACTTTCTTTTGTGTTTTTGATCCATTGCGTTTTAGAAAAGACACTATTTTTTGTGTTTTTTGTCCATTGCGTTTCAGAAACAACAATTTCTTTTGTGTTTTTAATCTATTGCGTTTTAGAAAGAACACTTTATTTTGTGTTTTTGATCCATTGCGTTTTAGAAAAAAAACACTTTCTTTTGTGTTTTTTGTCCATTGCGTTTTAGAAAGAACACTTTCTTTTGTATTTTAGTCTATCGCGTTTTAGAAAAAAATCATTTTTTTTTGTGTTTTTTGTCCATTGCGTTTTACGCATCTGGGTTATCGAAAACTTTTTTTTAAAAGAATAGCAATAGTGTGCTCGTTTTAAAGATAAAAAAACGCTCGTTTTTATGGTGCAATTTTTATAAAAAAGAATTTCGTATGAAAGATTTATTAATGTTTAAGAAACTGGGGGAAATTGGAGGAGAGAGAAACTATTGCTTTAGATTCACTAGAATGCCCCTACACAAACCCACACGCCTTCTCTTTTTAATTTAATTTCACTCATTTGATCTTAACACTTGATTACTAAATGTATCCTTCCTACCCAAATAAACTTTCTATTACCTAACCCTAGAAAACTATATGTGTACATAATATATGTAACTGATTGAGTTGTGTTTGATCTTAAGATTTTTTTCGGTTATCTTATTACGTTCTTTTGTATTTTATTTTTTAATTTTTTAAAGTTAATTAATAAAAACCAATAATAATGAAACATAATATTTAATAACTGTTTGTGAGTAACTATTTAACATTTCTTTATGTGTAATTTCAATCATATGGTATCTCAAAATATCATTTTTATTATTTATAGATCTTCCTTACTATTACTATCTATTTAATATTTTATTTATTCAAGATATGTAATACATGGGTTTCTAATCTAGTCTAGTATTACAAGATAGAAAAAGTATTATACTAGATGTGGAATGCATGTAACGAATAACGTAAATCAAACCACAATCAATAGTAAATGTATCTATAGAAGACTCAAAACTAGTTGAGGCTTGCATTAAACAAGTGGCCTATTCCCGCATGTTACGACTGTTTGGGAATTTCACATTGATACAAAACCATAAAAATGAATCCCGGTTCCGATTCACATAAGTTGTATGCTAGTACTGGTACATTATTACACACAACTCGATTCATCAATTCACATAAGTTGTACACTAATCATAGTAGTGGTATGTCACTAATGACAAACAAGCCTGAGATAACACCGGTTTTATTTCATAGAACATAGAGTGTAATAGTGTTTGCAGGCATTAAACAAGAGAACTTAATCTATAGGTATGTGCATAACAAAAAAGGAGGGATGATACCTTCTCTACACTTAGTCTTTTATCCTACAAAATATACCAAGTGATTTGGACCCTTGATCATGGCAAATCAATGATTGAGATGATTGAAGGTGTCACGTACATAATTTGGACAGTTAATGGGTGGAAGGGTAAATCGATTTTTTGAATTCAAATAGCTTTTATAAATTTTATTAATTTTAGAAAAAGTTATACCATCAAATTAAGCATCTTAATCTTATTATATATGTTGCCTAATTAGTTTTATATATGTTATGCCATTGTTGTGCATGACTAGTTATATATGTTGCTTAACATGTCCTTACTTTTCAAACAATATGTGTAATTATTGTGCGAACACAAAATAACCTTTGCTCCAAGCCACGTGACGGATCTTGTTGGCAATCATACATTTTCATGTTAAAGACCACCCGGTGTGGCGCGTGAAAATAGGGGGGGGGGGGGAGCCCATCCACGCCGTCAACACCACCTCGTGTGTGGCATGTGCCCCATGGGGCTTGGAATAATCCATGGGGGGTGGGGTAAAGGCGGAGGAGGTTTGTGATTAGCCCCCTTTGCTTACGTGGTGGAAAACGCCTCCTCCATCATCACAACCACATTGAGTAGCCTACGAAAGTTAACCCCCCCCCCACCTCTTGAGAAGTTCCTTTACGCCGTATCATGTTCATAATTAAGTAGCAAACATGTACTCACAAGAGAACACACCACATATAAACAAATAGCGTTGACTCAAATTTATGACTCATTTAAAAAAATTGGACTAAACAGGTCGTGTTGGTTAACCCGATTTATATGTGTGCGGATTGGAATTGAAACATTTAAGACGAATAACAATGTGGGTCAAGTTCGGATTGCACATTTTAACCCGCCAACCTGACATGATTAACCCTTCGAAAAATTTATGTTAGTATTATCTTGATACAGTGTATTCCCCAAATGGATACAACTTAATACACATTAACGGATATTTAAAGTATAACACATTGGCAATAAAATTATTTTATATAGTTAAAAATGAGATTAGAGCATTCACTTCCCTTTCACTGTTTTTATCTATATAATTTAATAAAAAAATTATCTCTAATTTGAAAAATTTTATCACATCCCATTTACCACACCTATCTTTATATTCTTTTTTATTATTTTTTTCTCTTTTCTTTTTGTTATTTATTTCTCTTTATGTGAGAGAGAGAGAGAGAGATAGAGATAGAGATAGAGATAGAGAGATATATAGTGATGAAAAATAGCTTTTCAAATTTGGGAGGAGTCTATGGGTTTTTGTTCGATTTTAGTGAGTACAGATAAAGATAGTAGATGGGATGTAATGATGTTTTTGTTAATTTTTTAAAATTTTAAAAGACCAACCACATTGTTACATAATGTGAAAACCTGCCACTAGGGTTTTGTGTTGTGAATGCTCGTGGGTGACTATTTATTTATAGTGCCAAATCACATATTGCAAGTGTTTAGAGCACATTGATACTTTCAAAAATTACAATATGGCTCTATACTTTTTTCATTTATGTTTCTTTCTTTTATGAACCAACCATATTATGGTTTGAGCATTTGGAAAGGAGGTAGAAGATAGTTACAGTTAGAGTGGTTGAAACTCTCACTATGGAGGGGAGGAGGAGTGAGATGGTTTGAGCATTTGAAGAGGAGGCAGACGATAATTACAATTAGAGTGGTTAAAACTTTCACTGTGGAGGGGAGGAAGAGTAGAGGTATGCCCAAATTTCCTTAGATGAGCGGATTAGACAGGATTTACTAGAATTGTACCTCTCTAAGAACATGATCCATGATAGAAGTATATGAAGACGTAGGATTAAGGTTGCGGATTTCTAGTGAAGGGTATAATTGTGTTTCAGATGTGGTGTATTTTATTATATATGCTTACACGTTATGTGGAACTTACATGTGTTTGTCATCTTGTATCTATGTTTACTGGTTGTTTGTGATGTTATACTTGTCATGTTTACTATGTACCTCTTTCACCACTCATGTTGTATTGGTAGCATCACACACACATACCTCAGGTACGATTTATTTATTTGTTGGGTGTTTTGGAGGCGAGGGTCTCGCTGGAAGCAGCCTCTCTATCCCCAAGGGTAGATGAAAAGTATGCCCCCCAAGCCGTAACGTTTTATAAAAAAACGGTAACGAAATCGAAAAAACGTCAATTTTTTTAAAATTTACACTAATTTTACACTACCGCCGGAGCGCCAAGCCGTAGCGGGGGCTGCCCCTTGTTATATGCTGGATCTGCCCCTGGGTATGCCTACTACATCCCATCCTCTCCGGACCCTACCAATAATTTTGCTATTTGTGAGATTTACTAGGGCATGGTTATTGTTTTTCTTGTAACTTAAAAAAAATCAAAGTTTATAAAATTTTAAATAAATCATTGTGACCTGGTCATTTTCAAGTACGTTTCAAGATTGATTATTCAATATTGAATTATCAAGGTATAAACGTACAAGCCGTTAAAGCTACTAAAATGTTTCGTTGTTTATAGTTTTTTTTGTTATTATTTTCACAACCTTTAAAATATAGTGTTTAAATAAATTCTGATTTTCCTATTGCAACAGGATTATTTCACAACGTTTCAACGTGGTTTTTTTTTTTTTTCGCGAAATGAATTCTGATATACAACCCATCAAAACCAAGTCTTTCAAATTAAAAAAACCATGCAGTAGTATACGGGTTTCTCCCACTATTTATTATTCAAAACTAATAAGATATGGGTATGTTATATTCTATAATCTGAAAACTGTATTCAAGTACGAATCAGATTATTTATTATTATACAACACATGAAGTATGTAACTCGAAAATATAATTTAGAATCTGAGATATTTCCTACATATACAAAAAGGAAATCGGGGAATAGTGCCAGACAGCTCGTCTGGCACTCCCTCATTGGACCAACGGCTTTTTTGTTTTATATTCGCTTTAAAATTATTATTACCACATATACAAAAAGGAGATGAGGAAATAGTGCCAGGGCCTGGCACTCCCCCATTGGACCAACGGATTTATCGTTTTATATTCGCTTTAAAATTATGGTTTTGTCACCAAAAAGGAGACGGGGGAATAGTGCCAGACAGCTGGCTTGGCACTCCCTCATCGGACCAACGGATTTATCGTTTTATGTTCGCTTTAAAATTACGGTTTTGCCCCCAACTTAAATTACGCTTTCGCAGTTTCGCCCCAAGTTAAAAATAAAATCATCTTTTTTGCCCCTGTCTCAATTTTACGCTTTTGCCATCCGTTAAAAATTATTTTTTCGCCCTCACCTCAAAATTACGTCTTTACACCTGGTTCATAATAAATTTATGTTTTCCCCTAGCTAAAAATTACGATTTTGCCTTCAGTTCAAAATTATGATTTCGCCCCCAAATAAAATTATAATTTGGCCCCCATCTTAAAATTACGATTTTCCCTCTTCTCAAAATTATGATTTTATCCCCATTTCAAAAACTACGACTTCTCCCCCAGTTAAAAATTGTGATCTTACCATCGTTTTACTTTTTCCTTTCAAAACTATAGTAGTGTTTTATTTTACTTGGTTGACTCAATAAAATTATCAACTTTTCTCCCTGATAAAAAAAGTATTGTATTGCTATCGTTTTAGCTTTTAGCAAATTATGATTTTACCCTAGCCAAAAATTACAATTTTACCATCGCTTTAGCTTTTGACAAATTATGATTTTACCCGGTCAAAAATACGATTTTTCCCGCAGTTCAAAATTTCAATATTGTTACCGCTTTAGATTTTTTCAGCAAAACTATATAAGTGTTTTATTTTAATTTGTTGACTTGATTTAATTTTTTTTCGTGTCAATAAGCTGTCTAACACTTGCTCATTAATCCTGACAAATTATAGTTTTGCCCGAGCTCAAAATGACGGTTTTCCATCGTTTTTGATTTTTTTTTCTTTCTAGCAAAACTATTGTAGTATTTTTTTTTAATTGGTTGAGAAATATTCGGTGTATCGCCCCGCAACGCGGACATGGACATCAAGTAGTATAAATACATATATAGATTACCAAATAAAAATAATAATTATATATTGCAACATGTGGAACGTTAACTAAAAATTTGATTTAAACTACAAATTTAGTCCCTCGATTCCTGTGACTTGTATCTAATATACCAATTAGTTCATCAATTCTTTTTCATTTTTGTTTTCCTAGAGTTCAAATTGTTGGTTATATTTTATTTAACAAACAGCATTGCGTAAAATTCGTTTTAAAGCATTTTAATACTTTTTAACCATATTTCTATGCAAGCCTATGTTTTTTTTTCGTTTTTCGATGAACTTTATCAATTTATATGAGCAACTTAAAATAGAGAGTAAAATGTCAAAATGGTCCTTGAGTTTAGGTCAATTTTGTTACTTCAATTCAAAAATGAAACCTTTTGTATCTGGGTCCATTAGGTTTTATTTTTGTTGCAATTTTCATCAAATTAGCAAATTGGGTTAGAATTTTCTGTTAACTTTTCCTTTTTTGTCATTTTCATCATTTAGTTATAATATATTATGACATAAAATGATGATTATGCCCTTCATTTAAATGAGGAAAACAACAAAAAAGAAAGAAATTAACAGAAAATTCTAACCCGGTTTGCCAATAGGATGAAAATGACAACAAAAATGAAACATCAGAAAACCATATACAAAAAGTTTCATTTTTGGACTGAAGAAACAAAAGTGGTCTAAACTTATGGACATTTTCGCATTTTACTAAATAGATGAAGAAAGTGATGGGAGGGCTACATCTACATGTTACCTATAAATTCAGAGACTGGATTTGCAATTGACATTGCGTTTGATTATAAGAGGACAAAACTATAAAATGGAATTCAATAATTATGGCATCTATAAACTAACCTCACATGTTCCTTGTGATGTCTATAGTCGTCTTTTCCCTAAAGGTTGAATCTCCTTGCTCCTCTTGTGCCTCACACTCCAAGCTAGCATCACTTTTATGTTTTGTACCTTCATTTTAGATTAATTTATTTTATTTAATCAATTTTCGATACAACTCCTTATCTCATTTTTGCAATGCTTTTAGAATCGAACTTAAATTTTACTATTGAATATACATTTAACATGTCGTAATAATCTATGTATGTTACATGTGTAGTTTTGATAGTCTGGCAGTTACTTGACATCCGAGATCATATTTTACTATGATATAATAATAACATTTAGCAAGAATAAGTTGAACAAATTAACCTTGTCCATCCGTCTATCCGCTAAAACAAAGTGAAAGGTAAAGACGTTAATAGCTAATAGCGTGATGTGATATAAATATAAATGAAATACGCTAAACAAACGTAGTTGATTCTTAATTGCAAATTAAGGTAAGAAAAGAAGTGAAGCAAAACCAGTTTGCAACAAGATACAAATAGAGATAGAAGGGGTGTTTTCGTATGTATAATGAGGGGGCACTGTGAGCTAGAATATCACATGAATGCAAAAGTGAGATGAATGTTGGGATTGGATTTCATGCGGTTAATTATGGACCCCTTAGTATGTAAACATAAAAGTTATATAGTCAAGAAATGGATGGTGAGAGCGAGCAATGGATAACAATGGCAGTGAAGTCCTCCGTGTAATGGTTTCAAAGGGGATTTGATGAGAGCAAGCATGTAATTTTGAACTCGAAAAGTAACATAGGTTCTTGATAAAAGTCGAATAACATGAAAATCTCATGTATTTGTTAAAGTACTAGAGGCACAATTTTCACTCTCTCACACATTTACCAAATCAAACAAAGAAACATCATTTCCACCAAAAAAAATTATGAGTAAATTGTAAGTTTTGTCTTTATCTTTAAAAAAAATTTCGGACGGTGTCTTTTACCTTTAAAATTGATGAGTTTGTACTTAATGTTTCAAAATCTTATATGTTACGTCCTTTGACCCTAACTCTGTTAATTTTAACTGTTTAGTGAAGGGTAAAATATTGGTCTTTGTACCCAAATTTAAAAAAACCATTTTAATAAATAAAACAAAAAAATTGATACATACATCCCCCCCCACACATATATATATATACACACACACGTGTGTGTGTTTATGTATATGGATAGAGATTAGGAGAAAACTATCTCGAATTATGAGAACTTAAAGAGCTCTTATTTATTTTGTGAGTTCTGTCACCATTTTTTGCACAAACATAGATGAAAATATTACGAAAACACCTGGAAAAAAAATTCCGAACAGTGGTTTAAGCCATTTTACACCACTGTGAAAAGTTGTTAACATCGTCATTTACCCCAATTGTAAGGGTCTTTTACGCTAGTGTAAATCAACAAAAAACATTTTTTTTCTTTGGAAAAGTTGGTTTGTTTTTAAAGATTTTTGGTATTTTTTTAAATCTTTTTTCTAGCCGTGCACTTTAAGTTCTCACAACTCATAGGAACACAACTCAAAGGAATTTTCATTCATAGGCATATATATAATAGTAATAAAAAATGTATATCTATCGACACAAATTGTGACACCCCACCCGATAAGGATGCTTTATAACACAATTGATACTGAAAGTGCTTATCTTATTGATAGTAAGCGTATTGTACAATTGTTGGAAGCTCAAATTACAATATCTAATCAAAGTCTAGCCTGACGTAACAACACTTCTACCAGATCACACCGATCCGGGATATAGATTTCTAACAGACTATCACAAGTCTGGGATTATAAGCAACGTTCATGCCTCATCACTTGTGACACATGCTTAAAAGACGACGTTAGCTACTGCCGATAAGTTCATGAATATACACAAGTTATAAATCATATGATTTCACCATGACTTTGTACCCCCCATATTATCATAACCAACGTCAAAACGTGACACATCATCATACAGTTAATGCCCTCTACACCACAGGTATAAACCAGACAAATCCCGTCGTAGCAACACGTATAAGGGACCACAAATATCACGTGTATGAGTGCACAGGTTATGTACATGCGTACAATATCATGCCATATTATTACAATTTACTACAAGCATATTCACATATTGAAAGCATTCATAAAACCCACATGTGTAACATCTGCTAGCACAATCAGGTAACAATTCTAGTACAATCAGATAACAGTTGCTAGCATAATTAAACAATATCTCTGGGTCCTGATACAACATAATAAATCCTAGGTTAGGTTATGATACATCTAACTACTTATTATCATGGTTGGGTATTGGTTAACACTGCCTTGTTTAAGCATGGGTGATTAGTCCGTGTCTAACTAACGCCAAGCTACCCAATACCCGCACCTGGCAATAACCCTAATACCTAAAATAATAACACACTGATACCAATATTACTACTAATAATAATATTAATATATTAATTACTAATAATAAATATAATAAATAAATAAATAAAAACGTAAACAAGAACATACCTTAAAACTATCTACGACAAGTTGATGTAAAGTCTCCTACTCACTCCAAAAACGACTACTAGCAACACAAAAAAAGGGTACTGCGTACTCGGAATTCTCTATACCAGAATGTTCATGTTAAAATTTGGTACATCAATAACCTATGCTTATACTTCTTATTTATAATTGATGGAAGCCGGTGAACTTTACTTTGAGTTTCGATGTGGGATTGAATTGACCTAGTTGCTTTCCTGCTTACAACTTACGTTTCAACTTTCATATATAACAAAGAATTTTCCCGCGCGTTGCGGCGGGTTAAAATTTAAAGTAACTTGGATTTGTACCATCAAGACCCGAATCGTTACTGAACAAAAGTTATGTCAAAACACAGATAAACTGAAGATGTACATAAAAATAAGCACGGAAACGTTTGATATTTGACCCGACTTATTTGCGAATGAAATTTAAGTCGAACACCAAGTTGAACTTATACCGACTCGTACAAAAAAAATACCAAGTTGAACTTATACCGACACGTAAAAAAAATACCAAGTTGAACTTATACCGACGCGTACAAAAAAATAAGTACTAAATTATGTTTTTTAAGTTAAAAATGGTACCGCGTGTTGGCGTCGAAACACAAAGTAAGTCGAATTTATACAATTTAACGAAAACATATTTATTATTTGACCCGACTTGTTTTAAAACAAAATTTATGCCAAAACGATGATCAAATGAAAACATACATAAAAGAACACAAAAACATATTATATTTGAGTCAATCCATTTAAAAAGAAATTTAATCAACTTGAATTTATATCGACCCATAAATAAAAATAAGCACGTAAAAATGATTATAAAGTTTTTAAAAATTTAAAGGATTATAAGTGTCAATACTAAATGTTAAAGGATAAAGTTAAAACATAAAAATATACTAAAAGACAAAAAAAAATTACCCATGTGAAGTTACTATAGATCAACTTCTTCTTGTAGCTTTATATATTATAATTAATTCAACTGCTTAACTCGTTTAACTCTTATAACTTTTAAATTATGGCGTTTTATAAAGTTACGATTATATTGTTAAGACAAACTTATTTTTCTCTATATTTTTACCTAAGTTCCGTTTACAGAGTAAGGTCAAGTATAATATATTTTATTATTAATATTAAATGGTCTCTTATAATAGCCAAGACTCGTCAAGATATTTCATATTTCACATACCATCATTTCATATTTCACATACCATCTTACTTGTTGCTTACTCGTTTGACAATGTATGAATTATAAATTTGATATACTTTTATTTTTGTCTACAAAACGGGGTGTTACACAAACTTCCTAGTAGACTAAAACGTGATGATCTTGATTTTGTACACCAGAAAACAACGTATACTATTTCCCTAGTAGGTTTTCTTTGCTGCCCAAGGCACAAAAAACGTATACACACTCAATCAATCATTCATCGTCTGCAATTCAATTTCCCCTTTTGGAAGAAATCAAAAAACGAATTTATTGATTTGCGTGTACCGGGTCTTCGGACAAATGACACCAATTCTACACAAAGCAATCTTTTGTCCATTGGTCCATGAGAACTTCATTAGCAATATAATGTCGCGTGACACATATTTTTTTCTTAGATTTTGTCGTGTTCCGAAGCTCTCTTGCGACAACACTTAGCACAAAAAACTCGACATCACTACAAGAATTGGACGACTCACAAAAAATTCGCCGGAATTGGATAACCCCGAAGGCAACCCAAGAGTACTAGAACCGAATGGAATATCCATTGTTCAATATTTTTGGGTATAGAAATTGTAAAGAGTAGATAGAAAAATATATAAATTTTTGGTATGGACAATGTGGGGATGGTATAGAAAATTTGGGGAACATATGTTAAAAAGGTAAAATATATATAGTTTTAAAAACTTGTTTTCAATAAATAACGACTATAAAGCCGTTACACAAAGGCTATACACACAAACAATCGCCAAGTATGGAAACCTAGAAGCCCTACTCAATCCATGTATCCGAATTGAAGGGGGCGGTGTTACCTCCATACTTGATTTACTCAAACTACTCGTAGATGTGGCGGAGTAGGGCGCGCCTCCCCCATAACAACCTTCAAATGGGTAACCTATTTGCATAAAGATTAAAGATTTTTTTTTACCAACAAGTATTGTTTCTATATGAAAAGTTATTCAGCTTATATCATAATATTGTTGTATTAAAACCTATAAACATAACAACTCATCTGAAATAAGGTGTTTCAATAAAAACATTAATGCTACGTGTACTAAGAAGTGAGATTTTGTAATTCTCTTTTGCACATGTTATCACAATCTACTTCACTCAAATCATAACATCATTATGACACTTATACACCCAGTGGCGAAGCTTGACATTTTTGATGGGGGGTCGAAAACGTATATACCAAAAAATTTCTATAGAATCGGGGAAGGTCGAAAACGTATATACCAAAAAATTTATATACGAAAACTACATATATAACACTACTGAGCGAAAAGTTTGAGAGGTCAGACGCCCCCGGCCCCTTAAATGTTGTGCCCCTGTGTACACCTCTAATTGATACATTAGCATTAGCAGTATATACGTGAATCGAATTTAGTGCAACTAAATAGTCCTTAGGGCCCTCAAAGGGAGTGTGTCCCAGTGGTAGGTGTTGGGTGGGTCCCTTCTCAAAATCCAACTAATCAAATTCTGTAAACTTTCTTTTTATTTTAGGTTTAATATGAAATTTAGTTGTGGTATGTGAAGCGTATTAAGGGTGTACATTTCTTGTGATTTGGCAAGTAAAAAGTCAAATAGTAAAAAAAATTGATGTAGAGGAGAAAAAGGTTGTGCCATGTCGGTATGGGAGGCAACCACTCTCTCTACTTAAAGTAGTAGTAAAAACCTACTCGATCCTCACTATAATGGTGAAGGTCAAACCTTGGAAGCGTTGTTAAAAAATTAGTTGTTAGAGTTGTATAAATAGACTGCGTCTTTAAACTCGTTCAGAATTGTTAGTTCCACTTCTTTTTACATTAGTAACCTACCTGTTGTAATATAAATGGTGAAAGTACAAGAAAACTTTTATCATTAAATACGAACCTAGCACATTAATTTGCTTGGCTTAAGTTTAATTAGTATTTTAGGATGTGACTTGATCTCGAATCATTTTGTTGAATCTTTTATACCATTAAAAATTAGCCAACTAACACATGACATAAGCATCGTAGTTAGTGATTGTTTTATTTTATGCTTGATTAGTCAGATAAATAGGCGTGTTAACTACATTATAATATGGTAAAAATACGTGGTTAGAAATATGACACGTGTAAATGATATTATTAACTTCATTGGTTATGAATCTATTCGGCCAATCAATTACTGTCATCATTTCATTCGTGCTTGTTATTACTTTATTAGTAGATTTTCATATGAAAGGACAAACTAACAAGAATCAAAGACTCGTCTCTAATTTGATTGAATCAAACATTTTAACTTTTGAATAATCCAAGGGACTACAAACGGTTTTGCTCAAACAAGATGTTAAACCGTTTTAGTCAATGAGATAATTATTAGTAATACAAATCATGGCCGGCTGTAGGGGTGGAGGGGGAGGACCACCGGCCAGGGCCCGATATTTCGAGGGACACGCTTTTTATGAAAAAAACCGATATGTATATGTAAAACCCATACAAACACCATCATAGGTCCACTTACAAAACCATTCTTATGGTTTAGATTAGTTATTAACCCCTTTGGCATTAGGTTTAGACCTTTAGTGAGTCCAATACCCAATTTCGTTAAGGTCTAAGGGTACGTTTTTTCAACCTCGAACAGGATACACGAATTCTCAAGGCCGACACTGATATAAATCTTTGTTTCACTAGCTTTTAGGTTTTTGAATTTTGTCAAATTTAATTACTATTTGTTAAAAAACCCTGTATTTTTATTTTCCGTATTTAAGATAAATAAAATATATACAATTTTCAACAATATAAAGTTTTTTTAGCCATCATCCATCAAAGATAGGGTGTCTAAAATATGCACTTTCTAACTAATAGTTTTCTGCTAGATATTTTGCTTGCATAAATTCTAAAATATTGATAAAAATATCAGAAAGAAAAATACAAGTAAAAAAATAATCAGAAGTTTCTGAAACAAGAGTTAGATACCTCTAAACAAGAGTTTCTAAGGCTCAAATTACTATTCACCTAAGATTGGTAATTGTAATATATATAAGTTTCTGAAACAAGAGTTAGATATCTCTAAACAAGAATTTCTAAGGCTCAAATTACTATTCAACTAAGATTGTTAATTGTAATATATATAATATTTATTAAAAACCCTGTATTTTTATTTTCCGTATTTAAGATAAATAAACTATATACAATTTTCAACAATATAAAGTTTTTTTGCCATCATACACCAAAGATAGGGTGTCTAAAAATATGCACTTTCTACCTAATAGTTTTCTGCTAGATATTTTGCTTGCATAAATTCTAAAATATTGATAAAAATATCAGAAAGAAAAATACAAGTAAAAAAATAATCAGAAGTTTCTGAAACAAGAGTTAGATACCTCTAAACAAGAGTTTCTAAGGCTCAAATCACCTAAGATTGGTAATTGTAATATATATAATTTATTAAAAACCCTTTATTTTTATTTTTCGTTTTTAAGATACATAAAATATATACAATTTTAAATAATATAAAGTTTTTTTGCCATCATCCACCAAAGATAGGGTGTCTAAAAATATGCACTTTCTAACTAATAGTTTTCTGCTAGATATTTTGCTTGCATAAATTCTAAAATATTGATAAAAATATCAGAAAGAAAAATACAAGTAAAAAAATAATCAGAAGTTTCTGAAACAAGAGTTAGATACCTCTAAACAAGAGTTTCTAAGGCTCAAATTACTATTCACCTAAGATTGGTAATTGTAATATATATAAGTTTCTGAAACAAGAGTTAGATATCTCTAAACAAGAATTTCTAAGGCTCAAATTACTATTCAACTAAGATTGTTAATTGTAATATATATAATATTTATTAAAAACCCTGTATTTTTATTTTCCGTATTTAAGATAAATAAAATATATACAATTTTCAACAATATAAAGTTTTTTTGCCATCATACACCAAAGATAGGGTGTCTAAAAATATGCACTTTCTACCTAATAGTTTTTGCTAGATATTTTGCTTGCATAAATTCTAAAATATTGATAAAAATATCAGAAAGAAAAATACAAGTAAAAAAATAATCAGAAGTTTCTGAAACAAGAGTTAGATACCTCTAAACAAGAGTTTCTAAGGCTAAAATCACCTAAGATTGGTAATTGTAATATATATAATTTATTAAAAACCCTTTATTTTTATTTTTCGTTTTTAAGATACATAAAATATATACAATTTTAAATAATATAAAGTTTTTTTGCCATCATCCACCAAAGATAGGGTGTCTAAAAATATGCACTTTCTAACTAATAGTTTTCTGCTAGATATTTTGCTTGCATAAATTCTAAAATATTGATAAAAATATCAGAAAGAAAAATACAAGTAAAAAAATAATCAGAAGTTTCTGAACAACAAGAGTTAGATACCTCTAAACAAAGATTTTCTAAGGCTCAAATTACTATTCACCTAAGATTGGTAATTGTAATATATATAATATTTATTAAAAACACCTTTATTTTTATTTTCCGTTTTTAAGATAATAAAATATATAAACTTTCAACAATATAAAGTTTTTTGACATTATTCACAAAGATAGGGTGTCTAAAAATATGCACTTTCTACTAATAGTTTTCTGCTAGATATTTTGCTTGCATAAATTCTAAAATATTGATAAAAATATCAGAAAGAATAAAGTAAAAAATAATCAGAAGTTTCTGAAAAAAAGTTAGATACCTCTAAACAAGAGTTTCTAAGGCTCAAATTACTATTCACCTAAGATTGGTTGTAATTATATAAGTTTCTGAAACAGAGAGTTAGATATCTCTAAACAAGAATTTCTAAGGCTTAATTACTATTCAACTAAGATTGTTAATTGTAATATATATAATATTTATTAAAAACCCTGTATTTTTATTTTCGTATTTAAGATAAATAAAACATATACAATTTTCAACAATATAAAGTTTTTTTGCCATCATACACCAAAGATAGGGTGTCTAAAAATATGCACTTTCTACCTAATAGTTTTCTGCTAGATATTTTGCTTGCATAAATTCTAAAATATTGATAAAAATATCAGAAAGAAAAATACAAGTAAAAAATAATCAGAAGTTTCTGAAACAAGAGTTAGATACCTCTAAACAAGAGTTTCTAAGGCTCAAATCACTAAGATTGGTAATTGTAATATATATAATTTATTAAAAACCCTTTATTTTTATTTTTCGCTTTTAAGATACATAAAATATATACAATTTTAAACAATATAAAGTTTTTTTGCCATCATCCACCAAAGATAGGGTGTCTAAAAATATGCACTTTCTAACTAATAGTTTTCTGCTAGATATTTGCTTGCATAAATTCTAAAATATTGATAAAAATATCAGAAAGAAAAATACAAGTAAAAAAATAATCAGAAGTTTCTGAAACAAGAGTTAGATACCTCTAAACAAGAGTTTCTAAGGCTCAAATCACCTAAGATTGTAATGTATATTAATATATATAATATTTATTAAAAACCCTGTATTTTTATTTTCTTATTTAAGATAATAAAATATATATAATTTCAACAATATAAAGTTTTTTTGCCATTATCCACCAAAGATAGGGTGTCTAAAAATAAGCACTTTCTAACTAATAGTTTTCTGCTAATATTTTGCTTGCATAAATTCTAAAATATTGATAAAAATATCAGAAAAGAAATAAAAGTAAAAAAATAATCGGAAGTTTCTGAAACAAGAGTTAGATACCTTTAAACAAGAGTTTCTAAGGCTCAAATTTAATATCAGACTAAAACGGTTTGTTAAATAAAGATTTTGAAACCTAGTAGTGAGATAAATTTAAATTAAAATCTGGCCGGCCTTGGGATTCAACGCAGGACGATATTTTAGGGACATTTTATGAAAAAACCGATATGTCTATTAAGAAAAACCATACAACACGAATTAAGTGCCACTTACAAAATATTCTTGGTTCTAAAATATGTTTTACCCAAAGTTTTCCTTAAATGTCCATAAATTCTTAAGGTGTAAAATTTTTTCGAGAAAGAACAAGATACACGAATATCAAAGGCGGTCTAACAAATAAACTCTTAATTCATAGCTTTTAAGGTTTGTGATTTGTAAATTTAATAATATATTTATTAAAAACCCTTTATTTTTATTTTCCGTTTTAAGATAAATAAAATATATACAATTTTCAACAATATAAAGTTTTTTTGCCATCATCACCAAAGATAGGGTGTCTAAAAATATGAACTTTTAACTAATAGTTTTCTGCTAGATATTTTGCTTGCATAAATTCTAAAATATTGATAAAAATATCAGAAAGAAAAATACAAGTAAAAAAAATAAGTCAAAAGTTTCTTAAACAAGAGTTTAGCCTTAAACCAAGATGTAATTTTATATATAAAAACCTGTATTTTTATTTTCCGTATTTAAGATAAATAAAATATATACAACTTTCAACAATATAAAGTTTTTTTGCCATCATCACCAAAGATAAGGGTGTCTAAAAATATGCACTTTCTAACTAATAGTTTTCTGCTAGATATTTTGCTTGCATAAATTCTAAAATATTGATAAAAATATCAGAAAGAAAATAAAGTAAAAAAAATAATCAGAAGTTTCTGAAACAAGAGTTAGATACCTCTAAACAAGAGTTTCTAAGGCTCAAATTACTATTCACCTAAGAGTATTGTATATATAGTCAAATTAATTTTAAACAAGATTTAAGCTATTTATTAATAAATTTAATGTTAATTAATTTTATTAACCTGTATTTCAAAGATAAATAAAACTATATACAATTTTCAACATATAAAGTTTTTTTTGCCATCATACACCAAAATAGGGGTCTAAAAATATGAACTTTCTACTAATAGTTTTCTGCTAGATATTTGCTCATAATTTAAAATTGATAAAAATATCAGAAAGAAAAATACAATAAAAAAATATCAGAGTTTCTGAAACAAGAGTTAGATACTCTAAACAAGAGTTTCTAAGGCTCATAATCACCTAAGATTGGTAATTGTATATATATAATTTATTAAAAACCCTTATTTTTATTTTTCGTATTTAAGATAATAAAATATATACAATTTTCAACAATATAAAGTTTTTTTGCCATCATCCACCAAAGATAGGGTGTCTAAAAATATGCACTTTCTAACTAATAGTTTTCTGCTAGATATTTTGCTTGCATAAATTCTAAAATATTGATAAAAATATCAGAAAGAAAAATACAAGTAAAAAAATAATCAGAAGTTTCTGAAACAAGAGTTAGATACCTCTAAACAAGAGTTTCTAAGGCTCAAATTACTATTCACCTAAGATTGGTAATTGTAATATATATATATATATATTATTTATTAAAAAACCCTGTATTTTTATTTTCTGTATTTAAGATAAATAAAAAATATACAATTTTCAACAATATAAAGTTTTTTTGCCATCATCCACCAAAGATAGGGTGTCTAAAAATATGCACTTTCTAACTAATAGTTTTCTGCTAGATATTTTGCTTGCATAAATTCTAAAATATTGATAAA
This sequence comes from Scalesia atractyloides, assembly GCA_947069175.1. Taxonomy (NCBI): domain Eukaryota; kingdom Viridiplantae; phylum Streptophyta; class Magnoliopsida; order Asterales; family Asteraceae; genus Scalesia; species Scalesia atractyloides. Next base: position 23,752,249 of record CAMTDV010000014.1, on the reverse strand, counting down.
AATATCAGAAAAAAAAATACAAGTAAAAAAATAATTAGAAGTTTCTGAAACAAGAGTTAGATACCTCTAAACAAGCGTTTCTAAAGCTCAAATTACTATTCACCTAAGATTGGTAATTGTAATATATATATATATATATATAATAAAATATAATGTTATGATTATTTAAGCAATTCTCTCTCAAAGCATTCACAATGAATCCTGTATAAATATATGGGGGTTTAGTTATATTATAAGGAATGGTTGGTAGTGTTTTGAGTGGTTGTGAGTAGAGGAGAGAGAAAATATATGGAAAAGTTACTGTTCATCTGTAAATATATAGGAAAATTCTGGAGAGAGAAAACTGTATAAGTTTTTTTATATTTTTAGAAATGGTTGTGAGTGAAGTAGAGAAAATGTGTGATAAATGTATAAAAATATTATTTAATTAAAAAGGAGAGAGAAAAAGTAATTATTTCTGGTGAAAATGTATAGATATATATATATATATGTATAAATATAGGAATTTTATTGTGAATGCTCTCAAGAAAGTTTGACTACATTTATACGTTTGATAGTTTTGGTATTTATTTTTGCACTTTTACATCTATCAAGTGTCTTATATTCTCACTTAATGAGATTAAAACAATATTCAAATTATTTTTAATTATTGATACCAAATTCTACTTTTCTAATTAACAAATGTATTATACGTTAACCGGTAAATTCCATGGCTACTATAATTTTTGTCAAGTTAGAGACGTGTTTGTTTTAACAAAGTGGGTTAATTATTGATTGTTGTGATGTAAGTTGGATCATAATAGACATGGTCCACATGGGCCCAACTTTTGTGTACACCAAGAAATTTTTGTAATGCCCCTTAATGGGTCCACCATTTTTGTGTCTACGCGGCGAAAGGAGCCGAAAATGACCGGCTTGCCAAGATATTCACCATCAACACGTCATATTATTATATTAAAATATAATATATTTAATGTATTATAAATTATAAAATAGAAAAAATCTACACGGTATTCAATAAACATGACCGTGGAAACACTATCCTGGACTTGGTATATGAAAAGTCGTAATATTTAAAAGGTTTGACTGTCATAGTATTAATTAAAGCATCCACATTAATCGTGTTTTTATCCATTCATCAAAGAGTGTATTAGTATGGAGGAAAGAGATGATGAATTAGTTTTCGGGAAAAACTAGTAAAAACGATGGTGTGACTTGTGAGAGAAATGAAGAGGGGATGAGAAAGAAATAAACTCTCTTATTTGGTTGGATAGATGTCGGGGACATAAAACCGGGCTATCAGCGTTGCGTTGTGAGGCTGGTGTAAAATCATGCTAAGTGGCAATCGAATGACGACTAAAACCGGGAAAACTTGTAAACAAAAACAGAAAATTTTAACATGTATTAGAAAGTTGATGGTGTAACAAAACCCGAGGAGCAAAATGCGATTAACAAACATCGTGCTAAGTAGCAACCGAATGACGACCAAAACCAGGAAAAATGTAAATAAGAACTAATATAAAACTAAACTAATTTAACTTTTGTAGCAAAATTATAAAAAACCAACGATTTCTATAAAAATGAAAAACCCTTAAATTTTACTATTATAAAAACACACAGACAAAAACACATGGTACTATTCCTCAATGTGTTACAAATTAATACATATACAAAATATTTAAATTATCATAGTTTTATCTAATTTTAATACAACCTAAACACCTTTAATCATTTTTAACTCTTGCATTCTAACTATCAAGAAACTCTTATTGAAATATTTGACTGTCAAATTATATGTCATTAGTAGGAAAATGTTAACCAAAACAGTTGTGGTTAATATAATTTTTGACATATTATATTAGGGGTACAAGAATTTGGCAAGCCCTTTACCATATAAATTTGGTATTGTTATAAATGGTTGTAGTTGTCTCAATTTGGATTGGCATGATGTTGCTATATAGATTATGTGTCAATGCTGCATAAGCAGACTCCTTCGTCTTCTTGTTACTTTCGCTTGTCGGGTGTACGATGTCCTACCAACGAGCACCATTAGATTCCTAGCGAGAAAGATGCTCTTTATGGCTAGTATTTGACTAAGAATTAATACAAGCTTAGGAGTTGTTTGTTTAGCTCTTATTGAGACTTTTAATGGTTCAAACCTCTTAGTGGTTTAATACTTAATGGTTTAGACTGTTTGTTTCGCAAGCAGTTGTCTGAATGATTCAGACATTTGCCTCTGAATGGTCAAACATTATACTAAGTCTGAATGGTTAAGGCCTCTTATCTGAATTGGTCAGACATTTGTCCTCTGAATAGTTAAGAATTATAGTGGCTCTTAATGGTTCAGACCTTTTACTGGTTCAACACTTAATGATTCAGAACTCTTACTGATTCAACACTTACTCATTCAGAAGTTGTCTACAGGGAGAGGATATCTATACCACGGGCCATTTTGGATTGTTTCATTATTAGCATTCGTACGGGATTGTTTCATTATTACCATATAAAGTTGAAATGCTAGACGTCATCAATGTATTTTTCTTCAAATTAAATAGGGTTTTATCCGCACCAAGCCAGTTGGATTGTACGTCTCTTCTTTTTAAAAAGGAAATATAAGTTATTAATAAATTAATAATACTAAGCTTTACGTAGGCATTTATTTTAACGACTTGTAAGACGACTTTACTAGCTTAGAAGTGACAACCTTTATAACAAATAAAGTAACGATTGTAAGACGACTTTACTAGCTCAGAAGTGACAACCTTTATAACAAATAAAGTTTATATAGCACACAAAATCACCGAAAATAGCATCAATATTCCAAATCACCGAAAAATGCAAAGTTTACAGATTGATTATCGTTTATTAAAAAAAGAATAAAAACCCACTGTGATTTCATACTTGATTTAACACACAAAATCTCCCAGCTCTTAATATACCAACTTGTTGCTTACTTGTTTCATAAAACTTACAAAAGCTAAAATTGTTTTGATAAACAAATGACTGCATCTAAATATTTGATACTTTGTGATAATCTCTAACTCATACATGAACGTTTAATATATAATTAATTTCAAGTGTAGAACTTTAAAATGGTATAAATACATGTATACTGTATTGTTTAAGTTGTAATATATGTTAAAATAAATGCAACTTGTTAATTCATGTTGCAACATTTGAACGGATTATAATATTTTGGCTCTGTTAGTTATGTTGATATAACTTGAAGGGCTGTAAGTGTGCAGGAAAGAAAGATGGAGGTGCAAAAGTGTTGTAGCTAAGGGTTAAAGTGTAGCTGGTCAAGACTTGAAGGGCTAGTTTGAAAGTATCTTTTATCTGGGTATAAAAGAGTTGTTACTGTGTAGTTAGGGTTTGTTACTTCCAGATCTTCTGTTGTCTTCTTTGTTTGAGCGATTAGGGTTTGTATCGTCTGTGCTAGATCGCTTGTGATCTTAGTGATCTTGTGTAAGATCCTGTTGCTACGGTTTGTATAGATCAACTGATTGACATCAGTTGATCATCTCTTCCCTTGTATTGTTCATTGATCTCACAAATTGTGAGATCCCTAGGGTTATTTGGGGTTTTTTTAGGTTTGGGTAACTAATAAAGTTTTGTCACCGTTTTGTCGCTTATCTCTTTGTTTGTGTTGATTTCTGTTCATATTTTGTTATTTGAGTTTGTACCATAAGTTTTTACATGGTATCAGAGCCCTGGTTGGCTCTTTGTTACTAATCTTGGTTGTTCCGCTGTGAGTATTAGGGTTCTTGTTGTCTGTATTCTTCAAGTGTTGAAGTTTGGTTTGGATCTGGATCTTGGGAAGTGTGTCGTTGTAGATCTAGAAAGTCAGAAACCCTAGTAAGGGTTTAGAGTGGACTTGGAACATTTCTCATCTTTTGGTGGTTATTACTTCATCCTGTGTTGGTCTCTGAAACTCATAGAAAGTTTCAGGGCAAACTGACCAGGCTCTGTTCTTGCTCTTGATCTCTGTTTGTAACCCTAGAAGGTTATAAACTTAGATCTGCTTGGAGGGAGTTAAACGTTGTTGTAAGGAAGTATTCTGTTGTTCTTTATAAGTCTTTATTAGTTTTGTTGATATTGTTTAGTTGATGCCTGGGTAGTGAGGACCGGTTTGTTTGATTTTGAGTTTTTTTATTAGTGTCTGTTGGTGTGCACCTGTGTTATGCTTGTCCTGGCACCTTTTGAGTGATGAACCAGGAATCTGGCATCTGACACAGTTTTCTGTTGAGAGTCTTGATTGATTTTGATTGTGTTTTGTTTATTGTTCTATATTGTTGGTAGGTTATTGTTTTTTGTATTTGTTAAAATGGGTGATGATGATGCTAGTTCTTCTCAAACTAAAATTAGTAGACTGGACCTAGCTGATCCATTGTATCTTCATACTAGTGATTCTTCTACATTAACTATTGTTAGTGTCAAACTTAAGGGTACTGAAAATTATGCAGTGTGGTCCAGTGCCATGAAGCTTGCTTTAGAAGCTAAGAATAAGTTTGGTTTTATTGATGGTAAGTGTGTGAAATATGAGGATGATGAAGTTCTTGCTAATCAATGGGATAGGTGTAATTATGTTGTTCTTACTTGATTATTAAATTCTATTTATGAGGAATTGTTTCTTGGTCAAGTGTTTTCTAAGTTGGCATCTGAAGTTTGGGATTATCTTAAAGAGACTTTTACAAAGTTGATGGGTCTATTGTATACGATTGATATAAGAAGATTAACATATTTCACAAAATGGCAACACTGTTGCTGAATACTATAACAGGCTGACAACAATGTGGAAGCAAATGGATGCAATGTTGCATCTGCCTTCCTGTTCTTGTCAGGCTGCTAAAGACTACACTGATTTTTCAATGCTTATAAAATTGATGCAATTTCTTATGGGGTTGGATGATGTCTATCAGCCGGTGAGAACTAATCTCTTGACCAGGGAACCAATGCCTACAATTAAAGTAGCCTTTTCAATTATCTCTAGAGAGGAATCACATACACTTACTAGTAGTAGTTCTAAATCTCAGAGTGTATCCTTTGTATCTAAAACAAATCAAGGTTTTGAGTCTAAAAGAAAATTCAATAGGGGTCCTAATCCAAATTTAAAATGTACACATTGTAATATGGTAGGATATACTGTTGATAGGTGCTTTGAGATTGTTGGATATCCTCCAGGGTTTAGTAAAAGAGTTAATGGTAATCAGTCTGGTAAACCTGATTTTGTTATAAGTCCAATAATGTTGTTGGATCAGCTGCTGCTGTTAGTGTGTCTGATTCTCCTTTTACAGCTGAGGAGGTTGCTAAGCTGTTGTGTTTGGTTGGAGAAAAGAATGGTCAGGATTCTCGAATCCTAATGTAGGAGGTGAGTGTTTTAGTGGCACTAGCTTTAATAGTTGTTATAGTCTTGGGAATTTTGTTGGTTGTTCTCATTCTGTCAGCTTTAATAGTATGTATGGATGGATTGTTGACTCAGGGGCTAGTCAACATATGGTTAGGTCAGATAAAAATTTGTTTAATGTAGTTGATGTATCTGAGTTTAATATTACTGTTGGTCATCCTAATGGAACAAGTGATAAGGTTGTTAAGATTGGTGATTTAAACTGACTGATGATATTGTATTGAAGGATGTTTTTTATGTGCCAGATTATTGTGTGAATTTACTTTCTGTATATAAGTTGGCTAAGGATAATCTTGTGTCAGTGTTGTGTAATGAAACTAGTTGTGTGTTATAGGATTCCAGTTCAAAGAAAATCCTGATGAGTGGTTGACAGGATAGTGGTCTGTATTTTGTAGGAAATGTTGGTAATACTGTTAATGCTTGTTTTAATAGTTCTATTCAGTCTTATACTTGGCATAGTAGGCTAGGGCACCCTTCCGATCAGGTCCTAGCGGTGTTAAAACAAAGATTTAATATAAAAACAAGTGAACATAGTCCTTGTGAAGTGTGTCACATAGCTAAACAGGTTAGAGTTCCTTTTCCTCTGAGTGAACATAAGTGTAAATCTGTAGGTGATCTAGTTCATTTAGACTTATGGGGTCCATATAAAGTGACAAGTTATGATGGATTTTAAATATTTTTTAACTATTGTTGATGACTATTCAAGGGCTGTGTGGTGTTATTTTTTGTCAAATAAAACTGAAGTTTTTGAAAATTTAAAAGATTTTTATGAGCTAATTTTGACTCAGTTTAAGAAAAAAAATTAAGATGTTTAGAAGTGATAATGGCACAGAATTTGTCAATAGTCAAATGGATTTATTTTGTAAAACTAAACGTGTATTTCATCAAACAACATGTTCCTATACACCACATCAGAATGGTGTGGTGGAGAGGAAACATAGACATCTTCTAAACACAGCTAAAGCTTTGTTGTTCCAGGGTGGTCTACCTTTGAGATTTTGGTCAGATTGTGTGCTAACTGATGTATATCCTATTAACAGGTTTAGGCCTGTAAACGAACCGAACGTTCATGAACTGTTCGTGAACTTGTTCGGCGGGAATTTTGTTTATGTTCGTTTATTTAATAAATGAACGAACACGAACAAAAAATTGTGTTCGTCTAATTAAATGAACAAACATGAACACACCTTGTATTCGTTCATTTATGTTCATGTACGTTCGTTTATGTTCGTTCATTTATGTTCGTGAACGTTCGTTTATGTTCGTCCATTTATGTTCATGAACGTTCGTTTATGTTTTAGTAAATACATAAATAATTATAATCATATAAATATTAGGTTTTCTAACTACTTATATAAATATAACTAATTAGTAATTGAGTTTTGAAGTAATAAAAAATGAAATTTTAAAATTTTTTCTTTACTCACTTAATATTTGTATAAAAAGCTACTTAATTTTAGTACTATGAGCCCTAATTTAGATGTGTATTCGGATGAAATGTAACATATCAGACATTTTTGTTTGTGTTCAGTATGTTAAATTGTGTTTGTTTATATTTGTTAATTACGTTCATTTGTGTTCGTTATATTTATTCAGTCATGTTAATTTATATTCATTCAACTATGTTCATTTAAACTTTTTTTGTTTATGTTCGTTTTATGTTCGTGAACTCTTCGTTTAGGCTTTAAACGACCGAACATAAACGAACACGAACATGGCCGATTTCTTAATGAACAAACACGAACAAAAAAATGTGTTCGATTATATGTTCGTGTTCGTGTTTGGTGAAAGTTAAATAAACGAACACGAACATGCCGATGTTCGTGTTCGTTCGGTTCGTTTACAGGCCTAAACAGGTTACCCTCATATATATTGAATGGTAAAAGTCCTTTTGAAATGATGTTTAATTTAGTCCCTCTTTGTCTCATTTAAGGAACTTTGGATGTTGATGCTTTAGTACAGTGTTAAATGAATCAGATAAGTTTGCTTATCATGCTGTTAAATGTGTGTTGCTTGGTTATTCAAATTTTAAGAAAGGATATAAATTGTGGAGTTTAGATAGTAAAAAAAAATACTTTTTTTCAAAAGATTAAAGTTTTATGAGAATCTATATCCTTTTAAAGTTAAGACTTTTGATAACCAAGAAACGGTTTCTGATACAAATTTAAATCATCTAAACTTTTTTGAAAGCATTTCATCTGAGGTTCCTAACATGCCCGATGATGAAGAGGGGATACATGGTGCTCATGATCCTGTTAGTTATGATCAGCAGCCATTGTCACCCTCTACATCAGCCCCTGGTTCTAGTGGTACAACTGTACCATTAACTGATCAGGTGAGCAGTAGTATTCAGGGTCACAAAGGCGGGGCAGAGGACACTCCAGGATCAACTGATGACACCATCCAGTCTGAGGGTATTCAGAGTGTTAGGAAATCCTCTAGAAATGTATCTATGCCTAAAAAATTCAGTGATTTCATTGTTGAAGGTAAGGTAAAATATGGGATAGAAAAGGTTGTTAGTTATGCTCATTTGTCTATTGATAATATGTGTTTAGTTGCTTCTTTAAATAAATCTGTTGAACCTACTTCTTATGAAGAGGCTGTTAGTGATAATAGATGGGTTGAAGCTATGAACAGTGAAATGGAAGCCCTCTATAGGAATAATACATGGGTTCTTGTTGATCTTCCTAAAGGTAGAAAACCTATAGGATGTACATGGGTGTACAAGATTAAGTATAAGGCAAATGGAGAGGTTGAAAGGTATAAGGCTAGGTTAGTAGCCTAAAGGTTTTAATCAAAGAGAAGGTATAGACTTTGGTGAAACTTTTTCACCTGTAGTAAAAATGGTCATTGTGAGACTTGTACTTAAACTTGCTGTTAATAACAACTGGCCTTTGTATCAGTTAGACATTAATAATGCTTTTCTATATGGAACATTAAATGAAGATGTCTTTATGAACTTACCACAAGGCTATTTTACAAAAGATAACACTAAAGTATGCAAGTTGGTTAAGTCTTTATATGGTCTTAAACAAGCCCCTAGGCAGTGGAATGAAAAACTAACAAATGTGTTAGTTTCTGTGGGGTTTTTTCAAAGTGTTTGTGATCATTCTATGTTTGTTTTGTCAAATAAAGATGTGTTTATAGTTCTTCTGGTGTATGTAGATGATATCGTTGTTACTGGAAATAATAAACATGAAATTGATAAGGTCAAAAAGTGTTTGAGCGACAATTTTCAGATTAAAGATCTAGGAATATTGAGATATTTCCTAGGAATTGAAGTTCTGTATTCTGATAATTGTATATGTTTGTCTCAACGCAAATATTGTTTGGAGCTATTAAATGAGTTTGGGTATTTAGGATGTAAACCAGTGCCTACTCCTATAGAACAAAGTTTTATTGTATCAAATAAATGTGATAAAGAGCAAGTTGTGTTAGAAAACGTTAATGGTTTTCAAAAGTTAATAGGTAAATTGATTTACCTATCTTTAACTAGACCATACATAAGTTAGGCTGTTCAGTTTCTTAGTTAATATATGCATAGTCCTTGTCAGTCACATCTCAACATTGCATTGAGGTTGTTGAGATACTTGAACAATCTCCAGGAAATGGTATAAGTTTTAGAAAGTCAAATGGGTTGCAGTTGTAAGGGAATGTTGACTCTGACTGGGCTAAGTGTCTAAAGACAAGGAGATCTGTAACTGGATTTGGGATTTTTCTGGGAGATACGCTCATTTCTTGGAAAAGCAAGAAACAGAGTGTAACTTCCAGATCTACTGCTGAGGCTGAGTACCGAGCTATGTGCTCAACCACATGTGAGATTATGTGGATTGTAAATGTTTTATCTGAACTGAAAGTTAAAACTATGTTACCTGTTAAGTTGTACTGTGACAGTAAGTCAGCAATTTCTATCTCTCAGAATCCAGTGTTCTATGAGCGAACTAAGCATTTCGAAATTGATTTACATTTTTTGAGAGAAAAAATTGCTGCTGGTATTATTGAACTAGAAAAGGTTCATACAGAAGTTCAGATTGCAGATATTTTCACAAAGGGATTGAGTTTAACTCAACATCAGCCTCTTTGTGAGAATTTGGGTATGTTCAACATGTTTGCCACATGAATGAAGGGGGCATGTTAAAATAAATGCTACTTGTTAATTCATGTTGCAACATTTGAACGTGTTATAATATTTTGGTTCTGTTAGTTATGTTGATATAACTTGAAGGGGTGTAAGTGTGCAGGAAAGAAAGATGGAGGTGCAAAAGTGTTGTAGCTAAGGGTTAAAGTATAGCTGGTCAAGAGTTGAAGGGCTAGTTTGAAAGTATCTTTTATATCTGGGTATAAAAGAGTTGTTACTGTGTAGTTAGGGTTTGTTACTTCCAGATCTTTCTGTTGTCTTCTTTGTTTGAGCGATTAGGGTTTGTATCGTCTGTGCTAGATCGCTTGTGATCTTAGTGATCTTGTGTAAGATCCTGTTGCTACGGTTTGTATAGATCAATTGATTGACATCGGTTGATCATCTCTTCCCTTGTATTGTTCACTGATCTCACAAATTGTGAGATCTAGGGTTATTTGGGGTTTTTTTTAGGTTTGGGTAACTAATAAAGTTTTGTCACCGTTTTGTCACTTATCTCTTTGTTTGTGTTGATTTCTGTTCATATTTTGTTATTTGAGTTTGTACCATAAGTTCTTACTATATATGAACAACACTTAAGTACAAATTTTGATATGTTTCTCAAGGTTTCTTTAAGGTTAGATAGCCTTTATAAATTCAGTAAACATCAAATACTGGTTCAGATGTTAACTAACAGCAGTTCACATTTGAACTAACACCCTTTAAATGTGAACAAACATCGATCCATTGTATAAATTCACATCTAAACCAAATAGTAGTTTAGTTCAACTTTCCACTACATGCAAATATAAAACCTACATGAATTTATCTTCTAGTTTTAAATGTGAACTAACACCTTACCAAAGAGTAGTGACCCAGTAAAAAATATATAGAAAAGTACTTAAAAGAGAACACAATTAAGCTTAAGAACACGGGATGTGGGCTTGGATTGGGGGCATGGGTAACGCTGCTTTAGTCACACCGGGTCAGCGTGAGTAACGGTGTTGCCCCACTGTCGTGGCTATGGTGCCTGGCGTGGGGCGGGTTGAGGAGATGACGTGGATGGCTGGGATTGGTCAGGGAAATCAAACCGTTTGGGCTAGTACTCCCTCTTTCTTTAGGCCACGCCCCCATCGTCAGCTAGGCCACGCCGCTCCCACACCTCACTTTTTTGGGGTGACCTGGCGGAACCCACCTCCGCCACATGTCAACCCAAACCACCAACCCAAACTCCCCACACCCAACAGTCTAATAATACACATGTCACGTCCCTGTAACTCCCTATGAATTTTAGCCTTTTTAGGATAAACATGCATGTAGATAGGTATATGCAAGTATTTAGATGTGTACATTGTGTAAAGGCCGCTTAGTGTACAATGGGAAATTAGTGTGCAAAACATGTGAAAATCATAATATTACACATAGTTTTTGTAGGAACACAATTCATAAAATAAAAGAAAATACAATTTTATTATTATGCAGATTACAAAATAGAAATAAAATAAAATTAAAACAAATTACACTAATTCTATGGAAATTACATACACAACATAAAGAAACTAAAATTACAGACGGAGTAAACAATGGAGGTAATCAAAACAAACAAAATACATGTTTAACACGCTTTCCACCAAATAAATTTCAGATTTCTGTGAGACCTGAACCGAAGACCTTCCCCTCCTAAGGTGTTTAAAGGTTTAACGGTAAATTTTCTTTATTTCCTGATGTCTGTGTGACTTGAACCTAAGACACTCCCTCTCAAAGTGTTTAAAAGTTTAGTTTTTACCAATGAACCACCACCCTAATGACATTTATTTTAACTAGTAGTTCATCTCAAGAGTTTTGAATAAATTCTTTATTCATTATAGTATTGAAGTCTTGGAATTTAATAGAACTGAATTGAATTCACCATTATTCAATACTTTACATGTTAAGTTATTCTACAAAGACTTCTAACTGTAAGAAGTGTAAGAAGCCATCAGAGAGTGACAAGTGTCTTAGGAGGATTCAAGTGGGAAGGGTAATTTTGTCTACAAGAGGAGAGAGAGAATGCACATGCAAGTCACATGCTATTTCCCCTCCAATTTTTAAACGTCCGTAATTTTTTTATACATCATTTGTTTTAAAAAACATTATACCATAAAATCAAGCATTTTTTATCTTTAATATGAGTACCATATTGTTATATTTTTCAAAAAAAAAAAAAATTCAAAAACCCTGTTGTGTATGACACAATGGACATGACGTAAAACACAATGTAAAGTAGAGTAAAAACACAATCAATGACAACAGATAAAGACACAATGGACAACAGATTAAAACACAATGACCATGACCTTGACATATAACACAATGGGCATAATGTATAACACAATAAGTATCAAACTAAATAAAATCACAATTGATGACAACAGATAAAAGACACAATTGATAACAGATAAAAGACACAATGAAGAGCATATGAAGACACAATCGAAAACAAACTAAAAACACAATACACAACAAACTAAAACACAATTAACAAGAAACTAAAACACAATTGATAACAAATTAAACACAATGGAAAACAAACTAAAAACACAATACACAACAAACTAAAACATAATTAACAAGAAACTAAAACACAATGGATAACAAATTAAACACAATAACCTGAATAAATAACGCAATTTACAGAAAAACCCAGATATAACATCATCTTCTTGTGTCATATATTGTGTTATAGGTTCTTATAAAACATACACATACAAAAACCCGAAAACCTAAACCTCCCACTCCCACCCCCGCCCCCACCCCACCCCAATCCAAAAACCTGAACCCCCACCCCCCCCCCCCACCCCCAAAAAAAAAATTATACCTAACACTATCCCCACCCCTCAAAAACCTGACACCCCCTTTAAAAGACACAATGACGTGAACATTTAACACAATGCAAAAAAAAAAAAACCCAGTAAAAATAAAAAAAATTATTTTATTTTTATATGACAATATGGTACTCATATTAAAGATAAAAAAACACTCGTTAATGAAATTTTTTTTTAAATGTCGTAGGAAAAAGTTACGGACGTTTTAAATCGATGGGGGAATTGGCATGAGCCTTGCATGTGAAGAGAAAAAGTCAATAAATATGAGATTCCTTTTATGCCCTTTAATTCTTTTTTCCTTGAGATTAATCTCAACTCTCCAAATCTAAGATCAATGGACGAGAATCATTCTTACCCTTCTTACAATAAGAGTCATTGGTATTTGATCCTTTCTCATACTTTATTAATACTAAACTGATGAGAACTTGAAGAGTTTTTTTAAAGTCCAAAACCAGCGTACAAGTACGTCAGCAAAACCTCATATTAGGGTGGAAGGCACCATCGGTGAGTGGTGTTTGACGAACGGTAAGGTGCTGCCGGCACAATTTCGGTGAGTGATGAAGGTGCAAAACGGTGACTACTCACCGAGTGGGGAAGAGGAGATAGAAGGGAGAGAGATGGTTAATGATGGGTCCCAACCTTTTTCAACCAATCACAATTTTTTATTTAAAAAAAATGTTTAAAACTCTTCATGTGTTTGAGCACCCCTAGTGTTTGAGTGCAAAATGGGAAGTGAATGGGAAGTTGACATGTCATGATATTATTGGTTAGGAGAAAAGTTTACCACTCCCTATTGGGGAGTACCCCTTCCACCCTTACGTCCACCACCCTTGTCCTACTCCAGTGCCCGGGGCCGTCACACCATACTGGCTACCACTAAGTGTGATTTGTTACATAGGAATACATTTTTGTAGAGTATTCTATTTATAAATCAACACAAAATTTATCTCTCAACCTATGTGAGACAAACACACTTTCCTACACATTAAATTACGATACACAAACCTAAAGCTAATAAACTTTCATTCATCTCTACTTTAATTATTAATTTTATCATAAGTATAATATTATTTAAAGATTTCCTACAGTATTTTAGGATGATGTTCGATACTTTCTTTATAAAACATGTCACTTCCTCCCTATGTGTTTTTAATGATTTTTAGTCTTTTCAGATAACTATATGTATGTATTAGAAGTAGTTGATGCCCCGCCTGCGTTGCGTGACGATGACCGAATAATAAGCGAGTGTTAGACAGCTCCTTGACACGAAAAATAATTAAATCGAGTCAAACAATTATAACAAAATACTTTTATAGTTTTGTTAAAAAAAACTAAAACAATGACAATACTGTTATTTTTAACTAAGGGAAAGTTTTATTTTTTGACTGGGGTAAAATCGTAATTTGCCAAAAGCTAAAGTGATTACAGTACTGTAAATTGGAACCGGTTCCAAATTGTAAACTTGCGTAGAGTCAAATTCGTAAATTTGAGCTTGGGGTAACACAGTAATATAAATTTGAACTAAAGGCACAATCGTAATTTAGGCTGTAGGCAAAACTACAATTTATTTTGAACCGAAGGCAAAATCGTAATTTTGAGTTGAAGCCAAAAGCATAATATAATTTTGAACAGGGGCTGAAAACGTAATTTTGAACTGAGGGCGAAATCATAATTTTTAAACGGGGAAAAAGTGTAATTTTATTTTAGTTGGGGAGAAAAGCATAATTTTATTTTGAACAGGGGACAAAAACGTAATTTTAAAGGTATAAAAATAATAAACTGTTTGGTAAAATGGGGGGAGTGCCAGGCAGCTGCCTGGATTCCCCTATCTTTTTTTTGTATAGAAGTAGTTATGCGCCGCCGGCGTTGCGGGGCGCTAAAACGAATGTTTCTTAGTTTAATAACATGCACGCCTTTATGTCGGTTAGTTATACATGTTACTTATAACACGATATCAAAAAAGATATATCGAGTTAACCAATGAAAGAAAAACAGTACCATAGTTATGATAAAAAATAACAAAACGATGGCAAACGTGTAATTTTGAGTCGGGGCAAATTTGTCAGGACCAATAGCGAGTGCTAGGCAGTTGTTTGGCACGAACAAAAACAAAATTGAGTGAACCAAGTAAAATAAAACACTACCATGGTTTTGCCCAAAAAAACCGAAGGGAAGATAGCAATTTATAACTGGGGTAAAATCGTAAATTTTTAACTGCGGGCAAAATTGTAATTTTTAGCTGGGGTGAAATAGTAATTTTAAACTGTGAACGAAATCGTAATTTGACAGAACTCTAGCTGGGGCCAAAACTATAAGTTTAGTTTGAACTGGGCGCAAAATCGTATTTTTTAACTGATGACAAAATCGAAAATTTATGCACGGGCAAAAAAATATTTTATTTTAAACCGAGTTTAAAATCGTATTTTTAATGTTGGGATAAAATTGTAATTTAACAGAACATATAAATACCTATTATATAAGAAAAAAAGGGTGGACCGCCATACCCAACAGTAAAGTTTGTAGTATTTAGGAATGCATGTGTATGATGAATATTATTACCACCAATCTTACTATATGTATGTATTAGAATAGTATGTATATGATGAATATTATTACCACCAATCTTAATCGGTAAAAAAGTGATCCAACATCGCTTTTGAGTTTTGCCCATCTCATCTCACGATATTTTTCCTTTGGTCATTTATTTATCTATATAAAATAAGTGACGGGTCCAAATTTATAAAGTATGGTATATCCTGACATTCCAGCCTGTCATGGCAATTTTTTCGAGGAGGTAGTATATCCAAATTAGTCACTATTGTAGTATTATTTCTTCACCCTTTACCCATAAAAAAATCTGATGATCATGATAGAGATGGGCATCAATCGGGTCTTTTGAATACCCGGACTCGGTTTCTATCCGGACCCGGTTACTCATGCTAGTCAGTAGACTCGGTTCCTCTGTAGAACCGGTTTCAGTTTGTACCCGGATATAAGTTTTTAAATGTGGAACGGTCGTAACCGGTTTCGGGTAATTTAGAACCGGGTATGGTAGGAACCGGGTACGGGTAGGAACCGGTTCTGTCGTATATGTGAAGAAAAGGCTGCAAGCTTCTATGTGGAACCGGTTCTGTCATAAAAAGCTGCATTTACTATTAGGAACTGGTTCCTAATAATTGAAACTGAATATTACTCTTAAATCGGTTTTATCTTGTATTTAAACCTCATTCTCTACACCACTTCTAATTTCATTTACTTACTACAAAAAAATCAACACTTTAACCACTTCAAATCTAATACTATCAAAGAGATAACGATGGCTTGCAACGATGAGGTCGTGGATGTTTTGGAAACCAAAAGAAACCCCGCTATTTGGAAGCACTTTGACTTGTGCTTGATGTCGGATAGCCATGAAATGGCTAGATGCAAGGGGTGCGGGAAGTTCATGAAGACGTCGGCCAACTCGACGCTCAAGAAACACACCGACCGCCATTGTCCGGTGACAAGGCGAAAAACAATGAAAATGGTGAAGCATCCGGGACCGGGTCATCGAAAGTTTAGTTTGTTTTATGTATTGTAAACCCATTTGTGTTTTATGATTAGTATATTTAGTGTTTTATGTGTTTTGTTTAATGTTTCATGTTTAGGTTGTTTGTGTAACCGGGTACTTGTTTCTCGTAATAAATAGTTTTATGTTTATGTATTATACCTTGTTCTAGCAAAGACTTATAAAAAACACACATTAAAAATATATTGGCGCCGGGTCTGGAAGGTTACCGTAGGAACCGGGTATGATAAGAACCGGTTACGGGTACAACCCGGGTACGGATTGAAACGGTTCCGGAACTTATTTTTTTCCAAAAATGTGGAACCGGGTAGGAACCATCGGGTATTTTGAACCCGGAACCGGTTCTACTATATGTCGGGTAGGAACCGGAACCGGTCCCAGTTACTTATGTGGGTAGAACCGAACCGGTCCAGGTCTACGGCGGGTTTGAACCGGTTATTATGCCCATCTCTAAGTCATGACATGTTTATTAAAATCATCTTGATATCAAGAGTTTGTATGGGCCTGTAAACGTGGCCCAAATCAATGGCATGGTCTTTTATAATTTAGATTGTTACGAGCTAAAATCGTTTATGGGCTAACTAAATCATTTATTGACCACAAGTCTACAAGTGTATATTAGTTAGCTAAATACAGTGAGCAAATAAAACTATATCATTACCATTAAATCAAAAATAAAATCATGATAATGAAAATATGAGTTGCCTGTTTATAAACAGATTTAAAGGTTGTATCTATATGATCATATGTTTATTGGGTCGGTGTCATATATGAAAGTTGGGAAAGGATCCACTAAAAAGTGGATTTTGCCTAAGTAGTCTAAGAAGGATTGTAGTGATGACATGTGGCACCCCTTATAAGTAGGATGGAAGGGTATTTTGGTCTTAAAACACAAACTCCCACCCATTTGTTTTTTCAAAATACAAAACAAAAAATCTAGTACAAAAAAATGTAGCACAAAAAATCAAGTACAAAAAAATCTAGCAAAAAAAAAATCCAACACAAAAAATATACAACACACAAAAAATTTAGCACATAAATGTAGTACAAAAAAATCTAGCACAAAAAAAAATCCAACACAAAAAATATAACACAAAAAAATCAAGTACAAAAATTCAACACAAAAATTCAGCACATAAATGTAGTACAAAAATCTAATACAAAAAATCTAGCACAAAAATGTTATACAACATAGAAATCTAAGTCATTTTTTTGGGTTTTTTTGAAATCACATATTTTATATAGCAATATGGTGCTTAAATTAAAGATAAAAAGATGCTCGATTTTATGGTGCAATTTAAAAAAAATAATGTCGTATGAAAAAGTTATGAACGTTTAAAAACGAGGGGAGAATATGCATGTGCCTTGCATGTGGAGAGAGAAAGTCAATAAATAGGTTATTACAAAAATACCTTTACACCCATCTTTTTTCCCACACTTTGATCTTAACCATTGATTTGGAAAATGAAAGGTCAAGATTGTTTCTTATCATTCTTGGGCAAAATCAACTTTTTTATTTGATCTTACCCTTATGAAAGTAATATATGATAAAATATAGAGTTTTATGTAAGATACAGTAATTTAATATATGTAAAGTAAGGTTATTGTCTAAATGGGTCTTAACATGAGAAGTTAAGAAGACATTTTGTTAGAATTACATAAGAATTTAAAGATGGATAATAAAAAGAAACGACCTTGATTTTGAGTGTTGGTGTATTTGGAAATCTCACAAGGATTAGATATTTTCTAATATTCAACTATCTATTAAAAAACCATTGGGACATGAAGACTCAGTGTTGGCTAGGAAGGGGCAGGGATGGGACTTGGGAGACAGCCCAAGGCCGAAGTTTTTCTAAATACTGTATATATATATATATATTATATATATATATAGGCTTAGGTTTCTCTACAAAGGACCAAAATATTAAGAAGTGTAAGAAAAGTTAAGAGATTGACATGTGAAATCATTAAAATTAAGAGTAAATTAGAGAATTATTCAATTAAGATAAAGATATCATATTCCTGCAACATAAAACACTATATACCATTTGTTATATGCAAAATAACCATGTGCCCTTTATTAATTAAAAATAAAACACTATATACATATTACTAATAAAACATTACATAATAAACCATTTGTTACTTATAAAATAAAACACCCTGCACCTACTACAAATAAAACACCATTGGATAAACAAAATAAAAAAAAACATGATGGACTTAAAACACTTAGTAGAAACGTAATTTTTATATGACAATATGATACTCATATTAAAGATTACAAAACGCTTCTTATTTTGGCGTTACTTTTTTTTTATAAAAGCCAGTGGTGTATAAAAATTGATATTTAAAAAAGATAGGGGAAAGTTACATGTTGGTTTTGAATTTAAGACACACCGAAATTACATTTACATATACCCCTATATAATTAAATAATCATTAAAAATAAAATACTATTTACAAAAATGTCACTAATTAATTTTATCCATCCAAAATTACAATCTAATAGTCCATAAGATTTCTTAGGAAAAATAGCCTTTGTAGACTAACTCTACCCAATGTATATATACATTTAAAGAAAAAGAAAAATATATATTTAGTTAAATACTTAAACTCATTAACATTTTATTAATTTTAAGCTTATTAAAAACTAAACTCATTATAGATTAAGTTTATCCATTAGTAAAGTTTAAATCCATTTAAAATTGGTTCAATAATTTAAAATGGTCAAATAATTTAAAATTAACCTATTTAGGGGTTCGTTTTCCTACTCACACCTGACTTAACATTTTTCAAAAATTCTCTAAGACAACTCAACCAAGACTCTTATAGGTATTTATGAGTGAATTGTGGTATAATGGTGTATCTCTATTTCTCTTTGGTGGATGGCTCCTTGCTATTAGCCTCTTGCTATTTTTGAATGAATCTTTACCTTTAAAAAAACAAAATAAATAATTTTTATCTTTTTTAGGCTTTCTTTTTTAGAATCCAAATTAATTAACGGGCCTATCTTTAAACTCTAAAAAAGCCTAGAGCCTAAAAAGGGAAAGATAAAGGCAAGACATAGAGGCTACAAAGAACGAAAAGGTTTTTAAAAAAGTAGTCAAAACACGTACGTTTGTAAATTTGGTGCAAATTTAAAGATGGTGGAGGTCACTTGCATGGAATGGCAGACATGCATCAAAAGCAGTGGTCATTCTAAACTTCACAACTCTCTAATATTTGATGTGCTATGGTGCACAAGTTTTAGAACCGTGTACCGTTTTAACTTTTAAACACTACATGTTTTATTGTTATTTTTTATTAATAAAAATGATGTACTAGATGAAAGATGAGAACTTGTCCATTTAACATGGAGATATATGACTACTCATGTACACTAGTTAAATTAAGGTGATTTGTTGATGTATGGTTCGTTGTGAATTTGAAATCTCATGACATGATTGCTTTTGGTGGGAAGCATGGTTGTAAAAGTCGCTAGGCGCCACTTAGTCGGTCGATCGGGAAGTTGAGAGTACTCGGCCTAGGCGGAGAGTATTCGAGGAATACTCGAACATGTTAAATTATAAAGAAATTAATTTTTCGGAAATTAAATATATGTCAAATAACATAATATAGTAATATTTATAAAAAAATATGCGAAAATGATATTCATTCTTATATAATAGACACAAAAATTACCTTTTTATCGTAAAACTCGGCCCGAGTTGACCTACTAGATTTGATTTTGACCAAACTTGACCGCATTTTATCGATCCGAGTAATTAGGCGGAGTTGAAGAAAAGTCGATTCGACAGCCTACCGTGTAGCGCTTACTCATGGAGTACTCAGCCTTGGAGACCTTGTTTTACAACCATGGTTGAAAGTAATGGAAAAAGATTTGTTACTAAAAACGAAATAAATATATTTTAATGATTTACCTTATACTCATACACTATATATATATAATATATATATATATATTATATATTATTGTAGTAGTTTTGAAACAAATGTATAAGCATGTAGCTACTCCTCACATTGTACATTAAGTTTAGGATGAAAACTCATCATGATTTATATGTTCGGATAGCTAGCAACAACTGATATCAAAGCTACAATACAACCCCGTTGTTAATGTGCTTCATGGCTCACCTAATTTGTACTTGGTTCGATGAGAACTATAGATCTTAGGCCTTGACTTGAAACACAAATTAAGATGGTGTATTATGTGGGATATTGTTGAAAGGGAGGTTCACATTTGTGGGTAGGTTGTCATGTGTAAGTCCAAGTCTACTATTAGAGCATGATTAGCCTAAGATTTTGTCAAATGTAACGCATAGCTTTGCTTGTAGTTCCTTCGTAAAATAAATTGGTAAAAGCAAGAGCAGCCCTCGTGCTTATAAGCTTGCTTTCAGATATAGTATGCATTAACTTAAGACTTAGGTTTACACCATTCCTCTTCAAACCCATGCGTGGAAAGATACCTTTAATGCTTTTCTACTTGATCTACCTTATTACATGACAGGAAAAATAAAGGGCCACATTCATCATGATAGTCAAACTGTCACACCCGACCCGCAGCGGAATAAAAGTCGGGCCGTAATTGGGTTATCACCAAAGCTCATGATGTTTACTAAGATGTTTTATATTTATTAAATTCAAATTACAACTTAAATATCCAAAACAAAATTCATACAATTACAAAAAATGAAACTATATAATTATTCTAAAGCTTAAACTTGTTTATTCTTCTAGGCCTTCCTATGTGTTTCTTGTCTCAGCTGGATCACCTGTATCATGTGTAAAACGGGGGATATTTTGGGTCAACAAAAGTTGGCGAGTGAACTTGATAAAACATTATACTAATTCTTGTTTATTTAATAAGGAAAATTTGTGCAATAATCACATGTGAGCAAACATATATAGATAAACAAACACAAACCACTTTGGATGAGTATATGATATGAATGATGATGTATGTGAGATCAAGGCTCAATCAAATGGAGCCGATCTAATGAGGCACCTGATGCTCAACCCGTCTTCCACGGGGAACTGATGGGCCTAATGAAATGCGTGCACTGAAAATGATAAATCCAATCTACATATAATTCACACAACAATTGATACACATTTGATACACATTTGATCACGGATATGATGTATGCAGAAGTGTTTAAATAAAATAAAAGGATTATACGACACATGATACACCCCAAAACATGATTAAAACGGGGAATTGGTAGAGATTCACTCACAATGGGTGCGTTCTTTGATGACGATGAAGGCGCACGAATTTATGATTCAATCGACGAGGGAAAAACTAACCTAGATAATAACAAAATGATTCGATAAATAAATAAATTTCATTTGAGATTAATATTTTTAATTAGTGCTCTTAAATGAGATTTTTAGATTTATTTTTGTGAGTTTAAGGAAATTTTCTAACCTTAATAATCTTATTTTTAAGTATTTTTAAATAATTTTCCAAGTATAAATAAATAAATAAAAAGAAATAAAAAGTTGACTTTTTGACCGTTGACCGTTGACCGGGTCTTGACCGGTCAGACTGTGTTTTCTATGCGCTGAGTGAGGTTCGAACTCGGGACCTCTCGTATATGTGCACGCAGCTCTACCAAATGAGCTACGTGTCTAACCCGAAATATTATCTGTTTTAATTATATATATATACTAATTAACTTTAAACTTATTTGGTTTTTATTAAAAATGATTTATATGGCCGAACCGGTTGCAGAGACCCGGAGTCGAACTCGGGTCCTTTGGTTCGAGTGCGCACAGCCCAACCAGTTGGGCTGTGTGTCTAATCTGCTTAACTACTGAATTATATTCCTCTTATAAACATTCTGTGACTTGATCTGATTAAGTTCTAAAAATGTTGGTTTTATTTCTGAAAGTCGGTAACGTGTGCGATTCGAACTCGGGACGTGCATATTGTATTTGCACACAGTCCACCGCTGGACTGTGTGTCTAATCCGTTTGAATATCCAGTTTTAATTATATTAATACCTATACTCGACTTCATCTTCTTCGTTTACAAGAACACAGAACAGTGAAATCCGACTGTTCTGTTTTAATCGATCAACAAAACTTATAATTGATTGAAGTGAAATAGAAAAAGAAGATTACGGAATAAGATGTACCAAAACAGAATGTTTTCTTCAGATTTCTGGCAAGAGTCGTCGGCTCTGATTTGTGATTTCCGGCTGAGTGAACTGTTTAACAGTTTTGATCATTGTGTTGTGCAATTAGAATACTAAGAAGAGATAGCAAGAGGGTTTAGATGATTATACCGATCGACAGTGAGGCTTCGGTTTTTCAGTGATATTCCGGTGAGTGCGGGGATTTCCGGCAACGTTGTCTGAGACAGATTCTGGTTGAACGATTGAGGTTAATACATGCCGAATAATGGATTACAAAGAAAGAGTTGAGTATTATACCGATTAGGGGTAAAGTCTCGGTTTTCCGGTGGAATTCTGGCGAATGCGAAAATATCCGGCGACGTGTTTTGGAATGAATAAAGCTTCGGAAATGAACAGTGGTTCTGAGCGAAACGGATTTTCAGGAAGTTCAAGTGGGTATTTATAGTGGAAACAGGCTGAATTGGGTTTGATTTAAGGTCAAAGTTAGCGATTAAGGATTTCCGTCGGTTTTGACTGAAATTGATTGCCGGCAACGGTTATAACCGACGTCGAGATCAATTTGTGCGTTTCAGTCAAAAGAGATATAGCCAAAATCGCGGAGTGCCGGATTTTCCGGTGATGGCTAGTTCTGGGCGCGCTGATTACTGGTTTGACTTTCGGTTCTTATTATAAATGTTATTTGTTTTAGTATTATACTCAAACGAAGTGTGTGGCGGAGTGGTGTGTTGTGTGCTTGTGTTTGTGGGTGACCCGGGTTCGAAACCCGGCGTCTCCATTTTATTTTTTATTCAGTATTTATTATTATTTATAAATTATGGCTTTTAAATTCTAAAGTATTTATTTATTATGTATTGTTTAAAATTAATCTGAATAATACATACGCAACGAAACTTATAACTGATTATTGATTAATAAACGAAGCGGGTTTGGAAACCCGTTTTTCGACGAATGTTACACAAATCCAGTAAATCGGGCGAGCTAAGAACCACTTCCAAATCAAGGATGTACCTTAGCTTAGATACACTTTGTGGGGGATTATGGCTATCACTTATATTAGTAAGTGTAACATATAAGCCCCCATGAGGTTTTATCATTTAACCCAATAGGAGGAGTAGTCTACATGTTTTTATGTTGGTTTCGAGAATTGCCATTTTATAATGCGGATCTTGGGTTTACACCTTGCAAACATTCCATCAATAGCAAGTCTAGCAAGGTCATCGCTTCATTGGTATCCTACATAATCCACCTTCATTAATTAGATGGCTAAGGTATGGATCCATCATGATGGTAAATCCAAGAACATACTAGATAATCGAGAAATTTACATAACATTAAAGTACATGTAGCCCTGATTACAATAATATTGATCATGGATAGCTTGAATATCATCAATACTACATATATGTCAACATCGATTCCCATCCTAAAACTAAATGAAATAGAAAGACTAGCCCACATACTTAAGCTTGCTTCAATATTATCATACTCTTATGTGGGACCTGAGTTTGCACCTAGAAAACAACCCCTTAAGTGAAAGTTGTGTTAATTTAGTGATATTCACTAGCTCCTCCTTATCAAAGGAATCTGACCTTTAATATCTAAACCTTAACCATTCCAACATATAAGCCTAACTTGTGTTCCATCCTATAATCAAGTGGCAATATGAGGTGCATCTCACATGCTTATATGCATACTTCGAGTTCTATCATGCTCCAATGTTGGACTTGGATTACACCTAAAAATTATCTGCTAAAACCCAAGTCTGGAAGATGTACCATCTTTGATGACATGAATAGTCAAACCCCAAATTTGTCATGTTTAAACTGGATGATAAGAGGAATCCACATTAGTGTCTTTTATAGTGATCATGACTAACCAATAACAAATTTACGATATAATTAGGTCTACATGTGCATAATCACTAAATGAACTAGTAATAGGAGGTATATCAAACATACTTAGATGCTTCATTGGTATGGGATCTATCAGGCTTCTATATATGTGGAACTTGAATTTACACATAACAAACTTCTCATTGCACCTTAATGATATTCGTAATATCCACCTTCGTAGAGGGATACTGATCAAGATTTGCATAGTTATTGTCAAAATCAACACATAAGTCTACTTAGATTCCATCCCAAACTAACCGGAAATAGGGTGAGTAGCTCACATGCTTTCTTCGGGGTCTAACATGCTCTAATACAGGACTTCAATTTAAACAAAAACAATCTTTTGCTCAAACCCAAGTTTGGAAAGGCATCCCACTAAAGGAAGTCTTCATATCACCTTTCTTTGACGTGGGACGAGTCAAGGCCCAAATTTATCATGATTGTTGAACCTTGGATAGACTAGGTGATAGAGGATCCACATCAACATTAAACTCATAGCTCTTATACCAATTATAACGATTGTGACTAGCTCATAACTCATCAATCAAAATATGTCCACATGTGGTTCCATCCGAGAAACAACCAACAAGCTTATATTTGCTTCATGATATCTAACTCCTACACAATCGCTCATCTTTGCATAGTTTGATAGCTCACAATACCATTCATTAGGGGCAATGTATGACACAAGCGTAGGGATAGAGTGCAGATTAAAAATTTGATAAAAGATTGAAAAGTATACAAAATTTGTGAAGAAAATCCCTCAGGTGAGTCTTAATTGTGCATAAGAATATGATTTTTTTCATTGTCAATCATCAACGTGTCAACTGGCCATGCACATGTTTAGTTCCTTCGTCATGGTTGAATTCTTTAAGTTGCATGATAAAGTTTTTCCAACAAGTGATTTAAAGAAGGATTAGGAAATACGTCATTAAGGATAAAAATTATAAGGGCGACGAATATGCATGTTTCACATCAGCAACCTTATTCCACCAATTAAGTGATGTTTTAAGCCTTTTAAATATATACATGTATCTAATTGCTTGAATTCTTTGGCTTGATTGCACCATTACGTATTGTCATGGCATAACTTGTGTGGTTTGATACATAATGAAATCATTAACCAAATGCTTGCACGAACATGATATAGGAATTAGGATTAGCCTTTGTTTTCTTGTTATCCATTACCCTAACATGGTCCCTTAGTTGCCCTGTAGAGCCTAAAGCGATTCGTTTGTTAGACCCCATTACCTAATTAACAATAAGCCTTTTTTATTTTTAAACCCGTGTTGTGAAATCCGGTTAAAGTTAGTATTCTGTGTTATTATGTAGAAAAAAGGGAAAAGAAAGGAAAAAAAGAAAAATAAGAACATTTCTAAGTATTGGGTTACACTGACCAAGGCGTACTGCTCGACGATCGCTCGAAAAAATGCCCGAAAAATGCTCGTTCGATTCCCCTCAGTTTGTAAATGAGCCGCTCGGCTCGGTTCGATTTGAAAACGAGCCAAACATGAGCAAAGGTCCGCTCGGTTTCGCTCGAATTATTTTTATTAAATAATTAATATATATATATATATATATTATAGATTTTAAAGATATATATATATATACACACACACATGTATATATATAGGGTGGGAGTTGGCAACAAAGTCCATTTTTCCTACAAAGTGTAAAAAGTCATAAAACACTATCATGTCAACCATAAAACACCACCCAAACAAAGTGAAGATTACTAAAACGCCATATCTGTAGGTTTTGTGTTGTGTTTTGATGATAAGGCTTTGATTAGCGAATGAATAACATTAGTGTGTTTTATGTTGATTATCATTTTGTGTTTTATATTCACAGTTCTACGATGGTGTGTTTGAAGTTTCTATGGACTGTTAGGGTTTGGATATTGTGTTTTAGTGATCTTCACTCTGTTATTTGTGGGTTTTGAGTGTGTTTTATGGCTGAAATTGTGATGTTTTATGACTTTGTACACTTTGTAGGAAAAATGGACTTTGTAGCCGAACCCCACCCTATAATATATATATATATATATATATATATATATATATATATATATATATATATATATATATATATATATATATATGGGAATTATAGAGAGAAAACCCACTTAAGTTAAGAAAACTCAAGAAAACCTTATGTAACATTTTTTTTTGTAAAAAAACAGGGAATGTAAGTTACATGTTAATGAACATTTTGTAACAAAAAAAAGAAAAACAAAAAGTTTTTTTTTAATTTTTTTTTAAAATTCAGTGTTACAAAAAAAACTAAAAAACTAAATTTTTAAATTTTTTTATAAAAAATCCACTCGGGTCATTTTAATTTTTTTGTTATAAAACGTTCATTAACATGTAACTTATATTCCCTATTTTTTTACAAAAAAATGTTACATAAGGTTTTATTGAGTTTTATTAAATCAAGTGGGTTTTCTTTCTATCATTTCCCTATATATATATATATATAAAATAAGTAGCCAAGAAAAATTAAAAGCCCAAGAAATATACTAGCCCAACTCAGTACAAAACCTAACCCTAATTCCTAAAAATTCAAATCAGCACCTAATCTCATGCTACATACCTCCTGCCTCATACCTCGCTGCTGCTCAAGTTCAACTCATACGGATACGATACAATCTCCCACCTCTCCGGCTACTTCAAATCCCGCAGAGGTACAATCTCCTACCTCCTGCCTCATACCTCGCTGCTGCTTATGTTCGATTGTTGAGGATCCAATCTTTTCTCACGGTACAATCTCCTACCTCAAACAATCTTTTCTCACGCTGCTGCTCATATCGATGTTACTTCAATTTTGATACCGAGATTGAACAATTGGTGTACAATTTGTATTTCACACTTTATTTTGTGCTTCTTGATATTGTTAAAAACATTTTTAGAATCATGATTTTAGTTATGTATTGCTTTTGTTGGTGAGGTGTTGGACATGTTTTAATTAAGTTAGGATTTGTTTTTGTTGAATGCAGTCTTGTAATAGTCTTGATTTCAGTTTTTTTATGTTGCTACACATGTTTTAATTTGGTGCTGAGAAAAACCGAGCGAAAACGATCCGCTCAATTCAAATTCTATCCGAGCACAAGCATCACTTTTGTGCTCAGTTTTGCAAATTCGATCGGATCAGATCCGTTGTAATTCAATCGAGTATGAGCAGACTTCGCTCGGATCAAATAGCTCATGAACACCCCTACCAAGGCGTGAAACAAAGATAAAGTGATATTAGTAGTATACAAATGGGTCACTTAAACCAAGTTTTGGTTATTCGTTTGTTTTGGGAGTTTGCACTAGGAATTTTACCACCTTAGCCTTTTTTGTTTTGAATCCTTTATTCATACTCGTAACTCTAACCAAATTACAACCCAATAAGTCCTTTTGATTCATGCATAGTATTTGTGAGATTGGTTATAGTTTGATTGCCAATCAAGCCTATGATAATGCTATGCATATTTGGTATTGAGAGTTCACAAATATAGTAGTACCTCTTGACTAATCCATATATAAACTGAGACGTGTGATTATTGTGAGGGGAGTGAATGCATGTAGACTAGAAACCTAAAGTTTGTTAATCTTGGTGATGCGATTTCATATTTTAAAACTGGTACCACTTTTGCTTTTTGGATTGTAAATCTGTTGAATGTTGTTAGTCTTGTGAACTTGGGTATAACCTAGGACCTTAACTTACATGTGGTAAAGGGATATGCTGGTGTGTTTGTCTAATGACTTTGATGGTGCTACAAGCGAGTTTGCTTGAGCGTAAGCAAAAGATAAGTGTGGGGAATTGATGAGTCAATGATTTATATATGTTTATAACATTTAATTTCATGGTTTTGATCATAGTTTGCATCAAAATGTGTTCCTTTAAAGGATTTTGGTGTTTTTACAGGTTAATGATAAAGGAAACATAACACATGAGAATTAGAGATATTAAAGGATTGCGGAAACGAGAAAAGATCACCCGGAAAAATGTTAAGGCATAGGCTACTCCCTTAGGGTCATACGCTACACTTGGTGAGCTGACGATATGAACTCGCATCTACAGGAGTGTATCACAGTGAACAAGTGGCGTCTGGTGAGTGTTTGGGCGTAGGCTATGCCCCAGACGAGATTAGTTGTGAAAATTACCAAATTAAGTATGGGTATTTAAGTAAAATGTTAGGGTTTCAAAATAACACATCCTTGGAGGTAGAGAATGACTTAAGGCGATTTTGAGACAAAGAAACTTCATTCCATCATTAATTTCATCCTGAATCAATGCTAGATTTTGACCCAGTTGAAGAAACAATGACTGGGATGAGCGGCAAATCTCTTTGTGGTCAACCTGAGTGTAGGGTTTGTGCTTGTAAATACTTTTAACTTGGTTATTTCTTTTGGACATGTATATTAAGTTAATAGTCATCTATAACAATTGAATGGATTTGTGTAATTTATTGTATTGAAGAATGAGTAATTGTTTTACATGTATCATATTGTGCAAATTGATTTTCACTGAGACGACATCCTAGCACGTGTTCTTATTTGACTATGGATTGTTAGGTCAATGCAGCCAGATTCCTTTGGCTTGTGATTATCCTTCATGCAAGTTTTATCAAATTATGTCTAAGTATTTTTCAATTGAAATTTTTTTACATGTTATTGGTGTTTCTGATCCCAATGTGATCCCTTTTTCTTTTTATCGTTTACAAAACCAATTTCAATCTTTGTTTTGCTTTAATTCAATATAACACGAATTTAGTACTTCAAATATCCAAAATTTTAAAGAAATTAGGAGTAGTTGAATTAAATATTCGATTTGGGTTTAAAACTGACCACAAACTTTTCGTGGTTCGATACCCCACTTGCCCTAACTAGTTTAAGGTGATGGTTCACAATTCTCTTTATTCGTGATTGGTCATAGACACCAATCAGTGCATCACCTGATTCCTAACAAAGCCGTAATCCTTGTATGTGTTAATTTTTATTGGAAAGTCTTTAGTGAAAACGAGGACCCACACTATATTGATTTATTGACCTTAACTTTAGCCACGATATGTGCAAATTTATATCAATTGTCTTTTCTAAACTATGCAAAATTAGGAGTTTAATTGGCACAATTAGGGGACGATGTGATAATCCGACTTACGTTTAACCCAATCAAACAATAGCACATGCACACGTATGTATCCAAATTTTCACAATTTAATAAACGTTCATGTATTAAAATACAAACATCAATCATCAAAGTCAAACAAATAAAACAACCAGACCGTAAGCATGGTCGTGACACAAGCCGTATTAAAAAGTATTGTGATATGTAGACGAGATCCATGTGCATAGGAGCATCTCCAACCATCCGATGAACAAGAGTGAAGACATATAATATTGAAAGATCCAACAACATCATCAACCTTGCCTTTATTTATTTAAATCAATTTGAATGATATTCTTGATGTTTAGAGTGAGGTTTAGGCAAGATTAGGGTAATTATTTAGTGTACTTA
The DNA here is from genome assembly GCA_947069175.1 of Scalesia atractyloides. NCBI lineage: Eukaryota > Viridiplantae > Streptophyta > Magnoliopsida > Asterales > Asteraceae > Scalesia > Scalesia atractyloides. The sequence continues at coordinate 23,722,762 of CAMTDV010000014.1, read as the reverse complement.
AAACTTCAATGAAATCGTAAGTGTAGATGTTATTTTTTTTATAAAGAGGATATATATAGAAACACCATCTTATGAGCAAGAAACATTTACCAATGGAAATACGTGGTCAAAAATCTATCCAGAAAGAGTACACATAGGCATTCTTTGTGGCGTCTGGAAATTAATAGCAACAAAGAGAAATGGTTCGAGCATGCTTCTTTGATACAATATAAGAATTGATTCTCTTGTAAATATTGGTGTGAATAGTGAAAATAGTAGAAGTCAATCTTTAAAAAAATTTTCTAGAGAAAGCTAAATCCTTATAGGCTTCATGTCATAGTGATTGTGCCTCAATATATTTTTCTGGGTTTGATATTGATCATCGTGATGCTAAAGTGGTGTTTTCGTTAGAATGTGAGAGAAAGGCTAAAAAATACGTGGAAGGAAAGCTGAAACTCAGGGAAGAAAGAGACATGATAAAAAGGGTATAAAATAAACATAATATCAAAAAGGGTTTATCAATGTCCAAAAAGAGGATGCATACATTCTTTAATTTGAGAATAGCTCAACTAATAGCTTCTAGCCCTCTCACATTTGGACGGGTGGAAAAACATATATAGTGTGAGGAAGATGTCATAATCAAAATAACACAACAAAATACTAGTCAAAGACACATCATTTTAACTTATGTTATATAATGTTAAATCTTTCATTTTACTCACCAACCACTACACCCTCGACTTAGACTAGGTACAAGTCTACAACTCCAAAATCATGGTCAAAAGTATCAAGATCATCACTCCATGCTAGGATCTATAACTCCATAATCATGGGTCAAAAGTATCACTCCATGCTAGGATCTATAATTGGATTGTTGTTTTGAATAGGTTCCTTTAGATAACAATTGTAAAACACAAATAAGTAGAAAACTAGCATTTAACAAATTATCTGACAAAATGATTAACAACTTTTTTTTTTGAGAGAGCCCTCAATAACAAAAATCAGGTTTAGACGTGGGTTTTTAAATGTTTAGACCATCACTGGTGCACATGACTAAACACACTTACAAACGTAACAATCCGTCAATAACATTCATTTTCACTCTAACTACACAACATTTCTTACCTATCTTTATATTTCCACCTCATCACCACTTCTTAAACTTATATTTGTATTATTTATATATCGTAAAGAATACTATACTATTATAGTATATTTAAAAAAAAACATTAATATATATATTTAAATTGAAAAAATCATTTAAAAAAAAGATGTGGAACTTTAAACAAAAGTTGTTTCTTTAAGGGTGCATTCCGACACCCTTCTCTAGGATAATTTTCAAGGGCAATTGGCCTACCAGTGCAACCCTTCACAAGTGCGGGAACACACAAGCCAACGATGGGCGTTGCATTGATGATGGCCTTACAAATACAAAATATGTTTTGTAAATGCTCTCCTAATCACTCGATCCCTTAGACGTAATGTGGCTTGATAACCTTTATACTATAAACCCTTGACTCGACCTAGTTATATTTTATTATGGTATATTGGTTAACTTTACACTTCTATTCTATAGTTAACTGGTTAGTATTGATCGATGTTGTCTTGTAACTATTGAAACCAAACTGCATAATCATACATTTTGGATAAACAATTAGGATGATTGTTCAGAAAAATTACACTTAAATAGTCATACGTTTGGTTCGAATTTGATAGAAAATAAAAAACTAGAAAAAGCAAACAATCAATGTTTTAAGCCAGTACGGTTTGTAGCCGAGCACTGATCGAGCTACACTGAGCCAAAGTGGAGGCAGTCGACTTCAAACGGAAGTAATCAATCAAAGAATCTTTATAATCTAAGAAAGATTGACATTCCGAGAATTTTTATAAGCAAGTGAGAAATTAAAAACGATTAGATGACCTTTGTCTTCTAGGATTAGAAAATGCCCATTTGCTTAAAGCAAACAAACAACTTTATCATCCATAATGATAATGGTCAAGACCTTATAAATGTAAGTACGTAAGGATATATCCAGCATCTAAAATATCATATCTCTACAATAAAGCACTTTTCAACCACATTATTTATAATAATATCATGGACCATGGATTAATCTATATAGAAAACTAAGAGGAGTATGGCATTAGTCCTTATGGTCAAGAAACATAAAGAAGAACAGCTCCCAGTTGATCAACTAAAAGATATAATACCACATTTTAAATCTTTATTACTCTCCATTGGTGTATTTAAAGGTGAATTTATTAGGCACTAAAACAAGTGGGGCAACAAATAGGGCGCGCATCGCGTTATCCATGGATCAACAATGTTGGGTACATATGATAAATGTATAAGAACATGTTAATGGTTTATACATTTGTATAAAACATGTTTTATATTTTTGTGAGATGTTTAGTGTAGAAAACAGTAAATCTTGATCTACATGATACAGTTTAAACTCCCTGTATATATAATTTAATGAATACGATATGAAACCTACAGGGATCGCATTAAGATTTTACAGGCACATAGCAAGATGAGCCAATTCAAGTTGTTTGTTTGGTGGGATTTTGTCAGTTTTGGAAGCCATAACACAATGCGTATCCAACAAAGCTTCATAGTGATTTAACAATTTGGCCATAAGCTGAGAGTTTCCAAATTTGTAATTATTATTGTAAAGAAACAAGATGGCTGCTAACAAACAAATGTACTACTTTTACCCATGAGAGATAACTAATGCGGCTAGAAGACTATTGGGGATGAAAGTTTCAACTTTTGAGTTTTTCTTGCATTAGCACTAACGGAATTATCAACACGCACTAGATATTCCTATCATAACATATGACTGAAGTACACACCCTAAATAATGACCTTAGACATTAGCATAAGACTAAATACATTACGATTAGTGACCATCGAAGTTACTAAACTCACCCTTCTTCATCTTATGGGTAGGAGGGTGTCATCATCAAGGGAGAAAGGTGCATTCAGCCAGTGGCGAAGCTTGAGATTTCCGATTGAGTGGTCGAAAACGTATATACCTAAAAAAAATTATAAAATCAGGGGGTCAAAAACGTATGTATCTAAAAAATTCTATACGAAAACTACATACCGGACATTACTGAGTGAAAAGTTCGGGGGGTCGGGCGCCTTCCGGCCCTACAAAGCTGCGCCCCTGCATTCAACTTGAATAACTATTCGCAACGCCGTGTCAAGGTTTTTAGAGAGCCCAAAGCAGATAATCTTATAGACCCTACATCAACGGAGTAAAAAAGCGCATTCAACTTGAATAGCTAGCTATTCTTATAAGAAGGGTATATTGTGATTAGTTTCGGTGGTTCCAAGATTGCCTCTAAATAGGAATGAAAAATATACAATTTGCTTTTAACATATCTTATAATCACATGAAGAAAGTGTGCCATGACATGTATACAGACTACAAAACCAAGCAGTATCAGCTACGTTCTATTCCATTAGTAACTGGCCATTGAAAATATGATTGTGGGTAATCTAAAATGCCCGCCTCTGCCTAAAAATCACCTTAAAAATATAATCCATTGGTATGTTTATACCATATAACTTATTCATTTTTCGAGATGTTTTTGTTTTAGGTTTTGTACCAATCAGTTTTTTTCATGGGAATCAATGACTACGGAAAAGGACAAAAGAGTGAAACTTGATTAAGTAGAACACATGATTGTCCAAAGGAAATCGTGTAACCTGAATACCAATGAAAAGAATAAGCTGGTTACTCAAGTGGGGTACACAAAGTGACAATAGCCACAACATCAGAAGAAGGTTTCTATGATAACAATTTGAGCACATGAGACCATGTAAAAGAAAAAGAAACAATCAAACAAAAAAACAATTGCACGGAACTTTACCCTTGAGCTGACATGCCGGCATTAGTACAAAGGCTTGGTGCACTTCAACCATGGGCGTCCGTTAGCAAAACAAATCAAAAGATAATTATGGTGAGCCTGCAGTCACCTACCACTCTTCCACTCAAGAAAAAATTACAACTTTTTACTTGATACACAATTCATCAAGAAAGACAAAAAACAGAAGTATCTTAAAGACCCTATATCAACACTATTTAACTCTCGAACATGATACATAAAACCCTAAATATGTTATGAGTTTGTATGAGAGGGTGGTGGGACGAAGTGATCACGAGGTTAACGGTGATTATGGTCCTTTGTAGAAACCAAACACTATCTCAAATATTTTGAATGAATAACATTCTTGCTGTTACTAGCTTGCCACTTTTACATTTTAGTAACTCAATGGTGAACAAGTAAAAAGAAAGACAAGTTAGAGTAGAAGAATTTTAGTTCTAAGTTGAGCCATTGGCTAAGTACGTACTCTCCTTTTGGGGGTGCAATGATGGCCAATTTGGAAAGAGGCTGTTGTGTTTAATCAGTACCCATCCGTGCGGTACTCATCCCGATAGTTAAGGATACTGTTCTTATCCTGTCAATGTTGTGTCTCACAAAGTCTTTTTCTTGTCATGGGCACTTGTGAACACTCAAAGCATAAAGTATAGATCGAGACATAAGCTATATAGTTAATTTAGACAACGCAATATTGCTTTAACCAACCCTTGTATAGACACTACCAGAAAAGCGATATCATCAATGACTAATCATCGACGTATGGATTAGAGGATCATGAGAAAACTAGATATAAATGAGAAAACTAGAAAACTAACTCAAAAAGCAAAAAAAAAAAAAGCATAAAAAACATACAATTTTTTTATAAAAGATCGCTGCATTTTATGTATAAAAAAATCTTTTTTTTCAAAAAAAAAAAAAACTTGTAGTGCACATGTGCACTATATGTGTATTACACATGTGCATTATATGTTTATGTTGCACATGTGCATTATATGCATTTTTATTTTTTTAAAAGTTTTTTATATAATATATATATAGCGAATTTTAATAAAAAATAAAAAAAAAATTGATATTTTTTTTGCCTTTTTTAGTTAGTTTTTTGTTTTCTCATTTAAACTAGTTTTCTCATGATCCATCCCTGGCGACATATCCCACTTTAGAACTAATTAGTTGATTTCTGACAAAACTATTATTGCATTAACCAACCTTTATCAGGACACTTCAAGACAAAATGAATATCAAGATGAACTAGTGACATATCCCACTAGAATAGTTGTCGGTAATCCTCATACTGACGACTACCCTTACCACAAATTTCAACATTATTACCGAGACGACCACCGAGGCTTGTAAACTCAAACATTGGTTGTCAATTGTCACTACTAAAAAAAAACACATTAATTACAAAGGTCTAAAATTTTTACTAAAGCGGTTTAATATAACACTGGTACAAAAAAAATACCGTTATAAATAATACTTGTCTAGGATTTTTCTATGAACAGTTATATATAAAAGATTAAAAAAGTTTTTAATATTTTGATCATCTTTTATAATGCTTGAGAATAGACCATTTAATACAACATAGCATACATATACAATGTTAAATAATGTTAAATAAAGACCGTTTTATTTAAAACATTTTTTACAAAGCTAAATAATAATCGTTTTATTAAGCATAACAATTTATAAGCTTAAAACTAAACCATTTTATTAACATAACAATATTTTTTTAATCAAATAGATATTTTTGTGTGAAACCATGGCTTCTCCCACTCCAAATCTGCAACTAATTTTGTTTATAGTCGCTGAGTAACAACTCTCCATCCTTTTATACCCTTAGCCAGACACACGAAGCGAGCTCTCATACCCCACCTTCACGGCCACAGGAGGTGGTGTGCCTCTGTCCATGAGCCACACCGGCCATTCACACCCACGCTCACACCTGTACGTCGTTGGCCCTTGAAAATAAATGACATGTTTTATAAAAAGAATCTCAGGGTTTTGGGTTTTAATTAAAGAGTATAATATAATTTTTTTGTGGTGGTTATCACCCCTTCTCTCTACTTGGTCCATGTGGCTATAGACACTACTTCAATTCATGCTCCATGTCATTATGTAATCTTTATATATTGATGATCAAACATGTAAAATGTCGGACTAACAAAACATAACATGAATTATCAGGCAAATAGATACCGGTCATAACTAGAGCGCATTGCATTGTATATTCAACTAGAGTTGCAATTGGGAAGTGGGCTTTCAATGAAGTTATGATTGCCAAGCGAGCCTTCAAGATAGGTCCCATTTTTCTTTCTTACAATGAACATTCAATCAACAGATTTCAAGTGCAATAACACTATAAATCAAGTTGGAAAAAAAGACACTAAACGTCCAAGAATATCTAAAAAACACACTAGCTACTCTTCCAAAAAATGTGTAATTAGCTCATTAAATCAGTTTATATTACTTAATAGCATATTACGACATCAAACAGTGCAACTCACGCTATTAGCAAGTGCCCAAGTGAAACTTACTTCTCATGCCTAGTTGTGTGGTTGGCACAGAAAAGCACAAAAGTCCAAATGAAATTTCCTCTCAAAACTTTAATATTCAACTTTGTATGATTAATTGAACTCATGCAAAAGAGCTTATCACGTTCTCTTTTCCCTGAATAGGACATGGAACTCTCTTTGGATGGACGGTAGAGAAAATTTAAAAAAAGGGCTAAATATTGCAATTGGCAAAGGTCTTCCATATCTTCAAGAAAAAAGTTAATCATGTAGGTTTCTGGGATATAATGTAGTTTCTAAGATGCATATGGTGTAGCATGTGGACCCATACATGTTAATGTATTGGTATATAGATATATCATTTTCATGGTCAATTTCCCTTTATTCCTTTAAATCTTTTTAAAAGAACATACCACTACATACTTTCCTTGCTCAAGAAAGATTCCAACAGACCAACAGATGTATACCATATTTATTGGCTACATGAGGGACCTCAATACCCTAAGCCCTTATAAGGGTAAGACAACACATAAAGACGCAAAGAATTGAAAATATAAATAAATAAATAAAAGTAGAGCAACAGGAGAAAAAGAAAAGGGGCATGGCTTGATCAAATTGAGGACAAGACAAGAAAGACCAGTCTTTATCGCCTAAAATGGTACTTTTGACCATATGATCCAATCAATATGGGTTAGGAGAAGGGCATGTCCCTCAATCAATTCTTACTCCTTGATGCAACTTTTAACTTCTTCATTAATGATTAAATGATCTTCATCTAAAGCTGAGTACTTAGTCTAAGTCCGAATTCTTGAACATTACTTCAAGGATCCAACAACAAATTTTGCTAGAAAGCGCGCCGAGATAAAATTTACCTTTTTTATATATTCATCAAGTGTGATTCACTTCTTTTAAATAGAGAGAGGTGTAACCCAATTACAAGATAACGTGACAATGATAAACCATCTATAACTATCATATATTCAAATTAAAGACAAAATAATAAGTAACAAACAAAGTGAAAGAGAAATGATAATTCAAATAATAATAACTGTAACGGACAATAAACTCGGCTAACTGATTGTTTATGATGTCTATACAGATAGTTGTTTGTCTTATCCTCGTTTTTCTTTGAGAACTTCGGTTTCATCAGGTATAATAGTGTAGCAACCTAATTCCGAGCACTCCCATAGGGTTTTCCAATTTGCTAATTATGTGTTCCATAATAATGCATAATATATTACTAGTTGCGAACACTTTCTAGTCAACCTTTGCTATAGATATTGGCTTTAACGCTCCATTAGAAACCGTTGTCTGCTTTATTAGTTACTTTACAGTTAACACTATAGTACTATACAGTTGGCTAGGTAAATCTGGTAATATATTGCATTATAATTCTCTAGCTTTATCATTTACCAGTTACAATTAAAAGTGTTGTTTTTTCTCCTTCCAAAATAGTTTATAAAATGTATTCGTTCGCTATCACATATTAATTATTTTAATTATGACCAAGCAAGACCTACTTTAATATAATTTGGCACTGATTGGTGCACAAGTGCGTCACGTATGCGAAGAGCTGTGATTCTACAGAGAAAGAAACAGTAGAAAAGGATATATATATTTTGATATTCCTGCCTTTTCCAAAAGAAACCAGTTTTCTATCAAAGAAAGACATTGATAGTAAGTTTTGGACTCTTGATTTATAATTATTAGGGCTGTGGGGGCGCCTGCTTTATAGAGCGTGGTGGCCGGTGACCACACGTGGAAGACTGCCGCCACCCAAGGTGACCACGTGTGGTGGTCAAAACGTGTTATCCTGAGCACGCGTGAAGGAGATGACCGTTTGGGATGTTAAGAGTGGAGCATGGTGGGTGTGATGAGTGATGAGATGATGGGCACCCCCACTAAAATCTATCACTAGTGATAGTGATGGATTATTTTTGTTTAATAAAAAATTAAGATTAATTAATAATTTCATTTAAATAAAAACAACATTGCTAGACATATTTTAGGTTACAACTTAAAAAAAACATATGAAAATAAAAGATACATATAGAAAACCTACTGCTCGTCCGAATCCGAAAATTCCAAACCAAAGAACCTACAAGTTCAATTAAATCACATCTCAACTGATAGTGAAGATTTTCATTGCGCAAGTCTTGTTGGACATTTTCAGAAACGGGAGCTTGTGTGGGAGGATCCGGCAACCAATATGGAGATATTGCATGTCCATCTTCTTTAATTAGCATATTGTGCAATTTGATACATGCATATACTATGCTATGGATTGTTTTTATTCATTGCACGAACCGGCCGGCTTAGTATACCCCATCTACCCTTTAAAACACTAAAAGCCCTCTCAACATCTTTTTTTTTGCTGATTCTTGCAACTTTTTGAACGCCTTTTCTTTAACCTCGATATGAAATGAAAGAGCTTTCACAAAAACAGACCATAATGGGTAGATACCATCCACAAGAAGGAAGCCTCGTCTATAATATCTTCCGTTAACCATAAACGGACAAAAGGGTGCGGCACACAGTGTTACGCTTTGAAACAACGGCGATGTGTACAAAACATTGGTGTCGTTGTTTGAACCAGAAACACCAAAATATGAATGCCAAAACCATAAATCATTCAAGCGTGTCATCGTCGGAAGACGAAGAGCTATCGGTGTCTAGCGGAATCGGTTGAAAATTCCATTTTATGTAGAGTGTAGAGATGGGATTTTTTTGTGGGTTTAAAGGTTAAAGTGGATAATTTATATATAATGTTTAAGGTTTTTTTTTTTATAAAATTCAAATATGCTCAACGGTCCAAACTCGTCCCAACATTCAAAAATTCAACGGCTAGCTCATGTCTTCACGCGTGATACATTCAATGTGTTATACTCACCACGCGTGGTGGACATGGGTGGCGGCGGTGTTCCACGCGTGGTCATCGGCCACCACGTTCCACCACGGAGGCGCCCCCACTCCCCTTACAAGTTCATTATTTTTGGGACGGAAACAATAAATATAGAAAGTGCACACGACTTATTATAGATAAAGTCTTAAATCCACAATTATTAGGTTTGTAGACTTGCATTACTAGAAAAGGAGAAAATTACGGATAGAAACGAAAGTGTTATTATTTTTTTTGAAGGTTAACTACAGTCATCTAACTAGATTTAAAATACCAAAGTAACAAATTACAAACAAGTGGCAGGTAAACGGGCAACAAGCTGCGCCGCAACCCCCTTTTGAATTGCAAAACTAATCCTACTAAAGAGAAACGGCCCTTAAAGGTTGAAAGATTACTATTCACAACCTGTTGGACCCTGTTTAGAAATTCCACAGCCTCTGGGGCTAGGGACCCAAATGTATCAAAAGCGAATGGGATAAACACGTGTTGATTCTCTAAACAAGCCTTCTCGTGTTTAGCGACCTTGTCTGATTCCGCCTTTAACGCAGCCTGGCCAGCAACAAACCCATTATCCCTGAGTCCAACAAGAGGAGACACTCCTGTAAGGTCCACACAAGCGTGTTTTCCCCTAGCCCACCCAAACACAAGAATATCAGCTGGCCGAAGAGTAGACCCTCCCATCGAGCGGATCCGTCAGAAAGTTCACCGGAGCCTCCTTTTTCGCCGAAATCCCTGCCCGCTTTAGAACATCATAGAGAATAACCTTACCAAATCATGTCAGTATTTAAAACCAGGTAACTCCTTACAATGGACCGCATGTTCACCAAAAGTATCTAAGCAAGCCTTGCGACAAACTGGGCAGGGCTCATCAACCGGAAACAGAGGGATCATTAGCCGGTACTTAAGAATTGCCCGGTATTCCACTGCTGACATGTGTTGGCCTAGTCCTTCAATGGGGATAACTGTTAGAAAATCCTGAGAATGAGGTGCCCGGAGACAATCAAACACAGCTTTCTGACGAGGGGATAGACAAAACTTCTCTCCCAAACACTGGACAGTTCTACTAAATAGGGCACTCGCCAAAACATTCTGGGCTTTAGGGGGGCGGTGTCCTTATTAGAGAAACCACCAAGATCAAAATCCGGAAGGGACATGTGCATGCAATCCAACGCGCACACATAATCAGAATCTAACCCAACAATACCACAGTCTCGAAGAATGTGGTCCTGTAAACTCCAAGATTGCGCCCTCGAGGCCACAAAAGCATACATGGATACATCCTCAGCCGAACATAAACCCAAACCCCCAAAACGGGTCGGGAGGGATGCAAGCCTCCATTGAAGATCCCCAAAAAACGGACCCCCGCAAACCACGATATCCTCGATAGCTCTCCGAAGGCCTTTGTCAAAACCGAAACAGCCTCCCCAACAAATGTGGGTTGGTACGTTCTGAGGCCAAACAACAACTTAGCAACACCCATGCAAGAGCGCAGTAAGAGAAGCTCGCATTGAGGGTCCCGCAGATGTGGAAGATAGCTCATCAGATCCACTGCACAAGATGCCTTTTTCACGGCCAACCTATGTCACACCCCGACCCGCAGCGAAAAAAGGTGACCGGGGCATGATTGGGTTTTCATCAAAGCTCATGACATTTATTATAATGTTTCATATTTATTATTACAATTTTAAAGAAGATCATACAATCAGATCATACAAGTACAACATGTTCTATACATCTTTCTAGACTTCACTTATTTTTCTTCTAAGGCACTTTCCTATGTGTTCCTTGCTTCATATCATGTAGCATGTGTAAAAATGGTTTTTTTGAGTCAACAAAAGTTGGCGAGTGAACCTTGTTAGAAAAACATTTATTATTGATTTCTTGTTGTATTTAATATGGAAAAATTGTGCAATAATCATATGTGAACAAACGTAAATAAACATACAATAACAATAACAATAACAAACAATAACATACAATAACAAACCACCTTGCATGAATATATGACATGAATGATAATGTAAATGTTGGCAACGTCACGTTCACGCTCATAGGTAATGGGGAACGGTTCCGCTCATAGGTAATGCGGAACAGAGGGCCTATGATGAAATATATGTGCGATCAAGGCTCAATCAAACGGAGCCGATCGTATGTTGGCAACGCCTCGTTCACGCTCATAGGTAATGGGGAACGGCTCACGCTCATAGGTAATGGGGAGCGGCGGCCTATGATGATGTATGTACTGAAAATGATAAATTTAATCTAAACATTAACCACACAAACAGTTGATACATATTGAATACACATTTGATCATTGATATGATGGATGCACAAGTGTTTAAATGTAATCAATAATATGACACATGATACACCCCAAAAACGTGATTAAAACGGGGAATTTGTAGAGATTCACTCACAGTGGATGCGTTTCTTGGATTGATGATGAATGCGCACGAATTTGGATTTAACCACGAGAGGAACTAACCTAAATAATAACATAGTGGTTCGGTAAATATAAGGATTTTATTTGAGATTACTAATTTTAATTCATAACTTTAATAGGATTTCTAGATTTATTTTTGTGAGTTTAAGGACATTTTCTAACTTTAAAAAATATTATTTTTAAGTATTTTTAATTGGTTTTTAAATTAAATAAATAAATAAAAATATAAATTTTTTGACTTTTTGACCAGTTGACCATTGACGGTTTGACCGGTTGGACCGCGTTTATGATATGCGCTGAGTGAGGTTCGAACTCGTGACCTCTCGTATACGTGCACGCAGCTCTACCAACTGAGCTACGTGTCTAACCCGAAATATTTCTGTTTTTAATTATATATATATACAAATTAGATTAATTCATTTCTGTACTTAATTAAAAACTTGATAATTGCCAGAACCGGTGCGGGAGCCTGGACTCGAACCCGCGACGTGCTTAGTGTTTTTGCACACAGTCCACCACTGGACTGTGTGTCTAACCTGGTTATTATTCCGGTTTTTATTATACTTATACACTCATTACGTGTTTCAGGATTTGCTTTTATATAAAAAGGGTATATTATTTCAGTGGATCGGAACACAACAGAACTCGAACCCGGGACGTATGCTTTATAATCGCACACAGTTACCGCTGGACTGTGTGTCTAACCTGGTTAAAATACTTGTTTTTATTAATCTTATATACTAACTGAAAAGGTTCCGTATTTGGGTTTTATAAAAAGGTTTAAATATTGTGACGAATCGGAACAAGGACAGACTCGAACTCAGGACCATGGCTTGAAGTTTGCACACAGTCCACCACTGGACTGTGTGTCTAACCCGTTTAAAAATCCGTTTCGAATTGAACTTATACACTATCAGTGCTTCATCTTCTTCGTTAAAACAACCCAGAACTCCCAACCCGACTGTTTCGATTCATTAATCAATCCCTTTAGTAAATTGTAAATAACTACACATGAGATTAATAAAATGAAAGAGATTAGTCGTAAAATATACCAAACAGTGATCCCCTGTTTCTCCGGCGAGATTCCGATGACAGCAAGTTATTCCGGCGACGTGTTTCTCGCGACAGAGATTCTTCAGGAAGTTTAAGGTGAGTGTGGGTGATTTCGGTATGAGCTCTAAAAGTCCTGTTTATAAAGTAAGGCAACAGTGGGATAGTTTCTTCGGTTTTCCGGCGATAACCCTCGGTCAACTCGCAGAGAATTCCGGCGATTTCCGGTGAACTCCGGTGAAACAGAGACTTGCTTTCACAATGTGGTAAGGGTTGGGCTATGAATTGAACGGGATTTGGTCTGGATAGTTAACATGTTCGTCGGTTACGGTCAAAAGATTAAATCCTCCTTCAGTTATGATTTTGATTGATTCAAATGATTGATAACCGATTTTTGAGTTAATGACATGATTAAATCGTCGGTTTCCTTCGCGATTTTGAGTAATGTCGGCGGTTACAGATTTGCCGAAACTTTGGGATTTTCAGTTTTAGTCACGGATTCTAAATAAAGTTTAATTGTTTCAGATTTAGCACATAAGTGTGTGTCGAGTAGTTGGTGTGTTAGCGTGTTAGGCTTGACGGCGACCCGGGTTCGAAACCCGGCGTCTGCTATTATTTTTTTTATCCATTATTTATTTGAAATTTTAAATTATGATTTTTAAATTCTAATATATTTATTAATTGTGTATTGTTTAAAATTAATTTGAGCATTAAATACGCAACAAAATTTATGACTGATTATTCGGTTTAACAAACGAAGCGGGTTTGGATAACCCGGTTTTTTGACGGATGTTACAGTATCCCCTACTTTTAGAAATTTCGTCCCGAAATTTAAGTAGTGGTATGGTTGACTCGAAAGGAGGGTGGTTTTGGCAATTACATACTTAGAAGAGGGTTAACAGTAATTTTTTTTTTCTGAGGCGGTAACGTTCCTAGTAAGGGTTGAATATCCGGCTACAGAAATCGCTTTTTGTTGCCTAAAGTGTATGAATACGGAACATGGATACACAGAGTTGATTGACTAAGTATGATTTTATGCATATGAGTTTGATACGTTTGGAAAAATAAGGTTATACCCTAAAACAAAACTTCTACCACTAAAACCTACATGGAACTTCTCATAACCGCCTGACAATGCCTCTGATCCTTTGGCAAAAATACTTATATATAGGAAGTACCAGCGGCGTATCCACCATATTCTTGTCAAATTTTCATTGGTTTTTCAGTAAGTTATGATTAGTTCTATGATGTGACTCTAGAACATAAACAAACACAACAACCAAAGCTTGAGTCTTAATTCTGATAGTATACATGTTTGAATGATGACAGTACCCCTCTCGTTTGTTATGATGGAGAGGTTAGTCTATGCAGAAGTGAGACACAGCCCAACTTCTTTAAATGATGAGATTGAAATACGTTGAGATGCATGATGATATGAATGCTAAATCAGTGAGTATAAAACAACTTCAACCATGACATTACTAAATCCTGCATGGAACTTCTCATAACCGCCTGACAATGCCTCTGATCCTTTGGCAATAATACTTATATATAGGAAGTACCAGCGGCGTATCCACCATATTCTTGTCAAATTTTCATTGGCTTTATCAGCAAGTTATGATTAGTTCTATGTGACTCTGTTATGATGAAGAGGTTAGTCTATGAAGAAGTGAGACACAGCCCAACTTTTTTTTAAATGATGAGACGGAGATACGTCGTGAGGTATGATGATATGAATGTTAAATCAATGAGTATAAAACAAAACTGAAATAGTAATTCGCATTAAGATTCTTGGATAAAATTTCCAATTTATAGTTGAGATACGTGAAGATTGAGATAACATAAAGAAAACATAAAAAAACTAAGCGGTTGGAGTTGAATTCTTGATTTTTTGGCGAAGAAAACTAGTTGGGTGGTTCGTTTGGGTCGTCATTATCTTCAACAGGATTGGCGTTGATGTTGTAAACCCTTCCTCTTGCTGGTGGCCTAGTGGTTAGGTTTTCTTGATTTGCTTGGTTAACTGGGTTTGCTTGAGCTTGGGCGTTTATGATGTTAACCAATCGAGGGCACGTGTTTCTAAAGTGGGTAGGGTCGCCATAATTGAAACAAGCTCGAACATATGGGAGCATGGGTATTGAGGTTGTTGATATGTTTGGATCATGTTTTGAGTAGGGGGTGAGGTTTGGTTTTGAGAGGTGCGGCAAACCTTGCTCGAATGACCATAGCGTCCACAATTCGCACATAGTCGACAAGGTAAGGTAAATGGATGGTGATAAGAACAGGTGTTGCATTGAGGGTGAGGTCCAAAGTAAGGTTTCTTATTTGGGTAAGTTGAGTTAGGTGCTACTTGAGTGATTGGGATAGCTTGGAGGGGCACGGCTTGTGAAGCTGGTTGATTGTGTTGAGTGACAGCGAAAATTTGCGCATCTCGTTTTCTCTTAGAAATGGGTTGAGAAAAGGATTCGGTTCGGGTGGAGTTTGAGGTTTCGGTTGAGGTTTTATCCTTCTTCTTCTCCTCCGTGAAGTCTTTATTACGTATGCGGTTTTTGGTGAGCTCTGTAGCTAACTCCATTGCTACTTCCAAAGTTGCAGGTGTGGTACTTATTACGGAGTCTTGAATTTTTGAAGGAAGACCTCGAATGTAGTGCTCGATCAAACGGTAGAGGGGAGTGAACAAGTTGGGAACCATTTGATTTGCTCAAGGAATCTCTTGTTGTATGTGGTGTGGTCGCCTTCCTTTTGTTTCAAGGAGTAGAACTCATCCTCCAATTTCTTGATTTCGCTTCTTGGGCAAAACCGTCTTGTCATGATTTCCTTCAACTCTTCCCAAGTCAAAGTCATAACATCTTCAACACCTCGCTTGGCCTTCTCTGTATTCCACCATGTAAGTGCTATTCCAAGTAAACGACCGGTAGCATATCGCTCTTTGCGATCATCGGGGCAATCGCAATTAGAAAAGTGTTTTCCATTTCCTCAAACCAATGGAGGAGAGCGGTGACACCTTCAGTCCCTTCGTATTTTGGAGGGTCGCAGGATTTGAAATGCTTGAAGGTGCATTTAGTGGTAATTGGGGGAGGGTTGACAACATTTTGATCTTCTTGATTGACGGGATTAGCGGTAAGGGCTTGTTGAACTTGAACTACAATGTTGGGCATTACGGCAGCCATTTGTTGAGCGATTTGGGCAGCCATGCGCTCGCGGGCTTTTCCTGATCTCATCTTCCTACAAGCGGGATTAGAAGACATCTACAAGGAATACATATCAAGAGTATGAGTTGGACGTTTTAGGGGTCATGTGTCGTATTTAGGAATGAACATTCATAAAATAAATATAGAATAATAAATCTACTACATCCACAGGATGTCTTGAGCTTTGCTCGTAATTGGGCCTTGCATGTCGCCATACTTCACCTTCGTAATCATGTGGGCCCCCATGGTTACCGGGTTTTTCATATGGTTCGCATGTGTTAGCCTGGTTACATACACTAAAACCCGGAGAAAATCGAGAAATATGTATGTAACGTATGAAGTTCGGAGTGCATCCAGGTGTGGACACGGTGACACCTCAAAGTGGGATTAGTTCGAACGACGTTTGGTGTGGCATGCTTTGGCCTAATAGGTCCTTCGTACTCTCATCGTTAGTCCCCAGGTAGGCAAACTGGTCCGTTATATTGGATTTATACGAATGCCAACCTAGACAGGACGTTCCGACTACCGGTACTTGCACCCTTACAGTTACTACATGCCCGTCGCAGAACTCACTTTGATGAGATTGAAAAATGAAAAGTGCGACAAAATCTTGAATAACGGAAGTATGAAGATGATTTGAATATGTGAACATTGAAATATGTATGATGAATATGTATGTAAGTATGTATGTTTGACTGTAAGTATAATTCATTATGTATCACAAAATGTAATATTGGAAGTGTTAGCATGCATTTGTGTATGTAATAAATATGAAAGAAATAAACATCATGAGTTTGCATGTAACCACATAAACAATTAAAATCTAATCAACTATAGTATAGGCTCTAAGGGTCTAATAACCTATCTTATATCCCTATAGTCAAAAGCTCTGATACCAATCTGTCACACCCCGACCCTCAGCGGAAAAAGGTGATCGGGGCATGATTGGGTTTTCATCAAAGCTCATGACATTTATTATAATGTTTCATATTTATTATTACAATTTTAAAGAAGATCATACAATCAAATCATACAAGTACAACATGTTCTATACATCTTTCTAGACTTCATTATTTTTCTTCTAAGGCACTTTCCTATGTGTTCCTTGCTTCATCCTGTCCACCTGTATCATGTGTAAAAATGGTTTTTTGGGTCAACAAAAGTTAGCGAGTGAACCTTGTTAGAAAAACATTTATTATTGATTTCTTGTTGTATTTAATATGGAAAAATTGTGCAATAATCATATGTGAGCAAACGTAAATAAACATACAATAACAATAACATACAATAAACAAACCACCTTGCATGAATATATGACATGAATGATAATGTAAATGTTGGCAACGTCACGTTCACGCTCATAGGTAATGGGGAACGGTTCCGCTCATAGGTAATGGGGAACAGACGGCCTATGATGAAATATATGTGCGATCAAGGCTCAATCAAACGGAGCCGATCGTATGTTGGCAACGCCTCGTTCACGCTCATAGGTAATGGGGAACGGATCACGCTCATAGGTAATGGGGAGCGGCGGCCTATGATGATGTATGTACTGAAAATGATAAATTTAATCTAAACATTAACCACACAAACAGTTGATACATATTGAATACACATTTGATCATTGATATGATGGATGCACAAGTGTTTAAATGTAATAAATAATATGACACATGATACACCCAAAAAACGTGATTAAAACGGGGAATTTGTAGAGATTCACTCACAGTGGATGCGTTTCTTGGATTGATGATGAATGCGCACGAATTTGGATTTAACCACGAGAGGAACTAACATAAATAATAACATAGTGGTTCGGTAAATATAAGGATTTTATTTGAGATTACTAATTTTAATTCATAACTTTAATAGGATTTCTAGATTTATTTTTGTGAGTTTAAGGACATTTTCTAACTTTAAAAAATATTATTTTTAAGTATTTTTAATTGGTTTTTAAATTAAATAAAAATATAAAAAATTTTGACTTTTTGACCAGTTGACCGTTGACCGTTTGGCCGATCGGACCGCGTTTATGATATGCACTGAGTGAGGTTCGAACTCGTGACCTCTCGTATACGTGCACGCAGCTCTACCAACTGAGCTACGTGTCTAACCCGAAATATTTCTGTTTTTAATTATATATATATATACAAATTAGATTAATTCATTTCTGTACTTAATTAAAAACTTGATAATTGCCAGAACCGGTGCGGGAGCCTGGACTCGAACCCGCGACGTGCTTAGTGTTTTTGCACACAGTCCACCACTGGACTGTGTGTCTAACCTGGTTATTATTCCGGTTTTTATTATACTTATACACTCATTACGTGTTTCAGGATTTGGATTTTATATAAAAAGGGTATATTATTTCAGTGGATCGGAACACAACAGAACTCGAACCCGGGACGTATGCTTTATAATCGCACACAGTTCACCGCTGGACTGTGTGTCTAACCTGGTTAAAATACTTGTTTTTATTAATCTTATATACTAACTGAAAAGGTTCCGTATTTGGGTTTTATAAAAAGGTTTGAATATTGTGACGAATCGGAACAAGGACAGACTCGAACTCGGGACCATGGCTTGAAGTTTGCACACAGTCCACCACTGGACTGTGTGTCTAACCCGTTTAAAATCCGTTTCGAATTGAACTTATACACTATCAGTGCTTCATCTTCTTCGTTAAAACAACCCAGAACTCCCAACCCGACTGTTTCGATTCATTAATCAATCCCTTTAGTAAATTGTAAATAACTACACATGAGATTAATAAAAATGAAAGAGATTAGGCGTAAAATATACCAAACAGTGATCCCCTGTTTCTCCGGCGAGATTCCGATGACAGCAAGTTATTCCGGCGACGTGTTTCTCGCGACAGAGATTCTTCAGGAAGTTTAAGGTGAGTGTGGGTGATTTCGGTATGAGCTCTAAAAGTCATGTTTATAAAGTAAGGCAACAGTGGATAGTTTCTTCGGTTTTCCGGCGATAACCCTCGGTCAACTCGCAGAGAATTCCGGCAATTTCCGGTGAACTTCGGTGAAACAGAGACTTGTTTCACAATGTGGTGAGGGTTGGGCTATGAATTGAACGGGATTTGGTCTGGATAGTTAACATGTTCGTCGGTTACGGTCAAAAGATTAAATCCTCATTCAGTTATGATTTTGATTGGTTCAAATGATTGATAACCGATTTTTGAGTTAATGACATGATAAAATCGTCGGTTTCCTTCGCGATTTTGAGTAATGCCGGCGGTTACAGATTTGCCGAAACTTTGGGATTTTCAGTTTTAGTCACGGATTCTAAATAAAGTTTAATTGTTTCAGATTTAGCACATAAGTGTGTGTAGAGCAGTTGGTGTGTTAGCGTGTTAGGCTTGAACGTGCTATCCATTATTTATTTAAAATTTTAAATCATGATTTTTAAATTCTAATATATTTATTAATTGTGTATTGTTTAAAATTAATTTGATTATTCGGTTTAACAAACGAAGCGGGTTTGGATAACCCGGTTTTTGACGGATGTTACAACCTACTGATGATACCCGCATCGCGACTAACAGCGCCCCTGAGGAGTTTGACACCCGAAACCGGCCTCCCAATCCCACTAGGAAACAAACCTTTTGCTTCTTAACTCCATTGCATGATGGCCAAAAAACTTCTGTTTTCTTAACGTTAAGTTGAAGCCCCAAACAGGGCCCCATAGACCTGATGATTTCTAAAGCTTTAGCCACCTCTTTAGCATCACCTATAATTGTACCATCATCCAAGTACCAAGCATGGAAAAGTAGCTTACATCTATCTCGTATCTGATGAATGAGGGGATGCAAAACTAAGGCAAAGAGAAGAGGCCCCAAGGGGTTCTCCCTGTTGAACCCCAGTGGTTGACCAAATATGATCATTTCCGACATATAATCTAGCCGGCTGTCCATTTAGAAAATCCACCCATAAGGAAATGGAGGGGCATCGGGTTCGAACTTCTGACAAAAGGGCGGTTCTATCCACTAAGTTGAAAGCATTAGAGAAATCACAGTAATTATGGCTAACGACCCATCCGAGTGGAACACATTTAAAAACCTGTTCGCACTATGGAGCACAGCCTCCGCCTCGCTAGGAATACCCACCCCAAATTGAAAATCACCGAGATATTTAGCCATCTCTTTCCCGACCCCCCTCATAGCCGCCTTAGAAACTAACCTCCTCCAAATTGCGCCCACGCAATAGGCCTAATCCCGTTGTCCGGTTTAAGTAAAGGGGTGAGGGGTGCAGAAGCAACAAACTCTGACAAGACCCTAGGGCACCTCCCCCCCAAGCACAAGTTGACTACCCCAGAAATGGCCCTAAGCACCCCGCATGCGATCACCGACCCCCCCCCCCCCCCACAAAGAGCATTCAAAATGTGTTGAGCCCTCAACCCATCCCTCCCACAAGAGGTCCCTTTGGGGAAAGATTTAATGCACCCAAGGACGTTATCAACATCCACAGTAAGGGGTGGCTCTAATAGTAAGGACTCAGGCATAGCCGGAGGAGGTAGGACAGGATGTTTAGCCACCAATGCTTTCATAGTATCCTCACCAAACGGTGCAACCCCCGAAGAATATAAAACTTTAACCGCCGCAATGAAATGGCCATCTGCAACTTTCCGTAAACATTGTTTAACGTTGGTGCTCACCCTAGAATTATCGGACCCATGGGGATGCTCATCAGGGAGCGAAACAACCTCTGATGGTTGGGCAAAAAGTGATAGGATGAGGTAACTAATAATCAAGTGAGACAAAAAAAATTTAGTTCGTATTTTTCTGGTAAAAATAAAAAAGGAGAGCAAAACCATCCCCATTTAGCTACAATAATGTGAAAGAAATACGTAGAAGCATAATATGTGTCAAAAATGTGTAGGAAAATATTGTCAGAAAATGTTCCCCATGACAATTTCTAACAAAACATTTTTTGTTGGAGATGCTCGCCTTGTACTCATTTTTGTCAAATTTTGATGCAGAAAATGATAGGTTTTCTACTATTGTTGTTTATAGCCGTGTCAAAGGCCACAAAGTCCACTATTAGCATAATAAATTTAGGGGGCTTATTTCCACAAAACGTTTTGGCTCAAACTTAACATAAAAGTTAAGTACCACAAGGACGTCAAAATGAGCCTCGTTTGGCACCATCAGCAAGTGACAGAACTTATAATTATTATTGTTTTTTTAGAGAGGAGTCGATGGAAGTATAATTTCAGTTTGATTGAGAAGATGTAATGTAAATGATATATGTAGAATGTTGATGAATTCTTTTGATAAACGTAATAAAAAAAAAGAAGTTAGAACGTACATATTAGATTTAGCCAATGTACTGTATTGATGAAGAATGACATGATCGTTATTGATCGGGTCCCGTTTAGCGTGTACACTTATGATGGCTAAGTTGATCTTGAAGATCAAGACATTCAGGGGGAGAGAGAGAGAGAGAGAGAGAGAGGTGAATAATGACGGTGTTATAATGGTGATGACCAACCTAAAACCCTCTTTAATAAGCTCTATGTATACACCCAAGAGGAAACCTTATATTCTTTTAGTAGGGTGAATGCATTCATCGAATTTTAACTATTTAATGGAATAAGGGCAATTAAGTCAATGATCAATTATTTTATAAATGATAATAATGGCACATGAATATATTTATTATATATTCTTACATTCTCCTACTTGCCGAGTTATTATTATGAGTATTAGGTAAGCCTGATCAGGAGTTCATACTCATTTTAGTTTAAACCAAAACTGTAGCAAAGAAATACAGTTATTGAATTGATATACAACTCAAGACCCAAATAAATCATACTACAATCCTAAATTTAAAACCAAAGTAGTCAGGACCCATTGATGAATAAGCCCTTAACGTTGATTTGTATAATAATTGTCTACATGTCATTGAGGCTAGAATTAACATGTATTTAGAGACAAACAAATCTAAACGGATGAGGAAATTAATAATTAATAATTCATAGTACGATATGCAGTGTTACACGGTCATCAGTAAATCCGTCATTACTATAAGCGCTTACATAATATTCATGGGTGATAACTTGCATTTCAGGAATACATTCGATACACTGATTTAGTTTCTCTACTTGTTTATAAACACAACAACTTTGTATCGACTTTTAGTGCGGCACCTCTCAAACTGTTATTATTCGAGGAAACAGGGTTCCTGACTTATCACAGGGTTGTTGTTAACCTATTCTTATGACTCCTCCATGAGATATATTTGTTTGTTGCCAAATAGACCTTTAGTTTCCAACAAAGTCAAAGTAAGAGTGATAAACCAGTTTGTGTTTTCACTTCTTTTTTAAATTATAGTCTCTTTTCTCAAAGATATTGTAAGATGCTTCACATTAATCTAGAATTGATCTAGTCTCCAGCAATGTGAGCAATATCTAAATGAATATAGACTTGAACCTTCGTAAGGATTCTAATTAATGAAGCATAAGGAGGTAATCTCATTTAGCCTTTTATCCTAAAGAAATATTGTTTGTTACATGTGTAAGGACCCGCATTAAAGTAAAGCTTATGGGACGAAACTAATGTCTCGTCAGGTCTATCTCGGTATATTTTGATATATATCATGTAAGAGGTATCTCCGAGATTCTTTATATTTAAGTATGTGTGAACAATGCTTTGAGTTATGAAGCATATACTTTTCTAAATAATGTCATCTATTTAAGGACAAGTTTATATTAGTTGCTCCCACTCATCTTAAGGTAGGTACATTAATCAACTTGATTCTTGATGAATAAAAGTTGCATTAAGATTTTATCACATTTTGATGCTTGCTTCAACCCATACATGAAATTCATTGACTTATAAAGTAAGTGTTCTTGACCTTCAATTTAGAACTTTCAGGGTTGTTTTATACACATGCAAGTCTTTGTTTAAAGAAATGTTTTTTAGTGTCTGTCTAATGTAGCTCTAAGTTATTTTAAGCTACTAGAACAGTAAGATCATCAGGAATTTCAACAAAGTGGATTACATGAACAGAGATTCTTCAAACATTCAGTAAGTGTGTGATAATAGTAATTACGCACCCTTTGCATTCGAATTCGAATTTAAATTTGGCACAAATCATGCATGAAGGTTTTTTAAAATTAAGCACCCTTTGAATTTCAATTTTGGCTCTAATCACGAATAAAGGTTTGTAATTACGTATGTGCAAATGGCCAAATTCAATGGAAGGCTTTATAAATACGCATGAACAAATTTAATGGATGATTATGCGTGAAGAACAATGTTTAACATTCCTTTGTATACTTGAATCAGGACCATCAATTCAAAGCTCAAACAATTTTGAGACATGCTTAGGGCCCTCTGCTGTGTGAGCAAGGAGAAATGCAAGAGGCTGCATACCCTACTCAGCACAATCAGTAAGGGGGCATAGGGGAGATGATTCATTGTAAGGCATTGAGGTTGGAGATTGTGAAAAACAAAGATTTTAAGCTTCAAGAAAAGGGCACTTCAAAAACGTTTCATGTCACCATTATGAAATAAAAACTACTAGGGAAGTTAGAGCAGGAGGAGATGGTAGAGGCGATGAGGAAGCTGTTGGAACAAGAAATAGAAAAAGGATAGGAGGATGATGGAGGAGAGGAGGAAGCTCAAGGAGAATGGAAGAAAAATGATGAATTAGATAAGATTTAATTATTATTATAATTTTATTTAATAGAGTAAATTACCAAAATTATCCCTAAAGTTTAGGTATGTTTGACAGTTTTATCCAAAACAGTTTTTTTTGTAGTATATTGCCCTTCACTTTTGTATTTCTTGCAATTATCATCCAATGTGCTAACTTCATCTATTTTTAACGTTAACTCAAGGGTGTTTTGAACTTTTTACCTTTTGTGTTTTTTAATTTTTTTTCAATGTCTATTTATATTTAAGTTCATTTGCAGTTCACCATGGTTTCTCTAACATATGGTATGGTCAGCTGGACATTGATTCACCATATCCATCGTCACCAACAACGCCGACACATATCGGCTTGAAGAATTGAAATTGAAAACGAACACACATCAACACACTTCCACTTGAATTGAAACTAAAAAACGGAATTGAACTCATAAGACTTTAGAAATCTCAATCGAACATCGTTTCATCCTCTCAACCACATCAGTGTTTCACATCCGACAGGCTAGAAAGTGTAGATTTGAAACGAGCTCTCACAACGGAGTAATCAAACATCCCTAATCTCGACACCAACTGTCGCGGTGAATAACCACCGCTGCTGTTACTGCTCTCAGCCTTGCGCCGTCGTGAGTCACCATCACAACCACCACTACACGTTGTCACCACTTACACCCTAACCACAAACCACCACATGCCTTCTTTCTACCACTAAACGAGCCTACCACCCCTTGTGTAGCCTTGGTCGGCCATCTCTACAACTGTCATCTCTCCCAGTCTCTCTAAGTGTGTTTCTCTTTCTAGAATCTGAAATGGAATGGGCTAGGGTTTTGTGTGGAGAAGAATGGGGGAGAAAGAGGATAAGGCAGTTTTAATTGTTAGGTGAAATTTAGAATGTCAAAATAAAAAAAAAACCTCTCATTAAACGGCACTTTTTAAACAGGTTAGACATTTGGATGTAAATGGAAAAAACCAAAAGTGAATGGCAGTATGGCACAAACAAGTCTTTTTGGATGAAACTGGCAAACAGGCCCAAACCATAGGGACGATTTTGGCAATTTGCTCTATTTAATATTTTAATAATTAAATCAAATAATTAAATAATGATTGAAAACAGACACATATTTCATACCACCACAACACACCTTAGTGGGTGTGAAATGTGAACGCTCTCAATGTCTACGTGGTGCACTTTTTTTCACATTTCATGTGAACGCACCTACGTGGTGCACTTTTTTTTCACATTTCACGTGAATGCCAACACAGTCTTTTAGTTGGTTAACATTTGTTACTAGTTTGTTAGAGTGGTCCCTAGGTGACTCCACATTAGGACGGGATCAGTACAGTACCCATATGTATATGGATACCGAATCGGATAAAAAACCCGGGTACCGAATACTACACCAAATATTACGGTACGATACCGGTATCGTTGGTACACTACCCGCTTTTTTGTCAGTTTGTTTTTTCTTTTATCTTTTGAGGACTAGCATTGGTATCAAATAGGTGAAATCGGTACGAGTACCAATATAGTACGGGTACCAAATAAGGTAACATCGGTACAAGTAGTAATACAATACATGTACCAAATAGGTAAAATCGATATGAATATCATACTACGAAAAATAAATGCATTCCATAAAGACTCTTGAGATTTTATATAAACTTGGGTACCAATACCGTTTTTTACCTATACCAGCACTGATACCAAAAGTACCGAATACCAAAATCAATAAAACTTGGTACCAATACATGTAGTAAGGGGTGCAAATGAGCCGAGCCTTATCGATCCTGAGCCGATCTTGAGCCTAAAATAAAGATCGTACATTTATGGAGTGTGAATTCAAACCTGACATGTAAAGCTCATTAGACTCAGCTCGTTTGCACACATAAACTGCACATAGCTTTAGAGGTTCCATAGCTATTTTAATGAGGTAGGTAGTTGTGTCATGTATTTATTCTATCACATGCCTCGATACCTAACGTACACCTACCTTTAATGGTACCATAGGCCTCCCATTATCACACAAATAAGGGAGGATCTCATTTAAGTTGAGGGGCAACCTATATTACTCCTAAATTTTCTTGTTAAAGTATATTTTTATAGTACTTTTTCTCTTTTTTCGTTTGATATGTATCAGCTACTCCTGAATAAAAAAATATTAATCACGCTACCTCTCAAATTTTATTATAAATCCGTTGTACGGACACCAATGCCTTGATAACATTTGTCAAGATGTGGTAATCCTACATATCTCCCCATATATGCTTGGAGAGCACATACACCATTATTTATGTTAGGATGAACATGGTTCAAGATTATGTTAGGGTGGATTGCGGTATGGTCTTGAGGACCTAACTCTTCATTATGGTACATTAGGATATGTATGCCCTATATTTATTTATAAAGTTTTGTCACATTTTGTTAGTTACGTAATGAGATATCATCTATGCTATGTTATTCACACGGGACTAGTTTGATCGTTTACTCAATATTTTGTTTCATAAAACACTTTGATACACATGAAAAGAAATATGAATCTAACACAGAACAGACTGAACAGCAGATGTAGCGACAAAACGGTTGCAAAATCTTATTATTAACCAACCCAAACCAAACCCTAGATCTTACGATTGTAAGATCTTGAAATCAACACACAATACAAAGATCAGCTGATGGTTATCAGCTGATCAACAATGAAAGGAAATACAGATGATCAACAAGACTATAACAACTCTGATCAAACCCTAACGACTCAGAGAGAACAACAATGAACACGACAACTGAGAGAATGACTTGGAAACCCTAGATCATTCTATATATACCAGCCACAAAAGAATGTTACACTCCAGCCCTTGCTATCTCACATTCCTTACCAGGCAAACCTTCAAGTATCTCTATATTTACACCTTGGACCTTCAACTATTATAACTTGTACATCAGATAAATGAATTAACACAAATGTACATTTAAGCCACACGAACTAGAAATAACCACATTCGACATAATTTAACATGCCCCCTTAATTCATGTGGCAAACATGTCAATCATACCCAACCTTTCACAAAGAACATTGTGTTGAACAACACTCAGCCCTTTGGTAAAGATATCAGCTACCTGATTATCAGTATGAACCTTCTCAGGTTCAAAAACACCACTTGCAACCTTTTCTCTCACAAAGTGCAAATTGATCTCAAAGTGTTTTGTCCTCTCGTGAAACACTGGATTTTAAGAGATAGAAATTGTCGTTTTACTGTCACAATATAACTTAACAGGTAAAACAGGTTTTAACTTTAGTTCTTGAAGAACATTCACAATCCACATGACTTCACAAGTGGCTGAGCACATCGCTCAATACTCAGCCTCTCTCGCGGATCTGGAAACTACACTTTGTTTCTTGCTTTTCCAAGAAACTAGTGTATTTCCCTAAAAACACACCAAACCCAGTGACAGACTTTCTTGTCACAATATACTTAGCCCAATCTGAGTCAACAAACCCATATAAACTCAGATCATTTGATCTTTTAAACAACCCTTTACCTGGTGACTGTTTTAAATATCTTAACAGTCTTAAAGCAATGTTCAAATGTGACTGACACGAACTGTGCATAAACTGACTCAAAACTGAACTGCATAGCTAATGTCAGGTCTAGTCAGCGATAAGTATATCAATTTGCCTACTAATTTTTGAAAACCATTAATATTTGACAGTGGTTGATTTTCTTTAACAACTTTGTTTGTGGCTTAAAAAAACTCTGCTCTATAGGTGTAGCAACAGGTTTACAACCCAGATAACCGAACTCATTTAAGAGTTCAAGACAATATTTTCTTTGTGTCAAACACACAGAACCATCAGAGTATAACACCTCCATACCCAAGAAGTATTTAAGCAAACCTAAATCTTTGATTTTAAAATTTTCACTCAAATTTTTACCCTATCAATCTCATCTTTATTGTTTCCTGTTATCAAAATATCATCAACATATACTAACAGAACAACAAATATATCCTTAACAGACAAAACAAACATGGAATGGTCGCAAACACTGTGTACAAAACCCATATCAATTAGGACATTAGTTAACCGTTCATTCCACTTACGTGGAGCTTGTTTTAGACCATACAACGACTTTACCAATTTACAAACTTTAGAACTATCATTTTCATAATATCCTTGAGGCAAAGTCATAGAAACATCTTCAGACAATGATCCATATAAAAAAGCATTGTTAATGTCTAATTGATATAATGGCCAATTATTATTAACAGCGAACTTAACCACAATCCTAACAGTCACCATTTTTACAACAGGAGAGAAAGTCTCTCCAAAGTCAATACCTTCCCATTGGTTAAAGCCCTTAGCAACTAGCCTAGCTTTATACCGTTCTACTTCACCATTAGCTTTGTATTTGATTTTATATACCCATTTACACCCTATGGGTTTTCTTCCCTTTGGAAGATCAGCTAACACCCACATGTTATTTCTATACAAAGCTTCCATCTCATCATTCATAGCCTCAACCCTTCTACTATCTTTAATTACTTCATTATAACTCACAGGTTCAACAGTTTTATTCAAGGAAGAGACTAAGCACCAATTTTCAAATGAAAGATGAGAGTAGTTAACAACCTTTTCTAATCCATACTTAACTTTTCCTTCGACTACAAACTGATCAAATTTTCTAGGTAAACTACTAACCCTAGAATACTTTCTAACCTGTGAAGTAAGTTGTGAAGTATCTCCCTCAGACAGGATGGTCTCATCATGAGAGAGACCTGTGTGCTCTGTCTCGCCACTGTTCTCCTCACTACTACCATGTGCACCTAACTCAGTATGTTGACACCTAACATCTAGACTAGGTGAGGCAGATGTGAGAGAACCAGATGACTGCTGATCATCACAAGGTCTCTCAGGAGAACCTATTTCCCTCTCTTCATCATTGGGACTTCCAGCAACCATTTTCTCAGAACTAATAGGTGCTAATGTATCATTAAGATCAAAAAGATTTAAATTGGTATCAGTTAAAACTTCCTGATTACTCCAAACATTTGTCTTAAAAGGATACACTATTTCATAAAATTTTACATATCTTGAAAAAAACTCTTTTTTACAAACTAAACTCCATAACTTGTATCCCTTCTTGACATTGGAGTAACCAATCAATACACATTTATCAGATTTAAAAGAAAATTTATCAGATTCATTTAAGTTGGTACTAAAACACAAGTACCCATAGTTCCTTAAGTGACTAAGAGTGGGTTCAAAACCATGTACTAATTCATAAGGTGACTTTCCTAACAACACAGAAGAGGGAATCCTATTAATCAAATATACTGCAGTTAGTACACAGTCTGACCAAAATCTTAAAGGTAAACCACTCTGAAACAATAATGTTCTAGCTACATTTAAGAGATGTCGATGTTTCCTTTCCACCACACCATTCTGTTGTGATGAATAGGAACAAGAGGTCTGATGTATAATCCCTTTACTTTTACAGAAAACATTCATTTGATTATTAACAAACTCAGTGTCATTATCACTTCTAAAAACCTTGATTCTTTTCTCAAATTGAGTTTGTAATAACTCATAAAATGACATAAGATTCTCAAACACTTCAAACTTCCCTTTTAACAAATAACACCAAACTGTTCTAGAGAAATCATCTACAACAGTTAGAAAATATTTGAAACCTTCTTTACTGGTTACTTTATATGGACCCCAAATATCCAAGTGAATTAAATCACCTAAAGCCTTTGTTTTATGTTCACTTAAGGGAAAAGGGACTCTAGTTTGTTTTTGACCTATGACATACTTCACAAGGATGATTATCCACAGACCCAATCTCTAGACTATCTCTTAAAATAGTTAGCAATTGATAAGAGGGGTGACCTAGTCTACTATGCCACAAATTGGCTTTACTCATACTATTAAAACATAAACCAACATTATTACCACAAGTATTCACAAAGAATAAACCATTGTCCTGTCTACCAGTCACCAGGACTTTCCTTGACTTCAAATCCTGAAGAGAATAAGTTCTCTCATCAAATACAACAGACAATTTACTATCTCTAGCACGTTTAAACACAGACACAAGGTTAACACTATAACTGGAACAAAAAAAGACATCATACAAAACTACACCAGTTGCCAGATTTATATTACCAATCTTTGACACTTTAGCACTAGTTCTATTAGGGTGACAAACCTTTAAATTAAATTCTGTTACATCAACACAGTTATACATATCTCTATCTGTCAAGACCATATGTTGATTAGCACCAGAATCTATTATCCGGTTATAGTTATAACCAACCCTTACTGAACTAGAACAACTAACAAAACTACCAATAATATCATCATTCACACCTGAGGATTTACCTCCCATACTAGAACCACCCTGTTCAGTTCTAAATTTCTCTCCTACCAAATTCAACAACTTATTAATATGTCCAGAAGTGAAAGGTGAACCAGTAGACACATTTGATTTATTACTTGACACATTAGACTTCCCATTTTATCCACTTGTTCTCTTTCTAAACCCAGGAGGATACCAATTTACTCAAAACATCTATCAACTGTGTGATCAATCATGTTGCAATATGTACATTTTAAGTTTGGATTAGGACCCTTAGTTATTCTTCTTTTAGGATCAAATGACTGACTAGTTTTAGAAACAAAAGACACATTTTGACCCTTAGTTCCACCACTAGTAATCCTATGTAACTCTTCCCTGGAAACAACAGCAAAGGCAACCTTGACAGATGGAAAGGTTTCTCTAGTTAATAAGTTTGTCCTCACAGGTTGATAGATATCATCAAGCCCCATGAGGAATTGCATGAGTTTTTGTTAACATTGAAAAATCATTATAATCTTTTGATGCTTTACAAGAACATGTGGGCAGTTTGAGCATAGCATCAAACTGTTTCCACATAGTAGTTAATCTATTATAGTAGTCAGCAACTAAACTTCCATTTTGAGAAATAACATTTATCTTTTTATAAAGATCATACATTAAAGCCCCATCCACCTTGTCATAGGTTTCCTTAAGATCATCCCATACTTCAGATGCATACTTAGAAAAAACTTGACCTAA
The DNA here is from genome assembly GCA_947069175.1 of Scalesia atractyloides. Classification (NCBI taxonomy): domain Eukaryota; kingdom Viridiplantae; phylum Streptophyta; class Magnoliopsida; order Asterales; family Asteraceae; genus Scalesia; species Scalesia atractyloides. The sequence continues at coordinate 23,692,038 of CAMTDV010000014.1, read as the reverse complement.
AAATAACTCCTCAGAAACTGAGTTTAGTAACCAGGTTAATACTACTGAGTTACACCTATCCCACTGATTAGCTAATATATGATCATCAGTGGATCTTTCACACTTCCCATCAATAAAACCAAATTTGTTCTTGGCTTCCAGTGAAAGTTTCATTTGACTGGACCACACAGAGTAATTCTCAGTCCCTTTTAGCTTTATACTAACTATGGTCAAACTACTAGAATCACTGGGGTGAAGATACAAAGGAACCCCAATGTCTAGTTTGCTGATGAGGGTCTGAGAAGTACTAGCATCAGACATATTGCACAATAACAAACAAGAACAGTCACAACAAACAATATGACACAAATATAAGAAATTCTAACAACGCCGAAACTGTGTCAGGGACCAGATTCTGGGTTCGTTACTCAATGGTGCCCAGACAAGCCTTTACACAGGAGCCAACACTCAATCAAAAAACTATAACAAACAAATACAGTACAACTAACAAACATGCAAGAAATGCAACAATAGCAATATGACTCGATCAAGGCATGCCCACACTACTCCGGTAACAGCAATGCCTATGATGCAAATGAACAAACAAGAAAATAAAGAGATAAGAGATAGGAGCAATCTCACCAAAGCCTCAGCAGTGGATCAGATCTGTAACCTTCTAGGGTTATAAGATACTGATCAGAAAACTCTCGAACAAGATCCGGTTGGTTTGTCGTATAACTTTCAAGAGTTATAGAGACCAACGCAGATCCAAGAAATAACTCCAAGCTCCAGATACACCAACAACTCTTGAAGAAACAATCAAACCCTAGACAAGGGTTTCTTCTTCCAGATCTCAACCAGCACGGATCACGATACACCATAATAACCCAGATCCAATAACTATACAGCACAATCCTAATTTCTGAGCCCAGAAAACTGAAGAAAACCCCAAAGATCGAACAATACAACGAAGAACAGACACAATCAAGAGCTACAAAGCTCTGATACCATGAAAGAAATTATGAATCTAACACAGAACAAATGAACATCAGATATAACGACAAAACGGTGGCAAAATCTTATTATTAACCAACCCAAAAGGAACCCAAACCAAACCCTAGATCTTACGATTGTAAGATCTTGAAATCAACACACAATACAAAGATCAACTGATGATTATCAGTTAATCAACAATGAAAGGAAATACAGATGATCAACAAGACTATAACAACTCTTATCAAACCCTAACAACTCAGAGAGAACAACAATGAACAAGACAATTGAGAGAATGATTTGGAAACCCTAAATCATTCTATATATACCAGCCACAAAAGAATGTTACACTCCAGCCCTTGCTATCTCACATTCCTTACCAGGCAAACCTTCAAGTATCTCTATATTTACACCTTGGATCTTCAATTATTATAACCTGTACATCAGATAAATGAATTAACACAAATGTACATTTAAAGCCACAAGAATTATAAATAACCACATTCGACACAATTTAACAACACATATAATTAAAAATCGCTTCGCTACTTTTCCAAGTTTTTCATCATCATCATCAAAACTTTACTACGATTAAGTCATGTATCCAAGGTTCGATTTGCACTTTGAGAATCTAATAAGTAGCTCAATTTATTTTCTACATGATAGGGCTTCATAGTTATTAGATCACAGTGAGTTATCTATTGGTATCATGTTCGTAAAACACTTTGATACATACATAATTAAAAATCGCTTCGCTAGCTTTTCCAAGCTTTTCATCATCATCATCATCAAAACTTTACTACGATTAAGTCGTGTAATTCGGTTTGCACCTTGAGAATCTAATAAGTAGCTCAATTTTTTTTTCTACATGATAGGTCTTCATAGTTATTAGATCACAGTGAGTTATCTATTTGTATCATGTAATTGGTAAATTAACCAAAAAGATGTGGTATCTTCTAGTTACTCCATCTATAAAAGAAAGCATCATGTTAATACACCACTAAACAAATTATTTTAATAATATATAATTCAAAGAACCCACCATAATAGTTATAATAATGTAAATATATATTGCTCAAAAGTTAATCCAAAAGACAAAAATAAAAAATTCATACTTTTAAAACGAAACCGAATCCAAAAAGAGCATGGAATTTCGGTCGGAGAGGAAGGTAGTATTTTGTTTTCATGATGGTCTCGTCTGTCCCAACTTCACCTTGCCACAGTGACAAGTGAGTCATCATCATAAGTTTCATTTGTATATATCTACACCCTTTAACCAAAAAAACAACAATCATTTGTATATATCTACACCCTTTAACCAAAAAACAACAAATTGATGACAGTATAAAGAGTCGTTATTATGGATTAGGAATAGATTTGACAACAAATGGTGGATTGTATTAGAGAGGAGTCGTTTTTATGGGTTAAGAATAGATGCCCATTTAAGTGTATGGAGTGAGAGAACTGGTGTAATTATATATATTATGTTGGAGTGAGAGAACTGGTGTAATTATTTATATTATGTGTGACATTATTTTGTAATTGGTATTTGTTTGTTTGAGGCTTCCAGTTTCTAGTTGGCGGCCCTGCTTCTATATGTATAGACACGTGCGTCTCCATTCACTTGATTGCCATGAAGAGTCGGCGGACCATTTCTTTATTTCATGCCACTACGCTCAATGGGCGTGGGATTCCCATCTCAAAATGGTGTAAAGTTTAATATTTATTTTGGTTTAGAGTAAGAGACTTGATAAACTTTCATCTCAGTGTTCCACGTTTCTAAAAAAGACATGGAATAACTATGAAAGTATCAAAAACACCAGATATAGTGGTAAAACGATGAAGGAAAACTTTTATTAAGTTGATCAGAAACATGAACACTAAATATACAAGATCGCACAGGATCCACAACGGTGTTAACAAAATTTCAACAACCCTAACAGACTCAGTGTGAGAGAGATGAACGGAGATGAGGTGTTTCAAACTCATCTAGAAAACCCTAATCTCTCTTCTATAACAGGATCCAATACAAACTTTCACAACAGCCCTTCTGACCATGCATTATTCTCCAACAGTCCCTCCAATGTATCAGATGTTACAATTCAGTCATCCATGTTCCATAAACTGCACATACTTAGACAACAACTAAAACGCAACATATATAACGTGTTATAAATAACTTAAACATGTTAAGTATATGAATTAACATATACTTTTATTTTCAACAAGGTTCGTAAAAATAGAGAAAGGCATTTTATTCAGTGTTCCAAACTACTATATGGTGTCTTTGTAAGAATCGGAACGATTTGGTGTTCAATGGGAAGCAACATAGTCCGGATAGAGTCGTGGAGGAGGTGAAAGTTTTTGCTTTTCTTTGGTTAAGAAATCGGTCCAAGTCAATTCACTATCGTGTTCTAGTTAGTTTAATGTTGATTTGTCTAGTGTGGATGTATGATTGTAACGGTGGATGTTCCATTTTGTGTATTTGTGTATTGGGTATGTAATAGAGTAGCAGTAAACGTTGTCATTAAAAAAAAATGTATAGTATAGTTTTGCCGTTAAAAGAAAGTGATGACAGTAAATAACCAGCTTTAATCTTGATTGATTTCTTGAATTTCATTTGTTTAAAATGTGAGTTCTTCAGTTTTTCACCCATTGAGATTTGAATAAATTATTATATCTCCACCTCTCTCTGTCTCCATAAGTGTGCCAATGGGAGTGATGACAGCATGCTTTAAGCTTTAAATCCTATCCACAATAAAAGCCGTAAACCACACGTAGGCAAAGGAAAAGGTCTTGAATCAATCATGCAATCGCTTGACCATAACAGGACTACACAAATATATATATTTGCTCAATAATAAAATAAGATGGAAGTAAGACAAAATACAAACTATTTTTTTTTTATAAAACTAATCGGTGTCTCTTGAAGGACACAAAAGATCATCATTTATATAAGTTATAATATATGTCTAGTTGAGTTATTGAATCACATAATGACATAGAAAGACAATAGTATATGAATATGAAATTTACTTTTATTATGTTACAAGTTTTTGCAAAAGTTGGTTTTTTTAACAAAGGGTTGATCATCATGACATCTTGGGGGCTTTTAAGCCATGTGTAGCGGAGAGATGAAGGGGCGCTATAAAGCCCCATACGTCCAGAACACCTCCCGTTTGGGCGTTATGAGGGGTAATTATGTTGGGGGGTTATGGGTTGGGCGTGATGGTGATGGCGGGTTTAAAAAAATATAAAGATATAGTTTTGTTTTTAAACCGTTTGATATAAATTTTAGTGAAACTTTACATTGTATCCTAGTGTCTTATGTTAGGCACACCAACGGCTTAGCTCCATGGACCTCCACTTAGGGGATCTACTCCTTGGAGCCCGGGTTCAATGGTGCCGAAGGTAAGAATAGTTTTCAACGAGTATGCATTCCACACCTTCTACTTGATACATAACCATCTTTCCCCTAAGTGTCTCTTAACCATACCAAGTCTTTGCACAATTGTCTCTATCATTCGTTGGCCAGTGGACTTGAACAGGTCCTTGATATAGCGTTGTCCTTCCAGGCCCCTCATCTAGAGGTTGGCGATAACCTTGGTGGTTATGTTCAGATTATCGATGTTGCTTCAATACGTATGTATATCGAAATCATAACTATGTATCAACTGTTAAAATAAGGAATATCGCTCGTTGACATTGATTTTTTGTTGCATATGTCCAATTAAACTATGAAATTGAAGCATTGTCAAACACTCCAAGCATATAAATATTCGAGATACTATTTATTGAGTCTCAGATGTGAGAACCACTTCCAACCAACCCCAATCTGCACATAGCATCTGACGGTTGTAATAGCCGTCCAATCAGTCGAAAGTGACACGTGGGATAGTCGGTTGATCTAATCGGCCACATAGGATTTCATCTGGTGTCACATGGATAGCCCACTAAGAAAGTCGGCCACATATGATTTAAACGACCAGTTTATTGTTTTTTAGTTGGCGCATGTTTTCAGCTCGGCTAGCTTGTATACTTGTGGGCTTAATTAGCGGGCTATCCGACGTGTCAATGTCGGCTAATGACATGGATTGGCAGTCTATATAGTTGCTGGTTGCTACGTGTTGGGCTGGGGTTGGTTGAAGGTGGTCCTCACAAAGTCATTAAATTCAGTGCCAAAAAGTAACGACTGGTCAACAGCTGATCGCTAGTCGTTTAGGTGTCGCGCGTTGATTGGTGGAAACAAATATGAAAAGTTGAAAAAAAAACCATGTCTATTTTGGAAATTATTAGGTCAACTATGCTTATTTTGGTAATTTTCTTTTAACATTTTATCAATAAAAATACAAAATTGTCTTAACATAGTCCATTTTTCATAAACATTCTACCAATCAAACTCCCTAAACCATTAAAGTCTTTTATCTAACTGGTGGAGGAGGATACATAACCCTGCAACCAATTAAGTGACTTCAATAGATTCTGGCATCAGTTTTCTAAAAATCTGCTAACTAATCAAGATAATCTAGGGGAAACACATGATTGGTATCATTAGTATATCATACAGACATCCAAGACCAAGACTACTTATACAAGTGGGTCCCTTTGCACCTTTTAGCATACTATATAATGTCCCCAATGTTCTCCTTCCTCTTCCAACCACAACCTCAAACAAGTTTCCACAACCTCATATTTGTATTCGTTTCGTGTTCGTATTCACAGTCATCAGTCATGCAAGCCAGTGAGATCACAGACTTCCACTACTTAGCTCCTGCAATCCAAAATCTTAACACAACACATTTAACCATGAATCTAGGCAATTCACCAACCAACCCATTTGATGTTAACGCGCTTGCGAACCCGTTTTACCAGATGAATCCACTAGTTCAAGATATAAGCCTGCCATCGATATACTCAACTTCCGATGAAGCAGATGAGCAGCAACAAAGTCTTATCAACGAGAGAAAGCGGAGGAGGATGATATCTAACAGAGAGTCAGCGCGCAGATCACGTATGCGCAAGCAGAAACATCTAGACGAGCTTTGGTCGCAGGTTGTTTGGCTGCGCCATGAAAACCAACAACTTATGGAGAAAATGAATAAGTTCTCAGAGACGCATGAACAGGTGGTGCAAGAGAATACTCGACTTAAGGAGAAGTTTCGGGACTGCGTGAAATGTCACTGATATGCAGCTTAATGGAAACTACCCCGCGATAAGTGATCTGGATAACGATGCTTACTTCAAGACCGAATCTTCGAACCAGTCGGGTTCAAGCTCCTCGGACTTTATTTAAACCAGACCCGTGGCCGTAAATGTTAGCTTATTTATTTTTATTTTTATAATATAAGTCGACTACTGCGTTTTATGTAGACAGTAAGACATCAGAGAGGATGTAGTTATATAGCATCATTATTAATTATTATGATATTATTCTAAGGGGTAGCTTATGTAATAAAGAAAATTTGACCTATTGTTGTAGCAGATACAAGTGTTGTCTGGTTTCAAATGTGCATATAGTAAGTACATAACTTTGTGTTCACACCACCAAATTATGTGTTTGAACAGTTTTACCCTCGTACCAGTTAATCGATAAAAAAAAAGTAAGCGCGGTAAGAGGGTAACATTTTCAAGCACGTATTTGTTGCGTGTGACGTAAAAACTGTTGCCATACAACGATACAAACGAAACCTTAGCACAAAAAGGTATGGTCCCTGCCATAATGTCTTTTAAGCAAAGGCAACAATAATTCCTAACTTTTTTAGGTTTATACCTTTTAAATTAAATAACCCAAGTTGGTATTTGGCTCATGGTCCAATTTGCCATACAAAGATACAAATGAACGCTTGTAGGCGACTAAAAAGTTTGTAGATTAAGACTTAAACCAAGCAATGATCAAAGTACACGTCATTAAAATCAAGCTAGAAGTTTGGTAAGTCTGGCAAAATGGGCGGGTCAGGTAACGGTCCGAGAACAAATTCAACTCACAACGGGTTCTGCACAAAAATATAATCAGACTACAAATGATATCAAGCTACCATGAATGAATTACATCTAGTCTGATGGCGGAAAAACGCTTGCCCTGCTGTCGGACTCTTCTCTTGTACTCCGCCAAATCCTGCACAAACAGGCATGAATCAGTATACATTTCACATCATGACCACTCAGTTTACGCCAAAGCAGGCATATATGATTACCTTGAAAAGAAACCATATGCTTCGTTTTGGGCCGGAGAGGCGGGATTAGGGGTGTCCAACAAGTCTTGGATCCCGACGAGAATTTGTTTGACTGTAATTGCTGGTCTCCAGCCCTAGAACAACATAGTGACACCAATATGTTACTAATGAAAAACAAACAACAAATAAACAGTTTGTGTTAATAAGCAATGTGTGTGGACTTACACTGCTTTCACTGAGGATAGACAGACAAACCATTCCAGATGAATAAACATTAGGATGGAAGAACCCTTGAGGGAATTTACAGACTGGTGGTTTGCTTGGATAATCTTCACTGAAGTTGAGGGTAAGAGGGTAATATCCACCCTCCCAATCAGTCTGCAACATGCATACAAAGGACCATGATCAAACAATTGGACATGTGAAAGATTGCTTTTTATAATTTATTATTGTCTTTCCATGTGACTGATAATTAAGTTTAAGTGTTTGGGTATTAGGGATGGCAGTGGAACCATGTATACTACGGGTTTTGATAATCTCGGTCTCATACCCGAATATGTCCCATACCCATTTCCGTACCTCAACGGGTATGTCAGCGGCCATCAACCGTAAAGGGTTGACTGGTTAAAATGTTCGACAAGAACACAATTCGTGTTAATCACACCACTCGTTTAACCCATTTATCTAAACGGGTTGACGGTAGTAATCTAGTTGTAAACGTGTTAATTGAGGTGGTGGTTGATTAAATGGGTTAAATGGGTCATAAACAAGTTAGCAAGTCAACCTGATTAATTAAACAAGGAATCTTGCACGCGGCCCGTTTAATAAAATAGGACGATCCCTTATTGTTACTAAACGCCGTTCAAAAAAAATTGTTATTAAACAGGTTAGAAAATAACAAAAAAAAAATAACATTGCCAGACCATCATGTGTGACGGAGCCATCACCAACAGATTCCGGCTTCGCCACAAAACCCTAGACAGTCGATCAAGTTATTAATAATGTAAAAATTAACAATAAATATAATATAATCGCATTACTAACTAAGTATATAGGGTTAATATTAATAGTAAATGAGGAGATACATAAGGATGATTTTTTCGCCATGCTTTTCGTTCCTCGGTGAGACGACTAACAGCAACTCCGCCGGCCATGTTTTGTGCAACCGATCGATCGGTCTCTGTGGATGTGCTCAAATGTGTTGCAGCCTTTTGAGGCGTTTGGGTTTATTAACTGTTGGTTAATAAATAACTAGTAAGTTTCCATCCGCGCGTTGCGGCGGAGACCTGATAGAAGTTTGATCGGTATCGGTAAGGTAAGTGATAGAGATTAACCAAAAAATAAATTGGTATATGACTAAAAGATATCTACATGTGTTCGGTTGCAGCGGCTACCTTATCAACATCGAAACGTAAATAAAAAACACATTATTTTGTAACTTAAAAAACGTAATAAAAAATTCAATTCTATTGATGTAACAAAAGAAAAATCAATTCTAACTGAATTAAAAAAGAAAGAAAAAAAGTTCAAGGTGAGGAGAAACACCAAGTTACACCAATGCACAAACGTACATGCCATTAAAGATGTCTCATGCTTTCGTTTTTTATATAAAGTAACCCCGTTTATCATTTTTTTTTGTTTTTTTAATAACATAATATAATGTTTCATAAAGTTTCGAGTATATATTGTGACGTGCGTATTTTTATTTATGTTTGGATCGAAGTTTTATTTAAAATCGAACGTTTCAAATAGAAATGGATTTAAAGCATGACATGTGTAAAATGATTATAATTAATGAAAAAAATTCATGTAAGAACTATTGATGTAACAAACTAAAATCAATTCTAACAATTATGGTTTTAGAAATCATATTAGGATTATATGTTGATGTATTTAATGTGCAAATAATATTATCCATATGTTATCCGATTTAAATTTATAAATCAAGAAAACTCAACAATAAAAAAAGAAAAGGGAAATCTAAGGTTAGGAAGAACTTATGTGGAGGTTAACCATTAATATTATAAAATTATAAATAATAGCATGATGGTAATTTTGTAAATAATGCTAAAAGGATGAACTTTTGTGTAGTGTAGTTTGTGATGCAATTTAATATAAACGAGATTTCATTTAAGCGTAGAAATAAGTAATTGTTATATGTGACTTATAAATAACGTGACTATCGAGAGAAAAATAAGAAATATTAAGCTTTGATACAAGAATATACGAGATTTCATTAAATATGACTATCGAGAGAAAAAAAGGTTACATAATTATTTCTAATAACTGAAGCGATTTATACATTAAAATCTCATTGATTGTATCTCCAACTCAAACAAATTATATAAAGCTCAATAAGAATAGAACCACATAAAACATTATTCATACATAATATGGATTTGTAAAAAAAAAAAAAACCATCGAATCAAAACTCCAAACCAAAATAACGTAAGTAATTATGAAACTAATGGTTCGGTTATGACGTTTTATGATAACCTATATTTTTGGTTCGGTTATGTACTTACGTAGTTACATGTATAAATAACTGAATCGAAAGTAAACAAATATTTATATACATTTTTTTCATTCTCCAAATGATATATTATATGTCGGAAAAATTGTATTGTGTTTTTTTTTTATAAATAACATAATTTTTTGTTTATTCTTTTATAAATAAAAAGAATAGCTACTTTTGTTAATCAAATTGACCAAACTGTTTTTCAGGAAAATTAAACCCTTATGAAAAATTACAAATTTGTTACCCTTGAAAGTTTAATCGAAACTCTCCCCTTCTTTTCCATGTAGCAGTCAGTCATCTGCAACGAGATCCGCTTGGTCAAATTAATACATACCTCAGATCGATTCCTATGTTTTTATTCACTTGATTTCAAGCAGGTCTATTTGTTAATTATCTATCCCCAATATGTTTGTTGTTGTTATATGCATTAGCGCCCACCGATTCATTAAAGCTTCCATTCTCTATCAGAAATCAATATGTCTTCACATTAATTAATTTGAATTGGTTTAGTTATTTGATTCTGGAGTTACATCTGATTACTGTGGATAAAAGGTTGTGGCTGGTGTTCAGACAAGAATAGGCATTGCTGGTCTTGCTGTTATGGCTCAAAACCTAGCCCTCCCTCAACATTGCTTGCTGAGAAAAGGATGGGGCTCCTGTTGATGACACACGCTCTATCAACACATGGAGAAAGGCGCCTGCGTTATTGATGGTGGTAATGACTCACGAGTGGTATGAAAACACTGAGAGAAGAGTTATGGCTGAGATATGGGTGATTCTGGTGGTGAAGAGGGTTGCAAGAAATGGACGCCTGGTGGGTCCGTTGAAGCTTACAAGCATATCGAAGACATTGTTCTCAATGTAGCAGCTCTAGTACCCCACAGCGGACCATCTGTGACATACATTGGTCAAGGTGGTTCAGGAAATTTTGTCAAAATGGTTTATTAACGAATCGAGTATGTTGATATGCAGTTAATTTCTGAGGAAGTACATCCTGTGTTTACAGAATGGAACACATGATTGAGAGCTTCAACGTTTGTTAGTAGAGATCACTGCAGATATATTTAACATCAAAGATTATCAGGAAGATCGGTATTTAGATTACAAAGTCTTGGAGAACGGACCTTCCAACAAGCAGTTGATCTCTCAATGGCTGCACCCACCTTAGCAGGTTAAACAAAGAACGGTTGAAGCAGCAAAAGTCTTTAAAACAGGCGATATATTAACAGAGAAACACTGATCCATAATGTAAGTAAGACAAGCTCTATACACAGCCAAAATATGCCGTTTTGCCCGACGAATGAATCTGATACGCGCTAAGAGCATTGGGAAATGATGGGATCTTATGTTTAGTGAGTTAGCTAGATTGCTAGAATTTGGAAGGGTAGGTGCATCATTCGAGCCGTCTTCCTTAACCCAATCAAGCAGGCTAGTGACAGGTATCCAGAGCTGGCTAACCTGTTGGTTGACCCTGAGTTTGCTATAAATTCAGGTATCAACATTCCTAGTATCTAGCCTTCGTGCCGATTTGGTGCAAGCTTAAAGAGACTATTTTGGTGCACATACGTATGAAAGGATAGATGGTGTGGTTCCTTCCATACTTGCTAAACAAACAAATAATTAAATCTTATTTACATGGATAAAACTACAATAAAGCGAGAATGTTAGATACTCTTATTAATAGAAAGTTTGATCGCCAGAGGGTCAATGGACCCCAATTATATAGAAGAATGTTCACATTGATTTTTCTAAGGTAATGGTTCGTACATTCCGAAACAGAATGTTTGAGAATTTGTTGAAGTCAAGAGTCAACGTTTACTAGGTCTGGTTTGTCTCTTGAGATCTTCAAAGGCTTTTAGCTAGAACTCTTTCCCTTAGTTAACATTCATTTGCCGTTATTCTTCAATGTCAAAAGCGATTCAAAGTTAAAATTTATTTATTTATATTCTGTTTTGTTAATAGAGAAACAATGTAGATGTCAACGATGCTTTTACACCAAAATTCTGAAAGTTATAATACAATTATTACATGTTTACATCCTCATATCCGGTGGTGCGAATGGACACAGGTCATCACAGCTATGTGTATCGTGTGAACTGGATAGGGAGGACCTGATTGGGAAGGACATATGATTTGGAACCATCACGACTATGTGACGGTTTGTGTTCTGGACGGTGGGATGTTGTCGGTGGCACCCAGTGGTGGTATGTTGATGGATTGTAGACCGAAGAATGTGGTGAGGAATTTGTGACATGTTAAATGAGTCATCAATAAAGTGATAAGATGCTATCATTATTAGGATAAAATGAGATGAATGCGAATGAGGACTCATTTGGGGTGGTGCAAGGAGCAAGCTTGTGTGAAGGGTAACTGCAAGGATACGATTGACTTGAACGAGAAGGGTGCGAACCACATTGTTGAAGTCCTATCATATGTTCTAACTTGTTATTTTGCTAAGAGCTACGCGTGCAAGAGGATTGAGACGAATCATATTAGTAGTCACGTCACGATGCGTTGTCAAAGTCCACATCATAGTTACGTCGAAAAGACTATCGACACTTAAACTTGGGTATTGACCTAAGCATAAAATTTAAGAATTTTAGTAAACATAAGTTTTTTTTGCATAAAAAAGTGAGAGAAGTGATCTAATAAAAGTGGAGTAAATTGCACAAAACGTCCTTTAAGTTTCACCAATCTTGCTGGTTTCAGTCTTAATCTTTAAAAGTTGCCAAAATCAGCCTTTAAGATTAATTTTGTTGCAGGTTTCATCCTTTATCACTAACCCAGTTACTAATCCATGTTAAATGGCCTCACATGCATAGCATGTGAGGGTAAAACCGTCTTTTCATCTCTCTCTCTCCACTTTCTTTATCTTCAAACTCTTTCACCTTCACCTTCAAACTCTTTCTTTATCTTCAAACTCTTTCTCCACCAACAAACTCTTCCAATAAAATATGGTCACTGTAAAAATCCACATCAACAAATAAAATCACAGTCAAGAAAGTTGACCTGAAGTAAACAAGAACTACCAAAATTGTACAAATTTGATGTTTTTTACAACACCCATGTGCAAAAGATTTAAACTTTCATACAATTTTCAAAAGGGTCATCCTCAAAATGCAATCATAGTCAAGAAATTTGACCTACAGTAAACAAGAACAACCAAAATTGTACAAATTTGATGGTTTTAACAACTCCCATGTGCAAAAGATTTAAACTTTCATACAATTTTCAAAAGGGTCATCCTCAAAATGCAATCACAGTCAAGAAATTTGACCTACAGTAAACAAGAACAACCAAAATTGTACAAATTTGATGGTATTAACAACTCCCATGTGCAAAAGATTTGAACGTTCATTCAATTTTCAAAAGGGTCATCCTCAAAATGGATCATAGTCAAGAAATTTGACCTACAGTAAACAAGAACAACCAAAATTGTACAAATTTGATGTTTTTAACAGCACCCATATGCAAAAGATTTAAACTTTCATTCAATTTTCAAAAGGGTCATCCTCAAATTGGCAAATTAAGTCAAGAATTGATAAAATTAATCTACTTTTTTGTCAAAAACCTCTATGGGGGACATTCTTTTCGTCTTCCCAAAGTAAAAGATCCCAGAAAACAATCAAATTCCATATAAAAAAAGTAGAAACAGTGTTTAAAAATTGTAACTTTATGATCTTGAAATTGAACTTACAGGTTGACTTTCTTCAGAAACTAGAGGGGCTTTATGAGCTAAATTTTATAAATATCACAAAAGGGTATGTGATTTGGGAGGTGAAAAGACGGTTTTACCCTCACATGCTATGCATGTGAGGATATTTAACATGGATTAGTAACTGGGTTAGTGATAAAGGATGAAACCTGTAACAAAATTAATCTTAAAGATTGATTTTGGCAACTTTTAAAGATTAAGGATGAAACCTGTAACAAAATTAATCTTAAAGATTGATTTTGGCAACTTTTAAAGATTAAGGCTGAAACCAGCAAGATTGGTGAAACTTAAAGGACGTTTTGTGCAATTTTTGTAGAATAACTAACTCATCCATTAGAAGCTAATTAACCAGACTCAAAAATAACCTTTTGTACATCATTTTACAACTATTGAAGTTGAGTTAAAACGAAATTGCAAAAAGAAAAACTTGTAAATTTGCACAAAATAAATCAATTATGATGCAACATGAAGTAATTTGTTTATGAATCTCCATGAAGGAACTCAGATTATTTAAAACACAAGTTGTTTAACATAATTAAAGCAGGGTTTCTTTTCAAAAGAGAATAAAGATTAAATACTAATTTCTAATCCAACTAGTTTATGTGGCGAAAAAAGTGTTCGCAAGAAATTCTTTTATTGTATGTAGTGTTCTATACTAGTTTTTTATTATAGGGTTATTGGTTTTAATACTTCTAAGTTTCACCTATTGGTCGATTTCCAACTTTAAAAATTCCCTCAAATGATCCCAACTTGTAAGAATTTTGGCCTCATTAATCCTTTTCTAACATATAAGAATTTGGTCTCCTCAATAGATTCAAGTACACAATCAGACTCCTTAAATGGTTTAGGTGCACCCAGTGTTGTATCGCGACTAGGCGGCGATTAGTCGCGATTAATCGTTAGCTCCAGTAATTGAGTAATTTTTCTTAAATCGGTTAATTAATCGACTAGGTCCGACTAGGCCCGACTAAGCCAACCAAAAATCGAGGATTCCAGCCATATTCCAGTAAAAAACATGTATATTCCGGCCAAAACCTCTAAATTCCGGTCAGTTTCCAACTAAATCATATGAATTCCAACAATTAATCATGTATACTTAAATAAATGAGTTAAGTAAGATTTAAAACCTAGCTACTTAAAATATTTACCTATAAAAATGTATATATGTATACATAAATTGAAAGTTACATATAAAAACCCGATCCGATTAATCCTGATTAATCCCGAGTAGTCGCTAGTCCCCACTTCACCGGCCGACTAGCGACTAACGAGTTCTTCCACCTTGGGTGCACCTATGTTGGAAAAGGATCAATGAGGGGCAAATTCTTACAAATTGGGATCGTTGGAGGGAATTTTTAAAGTTTGGATTATTATCGGTTAACATGGAAACTTAGGATTATTAAAATCCAATAACCCTTTTTATATGTAATATACAAAGGGTGACATCGATTCTCTACACGTATACAAAGATTGACATAACTTCTAAAACTCTTGAGTCCGCCACATATTAAAATGCTCATTTTGATAAAATTACAGGGATTGCATTAGAGAAGACAATAGGACAGGTTTGGGACAACTACTGATAATCTCAATCACATACCCGATTGTAAAAGTGTGTCTCATACTCGTTCCAATACTTATCGACTATCTCGAATAAATATTTGTTATAAGTTACATGTCTAGGATTTCTTCACGATCCAACTTTTATAAAACTTTTTCACCCAAGAAAATTAGAAATATATAAACCGGTAATCATTGAATTAACATTTTACTTCCAATTAGCAAGGATAAAAACAAAAGAAAAAGAAAATATTTGTGGGTATGGTTCGAGTAAACGAGTATGTATGTTTCAAGTAAATAAATCGAATATCACCGGATTCCTTACCTGTCTTATACTCGAAAAAAAAAAAAACTAATCTCATACCAGAACACCCGTCATAAATGTTTTGCGTTTCGAATTTACCAATCGGTTTTTTCCTTGTGTTTTCTTTTTAAACCCGACGTTGCTAGAAGCTGAAAGTGGAAGTGGCGACATGCCGCAGTCAAAAGGAAGAAAGTAAAAGATCCAAAGAGAATAAATAAATGTATAAAATATGCGCACCAGCAATGAACAAAGTCACAGTGGGTGTCTACCTTCTTTCCCCTCATCATTTCATCCTTTAAACTTTAAACAAGTCTTACAAATTA
Source organism: Scalesia atractyloides (assembly GCA_947069175.1). NCBI lineage: Eukaryota > Viridiplantae > Streptophyta > Magnoliopsida > Asterales > Asteraceae > Scalesia > Scalesia atractyloides. The sequence continues at coordinate 23,676,473 of CAMTDV010000014.1, read as the reverse complement.
AACCCCACATTGTTTCTTCCTCTTTTCTGCGAAATTTACATACTTAATATGCTTTATAATTAATAAACACTTTAATATGAAAATTTGATATTAACAAGTATATTTATTGTAGATCAGAATTCGGTTTTACAAGAAAAATATCATACTTTGGTCGATTAGCTTTTGGTTTTGAGCATTCTAGTCGGTTTCAACAATTTATAAACACTCTTATTAATATTCAGTTGTTTATGCTAGTTTTGGTCATATTTGCTAGACGGGAGCCTACATGAACCACCATGTTCTTTTACCGGATAAATAGGTTTTAGGAACTTCATTACGTGTAGACGATGGTTTGAACTTGTTTTTTAGCTCTAGATAGGGATATTTGTTAGGATGTGGGTCATGTGGTGTTTGTCTAGCATGAGCAAAATGCAAATAAATTGTAGGGTTGTCATGTCATCCATGGTAGACTAATTGTTTTGTAGTGTGAATATTCGTTTTATTACTACTATCAACCTTTTAATCATCACACAATATTTTATGTATGCACTTACTTTTCTCAAGAAAATAAAATTATAAGCATTTCCCTCTTCCATAGTGTTGATATTTTTTAAGTCTACTATCTTGTTCACATATGTTTTATTTTAGTTAATTTAAGATAAACCCATTTAAATAAACAAAAAAAATTTGTAAAAAAAAGTTATGGTAAAATTTTGTAACGGGTGAAATCTGTTACTAATTTTTTGATGTACTTGCTAAAGACAAATTTGTCAATAATAACGCGAAAACTTGCATGCAAGCGACGGTTTGTGATGACCATGATTTACACCGTATTTGTCACAAACTTTGACCGTATAGTAAATTTACTTTGTAATCAAATCAATAATAATCATTGTTCTTTTTCTACACCTCAACAAAAGGTTTATTCAAACATGTTAAACAGAAAATCAAGCCCCATAAATGTAAGCAAACCTAGGGCTGCAAACGAACCGAACGAACACGAACAAAACCTTGTTCGTGTTCGTTTGATAAGAAATATATGTGTTCGCAAACGGTTCACGAACACTTATCGAACGAGATTTTATGTTCGTGTTCGTTTGTTAAGGAAATGAACTTGTCGTGTTCGTTGTGTTTGTTTGTTAATTTTAGGAAACGAACAAAACGAACGTTGATGAAGACAAATGAGCACAAACTAATGTTCATGAAAACAAATGGAAACAAACGAAAAAAACAATTCGTTCATAAACAAAATATATAAACACTAACATTTATTAGATATTTAATTTGTCAAAATTTTGAAGTATTTAAATAAATATAAAACTAAACACACTAATGAACTATCAAACACAAATGAACACGTTACCGAACGTTCACGAACATAAACGAACGAACACGACCTTTGTTCATGTTTGTTCATTTAACTAAACGAACGAAATTTCTTGTTCGTGTTCGTTTGTTTAATAAACGAACAAACACAAACGAACTTCCCGCCGAACGGTTCACGAACTGTTCGTCGAACGTTTGGTTCGTTTGCAGCCTTAAGCAAACCGGTACTCATAACTTTTATGGGTCTTGTATTGTCGAAGTTCTTTACCTTTTTAATTGAGATTTTCACTTCAAATAAGTACAAAAAAGAAGTCACTTGCTGTTTTCAGTATTATTATTTAAAACAACTAACGTAAAAAATTGTATGAAACAACAAACATAAAACAACGATTTAAAAAATTGTATAGCAACATACTAACATATAAACTCTCGTGTTAACTTAAACTCCACAAAATTATAGGTTGGTAACCCTTAACTTTATTTTTTTTAATATAACCTATATCAATCATGTTATCACTAGAAGCCATAGTTCAAACTTCCATCATGGCTCTCTTGTTTGCATCACTAAACACTTCTCGTAATCGCCACAGCTTCATCCTGTTTCTGACTTTAAGATTTACCAATCATGTTATCACTAGACGCCATACGTTCAAACTTCCATCATGGCTCTCTCGTTGCGTCACTAAACACTTCTCATAATCGCCACAACTTCATCATGTTTCTGACTTAGATTTACCAAAAGAAACATAGACATTTACAAACTTTTTTTGGCCAATTAAGTTGGTCATGTGGTGTCCGGGCACACATGTCTCCCACTAAGTAGTTAAATTGAAACGTTATCTATTTAATTTGAGTCACTAGTTTTTTAGTCCTAAAATGACCAATTTCAAAGAAAAGTAAAAAACCATGATATAATTGTGTTTTGGAAGACTTACGGACCCAAGTTTCCCCATCCACCTACCCACTAAATTCCTTTATATAATTTAGAGACTCAAATCACGTTTGCTTATATATTTTAAACATTAGTGACATTCTCTTATTCAAACATGTAATCATTAATTAATATGCTTACAAACATATAGACTTGTTTTGTAACAAACTTAGGTGTTGTTTATCCCTATCTTTATTTGGAACACACCCTCTTTAATTACTTTTATATTTGGATATTTATAAGTTTATTAAAAAGTTAAATGATAAAAAAAAACCTCTCGCTTATTTTGAACATCTGAAAAATAATTACACATCTACCCTTTAAATCGTATCTTTTTTTTTGAACGGCAAATTAGGGTCACTGACGGACCGCTGCAGTGTCATCGTGCCATCAGCAAAACTACCCGATTATATTCATCTCCACTAGGCATAATACCTATACACCAATTCATGAGGAAACCCAATAAATATGGGAAAAACCCCATTGTGATAATCGAACCCAGAACCTAGTGGTCCTAAAGACGTATCTTACCTCAAGATGCCACTAGACTATAAAGTCATGGGCTTTAAATAGTATCTTACAGTGCCATAAAAGTGTTATACATTTGATACAAATAAATTAGTAAAAAAACAATTGAGAACGGCGCAAAGAGTGCAAATGTGTGGACCGGACCGATTTCTGATGCCGGAAAAGTTCGAAATAGAACTTTACAGAAACTAAAGAAAAACTAGGGGCTTATTTGCAAATGATGCTCACATTTGTGTTATGTTTTGCTTTATTGTTGTTTATATTATTTTAAGAAAGTGGTTTGGTAGCGTCGGCAGGCCGCCACATTTAACAACCATACTATTTGATGAAGAATACAACAGGTGAAATCAAGCAGATGTGACATGATTGGTTAAAGTATATTTGGATCATATTTGGCGGATAAAGGTAATTGAAGGTATTGTTCTCCCAGACCTTAGGTCAAGAGTTCAGCCCGAGCCACCCCTGGTTTTAGTCAATCGTGTGTTACACCAGAGAGATTATCTCTTGTGGTTGCGCAAGCCCCTGTCACTGGCGGTGTGTGGTATGGTTTCCCGGGGAACGTCGTTAGCTAAACTCTGATGCCAACGTGGGCCAGGTTAAGACAACATAGTCTGGCCAGAGTGTGGTTAAGGCCTCTGTTTGGGAGGGTGTGAGATCTCTCTCTCTCAATTGTTAAAGATTCTCACCGTTCAAAAAAAAGTATGGTGTTTGTGGGTTGGTTTATAATTGTAAAATTGTTTAAACTAGTCGTCGGTTTCGTTTTGTGATTGGTTTTTTCTTTTAGTTGTTGGTCCGTCAGTTTCAAAAGATTCAAACTGTAATAAATGATTTGATTTATGGTTTACATCTATTATTAGTCGTATAAAACCGGATTAGACCGTAAAAATTAAGATATAGTAAACTTGTAACTATTTTATGTTATAAACGTTTATCTTCTTATATTTTACATTTTTTTATTAAAATAAACTAGTTTATTAACCTACTATGTTTATTGCTTTTTTTAAGATTGATGTTTTTTTTATAAGTTAAACCTTATTAATAGAGAAAAAAAACATCAATCTCAACCCATCACCCCCTTCCCCCAACCCTCATTTGTTATTGGGGCATGAGAGTCTTTTTGGCCACAGCCTTCCCCAAAGACATCACACCCGTTTATTTGTTTGAGCCAATAGAAACATAATGCTTCACAACCATTTATTTATGTGTAAATTACAAAAATCGTCCTTTATGTATGCTACTTATTGCAAACTATGTCCTTTATCTCCAATATATAAAAAAACGTACTCGATGTTCGCAAACTCTTGCATGTTATGTCATTTAGCCTAGTTTTCACGGTTAACTTTATTTGTGTGGGAGATTGAGGGTTTGACTTTTTTTATGGGGTTTCCATTTATTGGCAATTGGTGTGATTAATTCGGAGGTTTTTTGGGTTGTGGGTGGTTTGGGTTTGTGATGGGTTGAATTATGTGACGAATTCTTTGGTTGTGGAGGGTAATGGATGGGTTAGAGGCAGAAGGTGTGTGTTGTTGGTAGTGGTTGTAATAGTGGTTGGGTGGTGGTAGTTGGCTGGGCTGGTGGTGGTTGAGTGATGGTGTTGGTGGTGGTTGTGAGAGATGGGTGGTGGGTGGTGGTGGCGGTGACTGATTTGTAGAGAGAGAGAGAGAAAGTTTGTAGAGAGAGAAGGGGTTGAGGGAAAGTGATGGGTTTTTTATTATTTATTTTAGTGTTTATGTAAAACTTTAAATACCCTTGTATAGGGTTTACTTGGTCACATTTAACCTTAAAAACTAACTCAGTTAGGGCTAAAGGACATAATGTGTAAGGGTTTACAAACATTGAGTATGTTTCTTGTATATATTGAAGATAAAGGACATAGTTTGCAATAAGTAACATACACAAAGGACATTTTTGTAATTTACTCTTCATTTATTTTAAACACTATTTTTATTAAAGTTGTTAGTGAAACCAGTACATATTTTGCGATTATATTTTAGTAAAACGACTCTTGCTTATGTGATAGGGCATTATCCACGTTTTAGTGATACCAATACGGATTGCCTTAAATCGGGTTTACCCAAATTTTATCATATTGGTTAAGTTCATCGAATTAATCTAAATCAGCCGCTCATTGTAGTTGAATTGTTGTAACAATATACAAACAAACTAAAAACTCAAACTCGATTTGAATATAAAGTAAAAAAAAATTGAACGGTAAATTTGGATCACTGAAGTATTATCGTGCCAGCAGCAAAACTGAATAATCCGATCATATCCATCTCTACTAGGCATAATGTCTATACACTAATTTAGAAATAAAACCCAATAAACATAAGAAAAGACGATTGTTAACCAGGGTAATAAAAAGATGTACAAAGAAAAATGAAAGTGAATGATCTAAAAGATGAGAAGGTTGTGCACAACAGAAAACAGATGACGCTCAGAAGCGGTGTCGACTAGCTGCGTCCACCGACATTAATTCGACTGTGCATTCCTAGGTTTTCCCAAATTTCATTCACAACCATTAAAAGTTCATACCTAAAAAAAGAATATTCCCGTAGTATTCTTAAAAGAGACATAATAACTCATCAAAAGAAAAAGAAAAAAAAGTAAAAGTAAATATGAGATATAATAAATTACATATGTAATAAATTTTAAATAAATGTCTGAATTGAATTATAACAATCCAAAATATTACTTATTAGTTGATGATAATGTCTACGGTAACATGACTAACGATGCACTTTTTTAGAACAATTAATTCACACTAAGTCTTCCTAAATCTACACATGCCCACCACTAAGCCACTCGAGCGTCATCGAGTATCCCTACCCGACCGGTAACACCCCGTCGACAGTTTGAGTAGGGGGTTTTCGTTATGTTCATCAGGTGATGTTTACCAATATGTGTGTGTGTTTGTTGTAGAGGAGAGAGAGATTTATGTGTTGCAGGGGTACCTAATGATGGAGCACCCCGGTTATGGCCGGTGGTCGTTAGGTAGGTGATGCGACAGCGGGTGATGGTGTCTTCCTCGGTGAACGCCCCTAGTGCCATTAGACTACAACTCTCAACCTTAATGACACTCCTAACTTTCAATGTCATCGTTAATGTGAATTCCACTCTAACATAAAAGTAACTTTTTGTACCTAGATGAATAATTGATGGGATTTTATCCTAATCAAAGTGTTGTAAACTGTTTTGAAATGACACGTATGAAAGTTTGAAACATACAAAGTTACTTGTCTTATAGAGTGAGAATGTTATGGGAAATGAAAGTGAAAGTTATGCCATCAATGGTCTTATTGTCAGTGTGAGTTATTACGGGTTACTAAGACATATAGTTTGTATTATCAAAGTCCAATTTACGTAAATAAATTGCATTGATTATAAGTTAATATGTTTATGCTTAATTATATGTATGAAATATATGAAAATGCTGAATTTTATAAATTAATGGAGAACTAAATCATATGATATCGATAAATAAAATTTTAGAGTAGTAATTTGTTGTTTTAAAATGCCAATTCATTTTTTAAGTTCCAATAATCTGAATTTACTATATTAACTTATGAAAACCCTATTTGTATTAGAAAACATACTAGTGTTCTAAATTGCGCTGTAAAATTCAACATTTTTTAAAGTCATATATATTTTGTTTAGATTTTATAATTGAATGATGAAAAATATATGATTACTAAGTAAGTCTTTGTGCATTCTTGATCCATTTTGCCTTCAGTGACAACTTAAATGCTGAATTGTATTAGAAAACCTACTAGATCCTTTACATAAAAATAAGGGTAAGAAGCAATTTTATCCATCTCTGAATGTACCCCCAATGGATTATTTGATCCATATTGATGCAATATTTAAAATATCAGACCGGTTCCTGCTTTCCAAGCGAGAGATGCTTTATTGAAAGCTCCGCCCAATGGGAGAGGGACCAGACGTGTGATCCATGAGGTTGGCCGCCCAGCGTCGGCTCTACGAACTAACAAGGGGTCAGTCGCGAGAGATAGAAGGGGTGGTCCGGCGGGTAGGCTGGAGGGGGCTCGTCAGGGGGAGCAAATCGAGAAGTCCTTCGAAAGATAGGGCTTCCGGGAGAATTTGGTGTCTTTCTATTTGGAAACAAAGGACCATAAGTATAATTAGACACTTCGTCTTTATTGTTCCACTAGCTAGGATAAAATGATCAGATGTCCCTTTCATTATTACAACCTTATTTTTTGATGTCAAAGACCAGAAGCTACGGGAAAATTTTCATTGGATCTCGGTTGTTCTTAACAGTATGGCTGTTCATTTAAGTCTTCGGGTAGCACCACTAGACCTTCAACAAGGTGGAAATTCTCGTATTCCTTATGTACACGTTCCTGCGGCTCGGATGAGTATTCTTGTTCATATCGCTACGGCTATAAACACGTTCTTGTTCCTATTAACAAAACATCCCCTTTTTCTTCGCTCTTTCGGAACCGGTACAGAAATGGGTGCTTTTTCTACGTTGTTTACCTTAGTTACTGGGGGTTTCGGGGAAGACCTATGTGGGGCACCTTTTGGGTGTGGGTTGGCTAAGGGCGCATAGACTGGAGGTGAGGTAGCTTAGGATGATGAAACCGTACCTTCTAACTTTCGGACTTTCTTGCTGGCTTGACTTTTGACTTAGAGCTTTCACGTGGCAATCGTTGATGGAAAAAAGAGTGATAAAAATAGAAAATAAAGAGGTAGTTGACAGAGGTAGAATCGGCATCTGTCTCGCCTGCTGGAAAGCTTGACTTGGTTGTTGAATCAGCAGCAACAAATCAACTTAATTAAGATGTTGAAGAATCCGTTCTTGGAAGAAGTCCTCACTTACCTTATAGTAAAATATCTAACAACTGATGCGGATTATGTATCAAATGCTGCTAATGTGTAACACATTTAGTTGGGCTGCTTTCCTTGAGCAGATAGGACACAGCGCCATCAACAGACATACTCGCGAAGAAAGCACCAACCCTGGTGGAACAACACAGCCTCGATCCTCATCTCGTTCACTCACAGAAACCTTGCAGAGCTCTACTTTCTTTCTTTCTTATACCAGGAAGCCTTTCGCTTGTCCCTTCGCATGTGAATCTTGATATCCAGGCTTGAGAGCTTTGATTTCTTCTTTCCTTAGGGTTCCTTCCCTCACTTGTTACTAGCTGCTCTTCCAGCTCTCGTATCCGAATGAAGAATAGGCCCAAGGGACATCCATGGACAACCGCCACCCACGTGGTTTAGCTAATTCAATAGCCTTCGGAGAAAAGCGACAAGTACCACTGGACAAGCAAATCACTTTTGGAATCACCTTGAAGGATCCTCTTACGGTGAAATGCCGGAATTATGCTAGGATATCCTAGCTAAACAGAGTCGGAAATCTCAGTACTATTCTGGCCAGCGTATGCTTGTTGAATTGAACTCAAATAGAAAGATATTGGTTGAATCTCAAAGCCTCGCCAGAAGATGTTCCACAAAAGCATTCTTTCATCTTGTTCTTGAGCAATTGAGGAAGGAAGAAAGCTGAGATAAGAGAGCACTGGCATAGTCGAGCCACTTTCTAACATCCATAGTTCGGAAACTCCGTCTCATATTCACAGTCAGAAGCACTAGCCTTCCTCTTCGATTCAAGCAAGTCGACCATTGAATCTATTAAACTGGGCCGCTTCTTCCCCTCCGCAAGAAGACTTCCTTCTTTCCCTTGCCTAGCTGGTTATCTCAAACCGGCATTCGAACCCACAAAGCCTAGCCGCACCGCCATTGTGCTATTAGCCCTACGCCTAGAAAGCCTCAGTTACAGACTGAACTTACCTGTAGGAGGAGTTTGATTCCATGGCCATTTACTGTTCCATGCGATTTTACACCGACACCCTCATCTATCCAAAGGAGAATCAGCTGAAATAAGAGAGAGCCCCCTTCCCGTTGTGTCTCTAACTAAACCACCACCAGTACACTCTTCCACTACAGATGCTGAAAACCCGATTCCTTCCCAGGCTTTTCTCTTATCCCTGACTTGCTAGTACTCAACCTATAGATGAAAGAAGTAAGAGCCCCCTCTTATCGCAAAATAGTAAATTAGGTTCAGTTGGAAAAACAGCTATAAATGACCAATACGAACGAAGGATGCAAGTCCTCTCAACAAACTCCATATCTGCAGAAAAAATGCCACTATTCTAAATTAATATAGTAAGGCGTTTCTAATCTTCCTCGTAGCAAACTTCTGAAAGCCAGTTGCTAAGAAAAAGATTAGAACAAGAGGGCTCTGGCGATTTCGGAACTAGCTTGACTCATTCCACCCAGCAAGTCTGGGGTGAACGAGAACTAGTTCATCACCAACATGCTTAACTCCTAGGACTTTTGGGATTGAATACTCTTACTTTTTTTGACCAAAAGATGGTGAAGAGAGGAGCTAGATAGAAGTGTTTTGAATAAGGAGAGGGAAATCTGGCCATTAGTTAAGTCAATTTTTGTTTGGTCATAAGTTGGTTAGAGAAAAGTAATTAGTTCAGTTTTAGGCATACACTAATAGTAGGTTAGATTCAAAAGAAAGAGAGATTCAAGCCAATCGACCGGCTAAGAGGACTATTCAAATTCGAAAGTAGATGTTCATGCTCATACAGTTGAAAAATGACACTTGACCTATTTCCCTCATAGACAGACATGGAAATTAGAAAGTGTTATCTTATATAGCTGTCAAATGAGACTTTCACTTTTCCCTTCGTAGAGCAGATCATGAATTGAAAAAGTTCTATCTGGAAAAATGCTCATTTTTTTTTCTAGATTTCCCTTCATTTAGGGCACCAATCCCGACGTCTCCCGTTGCTATAGTATAATAAGAGATAGGCGCCTACCTTAAAGTCACCTATCGACACTCAAGCTTGTTCATCCTGCTTTCTTTCCTTTATAAGACTGGAAGAGATAGAAGGCTCTCCTGTCTTTCCCATTGATAAATATGCCTGAAGTACCGAAACTCTCTCCCTTAGGGCTCTCTTTCCGTAAGCCGGTGAGGAGTGAGGGATCTACTGAGACTGAGCCATCTTCGCTAGCCGATATGTCAGTTCTATAGGGTATGAAGCTCTTTCCTAGTATTGGGTTCAGGAATTCATGCTCGCAGGTAAAGAGACTAAAGAAACAAGAATAGAAACAGTCTCTTGAAAGAAGGGAGCATTTGCCCACTCTGTGGTACATGAGCTCCTCGTCCAACTTACTGTCTTCCGATTCCATATCAGTTACAAGCTTGTCATTTCAATCACTTGCTACCTTTAAAGGGTTTGCCCATTGAATCGATTAATCTAAGTCCCCTTCCTATAGAGTGAACGTGAAAGCCGGTCTATAGTCCACCATGCTAATGGAATGTCAGTGACACAAGTAGTAAATTCATTCGTTGACAGGAGCGAGCAGAAAGAGAGAGCGTAAAGAGGGCAAGGGTTTGTATTTGGAAGGTTAGGGTTTGCAATTCAGAAAGGATTGGCGGCGCAGCTTGTTGCCCGGCTACCTTCTGTTTTGATGTAACTTGACAAGTTTTCTGAATTTAAAATAATATTAACCTATCAATAACAAAAAAAAGGAATAAATATGCTCCACAAGCAAAAAGCTGGTATAATAAGAATTTAAAGTAACCGATAAAATTAACTGATATAAAATGTATTATACTTGGAAAATTCCTGCACCAAACGAGTACTATGCCCTTTAGCACATTTCAACAAATGTCCATTATATAGAAAAGCATACTATTACAAAATAATATAATAATATTTAGCTTTGGATTTGGATCTCTATATAACTCTCCGTACTATATCATCTTGAAAAAAATCCAATAAACTTATAATGGGCACAACTGAAAAAGAATGTAGTGATAATCTTCACTATATGAATATTTCTCTAATGATTATATTTTAATGGAACTGGATTTTGTTCAAGATAGTTTTCTTTTACATACAAGGATTGGTTTTTTTTATATATATATTTATTTTTTTGAACAGACAAGGATTGGTAATATAATTTCTTATTTTGAGAACTATAATTTATTTCCCATTAAACCATACGTTTTGAGAACTATAGTTTTTTTTCCATTATATCTTATTAGTAAAGATAATCATATTATTGGACAGTCGATGGACGATTATCATGACTATATATGTATTAACACTGCTCTTTAAACACTAAATACTTCACAACTACCTCTCAAAAAAAATTATATACATGTTTGAGTGAAACATTAATCTAGACAACAATTATTTATGATATTTTATAATTTTTAAACACCAAACTCAAAAGTGAATTATAAGTATTGATTTTTAAAGTTCAAATGAAGATATAAGACGAAGTTAAACAATTAATTTGGTATTTTAATTGAATTCCAATTAAATAACGTATATTAATGATAGCCTATTTATTTATATTTATATTTATACATAGTACAAATCATATGGAGTGGAATAGTGTCACACATCTATCTTCCACTTTCCATTGGGCCAAACAACTTACGATTTTAACCTTTTTAAATTTACAATTTTACCAAAGGTTTTGTTTGTTTCTATCTCAGTTAAATTATGATTTTGTTCTCGGTTCAAATTTACAGTTTTGCCATCGTTTTTGTTTCCCCTGTCAAATTACGATTATGCCCCCAGTTTAAACTTATAGTCACGGCATCGTTTTAATTTTTTTAACAAAACTATGATGGTGTTTTGTTTTAATTGGTTGACTAACTTGACTCACGCTCATTTGTCCTAAAAAATTACAATTTTGCTCCCAGTTTAAAATTATAGTCTTTCCATTGTTTTAGTTTTTTTAACAAAAATATAGCAATGTTTTATTTTAATTGTTTGACTTGATATAATATTTTTTGAGATCGTGTTATGAGTAGTATGTACAAGTAACCAAAATAAAGACGTATATATCATGAGAGACAAATATTTGGCTTAGTGTCCCGCTCTGCAAGGCAAAAACCTACTAAATATAAATACAAATTCAATATCTCTAGGTTATGGAACCTCGTGATCACGCTCACGACATGACTTTCTTCGTTTTTTGGTCTTTTAACCCACCAATAAAGTCTACCACACCAAATGATATTGGTTAGCGGCATCATGATGCGTAAAATTATGTCCAATTTCAAAGATTAAAGATTTGAGTCATGTGATAAACATTGATAGTGTAGAATTAGAAGTAGATTTGATTGCTGTTAAAGATACACGTTTCTTCCGTAGACCGCTTAATTTATGTCTCAAACTTTAACATACACATTCCCAAAAAAAAAAAACAAAACAAAATTGATGTCTCAAGGCTCAAAATTTTTTGTTCCTCGGAATTAATATTACCGAAGAACTTACAACAAGATTATTTATTACTTAGAAACATGGGTGTCGCCGGTGACAACATCGGAGGGTGTTGCTAGGTACGTCGGAACATCATCTCCAGCCATAATCACAACAATTTTGGGGCCATAATCCGCCCCATCACAACCGTTAAAAGCCGCGGTGGCCGGCTTCTGTGCATCATCACCGCTTTCGATATCGCCACCACGATCACCCGCCAATCGCCGTTTCCGTTGAGAACACGCTAGAATTATCAAGGCTACTGTTATCAGAGCAAGTAGGAGAGATATTCCTCCAAATAAGTATATCAATGGTGAATCAAACCTCCACAATGAAGCTTCAGATGATCCCATTTCTTGACTGTGTGTTTATGCTGTGTTAGTTGTGTGTTAATGTGTTATGGAAGTTGTAGAAGAGAGAGGAGGGATATATATAGGGGGAAATGTACAACAGGCAATGCATTATGTACAGCTTCTGGAACAAAAGTTATTTAATGGAGCAATGAACTCAGTCATAAATAAAGGGTGGATTCTTGTTCAATGTCTTTTTTTATAATAATCTCTCTCTCTCTCTCTTTTAACTAAAAAATTTTGGATGACTAACGAATATCGTGTCATCAGCGTAATCATCCGATCATATCTATCTCTATAGGCATAATGTCTATACACAAATTCAGGAGAAAACCCAATAAATACGGGAAACCCCCCCCCCCCCCCCCCCCCTTGTAAGAATTGAACCTAGAACTTATTGGTCATAAAGCCTTATCCCACCCCTTAAGATGCCACTAGGCTATGGTGCTTGTGTGATTCAAAGTATGTATGTTGTTTCTGAGTTAGGGGCTGTTTGGTAACTTCTGAATGGTTAAGTGCTGAACCAGTGAGAGGTCTGAATCATTAAGTGATGAACCAGTAAAAGGTCTAAACCATTAAGAGCTAGTATAATATTTAACCGTTCAGAGGCAAATGTCTAACCAATTCAGATTAGAGGTATTAACCATTAGACTTAGTATAATGCTTAACCATTCAGAAGAAAATGTCTGAACCATTCAGACATCTGCCCGCGAAACAAACAGTCTGAATCATTAAGTGCTGAACCAGACAGTAAGAGTCTGAACCATTAATGTAACATTTGTCAAAAACGGGTTTCCAAACCCGCTCCGTTTTGTAATCGTATATCAAGTTATAAATATCACGTTGTGTATTTATGGTTATTTTGGTTTTTAATGATACATAATTAATAAACAAACTAAACTATAAAAATTATATTTGATAAAAAGTGAAAACAAAATAAATAAAAAGAAATGTTGCTGCCGGGACTCGAACCCGGGTCAGCTGGTTTATAACTTCAAAGTCTTAACACACACACACATCACCACTCCGCCACTTGTTGTTTTCTATTATCTCTAGGAAACAAATAACATTTATACACAAACTCGGTTAAACCGGTTGCGCCAACTGAGAAACGGAAATCGGCAATTCAATCGTCAAATCGTTTGATTACTCGCATATTCAGGTTATAACCGATGCACCGACGATTTCTCATCAATTCAGATTGAATGAACATCAATTGTCATCATCATCGGTTTTTATAACCGAAAATAATCAAAAGTCCAATTTACTTCAATCAAAACCCTTCTCGCGACTCAGAGACATCAGACAAACATTCCATTTCACTTTCATCACACTTTCAGTCCATCAGAACGCTTAAATCAACTCGCCGGAAAATTCTGTAAGGTTCGCCGGAAAACCGTATTTGTCCTCAAATCGGTAAGTTCTTCAATACCATCGTAGTCTATCAGTTGTTAAGCTGTTTCTAACTCAAATCTTCCACTTGAGATCGAATTCAGGCACCGTTATCAGATAATTCCAGTTCGCCGGAGAATTTCTGGAAATCAGATAATTCCACTATTAACGTTTGTTTATCACTTCAATTCCACGATTGACTAATCAAAATGGTTAATTGTTTGGTTCAGTTGAGGTGCACAAAAACAGAGCCGACGCATTGCCGGAAACTCTGTGATAAATCATTCCTACGGTATGTTACCTCTAACACGTCTCTGCCATTTCATTTTAGCCTTAAGAATGATTGTTAATCGTAAAAACAAGAAAACGGATTAGAAATTCTGTCGACTGTAATTTGAACGATGAAGACGAAGTTAGTTAAGTTATAAGTTTATTTAAAATCAGTAATATGAACGGGTTAGACACACAGTCCAGCGGTGGACTGTGTGCAAAACATAGTCGCATGTCACGAGTTTGATCCCTGATACACGCACTCCTTATGTAATAAAATGCCTTTTTGTTTAAAACTAAACCGGGTTAACTCCGTTAGTTGTTAAGTATAATAAAAACCGAGATATTAACCAGGTTAGACACACAGTCCAGCGGCGGACTGTGTGCAACACTAAGTCGCACATCACGCGTTCGAAACTTGTTACTGGCACCGGTTTGTTGAATTAAAATGTTTTTGAAATTAAAAGAATTTTGGTTAAATCGAATCAGTATATAAATGTAAATAAAAACAAGATTATTTCGGGTTAGACACGTAGCTCAGTTGGTAGAGCTGCGTGCACACGTACGGGAGGTCTCGGGTTCGAGTCTCACCCAGCGCATCCTTGCACCCTGACCGAACAGGTCAACAGGTCAACGGTCTACGGTCAACGGTCAACGCAAAATAAACAATTTTTTTATATTTTTATTTATTTAATTTAATTTAAAAATCAATTAAAAATACTTAAAAATAACATTTTTAAAGATAGAAAATAGCCTTAAACTCACAATAATATATCTAAAAATTCCATTAAAATCCTTAATAAAATCCACTCATTTACTATATTTTTTCACCATTATTTAGGTTAGAAATTCTCGTTGTTCATCTCTCCCGACTCGTGCGCATCTTATCATCTCCATTCAAACGCACCCAATGTGAGTGAATCTTTACAAATTCCCCGTTTAATCACGTTTTGGGGTGTATCATGTGTCTTGTTATATATATTATATTTAAACCATGGTGCATACATCATATCATGAACATGTGTATTCAGTTTGTTTCAACTGTTGTGTAGTTATTGTTAGATGCAATTTATTATTTTCAGTACATGCAATTTCATAGGCCGCCGCTCCCCATTACATTATGAGCGTTGAGCATGTTCCCCATTTCATTATGAGCGTGAACCTGGCGTGCCCACATACGATCGACTCCGTTTGATTGAGCCTTGATCGCACAGACATTTTTCATTTTCAGTACATGCAATACGATCGGCTCCGTTTGATTGAGCTTTGATCGCACAGTTTCATTTATGTTATTTATCGTATGATGTTGGTATGTTTATGTATGCTATCATATGTTATTGTATGTTATAGTTGTGATTGCTATTGCCACTGCCTGATTATGTACATTTGCTCATTTATGATTATGCACAATTTTTCATTGATAAACTAACAAGTAAATCAATAATAAATGTTTATCTAATAAGGTTCACTCGCCAACTTATGTTGACCCAAAAACCCCTATTTTTACACATGATACAGGTGAACCAGCAGCAGCCAGAAACACATAGGATTGGACTAGAAGAATAAAATGATTTAGAGTTTGGGATTGTTATGTTTGGTTTATTTACTTTGTATTGTATGGACATGTTTGGATATTTGGAAATGTAACTTTGACTTTAATAAATATGAAACATATTAGTAAATATCATGAGCTTTGGTGATAACCCAATTATGCCCCGACTCTTATTCCGCTGCGGGTCGGGGTGTGACAATTAAGAGCTAAACAAACAACCTCTTAGTTGATATTCTGTAAAAGTTTGAGTAACGGATTAAATACACAAACACGTAATAAGAGTTGTATATAAATTTATCATAAAAATAACTAAGAAGTAATTATTTTCTTTATGAAACTTTATAATCTCTCTCTCATACACATATATACATTGGCGAAGCTTGAGATTTCTGACCGGGAGCAAAAGTCATTAGACCTAAAAAATTCTTTAAAACTGGGAGGTCAAAACATATATACTCAAAAATTTCTATATGAAAACCATATACTATTCACTATTGAGCGAAAAGTTCGGGGGATTGGCCGCCCCCTCCTGTTCTATTTAAGATGCGCCCATGCATATATATATATAAAGGTGGGATTCGATTCAAATAGTTTTTAAAGTGTAAAGAGTGCAAACAACAAGAGTAGTTGAGTCAGAGTAATAATAATTACACTATAGTTTACGTATAGCACAAGTTGTTTTTTGAACAGCAAACGTTACTCTACTTCACTTTATATCAAATAATACAACATATTATTTTGCTGAGTTTTGAACATGAGACCTTCTCTTATATAACTTGATAGAATTTACATAAAGATAGATGGTAAACGAGCAACAAGTTGTGTCGCTGCCCCTTTTTGAATATCAAAACTAAGTCTTTTAAAAATACGTCCATAGATCTCAGGGTCATAACATTGCTATGCATGACCCTTTGAACTCGACTAAGTAGGTCCACAACATCTGGTGCCAGGAAACCAAAAGTATCAAAAGCAAATGGGATAAACACGTGCTTATTATCAAAGCACGTTTTCTCATGTTTTATCGCTTTGCCCGAAGTAGCTTTTAAAGCAGCCTAACCCACCATGAAAGAAATCATTACCCCCTTAGCCCACAAGTGGGGAAACCCCTGTTAGATCCACACATGTATGTTTTCCTCCTACGCATTCATCATCATCATCATCATACTCAGTAAATCACACCAATAGCAAAGCTAAGGTAGGGTCTGAGGAGGGTAAGATGTAGACAGCCTTACCTTGAGAATAGAGAGACCCCCGGCTCGATAATAGCTTTGCATCAAGCCTTGGACATAGGGCACATGACACTCAACAACCATGACAAAGGCCGATTAGTGCATGTATCTCCATGTCTTTCGGCTATCTTCGCCACCACATGATGCATGATTAACCGTCCGTCGCTTTTAACGTTATTTTCACGAAATTAGTAAAATAACGTTAAAATTAGTACAATTTCACTTTTGCCCCCGAGCGCCCACACATATATACATTATATGTGCACACCGCAAGCGGGACGTTTTTCCTCTACCCATTCAAAACACCAAAATATTGGTTGGTCGAAGGGTAGATTACCCTTTCAATGGGCAAGTAAGAAATTAACGGGGGCCTTTTTTTTTAACGGGGGCCTCCAACGTAGTCATTAGCACAAGTAGTGTATCTATTATTTCTATAGTTAAATTTACTTTGTTGTAGTATATTTATTATTTCTTTATTATTTTGTTGTAGTGTATTTATTATTTCTTTAGTTAAATTTTGTTCCGAAATCAATTACTTCGAATCTTATAGATAAAAAGTAGGCCAAACTCACACAAGTTTAAAATAGCCTAATGGATCATTATAATTTATGAGTTTATCCTATATCAATAGTCGGATCAAGGTTTCAAGGTTCTATGATTACATGTCTTTATGGTCCTAAACTTAGTTTATGAGTTTATCCTATATCAATAGTCGGATCAAGGTTTCAAGGTTCTTGAATTACATGTCGTTTATGGTCCTAAACCTTAATATTCAAACCAAATATGACCTCTTTCATCACAGCCAGGCTACCATTTTAGGGTTCATATATGAACATCATCGTTACAATCGTACCCACCTTTCCACCGTTTGAGTTTCATTTTTGATATTTACAATCATGATGGTGACTTCTCTTAACGTTGGTTTGACACTTGAGTTGCTTACCATTGTTTACGCCATTTGAGTTAAAGTGTTTTTTAACGGTAAATTTCTTGTAATTTCTGTCGTTTGTGGGAGACTTGAATCCAAGACCTTCTCCTTCCACGCCCAGATATTTAAAGGCTTTATTTTTGTCAATGAACAACCATTCTATTGGTTTTTGAGTTAACATGTTAAACTGTTTTTATTCCAATCCTGATATTACGATGGTTTATAATGTTAGTTTTTTAGAATTATAGGCACTTTATAAGAAATGCAAAATAGGATGGTAGAAAAGTCTGTAGAACATAAAATAAAGGGTATAGTGAAGAAATAATTCATGAGGTCATTAATTTTTATTTGGCTTATTGGGATGGTGAGGATATGTACGAGAGAAATTTGAAAAAGTAAACGGATATGATGATGGTAAACCGTTGAATCAACAAATATGCTCAAACCATCACTAGTGCTCTATGGTAGCCATGGGTATTTAAGTTTTATCTATGGTGAGCTAGAGTGAGCTTTCCTCTCTAGGTCTTAAGTTCGAGGCTAGATGATAAGAGTTTCTAATTGAGGGTTTAAATCGGGTATCTATTGTGCGAGAGGGCTCTCTAGCGTGGACCCGGTTAAAACAATGTATGCTAGACCTCCCGACATTCACGAATAATTCACACCTTTAAAAAAACAAATATGTTCAACTATTTGTATCATTTTTATGCGTCCTTTGGACAATCGATACATGACTCGACACTAGTGTTGAGTGTGTCGCCTTTGCCCCATATTTCTTCACTAATTTGCTTTGATTTGTTGACTTTTGGCATCTCATAACGTTAATTGGTGGGATCACTCATTTGTTGAAAGTAATAATTCGTAAAGAACATTTAACGTTTCTCTAACAAATGTATGATCTCCCTTTTACGTTGAATGTGTTTAAGGAGCTAGAATTAACTTAGAATTATATAAAGATCTTGAGTTTTAAGTGTCCAAGAGGGTACGTCACATGCAGGGCCGAAACCGATAGGCTTGGCATTATAGGCGAAGGCCTAGTACCACCAAAAACAGGGGCCTCCAATTTTTTAATTTTTTTTTCATATACAACATGTATATGATTTGTTCCAAATTAATAAACACATAATGATCCAAACAAATAAATAGTCTACACCAAAAACTTGAAGTATTATTGGTCAAATTCTTTTTCTTTTTTTTAATCAATAAGTAACATGTCCCTTTTTTTCTTGAACGCAATTATATATCCTCTGCCGATAGAGGAGAAACTATGGGTAATCGATCGCTTTTGCGATTTGATATTCACGATTTTA
Source organism: Scalesia atractyloides (assembly GCA_947069175.1). Lineage (NCBI taxonomy): Eukaryota > Viridiplantae > Streptophyta > Magnoliopsida > Asterales > Asteraceae > Scalesia > Scalesia atractyloides. The sequence goes on along the minus strand of CAMTDV010000014.1, from coordinate 23,657,361 downwards.
CGACTTGATATTGCGATTTGCTATTGTAAATTGATATTTTTTTAGGTTCAAATCTCACATGGAGCCCCGACTTTGTACTTCGCTTAGGGCCTCAAAAAACATTGGACCGGCCCTGGTCACATGTAGAAAGAACGTTTATCTTGGCATCTCTTTTTTCATAGTTTTGACCCTTTTGTGTTTTTCAAATCACTGGACTGAGTATTGGCATATCAAAAACCAATCACAAAGAAAAACACTTAACAACCCAAATGGATAATTAACTTTTTCAATGTATCACTGGCATTATGTGGTATACCAAATTAAATGGTCGAATGCACTTTAAAGAAGTTTTTACTTGCGATACGAAATAGTGTTTTTTTTTAATGACAACGCTTGCTCCTATACTATTACACCAACATTTTAAAATATTCGTCTTTGCTCAGGATTGAACCTGAGACCTCTCACCTAAAAGCCATACGCCACTACCAAGCTAGTGGGCGTTTACATGCACATTTAAGATGTTCTCTTGGCAAAACTCTACTTAAACCTGTCTACTTTTATTTTAATAATCCAAACCAGTAAACCCAATTTTTTTATACTGTTTCCCAATTTTTATTTTTGTGTTTCAACATCAATATGAATATCTTTTACGACAAAACACCTGCTAATTACCTCCTAAACATAATCCCTTAAAACTAGGACTATTTCAAAATAGTGGAAAATGCTGATCTCACTTATGTACTCTGAGCTATTAAAGGTATAACAATTTTCTTGTAAATAGGTCCCATAATAAATAAAACACAGATAATTATAGTACCATTTATTCCATAGTTTAAGATTAAAATATGTTTACAGAAAGCTTGTTCTTATGTAACAAATGGGCATACATTTATGTGAGGTACAAGCCTTTAAAAGTAAAAAATAAAAAGTATGATTAGACGGAGAGATAGAGAGTGGGCATATGTGCTTCAATACATCATGTCACTTATATTTTTTTTTTGGGAAAGAGATGTTTACTTAAATACAAGGAATATTTAAATCATTCAGCGGAGATATACAACTTTTTAGAGTTTTAGGAAATTGCATGACTGAAATGATTTTTGAGATGAAAGATGGCTGTGTAAAGAAATATAGATAATATTATTTTTTTGGATTTGTGAAAAGTTTATTGTCTATTTTATTTTATACTTTTTTATCCATATTTATCTTACATATAGAATCATAATAGTACATAAATCCGAATCCTTATCTCAATCAGTAATGAAAATCATTTGAATAGACACCACAAATATTTGATGTACTTAAATAACAATTCACTTTTTGCATGTAACAACCCGAAATTTGAAAAGTAATAAAAAAAACAACATTTATAATAATATTATTGATTTTGAAGGTTTTAATATTAGTCCTCATTGATTTTATGAGTTATAATAGATAATTTTTATAACATGAAATATTTTTATTAGACTCTAAGGAGTTTACACGGCTTTTTTAGAATTAAGTTAATCATCTAAAATAAACAAAATGTGAAGTTTAAATGTGATAAATATTTGAACATGGAATTAGTTTTATTTTAAATAATTGTATATTTTAATTGGATAAGGATTTATGATTAATTGTATTTATTGATTTGTTGAACAATGAGTAAATATGCCTTTATTATATATATATATATATATATTACTATATAATAAAGTAAACCAATGTGTGATACGTGTCATTCATTGGAAGTATCTAATTTTTTGTTTTCCCTCCTTTTTCATACTTATTTATACTAAATAAATAATAAATTAATATTAAATTTTATCTTACTTTTGAAATTATTTATAAATTGAATTTTAATATAAAGTGATAAGTCTTTAGTTTTTTTAATCTTATCTTTATCTTAAGTGTTGATCTTAACTCCAAGTTGACTTTACAAAAATAATAATGCATAGGTTTCATTTACATGCTTTACAATTTATAGATATAAATGCGATGCTAAAATATAAATATAGTATTCTGTGTTGAGTAAAAGAATTACTATGTTAAAACCTCGTGTAATTAAAATATGAATACGGTGCTAAAAATATATGGATATAACTATTTATTATTTAATATGTAAAAGCACACTTATTCAACCTATGTAATACATGCGGATTTTAAATGCAATTTTTATATTATTTAGCATACAAAATTAGATTTATTATAATACAAGGGTTTATATATATATATATATATATATATTAATTATTTTGTATTTAAAATTACATTTATTCAACCGTACGATACATGATGTTCTTAAAGATTTTATCATTTATTATGTAAAATTACATTTATTTAACCCACGTGATAAACATAAATTTAAAAGATATATTGTTTTATTATTTAGTATAGAAAAATACATTTGTTTAACCCGTGTAATACACGGGATTTTAACTAGTTATTATATATATATATATATATTAAATGAATTCAGTTACCGTATTTTTGCCATGATAATATTTGTTGATAAAGAAAGATATTTATGAACTAAATAAAATATTCTTGATATTAGTTATAAAACAAAGCCCTATATTGTTTCAATATGTGACTGCTATTCTCTTCCTTTCTAAAAGGAAGCAGTTTCCATGAAAATCAAATCTTACAAAATTTTTCTTATATTACCACAATGTTCAAGAAGTTAGCGCTACTCGAGTTGAATCTACGCGATTAAGGTTTGGAATCTTTAACAACTTTGTGTGTAGGATTTATATCTTCTCTACTTCGTGTAGAAGATTTAAATTCATTATTATGTGATTGCTATCATTGTGTTGTTATTATTATTATATTGTTATTCTGAAATCTGAATCATAATGTGAAGTGATGTGAAATCTGAATCTGAAAATGTGATATCTGAAATCTGAACGTGAAGTCTGAAGGTGAAATATGAACGTGCTACTCTGAAACCGATATGATTTAGATGTTTATCATATGTTTAGTGTACATGATATATGTCATAGTTGTTGTCCCACTGGGTAGATTTTACTCAGGCGTGCATATGTCTTTTATGTATGGTAGGTTACAGGTTTATTCAGAAAGATTTAGAAGTGGGCACAAAGGATTCATGACTCACAGGATTTTCATAAAAAGAATGATTTGTATTGTATTTTTTTTATTCAAAAAATGTATTTCTTATCATTAATGGATTGATGTATTGAATTCTTATCATTAATGGATTGATGTATTGAATTCTGAGCACATGCTCTTTTCTGTCGAAAAATATTTTTGTTAAACTTGTGGGTGATGGGTAGACGCCAGGTTAAGATATTTGTGTTTCCGCTATAGATAAGAACTTCTAAATTTATTTTTACCCACATCCGTTCCTTAACTTATGTTCTTTGTTAGAAAGTTATGTTCTTCGTTAGTTGTTTAGTCTTGTTAGTGTTTATTTGAAATTTCGGGGACGAAAATTCTTTTTAAGTGGGTAATATTGTAACAACCCGAAATTTGAAAAGTAATAAGAAAACAACATTTATAATAATATTATTGATTTTGAAGGTTTTAATATTAGTCCTCATTGATTTTATGAGTTCTAATAGATAATTTTTATAACATGAAATATTTTTATTAGACTCTAATGAGTTTGCACGGCTTTTTTAGAAGTTAAGTTAATAATCTAAAACAAACAAAATGTGAAGCTTAAACGTGATAAATATTTGAACATGGAATTAGTTTTATTTTAAATAATTGTATATTTTAATTGGATAAGGATTTATGATTAATTGTATTTAATGATTTGTTGAACAATGAGTAAATATGCCTTTATCATATATATTATTATATATATATATATATATATAGGGAAGGTTCATTTGAGAAAAAATTTTTATTGAGAATAAAAAAAATAAAAGGGTAAATTGTAAAACATTAAATATTTTTTTCTCATCTCATTTATTATTAATTTGGCTAATTAATTAGTCATAAAAACTATCATCCTACACACTAAAATTTTTTGCCTACACAAATCAAAAGTTATACTACACATTTCAAAATTTATCCTACACAACTCGTAATTTATGCTTCACTATAAATGAATTTTTTTTTTTTGAGAAAATATATATTTTTAAAATAAGTTACAAATTTAATATAGTTAGTTATTAAAGATGAAACTACCAATTAATGATATATGTAACTTTACCAATATACCTTATAATTACATTAAGTACAAATATTAAATAAAGTCTAATGAAACATTTCTATTGGTTGAAATTTCTTTTTTTTTCTTCTTACAAAAAATTCTTCTCATTTGAACCCTCCACTATATATATATATATATTTTATATATATATATATATTAAATGAATTCAGTTACCGTATTTTTTGCCATGATAATATTTGTTGATAAAGAATGATTTTTATGAACTAAATAAAATATTCTTGATAGTTAGTTATAAAACAAAGCCCTATATTGTTTCAATATGTGACTGCTATTCTCTTCCTTCCTAAAAGGAAGCAGAGTTTCCATGAAAATCAAATCTTACAAAATTGTTCTTATATTACCACAATGTTCAAGAAGTTAGCGCTACTCGAGTTGAATCTACGCGATTAAGGTTTGGACTCTTTAAAACTTTGTTGTACGGATTTATATATTCTCTACTTTGTAGTAGAAGATTTAAATTCGTTATTACGTGATTGTTATCATTGTGTTGTTATTATTATTATATTGTTATTCTGAAATCTGAATCAGAATGTGAAGTCTGAATCTGAATGTGAAATCTGAATCTGAAAATCTGAAAATTGAATGTGAAGTCTGAAGGTGAAATCTGAACGTGAAATTGAAGTGTACTCTGAAACCGATATGATTTAAATGTTTTATCATATGTTTAGTGTACATGATATACGTCATAGTTGTTGTCCCACTGGGTAAATTTTACTCAGGCGTTGCATATGTCTTTTATGTAGTTAGGTTACAGGTTTATTCGAAAAGATCTAGAAGTGGGCACAAGGGATTCAAGACTCACAGGATTTTCATAAAAAGAATAATTTGTATTATGTTTTTATTTTTATTGAAAAAAAATTATCGTGTTATCATTAATGGATTGATGTATTGAATTCTGATCACTGTATAAGTGACATGTCGGCCCTAATCGGGACGCGGTGTTACATTATATCCACAACTTTTTATGTACTTAAATAACAAGTCAATTTTTATATATTTACATAATTTTCATTTTATAATTTCATTCAACACAAAATAATTACAAGTAACTCATACTAAATGTCACACCCTCAAAATCTACGTGCAGGGTTTTACCGTGAGGCGCGTGACAAACCTGAATCTTAGACACCTGTAATATAGAATGACCTCTATATGAGAAAAATGTTTTAAACCATACAATCAAGAAAGTAAAAGTAATGCGGAAGCGTAAATAAACATAACGTAAATGTATGCGTCAAAACAAACGCCCAAACCAAACGGGAAAAATAAATGTAATAATGCATCGTCAATGAAGAAAAATGTTTTGACACCCTGCTATGCACCTAAACCGTGAGCAAGTACCTTAGCGACATGAGGAAAAACATGCAAGAAACAAGTTTCAACAATTATGATGAGTGAGTTCACAGATTGAGTTTACAGTTATAACATAATTAGTTTTTACATTTTTCAACTGTCTCAATCCAAGCAGTAAGTTATAGTATCTAATAGTTTATTGGTATATTAGTAGGTAGTTAACCCATGTTACGTCACGAAAGAGTTCGAAACCGAAGCTGACTGTTGTTGCCTTGTTTGCCGGTCTAACACTGACCACTGGGATATGTTAGGCTAATTCTACACCCGTTGACCATTACTGGTCTTGCTAGCGCGATTAGCTCGAGTGGGCTTGTCGGGCCCAGTAGTACTACTCAAAATTTTCCCGCTATCCACCCAATACTAACGGTTCAAGGTTTACAAGGACTTTATGAGATAATTGATATTTTGTGATCATAATGATATAACAACATACTATTAAATAAAGGTGTTATATTACCATAACGTTAAGGCATTACATTACCGTAATGTGTACATGTTTCCTTCCCTTTGTTTCAAAACATTTAAAGAATGGGGATCGTGAACTCACCTTAGTGTTGCTCGGTAGGATATAGGTGTATGCGAGTTGGAATGGTCAACGAGCCCTATTATGGTTACCATGGATTATTAGTTTGTGTTTACTCAAGTCACAAAAGTCCTACATGTTTCTAACAAACAGCACGCGAACAAGTTGACACATAGTTATTCTATCGTTTAGTTTCATGCACGTGTTCACAACATAACCAACGACATGTTATACAATTTTTATAAATTCCAAACAAGTATAGGCACCAGAATAACAAGATCACCCTTATAAGTTTATAAAATCATGCATTGCAATTCATTGAAATTAGATTGTTTTCGGGGGCTCATTTACTATACCTACTGAGTTGTAAAAATTATGACTCTTTTATGTGACGTGTCTCTTGGTTGGCTAGGCCTTGTGTAGAATTTTTAATGGCTAACTCCTTACCGAAAAATTATGAAAAATCATTTACTAAGCAGTGGTCAGATTCGTCACTTTCTGACTATAGCTTACGAAAAAATTCATTTAAAAATCCTCAGTTGTTCGATTGACACGATTCAAGTTGTAGATTCATTCAGACACAAAAGGCAATCTATGGTATAAATTTAGTATGCTCACAAGTACAACCATCATACAACAATAAAAAGCAAGACTTCTTCTTATTAAAGAGTATTACCATAAACATTTATTAATTTAATATAGAAATAACGTTTATAAATTTCGTGTAAGAACAAAAACAACTTTTGTAGGACAATGACATAAAAAATGACTTGAAAGTTCAAATCTTGTGATTGAAACTCATATTTAGTTGAAAATAACTCGCACCACCTTTTGCTTTAAGGGTTTATTCTCATGAAGTATTCCGATTTATCTTTCACCTACCATTGATTAGACCATCACAAGGAACAACTCACAACTTAAATGTTGCATATTTGGTGATACTTGGATCATTGGCATGTAGTTCATAAACTGAGTTAGTTAAAAATGTCATTTGCTTTAGTTTACTTCTTTTATAACTATTAATTACATATTATACAACTAATAATACTATATGATATGTCTGGCTGTCTAGCGGCTCTACTGCACAAAGTTTGAAGATTTAAACCCCATTTCTTAGGCCCTTCAATTCTTTTTGGGATTTGACTGCACTGATTCGTATTTAATTCTTTGTCTCCGACCTCAGCTCCATCGTCTCTCACTCTGTCGAATTTTCTATTAGAAATTTGTGTTATCTTATGTCTATCAAAAATCTGTACAAAAAATAAGTGTTATCGTATTCACACGTTTTAGAATCGTAAGCATTTTTTTTATTTTGAAAAAAATGCATTGATTTTATAATCGACCCCCAAATATTAACCCAACCTTAAATACGTCCTTTGCATGGATTAGAACATTGGCCCTCAACAACATCGATATATTTGGTGAGGTTCTTTGCCAACGGTTGGGGATGCAATGGTTGTGTCATGATGTCAATGACAACAACGGTTGTGTTCCATGATGTAAACGATAATAAGACCGTGTTCTTTCTGGTTAACGCTAATTGACAACGACACTAAGTGATAGCTAGGATTTTGATTCAACATTCATAATCTTACTTGAGAAAACTTGAAAAAAAACTTTCATGTGACGTTAATAAATAAAGCTACCTGTACCTATCTGATGGCATAGCCGACCCTATGGATGGGAAGGGAGGGTCTCGAAGAGGGCACATTTAAAAATAAAATCATATGTCTATATATATATGTGTGTGTGTGTGTTACACATATATTTTTCTAATAGAAAACCCATATAAAACATAAATTTATACTTAGGCCCATTTAAAACTATTAATCCAAAATTTATAACTTAATCCCATTAGATATTAGCCAAATATCCATCGCAGTTTTACAAAAATGAAAAATAACAATGAGCGACAAAAGCCCATCCACTCAATAACACATAGACGTAAGGCATTAAGTATCAGCGAATGGATTAAAGATCAAAAGGCGCAAGCCTCTAATTAAGAGTAACCACCATCGTTGCCAGAAGACACATTTTTTCAGTATCTGATATGATACCTAAATTTTCAGAACCGGCCCTATTTAGTGTTATAGAAAAAAAAAAGAAAAAAAAGGAATGTTTGTCAACTATTAAAGAAATTCAACAAATGCAACTATTTGAGGGATAACATTATTTGAGAAAAGAAAGAGGTGGCAGTACGTAGATGACCGATATATCAAAAACAGTAGACAGCAGAGTTCATGCCAGTATTTGGCTAATTAAGACCACCCAAAAGAAAACAAAAATAAAATAAAAAGTTCATTTTGTGGATAGAAATAATTCGCCGTAAATTATACGATGATAGTGGGGTTGTTTGGTGAAAATAAGTTGTTACGTGTCATATAACAAAGGTGTGTTCTAGTGGCACATGTATTTATGAGAAATTGCATATTATATTGATACTTTCCAAAAAGTTTGTATTAAAAATATTTTTTTTAAAGTTTTACTGACTGCTTATAACAAAAGTTATGTCACAATGGTCAAAATTTTGTTCCCATAGTTGTATAGAAATCAAGAATTCTAAATTTTCAGATAAGTATGAGCGCCATAAGGTGTACATGGATAAAAGAAAAATCACCAGTTATATGACCACATTATGAGGCGGGTTGTTTTAAAAGTCTAAACCTAAAAAAAATGCACTTAACAACTATATATTCGAAAAGTACAAATAGCAACGTCGTTGTAAAATTGTATGTCAAATTTGTAGTGAAAAAAAAGGAAAAAGGTAAAAAAGAAAAGCAAAAGAAAGAAACAGGATAAAAAGAAAAAAAAATCAATCATCCAATATTGGAGGTAATACCAAAATGACAAAATCAAGTTAGAAAAGAAAACGTGAAATTGAGCTCCGGGAGATTGAAAGCGGGGTGGGGCGGAGCCACCTTGATAGGTGGGTGGGTGGGTGGGCGGGCGCACTATTTGAAAAAAAAATGAGTGTATTTTTTTAGACAAAAACCCGGCCTCACCTTTGAAACTATGTTGAACCCCTCATCCGCACATCTAGAAAAAAAATCCTGAGTCCGCCAAGGTGACGGCCTAGCAGGGATAAGTTACGGCACCTACCTGATGCACCACACCTCAATTATGATATAAAATTTTGTGAACAAAGCAAGTTTAAAGAAAAAATAAAGCAATGAAGCAAGCACTCTAAATAAAATTTGCAATTGTTATATACATAATATTTGAGAAGGGTGACCCGTAATAACTTACGGTTCCTAAAGATAAATCACTGCTTATGAGATTTAGAATTTAGTTACCCTTTTATGTTCATTTCTTTCTTTTAGTAACACTTTTTGGTTGTGCCAAGAAGAACATTTTTCTTGTAGTTACCCTTTTATGTTCATTTCTTTCTTTTAGTAACACCTTTGGTTGTGCCACTAAGAACATTTAGAATTGTTATATACAAGACAGACAACTGTTTTTGGTTGCCTTTAAATTTAGATGTCATTATAAGTTATGTAGTCTAATGGTATTAAGTTGTCGCATTGGTGTCTCCTCTCTCAAATAATAAGGATATAGGTCTTATTGGAACCAAGTGATAATGAATTTTACAAATAGTTATGGTTTGAAAGAAAATAAAAAGAAAACTCAATTTAAGATAAATGTATGAATGACAATTTGCTCATTTATTAATTACCATTAAGGGTAGCATTAAGAAAATAGTAAAATTTGACTAGGGTACTAATTAATCAACAAAATAGTAACAATAGTAATATTTATTTAGATTACTAACAAACCCTAATCCTTAAAAAACTTGAGTTTGACTCTTTTAAGTTAAGATATCTAAGGCTAACCCAACTCAAGCCTTATATTTCAATTTCATTGACGACAAACTTAACAGACTCGTCTGTGTTACGAGCCTAAACAAACTATACTCGGCTGGTGCTTGAGTTCCAAAACACCAACACTCAAGCTCGTTTATTACTTGACCTATTTACTAGCTCCTAGTAATTATGCTACTTTGAAAAAAAAACTTATTACATTTATTTTTAAAACATTCACAAATATGTAATGAAGATTTTAGACTTTGTGAGTTCGAGTCCGTGAGGAACCAGAGAGATGGAGATTATACCTTTTCTATCATAAAACTTTTTTTATCTTTTCTTTTTATTTTTTCACAATATATTGTTTTGTTTAGACTGCTTTAATACAACATAGACATTAGACAATAAAGCAATAAAAAATATATTGAGGATACAAAGTGAAATAAAACAAACATATAAATATACCGTTTATCTCATGCTATTCGATTGTTCAGATTGAAGCGGCGGAATTCATAGGAAGTTAAAAACATGAACGACTGATAGCGTCAAAAAGGAAACAACTTGTATTGTTTTTTCAAAATGGTTTTTTTTTTTTTTGAACTACGACCTATCTTGTTTACTCTTTGCAAATAAATAGTTCCATCAACTTTTTAAAACTCAAATAACTGCTACTAACATTTTTTAAGCCAATAATGTTGTGAACTTGAATTTTCTTTTTTATGTATAATTTGATAACACCATTGCTATTTTTTAATTAAAACAGTGTTTTTTTTTAAATAGTGAGACATTATGATTACAATGGTATGTTTAAAACATTACAATAATGTGTCTAAACTAATTATAACAAGTTAACGACGTATGGTAACATAACAATGGTACGTCCACGGCCCAACACATTATATATATATATATATATATATATATATATATATATATATATATATATTATAAGCCCATTAAGTCTAACCATCTGTTGACTTAATTTCTACCCTTAGATCTTGCTGACATGAAATCTCAACCCTTTAAATTCACAAAAATAACCTCTATCATGGCAGTTCAGAGAAGTTAGAAGCAGTTTGCTCACCTGGTGATTTTAGTCAATGTTTTTATGCCCATGATCTCTAGGGATGGCAAAAAAACCCAAGCCCAACGGGTATACCCGAAACCCGAAATATATCGGCCGGGTATACCTGAAGCCCGACGGGTATGGGCCGGGTATAGGCTTAAAAATATAAAAAAGTCGGGTACGGGTACGGGTATGGGATTTAGTGATACCCGGCCAGTTTACCCGAATTATACCCGAAAACTATATTAAATTAAATTAAATTTTCTATTTATATAAAATTTAGTACATACAATTATTCATTATTCATAGATTTTGCTCTTTCGTTTGTTTTCAAGACTTTAACATACACATACAAGATTTTTTGTTTAGTTATGTTGTTTCTATCCAAAGTAGCAGTACATTAATTAGTTAATTATGTAGATATATGTTTCAAACATGCATGTATCAAACATGCATTTTAATAAGATATGTATGTATGTTATTGGTTATATTTTCCTTTATTGTATTTATTAAAATAGTAAATTATATAAACATTAGAGTAAAAAATGCATATGAGAGTCTCAATGGTATTTTTAACAAATTAACGGGTATAGCCGATACCCGATGGGTAATTACCTGAAAATACCCGACAGGTAACGGGCCGGGTATGACCAAAGAATTACAACCGGGTACGGGCTTGGGATTACCAATACCCGGCCCAAACCCAACCCATTGTCATTCCTAATGATCTCTAACTTCTCTGGTGGTTATTGCCATTATCTCCAACTCCTTTTTGTCATGAAAATTCGCGGCAGTTTAAACTCCATTTTTTAACTACTCCCATGGCAGTTCGCTGCAGTTTTCTAGCCTGTTCTCCATAACTGCAAAAAGTGTAACCACTTTCAAGATGAATGATGACCATTAGATCACCATAAAATTAAATCCTAGCCATTGAAACTCAATAAAATAACAGTAAATATAGCAGCTCAGGGAGGTTACACATGTTGCTACAGTTTAGCACGGTTGAGCACCCACTCCCCCAGAAATTTCGTTTTCCCTCACACATAAACCCAAAATTGGTGAGGAGAACCTTCAATTCCTCTTCTTCTCATATATCCCCTCCATATCTTCCTCCAAAGTCGAGATTTATTGCCATCACCATGCAAATAAATCACTGGATGATTGAACAAGTACAGGTACACCGATCCACGTTCTCTCTACAACCCTTAATTTTCTCTATCTTTCTCTCTCTGTTGCTTAAAGAGGGGAATATGGCCAAGATTGGTGGTTCAAGTAGGGGTTATAGTCAAGCGTGTCATGAACAGTTTATGCCAGTTGTTTACACGATTACAGGAGAAGGAGGGGGAGAAGAATTAATGAATTAGGTGGTTGTGAGTATTGATTTTTTGGGTTATCCATTTGTGTACAGTTAAATTTGTGATGCGTAATACTTTATGTCTGAAAGTTGTTCGATGAAATGCCTCTTAATGTTTGTTCTTTTGCTTTTCCTTTTCTTGATTTTTGTAGGACCAGAAACATGAAGAGTATCCATCAAATGATGATTTGGAGGGATCAGAGTTGTTATCATCCTACATGATTCAAAATTCGCCCTCGTAGGATGCAAAGTATAATGGATACTTTGAATGCGTTTTATTATGTTTCGTTCTTAAAACATAGCTTATAAATTATGATCATGTTAGCATTTAAACATTTTTCAGTATGGCTAACACCCCAAGTGCTGATTTATTTGACCTCCAACTAAAGATGTGAGACGGGATTAATTTCTTACCAATTTGGACCACCACTCCTTGGCCTATTCCTATATTGTTCCCACTAGATGATATAAACAGGTAACCTGATTATTATGAAATGATTTTGTGCAGAACATAAAAACATTTAAGGATGTTTAAGGCTGTGATGATGCCAGACAACAGCTTACAAGGAAGTTGTGGAGTACCTAAAAAAATCTAGGGAAGTTTACTTGACCTGGGGGAAAGTTACCAAAGGTTTGCACTTAGTACATGTGATATTAATTTGACTAATTAATTTGCTTTTAAAATGTGTCTTTTGTTGATGAATTTTAGTGATAAGAAGCCTACTGGATCATTTTGCAGGGGATCCTTTTGACTGGTGCATCTGGAACAGGAAAAACTATACTTACCAAGGTTCGCTTTGACATAATGTTCATTTTGCAGTATTCTGAGTTTTTTTCCTCTGATCATTTGGTAATGCAATTATTTGTAATCGTATTTGTGGAGTTGGGACATGATGCACCTAAGTGGTCATGCTCACAGATTTGCATATCAAAATATTGAGCTCCAAATTCAAACCCTAAATCTAACCCGCCAAATTCCATTGGAAGCTCATTTTTGTTACCCATCATCAGGTCAGGATACTTTACTAGAATTTGTCGAGAAGCTAATGAATACAAAGGAAAAAGAACAAAATCTGATTCTGTATGGCGGGACTTCAGTCAAGATGGTTCACTCTGCTGCACTCCACAAGGCCTTTTATCTTTAGGGATCATCAGGTTCTTGAAGATTATGTGAAAAACCAGATCCCGGTTCAGTTGCATTTAACACGTACTTTTTTATATGAACAACTGAGTTAATGATGTTAATGAGGCTCAAGTAAAGCATCAGGTATTTACATTTTATAATATCCTCATTTTTTAATTAAGTAGATAAATTTGGTCATTATACTAGCTTATTAATACTGTCATGTTGGTTTGATGCTTTTAATGATAGAAAGCCCTTTAGAAATGTGGAATTTAGCATATACTCAAATGTACATGTCAATTATCCACAACATAGGGAACTTTTGAGAATGATAATGTCAACTGTTGGGCGTGTAGTGAAGGAAGGTTTCGTTATTCCATACTATTTCGAAAGATACATTTTATTGTTTGCGTTATCATGTCCTATTTATAGTTATGTCATTAGCTTTTGATTGATGATTTGATTTGGAGGCCTACGGATTTCACAATTATCGTGACCAAACATCCCTAAGGCTTGTGGTATTAAAAGGATGTGGTGTTCTTGCAATATGTGTTCATATTTTTTGTTGTCTTATGTTTATTTTTTTCATTTTTTGTTAAGCAAAATGATTTTGTTGCTAATAATATGATTTGATGTAGTTCCGACATTATGAAGTTAATTCCCGGCCACCAAAATGATGTTTGTTGTTTGTTTTTATCATTACTTTTCATTACTATTTGAGCACAATTTTCTTTTATAGAACAGTTGATCCGCTTGAAGATGACGTAGCTCCTTGTGAAATCTTTTGTTGGTTTGCTACTGTAAGTCTGTAATCGTCGGAAGAAGATCTCAAGTTTTGGCCACTCAGGTTCTATGTTAGCCTTGCGTCACCACCACGCCACCACAAGGGTGGTGTTCTCGGCCTAAAAGGGAAACCACACCACTTTTCCACGCCGACACCATGCGATCTCAATAATTAAATCATCTCATATTACTCTTGAAATAATGAAAAGTTGATTGAACATCAAAAGTCAAAGGTCAACTACTAATTGACATAGTTTATTGTAAGTTATACCATAAAAATAAGTTTTAATAAGTATTGGAGATATTTAAATGTTTCATCGTTGGCTAGAAAATTTCGTTGTGTTTTTATTCCATTATATTTAAATAAAGATAGTTATAAAATTAAATTCCCCGGCTAACGGACGGGTACAAAACTAGAAAGTTATAAAAAAAGGGTTAGTCATTTTTTTATTCATAAGTTAATAGGTCATTTTTTTAGTGTTTGGATGATGTGTTGCGAATGAGTTATGTGGTTTGAAAAGAAGAAAAGGAAAAGTTAGATAGTTGTAACTTTTTCAATAAGGAGATGGAAAAGAAGAAAAGGAGAAGCAATCCCAAACACCTTCAATATACATTATCTTTGTTTGTTACTTTTTTAGCGTAACCCGTCCACTAGACGGGTATTAAACTAGTTACTATAAAGGGGATGATAGTGTACAAGACAAATAATTCATACGAAGCCTACGAGACAAGGTAAGGAGGACAAGTGTCCTCATCTTAAAGGGTAATTTAGTCATTCTCACTTATACAACTCAGCCCCTTGATTTTCAAATGGCTATAACTTTTTCATACATTAATATTTTTTTAAAAAAATTACACTGTATTAACGAATATTTCATTATCTTTAATCCGAGCAGCATATTGCTATAGTTTTCTTAAAAAAGTTTACAGGATTTTAATACCCATTAGTTCATTACGTGATTACGTCATTTTGAATATCTGTCCTCATGACTATGTGATTTTGAATACCTATTTCGTGATTATACATTCAACATAAACCATTACGTGATTACACATTCAGTATAAATCCATTACGTGGTTACACAGTCAATATGATTTGTTATAACAATGTTATTACGATTATGCTATTACGTGATTACGCATTTAATAATAAAAACTTGACTATCTATGCTTTATTACGAGATTAAATCTCTAATATATGACATTATGTGTTTATTATAGGTTGATTTGGCTAATGTTTCCTATATAATGTATCATTAATACGTGATTAAACATGAAATATTATGTCTTACTTGTTCTTTGTTTTTATGTAATCACATAATTACTTAGTGTGGTATCACATAAAATACTATAATAATATCACATAATCATGAAATAAGTATTCAAAATCGCGTAGTCAAGTAATAAGACATAGTCAGCTATTTTTATTTAATTACGTAATCACTTTGTGGGTTTCACATACTATAATGAATCACGTAATGGGTATTCAAACCACGTAATCATGCTAGGTTTTTCAAAATCACGTAATCACATAATCGGTATTCAAAAATCATGTAATTTTTTTAAAGAAAATTATAGCAAAAGACAGCTCGAATTAAAGAGGATGAAATGTTCGTTAATATGGTGTAAATTTGTTTTAAAAAATATTAACGTATGAAAAAGTTATAGCCGTTTGAAAATGAAAGAGTGAAGAAATTCAAGTGGGAAAGGACCAAAATACCCTTTCTCTATTTGTGTTTTTAAATTATTTGAACCTAGAAATTACGAAAATGGCATCCTTAAGTTCTAAGATCAATGGCTCACATTGTCGCCTATACTTCGCACGAAATATCTGTCTTGTACGTGCTGCTAGCTTCGTATAAAATGTCTAAAACCTCTTGTGATTTATACCTTTATCGCAAAAATGTAAACAATTCGTCCCAGGGCTGAAAATGATTTAATATTAAATTTATATACACACAACTTTTTAAACCATCCTAATAATTTAAATAGGAAATATGAATGGTATATATAAAAGCTGACTAAAATATAAATACACATGGAAAACGATTTGGGGTTTCTTCGATTTTTACTGATGCATGATGTCCATAATTGAGAGATAAATGAGAGGGTTTTTTTTAGGGACTTGCTATTTACACATCCTCAATTTATTTTCACACACTGCAGTGTCGAGCTGTGGTCAAAGCGCGACATTTTGGTCCGGTCAACCAGACAAAGACTGACGAGTGTCTGACGGGTCTGTTGACCGGACCAAACGCCGAGCGTTGGCAGCATTTTGGTCCTGTCAACCAAACAAAAGACTGATCGGGGCCGTGCTTTGGCCACAGCTCAACACTGTAGGGTGTGTGAATAGACATAAGGGGTGTGTGAATAGAGATGACCTTTTTTATTAAAAAAAGAAAAAAAGAAACAAGTTGACTAAAATTTACTGTATTTGGTTTAATGGGAACACTACATTCTGTTGAAATTCGTACTAAATTAAACTAGTTGCGTTAACTAGTTGAGGTCGATTAATAATATATTTATGATAATGATTAGATTTAATTGGCCGTGGAAAGTTAAAGATATTAGTATTTAAAGGTTAAAGTAAACATATCAATTAGCCCATAAGTTAATTATGGTGTGGTTGTGGACAGAGTCACATAGTCACACTTAGTGGGAAACACGTACGACTCGAAAGCATAGTTTCCATTTCACCGTCCATTATTTTATCTGTGGGCTGATGAATAAATTTCATATTTTAAGTGGATTTAGCATTTTCAATTGGATAAACCTCGCAAACCGCCAAGTTAGACCCGCCAAAAACCTAAACAGAGCCCTGGTTACAACATACGTCTCACTCTTTCACATGTTCTCCTTCTTTCGGTCCATGGCAAAGGTATTTCATCTTGAAGACTCGAGCCGTCCCTTGCCTATCTCCTTCTTGTTAGCGCTACCTTAGCCCACGAACCATTGTAAAACTCCCATTGCAATAAATAGGGGAATTGGATCGTATCACCCCCAACTAATCAGTTTTGGCCGTTGGCATTCTCAACTTTCATTTTGGCTCCCACCACCCCCAACTGGACATTTAGGTTGTTGTGTCACCCCTTCGTTAAATAAGCACTAACTTGGTTACTTTCTTTTGCTGACGTGGCTTGTTTTTTGATGACTTGGCTTGTTTTTTATGAAGTGGCAAGGTGAGGTGGCCAATTATTTTTTTAAAGAAATCAATATTTTTTATATTTAATAATTATCTCTCTCTATACATATATCTATATTATATGTGTTATGTATATAACTGATCCTTACCCCGTGCCTACCTTCTACCACCATAACCCACTGTCGCCACCACCACCGCCTCCTGCCTCCTTCCACCACAACCACCTCCGTCACCACCACCATCACTTCCACCAGCCATTGTTACCTCCACCACCATAGATTGAAGCACAAATCTCGCCGGCAACCATAAAGACACCCAAAATCAACAACCACAACTCAAAATCAACCAAAGAGAATCAACTGGTGTGCAAATGTGAAATCAAGCATGAACCTATGCTACTGTCAACAACAATCGAACAAGTATCCACTTAGATGAACAAAAAATGCTATCAATCAGAATAAGGTTCGAAATCAAGATCCGGACCTTCAGAAACTGTTGTTGATTCAAAAGGTGTGGTGGTGACGGCGGATGTGCAGTGGTGGGTGGTGTGGTGGTTTGGGTGATGACGGTGGAGGTGCAACAGTCGTGGTGGTTTGGTAGTGACTGTGGAGGTGCAGTCGTCTTGGTGGTTTGAGAGAGAAACACAGAAGGTAGAGAGATGGAAGGTGTTTCTATACAGAGAGAGATAGAGTAGATTTATATACTATTTTATTTTTCTCCATATCTAAGTCACCTTGACACTTCATAAAAAAACAAGCCATGTCAACAAAAGAAACTAACTAAGTTAGTGCTTATTTAACGAAGGGGTGACACAACAACCTAAATGTCCAGTTAGAGGTGGTGGGAGCCAAAATGAAAGTTGAGAGTGACAACAGCCAAAATTGATTAGTTGGGGTCATACTATCCAATTCCCCTTCATATTAATTTAAGTTTTAAGAAAAGTTGCTTAAATATGTGATATAAAACATTACAATTTTGTTTTTATAAATTAAAACTTTTAATTATATATGGTATATAAATTTATCTCTCATCAAATGAACTAAAACTTTTAAATTAAAAAGAAAAGTTTATCTAGAAAAGATGATGTGGATATTGGTCATGTACTCATAAACCTTGAGACTAACAATCGCTAAAAGAAAACTGTTAGCTTTTCATAAAATAACTATCGCATCTTGTCAAGTGATGGCGACCACCCATCATCTCCAACTAATCACCTCTTTCAAAATTCCACCTCACTTTGGTTTACGAAATAGTCACACGACCACCAAGCATCTCCACCAAACCACTACTCTCCTTGTCATATTAACCAATTTCACTCTAGTTAACTTGTGAAACAATTGCCATTTTCTAGCTGCCCCTCATTTCTATCGGCCGACGGGAAGGTGTTAGGGTAAATTTGTTTTTATTTTAACTACTAGTTTGCCCGCCGCACGTTGCAGCGGGTGAAAACATGTAGTAAGACAACACATAATTTTTAAAGCGCAATGCGTAAAAGACCATTACAAAAAAAGTCTAAAACATAATGCGTAAAACACATGCATTGGCATTTTGCAAAAAGTAAGAGTAGTAGTTTATGGGTTACAATTGCTATTTTTTAAAGTTAGACGGATGTAAAAATGGAGTAATATTGTAAGGGATTAGAACACAAAATTTTAGAAGTCAAAGTGTAAAAGTAGAGGGATGGTGGTGGAAATGTGTAAAACATGAGGGGGTGTTGGTGGAAATGTAAAAGTAGAGGGTTAGTGACGTAAATGTGTAAAAACTGAGGGGGTGATAGTGGAAAAGCAAAGTAAAGGGGTGGTGTAAATGTGTAAAAACTGAGGGGTTGATAGTGGAAAAGCAAAAGTAAAGGGGTGGGGCTAGCAAAGTTTGAAAGATGAGGCTATGGTTTTAGAAATTCTAAGTAGAAGGAGAATGTGGCAAAGTGTGAAAGTTGGGGTGTTGGGGACTTTTGTATTTAAGGTAGCGTAGCTTGTTGCCTGTCTACCTTATCTTTTGATAAATACATGGGTATAGAAAACAAATTAGTAAAAACACATATAACTAAAAAAGACTATTCAATGTAATTAACTTATAAAAATATAAGAGGATATAAGAATATTCTTTCTATTTAGTTCCATGGGATTCTAGTGAATCGAAGAAGGTTAATAATAGGAATGCTGGGTATTAAAAAGCCTCCTCATGTAAAGCAAAAGATAAGAAAAGTACTTTCAACTTAAACCATGACATCAATGAGAAGGGTCATTACTTTCAACTTAAAAATGAAGGTCATTGAAACTAAATTTATTATATACCCTTTCGTGTATATGTATGTGCATATTAGTATTTAGACTCATTAGTGTTGACAACAAAACAAGAACTTTAGACTCTTGAAAATTTAGGCTTTCATTTATTAACCATACACAATAGTGGGGCTCATGAGAAAATTCTAAACATGGATGCTTATTAACTGATTAAGGCTTGGCTCCATTAGCTATTTACTAATATCATTAGTTTTCAGGGAGTATTAATCTCTCTTCTTGTCAGTGTAAATAGTTGAAACCTAAGTATGTTTTAAATCTCATAATTCAATAGCCATATGTTCAAGTTGGAAAGAACCATTGTTAGATAAGGTCTTTAATCAACTGATGCTTTTTTTAATCATATTTTCTTATTTGGATGACCACAGTCCTCAAATATGAAGAAACTATACAATTCTGATCGAAGTGATGATGGTGAGATCGATTTTGATGTAGTATCAAGTTGATATTTAATTTTGTTTATTATTAGTTTAATCGTATTAGCATATGAATTTCAATTTCATAGGCACATCACGGCGTAAGATATAAGAAATAAGAGATTATACTTGGTTACCTAACAACATGTTTACGTCTGGTATATGTTATTAATTTCTGATAGAATAATATATTTTGGTTCAGACGATACATAACTTTGTTTCAGTTAAATATCTGGATGACTCGTACATATGTTAAGGTTTCGTTTGGTTAACATGTTTGGTTGTAGATGGAATGGACTCTGTTAGAATTCTTCAAGTAAAAGAATTCAACATTTCATCTATGTTACTCCTTCGATCCATACAGTGAATTTAAGCATTTCACCAAACAATTGAAATCTTCTTATCCCACACCATCCAACCTATGCTGCCACCGTCATCATCACCACTATAGTTACAATCGTCACCACACACTACCATCACGTTTACATGTGTGACAAATATATGAATCTGACGGTACTGTCTGTCAACTAAACGCATCACATAGTTTCATTACTTTAACGTATTTTAATTCTAATTTCAACTTCATCCCCTTCGAATTACATTTACGCTTATAGATTCCAATTTTAATTCTTAGAAAGTTTACGAACCACTCCTTAAAATTAAGATTAGTCTAAAAATTAAATAAGCTAATATATACACGCTATCTTATAATTGTGATTAGTCATTATAAAAGGATTAAAGAGAGGATATAATTATTCATTAGTATGTCACCGCATATGTGTTAAGGCCCACTAAAAGAAAATGTTTTATGGAATAATGACATCCTACTTCATCTTTTTCTTTATTTTTTAAAATAATCTTTCTAAGGACCAAAGGGAAAAAGAATTAAGTAAAGTGAAGACAACCAAGGAATCGGGCTACGTTCCGGCCTTCTTTTGGGTCCGAAAACGCAACTTATTTTAATAAGTAATCAAATAAGACATAAGCATTAAATTTAAATTTCGATTCTTTAATCAAAGACGTTCTAGTGTCCACTAAAAGAGAAAATCCAAAAATATACGGTGGCAATACATGCTATAAACAAATGAAAACGGAAACCCAAATATAAACAGTAGCGGTTCAGTTTTTTTTAAACTAAACCCAAAAAAAGTCAACTGTTCAAACTTCTTTTAATTAATTGTAGATTATTATTATTATTATTATTATTATTATTGAAAAAACTAAACCCAAATTGGAATTACTAAGGCCCAGTCATGGAGTATATGAAAAAAAAGGAGTAATAAAAACAGGGCTTGAGAATCTAACCTAGAACCCTTTGTTTAGCATCAAGTGTATCTAACCATCTGGTTGCATTACTTACTTTTTTGTATTCTTGTTTAATTGATTATATATTAAAAAACTCATGCATTGAAAATAATATATTAGTGAATCTTACATGGCATCCACTTCTTTAACTAGCTGAACTTTTAATATGTAAACACTATGAAAACTTCCTTCTAATAATATATTAATTAATGATACAGAGGATAATTTCTAACTTTTCAAATTTAAATTATGTCTAATTAAATTCTTTAAGTTAACTGCATCGTTCTCTTTAACTTTTTCATGTGTCTTTAGATATAGCGTAAGTCAATTTTCTTTTCTATGTACTTTGTATTATACACTTAACGCACATATGGAGTTTTAGAGTTAGAGTTATCCCTGAAAATAGTCTTTTTATTTTTTAAGGTTTAAAGTATGGTTTGTGTACATCCCATGGACCCCAACCAATAGTTTGCTACATATTGGTGGAATTTCTACTGATTTAGATTGGTTAATATATAAGTCATTCTCCATTACTGAAAAATACTCCTTATTTGGTTAACTGAGCTATGCATTTCAACCGGTAACAGCGTGTATCATTATTGCTAAGTAGATCAATTATTTGACAAATTTTCTAACATAACATCACAACTAGAACTAATATGTCGAATAAATAAGTTGATACATTGGTGTGATTTACACATCGTCTTGATGCATTTTTAACTTCGGATTTTTCTTACTTTTAAAACTCTTAACTGAAATAAGGTGTTATTTCGTAGCACGTGCATAACTTCATCAATCTTTTTTGGTTTCCGCGCATCTGGGAGAGTCAAGGGGCTGGCGGCGGTCGAGTAGTCGACCTTGGCCACAGCTTCCGATGTCACGATAGTTGGCACGTCGTTCTTTGCCGTTCAAAAAAAAAAACTCTACAACAAATATGTTAGTTTCTACACATTTTTAGTGTTTTCTAAAATGTTTATAAAATTTTGATAATTAGTTCAAATTTAGAAATGTGTTTGAATGAATACATTTATATATAGTTTTATTTATAATTTTGAGAAAAGCAAAAAGATTGAATTTTTTTTGCGCTAGAAATTGCATAAAAAGTTCTTTTTCTGTACATGTATAAAATAAACCTTGCTCACATTTCAAATTATAAAATCTACTTTATAAAATGGTTGTATGCACATACAAGCTTAACATTTTCTGTAAAAATTATCATCATTTCATGTTACATATAAACATTTGATAAACGTTGGCTAAAGTCTATATCTAAAAAGTTAACTTCTTTGTTATTTTTAGCTAGGTTACCGCACTTTAACAATTAACATCAACCAAGCCAAAAACCATCAAGGCATGAACTACCCTTCAAATCATATAGTAAAAGCCACCTAAAATAGTTGCTAAAAGCGTTCCTATATTGACGGGCTAAAATAACTGGATACTAAACT
This sequence comes from Scalesia atractyloides, assembly GCA_947069175.1. Taxonomy (NCBI): domain Eukaryota; kingdom Viridiplantae; phylum Streptophyta; class Magnoliopsida; order Asterales; family Asteraceae; genus Scalesia; species Scalesia atractyloides. The sequence continues at coordinate 23,634,589 of CAMTDV010000014.1, read as the reverse complement.
GTCGCTAAATATGCGGTCGTAACCGATAGCCACATCTACGGTCCCAAAACAATAGCAACATACTTTTCTGGTCTCGAACCTGTAGTTACATTTCTGGTTGCATAACAATCATAGAAGGCCGTAGCAAAATAACCAATAATTCCCTCGTAGCAAAATAGTCATAAAACTTGAAACTGAAATATTGGTCGCTAAAAACGGTCACAGATTTGGTTTGAACAATACAATTTATCTCACATCTCTCCCTCATTTCCATAGATTTTGACGGGTGGATCTCTCTCTCGTTCCTTCAATCTCACATCACTAAAAAACAAAAAAAATGCGAGTTTGTGACCAAAAAGAACAGTCGCAAAGTTAGTGACAGATCGGCAACCAAAATCCAAACTGTTGTAAATCAGCGAGCGTTCTCACAACCACCTTGCTTCCGTTGCAAAGCAGTCACTACAATATTTTCGACAGCAGAAGCAATCGCTAATTTCGGTTGAAAATAACTCATGGTCGCAAAATTAGAATACCACAGAAATTTTGCCACAGAAATATCGTTAGCAAATACCCAATTTTCTGTCACTAACAACATATACATATAGGAGCAAAATAATCCTCTTCTATATTCATAACACTACCAAAATTACAATCTCCTGGATCAACCAGAGAAATTTTGAGGGGAAAAAGAAAACAAGATTTGATTCTTTATAAAACAAGAAACCTAACAATACTATATATCTCAAACTTGATCACCGGCGCCGGTGGGTGGGGCAGGTTTAGCAAGATAAGTAGGGTTGATGTCTCCGGGCATGACTATTACGATCTTCGGCTCCATTTCCGGCGATAACTCCACCCGAAACTCGGGCTCAGACGCCTTTTCTTGATCACCACCACCATTTTCCGACGAGTTTGAAGAAGAATAAGGTTTTTTGTGTGTGCATACTAAGATGATTAATGCACATGCTATTAGGGTTAGCATCAAAGCAAGACCTCCGAACAAGTAGGGTATCGGAGAGTTCCACCGGATTCCGGTGGCGGCTGCGGTGGTGGTTGTGTTGTGTGTTGATGGTGTCATATTATTTGTGTTTGTTATGTGTTTTTTGTATTGGTTTGTTTGGAGTGCAATGAAAAGGTTGAATTGTGGGTGTATTTATACCAGCTTTGCTACAGTGCATGGATTAGATCAAACTGTGAAATGACTAAATTAACCCTAGTGCTTGAAACTAGGGGTTTGTTTTTTTTTCTCCATTCTTTTCTTTTGCTTTACGGTTTCTTTACTTGCTCATACAGCACTACTTTTGGAAGCTTATTCGTTATTTGGTTAATATAATGATATAAATTTGTGTTTAAATTTAAACGTGGAATATAATCTTTATAAAAATTTAAGGATAATATATATCTAGACGTACATCTTTGTGTAATAATAGTATACAATAACTTTTTTAGGAACTTTGGTTCCTCTCACTAATCACCATGACACGCAACCTCAAAAAAGTTTATAAAAAATAGCATTAAGATTTAATATATCTGTCTTCCGTATTGATATATAAAACAAAGGGTGTACTTGTATTGTACCATGGGAAAATACGTCAAGAATGTAAAGTCTAACGTGATGTTGGATTGATGAGTGTGAGAAAAAATAAATATATCACCACTAATAGAAATTTATGTTGATAACTGAAGGTTAACAACTCAAAATTAATGCGATTAGATTTGGAACAACACATGAGGATCCAAGCAATCTGTAGGGTGAATTGGACCTAGCCGAAACTGCAGAATGCTTAACCTGTAAAGTGAAATAGGTCCGGTTAGAATGAAATGTAACCGATGCAAAACAACAATGTTCATTGGGTTAGTTATGGTCACATGTATTTCCTTTATATCTTTGGATCGGGATCTTAGAAAACATATGGACTACCCATAACTGAATAATCAACCTGACAACGACAACATAAAAATATATAATTCTGACAAGAGATGACCACTACTAGAAAATAGAGGTTTTTTTACTGCATTTCCGGTCAAAAAACGGTGACAATTTCCTTGTTGCCACCATTTTGCAACCTAAAATATGGTAGCAAAAACCCTCGTGTCAATTGCTTTATTGACACCACTTAGCGACCAATTTTATCTTTTGCTACCGATTTTTTGCCACCACAAAATTGGTCAAAAATATTTGTGAGCGCCTCTTGTTTGCTATGGAGTTGCCACCATTTTTTGCCACCGTTTTGGGGACATGCGACCATCAATATTGCCACCATTTAGTGACCTTTATTGAAATCCTGGCTACCAAAATTTGCTACCGTGGTATTAAATTTGCATTGAACATTTGCTACTAATTAGTGACCGCATCTTTTTTTTTATTTTCTATGCGCTTTTATAAGTAAAATTACATATATATTATATATATATATATATATATATATATATATATATATATAAAACGCTTCACTAAATTTACAAAATCCCAAAATTATATTAAACATCTATGTATTAGTTTTCTGTTTCAAAATCATATTACACATTCTAATAAAAATACCGACTAAACATCATATAACCAAAACTATCCTAACATAATAAACATCCAAAGATTGAAAACCAAGTGTTTATAGCCAACTTTTCAACTATAGCTGTTAAAAAGCTTCAATTTGTAACATTCTATCAAACATAGCATCTTTATCCACCTTATCCCTTTCCTTTTCAGCCACCAACCCGGCAATAATTTCATATAACCTTTATATTTCTTCATCCTTTTCCTTAACAACCAAGTTCACCTTTTCAGCCTATAAAAAAACAATGAATGGGATCATAAAGTCATAACTACAAAAAAAATGATAACGCAAGTCTGTTGGATGACCAAATAACTAATGTAATTTGATTCCAACAATAAGCTAGGAGCAATTTTGACATCCACTATAAATTACTAATACATGTGATTGCACTCATGTCAAACAATAAAGATCAAAAACTTACTAATAATATAGTTAGAAAATATTACTGAACATAACAAGAAATGATAGAAGAATCACAGAGCAGCCCAATATAGTTTGAAGAAACCTAAACAGTAATGAAATAGACTGAAAAACTATATTTTAAACACCAATTTTTAATAATTAATAATTTGTAATCTAAAAAGGATTCAACGTACCTTAGGGTCTTGTCTACCATGTCCACACGAGTCACTAACAATGCCTAACCCATACACTTCTCGTCTATTCTTGTCCCTGGCAACTTGCGATCACAAGTCTTCATCAAATTTAGGGTGATTGCTACGTTCATCCCCATACTTTTCTACAAGATATCCATTGTATTTAACCTATTAGGATAAACACGTAGTTACAATATTCAAATCTCATTGTAATGAACTTCTATTTTTTTTTCTTTTGGAATATGTTGTTTGGATTTACTAATCGGTCAACTTACCTATGTCTCCTCTGCGCTACCATCAACCCAGACCGGATTCTCTTCTTAAACGTCACCTTCCAACTCAATGTCCGAAAGTAGCTAACTGCTGCAACTAAGATCTTTATCCAACGGCATGCTTCCTTTTCTGCAGTGTGATTGCTTCCGCATCTCATGAGCTAACATTTCATGCCCAATTATCTTAAGCTTTCAAAGGTAGAATTTAAAAGTTAATAAAGATGGTAATATTGACATGGTATATATACTAAAAGACGGTGATTAACGTTTTTTACGGCTTTTCTTTATGCAACCACATAGGTTTCAGATCCAAGTGTATGGTAAGTAAAATGTACAAATAAACATCCTCTTATAATGTTGAGTAGATCTGATGTTGCTGGTTGGAGAGCATTTGTGAAGGTACCACAATTCCAACAGTCGCTTGCAAGTCCAGTTTATAATTATTTATGAATTGAACTTTATGTTTTTTATATTTTTACTTCATCAAGAAGAAAATAAAGAAAAACCTTTTTTTGTTTGAGTTATAGCATCATCTAGGTGCATAGATGCACCATAATGAACAAACTAAGCCATTGATGCATACTCGTGATTAGGATACATCAAAGTGTCCTTTTAGACAACCATTGAAAAACATTTAGATAATAAAACATGTTCGTCATGGTCTTGTTACTATGATAAATATGTTGGTTTAGGCCTTGGTTACAACACAAACACACACGAATTCTCCAATTACTAGGTCCACATATTGACCAATTCACACATTAATTTAGCTCTAGTTAAACTCTAACAAAACAACTAAATAAAAGTAATAATATGAAATTATAGCTGCAAGTTTGGAACCAAATACGTCTTGTATCCAAAACGCACAGCCCTTGAACCCATGACCCATCTAAGTCGTTGACTCGTAACCGGTGAACAACTCGATTAACCCAACAAAATAAAGTATTTAGTTAGATATGATATATGTTGGACAAAAAAATTCAGTATTATCATGTTCGATACTTAATCATGGCATTAAAATATTTGAGCAATACAATTACCATGAATACCTAAGGCTAAAGGCAAGAGTTGAGTTTTGTAAGAGTCTTGAAGTACAACACTGATCCTTTAATAGATGTAGAGTTCTTCGGTGTTCAAGAATCCAAAATTTATTTTTTGTTTCTTTAACTTAAAAAAAATACACTTGTTCTAACATGCTTAGTACCCTATTTGTCTATTTTACAGAAGTAGAGTTATTTACTGTTTAACAAGTGCTAATCAACAAGTGCTAATCCTGATTATTACAGGTTCAATCTCATTTGATTACAGATGTAGAGTTGTTTAGTGTTTAAAAAGTGCTAATCTTTATTACTGCAGGTTCAATCTCCTTTGAAGAACATACTCACCGAATCTATTTCACATCAAATGTAACAACTCGAAAATTCGATTGTTATCTTTTCTTTTGTTCTCTGTTTATCTATCCTTTTGTAAATCCGAGATTCGGTTGATAATAAAGTTTATGTTAATTAATTATGGTATTGTATGTTATGTCGCATCTAATCGCTTATTAAATCGCATCACATATCTCATCGCATCGCAAATCGCAGTTATTTATGTGGTTTTATGTTATTTATGTGTTATGTGTGTTTGTGGTTATGTTTACGCTCGCTATCGCATCGCTCTCGCACTCTCGAATCGCTAAATCGCACTATTATATCAACTATAACGCTTAACACTTTAATTTAACGTTTAATATAACTATCTAATGCGAACCGAATAGCCAAATGAACTCTTAACGCGAAATAAACAAGGAAACCCAACTTTTGGGTCAACGCTCGAAACTTGGTGATACCAAGTTCGGCCGAACTTGACTGGCCAAACTTGGAATCTCCTTTCATCCTCTAAGTTCACTCAAACTTGTCTGAGCCTCTAAGGATTCAGCAAGTTCGGCCGAACTTGGCTAATATCCTCTTGAAATCCCTACAAGTAAGTTCGGCCGAACTTGCCCTCACCAGCCCTCACTTTTGCCTTCTCCTATAAATACTCAGCCTTGTTCTCTCATTTGAACTTGCTGCAAGTTCGCTCAGGGCTCCCTCATTCTAAATCTCTCGTGTTCTAAGTAAGAAACGACCCGATTTCGACTACAACAATGTTTATCAACAACCAACAAAGGTTTACAACGATTTTGCACAAGGATCTACCTTCGTTTTCATCAAAAACCCATTCTTTTACGAAAATCTTCATCTTTTTCTTCAAAACTTCTGTTTTTAATTTAGATCTACACAATACGAGTTCGTTTGGTGTTACCAGAGGCTTCCCAAACACGAGATCTGCAAGATCTCGGCTTGTAAGTTCTAGATCTAGAAAACCTTTGATAAATATCGATTTTGACACAAAATACGGACTTTTGAGGATGTTTTGTTCATTTTCTGATATGAAACGAAGCATCTATCATTCAAATCCCAGATCTGGAAGCACAAGGACGTTTATGTTGGTTTACACAAGCCGGACTAACCGAACAACCCCGAGTTCGCCCGGATTAGCCCACGCTTTTGTAAAACGGCTCTAAAAGACCTCTCTGACCTGAGTTTGCTCAGTAGCACAGGGTCGGAGGGATGAACACTCGATTTACACAGCAAACGACGCGAAAACGCAAGATTTTGGACCCGAAAACATCAAGTTCGCTCAAGATTGCACTCATTTTGACAGCATGGGAAGTCAAGTTCGCTCGAACTTGCCCTCTAAGGGTCAAGTTCGGCGAACTTGAGTGGAAATGCCTAAGATTTACTTACCTCACGCTCGAACTTGCAAAGTTTCTTAGGAAGCTTCACAAGTTCGGCCGAACTTGTCTCATCTCTTATCAAACCCCACAAGTTCGACCGAACTTGTCAAGTTTCCATAAGAAACTTACAAGTTCGCCCGAACTTAACTCTAAACTCAATAAACTTCATACAAGTTCGCTCGAACTTGTGTGTTTACACACAAGTTCGCCCGAACTTGGCTACTGCCCTACCAAGACTTACCTTTCGGCTTTTCAGAGACTGATGCACTTTCGTTTGCGTATGCAGGCTGATCCGGCGCTCTTCTCAACTCTCCTCAGAATCCCTAAGCTAACTAAAACACGCACAGTGAGTATACTTGACCCATTTTCGCTTTAAACGCACTTTTGGGTGTTACATACGTTCCTATATTAAAATCAATCATAAATCAAACTGTTTATACACCGAATAATTGATTGTGTATGCTCAATACGTGATACTAGAAACATGTAACTAGGACTTGTTTTCGTTGACTTGCCTCCTTAGCTAGGGTTTTAGTGTGGCTTACACCCGACGGGGTCTAGTTAGGATGGACGCGCAAGCCTTCTCACGGTAGTTAGCATGAGAAATGAGCTATGTTATGTTAAGTGTTTTGGTGTATCATGATATGTAATTAGATTGTTTTGCAAACGCTTTCTCGACTATGCTAGTATTATTCAAACTCGTATGCTCACATTTACTTAATTGTATTGACTTGTATTTTAACGTATGTAACAGGTTGAGGATTTTAGTTATGGATGCTTGGATGTTGCATGTTTAGCGTAGTTTTGTTTTGACTTTATTTTGTTTAGTTTCCAAGTGTAATAAATCTAGGGGATATCGAACCTTGTTGTTTTTGTGGGAGAACTTAGATTCTGTAATGATTGTTTAAAATGTTATGTTAATGGTATGGGACGTTAATGTTTGAATGATATTGTTAAATGATTGTTATGGAATTCTCACGAGACAATCTGGTCGCCTAGTGCCACTACCCTGATGATTCCGCCATCCGTTGGGTGTGACAGATTGGTATCAGAGCGCTATAACTTTAGGTAATAGGTAAATTGCCATGATTCAACCTAGTAGCATGTTTAAGTGCCCAATTGACCTATCTTTGACTTAAATGTTAAACTACTTGACCATAAATGCTTAAATGTGCCTTTCCTAAGGCTAATACAATAATACAATACCATTACCTCCTACCATTTATAATACAATACCAATACCAATATTTTCACTTTATTACATGTATTTCAACACCGTTTATACCATCCAATCAACATATTACATCATAAAGTGACAACTATAATGAACCCGTCAATCACTAGATATAACTAACCAAAAAAATATATATGAGCCTACTTCATCACTCAAAATACACAAACTTTTTGTACCAAAACACAGTATATAATTGTTATACATAATGATGCACATGTGCATTTACTGTAAAATTGAGTGTATTATGGATGGTATTATAAATTAAAGTGCAATTGTCTACTAGTGATAATGTATTACTGAATTTGTCGAAGGTATGATACATATGCACATGTGCATGGATAACTGTTACTCGAAAAAAAAAAAATTTGTAACGAAATATAACGATTTTTATTAAAAAAATATTAAAAAAAATTTGAGTGTTTTTTTGATTTTTTTTTGTTTTTATTTTGCAATAAAGGTGGTTTCGCAGTTCTCACAATTAAGGTGGTTCTTGCATGAACCTTACCCCTATATATATGTCTATTTCATCTTGGACATAGTGTAAAATGTTACCTAAATAGGGGCATATGGTTTTTAGGATTTGTAATGTAACATATGGTCTTTCATACCATTAATGTCGTTTGTTTTGTGTATGAGAAGCTAAAAATTTTATTTTATTTTTCTGGGGTGAAGACTTTCCAAAAGCCACCCATCCTGATACAATTGCCAGATGAGCATACTAATAGTGGAGTTTTTCTATCATCCACAACCACTGCGACCAAAACACATTGAGATCCGCTATTTATAATAAACACAACATATCTTTTTCACAGTCATATAGATTTTCTAGGGTATTATACCTAATGTATTTATACCCCTGCCTCTTTCAAAAGCACATAAGAATATACAGGTTTTTAGATCGTCAAACAAGTTGGATCAAGCAATTTTAAATTGCGTGCAATTACGTCTCTCATGTTATCATCTAAAACCAGTTCCCTTTTTATTGTCCACAATTATAACCATTCACATTCACCTTTTTAATTGCTGGTTCATGGTGAGACCCATAACATAGCATAATATTATGATCGGAAAGAAAACCAATCACCATCTAAAACCATGTTAAGCAAAAGAGAGAACACGTGGGTTTTGGGTATTATAGTGGAAGCATTTTTCTAGAAAAAGTAAGCGAAATGGAAATAAGAATGTGACCGAGTATGAATTTGTGAGTCAAGGGGCCCACCTTAACGTATAGCTTCTTCCTTCCAAACTCAATTATAATCTATACCATAACCTTTAAAAATTATTCTGAATAAAACATTTTACTGTAAAAAACACATTTATATGTTTATATACTTGTTCTGACTAATAATTACACCTAGTGATTTACAAGGCAGTCGTCCAATATACATAAATAAGTAAATAGGAATTTACACTGTGCGTATTGTCAAATCTTAAACTTAGTTTTTGATAAAATCAAAGATAACCAGACTTAATACTTATAATTTCTTTTGAAAATTTACGATAATATTTACACTACGAAGCAAAAAAGAAAAAACAGAGGGGCCGACGACCCCTTGGCCCAAGCTAAGCTCCGCCATAGGCCGTGCAATATAACAAAAAACAAATATAAGATTTAATTACATTACTAAAGTTGTCTTGTGTAACCAAAATATAATAACATCACATTCCAAATATATATCAACATATGTTTTACATTGATAATAATAAAACTATTAAATATCGAACAATAAATTAAAAATATCAAACACAGATACTAAAGCATAGATTAAGAATTGAATTAATCATTATATATTCTATTCTATTAATTAATTATAGTAAAACTATTAAAATATAAATTATGTAATTTAAAATTTGTACACATGATTTTATAAAATTGACATCGTATTTTTTTGCTTAAAGTCAGTTTATTTTCACATTTATGTTGTTTATAATTGACATCGTATTTTTTTGCTTAAAGTCAGTTTATTTTCACATTTATGTTGTTTATAATTTACATCTACAATTTATATTTGTATACCTCTTACAGTAGTGTTATTAAAATATGACGTACATGTATAGTTGTAAATAATTAGGCATGATGACGAATAAATAATGAGGGTTTGTTTTTTATCTTTAAACTTTATTAATAGAAATCACAAATATTCTATATAAGGATCGTTGGTTAACAAAGAGTACATTTGGCCCTAAGTGATAAACAATTTTGTTATATAATGATTCTTCAATAAATATTACTGATAAAACTTCGGATGCGATTATTAAAATAATTTATGAAATACGCTCTTGTACTTCCACGTTATATATGATTCTTCAGTAAAATATTACTGATATAAAACTTCGGATGCGATTATTAAAATAACTTTATAACTCTTGTTCAGTTAAAGAAACAATGATTAACGTTTATAATTAATTGTTATTTATATATTTTGAGATATATATATATAGATGAATAACGAAACGTTTATTATGAATTGATTTTTGAGGAAACTTCTGTTTTATTTCCGTGGTTTGGCCGTTTCAACGGTTTTGCCTAATTTTTTTTAAAAATAGTCATTTTGCTCAAATAGTTTATTATGTTTTTTCCTTTTTGCTCCCCGTCTCTAACTCCATCTAAATTGTTTTTTAACTCAAAGGCATATCAGTAATTTTGTAAATGTAAGTATTAATTTATTAAAATCATTTTTGTCTTTACACACATACATAAAATAATTACTTATCTCTCTCTATTTCCTCTCTCTACCCACCTCTCTACCGGCTTCCACCACCACCCTCCACCAGCCACCACAACCTGTCGGATTTGATCCCAAAATTTGGACGATCTTCAGCATCATAACCCATAAACCCACTTCTCAAAACCCTAGCCTATATAAAGTTCCTTATCTTTTAGCCACTCATTTTTACCTTCCCTCCCACAAAGCCGCACCCAACTCTCTACTCTCCCCTCTTGACTGACTCCGGCCACCGAAGAAATTCCGGTAGGTGATGGCCATTTTTTCGGCGACCTCATCCGGCCACACCCACACCTGCAACCCTTCCTCCTTGAACTATACTCACCACACTCATCTGACCTAGAGAGAGAGGGGGAACGGCGGAAGAGAGAGAGAGTGACGAGGGAGAGAAAGAGTAGCAGGAGAGAGAGTGATTGAAGAGAGAAAAGGGGGTGGCAGCCACCACTCGTGGCGGCGGCGTCCCGCGAAGCGGCGACGGCGGACAGACGACAGCGCCGTCACACCAACGCTCAGATCGTTGTTTTGTTTCAAGGTGGTGGCTGATGGTGTTGGGCGGTCGCCGACGGTGATGATGGCTGTGGTTGTTGGTGTCTAATGATGGTGGCTGGGTAGGGTTGAGAGAGAAGAGGGATAGAAGAGAGGGTAGAGATAGAGAAGAGATGATGGTTTTATTAAATTTTATTATTATAAATAATATAATCTTTTATTTGTAGTTTTACTAAAATACCCTTAGTTTTATATTTGAAGTTACCAAAATACCCTTTCAGTTAACAAACAATTTGGATGGAGTTAGAGGCGGGGAGTGAAATCATAAAAGGACTTTATAGATCAGGGAGTAACTGGCTATTATTAAAGGATTGGAACAAAACCATTAAAGTAACCAAATCACATGGAGCAAAACAGAAGTTTACTCTTGTTTTTTTTATATATATTTTGAGATAATATAGATGAATAACGAAAATCTTGTAAAACATTGTGCATATACAATAAGAAATATTATCATGTGTGTTTGTATCTGTCTCATTAACAACCATCACCAACCTTGTCGAATTTCAAAAGTTTTAGCTAAAACGCACTAAAAATATTTTAGAAAATTTTCAAATATAATCACAAAAATTCAAAATATTTACAACACATTTTTTTAGAACCACGTACAAGAGGAATCATATCAGTATTCAGATAAGTCTAAATCACATCTTTAGTTAATTAGTTAACATTGTAGATAGCAGTCCAGATTGATCATCACTTACACAAGCATTAAATTTTATGCATTTCTTAACGTGATATCAATTAGGTAAAATTTAAAACTAACTAACTAGCGGTTCCCACTAGGGATGGCAAAAATACCTGAGCCTGAAGGGTATACCCGAAACCCGACACAAATGGGATGGGTATATCTGATACCCGACGGGTATTGGGCCGGGTATGGGATTAGTTTTAAAAAATTTCGCGGTATAGGTCGGGTATGGGATTAGGTGATACCCGACCCGATTACCCGTTTACCCGAACTATATACCCCATAATATACCCGGTTTTTTTAATTTATATTTTTAGTTTCCATTAACCCTTGTCTATTAATGATTTATTTTAGTATGTTCATAATGTGAAAAAATAAATTTTCTTTTATTATTTGCATTTGATAATAGTATTTATATTTTGTATGTTATGAAATATATACATTTAAGTGCATAAGTATTATAAAGTTATTATTAAATTATGATAAAACTTATATGTGTGTAATGTACATATTTAATTTATAATAGTTGTTGTATAAATAAAATAATATAATAATTACATAGTAAAAAATGTATTTACAAATCCAAATGTATATCTTTAACAAACTAATGGGTATACCCGATACCCGCGGGTATATTCGATACCCAACGGGTAATTACCCGACAAATACCCTACGGGTATTGGGTCGGGTATGGGACACGATTTTATAACCGGGTATGGGTATGGGATTACCAATACCCGACCCGAACCCGATCCATTGTCATCCCTAGTTCCCACGCACACGACATACTCCCATATCATGGTATGCGCAAGAATTTCATCTTACATGTGAGTATACTACTTGCATATGTAATTGGCTATGTAGTTAATATCCTGATATATCACATACATATCAGTGATAGATCGGTTATCGGTCCCAAACCGAGATAATGGTGTAAAATATCAGTCAGAATATCGGTACCGATAATATTAGCGATATTGACCGATATTTGACCAATATCTCACCGATTTTCTTCTTATTTCAACCATTCGTCTTTCTTCTTATTGATGCTATTAGTGTTTCAAGTCTTAATTGTTAGTTGTTATTATTAAATGTTAGTGCTTTAAGTATTAGTCAGAACTTGCTACAATTGTTAGTGTTTGCAAGTTGCAAAAGTTTAATATGTTAATGGTAGGAGACTATACTGAATTGTTAGTGTTAAATTGTTGTATATATTATAGGGTGGGGTTCTAGAGGGAACACTAGCGTATTTTTGAACTGAGTGAACAAATCCTGACCATTGATTTACATCATCAAATCGTAAAATACATTAGTGTATTTTCATCATCAAATCCTGGCCATTGATTTATACTTGTGTATATACACTTGTGTATTGATAATCAAGGGCTAGGATTAGTTCATTAGTGTTCACAACAAGGGGTTATTCACTAATGAACCTAACTCTATATATATATTTAGCATGATATTAAAATTACCGATATCCAATCGCGATAACCGATATCTCAAATATCAGGACCGATATCCGATATTTTACCGCATTAACTACTTAGGTAATTGGGCTAATGCGAGACTTCAAGAGCTCAAATTAGTACTACCGTACAAACAAAGAGATTGAAGCTCGACTTTGAGGAATTGTACCTTAGCGGTATTTTTTTTCTGCGTCAATTTTATATTTGTTGATATCAAATTAACTTGATTGGAACGTATATAGCTTATGGTAATATAGATCGGCAGAAAAGAAATTTGCCTAGGGTTTACGCAATGATGTGTTTTGGTAAAGTATCTTCAAAGTTCTACGTTAGCATCACCGTGCATACAACAAAACGACTCTGATACCCCAGATGACAAACAATACAATGACCTAGTATCGCATAATGTTAGCAATCTATCAAATGAAATTACACTACCAAAAACATATGCCAATGAGATGTTCACAAACATAGTCCGTTATCTTTATATCACTTAGGTAAGCTTTTACTAATGTTGAACCTACCAACACATCATATAATGAATCTCCTAATCTAAACAGCAATTTAGTTCAAATGTGATAGGCATTTAACTGATGTACTATCATTTCATTTTTTTGCTCCATGATCTCATTTGAATTTTCTAATGACTTTTTGATTTTTCAGTAATTTTTTACTCCCCTAAACCTTGAAAAGATACAAAATCTTTTAGGTTTAATGAAATTCCCCTCAAATTTTGTTCTAAAAACTAAATCAAACAAATATAAGAAAATTACAGTTTCTCACTTGAATTGATAAAAAACTACAGTCAACAGCCTGTGATTGGAATCCAGTACATCTTGGACTTGGATTGACTGAATTCATCGATATACGTAATCATCACCCAATGACAATCTTTTCTATTCTTAAACAATGGTGAATCATTAGAAACCTTAGCTTTATAAAAAAATCCAACGGTTGCTTTTCGTTTTCTGAAAAACTCTTTTCACTTGATGATTTTGGAGAAACTGTGTCGGAAGATAAAATCTTTTCAAGATATTCTTTTGCTTTCTTCTGTTTTCTTCTCAGCTTATTCTTTTGTCGTTTGATAGTTTAACTTTTTGTTTTTTTTTTTCAAATGCAGAAAAATCTCCCTAGGTAAATCAGTAGAGATTTTTCTTTGGACTTTAGGGAGAAGTTTTCACAACATGTCCTTTCGTGCCACATCAAAACAGCCTCTCAGGTCAACAAATACTCTTTTTACTTTCTTTGGTTAGAGACGTAAGCAGCAACATGCCCATCCTTTCCACAATTAAAACATTTTCTATTGTTAAAACTCTTTCTCTCAACACTCTTTCTTGTCAGTATGTGAAGATATTTGATTTGATGCTTGTGATGATGATGATGCATTATTATTATAACCATCAATTTGTTTTTTCCAGATTTGTGAATATTTATAACCTCTTGATTTTGTTTTTCAGTAACCTTTTGTTGGAATTTTTTCTATTTAGAACATCCACCTTTAAAATATTTATTTCAAACACTTCCACTTTTGACAAAGTAATAAATGGTTGTGTTTGAATTTTCTTTTGAAAATGTGAAATTTCTTTTATTTCAAATTACCACATCATCATTTAACATCGCATCATCACAGTCCTCGATTATGACCTCATCAAAATTCTCATATTTTGTTTTAACATTGTCATTCACAGCAATCTTTTCGTCCAAAACTTTCTTAGAAACACCAACATCATCACAAATAAGGTCAACTACCAAAATTCTTGTAGGTTCAAAATTAGTAAGTTCATATTCAATAATTTTCATTCATAGGAAGGGGACATTTATAATACCTAATACCCTTTAAAGAACCCTTGGAACCCTTATGTTAATGATATGATCTAACACTAACGGGCCATTTGAGTAACTGCCAAATTTAACATTTTCATATTCCTTTTGAATTATGTCATGAAATTCAATGTAATTGTTCACAACATCTTGTTTGTTCAAACTTAACTTTTCCAATTCCCTCTTAGTGTCAAATCTTTTATATGTGTGTCTAGGTCCAAATTGTGTGAAATAAGTTTTATCAATGAAACTGATGATAGAATGTTTATGCACATGAGCTTGTGATTATCATACATATAGTTTTGGATTCCGCACAATTTGATACGTAATCTTCAAAACCATATATAAATAGTCACCAACCCATGTTGTTTGTATTGTGAACTAACAATTTTATTTGTCAAAAAATATATGCTTGAAAACTATAAAGGTATAATAATATTTGAATTACAATTAATTTCAAGTTAATTTGTTAGTTTCTCTCTAACACTAAACACCATATGTTACCCTAACACAACACATATCGCCAAACATAGTTTTAAGCAATTTTCCTAGTTTTCTTATCAGTTGAACTGTTTCACTTGACATGCATTTGAAGTTACTTTTCCAACTGTTCTTATCTATTTGAACTCCTCCTACGAACGCACCTAAAAAGACGAAAGGAAACATTTATATGGTAAATGAGCATACAAATTAAACAAAGGAAACATTTATATGGTAAAAAGACAAAGTAAAAGCATAAAAGTTGCAACCTCAAACAGATGGATTACAATTTAGCTCAGATTGGATTGTTAGACTGTTGTAGTTGCAATTCAGGTTGCAAGTGAAAAGCATCAAATTTGCCATCCTTGTTCATGCCATGCTAAGCAACGCCTATCTACTAAATCATCATTGATTTTAGAACACAAACATAAAAGCAACACCCAGCCAATACCAAACAGCCCATGAAAAATAAACCAAGGAAAATGACCAATGGAAGGAGTTTAAAAACCTAAAAATTAACAACTACTTGTGCACCACCAATTCTACCCAAGCAGCAAAAAAGTACTCAATGCATAAGCATTTGTACTGAAACTAATAACAATATGTTCATCTCGTTGCTAATTCATATAAAATTACCGAGAATGAAGCGGATTATAAACCCCAAAGCCAAAAACACCCATGCATCAATCATCACCGCTTGTACCCAAAGCAGCAACAAATATACCCCATAAAGTTCATACCATTGTTAAATCATGAACATATTATCATATTTTAAATAAAATTTGAGCTCAGATGAGTGTAGGATCATCATCATAGATATTCACCCCAACATGAAAATCTAAAAACAGTAACAACCACCAAAACTCTCAACCATGGACATACAAACAATCGATATCCACCTACGAACAACGATTTAGGATTTCAAAAGAAGTCCATGTTAAAAATAAAAGATATCAAAGATTGCGGGATCAGTCAAGCATCATCTCCCAAGATTAGCAGGGTCAAAAGACAGCTAGTAATCAGCTGTAAATCCAGCCGTAAACCAAGCTGTCTACTATATTTAGATTACGTTTTTTGTGCTATAAATTGTATACCTTTCTTTGTAATGAGATATACAAAAATATACATCAATTCAGTGTTCTATGAATCAACTTTCTAACATGGTATCAGAGCAGTGTCGTTCTTGACCTGTTCATCATTTACCTTGCTCATCACTTACCCAAACCAATCATCCTCTCAACCAAGCTGCCATAGCCGAACCCGGTAACTTGGGAGAAGATCTATCAATTCAAATCGCCAATCTGCTCAAGAATGGCCTCAACCCACAAAACCGAAACCCGAAACTGTCCGATAACCTTCAAATAAACCTCAAGCTCAACAGCCAGAATTATGCTCTATGGACCCGGATGATGAGGGTAGCCATAGGCGGTAAATCAAAAGCCTTTCTAAACCATTTATCAACCAATCCACCAAACCAAACCAGCGAAGACTATGAACAATGGGAACAAGACGACCTAGTCGTCTTCTCATGGCTCATACAAAACATCGAACCAACCCTCGCCAGCAATCTAACCGAATTTCGACAGCAAAAGCGCTGTGGGATGCCCTGGCTATAACATATAGCAGTGGGCGTGACAAGCTCCAAACCTTCAACCTACATGTCAAGGCGAATGAAATCAAACAGAACAATCTCTCCCTAGAAGAATTGTGGATTATACTCCAAGGAGTATGGGGAGAAATTGATCGGATTGACCCAAACCCTATGACCTGCCCAACCGATATCCAAGCATATCACAAAATCAGGACGGAACAGAAACTGTTTCAGTTTCTAAACGCTCTCAACCGGAAATATGACCCTATAAAGAGGGAAATACTCCGGTTAGAACCCCTTCCAACCGTAGAAACTGCATACGCCACTGTCCGCAAGGAGGCCGCTCACCAGAACATTCTGGGAACACCTCTCAAGACACACAGGGTATCACGGTGGGTCTAATGGCCTCTGAAATTGACGGATTAGGGCTTGCATCAAAGGGCTACCGACGGGTCGATGGAAAAAGAATCGGAACAAGTAACAAAGACGACAAAACTCACCTCAAGTGTGATCATTGCGGCATGACGAAACATACCCGGGAACAATGTTTCAAACTCGTTGGGTATCCCGAATGGTGGTCTGATGGTCAGAAGAGAGGCACAAAGACTACAGAAAAAGGGAAGTCATCTAGCACCGCAACCGAGATGTCACCAGAGATGAAAGCCGGAGCAGATCGGGTTTCGGCAGGAATGGCCAAAGCAGATGAAGAAGAAGATACTGCAACAGGTAAAGGGTTTGGGGCGCAATCCTCAAACCCTCGGTCATATACGAGTAATAAAGAGACAAATATTGCACATTTAGTCCCTGGAAATAAGGGAAATGTCAATATGGCCCACGAACATCACAAAAAACAAAAACTATGGATTTTTGATTGTGGCGCAACCGATCCGATGACTTATGAGCTATCGGATATTATTTCAACAACCAAACCAGAAAAAACACATATTCAAACGGCAAACGAAGGAATAATGGATGTAAAATCGGGAGGGACTATTGAGATTTCACCCACAATAAAAATCTCTAATTGTCTTTATGTTCCCTCGTTATCACATAAGCTGCTTTCCATCAGCCATGTCACAAAAGAACTCAACTGTATTGTCCTAATGTACCCTACGTTTTGTATTTTACAGGATATCAGGACGGGAGTGATCATTGGGCGTGGCACTGAAAATCAAGGGTTGTATTATGTGGATGAGGTGACTCAAAGTGGTGCTGTGATGTTGACTCATGGGACATCGGAACGAGAAGCTTGGCTATGGCACCGAAGATTAGGTCATCCTTCTACAAGTTATTTGCATATTTTATTTCCAAAACTATTTCCAGTTAATTCTATGTCACATTGTGAAACATGCGTTTTAGCAAAGAGCCACAGAAAAACTTTTAAACCCAATAATACTAAGGCTACTTTGCCATTTTCATTAATCCATTCTGAGTATGGGGTCCTGCCCCAGTTCTTGGGGGGCAAAACCTTCGTTACTTTGTGATGTTCGTTGATGATTGTACCCGAATGACCTGGGTTTATTTTTTGAAAAACAAATCCGAAGTCTTTGAAAAGTTCACTATGTTTTACGCCATGATCCAAACCCAATTTCAAACAAACATCCAAATATTCCGATCCGATAATGGCGGTGAGTTTGTTAATACCTCGTTTAAATCTTTTTTCCAAGACAAGGGAATAATCCACCAAACTACATGCCCAAACACCCCAGAACAAAACGGTGTCGCCGAAAGGAAAAATCGCATTTTGCTAGAAATGACACGAGCTCTCCTAATTGAATCCCAGGTCCCGAAATATTTTTGGCCTGAAGCCCTTGCTACTGCTACCTATCTTCTCAACCGACTCCCAACAAAAATCCTAAAACTTAACACACTCCGTTACACACCCTTTCAAAATTCTTCAAACTACCCTCAGTTCTTATTCTTCAACCACGAATCTTTGGATGTACTGCCTTTGTTCACATACCTAAATCAGATCGAACCAAACTTGACCCTTGTGCTGAAAAATGTGTCTTTGTTGGGTATGGAATGAATCAAAAAGGATACAGATGTTATAATCCAAAAACACGTCATATGTTCACCACAATAAACTGAGACTTTCTTGAAACCGAGTATTACTACAATTCCCACTCAGTGGTCAGGGGGAGAAGGAATGTTTAGACACACTAAGTTGGTTGAAATATGTTCCCTATGTACCAACTACAGAGTCACCAGAGTCCAATTTCAGTGCCACTGACGGTCCTAATGTTCCTCCTAACCTGGTGTCCGAGGTAAGTAATACTCAACCTATTCAGTCTGGTGGTATTTTTGAAGTTTCTAATGACTCCGAAGGATACCAATACTTCTAATCATGAAACTGCCACAAACAAACTGAAAATTTGCAGGCAGATGAATCCAGACAAGAAGAACCACCATCAAGATATGTGTTACCCCCTAGAACAAACAGAGGGGTTCCGCCGAAACGGTATTCTCCTGAAAAAGAACCAAGAAGATCTAGTTATCCTATAGCTAGTGTGGCTAACGGAAATTTCACTAAGGAAGCCAAAGCATTTATCTCATCCGTTTACTCCGAAGAAACTCCTACAAATGTGGATCAAGCCTTAAAATCTAAACATTGGAAGGAAGCAATGAAAACAGAAATGGAAGCCCTAACCAAGAACAATACTTGGGAAAAGTGTATTCTCCCGTTGGGAAAGAAATCCGTGGGGTGTCGTTGGGTCTATACGGTTAAGTATAAACCAAATGGTACAATTGAAAGATATAAAGCCCGACTGGTAGCAAAAGGGTATACCCAGACACATGGGATTGACTATGCTGAAACATTCTCCCCGGTTGCAAAAATGAACACAATTAGGGTTCTTTTTTCGATAGCTGCAAATGAAGGGTGGCCACTTCAACAGTTTGATGTAAAAAATGCATTTTTACACGGGGACCTAGATGAAGAGGTATTTATGGATGCTCCTCCAGGATTCACAAAAGATTTCAAAACTGGAGAAGTTTGCCGTCTGAAGAAGTCCCTTTATGGTTTGAAGCAATCTCCCCGGGCTTGGTTTGGCAGATTTACGATAGCTATGAAAAAGTTTGGATATAAACAGAGTAATGCCGATCATACTTTGTTTCTCAAAAAAAGAGGAAAATTCGTAACCTGCCTAATTATCTATGTAGATGATATGATCATTACAGGGAACGATAAAGAAGAAATGGTAAAACTAAAAGAAAACTTGTTTGCTGAGTTTGAAATGAAAGATTTGGGCAGGCTTAAGTATTTCCTCGGAATTGAAGTACTAAGGTCAAAACAAGGAATTTTCATCAGTCAGAAGAAGTATGTCTTAGACCTGTTAGCAGAAATAGGAATGATCGATTGCAAACCAGCAGATACTCCTATGAGTGTAAACCAAAAGCTTTATATGGAAGAAGGAGCAAAATTAGCAAATAAAGAAAGATACCAACGGCTGGTGGGAAAACTAATATATCTCTCACATACTCGTCCAGACATCGCCTATGCTGTAGGGGTAGTAAGTCAGTTCATGCACCAACCTCAACAGTCACATATGGAAGCAGTTTGGAGAATTATTAGATATCTCAAAGGAACAGTAGGTCACGGAGTCCTGTTTCAATCACATGGACACCTAAATGTTCAAATCTATACCGATGCAGACTGGGCAGGAGATAAGGGAAATCGGAGGTCAACAACAGGCTACTTCACTTTAGTCGGTGGGAATCTTGTTACTTGGAGAAGTAAAAAACAAAAGGTGGTTGCTCTTTCAAGTGCAGAAGCTGAATTTAGAGGTATAGCTCGAGGTTTAACAGAAGCCATGTGGATGCGAAGACTCTTAGCTGAGATTGGTTTTCCATCAAAAGAAACAAGTAAGATTATGTGTGATAATAAAGCTGCAATTCAGATTTCAGAAAACCCAGTACAACATGATCGAACTAAACACGTGGAAGTTGATAGGAACTTCATCAAAGAAAAATTGGAAGATGGTACGATTGAACTACCATTCGTTCGATCAAAGGATCAGCTTGCTGACATTCTAACAAAAGCAGTTAACGGGAAAATTTTCAGCGATTGTTTGAGCAAGTTGAATTTTGGAAATCCAACTATTCAACTTGAGGGGGAGTGTTAAAAATAAAAGATATCAAAGATTGCGGGATCAGTCAAGCATCATCTCCCAAGATTAGCAGGGTCAAAAGACAGCTAGTAATCAGCTGTAAATCCAGCCGTAAACCAAGCTGTCTACTATATTTAGATTACGTTTTTTGTGCTATAAATTGTATACCTTTCTTTGTAATGAGATATACAAAAATATACATCAATTCAGTGTTCTATGAATCAACTTTCTAACAGTCCAGGCTTAGATGAATTGGTGTTCATCATCACAACCATTAGGAACATATTTTACCAAAAGCAACAACATTACCCAAAAGCATCATCACAAACAACATTACATCGAGGCTCACATGAGTACAAACTCAACATCACAGCCCTAAACCAATTTATATATAACAACAAAAAAAGATCAAATAGATTTATCATAACTATAAACAACCTAAATCAAAAGAATAAATAAACTGGGGTTTACACCCAGCGCCGTTAAAGCCATAACCTAGACGCCTCTCGGATGCTTCTAGTGCACCATCATCGAGAGAAGAACAGAAACAAAAACCAAACCCATTTCCATTCTCATAAACCAACATCGTACCACATATCCAAACACCTCTAAGCCACCAAAACAATTAGAGTCTACATCAAACGACGGACAACAACCACTATCTCCGGCAACAAAACAAATTGCCGCAACCTAACCGCCGCCACCTAAGGTTTCCGATAGGTTGCGCAAGGGAACCCTAACGTGCATCCCAAAGCAAAAAACTGGCAACAATGCGCCATGGGAAGTAGTCGGTGTACAACCGATCTAAAAACCCTAAGGGATTCAAATAACAAAGCAATAACACCATCGCGCGGACAAACTGTTGGCAATAGGCGAGCGACCAACGGAGACAATAGAGTTATCACCGCCTTCGTCACAGGCCATAGAGATGGATATAGACGGTAATGAATTTTAAAGAGAGAAAGAAGTGGGTGTTGGGTTTTTCAAACCCAAAAGTGGATACAACCTACAAAACATTAAAGTATAGCCCCTCAGGCCCTCATGCACAAAACACCCATTAAGCATAAGTACAAAAGCAATATGCACAAACATTTGAAAATTGATACTATATAAATATTATATTAGTAAATTACTATTTGAGTTTATGGTTCGGTTATTTTATGTAACTGAGTCCATGTGTTCAGTTCTACCAATTTGAATTCAACTGACAAACTTTATTATATTTTCTCCATTAGTTTTAATTAAATGATTAAAATACCTATGTTAATAAAAATTATCATACACACACGTCAGAGGGGTGCTCATGGGATACAACGAGAAACACAGACATTGGTAATCACTTAACATGTTTTTTTTTAATTTAAAAATAAAAACTATAACAATACCATACACAAAGTAAAGAGAATAAAATATTCATTTTTATGATGTAGTTTAAAAAAAACATTAGTGTGTTAAAAAGTTATGACCGTTTAAAAAACTGTAGGAGAAAGTTACTATAAAAGTTAACAATATGTTTTAATAAGTTATACCTTATGTTTTAAAAGGTGTAATTACTTAAAGACTTAAAATTATATTAAATTACTTTTATGTCCTCTTTATATGTATTATAATATTATATTGATACACACTAGGTTAGAGTCCCGTGTATTACATGACTTGAATAATGAAAACTATTTTTATGTAGAGCACAATAAGACAAGTAAGTGTACCTTAAAATCATCCACAAGTTTGCAATCTCTTGCTCATAGTAAATGATATCTAACCCACTTCTAAAGTGTTTAACAGCTCTTGTGACAGTCATAATTCTATAGGAAACTTTGTAAGTATTTTTAAGTCATTAGCCAATGAAGAAATGAAATAAATTTCATCACATACATCCTAGATTTTGCTACATATTTGCATCAACTAATAGGTTTTAAGTATCCAAAAGCTAAACAACAAATCATATTTGGACAGATATACCCTTCTAAGTTAATTTCATTTGCAAATAAAATAAAATGATCCACGATTGTATCAACTGTTTGTTTTGCAAATAGAATCTAGAAGTGAGAATTGTGTGTGTCACCTGAATCCTATGAAAATCTTCGTTGACCTTAACCTAGGATATTGATATACACCACAAATGTTTATTATCAACTAGGTTAAAACCTGATGTGTTACACGTGTTGAATATATATTATTTTATATATTAAGTAATAAAAAGGTAATATTTTCTAAAAAAAACTCGTGTATTGCATGAGTTAAAAAAATTCCATGTATTATACGAGTTAAATAAATATAATGTAATTGGTTAACACATACAATCGCCAAAACACGTCGTTAATAAAATGATATAGTATTTACTTACTATGGCATTTTTCTTTGTTTTCGTTTTTTAATTATCGGTAGGTTATCAATATCAAGTGAACTCTAATACTTTTTCGTGTACATCTTTTACATAGTAAATTATTCTTTTTCTTACCATAATATATTAAATATATAAAATAAATTCCTTGTATTATCTATTACAATATGTTTTTAAAATTGGTATTTTATACCATAATATAAAATGCGTGTGGGCAAACGATGAAAGTGATAAGAGGCTAATAAGGTACCAGGATCAACATATGGACTTGACTTTGTTGTTTGTAGTTTTAGAGATTTTGGCTTCTACAAATTATTATCACTTTCTTCTTTTTGTAGTGTTGAAGTTTTAAATCAGATTTATGATATTTTGTTTTATTGTCTAAAATCTTATTTAGAAGATGCTATTATTTGTATTATAGCTGGAAAAAAATCATTGTTCAATAAAATATATTATGTAAAATTTCTAAAAACTACCAATGTTTTTACACGAGTTTTACATCTAGTAATATATAAATACGTAAAAAAAATTCCATATAAATATATATATATATATATATATATATATCATAATTTGCTATTATCATATATCTTTGAAATTAGTACAGAAAGATATTAGATTAAATTATATACTAATAATAATATTATTAATATTAGTAAGTTGAAGTAGAAAATGCCACATGACATTAATTGAATTCTTTTATTAATAAGTAAGATTAAATTAGATTTTTACAACATTAAACAACAAAGTAAACATGAACACTTATTTGTTAATTTAATTCAAAAATATCATCATCATTAATAGTCTAATATAAAAGAGTTTCATAAAAATCTGTTTCGGTAAGGTTTAATTTAAAAACATCATTATCATTATAAATTATAAATTAAAGATATATTTAAATTAAGTACGGCTTTTGTGGGAACGTTTAAGAGATTTAATCTAACAGAAAATATAGGTCCACTTAAAATATATTTGAAGTAAAGGCGGATATTAATTTAAAGATTTTTAAAATAAGCAATCTTGTCATTTATGTTATCAACCCGATTTAAAAATCAAGAATTAACTTTGATTATAAACCATTTTTTGAGGGATGATATGATGTTGACACCTTACATCTTTTGAAATCGTTACTAAAAGTGTGCGTATACACACGCCTTTTTTCTCGAATTTTATAAAGAAAGAACTGACGGACACCACACCCGAATCCAAGACTTGGGAGAACATTATTAATTTAGAGTGCCTCAATAGGGGGACAAAGAATGAGTCCACATTAGCAGCTACTCAAACTTTGAAGATCTCCCCTTTTGCATATCAAAGTCATCTTAAAAACAATCTCGCCTCCGTTAGGCTATGCGATGTGGACTCCTTAAGAGTGGTGTGGCTCATGGCAACGATTTACACAATGCCCCACTCATTCATGAGCGTCAAGGTCATGGCGGATTCCGAGCGAAAAAAAAGAGGCGTTGGGTTGATGTGACCATTATTGAAAGGTAAAAAAAACCTATTTAGCAAATATAACTTTAAAATCAAGTAAGCTTTTTAAAAAACACCATTTCTACACCAATATTTACCATTTAACTCAAATCTTTACCATTATACTCAAAAAAAATTTACTATGGATCCAAACTAACCACCATATACACCACCCATAGATCCGTCAATGTTTTCATGTTTTAGTCAAAATCCGAACATGTTTCAATTGCAATTGCAATAACAACAACAAAAACTGCCACGACAACAACCATCCTAAGAATTCAAGCACGATTTCATTTCTCTAAGCCAAAACGAAGAAGTGGAAGTTGTGCATGAAACACAACCACAAAAAACCAAGAAAACCAAAGGGAACACTGTCACACCCCAACTGATGGTGGAAACATTGAGGCGGGACGAAATAGATTGCTCATTGCTCACATCGCTAATGGCGACAATAATTAATTTAGTCCAAATTTCATTTGATAGATAAAATGTCATTACAATACATGGAATTTCAAATAACAACGATAATAAGACAAAATTTGATACAACATGAATAAACCTAAAACGTCTATGTGTGTATTTAGTCTCAACGCTACTTCGATTTCATAGCATCATCGTCATCAACCTGTAACATGTTTTAAAATAGAGTTCAATGTAAAAGCAAAGGCGAGTACACAAGTTTAAGCATAAGCATACGTATACGAATAAAGTTTAAAACGAATCCACATGATACTAAGTTCGTACCAGAGCATTATACATGGTGCAATATTTCTAGTCAAACCCCTTGTTAACGCAAATTACGATATTTGAACATGGCCTCTAGATTTCACGAGGGGGTGGTGCATTAATCCTATAGCGCTACACATGTCAAATGAAGGGTCAAGATAAGCTAATGACTATGGTATCAGATACGAATGGTCCAAGATATAAGCAAAGAGTAAGCGAATCAAGCATTCATGTATATTGGATTGTTTTGTGCATTTCATAAAGTTTAAGTATTGTGATTTTGCATATGGTAAACATGTTACACCCAAAAAGTGATAAACGAAAAGTGGGTCGAGTGTACTCACGGTTTTGCAAGCGTTCCGACTTGGTAATCCGTGAAGAGTTGATTAAGTCGCGGGATGAACACCGAGTTATCCTACAAGAGAAAAACGTAGGTGTGAGTGTTCGGATGATTATGGAAGATTCGGGATTTTAGAATAATGCATACAAAGTAGGGTACACGAACATACTCACTAAGGTCTAGCACTCGTTTGACACTATGGGAACCCGTTAGGGTTTATGTGATTTCAAAGGTTATACACCTATTAGAATCTAAACGGGGAACCATGCTCTTTAGTGATTAAACTTACTAACTCGACACGTGATTATGTAGTCATTATCAAGGTTTCGGTTTTTAAGTATGTATTATATAGATTAATATAGTTATATGTATAAGGCCATTCATGGATATCATATAAGTCATATAGGAGGTAGGTAGTATAACCATCCATTTAGGAACCTCTTATGAGTTCACCACTACACAGGTTGTCATAGACAACAAGGATGGTCAAGAACAAGTACAAGAATAATAAATAAATAACATACATGTTACTATATACTAAGTGGCCAAGTAATCTACAACCCGGTGAGCCGGCGTCGACGCACGTCGAAGGCTAGACAGGGTTGTGTTACTTTCAACTAGAAAGCTACTTAGGGTGAGTGAGAAAACATCAAGTGTTGTGTGCACTTAGGTTTAGGATAGCCCAAGCTAACCAAGTTAGTCACACAAGAACAAGTTCAAGACTTGCAACACTTGTGAGCTTAAAGCTCATTGAAAACAGAAAGTTTAGGGTGTTAAAACAACCCTTAGTTCATGTTAACAAGCTTGGTTAGGCTTCACTAATCATAAACTTGATTAGGAGCTCAAGAACAAGTTCAGTTGATGTATTGCATAAGTTTTAAAGAGATTTGTATAAAACAGAAAGTTTGGAGCCCTTTAGGTGAACTTCCAAGTCTGGATTCCCCAAGGAGAATCCGTGGAATTGAGCCTAAGTATTATCCAAGCAAGTAGGAAGAAGAATCAAGTGAAAATGTTAAGAAATGAGCAAGTTATGCTCACTTTTGTAAGGATGAGTGAATCTGCCCGAATTTATGTTTAGCAACTGATTTGGGAGTGATTTGAGAGAGATTAGAGAGTTGTGAAAGAGTAGAAATGCTTGGAGAAGCTTGGTATTTATAATGGATGAGTTTAGGGTTGATAGAAAGTGATTAAATGAAGGTTTAAGGTGATTGGGGAAGGTTTGGTGTCGGGATTTCGTGCAAACCCGCGGCTGGTTTGAATCTGCTGCCCGCCAGTACCCCTTGTGGACCGCAACCATATCCTCATACGGTCTACAAGGCCTGGTCAGAAAACAAAATGTTTTATTTGTTTGTTTTAAAGGTTGGGCCTTGTATTATTGTTATAAATAGTGTACTTTCACTTTTACCCCCGAGCGCCCACACATATATACATTATATGCGCATACCGCAAGCGGGACGTAAATAACACAATGTATAGAAAACCCAAATATAACACCATCTTATGTGTCATATGTTGTGCTATAGGTTTTGATAATAAATATGCAATGGACAAAACCCAAAATAATATTGTGTTATAAAGTCTATATCAAACACAATGTGTAGAAACCCTGGTAAAAAATGTAATGACTAAAACTCAATTGAAAAACACAATAATCGGAAAATTAAACACAATTTATAGAAAATGCATATTCATTGTGCCATACATTGTGTTATAGGTTCTCATATTAAAAACACAATGGCCTAAACCCAAAATGACATTGGGTTATAGCTTCTGATAATAACACGATTAATAGAAATCCTAGTAAAAACGTAATGACCAAAGTATAGTTGAAAAAAACAATGACCAGAACCTTTAACACAATTCAAAGAAAACTCATCTTCATTGTCTAATATATTGTATTATAGGTTCTGATAATAAAAATACAATGAAAAGAAACCAAATAAAATTCTGTTATAGGTTTTGACAATAACACAATGTATAGACCCTAATAAAAATAGTGACCAAAACCCAGTTGAAAAATATAATGACAAGAACTTTTAATATAATGCATTGAAACCCTGTAAAAATGTAACTTTTTTAATTTTATTTTTATATAGCAATACCATACTCATATTAAGGTCGTCTCTGAAAATTGTCAAAAAATTTTGGGTCCTGTACGAGAAAAAAACGGGACTCTATGATACAAAATCGATAACTAATTTAAAAAAAATAATATATTTGAATCAGTACATATGTATATACTAAACATAAAATATATGAAAAAATAGATGCTAAAATGTAGCTTATTTTAAAAAGTATATATACAAAAATAATTATAAATATATACAAACTAATGGGATCAAATCAGCGTGCTGCGGCTAGTGAAAACTTTGTATGTTTTGATGCACTGGTGTGGCAAATGAAATAAAAAAAATCCAAAAAAACATGTTCGCTTAATTAGTTTTTTTTAAATAAAAGGAAAAGCCATTTCAAAATTTATTTAGTTGTAGTTAAGTAACAAACAAAATAAAAAAAAGTAAATAATATAAGATTTCAGTTTTAAATTGCAAAAAGAAAAATTAGAATTGAAATAGAAAGAAGACAAAAAAAACTGAAAGAAAAACCAATAATTTAAGTAGGTGATTTTTTTATAAAAATAATATCATATGGAGAGAGAAATTCACTAAATATAGAATATTTTCCTTATGCATTTCCTCTGTTTTTTTTAAACTAATCTCAACCCATCAAATATAAGATTTATAGACTAAAATTTTCAGATATATTTTGTATTTGATCCTAATCCATATTGGACCAAATAATAAAGTCCAAGTTCCGACTCTTTTCTTTCCCCTTCTCTCTCTATAACGTTATTCTTATCTATATCTATAATCTATAAATTATAATAAATCATAATCATCTTAGGCCACATGTCTTTCTCTTAAACAAATAATTGCCACATAGCAATGTATTGTGAGACATCGACTGAGTTTGAACGATAAAAAAAACAAGGGTGTTAAAGACTTTTTTTCTCCCCTGCTGTTCAACCTCGTATCATATATTTTCTCAACCAAATTTGAGTTTCCTAAATTACTAATCTGTTTCCTTTCAATCTTTTTCCTTTTAAACCTTAAATCCAATTACATGTTTGTTAAAATTCAAATAATTGTGTTCAACGTTTGTTAACATTCAAAAAAAATTGTTAACATTCAAATTTCAAATTCCATTAATTTTGGCTACATTTATGTTTAATAAAAATTGCGAGTGATTTTGTTAACATAGTACATATATATTTTGTAGATAGTTTTGCTATTTAAGGTAAATTAAGGTTTCATTAATTGTAACTAAAAAAACTCTTGATTTAAAAGATAATAATTCAATGTGACTATATTATTTTGTTTTATGAACATGTATTATTGTTTGTTTTACTTAACAACTTAATATGTGTCATTTGTTATATATAAAAAAATAATAAAATCATAGATAAACTATTCCAAGTACTTTTTAAGGTAGGGTAGATCTTCCACAAGATCATACCGAAACCGGAAGTGTATGTCTTTATCACGTAGCTCGTAAGGACGTTTCGTCAAAAACTAACTTGAAAGACGCATCTCTTATTTGGACATGTGATATTGCATGGCCCATGCCCGTTATCTTTCAAGATCATGGACTGTAATTCCAATTATAAGAAGTATTTTCTTTATACAACTCGTGTAACACACGGGAACTTTAACTGGTGTGGTGTATAAAAAATCTTTGACGACTTGTGATTTTTTTCGTATTCATTTTTTTTGGTTCATGGTAATTTAATATTTACACAAGTAATGGAATATTTTTCTTTCATTTTAAATTATATGTCAACATTGTTAAATATTATATAATTTACTTCAAGTAACTCGTAACCCGTGTAACACACATGTATTTTAACTAGTTTTCTCTCTTATAAACATCTATATGTCTATATACATTGACGGATCGATACGCGCACTTTCACACCTTTATTTAGTTTAATAATTTAGATGTTTACTCGTTTATATTCGACGGGCGCCCACACTAAGCATTAAATCATGTGAAATTTGTTGGATTATTGATAATTTTAATAACTAAAAGTATATTATAAAGGAACTAGTGCGAAAGTACATGGAAGTGGTTTAAGGGCCCCTTTAATATTCGGAAGACGTTTTCAAAGAGATTGCTTGTTTTTTGTATATAAATTTTTGAGTTAAATGCTATTTTAGTCTCTGGAGTTTGGGTTATTTTGTCAGTTTAGTCAAAATGTTTCACTTGCCTGTGGGTCTAAAAAGGTTTCACCGTTGTCATTTTAGTCCACTGAGTTACCTTCATCTAAATCTTTTGTTAACGAGAAGGGCAATTCGGTCATTTTATATGGTTGAATTGCTCTTCTAGTTAACATAATCACATATAAAATGACTGAATTGCCATTCTCGTTAACAGAAAAAATAGATGAATTTAACCCAGTGGACTAAAGTGGCAACGGTGAAACCTTTTTTAACCCAAACTTTGAACTAAACTGACAAAATGACTCAAACCACAAGGACTAAAATGGTATTTAACTCTAAATTCTAATTGTATAAATATGATGTGTAATTGGAATATTATTTAAAGGAATAAGTAAAAAAATATATATACTGAGTTGTGAGAACTTGTCAACTCCCGTAGAAACCCTACTTCTCGTGCAAGTTTTGTAACCAAATTTTAGACAAACGTATATAGCCGAATTGCCCTATTCGTTAACAGAAAAAATGGATAAAGTTAACCCAGTGGACTAAAATGGCAACGATGTAACCTTTTTGGATCCACAGACGAAAAATGAAACCTTTGGACTAAACTGGCAAAATGACACAAACCACAGGGACTAAAATGACATTTAACTCTAAACTAGAATCAAGCTCCCCTGGGTTCCGGCGGGGGCGTAAAACTATGTCAAATAGCACTAATGTCACACCACCGTCAGTGACTACCAACACTGAGTCAATCCAGGACCCGCGCGTTGCGACAAACTTACCAAACAAAAAAAATAAACGTAAAAATATTAAACCACACACGCATATTGTGTCGTGTTAATTTGTAGAATTTTGAGCGAAACAAAAAAACGTTGAATAACTCACACACGTTGCGTCGTGTAAACTCACGAAATTTAGCACGAAACGTAAAACGAAAATTTGCGAAAGATGAAAAGTAAAAAAAAGGGTAAATGCACGATACCCTTGACCGGGGAGAGTTCTCCTCCCCAAGCTAGCTTAGCCCCATAGCTGCCTGGCGTTTACTACTCAGCAGGATTATTCGGGCCGAGCTGGACTCGAACCCGTGTCCTCCCGTTTGGAATGGGTGAGGCTGGCCACTTGGCTGACACCCCGTGGTTAAAAGATGAAAAGTATAGGGGACCAAAGTTGAAGGTAAAGATGTTGTGATGTTAAATTGAAAATAATGAAAAGTTTTGAGTTAGAAATGAAAAAAAAATTATATTGGTTAAAATTACAAAACATAAAAGACTTTTGGGTCAAAGTTATAAAATCAGTTTTTTTTAAAACACCCCCAAAGATAAGGTATTATACCTTATGCACGAAAATGTTGCTTATTTATGGTTTTATAATTCTTATAGTATAAAAACGATATGTAATTAGAATATTATTTTTCAAGAACAAGTAAAAGATTATATTAATGAGTTGTGAGAACTTGTCAACTCCCGTATAAATCCTACTTCTCATGTAAGTTTTGTAACCAAATTTTAGACGAACATAAATGAATATATGCCAAAAAAAAACGTCGAACCTGCATTCATTCCTCATTTGGACTACTGTAAATAATTTTTACAAAAATAAAAATCAAATTTTACACGATTTACCCCTATTGTGATTTTGTTTAACACTGGTTGAGATTTATGCATACAAACTTCTTTTTTAAGTTTTCATATCTTATCCATCATCTTCATCTCAATAATTAATCTAAAAATCATTATCTTTCTCTCTCCCTTTCAATTAAATAAAACTTTTTTTACCTTTATCATTATTTATTCTCTCTCCTTTAATTACAAACACTTTCTAAAAGTATTAAAAAAAATATAGGAGGTTATATATATATATATATATAATTACGATCAGAGAACCACTATTAAACAAGCAAATTTTTAAATATGTGTAGATGGATAGGCTACATACACATACATCATAATATATATATATATATATATATATATATATATATATATTTGTGAACTTAAGAGAACCACTATCAACCATGTAAATATTAATATATATATATATATATATATATATAGGGTCAAGATCAATGGAAAATCCCTCCGAGTGTGAGAACTTAGAGAACTTCGACCTTTTCGTGCGAGTTTTACCCCCATTTTTTCACACCCCTAGATTAAAATGTTAGAAAACAATGCCGTAAAAATATATAAAAAAATTCGAAGTGGTGTTTTTCGGCCCTTATAGTAGTTGTAAAATGGTGATGACATAAGCATGACATCACTTTTTACAACATTTACGACTGCCGTAAATGAAAAAAACAACTTTTTTTAAAATTTCTTTTTTACTTTTTTTGGAAAAGTTAATTTTTTTAGGATTTTTGGTAAAAAAAATTTTGAGAAAACTTTTCGCAAGGTCGAGTTCTCTAAGTTCTCACAACTCGAATAGGTTTTCATTTTACCCTAACCATATATATATATATATATATATATATATATATAGGGTAAGGTTATTGTAAAAAAGACCAAAAGTGTGAGAAAGGTAAGAAAGAATCTCAGCCATTAGATCTAAACTAATTGAAAAAGGTAATCAAATAATTTTATCATTGATTTAATTAATTCAAAACCTTCCATAAACCGCCATCCTAATTTATAGGAATACCGAATAATACTGCAAACACCATTTAGCATGTATATAATACCATTCAATAATTATATAACACCCTTCAATAAGTATATAACACAATTTTAAAGATCTCTATAAAAACACTACGAATAACACTGCAACAACCATTCAGCGCATATATAACACCATTCAATAATTATATAACACCATTCAATAAGTATATAACAATATTCAGTAATTATATAACACCATTCAACACATATGTAACACCATTCAATAAGTATATAACACCATTCAATAATTATATAACACCATGAATGTCACACCTCTAATTTCCACGTGTAACCCGGTGGGCCCGGTTGGAGAATATCGTGACGTAAGTTGATATCATCATTACCAAACAATACAATATAACACAACGGAAGTCTGGATAATTATTATTACAAACGTTCAAAGTTCAAAATAATAAATACAACGCTTGTAACTAGATCCACAGGCGGATCGAAATGTGAATACAAAAGGAAACTTGACAGACTAAGGCCTTCTAAGCAAAGGGTTGCAATTCCTCTTAAGCTTCGCCGAGCACTTCCAGCCTAATTACGTATACTTGTCACATGCGCTTAGTATTTTGAAAATACGTCAGTTTTCACTGGTAAATACATTTAACCGACTCATTTCTAAAACATTTAGTGTATACAATGATACTTTGTTTTATAAATAACTTGGGATAAATAATTTCATGTTATCAGTTTTACATGCTAATAATGCATTTAGAGCCCGAAAACTATGCCGGGATCATGATTAATCGACACACCACTTTAACATCTTTAATAGGTGCACCCCTAATGGGTCATAATTTTAATTTAGCATATGACGGGTGTATGCCTACACCCCGTGCTTAGGTCGTGGCCATTTGCAATTAAATGAGCCGTGGATATCCAGGACACGGTCGTTTTAACCCCCAAATGTTTAATATTAAGCAATACGAATTAAAATGGATTGTTTGAATTCCCGACTCATTGGTCTTTGATCCCATATCCAACCATGCGGTATTAGCATACCGTATCCCAAGCCCGTAAAGGGAAAATAAGTTAAAGTATTTACCTGGCTTGCAAAGTCCTTAGTAATAAGAAAATAAGCAAAGCACAGCCGTAATCAAAATAAACTAGCTTGGCGACAATATACCGGAAGTCTCTAGTCTGGAATAGATGGTATTATTAACCGATTAGATAGCTAGCGGGTCTTTATTTAGTCGTTGACTTAGACCGGCTAACTTAAAATAAAGATGACGGTACAAAACGCTAGATTAAGCGGCGACCGGAAAAGAATGTATTTTGGACCCGACAAGTACTAGGACTTGTATAATATGGGTTACCTTTTTACATTTTGGAATATGAGAATATTTCGATATGGTTAAACCCGTTTCGATTAAATTACGTAAACTAGTCACGTAGGTTTAACCGTACGCATATAAGCGAAACCGAGTAACCGGTGAGTCCTATACAAGTTCCATATGCCATTATGTTTAAAATATGTTATTATAACAGTAGGTTATTGATATGATGGCCCGTTGTGGTTTTAAAAGTAAATTATGCCTTAAAAGGGCAATTTCGTCATTTAAAATATAATAAAACGAGCTTATACGTAAACTGATGTTATTAACATAAACATTCTGTAAAAATCCTTATTTTATGATGTTATATTAATAGGACATCAATTATATGCGTGGTTTATAGTTTAAGACCAAACTATGTCCCGAAAGGGTAATTTAGTCATTTCACATATAAACGATAACTTTATTTGGGAATCTGAGTTTGAGACATGTACCCACTGTTAATAGGTTGATAATATGTTTTGAAATCAGTAGGTATCAAGTCTTTATACTCTAATATGGTTTTAAACCATATTATGCGCCAAGGTGGCGATTAAGTCGCTAAATGACGATTTAAACGGTATTTTAAGTGAAACCGTTGTTGTGACCAGGTTTGAATGACCAAAATATGTTAAGATATATACTACATCAGTAGGTACAAGGTTTTGGTTTATTTGAATGTCTAAAACTTATTTTGAGTGTCGAAAGGGTAACATCGTCATTTAAGGACATAATGTGCAAACTATAGCTTAAACTTAGTTTGAAACCTGAATGAATATCCCAAATAGTCCTAATAATGATATTACATCAGTAGGTATTGAGTTTTGATGTCAAAATTATGTTTAAACCATTTTATGTGTTAAAAGGGCGTTTTAGGCATATTTAACGGATACTTGTGTAAGAACTCGGATTACTACATGGCCATGTCCTATAACTCCAGAGGGTTATAGTATACTATATCATGGTCATAATGCAACTTAGGGACAGTAGGTAATGTTGCTAAATCGGGTCAGAACTGAAAGTCAACGCAGAAGTCAAACTTTGCGACTTTCGGTTGCGAACGACCTTAGACCTGGAATTGACGAGCCGAATATGTTCCTACATGTTCTTATGATTATTACCAAGTTATTAGAGTGTCAAAACAGGTTTTATAACATCTATATTGCTAATTATGATTTTATTTCAAAACTGACCCGTTTGACTTTTTGTTAACATAACTTTGACCCGTCAATTGACCAAGCAAACGTGGTAATCAGGAGGTGCCCTCTTGAGGGATTAACACCTACCTTATTACGATCACGTAGCCATGTTCGTTACGAGCATTGGCAGGACCATAATGGTCTTAGCTCAAAGTCAAAGCGTTTTTACGTCAACGCTTTGACATTGGCTTAAAACTTAATAAAACTGAAAGGAGGAGGTTGGACACTTACTAGTGAACCAAAGATGACTAAGAGACTCAGAGGAAGTCCCCAAAGAGCTCAGGAACCTCTAAGTGAGCAATAGAGAGAAGAAGGGAAGGATGAGCAAGTTAGGAGCTCACCCAAGGTTGCTATTTATAGCAATGGGAAAGGCATGAGGCCATGACAACTGTCCAGGAGTGTTACAAGAGGTCTCCAGGTGGTTTTGGACGTGTCACATCCAGCCAAAAGAGTGGCATTCGCGAGATAGGTGGCAGGGCAGCAAGCTGCCAAGCATTGTCACTCGCGACCACTTACGGACCGTAAGGGTCATGCCTTGCGGTCCGTAAGGACCTCTGGCGCCAAGAAATTTTGAATTGTTACGGACTGTAACCATTGAGGCTTGCGGTCCGTAACCGCCTTACTAAAACCATAGCTTTAGGTTTCCTTACAGTCCGTAACCAACAATGGTTATGGTCCGTAAGGACCTCCGAAAGTAAACTTTTGGCATTTTTCACCACTTTGGTCCCCCGACTTTCCTTGATGCTCGTTCAGAGGTTATTAAAATAACATGACGGCGTCGTTGGTCCCTCTCGGCTACATGTGGCAACCAAGAATTTCCGGGACACGTGTCGGATTTTTATTGGACGAAATTTTCGAGGTGTCACAATGAACTGAAACAAAAAACCATTAACTGAAACATTCGATTGAACGTAATTTTTTTCTGTATATAAGTATAGTAATATAGTACTCATATTAAAGATTAAAAAACACTGGTTATTATGGTTTAATTTAAAAAAAAAAACGAGTTACGTGTAAAAAGTTATTGGCGTTTAAAAAATAAAAGGGGAACTTGTATGTGGATTGCATGTGACTTTCTAAAATTAAAAATGTTAATTTTTACCTCTATACCCTTAATCTAGAAAATTAATTATTTTAATTGTTATACTATTACAAGATTGCCATCAAGATCTCAACCATTAGCTTAAAGATATAATGGTTTAGATTCTTTCTTACCTTTCTCACACTTTGGGCCTTTTTTACAGGATCCTAAATATAATATATATTATATATATATTATATATATATATATATATATATATATATATATATATATAGGGGCAGGATCTCGAGAAAATGTACAAAAGTGTGAAAACGATGAGAACGTTTTTTGTGTTAACATGTGGCATTGGTGATAACTTACACTAACGGTAATATTGTCAAAAGGCCTATGCATATGCCACTCACATGCCAAAGACCATGCACATGCAAGTCACATGCATATTCTACTATCTTTTTTAAACTCTCGCAACTTTTTTATATGTTATTACATTTAAAAAAAATACACTATAAAATCGAGTGTTTGATTATCTTTCCAACTAGTATACTACAAGTATACTTTTAACATTAAAAAAAATGGCATTAACTAGGTGTCCAGATAAAAAGAATAAAACATAATTTAGAAAAACACCATGAAATGCCTAGTTGAAAACACTATAAAACATTTAGTTCAGAAAAGCACCATGAAAACCCAGTTGAAAACGCCATAAAAACACCCAACTAAGAAAAACACCATAAAAACTGTAACGCTTCGCATTTATGTACTTTCCTTATTAGGAAATTGTAATCGTATTTTTATTTTTAAAAACTTGTAATCATGTCGTAATTCGTATTTCAATTTTCCAATCTTGTAATCCTAGACTTCGACGATAATGGAGATATATTTTTCTTCACACTTGTTTATGCATAAATACACGATACTTAATCAATCTCGAATACATGCTTTATGTACGAAATCAAATTATACTTGAGGTTTAATTATATTCGGAATTATACTTATACACATTCATGTTATTCACACACTCATACATCCCTTGAATGCCCAAAAAATATTTTTAAGTCTGTAAGCCCTTCTAGGCTAGCAGAATGTTTGAAAACTCGCGGATTTAACCCCTTTTCCACCTCCAACCTTCACCAATCACCTCCTAACTTCATTTAAGACCCAACCATAATCCCCCACTATAACATATGCATCCCACACTTTCCTAACACCTTTACAACTCCACAAATCACTCTAAACATCCAAAAACCTCAAGAATTCCTGTTTTGAGCAGAAACATGTTTTAAGTGAGTTTTCATTCACTTTTCTTCGACTTTCTTCTTCAAATCTTCTTTCAGACTGCTTGGACAATCTCTAGGAATGTTTCCACAAGTTTGACATAACAAACTAAGGTGGGACCTCACCACATTTGAGGTCCAAAGTGGCAATAAAATTCTGTTTTGATTTATCTTTTTGTTTCTTGTATATAATGCTTAGAACTTGATGAAATCTTACACCCACCTTACTGCCAGCTAAACACATGGTTGTGGGTTTGTGTTGTGGTTGATTTCCAAGCTCAAAAACCTTCATAAAATTTTGCCTTAAAGGTCCCAAGTGACGTACAAAGTGTTGGAACCATCCAAACTTTCAACCTTCAATGTTTAACGACTTGTGTTTTGGTAAATGTGTGAACCATGGAAGCTTTGGCTCTCCAACCTTGTTCGACTACCTTACTTGTCCAAACTTTTAGTTAGATTCATACACAAAATCTCAACACAATTATGCTTATTACGTGATTATACATTTAATAATAAGAACTTGATTGTTTATACTTTATTACGTGATTTAATCTCTATATACGACATTATAAGGTTATTATAGGTTGATTTGGCTGATGTTTTGTACATAATTTATCCTTAATACGTGATTAGAACTGAAATATTAGGTATTCCATATGAAATATTATGTATTACATGTTTTGTTTTTACGTAATCACTCAGTGAGATTTCACATAAATACTATAAGACCATGTGTAGTGGTAGACATGAATAATGCCCCCACCCAAGGGCGTTTTGCGACACGTGTCAGTCCGGTCAGCAAAGGAGCATTATGGGGCGTTTTTCATAAATGGGTGTAATGGGATAATGCCCCATCAATGATTACCCAATTATTATCTTTAAAAAAATAAATAAATAATATTAGTTAAAATATTCTTATTGCACAAACAAAATTGAATAATGCCCCCGCCAACGTTCTTTAAAGCACGCCAAAACAAAAAAAAAATGGACCAAAAACGCCCAGAGGGTGGTTCCCCGGCGTTTTCGGGCGTGATTGGCGAAAAAAACGCCCAAAAAGTGACGACTACGGGTGATCTAATGAAATCACATAATCACAAAATAGGTGTTTAAAATCACATAGTCACGTGATAATACACAATCAACTATTGTTACGCAAACACTTAGTGGGGTTTCATATAAAATAGTATAATGAAAATCACGTAATCACGAATTGGGTATTCAAAATCATATAGTCACATATTGCGTATTCAAAATCACGTGGGAATTCAAAATTCTGTAATTTTTTTTATGAAAACTATGACAGTATGCTGCTCGAATTAAAGAGAATGAAATGCTCGTTAATACAATCTAACTTTTTTTTAAATATTACTGTACGAAAAAGTTATAGTCGTTTGAAAATCAAAAGGGGAAAGAGTTCAAGTGAGAAAAGATCA
Organism: Scalesia atractyloides; assembly: GCA_947069175.1. Taxonomy (NCBI): domain Eukaryota; kingdom Viridiplantae; phylum Streptophyta; class Magnoliopsida; order Asterales; family Asteraceae; genus Scalesia; species Scalesia atractyloides. The sequence goes on along the minus strand of CAMTDV010000014.1, from coordinate 23,595,735 downwards.
AAATACCTTTTTTCTATCTGTTTATTCAATTGTTTGAACATCATATTTACAAAAATGTCATCGTCTAATTTTAGACCAGAGTTTCTCCTCTTTACTTTACTAGTTTAAGAACCCGCAAACTTCGCGGGTGGACTAACACACAAATATATAACTTAAAATTGTTGATCCTTTGAAATAAATAAACGTTCAAGTACTAATAAAATTAGTAAATTACAATGAACTGAAAAAAGGAAGTAACTCAAAAATCACAAGTCATTAAAGACTTATGTATACACCACATTTGATGTTTGAGTTTCGGACTAAAGTGTCAAAAGTGACTAAAGAGTTTTAAATTGAAGAGTTTTTAGATTAGGGTACTAAGAGTTTAAAGAAAAAGGTAGTGGTGTAATTTCATTTTTCCAAATATGTGACATTGTGTTTCTAGTTGAGGAGTTTTTGGGTGTAATGTAATATGTTTTTCTTCTTGCTAGAAGAAGATATGTACATAATATGGTTATGAATAAAAAAAGTATAGTGCTGGTATTAAGGGTAGTTTTCCAGTAGCATTTTTTCATGGTAAACCACTCCTCCCAGCCTAATTCTTGTTGCTTAGCCCGGCCCTTGATCCACAAAAAGGCCATGGCTTGTGCAGCCCCAAATATCCGATCCGCAACCCTTGTTTTGCCTGAGAAAAGTAGGTCGTTTTGGCTTTTCCAAATGTTCCAACACACCCCAACACAATCATTTGTAAGACTTTATGTTTAAAGCCACCGATCCCAGTAGTTATGTGTGACAAAAACAGGTCTCTCATGAAAAAAGCAAAATTGGGGGTATCTTGCACCAAGTCTCTACCTTGTTCCAAACCGCAGCTGCCATGTAGCATTTTATAAATAGGTGCTTCGCTGATTCGCGGACTCGCCACATAACTTACAAATTGTTTCACCCAGAGTATATTTCGTTTCTGTAGATTTAACAAAGTAAGGAGACGATCTTGTTTGTTCGAGCCGCCAACCGAAAGAATATTACATTATTTGGGACCCACTTTATCCAATTAAACAGACAATAAGAAACTGCATACAAGCTTAAAAGATTGTGACATGAACTTACCGAGAAGATACCATTCTGATCCGACACCCACGTCTATTTGTCCCTGATGTCAGATAACACTGCATCCTCTAATATGTCCACACACCACTGTAGTTCCCATGTTTCCACCTCAAGCAACAACTCCCTTTTCCATTCCCAAAACCAAGTCAGATTTTGGCCGCTCAATGACATTCTTGAAGCCACTGTTACACATGTTTTCATGATTCCAAAGTAAATTAAGAAGGCAGTCGCTCCTTTAAAGGGGCATGATAGAAAAGAAATCGCACCAACCTGAGGCACAAGCAAAAATAATTCAGCAATTGAACAAAACAAATAAGTAAATCGAATAAAGAATAGAAAAGAAACGAACGTAATTTCAACAAAAGCTAACCGGAACATAGAAGAAGAAGAACATGCAAATGCGTTTTGAAAAAAAATGGATTTTGTATGGTGGAAGGGTACATCTCATTAGATACACTCGGAAAACTATAAAAGATACAACATCCCTAGGCTTATAAAAAAAAATAAAGCAAAAGGTACAATTTGTGATGTCGTGCATACCTTCATCTTTTCTTGCACCTTTTGGGATCAAACTGCTCTTCTTATGCATAAACATCCAAGAAAGTGTGCCATAGCAAGCTGGCAGATGTAGTCTTCAAATAGCTATTTCCAAAACAATATTGCAAAGATGGCACACGGTCAATGATTGCATCGCTTTAATATACAAAGATAAGATAAAACTTCAAAGTTTGCTATAATTAACTAAAAATATATATCAACAATATTTATACAATATAACCCATCTCTATTGTTAAAAACCACAAACCAACGTTGAGATTCTTGTTTTCAGTAAGCATCATACGCTTGTCTTTCAACTGGATTACTCAATACTTGGTAAGCTCCTACTAAAATCTGCGACAGAACATCATATCTTTAACTAAAACATCATACTAAAGATAATAGTTGTAAAAATGCAAAAAGGAAAGAGAAAAACCAAATGCACATTTTTTAGGTTTTGGATAGAAGTTATTTCTCAATCGAAGCGCAAAATGAACGCTTACTCAGATTGTGTACCTCTCTTGTGATAAGTCAACATAAGTTGGATCAGACCTCAACTCTTGTTCCGAAATGCCACCCTCAAACAACCCTGCAACCACATTTAACGATCAGAAAACATCTGCCATCGAAACCATAAAGTACCATTGTTGTTGTCCGATCAGACCACCAACGCTTGAATCAAACCACCGTCAAAACCCCAAAGCACCATTGTCGTCGGCGGATTAGACCACCATCGCTTGAATCCGACTCCATTACCTCTGATTGCTCTATAACAATTTGAATAGGAGTAGAGTAGGAGAGAGAAATGACAGTGGAAGACAGGAAAACAACCTCCATCTCTATATGGTTACCTTAAAGACAAATAATGAAACAAAAGGACAATCGGCACCTTCCACAGACATATTCATGGACAGCCACAAATACTCTTGAAAGAAAATACTATTTCAAGTTCATAGAAAACTCAATAAAACACATTAAAGCATTAACGAAAATTCACCAACAAAAACGATTTCAAAACATAATACCAAAAAAGATTAAGGAATGCTATCAAGATAAACAACTCACCTCAGTTGTTCTCTTTCCAGCTCTGAAAAGACCTAATTTTCACATAGTACGTGAATCAATAACCTGATAAAAAAACAAAAATCATAACATATAGCAAACTAAGATTGATCAATATAAACCCACACCCAGTAAGAATTAATAGTTTCATTCACCAAATAACACGACATGATAAACATATAAGAATTAAGAACATAAATCTGATGAAAGTGTTCATTTCACCACCATCAGCTATCCATTGATGTTTTTTAGTCGAACATATATATGCTGGATCAAATATGTTTTTTAAATTCTCATTTCAAACAGCCCCAAAACTACTGAAATATATTACTTGTAAATTTAACCTAAAGCCTATTTTATTTTTTTTCAAACGAATCACTGATTCTCATTAACTAAATGGAATCAAATCAAGAAAAAACGATTAGAGAAATTAAAATCGAATTAAAGGTCACCTGAACCAAAACGGCGGATCCTGATATTGTTCAATTTGGTATTTTTTAGGTTGGTTGTCTACCCAGTATGATAGCCGCTACTGATTCAGCCACCAAGGATCACCACTCGAGTCTTCAAAGAACCACCAGATGCCATCATCACCCCTTAAATTGAATCTTCTACCTGGAAGTGGGCCGACGCCCCAGATGAAAACCATAGAGATTAAGGGTTTGGAAAGTGAGTAGATGAAAGAGAATGGGTAAGAATAAGCATCAGAATAGGGATTTTCGTACAACAAATTAGATGAAATCGCAGAACTCATAAAGAAATCACAAATAAAACATACCAAAAAGATTCATTAAACAATTCCATGGATAGAAAACACAGATTACGACCAATTGATGAAATTACCTTGCATAGTGTTGATAGGAAAGATGAATCGGCAAGATATAATAGAGCATTAGATCTAGGGTTTTTTATTTGATACCTCGTAAGAAAGGAAAAAACTTTTTCATAACTGCTATGTGAGACAAGAAAATACCGAGAATTAAGAGCAAAATGTTACTGTCATAGCTAGTTTTGATGTTTGGCTAAAAGATAATAATACACATAGCCATGGTTTTTTTTTGAACGGCCAACTAAATAATCGGATAAGCATCCTGGATGCCCTCAATCGAGCAAATGCATCCCCTCCTCCATAACGGTCAGAGTTGGATGCATACCCGAGCACAAAGCCACCAGTTCCGGGGAAAACCCGCCCGCCCGAAGGCCCACAGCGGTAAAACAAACCCGTTCGGCTCGGTTTCGAACTGGCGACCTCCAGGAGGTTAGTCCTAAACTTAATAGCCACCAATGTCCTTCAAAGTGACTAACCACTACACATACCATGGTATTTGTTTGATTTTATATGTCGTTTCACGTGTGAAATTAAATTTTGGAACCAAGTCATTTATTATAACACATGAATAAATATAACAATAAATAATGTTTAGATATTACAAACTAAAAATTTTAACTTTTAAAAAAAGTTTGAGATACTTACATTATTTTTGTTACATATATTACAAATTATTCTAATTATATTACTGATTGAAATTGGAAGAAAAAAAGGAGAAAGAAATCAACCCGTTAATCCCATGGAACGTCACAAACACTCAATGACATAGTGTTCATAGGTTTGCCCATGCGTAAGAACCCCATTGCAAATGTTGTAATACGTACACTTGTTAACCAAGACATTATATCATAAGTGAATCGGATAGATTGTCTTAAATAAATCTAAACTAATATAACAAATGAATCATTATCCATCAAACAAAATTAAGAAAAACACTTTAAACTCTGTTGTGTGGTTATAACGAATCAATAGTTAAGGGTTTAACTTTATTGTAAGAAAGAAAATAACACTTTAAATTTCTTTATGTGGTTATGACCCATTAATAGTTTAGGTTTTAAGTTTGTTGTAAGAAAAATAAATAGATTAGAATTAATATCAATACTAGAAAACTAGCATCGACGCTACATTATTGACAGCTGCAGACCATCAGTATAGTATACTGATCAATCCCACAAAAGTCCAAGAAAACATAAGTAAAGAAATATAAGTTTCCATCGGTAATCTACTCGGTGACCACCAACGGTTCAACAAGGATAACCAGTAATCTGTCAATGATAACTTCGGTTGATGATCTCTTAGTAAGCTCCATGGATTAACATCGGTAAATTCATTACCCATGCCATGTTTTCTGACGGAATACCGACCGTTTCCCTTTCACCAAGTGACTTCCGACGCATACACCCGTCATTGAAACTCTAATTTATAAAATAGTTATGCAAAGAATGGAAGAAGTCGTATGATTTTTAAGAGAGAATTTATTTAAAAATATTGAACAAATGTTAAAACTGCCTTCTAATGATATGTCTTTAATCATCATGAATAATTGTGTTATGTTTTAGTTAAGTAGTATTTTATTTCATAAATTTTGAAAACGAATGTTTTTAATAATTGAAATATAATTGTAATTAATAATACACTAATACAAGAATCATGCTTCTTTGGGCTCTATCTCGGGCTTGGGTCATTCGTAATTCATGCCTTTATTATTGGGCTTTATCTACTTGCTTTATCATTGGGTTTTGAAAACGCCACAATTAAAGTTGAAAAAGGATGAATATTATAATATAGGTTAAGAATGATGCCTCTTTGGGTCCAATCTCAGGCTTGGGTCATATACAATTTATGGCTTTCTGTTATGTTTTTATAATTTTTCTAGTGAGGCCCAAATTGTCCCGGTCCTTGAAATCGAAACTTTATTTACTTGGTCTTACACACTTTATCTTCTCTTGTATTATTTCTTTTCATGTCAAATTGGCCCGGTCAAAATTAAGCCATTAAAAAAAAGAATATTAATTTTAATAATGTTAACTATTAGTCGTTAGCTATCAACAGTGCCAACTTTAAAATATCACTGGCAGTCCCAACTATTAACATATTGGCCACCAATGGACCCTGACTAACAGAACCCTAACGCCGTTAGTCTCCGGTCGTCGGATAAACTGTTTTCACAGAAAAAGGTTTCTAAAGGTCCGATCTAAGGTTAAAAAAGAGATTTGAGACGAAAATGTTGAGTTTTCCGGCCAAAAAGTTGAGTTTTCCGGCCAAACAGAAGTTTTCCAGCGACTTCAATAATTGGGACTTTTCTAGTAGAAAGGTTACTAAAGGTCTGTAATAAGGTTACCAAGAGGTCTGAGACGAAAATGTTGAGTTTTCCGGCCAAAAATGTTTTTTCCGGCGACCGGAGACTAACAGCGTTAAGGTTCTTTTAGTCAGGGTCCATTGGAGGCCAATATGTTAGTAGTTGAGACTGTCTGTGGTTATTTTTGAAGTTGAGGCTGTTGGCTGCCAACGACGAATAGTTTGAATTATTAAAATCCAATATTAAAAAAAAGTAAAGTTTACCGCGGTTGCGGCAGTATCAATACCGATTTGTACGGCTAGAATCGCCATGGTGTTGATATTGTTAGGACGATATCAGTTTGTTTCGCCCCCTGGTACTTGCTATTGCTTGCGACACAAAAAAGATACTCTATTGCGAACCAAATTCATTTACAATGAAATTTATAGGTATATAAAAAATAAACATGTCGCAACAATATATTTAAAATTTTATTAAACATTATATATTATTATTAGAAAAACGAAAAGGGTTAACAACGTCAATTTAATAACTACACTTGTGCTATACATTTCACATAGAGGGTATATCCACCCGAGTCACCATCCTAGTGGGTCATTGGTGAAGATGTTATTGATTTTGAACGAATATTGGGTTATTTACACCGAGGTAAGAAAAAATTGAACAAAATAGAACAATTTTATAATATTTTCCTTATGTAACTCGTTGGGATTTATTAGCTGCTATGTTCACAAAAGCAATAACTGTAAATGCTGCAGAGCAATTATGCAATATTCAAGTCTCTAAAAGGGGCAGTTATATCAGAGTCATTATGTTGGAGCTAAGTCGTATAGCTTCGCATTTATTATAAGCTTGGCCCTTTTATGCAGATATTGGGGCGCAGACTCTTTCTTCAATATTTTTAAAGTAGGGATGAGCAAATGGTACCCGGTACCGGTACCAAATTTACCGAACCAGAAACATCAGGTTTGGATAATATCTGACCCAGATGATAATTCGTAAGAACAGTTATGACATGCCCTGAAAAATACCTGCGCAGTCTGCGCGAAGCGTGAACTAGTGCCAGAACAAGCTTTTCCATTATCGAGTACCGAGTCTCTGGATCAGTTAGCATCTTGCTGACATATATTAGCGTTTGGACTCCGTCTCTTTCGACTAACAATACTGCACCGACTGCGATATCAGACGCGAGGAGATATAAATTCAACGGCTTTGCCTTGCGCGGAGCCGTCACAGTCGGCAGCTGGATCAAACATTCTTTCATCTCTTTGAAAACTTTTTCTGCTTCTGGAGTCCATTGAAAGTGGCTCTTTTTAACACAACTGCGCAAGCGTGCAAATGAAAGGGAAAGATTTAGCAGCATGATTGGCCAAAAATCGATTAAGTGTAGCCAGTCGACCAACTAATCGTTGCATTTCTTGATGTTTGTTGGTGATGGCATGCGCTGTATAACTTCCACTTTTTCTGGGTTTACTTTAAAACCATCTTTGGTGACGATGAATCCCAAGAACTTCCCCTCTTTCATACCGAAAGAACATTTCCCAGGATTAAGCTTTAAATTAACCTTTCGTAAAGACGTGAAGGTGCATTGTATATTCTTTAACATTAACTCTTCATCAGGGCTCATGATGACCGGATCATCAATATACACTTTGATGTGACGCTGATATCTTCACCAAAAACTGTATCCATCAATCATTGATACGTTGCTCCCGCATTGCGGAGACCGAAAGGCATTTTCGTAGCAAAAATACCCTTCTCCGTGCGAAAAGTCGTTTTATCTTCATCATCCTTTTCATATGCACCTGATGATAACCTTTATAACAATCCAAAAAGCATTTCCAGCGGAAAGATGCCAAAGAGTCTACCTTCTTGTCAATCTCCAGAAGAGATAACAGTCCTTCGGGCAAGCTTTGTTAAGATCTTTGAAGTCGACACACATACGCCAACCACCGTTGTGCTTTTGGACCATTACTGGGTTAGCCACCCATGTTTGGTATCGAACTTCTCTTAAAACTCCAGCTTGGAGTAACTATGATACTTGTTTGTTCATTGCGCGAGTCTTTTCTTGACCTAGATTACGCTTTGCTTGCACCACTGGTTCAACTGAGGGAAAGGTGTTCAACCAATGCTCCGTCACATCTCTTGGTACTCCAGTCATATCAGCTGGAGACCATGTGAAAATATCCATTTTTTTGAACAGAAGTTGCTTAAGTTGTGCGCGGATTGCTGGAGACATGGCAGGACCTAACAAAATTGTTTGTTCCGGGGGTTTACTATTAAATACCCATTTCTCTGGTTCATTTGATGCAGAAGGATTCGCAACCTTCACTGGTGGCTCATTATCAACATACATAATATCCTTTCGGGAATAAAGTATTGCACACCGGTTTCTATAGGGAAAGCACAAGCAGCATGTGGCGTGGAAGTAATCATACTGAAATTTCTTTGCGCGCGCGGACCCAGTAATACATCATGACGAGAAGTAGCAGGCATGACCATAAAATTACTGGAACGGTGCGCGAGTTCCTCCCATCAGAGAGAGTAACCGAAAATGAGATCTGTCCCAGCGGAAAGACGACTTCATTGCAGAAACCAGTCAAAGGAAAATCAATTGGCTCTAAGCGCGCCTTATCCTCTAGGTCCAGTTGTTTGAAACACTGCTCATAAATAATGTCCATGGAACTACCTGGATCGATAAACATGTAATCAATTCGATAATGACCGAAGATGCCGGTTATCACGACTGGTCGTTCTTCTTGTGGACCTCTAGGAACGACAGGGAAAACTACTTTTTGCTCATGCCATTGTTCATCATGACCCCGTTTTTGTTGCACTTGCGCAATGGTCCACCTTGAATCATACTGACTTACTTCATTTTTTGTTACTCGGGCCTTCATCACCACGAGTAATTTGTCTGACTTCTTTGCGCATGTTTTGCAATAAGTGAGTGAGCTTCCCACTTTTTAGCTGCCTTCTCAATTTCAGTGCACAAACTTATAATGTCAGTTGTATGAGTCATATCCTTCTGATAGTCATAGTAAGATTTGGATCTTGACCTTTTTTGTTTTTCATCTGTTGAGGTTGCTTAAATTGATAATTCTCAGTGCTGAGTACCTCTGCAGGAGTTTTCGTTAGAGGCGTCCACTGCCTCTCACGATTCTCTTGTTTGATAGCTTTTTGAGAAGCGATCTTGTTGATGGTTGCGCGGGCATCTACTGGTGAAAATGCATTCGGACTTGAATCCTTCCAAGTCTTTTTGAATTTTCGGCTACCTCTACTCATATCTTGGGGACGATTCTGAGGCATGGGGGTCGATTGGAACTTAATTTGCGCTCAGTTTGAGCATCAACTTTGGCTGTGCCATAAGTTTTTCCAACTTTTTGGTAGATCTACGCTACCTAATAACACTTTTATCATTTCGTCACAACGACAACATATTTGAATTGTGCGCGAATCAAGTCTTCTTGCACGTCACCAATCTCAAGGACCTCTTTGTTATAACGAGTTATAAAATCTTCTAGGCTCTCATCATCTCTCCACAGATGTTCATCACATCTGAGGAGCCTCTGACATATCGCCTTTGCTGACTAAAATGCACTATGAACTTATCCTTGAGATCATTCCAGGAAGTTAACTTACCTGTTGGGAGATTATCAAACCATAGGCGGCGCAGCACGAGTGAGAGTTTGGACAAATAAATGACACCACATAGGTGGTGTCCATCCCCCGATAAGCCCTGCACTGGTAAACAGGCGTAGATGATCATCTGGATCAGTCATACCGTTGAATTTCCCAACATTTAATGGTAACTTTGCGCGCTCAGGCGGAGCTAACGCAATCTCTTTCACAAACTTGGACTCTTCTGCTGCTTCAGCCGGTCGATAGATCAGATTGTAATCATGCTCAGCTTCTGGATTATACACCGCGCGTACTCTAGGGTTATAATCAGCATGATCCCTTTGTAAACGATTAAACACACTTGCATTGTCGCCCTCATCATATGTTTTATCATATTCATCATACTGAGTGTCCCGCTTTTGTGATAAGCGCGGGCCCAACCTTGAATGAACAGACACACGTTTCTGAGTTTGTTCTTCCTGACGTTTACCGCCATAATGCGTAGAGTCATACCTGGTTCTGGATTGAGAATACATCTCTGTTTCTTCAACAGACACGTGCGATGGTGCACGTGTCTGTTTGGTGAATCATAACTCAATAGTCGAGGTGCAAGCGAAGCACGCACCTGAGTTGCAGGTATCTGAGCGTGCAGTGCAGGTGTACCAGTTTGTGCACAAAGCTGTGCATAAATGGCATTCAAAACACTCTGAGATTTCACATACCACAAAATCGGAGTTTTGTCGGGTGGTAGTATTGAAGCAACAGACGGAATTTCATTCTGAATTCCTAAGTTACTGGAATGTTCACACGACCATGGTCATGAGCATCAGCTTCGCTAAAGAATTTTTCTTCCACGTGTCTGTCGACCTGAGCACTATCAACAACGTTTCGGATTTCAGATCAAGGACCTGGTGGATAATACAAACCATCAGCCATGAAAACTGATGATAGAGGATAACAAACAAGAGATAAAAATGAAAGAGGAATTAATCGGTGGGATAGATCTCTGCTCTTAACCTTATGGTCTGGGTTCGAGCCCCACGGTGGGCGCCAATGAAGAAACATCAAACCGAGATAGATCGGAATCTATCTGGATCTGAGGATACAGTTTCTGCATAAAATGGTTAATCCCTTGTTTTCTCGCCGTTCGAAAATAGTTCACCGGAGATCACTACAAAACAGAGCACCGTTAGACTCGCCACGGGGAGAATGAGGGTTCTTTCGTGACACCCTCCGGCGTGAGAATAAGTACAGTGATCTGAAGAAGATAAAGTAGTAAGGTGAGTAAAAAAGTAGATGGATGGCTTGTACCTCAAGTCTCTTATTTATAGCCGGTTGTCTTGGGCGCCTAACGAGTAACTAAGAGTTAACAGAATCTTTTGCGCCGTTAGTGGTTATTTTCCCATCCATGTTTACGATCGTGAGTTGATAATGGTTGGGACGATGCCACGTGTAAAGTGGTTGTTTTTATATTTGCATGAAGGTGATGCCATCATCGTGATTTAGATGGGCGTCCAGGATGATGCCACGTCACATTCGGTTGTAACCGAAGAAGGCCTTGCACGATGAGCATTAAACGCTTCTAGAAAATTTACAGTTGTGAAGCCTTACCCACTTTGCCACGTGTCCAGTCAGTTATAACAGAAAAGATTCCTTTTGTCCAAACACCAAGTCCCCTGCGCGTGAGTTCGTTTGAGATTTGAGGACAAGTATTAATGTTCAAGCTTAACCGTACCCTTGTGTGAGTCCGCACAAGAGTGTTAAATGAATATTAATCCTCAGTGTTCCCGTGCATGGTAACCATGGATTGTCTTGTTCCAAATCTTGTTTTAAGTAGTCTGCGCGAGGCGCGCAAGACTTGTTTAAGATGCTCTTTCAGTACCCTGATGGTATGATCTCCTGCGCTTGTGCATGGTTTTTGAGACCATAACCCTTCAGGTACCGAATTTTTACCGAACCGGGTGCCTTTTCGGTACCAACTTTTGACATCTTTGGTACCGGTTTTTACCAGTTTTTACCTCAAATACCAGTACTGAACCGTACTGTACTGGGTATATTCGGTACCGGTACCCACTTTGGGGGATTTTCGGTACCGGTTCTTTCGGTACCGAGCTCATCCCTATTTTCAAGTAAGAGAATTGATATATGACCTATTCGAAGCTGCCCCGGTATGCGGATGATGCACAATTTTTTTCGCATCGATGGAGTCGCTGCTAATTTACTTCATGGCTGGATAGATTAATGTTTGGATTTTTGCGATTATTTTTTAACAAGATTCCATAGGCGTTCGTTATTACACATCTAACCCAATTAGTAGATGAGATGGAATATATTTTTTAACCGGAATTCTAAAAGATTTTTATTTATAACGGTACCCTTTATACTCTTAACAGTTTCGGCTTTGCTATAGATCCTAAGGCGAAAACCAACGAGAATCATAATAATTAAGTGTATTATATCAATCTTAAGGAACCTTTCAATCGGCTGAGCCTACTCACATATATCCTAGATTAGATTCATTTTCGACCGTTTCATTATATCATATATATATATATATATATATATATATATATATATTAAAAAACCAATTATTCGATTATACCCATCATCTTCCATTATGCTTGCAAAATCTTTAAGGGACATTTTCAAATTTTCAATTTTTTTTTCGTTAAAAAACGACTAAAACCCTAACTAAGACACAAACTAGACGCTAATTTCCATCCCCACACTTAAATTCTGCAATGCCCTCAATGGAGTGAGAAACTACCTATGACACAAACTAACGAAACCAAATATAAAAATAAAAACACAATTAAATACAACAACTACAAAATGGAACAGAAGTGACAGGAACCAATCATACACATTCTAGCAACATCATATATATATATATAGGGGATGGATCACGAGAAAACTACTTTAAATGAGAAAACCAAAAAACTAACTAAAAAAGCCAAAAAAACATATCAAACTTTTTTTTAATTTTTTTATAAAAAATCGTATATATATTATATAAAAAAACTTTTAAAAAAAATAAATAAAAAAACATATAATGCACATGTGTAGTACACATATAGTGCACATGTGCAGTACAAGTTTTTTTTTTTTGAAATTTTTTTTATAAATAAAATGCAGCGATTTTTTATAAAAAATTGTAAAAAAAATTGTTATGTTTTTTATTCTTTTTTAGTTAGTTTTCTAGTTTTCTCATTATCCTCTCCCTATATATATATATATATATATATAATATATATATATATATATAGAGAGAGAGAGAGAGAGAGAAAGTATATTGTACAAAATGGCTTAACGTACATTACGTACGACTTGTGATTTCGCACCTTTAGTGGTGAATTCGCATGGAGTAGAGTGAATGTGCCAGCTAATTTCATTTGAGACGAGACGAATTCGCATGGAATAAAGTGATTTCGCATGGGATCGGACGGCTGAGATTATTGCGTACATTTTGTAGGATAAGCCATTTTGTACAATAACCAGCCCCTAATATATATATATATATATAATATATATTTTAACTATATATATCCCTAACCGGTTACTCTTCCATTTGTCCCACAATACATCAGATTTAATTACAAATCGTCATCAGATAAAAACAAAATAAAAGGGAAAAAAAATACAAAAGAACCCAAAATTATCGACCGACTGCCAACATCCTCCATCTGCTCATCGCCCCCTGCTGGCTCAATCCTGATGTGGAGCTAGCTCTAAACCACTCAGGCACCTCGATTTGTTGCCGCTTCATCAAATACCTAATCGCATCAGCCTGCACCAACAACATGTCACAGAGCTAATTATACATGTGTAAAAACCACTCAGGCACCTCCAGATCTAATTATACATGTCATCTTCCATATTGTGTAAAAACCTTTACGGAACATCTTTAATTTTTTTCTAATTTTTATGGATTTTTTTAAATGACACGACACAAACTACGACATAACTAAACGCTAGTTTTCCCTTCCCAACACTTGAATTTGATATTGTCCTCAATGGAACAAGAAACTAGCTACGACACAACTAAAAAAAACCAAAACAGAAAATAAAATAAAACAAAAATAAAATACAGCAACAAAAAATGGAACAGACTCCCTGATTTTAAAACAATTGAATCCTCACGAGTCTCGTTCCATGCTTCCCAAATTAGTATGATCTTCCAACTGAAGTTCTGAGCAAGTGATACGAACCAATCAACAAATTCTAACAACACCATAAAACCATAATATACAGATATATAAAATTTCAACCCAGGCGGTTACCCTTACATTTTCCCCCGATATCATGTTAGATTTAGTGTAGACCATAGTTTAATGAAAACAAAATAGAAAGGGGGAAAATTACAAAAAAAAAAAAAAAAAACACCCAAAATCACTGGCTGGCTGATGCTGCTGCTGTCTAGTCCACCTCATCATCACCCATCTGCTAATCCTACTGTGGTGGCTGGAACCAATCTAGCACCGTGATATGCCACTGCTCCATCAGATTATCTGAGCACATCATCCTGCCTCCTACGCACTATCGCCTGGCTCGCAAACCCGTCCACCATGACATTATATAAAGACTCTAATGTAAGTGGATCTGGTGGTGGTGGTCGTAACGGTGCTACTCCCTAGGTCGCTCAATCCACGGCACTACCGATTGCCTAGAAGAACGAAAACCAGCCTGCATCAACTGAGTTGCAGGCATCCCACGTGGCATAATACCTGAAGTCCCACCTTCACCGGCGCCCAACGCAATGGTTCAGCCCATTCAACTACCTTGGTCTTCCTTAAATTAAACACATCAAATGGCTCAGTCGATGGTCTCGGAGTCAAATGTATTTCCAGATATTTGCCAAAAGCTTCACAAAACCATGCTATCCAAGTCACGTACATACCCAACTCCAACCTAGAATCAACACCTTCTCGATGACCCTTAGCAAATTGAGACAACAGAATAGTCGCTATATTAGCATCCTTTCCCGTCACCATACAATACAAACAAAACTGATCCATCATGTTCACCTTTTCAGTACCGCTCTTCCTTGGCAACATGCCAAAATCCTATGAACATACCTTAGAAACAGGTCCCGAATCGAAGATTCAATCGCATCCTTCGACCACACTACCTCTGCTATAATTCCCCAAAACTTCTCTAACTCACTTTCTAAAACATCATCCGATTTTTTTTCTTACACAGTCCTCTAAACGCTCTCTTAAACTCATGAGTCCTAACCTGCTCTCACATAAAACCCAGTTGCCACTGCAAACTCTTCCACACTCCAAGTATATTTTTGCCTACCCAAAGAGAACATAAGAGCATATGGCTCCAAAACCTGTCCGACTCATACTGAATAGTTTCAACTCGTAAACTCCACATACTAAGTTTCTCCATACCTCAAAACCTTAACCATCTCGGACCCAAAAAATTTCACCATCTTGTCTCTTTCTCTGATAAACCGTTCTTTATTTTCTACCCTTTTTCTCAACTCTTACTTCTACCAAACTCAAAACTATCTCTAAACGCTCGACAAACACCTCACAACCACAAAACTCACTTTAAATTATCCATTTTATACACTTACTATGACTTGCTAAGCAAACAACCTACCTCAATCAAATACCTAAATCATCTGAAACCTCAACTTAACATTAACTATCACAACCTCTATCACAATCCATCCCAAACTAACCTCAATAACCTTCCAACGGACATATTGCACGACCTATTTTTAACCAACACATCTAAACAACTTGATTTTTTTAACTTCCATCCAATTTTCGTTTACACTAACACTATCTAACAAATACCACGAATCAAAACACATTTTTTTCTTGCCCAAGTCAAAAACCTATACGAACCCTGACATGGTAACTACTCGTAGCCACTTACACATCAAAACTCCAAACGAAAGCATTAAACTTCCAAATCATATAAAGATCAAAGCTTTCACACCCACAAGATTTCTGACCGAATCACGGATGCCCAATGGTGGAGGATGGTGTGGTGATGTTAATGGAGCCTGGTGGTGTTATTAATTGTGAATTTTAGTGGTGGATTGATGAAATTTGGTGAAGAAATCACGTTTAGGGTTTATGGAACGAGGGGAGGAGTTTTGGTGTTAAACTTATGAAAAAAACGAGTCTGTTATGCTTTAATCTATTTTCAGCAATTTTAATACCTGTCGCGCGTCACGTGGGAGTTGATTTTGACTTTTGTTGACTCAATTTAGGTTGTGTGTCGCGGAGTATTAAGGGTGCTCCCGCGTGGCGCGGTGGGTGCAAAGTTGACTTTTTTGACTTGCTTCCTCCAGTGTCGTGGAGGTGTTACCGTCTCCTCTGCGTGACGCGAAGGAGACACTTTTCTCGGCCATTTTATCAGGTCAAAATTTCACAAAAAGTTTCTCTATCATATTTTACCCTTTCAAACCTCCCGAATGTGTTTTCGGGTCAAAATAACACTAAGAACGTACCTGAAACTGCATTTTTCGTGTTTTACTCACCGGCGAAACCTCTCAATTTCTTGAAAACTCACAAAACCAAGAGAACTATACAGACCTGTACAATTTACAATTTTCTGGGTTATGAAACGTTTAATCTTTTGCCCTACCCCCAACAAACTGTGCATTGCCCTCAATTGCACCAAAACTTAGCTAACTTCCCAGACTTCCTCATACTTGTTCGATTGCACGTAAGACACAAAGACTCAAAAACAAAACAAAAGAAAAAAAAACTTAGGTTGCCTCCCAAGAGCGCTAAGTTTTAGATATTCAGCCAGATCATACATATAAGCTCAAGTAGCCTCCGTGAGCGGAGTGCTCACATAAAGGACCTCCACATGCTTCCCTGGTCCATTAATCTCCCATGCATTCAAATATAGCTTCAGTTTATGGCCATTCATTTGACAAATGTGATCATCAAAGCCTTCAATCTTCACATCTCCATGGTTTCCAACTTGTCTAACACGGTAAGGTCTCGTCCATTTTCTCTTCAACTTTCCATGAAACAACTTCAACCTTGAATTGTACAACCACACCAGTTGACCTTTTTGAAACACCTTTGGCCTAAGCTTTGCATCATGCACCTTCTTCATCTTGTCTTTATAAGCTGCTGCACGGTCATATGCTTCATTCGGAATTTCTTCGAACTCTTCTAATGCCAATTGTCTCTCCTTACCTGTAGTGTCATAATCAATTTTAACCTGTTTAACAGCCGAAAGGGCACTGTGTGCAATTTCTACTGGTAAGGCTTTTTTTCTTAATCAAGATATTACAAGTTTAATCATGACCATGAAACAGGTCAAAACATAAAGACCGATAAAATTTATCATAAAACTTCAAAAGAAATCAACCGAGTTAACGACATAAAAGTTTACACCGTGTCTGTACCGACCGTCGACACTTAAAGTTAAAACATATACATAACTAACATGACATAGGAGTTTCCAACAAGTTACGGAGATTTTTTAAAATTTAACATTTACGAGACTAACATAATGAGAAAGTTTTGTGCAAAAGCTCTTGACCCGTTTAGTCGAAATCTTAGCGAAAGCAAATGAGATGGTGTATTCGTTCCAAGCCCCGCATCACTAACATGTTGATTTACCTACAAGCATATCAAAGAAGTTAGTTATTTCATATTTAACTACATAAACTTCGAACCTTCCGTCATGTATAATGTTAGTCCTTCTTTAAACATTCACTCGACCGAACCTTCTAACAGGTATAGATGCCAATTACCTTCAACTCCCTATACCCGGTTCAATACAAATCCCAAATTCAAACATACTTCCCAATTACTTGTTCGACCCGTTTACTTGAATTGAACTACTACACATTCTCATTTAGCAAGTTATCAACATATATATGTATAAACTAACAAAACTAAATAGCATGAACGTTACATATTAAAAATAGTCGTAAGCACAAGGACTTACATTTGTCGTTTTTCGCTTGCGATCCGAAATGACTTGTTTCTTCCTCTTTTACTCCTACATTCATAACCGGCATACTTTAGTTTCGTGTCTTCGTTCTCATTCCTTTCGTATCATATTCAAATTAACATTTGGCATACATCATAACATTCTCAAGAGATCATTTTTGTAATTTAAACTTCTTCATTCAAGCATTTTAACAAACACTTTGTGTGCGTACAATTAACAAGGCATGGTGTACAAGTATCCTATGCATAGCCCTTACTATTTTTTATCAAGATCATCAAACTCACTCAATTTTCATGAATTCTTTATCCTAAACCAATTCTATTCCACAATTTCTCATTATGAACATCTTCATACACAATCATTGCACAAATTTTTACATAATTCAACATTACTCCTCACTATACATCCTACTTCAAGTGGGTTTTCACTTTCCATTACTAATTCAGCCAAATTCAAGCATGAATCTTGTTCTAAGCGGTGCTCCTAACCCATAATCATACTAATTTCACAATAGTTCATGGATTTCTTGAAACCTATTTCATATAAGGCCACCAAAACATAAAATTCTACTTACCGTATGCCTTAGGATGCTTAGATGATTAAGAATCCAAGAACATGCAGGGGTTTTGATCGAGTTGAATGCTTCAATTTACTGATTTTGGTTGACAAGGGGGTTTCCCTTTCTTTATCTAACTCTTGGTCGACACACACACCACACACCTGAGATGTGTGTGTTTGTGTTTTTTGTTCCATTTTATCATTCTATTTTTCCATTTAAGTTAGTTTTAGCCCCTTTGGTTTTGTGTTTTATACTTTATGGCCAATTTCTTTCATTTTAAATAAACCTTACTTATATCAAGAAATAATTATTTTTTATGTACTTTCTTATTTTAACACGTATTTATACATAGAGATTTTTGGGGTGTTACAAGTGAGGTCAGAATACACAACAAAATTCCTAACACAAGTATATGACCGAAATTTGTCTAAAGCATAGACAACTGCAAGTAACTCTTTTTCAGTGGTGGTGTAATTCAACTAAGTATTCGAAAGAGTCTTGCTGGAATAGTAAATAGCCACCGGCTTCTTATCTACCCTATATCCCTGAACTACACCTACTGCATAATCACTAGCATCACAAATGATCTCAAACGAAAGTGAGCAATCCATTGATTGTAAAGAGGCGCTTCAACCAATTTTTGTTTTAATCTTTCAAAAGATTTTGTACATGGTATATCAAAAACGAATGAACAGCTTTCAACGAAAGGTTACACAATGGTTTAGTGATATATAAAAAACTTTTTATGAACCCTCTGTAAACCTGGCGTGTCCAAGAAAGGAACGGACGCCTTTGACATTTGTGGGTGGTGTTAAAGTGGAAATTACTTGAATTTTAGCATGGTCCACTTCAATCCCTTGTTCGAAACCACGTGACTCAACGCAATACATTTTTGAACCTTAAAATGGCTCTTTACCCAACTCAGAACCAAATTTGTTTCAACAAATCTTTTTAGCACTTTTTCTAATTCGTCTAAACAAGCCTCTAAAGATGTGCCAAAAATAAAGAAATCATCCATAGACTCCCCGACCATATTGGAAAAGATACTCATCATACACCTTTGAAAGGTGGTCTGGGCGTTACACAACCTAAATGGCATTCGCCTAAATGCGAAAGTACCGTAAGGGCAGGTAAATGTGGTCTTTTGTTGATCATAAGAATGAATAACAATTTGGTCATAACCTGAGTAACCATCTAAAAAGCAATAAAATTTCTGACCTGCAAGCTTTTTAACAATCTGATCAATAAATGGAAGTGTAAAGTGGTCTTTAGAAGTTGCAGTATTCAACTTCCTGTAATCTATGCAAATTCATCACCGGTTACCGGTCGAGTGGCTACCTGCTTACCATCTTCACATGTAACAATCTGAATGTCCACTTTCTTCGGTACCGTCTGAGTCGGACTCACCTATGTTATATCTGAGATGGGATAGATGATCCCGACATCCAACCATTTAAGCACTCCTTCTTCACAATCTCTCGCATGTTCGGGTTCAACCTTCTTTGTGCATCTCTGGCCGACTTTGCACCCTCTTCTATGATGATTTTATGAATGACAATAGATGGACTGATCCCATTGGGGTCAGCAATAGTTCATCCAATCGTGGCCCGGTTGGCTACCAAAACTTCCATGAGAGCTTTTTCTTGCTCTGCTGACAGATTTGCTTCAATGATCACTATTAGGGTATTGTTGTCCCCTACAAAAGCATACTTCAAGTGCTTGGGCAATCCTGGATTTTTCTTTCTCTACTAGAGATGTGTATCGATGTGTTCAAGCAAATTCACTATCTGATGTGCCAAAGTAGGCTCTGTAACATCCGTCAAAAACCGGGTTAACCAAACCCGCTTCGTTTATTAACCGAACAACCAGTTAAAAATTTCGTTGCATATTTAATGCTCAAATTAATTTTAAACGATACATAATTAATAAGTATATTAGAATATAAAATTTATATTTGAAAATTTATTAAAAATAGTGAGAAAAAAATTAAATGCTGAAGCCGGGTTTCGAACCCGGGTCAGCCGGATGTTCATAAAGACTTAACTCACACTCGCCCAACCACTCCGCCACTTGTGCCTTTTGATGAGATATTAAATCAATTAATTCAAATAACAAAAACTCGTTTTCAAAATCAGTCACTCAGCGCACTCAAGTCACTCTCGCCGGAAATCCCGACAAATTCGTCAAACATTGTCGTTTTCTTTTGGACATAACGGTTACATTTACAGCAACATCGGTTATAACCGAAAAACTCAATCAATTTCATTCATGGAACATAATTCTCGTTCGAAACCGAAAATATAATTTACTCCGAGTTATACCTTATTCATCAGTTGTGCTCACGAGTTATCTCACTTACACTCTCCAAATTTCGCTCAGAAAACCTCGCCGCAGTCGCCGGAATTCTCTGCAAATTAACCGGAAATTATCGCCGGAAAACCGAATTCATTCCATCCTTTCTGCTTACTCTAAAATAAGATTCTTAGAGCTCATACTGACATCCCACACTCACCTTAAACCCCTGAAGAATCTCTGTCGCAAGAAATTTCACTCGCCGGAATTCTCTGCAAGTCGCCGGAAAACCGAGACTTTCATCTACACGGTAAATACCTCGACTTTCTCTGTTTTAACCCATGGTTAGACTATTACTAACATCAATCCCTCACCCAGAATCTATTCCAGACGACGTTGCCGGATATTCCATTTTCGCCGGAAAACTTTTGGAATTTCCAGAATCACACTGTTAATCGGTATGATCATCTAAACATCCTGATAATCGTTGCTCAGTAATTCAATTTCATATCTAATCAATCAAACTGATTATTGAATCCGAACAGAAGGAGTTCACAAAACAGAGCCGACGATCTTTGCCGGATTTCTGAAGAAGATAATCTGTTCGGTACATTCTTTCCCCAAACCCTTCTGTTCAATATCTTTCAATTGCTCATAATATTCGTTAACCGAATTAATCAAGAAACAGTTGGTTTAATCATTGTCTGTGTTTTGAATGAAGAAGACGAAGTCGTGTTTGATTATAAGATTAATTAAAATCAGTATTATGAACGGGTTAGACACACAGTCCAGCGGTGGACTGTGTGCAAATAAATACGCATACGTCCCGAGTTCGATCCTTGACACACGCACCCTCGCTGTAATAAAAATGTTTTTTTTATAAAACCGAACCGGATCTACACGCAGAATCATGTTAAGTATAATAAAAACCATAATATTTACCAAGTTAGACACACAGTCCAGCGGTAGACTGTGTGCCAAACTAAACCACAGGTCCCGGGTTCGAGACCTGTGGAGATCACCGAGTCGATACCATTAAATCCTTTTTAAAATAAATGATTTTCGGATTAACTTAAATAGTGTATAAATATAATTAAAAACAGAAATATTTCGGGTTAGACACGTAGCTCAGTTGGTAGAGCTGCGTGCACGCGTACGGGAGGTCACGGGTTCGAGTCTCACCCAGCGCACACATACAAACGACCGAACCGGTCAACGGTCAACAGTAATGGTCAACGGTAACGGTCAAGTCAAAAAGTCAACATTTTTTATTATTTTATTTATTTATTTAAATTAAAAATCAATTAAAAATACTTAAAAAATAACATTTTTAAAGTTAGAAAATAGCCTTAAACTCACAAAAATATATCCAAAAATCCTATTAAAATTGTTAATAAAATCCATTTATTTACCTTACTTTTTCGTTATTAATTAGGTTAGTTTTTCCTCGTCGATCAATCCTCTAAACTCGTGCGCATTCAACATCATCAACCGAACGCACCCAATGTGAGTGAATCTCTACAAATTCCCCGTTTTAATCACGTTTTTGGGGTGTATCATGTGTCTTATTATTTATTATATTTAAACTATTGTGCATCCATCATATCCATGAACAAATGTGTATTCAACATGTATCAACTGTTTGTGTGGTTATTGTTTAGATTAAATTTATCATTTTCGTACATACATTATCATAGGCCGCCGCTCCCCATTACATTATGAGCGTTGAGCTGTTCCCCATTACATTATGAGCGTGAACCAGGCGTTGCCAACATACGATCGGCTCCGTTTGATTGAGCCTTGATCGCACATACATTATCATAGGCCGCCGCTCCCCATTACATTATGAGCGTTGAGCTGTTCCCCATTACATTATGAGCGTGAACTAGGCGTTGCCAACATACGATCGGCTCCGTTTGATTGAGCCTTGATCGCACAGACATTTATCATAGGCCGTCCGTTCCCCATTACATTATGAGCGTGAACGTGACGTTGCCAACATATACAGTTTCATTCATGTTATATATTCATGCAAGTTGGTTTGTTATTATATGTTATGGTTTGTTATTGTATGTTATTGTTCGTTGTTGTTTGTTATTGTATGATTATTTACGTTTGCTCACATATGATTATTGCACAATTTTTCCATATTAAATACAACAAGAAATAAATAATAAATGTTTTTCTAACAAGGTTCACTCGCCAACTTTTGTTGATCCAAAAACCATTTTTACACATGATACAGGTGGACAGGATGAAGCAAGGAACACATAGGAAAGTGCCTTAGAAGAAAAATAATGAAGTTTAGATAGATGTATAGAACATGTTGTATTTGAATGATTTGATTGTATGATCTCCTTTAAATTGTAATAATAAATATGAAACATTATAATAAATGTCATGAGCTTTGATGAAAACCCAATCATGCCCCAATCACCTTTTCCGCTGCGGGTCGGGGTGTGACAGGCTCTGAGTCCCGAATAACCATCACCTCCAACTTTTTTTCTACCTTCTCCAAATCTGCATCAACTCTGCAAGATCCCTATCACAAACAACACACGTCTCTATTGTGGCATCCCCACTTTCGTGAGGGTGACACCCCTCAATGATGTCCTCCATAAAGAATTCATCACCAACAAGAGAATTAAATGTAAGGGAAAAAGCAGTTAAACAAACTTTTTGATTACTAAACGTGATGTCAACCGTACCATTCCTACAGTCTATCAGAGCATTAGCAGTTGTTAAAACGTTCTACCAAGTATGACATTAGGTTGCTTTGATTTTTCAATTTTAACATAATCTAAAACCACAATTGACCGAATAATAAAACTCTTCCACTTTAACAATGACATCAAGCAAAATTCCCTGGGGTAATTTTAATGTCAAATCAGCCAACACCCCAGTGGTGTCGGCTTATTTCAATGGTTCGAAGTCGTACTGATCGTACAAACTCCACCGTAGAATACTGACACTTGCTCCCAAATCCAACAACGCTCGACTCATTTAGTGTCACCCACTTGAATGGGGATTAGAGGAGCACCTAGATCTCGGAGCTTTGGAGGGAGGACACCCGATAAAACGGCACTCATATTTTCGGTTAAAGCAATTTTTTTAGGAAATTTGTTATGTTGTTTTTGGTACAAAGGTATTTCAAATATTTTGCATAAGCCAGACAATGTTTGATAACATCAAGTAATGGGAGAATTATTTTGACTTGTTTAGAAACTTCTCACATCTCATCTTGTTGTGGTCCCCGTTTATTGACAACTTTTGTGTTCATATTTATTAAAGCTTTAGGAAACGGGACAATATTACCCTCAGTACCCTTTTTTAGCCTCATCCGGACTCCGGTTCAGTTTTTATTACCCTATTATTTGATTATTGAAAAGTCACTTTTTTTCTTTTTAGGGTTGATAGGTTTCGGTTCATCCTTTGACTCATTTTCTTCATTTATCTCCTCCACAATAGCCTCAACAAATAGTGGAGGAGAGTCGACCTTATTCTTATAGTTTTTACCAGATGAAGAATACTAACCTGTTTAACTCTGGCACTAGATGAAGAATACTAACTTGTTTAACTCTGGCACTAGATGAAGAATACTAACCTGTTTAACTCTGGCACTAGATGAACTACCCTGATGTTGTGGATTCTTTGTAGTATCACTAGGCAATTAGCCCAAATATTTTCTTCCTTGAGTCACCACGGTTTCTAACTGAGCAACTTTTTTTTCTAAGGTTTGGTGACCCTTTTACTGCAATATTTGGTTTTTTCTTATCGACTTCAGTATCTCCATCATCTCACTGTTTTATCCTTCATTCTGATTGCTCGTTTTGCCTTGATCTTGATTCTATTAGTAGCTCACCTGATTTCTGCGGTTATACTCTCCTTGGTTATAATTCTGGTTGTAGCTAGATTGTCGGTTCTGGTAATGCTGGCCTCCCTGTTTTTGTACTTGAAAATTTGGATTTAACTAATTAGTAGTATTACCGTACCTTAAATTAGGGTGATTACGCAAACCTAGGTGATATGTGTTCAGCGTACACCATTTAACATCGTCTTCAGTTGTACCAAAATGTCCCGGACAATCTTCCAAAAGGTGGCCAAAATCGTCACAAGAGTCACAAACTGGGAATGTTTAAGCCACACGTAATGCATCTCTTCTTCCATGATCTTTGAACTTTGCTAACTGGCGCTCCAACGCCTCTTTCTCTCTTTCCAACTAGGCTACTCTAGCATTAGTAGCCCCATAATTACTTGGTGGTATCACTGGATACTTCTTGTTTTTATCCAACTACGCCCGTCTCTTCGAATCTGCAGCTACAATCTCCAAATAATCCTAATCAACGTAAACATGATTTCTTTGAAAAACGCACCTCAAGTTGTAGCCTTAATATCTCTTCTATCTTCATTGGAAATCCCGTCATGGAATGCCGTGATCAATTCCCATCTTTGAATGTCATGATGGGGACAGTTCCGATTCAACTGGTTGAACCATTTCCAAGACTCATAAAGTAACTCACCTGGTAATTGCTGGAATTCTTTGATCTCTACCCTTCCTGACTTTGTTCTTTGTGGAGTATAATATTCGTCTAAAAACTGTTGTTTGCAATTCCTGCCATGTGTGAATACTTGCATAGGGCAAAGATGTGAACCGGTCACATGCAGCATCCTTCAACGAAAATTGAAATAAAACTAACTTCACTTGATCCATTGTGAACCTGTTTCCACCAATCATACTGCACACTGCTTCGAAATCCGCAATATGTGAATACGACTCCTTGATACCCTTCCCGTGAAAGGTAGGTAGCATGTTCAGAATGTGCGGTTTCGCCTCAAACGTCGATCCCCATTCAAAACTGGCATAACTATCAAAGAAGAGTGTTCTGCAAAATGTGGTTGAAAGTGGCTCTCAACCCCTCTAATATTTGGATCCGAAAATCGATGGTCTCTTTGCCTTTGAAGAGGCATCACCGGTGCGCTATTAACTTGTGGTGGAGTTTGGTATCCACCTCCCCACGCTGATTTCTCAGCTGAAATCCTAGTTGGTTCTGGTTCGTTGTAGATTTAGCTTACCACCTCATTACTCCATGTAACCATCATCAACACCCCAATCTTCTTCGTCTCCATAACCATCATCCCAAAATCATCAACTCTAGCCCGGTTATCTACTTGATCAAACATGTCACCTGCTTGGTTAGCTTTATTAACAGTCTGCAACGGATTGGGCTGTGGTGGTTGTTGGTTTTCTAACGGATAACATGGCCCTCCTATAAGGTGAAATTCACCCAATAGAAATTGTGCTTGGCAGGCATAAACGTTTTGTGGTGGGGATTAGGGTGGATTTTGTTGATTTTGGTTATGCGGCAGGTTTAGTTGATTTTGTTGAAACGAAGGAGGTGGCATGTTGGGAATCGGGTCTTGCTGTGGTGGTTATGGTGGCTACTGGTTCGGGTTTTGCTGATTCTCTGGTGGATTCATTGTTGAAGACTGTGTTTTTCCTTTAACCTCTAAACGGAGAACAACTCATGTATGTTTGACGGTTCTTTCAATTTTTGGATTGAAGAGTAGTGGTGATGACTTTCCTGAAAACCTGGTATGCATGCAACAAGAAATCACATGCACACAAGAAAAAAAGAAACTGTGTGTAATACTGAACGGAACAAAAAACTAACAAAAAGAATTATTTTGCGGTTTTTTAATGATTTTTTAGAAACAACTAGACTAAATTAACACTAAGTGCATGAATTCCCCGACAACCGAGTTCGATCTCTAGCAACGACGCCATTTTGATGTAGTTGTCGTGGGCTAACAAAAGTATTTATTTTTAACTTAAATACCAATACTAGTACGGGTAAGTAAGGTCGTATCCGCAGGGAATTTGTGGTCAGTGTAGAAGAATTTAACTAAGAACTACTATTCTCTAATTGGGGGTTTGTTTGTTTGTTAGTTTGAGAAAAAAAACACCAAGTTATCACGAAAACTCGAAAAGTGTTATTAGAGTGAGAAGAAGTAACCTCCACCCGGAATCCCGATTACTCGTTCTAACACAAAAACCTGTTTACTGATTCAAAACACCACATGACATAGCCTGGAATTAATGACTTTTATTAATTATTAGGGACACCCATTTGATTATACCAGTTACCCACCAATTTACCAACCCACTAATGATGCAAGGAAATCACTAACCCTCGATAAACGACAAATAATTCAATTATAATAATAGTTTACCAAAATAATAACACAAGTAGTTAAAGCACCACTTATAAGAATCCGAAACAAAGCCTAATGTGTTAAACTGAGAAATCGTTCATCTAGGGGAAGTCACAAAATTTTTAGTCATGCATGGTAGTCATCACAGCTTCAGATTTTGATTCGGTATGATCGGACATAAAGAAACAGCTTGAACGGGTGAAGAAACTGAGAAAATCGTCTATCGATCACTCGGGATTCGTCTCAAACGCAGAATGTTGAATGGGGTTATAGTTTTCGTAGTTAAAGCAAAACCTTTTCTTTCCCGAAACGGCACTCTCACGCGCGTCGCGTGAGAGTCTTGATCCTTCTCCGTGTGGCGCAAAGGCTTGGAAAGCAGGCCCCACAATTAACTCCCTCCTGCGCGTCGCGGGAGGCTTAACCCCACTCCCCCGCGTGGTGCGGGGGAGGCAGAGTTACAAAACTATTGTTGTGGGTCCCATGTTGACCTGTCAATCTCGTTTTTCAACTTGGATGCTCCTTATACCTTGTTTAGCCCTTTTCAGCCTGAAAAACGCGACGCACAATAAGCACAACATATAGATTTCAAAATGACCCGTTTACTATACAAAATACAATGTGTTTTCGCACACACATCACTGAACACTAAGATGTTTGAACCATTAAGAGCCAATATAATGTCTAACCATTCATAGGCAAATATCTGACCAGATCATATAATTCAAACTCAATATAATGCTTAACTATTCTGAGG
The DNA here is from genome assembly GCA_947069175.1 of Scalesia atractyloides. NCBI lineage: Eukaryota > Viridiplantae > Streptophyta > Magnoliopsida > Asterales > Asteraceae > Scalesia > Scalesia atractyloides. The sequence continues at coordinate 23,568,542 of CAMTDV010000014.1, read as the reverse complement.
TAAATGTCTTAACCATTCAAACATCTGCCTGCGAAACAAACAATTTGAACCATTAAGTACTGAATTAGTAAGATGTTGAACCGTTAAAAGCCCATTAAAAGCTAACAAAACTCTTACAAGATACATAACATGTACGTTAAACATGTTATCCCAAATCACCAAATCCTAGTTAGCACATATATTGCATGCCACATGTGCTACCATGTAGGTAAAACTCAAGACATTCATGTACAAACGTTGACTTGGCTTTCCACGTGTACCACAAACTAGTATCCATGTGCAAGGTTCATAGGAAAGTATTGATGTTTAAATTGATTGGGGGCTAGTGGCATCAAATGCTTGAGCTCTACAACCTTAAGAGCATTGAACCCACATAAAAGTTCTGTAGCCCTTTATTCCGATGTGGGACTTCAAGGGTGAAAAGTGCATACATTCCTGCCACTTTTGGAGTTATAAAGTGCAAAAGTTCACCACCCTTTTTCCTTTTTGTGATAAAACCATGCCTGATGATGATGAGGGGGTGGAGGATTGGAGATAAAGATCAATATGAATCTTTCTTTTTCTTCTGCCGTACGCGTGTTTACGTCACCTTTTAAACATATTTGACCATATCATTACACTAATTAAGCTAGTATTTATGTAACATATAAGGTGACGGGTCTGTCCTGTCATGTCGCGGGTGCACATATAGACATATAATTATGCACAACTGAAACCTGGCCTCTTTCTAGTTTTAGATTTAACCAAGATTCCTGATGTGTGTTAATTTGTTAATATCAAAAACAGGAATATGAAACTAAGTAAGATCAGATGATGATTGCAAGTTGGCTTGGCTTGTTGTTGCCAGAAGGCGAGGAGCGAATATATTATGTGAGTGGTGGAATACTTAAACCACATCAAAGATTACGACCCACGAATTTTGATCTGGGTGCATATCTAGTGGAATTCAGGCTCTTTTTATCTCTCACAAATGACAGTGTAGAAATAGATCCTTTAAATATCTCAAAGGACATTAAAGTAAAAAGGTCAAGCAATCCTTTGGTACTGCAGGCGCCATGTATCAAGTCAATATCCACAAGTTAGTGCCTCCAGAAGAATGATTCAAATGGTATATTCTTGCTTTTTTACCTTTTTGCTTTCCAAAAGTGAAAAAGTTTCTACATGCTTATCTTACATTACATGACTACCATCTGGCATCCATCTGATGTTTGTAAGTGCATTAAGATTATGATTCACTTCATGGGAATTTAATCGTTTGTCATCCTTAAACGCGCTATCTAACGTTACAAAAATCATATTTTTCGAGCCGTTTTTGACTATTTGATCTTGTAGGATGTGAATATGGCACATGATTTAACATATTTAGCTCAAAATTTGTTGCATAGTAGTGAAACTGAATTTCTTGATCATACAATAATATTCATGGACAACAACCAAAACTGGAAATTTGCATGCTTATAAACAAGCAGTCTTGAACACACAGTTCACAAGATTTACTACAATACATTATTAACCTCATGAGTCATGACATGAATTGAAAAAAACAGTCACAATAAGGAAATTGTGCATCTTCAAGTTATTGGGTAGGCGGCTTTTGATCCGGACCATTGTTTAAAATGAAGGGACGGTGCAGTATCCATCTTGTGTGATTAGTGATGTTGAAAACATTTGGTCCACTTCAATATCTATATCAAGGTTGGTTCGTTTAGCAAAACGGCCTTGGATCCTAGGTCGTGTTTCTGCATATGCTTTCCTAGACGCGTACCTAATGGTTTTCTCAAATTTTCTTGTTTTCTTCTTCTCTCTGTACCTTAGGACCCGCGCTTCTCGGTCTATTGGTGTAAGTTGTGTTGGCATTTGCATTGAGGGATTGGAAAATAGGTCGATGATACCTCGGTTATTGTCGAGTCCGCTGCAATTCCAACCTCCATTGATGACATGGAAACCTGAATTAAAGAAAATTAAACGCGTCACCCGTTTGTTTGGGATAGAGTCCATAATGTGAAAGACTAGAGGTGGCAATTTCGACATGGTTTATCATAAACGGGCCAAATAAAAGTTTTCGCTAAATAAAAATTGGGCAAAATACATCTAAGACATCCTAAATCATTTTATTCACATATTTGAATTGTTACTATAATAGTGGTTAACTATATATTTATAATAAAATTCCCAAAAAAAATATATAAAACGACCTGTTACTCAACCCGTTCACGACTAACTTTGCCACCCAAAAACATACCTTATGAAATTTAGTCGGGTCGGGACGGGGCTAGCAGAAGCAGTACTCCCCCACAAATTTTGACCCATAATTTTCTGGCTCCCTTATTGCAATTATTAGAGCAATTTGTTACCTCTTTGTTACTTTTTCAAACGATATTTTTAACACAATATGAAAGTAAATAAAGCCCAATAAATAATGGAAATTTGAAAGAAAACATACACTATCTCCAAGTGATGCAGAGTAGCCATAGCCTCCATTGGAGGTCTCATAATCCATCCCCAACTGAAACTTCTGATTTTGGAAGTTATGATGATGATGTAGTTGATGATACTTCTGAACTGGAACCAAACTGTCAGCATCACAACCTCCATACCTTTGCTGCTGCTGCTGATGTGGCTGAATATTATTGGTAATACCATCATGCATATACTTATAATCATCATCAAACTTGAAGTCATCACTGAACTGAGTATCTTGGCAAGAATTGTAGTCAACAAGTTCCAAATACTCATCTCCATTAGGGAGAAAGTCATTGGTTTGACTTTGACCATGACCATGACCATGATCATTATTCTTAGTAGGAGGAGGAGGAGAATCATGAAATATGAGCCATGATGCAGCCTCATCTTCATCCTGATGATTATGATGATCTAGTGTTGCTTGATCTGAGTCTTGAGGCTGAAAGGCGAGGCCAATAACAGACCATGGTTTGTTGTTGTTGTTGTTGTTATAGACGGAGGAGCCGAGAATAGGCATGACGGGGACGCGGTGGTGGCGTCGGGAGAGAGGGTTGGCAGAGTGGATAACGGCGTCACATGTGGTGCAAAGAGAGGCTGCATCGGCCTTACATATAAAAGCAGCTGGAGCTTGTTCACAGGCGTCACAGACCCTTACGCGTTTGTGCCTGGAGGAGAGTTTGTTGGCAGCGTGGACATGCAAGTCGCAGGCGGTGCAGAGGTAGGCCAAGTCGGCCTCGCAGAAGATGGTGCCGGGGCGCAAATGGCAGGTGTCGCAGAGTCGGGCTCTAGTGGTACTGTTTTTTAAGTATAAGGTACTAGTGAGATCTTCATTTAACATGTTGGGAAAATTGTGTTGGACTTGTATTATGTGTTTGGTTTATGAGTTACCTTGTTGTTTGTTTGTTATTATGTTGGAATAGTTGCAAGTGGGAAGTGGGGTTGAAGAATCAAGGGAGTGACACGTGGAGGGGAGTTAATGGAGGAGAAAGCTCATGTTGAGGCCCAGGAATCAATTAAAAGTTGGGGATATATAACGCTTGGCGTATATTTGATTGAAACTTCAAATGCTGACTAAAGGTGTTAGTTAACCCATCTGGAGCTCTTAATTGTGAATGAGTTTCTGGCCATGTATCCCACGTTACTTGGCCTCCTGTGCCACGTGATTTGTAGACTTTAAATGGTGCAACATACTTTCATTTTTCCCTACACTCGGTCTACTTGTACAAATATTATATATATATATATATGTGTTAGGATCAAATACACAGATAAAAATCAAGTTTAGTGTGCGAAGCGTATAAAGTAAAGGAAAAAAACCACACAGTAGCAGTTTCATAAATAGTGTAATTACGTTACAACAAATTTGAATTAGCGTATGATTCTTTAAATAATTAGTGTTAAACTCTTCTACTATAGTCAACATGTCAAAAGTACATGTGAAATAATAAAATTACAATACAACCCATATATTTTTAAAAGATCTGACTCACTTACTATACCTAAAACAACCACAAAATTCTAAAGATAAACCAACCACTCGGATATAATTCACAACTTAATCGTGAATAAACTTACCTTTAGGTAGAAGAAAGAGTAAATTGCACAAAACAATAAAATTACAATACAACCCATATATTGTTAAAGAACTGACTCACTTACTATACCTAAAACAACCACAAAATTCTAAAGATAAACCAACCACTCGGGATATAATTCACAACCTTAATCGTGAATAAAGTTACCTTTAGGTAGAAGAAAGAGTAAATTGCACAAAACGTCCTTTATGTTTCTTCAAACTTGCAAGTTTCAGCCTTAAAGTTTAAAACTTGCTGCAAACAGCCTTTATGTTTAATTTTGTTGCAGTTCAATCCTTTACCACTAACCTCGTTAGTTATCATAAATCGTCTTTTTTCGTTAGTTATCCTGCAGGTTCAACCCAGTCCACCATTCTTCACCTTCTACGTTAACCTTCGTCAAACGCCACCAATCTGCAACCGCCATTAACCACCGCTAAGCCGATCATCTTCAACCTTGAACCGCCTTGCTCACTATCTCTCTAACATGCGACATCACCTTTCACCATCTTCATTCTCCGATCACTAACCATCTCACTGGACCACCGCTAACACCTGCAAACCACACCCATCCTACTTCATCACTTACATCCTCATCTCCGAAAACAGTAGCATCGTCTCCAACCACCCTCTCCATTGCCCACCTACTATTGTTCATCGTCCGCCGATAATCAACACCTTCATCTTCTCCAGTCATCATTTCCTCCGGTCATCTTCTCCGTTCACCGATCACTGTTCTCTGATGCGAACTCCAATCATCCTCTTGAACGGACACCATAAACCTGCAACATCCACCGCTGCCATCATTGTCTTTCATCACCCTTCGGTCTTCATCTCCGTCGATAACCACCCTCCATCACCACCGTACACGCCGTCATCACATTCATCATCATCTCCGGTGACTTACCATCGTAGATCATCATCATCGTTATACCATCTTGTCATCATCTCCATCATCGGTCACCCATCTCCGGCTGTCATTACCATCACAACCTCTCCGTTCATCATCCCGTTTGCTTGATCTTGTTTGATTATGTTATGCATTTGTGCAGTGACTCTTGATGAACAGAGGGTGGGAAAACAATATGCAAGCTCAATTTAACAAATGGAACTCATCAAACTTAGGGGTCACTGAAGATGAAGAAGAATGGGGTAGGGTTTTTAATTGAAGTGATGCAGAGAATTAAATTGATCATGTAGGTTTTTTTGGGGTTTTACAAGAAGTAAAATTAAAATGACAAATATACCCTCACATGTTAGGCATGGAGGGAATTTAATTGAGATAATTAACTTGGTTAGTGGTAAAGTATTGAACCTGCAACAAATATAAACATAAAGGCTGTTTTCAGCAAGTTTTAAACATTAAGGCTGGAACATGCAAGTTTGAAGAAACGTAAAGGACGTTTTGTGCAATTTACTCTAGAAGAAATTAGGGGACATTTGGTTCACGGAATGTTTTGGAATTGGAATTGGAATTTGTATAGGAACTAGAATTTGAGGGAATTGGATTTGGAATTCAAACATTCCAATTGGAATTGAAAATTGTTGGAATTGGAATCTCAATTCCATTTTTGTTGTGTTTGGTTGTCAAATGAATTAGAATCCATCACCTCGGTACCCACAACCCCCGATTCGGGTCGAAACGGTACGGGTGGAACAAGTACAGGTCGAAACGATACGGGTCAAAATGGTTCGTGTCGAAACAGTTTGATTCGAAACGGTACGAGTCGAAATCGTTCGCGCCGAAACGGTACGAGTGGAAACGGTTCATATCGAAACGGTACGGGTCGAAACAGTTCGATTCAAAACGGTACGGGTCGAAACGGTTCACGTGGAAACGATTAGCGTCGAAACGGTACGGGTCGAAACGGTGCGCGTCGAAACGGTACAGGTTGAAACGGTTCGGATTGAAACGATACATGTTGAAACGGTGCGGGTCGAAACCGTTCGGGTCGAAACGGTCGAAGATTCCAATAAATTTACTTTAGTTTCTTCATATATAGGAAGGATTTTGAATTCCTTTAGTTAAAGGAATTTAAAGGAATTCATGCCTAATTCCAATTACAATTCCATTGTCAACCAAACACATGAATATTGGAATTAAGATTCTAATTCCATTAAATTCTGTGAACCAGACATCTTAAGAGATGGAATTTAGATTCCAATTCCCTTAAATTCCATTGAATTCATGCGAACCAAACGCCCCCTTAGAGTTTTGCAAATTCGAATCTATGCTTTAAGATATGGGTTATTGGATTTAAATAACATTAACTTTCACTTGTTGGCCAACAACACTACCAACTAACAAATTGCCCTCAACCATTCCAAAATTTCAACTTATTTTACTATAGCACTCTCAAACTAACTAACCCAGTTAGTTTCTTTGTGGACATCAGATGCCACGTCACTAAACAAGTGCCACATCAGATGCCATACATTAAAAAAAGTCACGTAAGATGCCACATCACTAAATATGTGCCACATCAGATGTCACGTCATTAAAAAACGGCCACATCACTAAACAAGAGCCACAACAAAAAACTAACTGGGTTAGATTTTAGTTAATTTGTGATTGTCAGAGGAAAATAAACTGAAAGTTGAAAATGACCGAGGGTAATTCGTGAGTTGAGAGTATTGCCGACGAACAAGTAAAGTATTTCAATCTGATAACCCTTAAGATATTAATTACGGATGTTTGATCACTTTACATATATAATATATAATTTATATCCAAAACGAAATATAATTTAGCTTCTAACATTCTTAACATCTTTAGAATAAAAAATCTTTAGCTTCTAACATTCTTAAACACCTTTGGAATATACGATTCTACAAGAAACATTTGTTGGAAGTTATGTTTGGACGTGATAGCTTATTTGTAAGCTCAATGAGAACTATGTAGAACCTGAAAGCATATGAATGGAATCTAGAAAATTGAAATAAAACATATATTGGTAGATGGTTTGAACAAACGGTGTAGCCTAGCGCACCGTGTCGTCTCACTTTCAGGCGTCCGAAACACCAATTCCGTGTTATGTGGGCGTTATCCTCCAACTCGCCAATCTCTTTCGCAAGCGCCAACGATTTGAATGGTTGGTTCCTTTTTCTACCATTGAACGGTCAAAATAAAATTAAAATTAAAACTTAATTTTATATTTTAAAACCTTATAAAAACCCATTTAAACCAAAACTCATTTCAAAACTTTCACACAAATCACTCTTAATTCCATATTCTTTAATCTTTTAGTTTTAATATTTTTTGCTCATCAATTATCAAATGGCAAGACGTTGGACCGAGGAAGAGGACATATTTTTGGCTGCGGCTTGGGTGCATGCGCCGAGCAAGGGCAGTCGCAAGATTCGTTCTCGTTTTGGAACACGGTTTTGACATAATTTCGTCAACAAGTGAGTGAAATCCATCGTAATGTTCATCAAATAACCTCAGGGATTTGTAGCTATCCGAACAAAGTGTGTAGGATTCCATAGGTTCTTTAACAATACGTTGAACGGCGAAAAGGGTTTAACTGAAGATGAAGCGGTTGATGCGGCATGTGGTGAGTTCCAACGTCTTCACAACGCTAATTTTTGTTACGTTTCGGCTTGGAGAATTTTGAAGGTCGTGATTAGTGGAATTAAGACAATGTTTTTTTATTTCACACCCTTTTTTAGTATTGTTTTTTTTAAGTTGGCTTGTATTTTTTTAAACTCTATTATAGTGGTACTATTTAAGTTCTATCTTTTTATTATTATTATTATTATTATTATTATTATTATTATTATTATTATTATTATTATTATTATTATTATTTATTATATTATTATTATTATATGTAATATTATTTTAATTATAATGTTTTTAAATTTAAAATAAATCTAAATTAAATAAAATTAATGATTGAATAATGATTTGGTGAGCTTTAGGCTACCCGTAGTGGTTAATGTCTCATAAAGGGTATTTTTGCCATGTTAGCATCTTAACGCCCGTTCAAAAAATATGTGATAATGGTAAATGCCCGTTCATTCATTACTTTCCATTTTTTTCTCCTTATTGTGCATTATTGTAGAAATGTCCTTTCTTTTGCATGCCCCTATAACGCACAGGGGGACAGTGTTGGAGGCGTTACCAAACCATTTCACGTCCCTATAAAGCTTATTACACATGGTCTTATAGGGCTTTATCCCACTTCATGGTAGTTGAACTATCTGTGATGGTTAATGCCTCCTAAGAGACATTTTCCATCATATCAGCATTATGACATTGTAACATCCCTTAAAAAATGTTTAATGATTAATGACCCTTAATTCATCTTCAATCATTACTTCCAAATTTTTTATCCTCATTCGATGTTGTACTGGAAACGTCATTCCCACTTCATGCCCCTATAACGCCTAGAGCGCGATGTTGAGAATGTTGACAAACCTTTCATGCACCTATAATGCCCATTACGCATAGCTTCAAGGGTGAAGAGCTATAAAGCCCCATTTTACGTGATGCAAACAAGGTGTAATAAAGCCCTTGTTTAGCCTCATGTGGCATGTGATTTATACATCTATGGGTCTATGGGACTTTAAACGGTACATACTTTCATTTTTCTCAACTCGGTGTACTTCCATAACTTGTACTTTATATATTATTCGTAGAGTAAATTACTGATTTGGTTCATGTGGTTTAGCTAGTTTAACCATTTCAGCCTAAAAAAGAATCTTTTAATATATTAGACCCTGAGATTGCATTTTATAACGGTTTTGGCCCCTAACACTAACTTTGTTACTTTTTTGCAGTTAAGTGTAAGGGTAACTAAGTCATTATATACCTTAGGGGTTATTTTTGATAATTGCAAAGTTCTTTTAATACTTAAGAGATTATTAATGCAATTACTCAAGTTTTTTTTATTATTTCGTTATATTCATAATTATTATTTATTTAACAAAAACGTTTTAAATATACAAATAATTATATATTTTCATTAACCGTTTGTTTTTATAAAAGCCATTTTAAAGAATAATTTGTTTTTTTAACATTTTGTTTATATCGTCTATCGTTATTAAAATTGTTCCTTTTCAAATCGTTTGTTTATTAAAATTGTTCTTTTTAAAGTTGTTTGTCTTTTAAATTTTTTTAAACACTTCATTTATACTATTCATTTTAAAATCTTTGTTTTTATTTTTTTCTAAACAACTCACTTTTGAAGTCCTTCATTTTTTTTTAATTTTACGATGTTGATAAAAAACAAAAGGAATGTAAGATTTGAAAAAAAGATGAAACATTCTAGTAAAAAGTTCGTAAAAGATCGTTCATTTTTCAAACTTTTTTAATATTTTTTTTTCAAATGTTCCATTTCTTTGGAACGTTTGTTTATTCAAAATTCTTGTGTAAGGATGACCACTGGTCCAATATTGTGGCATAGAAGACCATGACACCAACCGTGACGGTACTTAAGCGTTGGCTTAGTACCAATGAGTTTATAGCTCAGTGATACCCACTACCAATGAAGTTTATTGTCCACATGTGAAGCTGTAGTGGCGCGGGTTCGATCATTGTGATGCCCAGATCATGTGGATGGTGTGCAGAGGTAATTTGTCGGCATCATAACCCTTGTGGGGTGGGATGATGGGTATCCTATAGGGTACCAGGTACAGGGTTCCTTCCTTAATCTTTTTTTAGGCGTTGGCTTAGTTAGTGTCAAGAGGAATTATCTTTTGTGAAACGACGAATATTGGTGTAATTTAGTATAGTATTTAGGAGGGAAAACTTAGTTGTTCCAAAAAAAACTATGGTGATGAGTAGAGATAGCATCGTCTCATTTTGTAATTTTGATGAACACACCGGTATTGATGTACAACCTGAATATGTATTGGATTGATCCTAGAGATAGATAGTAAATATAGTCTATCTAACGAATAGTTGACGTGATTTTCCCACGCCTTAATATGGCCGTGTGGGCTAATTTCCCCATGTCAATCTAGGTAGTTAATTAATTGACCCATGTCAACTCTGAGTACTTTTTAAGCAGTACATAAAGTACCAGACTTCTCATTAAGCTTACAAATCAATGCCAGAGTCGGTACCACTCAATTCCTGTTTTTTTTAATGATGAGAATCTTTAACATGTTGAGAGAGAGAGATCTCATACCATCTCAAACTCTGCTCAGACTATGTTGTCTTAACCGGACCCACACTGGCATCAGAGTTTGGCTAACGGCGTTCCAGGAAAACCATACCACTCAGTGGCAGTGGCTTACGCCGCCATAAGAGAGAATCTCTCTGGCTTAATGTACGGTGGACTAAAACTAGAGGTGTACAAATTGTTTTTTTCAAAAACCGGTTTCGGTTATTAACCGAACCGGTTTTTTTCATCAAAATCAAAAACCGGTTTTTTGTATAACCGGTTCCGGTTACTAACCGGTTTTTTTACTCAAACTAATAACCGATCAAACCGGTTAGGGCCGGTTTTTAACCGGTTTAACCTAAAAAAACTGGTTTTTTACCGGTTAAAACCGGCTTTTTGTAATCGGTTTCTGTTATTAACCGGTTTCGAAGGCAAAAAACCATAACCGGTCTACAACCGGCGGTTCGGTTTCGGTTACTAACCGGTTGTAAAAAACCGGTTAAAAAAAAACCGGTTTCGTTTTTTTTTCCGGTTTCGGTTCTAAAACCGGTTTTTTTTGTACACCTCTAACTAAAACCCGGGGTGACTCGGGCTCGAACTCTTGACCTAAGGTCTGAGAGAACTAACCTTCGTTGCTTTTATCCACCAAATGTGACACTAGTAGGGATTGAACATGGGTCTCTAAGAAGAACTTAAATCTTTCCAATCACTAGACCCGAAGTGATAGACCACTTATCTCCTATCATAATAATGTGTGTTGGCCCCCCTCATGGGTATGAATAAACTCAAGTACTAACATAGTACACATACAACATATATGCCAAGTACTTTCAGTTTGATGCCTTTTATAACATACCATGCGACCATGAGTGCAGGAAAGCTTTTCTTTAACAACTCAATTTATACAAAAAAAAAAAACCATCGGCAAGAAGCTAGAAGGAAAAAAAAACAGATTATATGACTAATAGTGGGTAACCAGTGAACCCAACTAATGTTGGACTTCCTATTTCTACTAAAAATAAGTTATACGAGAAAACAACAATAAATATTCTCCTTATGCTTCAAGTTGTTGCCATGAACAAAATTTCAAGTTGTTGCTGAGAAAACAACTGTAAGAAGGCTATCACATGCAAACAGAACTTTAATCAAATGTTTCTTGTAGAATGCCATATTCCTAAGATGTTTAAGAATGTTAGAAGCTTAAGATTTTTTTTAATCAAAGTAGAAATCCATACTATATGTGCAAAGTGATCAAATATTAACATGAGAGGTATATGCCGTGGGAAGCAAGATTGGGGGGTTTAGTTTCAATTCATTTAGTTTCCCATGTTCCCATTCACCTTTTATATATTTCACAAATATTCCATTAGGTTATAGGGTGCGCTCATGACTCTCATGATCCTCCACGTCAACGTCATGTCACTGACCTCTAATCCAACATCCAAAACCACTAACTTAAGGGTGTGGTCATGACCCAAACAACTATCCCATTATTTATTTTAATTTATCTTTGTCTAAAGAAAAAAGGAAATTATTTCTTGCAAAATGGAAAGGATGACCATGGTTGCCAAGGTTTAATCCATGCAAACCATGGTGGATTAGGTAAAAAGGTGTGTAGTCTTCTATTCATATTCCTACAACATTTGCTTTACTTTATTATTATTTTTTTCAAATACCCCCGTCCAATTAAAAGTGTCCTATTTTGAATTTTCAAAGTCTTTATTTATAAACTTTGACTTTAATTATATATTTTTTGTGTTATATAAAACTTGATGAAAATTAACCCGATAAAACACTTGTAAAACACACTCAAATCATATAACTTTCATCAAGTATTATCTAACGCAAACAAAATTAATTAAGGTCAAAGATTAAAAATAAAGACTTTGAAAATTCAAAATATAACACTTTTAATGGGATGGAGGGGTAAAAAATAGGAAGAAAATGATAATATTTGTTGACTCGTCATTTATAATGGTAATGGTAATAAATATGGTTGCGTTTACAATTTGGTTTATTTTTAAACTTTTGAGTTTTAAATCATTTTGCTTTTCTTTGTTTGTTTAATTTGAATCTAAAATGGGGAAGATGATGATGGTCGTGTTTAATTATAATATTGTTGTCTTGACGATTATTTATTTAACGTTCTTAGTCGTAAATTATAAAAATGAGAACAATGAAGATCATATTGGTTTGTTAGTCGTGTTTAATGGCAATTTTGTTACCTTGGCGATTCATACACTTCAAATGTTATGAGTTATGAGTCCTAAATCATACTTACTTTTCTTTATTCGCTTAATCAACTTTGATGCAAAATGAGGATGATCATGATCATATTGGTTAGCTCTTTGTATTTAATAGCAATATTGTTGCCTAAGCGATCCATCCCTTTTGACATTCTAAGTGTTAACATATTTACATTTCTTCACTAGTTTAGTTAACTTTGAAGTAAAACGAGGATTTGTGTAACAACTCGAAAATTCGTTGTTATCTTTTCATTCTGTTTCCTCGTTTATCTATCTTTTGTAATTCCGAGATTCGGTTAATAATAAAGTTTATGTTAATTAATTATGATATTTACGTTATTATCGCATCTAATAGCTTAATAAATCGCATCGCCTATCTCATCGCATCGCAAATCGCAATTATTTATGTGGTTTTATATTACTTATGTGTTATGTGTGTTTGTGATTATGATTACGCTCGCTATCACATCGCTCTCGCACTCTTGGATCGCTAAATCGCGCTATTATATCAACTATAACGCTTAACGCTTTAATTTAACGCTTAATATAACTATCTAATGCGAACCGAATAACCAAACGAACACTTTACGCGAAATCGGCAAACGAAACTTGGTCACCAGGCCAAGTTCGGCCGAACTTGCCTACCACAAGTTCGCCCGAACTTGCCTGACAACCAAGGATCCCTTGTTTGCCATCAAGTTCGTGCGAACTTGCATATGTATATGCAAAGTTCGGCCGAACTTAGCCATTCTCCATTGTAAACTCCCCAAGTTCGCGCGAACTTGTACATTCTTGTACAAGTTCGGCCGAACTTGTTGCCAAATCTTGAGAATCTTGACTTCTCCTATAAATACTCAGCTCATCTCTCTCATTTGCACTTGCTGACCAAGTTCGCCCAGGGCTCCTCATTCCAAATCTCTCGTGTTCTAAGTAAGAAACGACCCGATTTCGACTACAACAACGTTTATCAATAACCAACAAAGGTTTACAACGATTTTGCACAAGGATCTACCTTCGTTTTCATCAAAAACCCATTCTTTTACGAAAACCTTCATCTTTTTCTTCAAAACTTCTGTTTTTAACTTAGATCTACACAATACGAGTTCGTTTGGTGTTAGCAGAGGCTTCCCAAACACAAGATCTCGGCTTGTAAGTTCTAGATCTAAGAAAACCTTTGATAAATATCGATTTTGACACAAAATACGGACTTTTGAGGATGTTTTGTTCATTTTATGATATGAAACGAAGCATCTATCATTCAAGATCCCAGATCTGGAAGCACAAGGACGTTTATGTTGGTTTACACAAGCCGGACTAACTCGAACGAACCCCGAGTTCGCCCGGATTAGCCCACGCTTTTGTAAAACGGCTAAAACTGCTCTAAAAGACCTCTCTGACCCAAGTTTGCTCAGTAGCACAGGGTTGGGGGGATGAACACTCGATTTTCCTCAGCAAACGACGCGAAAACGCAAGATTTGGACCCGAAAACATCAAGTTCGCTCGAGAATCACCAGTTCCCCAAGTCAAGTTCGACCGAACTTGTACCCAAATGGGTCAAGTTCGACCGAACTTGGGTACTTTTCACCAAGTTTTCTTACAAGTTCCCCGAACTTGCATAGTTTCTTAGGAAACTATACAAGTTCGCCCGAACTTGTCTCCTCAGTAAGGATTCTCCACAAGTTCGCCCGAACTTGACAAGATTCTTAAGAATCTCCTCAAGTTCGACCGAACTTGGCTCATAACTCACCAGAATTACACAAGTTCGCTCGAACATGTGTGTTTACACACAAGTTCGCCCGAACTTGGCCACTGCTCAACTCAAAGTTCACCGTTTCGGCTTTTCGGAAGACTGATGCACTTCTGTTCGTTTACAGGCTGATCCGGCGCACTCCGCAACCTCTCCTCGGAATCTCTAAGCTAACTAAAACGCACCCACAGTGAGTATACTTGACCCATTTTCGCTTTAACGCACTTTTGGGTGTTACATACGTTCCTATATAAAAAACACTCCACAAATCAAACTTTTTATCACACGTGAATAATCTGATTATATATGCTCAATACGTGATGCTAGAAACATGTGACTAGGACTTATTTTCGTTAACTTGCCTCCTTAGCTAGTATGGTACTATAGTGTGGCAAAAACCGACGGGGTCTAGTTAGGATGGACGCGCAATCCTTCTCATGGTAGTTAGCATGAGAAATGAGTCTATGTTATGTTAAGTGTTTTGGTGTATCATGATATGTAATTAGATTGTTCCGCAAACGCTTTCCCGACTATGCTAGTATTATTCAAAGCTCGTATGCTCACCTTTACTTAATTGTATTGACTTGTATTTTAACGTATGTAACATGTTGAGGATTTTAGCTATGGATGCTTGGATGTTGCATGCTTAGCGTAGTTTAGTTTTGTCTTTATTTCGTTTAGTTTCTAAGTGTAATAAATCTAGGGGATATCGAACCTTGTTGTTTTTGTGGGAGAACTTAGATTCTGTAATGATTGTTTAAAATGTTATGTTAATGGTATGGGACGTTAATGTTTGAATGATATTGTTAAATAATTGTTATGGAATTCTCACGAGACAAATTGGTCGCCTAGTGCCACTACCCTGATGATTCCGCCATTGGTTGGGGTGTGACAGATTGGTATCAGAGGACCATAACTTTAGGATAGTAGGTAGAATTGCCATGATTCGACCTAGTAGCATGTTTAAGTACCCGATTGACCTATCTATGACTTAAATGTTAAACTACTTGCCATAAATGCTTAAATGTGCCTTTCCTAAGGCTAATACAATAATACACGCTTGGAAACGCTCGTATCTCACCAACGAGTGATCAAGTCGAGAATAGGTGTGAAAGCCGAAAACTTTCGATGAGATCATTCACTCCGCGCATCCTCTCGCACGAGATATCTTCGTTGAGTTAGGAGTGATATCCAAACCTCGACGAAAATCTCCATTTCTATCTAGGAATGAAGTTGTTAAGTTAGGGGTGAAACCCGCATCTTATTAACTAATTCCGCAATTCGATTTTCAATCTGACCAAAGTCTCGGTTATGCCGATGGTTTGGAACACGTATTAACTGAAAGGGTAAATGTCGTTAGCCGCTTGTGGTGAGAACGTTTATCTATTAGGCCAAAGCGTGGGTCCAAATGCAAAGGGTAGTCGAATCACTTTGGATAGTCAACGTCTCAAAACCCGGACACTCCCAATTGATTTAAGCCTATATCGTCGATTTACGCATCATCGAGTTTATTATTATTTATGTGTTTAAAATTTTGAGAATTTTTGCTTTATTCGATTTCTCGCTTTGATGATTTATCATATCATCGATTTTGTAACATTCGTCAAAAACGGATTTTTCCAAACCCCTCCGTTTATTAACCGAACAATCAGTTAAAAATTTCGTTGTGAATTAAATGCCCAAAATAATTTTAAACGATACATAATCAATTATTATATTGGAATATATAAGTTGTTTTTGAAAAACTGTTAAAAATCACAAAATAAAAATGTTTTGTTTCTGCCGGGTTTCGAACCCGGGTCAGTACCCGCTCCAACAACAACTTATCACCCAGCCGATCAACCACTGCGCCACTTGTGATTTTTGTTAATTATTAGAATCATTTAATTAATATCATGTTTCTCCAAATTCAAAACCGGCGCCCTGTATCAGCCGAACTCGAAATCAGGCATCAATCAAGCTTCCGTTTCTGTTCTTCGCGATCAAGAGACTAAAGAAAAACCGTTTACAATCAATTGGTCAGACTCAATCGAACAGTTAAAGACCAATCCCGGAAATCAAGTCGGCCGAAATTTTCTTTACCAAAATCAGGGATTGACTTGTTACTCTATAAATACAACCCAACCTATCACAAGAGAACTCGCACCACACACTTCTTCTTCACTCAAAATCTTTGTTTCTGTTCGCCGGAAGTCCCTTCGGTCGCCGGAATAATTTCTGCATTTCGCCGGAATTTTGCCACCGGAAAACCGAAACCTTGCTTCCAGTTGGTATAAGCCTCTAAACTCTCCTATATCTTATGTTTAATACGTTCTAAACTTTTATGCAACCCAGATTCTGTTAAAACGTTTTTAACAGATCAGATTCCGGTTTCTGGGTTCATGTACGAAGAAGATGAAGTATCTGTATCATATAAGTATAATTAAAATCAAGTTATTAATCGGGTTAGACACACAGTCCAGTGGTGGACTGTGTGCACATTAATCGCAAAGGTCTCGAGTTCGAATATTGTTTCCACACACGCTGCCTTAATAATTTTTTTTTTTGTTAACTGAACCGGATTTATTTTATGTATATGTTAAGTATATTAATAACCGGAATAATAACCAAGTTAGACACACAGTCCAGTGGTGGACTGTGTGTATGTTTAATCACAGGACGCAAGTTCGAGTCCGGTCTTCTGCACCGACTCGGACAATTATCTATCTTTTTATTTAAGGCAGAAAAAGAAATGTTCAGTTTGTATTTAAGTATAATAAAAATCGGATTATATAACATGTTAAACACACAGTCCAGCGGTGGACTGTGTGTTAACTCAACCCACAGGTCCCGGTTCGAGACCTGTGGATCGCACCGGTTCTCTGGATTAAAATCGTTTTTAAAATAAAGGATTTTCTGCTTAAATCTAATTAATATATATATGTAATTAAAAACAGAAATATGATGGGTTAGACACGTAGCTCAGTTGGTAGAGCTGCGTGCACGCGTACGGGAGGTCTCGGGTTCGAGTCTCACTCAGCGCACAATTATACAAGCGAACCGGTCAACGGTCAAGTCAACGGTCAAAGTCAAAGTCAACTGTAGCAAAAAAATCAAATTTTTTTTATTATTTTTATTTATTTATTTTAATTAAAAATCAATTAAAAATACTTAAAAATAACATTTTTAAGGTTAGAAAATAGCCTTAAACTCACAAAAATGCAACCATCAAATCCTACTAAAATGGATTAATAAAATCCGTTTACTTACCGAACCATAATGCTATTTATCTAGGTTAATTTCACTCGTGGTTAAAACCACTTCGCGTGCATTCAACATCATCAACCGAACGCACCCAATGTGAGTGAATTCTTACAAATTCCCCTTTTTATTCATGTTTTGGGGTGTATCATGTGTCGCTTAAACTAATTCTCTTATTCAAACTCGTGCTATACCATGATATGATCTAAACTTAGAATGTAAATATTATTTGTTGTGATGTATTACAAATTGTCAAGTTATATGCAAATTATTTAGGCCCATCAGTTCCTCGTGGGAGACGAGTTGAACAACGCGTGCCTTAAAACTCATCCATTAGGCCCATCAGTTCGTAGAACAACGCGTGCCTCAAAACTCATTCATTAGGCCCATCAGTTCGTAGAACAACGCGTGCCTCAAAACTCATTCATTAGGCCCATCAGTTCCTCGTGGGAGACGAGTCGAACAACGCGTGCCTCAAAACAATCATTTGATGTATGTGTGTGCAATATTCAATATTATGTGTTGTATGAATAAATTTACATCTACATTTACTCATATGTGGTTATGCACATTATTTATAATCGATTGGATAAACTTGTTCAAATGTTTTCCATAGGATTCACTCGCCAACTTTTTGTTGATCCAAAAACCCTTTTACACATGATACAGGTGAACAGGATGAAGCAAGGAAAACATAGGAAATGCCTTAGAAGAAAACAAAGAAGCTTAGATTGATGTTAAGTCATGATGTATTATGATTGTAAATTTCCCATTAAATTGTATTAATGAATATGAAACGTTATAATAAATGTCATGAGCTTTGATGATAACCCAATCATGCCCCGGTCACCTTTTCCGCTGCGGGTCGGGGTGTGACAGATTGGTATCAGAGCCATGACTATAGGGATATAGGATAGGTTATTAGACCCTTAGAGCCTATACTATAGTCTGCCTAAATTTTAATTGATTAGGTGGTTACATACAAACTTGTGATATTTATCTGTTTCATATTTGTTTACATTTACAGTCAAACATACATGCTTATATACATATTCATTATACATATATCAATGTTCATATATTCAATTCATTTTCATACTCTCATTATTCAAGGATTTTGTTGCAATTTTCAAATCTCATCAAAGTAAGTTCTGCGACGGGCATGTAGTAACCGGAAGGGTACAAGTACCGGTAGTCGGAACGTCCTGTCTAGGTTGGCATTCGTATAAATCCAAAATAACGGACCAGTTTGCCTACCTGGGGACTAACGATGAGAGTACGACGGACCTATTAGGCCAAAGCATGCCACACCAAACGTCGTTCGAAATAACCCCACTTTGAGATGTCACCGTGTCCATACCTGGGCACATTCCGAATATCATACGTTACATATTTCTCGATTTTCTCCGGGTTTTAGTGTACGTAACCAGGCTAACACATGCGAACCATATGAAAAACCCGGTAATCATGGGGGCCCACGTGATTACGAAGGTGAAGTATGGCGGCATGCAAGGCCCAATTACGAGCAAAGCCCAAGACATCCTATGGATGTAGTAGAATTATTTTTCTATATTTATTTTATGAATGTTCATTCCCAAGCACGACCCACGATCCCAAAAGCATCCAACTCATACTCTTGACATGTATTCCTTGTAGATGTCTTCTAACCTCGCCCGTAGGAAGATGAGAGCAGGAAAAGCCCGTGAACGCATGGCTGCCCAAATCGCTCAGCAAATGGCGACCGTAATACCCAACATCGTAGTTCAAGTTCAACAAGCCCTTACCACTAATTCCGTCAACCCAACCCACCAAGAAGATCAAAACACTGTCAATCTTTCCCCAAAAGTCACTAAATGCACCTACAAACATTTCAAATCCTGCGATCCTCCAAAATACGAAGGTACTGAAGGTGTCACCGCTCTCCTCCATTGGTTCGAAGAAATGGAGAACACTTTTCTAAATTGCGATTGCCCCGATGATCGCAAAGTGCGTTATGCTACCGGTCGTTTACTTGGAACAGCACTCACATGGTGGAATACAGAGAAGACCAAACGAGGTGTTGAAGATACTATGACTTTGACTTGGGAAGAGTTGAAGGGAATCATGACAAGACGGTTTTGCCCAAGAAGCGAAATCAAGAAATTGGAGGATGAGTTCCATTCTTTGAAACAAAAGGAAGGCGACCACACCACATACAACAAGAGATTCCTTGAGTTAAATCAAATGGCTCCCAACTTGTTCACTCCCCTCTACCGTTTGATCGAGCACTACATTCGTGGTCTTCCATCAAAGATTCAAGACTCTGTAATAAGTACCTCGCCTGCAACTTTGGAAGCAGCAATGGAGCTAGCAACAGCGCTCACCGAGAACCGAATCCGGAACAAAGATTTCAAGGAGGAGAAGAAGAAGGATATAGCATCAACCGAAACCTCAAACTCCACCCGAACCGAATCCTCTACACCACCTATTTCTAAGAGAAAACGAGATGGGCAAATCTTCGCCGTCACCCAACGCAACCAACCAGCTTCACAAGTTGTACCTCCCCAAACTATCCCAATCACTCAAGTAGCACCCAACTCAACTTACCCAAATAAGAAACCTTACATTGGACCTCACCCTCAATGCAACACCTGTTTCTATCACCATCCATCTACCTTACCCTGTCGATTTTGTGCGAATTGTGGATGCTACGGTCATTTGAGCAAGGTTTGCCGCACCTCTCAAAACCAAACCCCACCCCCTACTCAAAACATGATCCAAACATATCAACAGCCCCAATACCCCATGTTCCCATATGTTCGAGCTTGTTTCAATTGTGGCGACCCTACCCATTTTAGAAACACGTGCCCTCGTTTGGTTAACATCATAAACGCCCAAGCTCAAGCAAACCCAGTTAACCAAGCAAATCAAACAAACCCAGCTCCACCGCCAGCAAGAGGAAGAGTCTATAACATCAACGCCAATCCTGTTGAAGATTTTAACGGTCCAAACAAACCACTTAACTAGCATTCTCTCACCAAGAATCAAGATTCAACTCCAACCACTTAGTTTTTATGTTTTTTTCTTTATGTTATCTCAATTTTCACGTATCTCAATTGGAAATTTATCCAAGAATTTTAATGCAAATTACTAGTTCAGTTTGTTTTATACTCATTGATTTAATATTCATATCATCATACCTCACGACGTATCTCAGTTTCATCATTTAAAGAAGTTGAGTTGTGTCTCACTTCTACATAGACTAACCTCTCCATCATAATAAACGAGAGAGGTATTGTCATCATTCAAACATGTATACTATCAGAATTAAGACTCAAGCGCTGGTTGTTGTGTTTGTTTATGTTTTAGAGTCACATAGAACTAATCATAACTTACTGATAAAACCAATGAAAATTTGACGAGAGTATGGTGGATACGCCGCTGGTACTTCCTATATATAAGTATTCTTGTCAACTGATCGGAGGCATTATCAGGCGGTTATGAAAGGTTCCATGTATAGGCTGTTTGTGTGATTGTTGTTTAGATTAAGTTTATCATTTTCAGTACATGCAATACGATCGGCTCCATTTGATTGAGCCTTGATCGCACAAACATTTTCATTCTCAGTACATGCAAAACGATCGGCTCCGTTTGATTGAGCCTTGATCGCACAGACATTATCATTTTCAGTATTCATGAGTTTTTTGTTTTGGGTTGTAGAGTCCTAGGACTAATCTTTAATATCACTGATAAAACCAATGAAATTGACGAGAGTATGGTGGATACGCCGCTGGTACTTCCATATATAAAGTATTCTTGCCAAAGGATCAGAGGCGTTATCAGGCCGGTTTTTGAGAAGTTCCATGTAGGATTTAGTATTGCCTTGGTTGAAATTTGTGTTACATTTATATCATCTCACTATTTAAAGAAATTGGATTGTGTTCCATTTCTCATAAACTAACCTCTCCATCATAACAACGAGAGAGGAATTGTCACCATATCAAACATATAATGCTATCAAACGTGGATTCAATTATTAGTTGTTGTGTTTATTTTGTGTAGATTGTAGTAATAAAAAGTTTTGCCTTAGGATATACCCTAAACCTTCTAAGCATATTCAAACTTTTAAGCAGGGAAATCAAGTAGAAATAAATTCTGCTTATCAATACTTTTACAGTAGGCAACAAAAGCGATTCCGTATTAGGTACTTAACCCTTACAAGGAACGTTACGCCTCGAACAAAAACTAAACCCTTATTTCTTCTAAGCACGTAACTGTCAAACTAAACCCCAAATCATTCTTTTAGTCAAATTATCACTACTTAAATTTCGGGACGAAATTCTAAAAAGCAGGGGATACTGTAAATTCGTCAAAAACGGATTTTTCCAAACCCGCTCCGTTTATTAACGAACAATCAGTTAAAAATTTCGTTGCGCATTAAATGCCCAAAATAATTTTAAACGATACATAATCAATTATTATATTGGAATATATAAGTTATTTTTGAAAAACTGTTAAAAATCACAAAATAAAAATGTTTTGTTTCTGCCGGTTTCAAAACCCCGGGTCATTACCCGCTCCAACAACAATTATCACCCAGCCGATCAACCACTTGCGCCACTTGTGTTTTTTTGTTAATTATTAGAATCATTTAATTAATATCATGTTTCTCCAAATTCAAAACCGACGCCCTGTATCAGCCGAACTCGAAATCAGGCATCAATCAAGTTCCGTTTCTGTTCTTCGCGATAAAGAGACTAAAGAAAAACCGTTACAATCAATTGGTCAGACTCAATCAAAACAGTTAAAGACCAATCCCGGAAATCAAGTCGGCGAAATTTTCTTTACCAAAATCGGGGATTGACTTGTTACTCTATAAATACAACCCAACCTATAAACAAGAGAACTCGCACCACACACTTCTTCTTCACTAAAAATCTTTGTTTCTGTTCGCCGAAAGTCCCTTCGGTCGCCGGAATAATTTTTGCATTTCCCCGGGAATTTTGCCAACGGAAAACCAAAACCTTGCTTCCAGTTGGTATAAGCCTCTAAACTCTCCTATATCTTATGTTTAATACGTTCCTAAACTTTTATGCAACCCAGATTCTGTTAAAACGTTTTAACAGATCAGATTCCGTTTCTGGGTTCATGTACGAAGAGATGATCATCAGTAATGATTCTCACAAGTTCGCAACAAGTTTAACAAGATCTAAAATCACCCCAAGTTCGACGAACTTGGCTCACAACTACGCAAATTCACAAGTTCTCGAATCATGTTGTTTTACACACCAATTCGCGCCGAAATTGTTTTTTTTGCTCAACTCAAAGTTCACGTTTTATGTATTTCGTAAGACTGATGCACTTCTGTTTTCCCAAGTTGATCCGCGCATCGCAACCTCTCGTCAGATCTCTAATCAAAAATCGCACCCATGAGTTACTTGACCCATTTCGCTTATCGACTTTTTGTGTTATACTTCCTATAAAGAAATGCTCCACATAATTTATAGTTTTTAATCAAACGCGAATAATCTGATTATATATGCTCATACGTGGATTTGCTTAGAAACCACGTGCACTAGGTTTCGTTAACTTACGCCTTAGCTTACTATGGTGTAACATAGTGTTGAAAACAACTCTAGTTTTGCTTAAATCCTAATCTATTCTACTGTAATTAGCAAAGAAATTGATGTGTTATGTAAGTTTGGTGATCATGAGTATGTAATTAGATTGTTCCGCAAACGGTTTCCCGCTATGCTAGTATTATCAAAGCTCAGTATGTCACCTTTACTAATTGTATTGGACTTGTATATAACGTATGTAACAAGTAGAGATTTTTTTCTATGATGCTTTATTGATTATTGCTATAAGAGTAGTTTAGTATTTCTTAATATACTTTAGTTTCTAAGGTAATAAATCTTAAGGATATCGAAACCTTGTTTTTTTGTGGAGAAACTGATTGTAATGATTGTTTAAAATGCATAATGTTAATGTAGGTTAACGTTATCGTTGAATGATATACTTGCGTAAATTGAATCATGAATCAACGTACCAATGTGAGTGACCTTGAAAAACTACCCCTTGATTGATTCCTTGGGTTGGTGTGTGACAGATTGTTCAAGTACCAAACTTGGATTAGTAGTAGAATTGCCATCTATCGACCTTATAGCATTTTTAAGTATCGATGTTGACCATAATTGTCATTAAATGTTATTTAGACTTCCTAATGCGAAACGAGCCTTCCTAAGGTACTACAAAAACTACACCATTGGAAACGCTCGATTCGTCACAACGAGTGTCTCAGAAATAGTTTTAAGGCCGAGACTCTCGATAGAACTCCATACCTCAAAACTCAATTCCTCTCGCACAAGATTCTCGTTGGGTTAGGAGTGATACAACCTCTGCGAAAACTCATTTTTATGTTGGAATAATTTAAGTTTATGTGGTAGAAAAATCCGATCTTATTAACTAATTTCGCAATTCATTTTAATCTCACTCAATCTCGGTTATGAACGTTGTTCTGGACACTATTAACTGAAAGGCTAAACGTCGTTAGGTTGCGGTGAAACGTTTACAATATGCCCAAGTGGTCAGAATGCAAAGGAAGACGAGTCAACTTTGGAAAACAAGTCTCAAATCCCTAGGACAATCCCAATTGATTTAACTATTCGTCGATTTACGCATCATCGATTATAAATTTAATTAAATGTCTGAGTTTGAGAATTTTCGCTTATCGTCGACTTTTCCGCTTGAGATTTGAGTCATATACGATTTCTCGATTTATCGCATTTACGCTCCATCGAATGTATGCACAACTCGCACAACTCTCGTAACCTATAACGCTAATTAATACACCAACCAAACTAATCGCTTAACTCGCTTACGCCTATGGGGATGTGTGCCTCATACGCGGAATTATCTCGCTTATCTCGCTATTATATATCGCTTATATCTCGCTTATATCTCACATCTCATATCGCGCTATGCATAATGGTTAATTAGAAGGTGAATACGTACAAAATATGTGCTTACGTGCTTATGTGCTTACGTGCCTATGTGCTTACGTGCTTATGTGCTTATGTGTTTACGTGCCTATGTGCTTATGTAACATTCGTCGAAAAACGGGTTTCAAAACCCGCTTCGTTTATTAATCAATAATCAGTTATAAGTTTCGTTGCGTATTTATTATTCAGATTAATTTTAAACAATACATAATTAATAAATATATTAGAATTAAAAACCATAATTTATAAATAATAATAAATAGTGAATAAAAAATAAAATGGAGACGCCGGGTTTCGAACCCGGGTCACCTGCAAGCACAAACACACAACACACCGCTCCGCCACACACTGCTTTTGTGATAAACACTAAAACAAATAACATTTATAATAAAACCGAAAGTCAAACCAGTAATCCGCGCGCCCAGAACTCGCCATCACCGGAAAAACCGGCACTCCGCGATTTTGGCTATATTTCTTTTGACTGAAACGCACATATTGATTTCGACGTCGGTTATAACCGTTGCCGGCAATCAATTCCAGTCAAAAACCGACGGAAATCAGTGACCGCGAACTTGGACCTTAATTCAAACTCAAATCAGATGATCTTCCTTATAAATACCCACTCAATCAACTGGTAACCCTTTCGCCCAGAACCGCACACTCTTTCGAAGCTTTAATCCTTCCAGAGCACGTCGCCGGAGTTCCTCTGCACTCGCCGGAATATCGCCGGAATCACTGAACATAAAACCGCAGTTGTTTTCAGACGGTATAATTGTCTAAACCTCCCTGCTATCTCTTGATTTATACTTTAATTGTTCAAACCAATAATCGAAACTGTTAAACAGTTCACTCAGCCGGAAATCACAAATCAGAGCCGACGACTCTTGCCGGAAATCTGAAGAAAACACTCTGTTTTGGTACATCTTATTCCGTAATCTTCTTTTTCTATTTCATTTCAATCAATTATAAGTTTTGTTGATCGATTAAACAGAACAGTCGGATTTCACTGTTCTGTGTTCTTGTAAACGAAGAAGATAAAGTCGAATATATGTATTAATATAATTAAAACCGGATATTCAAACGGGTTAGACACAGAGTCCAGCGGTGGACTGTGTGCAAATACAATATGCACGTCCCGAGTTCGAATCGCACATGTTACCGACTTTCAGAAATAAAACCAACATTTTTAGAACCTAATCAGATCAAGTCACAGAATGTTTATAAGAGAAATATAATTCAGTAGTCAAGCAGATTAGACACACAGCCCAACTGGTTGGGCTGTGCGCACTCGAACCGAACGTCCCGAGTTCGACTCCGGGCCTCTGAAGCCGGTTCGGCCATATTAAATCATTTTTGATATAAACTAAATAAGGTTAAAATTAATTAGTATATATATAGTTAAAACAGAGAATATTTCGGGTTAGACACGTAGCTCAGTTGGTAGAGCTGCGTGCACGTATACGAGAGGTCCCGAGTTCGAACCTCACTCAGCGCATAGAAAACAAAGTCTGACCAGTCAGACCCGGTCAACGGTCAAAAAGTCAACTTTTTTTGTATTTCTTTTATTTATTTATTTAATTGAAAAATCATTTAAAAATACTTAAAAATAAGGTTTTTAAAGTTAGAAAATTTCCTTAAACTCACAAAAATAAATCTAAAAATCCCATTAAGAGCACTAATTAAAAATATTAATCTCAAATAAAATTTATTTATTTATCGAATAATTTTGTTATTATCTAGGTTAGTTTTTCCCTCGTCGATTGAATCCTAAATTCGTGCGCATCCCATTGTGAGTGAATCTCTACCAATTCCCCGTTTTAATCATGTTTTGGGGTGTATCATGTGTTGTATAATCCTTTTATTTTATTTAAACACTTGTGCATACATCATATCCGTGATCAAATGTGTATCAATTGTTGTGTGAATTATATGTAGATTGGATTTATCATTTTCAGTGCACGCATTTCATTAGGCCCATCAGTTCCCCGTGGGAGACGGGTTGAGCATCAGGAGCCTCATTAGATCGGCTCCGTTTGATTGAGCCTTGATCTCACATACATCATCATTCATGTCATATACTCATTCAAAGTGGTTTGTGATTGTTTATCTATATATGTTTGCTCACATGTGATTATTGCACAAATTTTCCTTATTAAATAAAACAAGAAATTAGTAACAATGTTTTATCAAGGTTCACTCGCCAACTTTTGTTGACCCAAAATATCCCCGTTTTACACATGATACAGGTGATCCAGCTGAGACAGGAAACACTTAGGAAGGCCTAGAAGAATAAACAAGTTTATGCTTTGGAATAATTATATAGTTCATTTTCTTGTAATTGTATGAATTTTGTTTTGGATATTTAAGTTGTAATTTGAATTTAATAAATATGAAACATTTTAGTAAACATCATGAGCTTTTGTGATAACCCAATTATGCCCCGACTTTTATTCCGCTGCGGGTCGGGGTGTGACAGATTGGTATCAGAGCTTGTGACTATAGGGATATAGGATAGGTTATTAGACCCTTAGAGCCTATACTATAGTTGATTAAATTTTAATTGTTTATGCGTTACATGCAAAATTCATGATGTTTATATGTTTCATGTTTATTTTCACACTCAACGTTATGCAAACACGCTCATAAATACATGTTATTATACAATGCTCATCATGAATAATATCCTCATAACATATCATATCCATGAGAGCACACACCTCACGATTACCATGATTTTTGCAATGATTTTTGTATTTTTCAAATCACATCAAAGTGAGTTCTCATGACGGGCATGTAGTAACTGGAAGGGTACGAGTACCGGTAGTCGGAACGTCCTGTCTAGGCTTGGCATTCGTATAAATCCAAAATAAAGGACCAGTTTGCCTATCTGGGGACTAACGATGAGAGTACGAAGGACCTATTAGGCCAAAGCATGCTATACCAAACGTCGTGTGAGCTAACCCCACTTTGAGTTGTCATTGTGTCTACACCTGGACACCCTCCTACCATACATCTCGCAATCATATTTTACGATTTTCATTCGGGTGGTGAGAGTGTTAATCCGTCAACACCAATGTGAATCCTACCAAGCCCAATAGTCATGGGGGCCCACATGACTACACAGGCGATGGTATGGGGGACATTGGAGGCCCAAACATGAGCAAACCCAAGACATCCTATGGATGTAGTTGAATTATTGTCAGTTATGTTATTTTTCATTCTTTTTACGACACATGACACCTAGAAAATTCTTAAACTCACAATCTTCCTATATATGTTCCTGTAGATGTCGGCTAGGCAACTACGTGGAGGTAGAAAGTCAGGAAGATCAAATGAACGCTTGGCCACACAAATTGCTAAACAAATGGCCGCAGTGCTTCCTGACATCGTGATCAAGTTCAACAAGCTCTCACCGCAAATCCCATCAACCCTCCCAATCAAGAAGACTAGAGCGTCGCCAACCCTCCCTCCAAAAAGTGCTCCTACAAACACTTCAAATCTTGCGATCCCCCAAAATATGAAGGGACCGAAGGTGTTACCGCCCTCCTTCACTGGTTTGAAGAAATGGAAAACACTTTCCTCAATTGCGATTGTCCCGAGGATCGCAAGGTACGTTATGCAACTGGAAGACTGTTTGGGGTAGCCCTTACCTGGTGGAACACGGAAAAGGGTAAACGAGGAGTTGAAGATGCCATGGCCTTAACATGGGAAGAGTTAAGGGAACTCATGACAAGACGCTTCTATCCAAGAAGCGAAATCAAAAAGTTGGAAGACGAATTCCACTCACTGAAACAAAAGGAAGGAGATCACACTTCCTATAATAAGAGATTTCTCGAGCTAAACCAGATGATCCCTAATTTGTTCACCCCCTTGTACTGCTTAGTCGAACACTACATTCGAGGCCTCCCCTCGAAAATCCAAGATTCGGTTTTAAGCACTTCGCCTGCAACACTTGAAGCCGCGATGGAGTTAGCTACAGAACTCACTGAAAATCGCATTCGAAATGGTAAATTCAAAGATGAAAAGAAGAAAGCACCCATAGATACCTCAACTACAAACCACCCAGTCTCATCCTCAAGGTTTGCTGGT
This sequence comes from Scalesia atractyloides, assembly GCA_947069175.1. Lineage (NCBI taxonomy): Eukaryota > Viridiplantae > Streptophyta > Magnoliopsida > Asterales > Asteraceae > Scalesia > Scalesia atractyloides. The sequence continues at coordinate 23,540,093 of CAMTDV010000014.1, read as the reverse complement.
AAGAGGAAACGTAATGGCAAGAATTTTGCTGTCACTCAAACCAACCCTCCTATCACTGCTGCACCAATCACCCAAATTGCTCCCTCAGCTGCACCATTCAAAAAGCCATACACCGGCCCACACCCAAAATGCAACCGTTGTCAGTACCATCATCCTCCCGAAAATCCCTGCCAACATTGCACAAGTTGTGGCCGTGCGGGTCACACCATCCAAACCTGTCGTACTCTTCAACGAATGAACCGCAATCAACCCCCAACCCAAACCCACCATCAGATAGTGGGTCAAGCCCAACAACCCTTACTTATACCACCTGCACCACACGCAGCCCAAACTTACTACCAAACCAACTACCCCATGATACAACCCATGCGAGCTTGTTACAACTGTGGAGACCCAAACCACTTCAGGAACACTTGTCCACGCTTGGTGAACATCATCCATGCCTAAGCTCAAGCAAACCCGGTAAACCAAGCTAACCAAGCTCCTCCACCTGCCAGAGGAATAACTTTTAACATCAATGCCAACTAAGCTAGGGCTGACAACAACGTGGTCAACGGTACGTTTCTCATCAATGGTAGTTATGCATCCATACTATTCGATACTGGCGCGGATAAGAGCTTTGTGTCCTTAGAATTTGAACCTATCCTCGACCAACCTCGTGTTAATCTCATCGAATCTCTAACGGTGGAAGTTGCTGACGGAAAACGCGTTTCATTAAATTCTATTATACGCAATTGTACCCTCACTCTAAACGATCACGACTTCCCAGTTGACCTCATTCCTATGAAGTTGGGAAGTTTCGATGTTATAATCGGTATGGACTGGCTCAGCCAGCATCACGCTGAAGTAGTGTGCCGCAAAAAGTTCATTCGCATTCCTCTTGCAGACGGTCAGACCCTACGTATTTTTAGGGAAACCCCTTCGAAAGGACTCAAATTAATGTCTTGCCTTCAAGCCCGAAGATATCTCCGCAAGAACTATGTCGCATTCCTAACTCACGTCGTCAAAAAGGGAAACAAGGAGAAGAAACTCGAAGATATCCCAGTTGTGAAAGAATTCCCACAAGTCTTTCCCGACGACATTTCAGGACTCCCTCCTGTGAGAGAAGTCGAATTCCGCATCGATCTTGTACCTGGCGCTACACCAGTCGCAAAATCTCCTTATAGGTTAGCCCCATCCGAAATGCAAGAGCTGGCCAGTCAACTGCAAGAGCTGACTGACAAAGGATTCATACGTCCTAGCTCCTCGCCTTGGGGTGCACCTGTTCTCTTTGTGAAGAAGAAAGATGGAACGTCTCGCATGTGCATTGATTATAGAGAACTCAACAAGTTAACGGTTAAAAATCGCTATCCACTACCTCGCATCGATGACCTCCTAGACCAACTTCAAGGCGCCACCTGCTTTTCAAAAATCGACCTTCGTTCTGGTTGGGCTGTGCGCACTCGAACCGACTTTCAGAAATAAAACCAACATTTTTAGAACCTAATCAGATCAAGTCACAGAATGTTTATAAGAGAAATATAATTCAGTAGTCAAGCAGATTAGACACACAGCCCAACTGGTTGGGCTGTGCGCACTCGAACCGAACGTCCCGAGTTCGACTCCGGGCCTCCGAAGCCGGTTCGGCCATATTAAATCATTTTTGATATAAACTAAATAAGGTTAAAATTAATTAGTATATATATATATAATTAAAACAGAGAATATTTCGGGTTAGACACGTAGCTCAGTTGGTAGAGCTGCGTGCACGTATACGAGAGGTCCCGAGTTCGAACCTCACTCAGCGCATAGAAAACAAAGTCTGACCGGTCAGACCCGGTCAACGGTCAAAAAGTCAACTTTTTTTGTATTTCTTTTATTTATTTATTTAATTGAAAAATCATTTAAAAATACTTAAAAATAAGGTTTTTAAAGTTAGAAAATTTCCTTAAACTCACAAAAATAAATCTAAAAATCCCATTAAGAGCACTAATTAAAAATATTAATCTCAAATAAAATTTATTTATTTATCGAATCATTTTGTTATTATCTAGGTTAGTTTTTCCCTCGTCGATTGAATCCTAAATTCGTGCGCATCCCATTGTGAGTGAATCTCTACCAATTCCCCATTTTAATCATGTTTTGGGGTGTATCATGTGTCGTATAATCCTTTTATTTTATTTAAACACTTGTGCATACATCATATCCGTGATCAAATGTGTATCAATTGTTGTGTGAATTATATGTAGATTGGATTTATCATTTTCAGTGCACGCATTTCATTAGGCCCATCAGTTCCCCGTGGGAGACGGGTTGAGCATCAGGAGCCTCATTAGATCGGCTCCGTTTGATTGAGCCTTGATCTCACATACATCATCATTCATGTCATATACTCATTCAAAGTGGTTTGTGATTGTTTATCTATATATGTTTGCTCACATGTGATTATTGCACAAATTTTCCTTATTAAATAAAACAAGAAATTAGTAACAATGTTTTATCAAGGTTCACTAGCCAACTTTCGTTGACCCAAAATATCCCCCGTTTTACACATGATACAGGTGATCCAGCTGAGACAGGAAACACTTAGGAAGGCCTAGAAGAATAAACAAGTTTATGCTTTGGAATAATTATGTAGTTCATTTTCTTGTAATTGTATGAATTTTGTTTTGGATATTTAAGTTGTAATTTGAATTTAATAAATATGAAACATCTTAGTAAACATCATGAGCTTTGGTGATAACCCAATTATGCCCCGACTTTTATTCCGCTGCGGGTCGGGGTGTGACAGCTTATGTGTTTTTGTGCCTTGTATGAATAATTATAATAAATATTTAAACATAACTCTATTATAATCGAATCTCATCTAATCTAAATCCTTCGTGTAGATGTCTTCAATGGGATCGCACACCCGTAGGAATCTCCAGCGCAGCAACGCCGACAAGCGTATTGCCACCATGGTAGCCAAGGAAATGGCTAAGGTCATCCCGCAAATCGTCTCAGAAATCCATGCTGTGAGCAGTAACTCGTCAGTTGACTCAAAAACTGAGAATCCCAAACCGCGATTCAGCTTCAAGAACTTTAAGGCTTGTGCACCTCTCGCTTTCACGGGCAATGACGGACCAACTTCTATGTTTCACTGGTTCGATGCTATTGAGGTCACTTTTAGGCAAAGTGGATGCCCCGATGACCTCCGCATAGTGAAGGCTACCAGAGTCTTCCAGTCCCGTGCTCTCGACTGGTGGACAGCTGAAAGAAACAAGCGTGGAAATGATGAAGCTTACAGTCTAACTTAGGAGGAACTCAAGGAAGTGATGTTGAAGGAGTTTTGTCCTCCGCACGAACTGCAAAAGCTCGAGAATGAGTTTTGGGAATCAAATAGGATGGTCCCGACAATGCTAGCTTCACTGCTCGGTTTAAGATTTTGAGCATCATCTGTCCCAGCCAGGTTGATATGACTGAGAAAGCTATCAACAAGTACATCCGTGGTTTACCCGAGTGTGTCGCAAATTTTGTGAAAGTTTCTCGTACTACAACCATCAAGGAAACCTTCATGCTCGCCGCTGAGATCAATGATCGGCGAGTCCAAGATGGTTATTTCAAGAATCATGCGGAAGTTGCCAATCAAGATATCGTCGAACCAACCGCTGCTACCGAACCACCAATTGACTCGAAGGTAAAGCGTCAGGGACGCAAGAGAGGAAACCCGAGTAAGAACTATGCTCTCGCCGCTCCAGCAAACCCGCAGCCGCTCCAGTCAGCCGCTCTAAACACACCTCCAGCTAAGCGTGCGTATACCGGACCTCACCCTCAGTGCCCTAAGTGCACTTATCATCATGTCGTTGGTGGCAACTGCCGTTTTTGCACAAACTGCAACATCTATGGCCACTTTACTGTGAGTTGTCGTACCAGCCCGCGTCAGTCAGCTCCTCAGGCTCCAACAGCTCCAGCTTTACCTGCTCCTCCTCAAGCCAACCAGCAGCAAGCTCTAAAGGCATGAGTGTGCTTCGTGTGTGGAGATCCGAACCATTTTGCTAATGTTTGCCCTAACCGCACTGTGAAACAAGAGCCGCAGCAGCAGCAGCCACCACCGCAGCCTCAGCAGCAACAACAAGTTGCGCATGGGAGAGCCTTCAATCTCAATCACCGCCAGGCTCAGAATGACCAACAATGTTGTCAATGGTACGTTTCTCGTTAATGGTATTTATGCGTCATGCTTATTTGATACTGGTGCCGATAATGTTTTGTATCGTTAGAATTCGAAAAGGTTTTAAAATGTAAGCGAGCTAAACTCCCAAAGACTTTTGATGTGGAAGTCGTCACCGGAAGAACCGTTACCGTAACCTCCGTTTTACGTGGTTGTTCTCTCGATCTCAACAACCATGTCTTCTCGATTAATCTCATACCTATGCAATTAGGTAGCTTCGATATCATAGTAGGCATGGATTTTCTTCGTGAAAATCATGCTGAAGTTGTATGCTTCGATAAGATGATTCGCTTTCCTCTCCCTAATGGTGATCAACTCCATGTTTATGGTGAAACTCCCTCAAAGAAGTTGATGCTTTTATCATGTACTCGAGCACACAAATGCTTGCAAAAGCATGTGTTGCTTTCCTCGCCCATATCGTGAATCCGGATAAAGAAAGGAAGACTTATAAAGACGTTCCCGTTGTTTGTGAATTTCCTAAAGTCTTTCCCAACGATTTACCAGGTTTACCCCCTACTCGAGATGTTGAATTCCGTATCGATTTGATTCCAGGTGCTACTCCAGTTGCTAAAGCTCCTTATCGCCTCGCACCATCCGAAATGCGCGAACTATCAAGCCAACTTCAAGAGCTTCTTGATAAAGGTTTCATACGCCCGAGCACTTCGCCATGGGGCGCTCCCGTCCTTTTCGTGAAAAAGAAGGATGGATCGTTCTGAATGTGCATTGATTATCGTGAACTTAACAAACTCACGATAAAGAACCGCTACCCTCTTCCTCGTATCGACGACTTATTTGATCAGCTTCAAGGTGCTACTTGTTTTTCCAAGATCGATCTTCGTTCCGGTTATCATCAGTTACGCGTGTTGGAAAAAGACATTCCTAAAACCGACTTTCGTACTCGCTATGGCCATTTTGAATTCGTGGGCATGCCTTTTGGTCTAACGAACGCACCCGCGGTTTTCATGGATTTGATGAACCGTGTGTGTAAAGCTTTCTTAGATCGTTTCGTCATTGTTTTCATCGATGATATCCTTATCTATTCGAAGTAGAGAGACGAACACGCGCGTCATCGCGTTTAGTCCTCGAACTTCTTCAAGGAAATCGCCTTTATGCTAAGTTCTCTAAATGTGAATTCTAGCTCGAAGAAGTCCAATTCCTCGGCCACATCATTAATAGTCTAGGAATTCACGTCGACCCTGCAAAGATTGAAGCCGTCAAGAGTGGTTACATTGAAGAATGCTTCCGAAATCCGTTCAGTCCTTGTATTGGAGGGTTACTACCGTCGATTCATCGCCGACTTCTCGAAAATCGCTGTTCCGCTTACCGCTTTAACTCATAAAGATAAACCTTTTGTTTGGTATTCCCAACAAGAGGAAGCTTTTCAGACTCTCAAGCGTATGCTATGCAACGCTCCCGTTCTCGCTTTACCCGACGAAACGACGATTTCGTTGTTTACTGCGATGCCTCTAATCTTGGTCTTGGTTGTGTTCTTATGCAACAAGACAAGGTTATCGCGTATGCGTCTCGACAACTCAAGATCCACGAGAAGAACTACACAACCCACGATCTCGAACTCGGTGCAGTTTTTTTGCATTGAAGATATGGCGACACTACCTTTACGGTACAAAGTGTATGGTCTTCACCGACCATAAGAGCTTACAACATATCTTTAATCAAAAAGAACTAAACATGCGAGAACGACGATGGGTTGAACTTCTCAACGACTACGATTGTGAGATACGCTACCATCCCTGCAAAGCAAACGTCGTCGCCGATGCTCTAAGTCGACGAAGCTATGTATATGGTATTCGTGACACTCAAGACGAAATGAAATGTGGTGCCGAAACTCAGCTTGTATCTACATCTGATGGTATTTATTACTATCTCGATCGTATTTTGATTCCTACTCGTGATAATCTTCGTGAATTGCTAATGACCGAAGCTCATAAATCTCGATATTCCATTCACCCCGGTGCCGACAAGATGTACCAGGACCTTCGTCCTAAGTACTGGTGGTCGGGCATGAAAAAGGATATCGCCATTTACGTCTCAAAATGCTTGACTTGTTCGAAGGTTAAAGACGAACATCAAAGGCCCTCTGGTTTACTTGAACAACCCGAAATCCCGATGTTGAAGTGGGAGAGTATAGCTATGGACTTCGTTACCAAACTTCCCCGCACTTCATCCGGTCACGATAGCATTTGGGTTATCGTTGATCGTCTTACTAAATCCGCGCACTTTATTGCTATACGAGAAGACTTTAAGGTCGAACGTTAGCCCGAATCTATACCGACGAAGTTATATGTCGACACGGGACACCTCGTGACATCATCTCTGACCGAGACGGTCGTTTTACCTCGCATCTCTGGGAGACTTTTCAATCCGCTCTCGGTACTACTCTCAATCTCAGTACCGCTTTTCACCCTCAAACCGATGGTCAGACTGAGCGCACGATTCGACCCCTCGAAGACATGCTTCATGCGTGCATCATAGATTTCGGTGGTAACTAGGATACCATTTACCTTTAATCGAATTCTCGTACAATAATAGTTATCATACCAGCATTCAAAGGCTTCCCTTTTGAGGCACTGTATGGAAGAAAATGCCGATCGCCTATTGCATGGCACGAGATCGGAGAAGCACAAATCACCGGTCCCGAGCTAATTCAAGAAACGACGGACAAGATCCTACAGATCAGAGACAATCTCTTGAAAGCTCGGAGTCGTCAAAAGAGTTATGCCAATAAACGCCGCAAGCCCCTACAGTTCGAAGTGGAAGATCACGTTCTCCTAAAGGTTGCACCTTGGAAGGGAGTGGTCCGCTTCGGCAAGAAAGGAAAGCTAGCCCTCGATACGTTGGTCCCTTTAAGATTCTGGAAAGGATCGGTAAAGTAGCCTATCGTCTCGAATTACCGGAGGAACTCAATAATGTACATCCGACTTTCCACGTGTCTAACCTCAAGAAATGCTTAGCCGAAGGAAATCTGCATGTCCCTCTCAAAGATCTGCAAATCAACGAGACTCTCCATTTCGTGGAAAAGCCTGTGGAAATCATAGACCGAGAGACTAAGAAACTGCGACGCTCTCGCATCCCTATCGTGAAGGTCCGATGGGAGGGCAAACGCGGCGCCGAGTTTACTTGGGAATTGGAAAGTGATATGAAGGCCAAGTACCCGCATCTATTTGTAACAGCTACTACCTAATTTCGGGACGAAATTCCCTAAAGTAGGAGAGATTGTAACAACTCGGAAATTCGTTGTTATCTTTTCATTCTGTTTCCTCGTTTATCTATCTTTTGTAATTCCGAGATTCGGTTAATAATAAAGTTTATGTTAATTAATTATGGTATTTTACGTTATTATCGCATCTAATCGCTTAATAAATCGCATCGCCTATCTCATCGCATCGCAAATCGCAATTATTTATGTGGTTTTATATTACTTATTGTTATGTGTGTTTGTGATTATGATTACGCTCGCTACCACATCGCTCTCGCACTCTCGTCGATCGCTAAATCACGCTATTCTATCAACTATAACGCTTAACGCTTTAATTTAACGCTTAATATAACTATCTAATGCGAACCGAATAACCAAACGAACACTTACCGCGAAATTGGCAAACAAAACTTGGTCACCAAGGCCAAGTTCGGCCGAATTTGCCTACCACAAGTTCGCCGAACTTGCCTGATAACCAAGGATCCCTTGTTTTCCATCAAGTTCGCGCGAACTTGCATATGTATATGCAAGTTCGGCCTGAACTTAGCCATTCTCCTTTGTAAACTCCCTAAGTTCGCGCGAACTTGTACATTCTTGTACATGTTCGGCCGAACTTGTTGCCAGATCTTGAGAATCTTGACTTCTCCTATAAATACTCAGCTCATCCCTCTCATTTGCACTTGCTGACCAAGTTCGCTCAGGACTCCCTCATTCCAAATCTCTCGTGTTCTAAGTAAGAAACGACCCGATTTCGACAACAACAACGTTTATCAAACAACCAACAAAGGTTTACAACGATTTTGCACAAGGATCTACCTTCGTTTTCATCAAAAACCCATTCTTTTACGAAAACCTTCATCTTTTTCTTCAAAACTTCTGTTTTTAACTTATATCTACACAATACGAGTTCGTTTGGTGTTAGCAGAGGCTTCCCAAACACGAGATCTGCAAGATCTCGGCTTGTAAGTTCTAGATCTGAGAAAACCTTTGATAAATATCGATTTTGACACAAAATACGGACTTTTGAGGATGTTTTGTTCATTTTCTGATATGAAACGAAGCATCTATCATTCAAGATCCCAGATCTGGAAGCATAAGGACGTTTATGTTGGTTTACACAAGCCGGACAAACCCGAACGAACCCCGAGTTCACCCGGATTAGCCCACGCTTTTGTAAAACGGCTAAAACTGCTCTAAAAGACCTCTCTGACCCAAGTTTGCTCAGTAGCACAGGGTTGGGGGGTTGAACACTCAATTTTCCTCAGCAAAAGAGCGAAAACGCAAGATTTTGGATCCGAAAACATCAAGTTCGCTCGAGAATCACCAGTTCCCCAAGTCAAGTTCGACCGAAACTTGTACTCAAATGGGTCAAGTTCGACCGAACTGTGGTACTTTTCACCAAGTTTTCTTGCAAGTTCGCCCGAACTTGTCTCCTCAGTAAGGATTCTCCACTAGTTCGCCCGAACTTGACAAGATTCTTAAGAATCTCATCTAGTTCGACCGAACTTGGCTCATAACTCACCAGAATTACACAAGTTCGCTCGAACATGTGTGTTTACACACAAGTTCGCCGAACTTTGGCCACTGTGCTTAACTCAAAGTTCACCGTTTCGGCTTTTTCGAAAGACTGATGCACTTCTGTTCGTTTACAGGCTGATATGGCGTACTCCGCAACCTCCCTCAGAATCTCTAAGCTAACGAAAACGCACCCACATTGAGTATACTTGACCACTAACGCACTTTTGGGTGTTACATACGTTCCTATAAAAAAACACTCCACAAATCAAACTGTTTATCACACCGAATAATCTGATTATATATGCTCAATACGTGATGCTAGAAACATGTGACTAGGACTTATTTTCGTTAACTTGCCTCCTTAGCTAGTATGGTACTATAGTGTGGCAAAAACGACGGGGTCTAGTTAGGATGGACGCGCAATCCTTCTCACGGTAGTTAGCATGAGAAATGAGCCTATTTATGTTAAGTGTTTTGGTGTATCATGATATGTAAAATTACTGACTCTAGTTTCGCGCAAACGCTTTCACGTGTCATGACGATGATGCTTAGTAGTTTAGTTTGTCTTATTCGTAGTTCAAGTGTATAACTCGTATGCTACCTTTACTTAATTGTATTGAACTTGTATTTTAACGTATGTAACAGGTTGAGGATTTAGCTATTGGAGTGCTTGGATGTTGCATGCTTAGCGTAGTTTAGTTTTGTCTTTATTCGTTTAGTTTCTCAAGTGTAATAAATCTACGGGATATCGAACTGTTGTTTTTTGTGGAAAACTTAGATTCTGTAATGATTGTTAAAATGTTATGTGTAATGGTATGGGAACTTAATGTTTGAATGATATTGTTAATGATTGTTATGGAATCTCACGAGACAATCTGGTCCGCTAGTGCCACTACCTGATGATTCCGCCATCGGTTGGGTGACAATTTGGCATTCTGAGTCTTAACGTATTACATTTCTTCACTAGTTTAGTTTAACTTTGATGCAAAACGAGGATGATGATGATCATATCGGTTCGCTCATCGTGCTTAATGGATATGTTGTCGCCTTGACAATTCATCCTTTTTAACGTCTGAGTCTTAAATTCATATTCTGATATTTATTTTATTTTGATGAAAAATGTGGGCGATGATTATATTGGTTCACTTGTTGTGCTTAATGGCAACTTTGTTGCCATGATGAATCATCATTTTAACGATCCGAGTTCCGACTCATGTATCGCTTTTCATTGGTTTATTTAGTTTTGATGCAAAATGAGGATGTGATGATCATATTGGTTTACTCGTTGTGCTTAATGCAAACCTTTTATGCTTGATGGATTCATCCATTTTAACGTTCCAAGTCTTAAACCATAGTTGCTTTTCTTATTGTTCGATAAATATTTTATGCAAATGAGGACAACGATGATCATATGAGTTCGCTCATCGGCTTGATGCCGATCTTATTATTGTTGCCATGACATTCATCCATTTTAACATTTTGAGACCTAAATTATAGCTGTTTTTATTTTTAATGCAAAGTGAGGACATGATAGTCGATTGGTTCGCTTGCACATCGTGCTAATGGCATATATTATTATTGTAGCCTTGATGATTTCTGACATTTTAACGTTTGGTTCGCTTGTACATCGTGCTTAATTGGCAATATATCTATTAAGTTTTGATGAAAACTGAGACAACTATAATCATATTAATTCGTCGTCATGCTTAATGGCAATATATTATTGTTGTCTTGACGATTAATCCATTTTCAATGTTTGGAGTCCTAAATTATAGTTGTTTTTTATTGATTTATTATCTTTATGCAACATGAGGATGATGATGGATTATTTGGTTTGCTCATCGTACTTACTGACAATATTGTTATTGTCACCTTAACGATTGGCCCATGTTTAAATGTTTTGGGTCCTAAATCATAGTTGCTTTTCTTTAGTTGTTCATCAATTCTCAATACAATTGAGGATAATGGTGATCATATTGGTTCGCCCATTGAGTTTATTGGCGGTATTCGTCCATTTTTGTGGTTCCAAGTCTTGAATTATATTTTATTTTCCTTTTTGTTGACTTAATTTTGATGGAAAATGAAGATAATGATCATCATATTCGTTCGCTTGTCATGCTTAATGGCGATATTGTTGCCTTGATGATTCATCCATTTTAAGAATCTGAGTCCTATATCATATAGGTTTGCTCATCATGCTTTATGATAATGTTGTTGCCTTGATGATTTATCCATTTCTAACCTTTTGGGTCTATATCATATTTTCTTTTCTTTGTATGTTTATTTCATTTTGATACAAAATGAGGATGATGGCGACTTATTTTGGTTCATGGTCTTCCTTAACTGCAATATTGTTGTTTGTTGTCTTGATGATTCATGTTATCATTTTTTGTTTGTTTAGTTTTGATGTAAAGCGAGGACGTTGATATGTTATACTGTTTCAATCATCATGCTTAATTAATGGCAATATTATTGCCTCGACGATTTATCCATTTTCAACGCTTTGGACCTAATTCACAGTTTACTTTCTTTAGTTGTTCATATAGTTTTTGATGCAAAACGAGAGCGATGATGATAAAGGTGGTTCGTTTATTGTTGCCTTTGATTCATCCTTTTTTGACGTTCTGATCATATTTTATTTTCTTTATTGTGTATGTAGTTTATGATGCAAAATGAGAATGGCCATGATCAACTGGTTATTGTTGAAATAAAACAAAAAAATGAATTATGTAAAAAAGAAACAAAACTAGTAAAATACAGATAAATATAATTTAGGGCTTGTTTGGCTAACGTTATTTAACTTAAAAATTACTTTTTGTTAAAAGACTATTGATTTATGACTTTTGAAAAAGAGTTTTTAAAAAAGTATTTGGATTTATAGAAAGAAAGTTGAAAAGTTATATATATGTTCCAAAAAGTCACAAAATACTAGTTTGTTAAAACTGATTTTTTTTCTATACAAAAAGTTGTTTCGAAAAGTCCTTTTCAATTACCTAAACATCATTTTGATTTGTTAGTTTTGAAAAAACCAATAAGTCAATAAGTTGTTTTAAAAAATTAGCCAAACATGCCTTGATGGTAAATTAGTCATTATATAATTTATTGTTAATAAATTTAATCAAAATTGGTAAATTCGTAATTTTATTAGTTAAGAAAGAGGGATATGTAATTTTAATTTTAACTACAATGATTTGTATCTTACTACAATGGTTTGAAGTATTTTAGTGTGAAAGACTTGAAAGTCTGATTAAAAAATCACAAATAAGGCGGCCTTCCTTTTTTGTGTGAAAGACTTGAAAGTCTGATTAAAAAATCACAAATAAGGCGGCCTTCCTTTTTCTTTCCATTTTGTCTTCGTCCTTATTTTTATTTTTTAATTTTAATATACATTTTTTTTCTACTTTCTTTTTTCTTGGTAAACAAGGCTATTATTAAAATACATTTCTTTCTTTTCTTGGTAAACAAGGCTATTAGGTGATGACTTATATTTTAAAACTAATTTTGAGGATTATATATATAGTTCAGTTTCGGTTCATTCAGTATCCCATTCACCATATTGTTTTCTTTCTTTTCTTGGTAATATTGTTTTCTTGTTGATTCGTCCATTTTTTAGGTCATGGATCCGGAATCATATTTGATTTTCCTTACCTTGTTTGCTTAATTTTGATGCAAAATAAGGTGAACATCATATTGATTTTCTTTAATTGTTTATTAAAATTATATGCAAAATAAGGACGATGTGATCATATTGGTTTGTTCGTCGTGCTTAATGGCAATATCGTTATTGTTGCCTTGACGATTCATCCAACTTTAAAATTTTGAGTCCTTAAGACCATGCGTAGTGGGCAAGATTCCCCCCCCCCCCCCCCCAACCCCCAATCACGCCCAAAAAAGGCCCTCCCCCCACCCCCTGTGGGCGTGATTCGGCTTTTTTTTCGCAAAACCCCCCTCTAGCGTCTTTTAAATCACGCTAAAAAAGGAAATGGTTGCCCAATCACATGTAGCCTCTTTTTCTTGGCCAATCCCCATTTTTTGGTTATTTTTTTATTAAATTATTTACACCCCTTTTAACATAATGCACATATCCCCACTACACCCATTTTAGAAAAACGCCCAATAATGCCCCTTGCTGACTGGACTGCCACATGACGAAAAACGCCCAAGGGTGGGGGCATTATTCACCCTTACCACTACGCATGGTCTAATCATAGTTGGTTTTTTATTTGTTTACTAAATTTTATGCAAAATAAGGATACTGGTGATCGTATGGTTTGCTCGTCATGCTAAATGGCAATGCTATTATTGTTGCCTTGATGATTCATCCAATTTTTAACATTCTGAGTCCTAAATCATAGTTACCTTTCTTTATTCGTTTTTTAAATTTTTTATGCAAATAAGGACTATGATGATCAAGTTGGTTCGCTCGTTGTGCTTAATGGCAATATCGTTATTGTTGCCTTGACCATTCATCCAACTTTAACATTCTGAGTCCTAAATCATATTTACCTTTCTTTATTTGTTTTCAAAATTTTTATGCAAAATAAAGACGATGATGATCATATTGGTTCGCTCGTCGTTCTTAATGGCAATATGTTATTGTTGCCTTGACGATTCATCCAACTTTAAAAATCTAGTCCTTAATCATAGCTGGTTTTTTTATCAGTTTACTAAATTTTATGCAAAATAAGGACGGTGATGATCGTATTGGTTCGCTCGTCGTGCTTAATGGCAATACTATTATTGTTGCCTTGACGATTCATCCAACTTTAACATTCTGAGTCCTAAATCATAGTTACTTCTTTCTTTATTTATTTTTTTTTTTTTTGAAAAATTTATGCAAAATAAGGACGATGATGATCATATTGGTTCGCTCGTCGTGCTTAATGGCAATATTGTTATTGTTGCCTTGATGATTTATCCAACATTAAATTCTGAGTCCTTAATCATTGCTGGTTTTTTATTAGTTTATTAAATTTTATGCAAAATAAGGACAGTGATGATTGTATCGGTTCACTCGTCGTGCTTAATGACAATATCGTTTGTATTGCCTTGACGAATTATCCAACTTCAAAAAGTCCGATATAATAGTTGATTTTCCTTATTTGTTTATAAAAACATTTAAGCACGATGATAATGTTGGCTTGTTCGTTGTGTTTAATGCCAATATTGTTATTGTTGTCTTGACGATTCATCCAACTTTAACAGTCTGGGTCCGAAATCATAGTTACCTCTCTTTATTATTATTGTTGTTATTATTATTATTATTATTATTATTATATATGCAAAATAAGGACGATGATGATCATATTGGTTCGCTCGTCGTGCTTATTGGCAATATCATTATTGTTGCCTAGACGATTCATCCAACTTTAAAATTTAGAGTCTTTAATCATACTGGTTTTTTGTTAGTTTATTGAATTTTGTGCAAAATAAGGACAAGGATGATTGTATTGGTTCGCTCATCTTGCTTAATGGCAATATTGTTATTGTTACCTTGATGATTTATCCAATATTGTGAGTCCTAAATCATAGTTACCTTTCTTAACTAAAAGTATTATGCAAAAAAAGGACACTGAGATCATATGGGTTCACTTGTCGTGCTTGATGGCAATATTGTTATTGTTGCCTTGTTAATTCATCCATTTTTTACATTCTGAATCCAAAACTATTGTTTTTTGTTTGTTTATTAAGTTTTCATGCAAAATGAGGGACGATGATGATCATACTTGTTCGCTCATCTTAATTAATTACTTAATGACAGTATTTTTTTATTATTTTCTTTGCCAATAGACCACTAATCCATTGATATACATCGTATACAAGACATTTTATCAGCCTATTGTTGCCTTGACTATTTATTTATAAGGGTCCCTTATTTATATATTCGTTTTTATTGTTAGGAGTCTTGTTTCATATTTAATAACTTTAAAAGACCTTCAACAAACTAATTAACTACCTTTTCAGTTCTTGCTTTTCTAGACAAACATATGTACAAATAAACCATTTCAAAACCAATAAACAAAACCATTAAAACATTCAAACAAAACTAAATACACTTGAAATTTGTTTCATCTTGGGCCGGAGAGTTCTATGGCTTGGCCCAATAAGGAAGAGTCATCAGTGAGATCGGAGTATCTTTCCGACGACGAGAGCTCCGGCGTTCTGTACTTTCCGGTGGACTCAATCCCCTGTGAAGCTTCCCATCTCTCTGCCAACCCATCACCTTCCAGCATCCGTACAACTTCCGACATCTTTGGCCGGTTAACGGGAAGATATTGTGTACACAACAATGCCACTTTTACAAGCTCCTCTAACTCCATTATGTCGTAATTCTTTTTTAAATATTTGTCAACTAGTATATCAAGTTTCTTCTCCTGGTTGATCTTTTTGACCTGAAATATATGTACTACTTTTTAATGCATGTTGTACGATTGTTATTGCGTAAGGTACAAGTTGGAAAGCGGTAAGCACATGTAAAAAAAGATATATACAACTCGTATATTTGTATACAATACAAGTATACTTCATGTTAAAAAAGACGTATAAGTCGTATGTATTTCTACGACTTGTATATTTGTCAGGATGTCAAAAGATCCATCATTGTTTTTAAACACATAAGGTATATGTCTACAGGGGATGGTTCATTGAGAAACACTAAAAAAGTGGGAAACAGGGAAGACTCTTAAAATTATACTTCAAATGTTAAAAAAAAGAATTTCTAATTTTTTTCGACGCTTTTTCTTATAAATACATGTAGAAATATTTTAAATACAAAAACTTAAAAAAATATGTTTAAAAAATAGTTAAAAAATATATATCTTATAGAATTAATTTAACATGTTAAAATTTAATTTAAAAAGAAAAATCAACGCTTTTCCTTATAAAAATGGGTTGAAACTATTCGAAATGAGAAAATAAATTTTGTAAAAAAAGATTTTTACCCTTTTTTAACTGTTTTTTTTATATATTTTTATGATTTTTTTTGTTAAAATTGCTTCTAATAGTATTTATAAGAAGAGGCATCGAAAAAAATTTAAAAATTAATTTTTAACATGTTAAGTTAAATTTTTAAAAGTGTTTCATGATTCTTTACTTTTTAGTGTTCTCTAATGAACCTCAGAGTAATGATGTCTATAAAGATATAATAAAGATTAAAGAACTATTGCTATGCGAACCACATTGTGAAATCTTTGGTATTTTTATTCCAAAAATGTTTTTCATGCATTTGTCACTTTATCTTTTTAATTAATAAGATTCATGATAGCTTAGGTTTATGGGTACAACTCTTACAGTATAACGTACAAGTTTTTGTAAAACTTTATTGATTTGAAATATTCTTCCGGGCTTATGATTCAAATTTTAATTTGGAAGGAAAAAGCACTTTTGCACCCAATAATTCAACCTCAAATGAAATTTCAAAAACTAGAATTTTGATCCAGAAAATTTGAATTATTTTTGGGTGATTATAACGGTTTAAAACTATTGAACGGGCTAGACCGAAGCAAATAAGCAGTTATGCCGGTTTGAGATTTATACGGTTCGGTTTATGTTTATGGTTTTTAAAAGTAGGTTTAACAGTTCATTTTAGAGTTTGGAATTTAGAACCGGCCATGTACTTTTATTGTTTAAATTATTATTTTTTTATTTTTAGAATATGTTTTTTTACATATGTGTAATGTTCTCGAACCATCTTTATTTATTTATTTATTTTTAAATAATCCAACTAATGTCTTTATTTTTTATATAATAACCAGTTTAAACCGAACCATTTTGGCCTCTTTGGTTCCGCTTTTTAGGACTCTCGTTAACTGTTCTACCCAAAATTTACGTGGGGTCAAACCGGACTGTGAACAACCCTAATTTTTGGATGCTTTCCCGCTCGACATTGCCCAAAAACATCACTAGATATTACAAGCCTTACCCATTCAAGCATAGCCCCTTTCTGGTTTGCAGCCTTGCCAAACTCTAGAGCCCTTTGTCCAGTGATAAGTTCGAGTAGAAGAATCCCAAAACCAAAAACATCGGTTTTCTCGGATGACTGACCCGTCGAGAGATACTCAGGTGCTATATGGCCCACAGTTCCTCGAACCGCGGTGGTTACATGAGTATCTTGGTGGTCTAAAAGCTTAGCCAGCCCAAAATCACCAACAACTGCCTCACAACAATCATCAAGTAATATATTTGCAGCCTTCACATCCCTATGTATAATTTTTGGGTCACATTGCTCATGAAGGTACAACAACCCTCTTCCAGCCCCTAAAGCAATTTTCTTCCTTATGCCCCAATCCAACACTGGTTTTGCTGCCAAAAGTACAACACAAACTGCATGAGTCTTGATTTATGCTAGGCTTGTATAATGGAGCCGAGCCAGGTTGAACTCGAGCTCGAACTTTAACGAGCTAGCTCGGCTCGTTTATATAATCGAGTTGGCTCAAGCTCGGCTCGTAAAATGTTCGAGCTGACTCGTTAATTTTTTTTATTTTATTTTCAATATTTTTTACAAATTTTGATAAAATAAGAAACAAAAATAAATAAAAATTACACATATGTATGTGTTATTTTTGTTTTTCTAATATTTTAAAACCATAAGGCATATTTTATGTATTATACGTATAATTTTTGTTTATTTTCACATTTTTATATGTTATTGATTAATTAAACTTAAAATGTGAACACTTCAACCCCCTCCCACACATATATATATATATGTAGGGAGAGGATCGTGAGAAAACTAGATATAAATGAGAAAACTAGAAAACTAACTCAAAAAGCCAAAAAAAAATGCATAAAAAACATTCAATTTTTTTTTACAATTTTTTTATAAAAAATCGCTGGATTTTATGTATAAAAAAACTTTAAAAAAAAAAAAAAAAAACTTGTACTGCACATATAAACTATATGTGTACTACACATGTGCCATTATATGTTTATGTTGCACATGTGCATTATATGCTTTTTTTATTTTTTATTTTTAAAACTTTTTTTATATAATATATATAGCGAATTTTAATAAAAAATAAAAAAAAATTGATATGTTTTTTTGGCTTTTTTAGTTAGTTTTTTGGTTTTCTTATT
The DNA here is from genome assembly GCA_947069175.1 of Scalesia atractyloides. NCBI lineage: Eukaryota > Viridiplantae > Streptophyta > Magnoliopsida > Asterales > Asteraceae > Scalesia > Scalesia atractyloides. The sequence goes on along the minus strand of CAMTDV010000014.1, from coordinate 23,522,097 downwards.
TAAACTACTTTTCTCATAATCCATCCCCTATATATATATATATATATATATATATATATATATATAATATAAGGTTAGATAGAAAACCCTAGAAAACCCAACCTCCCGACATTTTTTTTTTTAAAAGAAAACACATGTAATATACATGTTTTTAAGAGTTTTGAGCCCAAAAAAACAAAAAAGCGTCGAGTGGATATTTTTAAAAAAATAAACAAGTTTCAGCAACTTTCATCACTAACATGTGTCAGACAAAAGTTGCTGAATTTTGTTTATTTTTTTTTTAAATATCCACTCGGCGCTTTTTTGTGTTTTTGGCTCAAAACTCTTAAAAACATGTATATTACATGTGTTATTTTTTTCAAAAAAAAAATGTCGGGAGATTGGGTTTTCTAGGGTTTTCTCAAATTTTTAGGGTTTTCTATCTAACCCTCCCCTATATATATATATATATATATATATATTTTAACACATTTAAAATAAGATTAACTATGTAAAATAAAATATATATATAGGGTTAACTATGTAAAATAAAATAATTCGAGCCGGCTCGTGAGCTCACAAGCCAAGCCAGGCCTAGATTGAGCTTGGCTCGTTTACAAATCGAGCCGAGCCGAACTAGCTCGTTTGCAACTGAGCCTTTTTTTAGTCGAGCTATTTTTGAGCGATCCACGAGCTACGAGTTTTTTGCACATCCCTGATTTATGCTCATACTTTTCAAGATTTCTTGAAACTAGAACACAAGTTATGATCCATATAAAAATGAAAATGCAACACTACCCATGTAGAAAGAACATATTTTTATAAACTAAATATAACATATAATGCATACCCTTGAGCCGAGACGCCACGCTGCCATTGGGCATGTACGGGTAGACTAAGAGCTTTTCGGTTGGAGTCATGCAAAAGCCATATAATCTTAGAAGATTCCTGTGCACTGCTAAGCTGATCATCTCAACTTCTGTTTGGAACTGTCGTTCTCCGCCAGCGGCACCGCCATCTTTCAGCCGCTTGATCGCGACTAATGTGCCATCGTGGAGTGTCCCTTTGTACACATGTCCAAAACCTCCTTTTCCCAATATGTTCTTGTTGCTGAAGTTGTGTGTTGCGATTTGAAGTTCCCGAAATTGAAACTTCCTTAAATTCCCTAGCGAAACTTCTTCATGATGCTTATCTGCATTGTCATTTTGACATTTGATCAATACATGTTACACTTAGAATATTGATTACACATTGACTAGTCAAAGTCAACAACTTTGACTTTGAAACAACTACCAAGTTTTTATATTTTTTAGGAAATTCTGATAATTACATTAAAATGTGCACAAAGTTTTATAAATGGGAGGATGTAGGTGTCAAATTCATCACAACATCCACCTCAATTTTGATTTTGAAAAGTCATAGATTTGACCTCAAAAGTCAACATAACCCACAAACCTTTTACATCAAAGAAGGGTCCCTGATCATGCCTTCGCCTCCACCATAACAACGCGAATCCAAAAACGAGCATGAAAACACATCCAAGGCTAGTACCGACGGCAATAGCCATTTTATGAGTTTTTCTTCTTGATGATGTATTTGCCGCTTCAAATTATAATCAAATCAAACATCATAAAATGATAAAATATCAGTTTATGTCTCTATATCATAAAAAGTGTTCAAGATAATAAATTAATAAATACAATCATACTTTGTGTGGTATTTAATGGCATAGAGATGGGCATAAGTGTCATTCCATAGCATTGTTGCTCAGATCCTGTTGGACACATCAGAGGGTTCCCAACAATGCTGCAATTAATAAAACTTTAGATATCTGTTTGGTGTCATAAATGCATTAGATTTTTTGTATAGTACAACTAAACAACGTAGGGCTATTAACGAATCGAACAAATACGAACAAGACCTTGTTCGTGTTCGTTTGTTAAGAAATATATGTGTTCGCGAACCGTTCACGAACGCTTATCGAACAAGATTTTATGTTCGTGTTTGTTTGTTAAGGAAATGAACTTGTTCGTGTTCGTTTGTGTTTGTTTGTTAATTTTAGGCAACGAACAAAAACGAAAGTTGACAAACACAAATGAGCACAAACTAATGTTCATGAACACAAACGGAAACAGACGAACACCAACAATCGTTCATAAACAGGATATATAATACACTGACACTTATTAGATATTTAATTTGTCGGAATTTTGAGGTATTTAAATAAATATAAAAACTAAAAACACTAATGAACTATCGAACACAAACGAACACGTTACCGAACGTTCACGAACATAAACGAACGAACACGACCTCTGTTCATGTTTGTTCATTTAACTAAATGAACGAAATTTCTTGTTCGTGTTCGTTTGTTTAATAAACGAATGAACACAAACGAACTTCCCGCCGAACGGTTCACGAACTGTTCGCCGAACGTTTGGTTCGTTTACAGCCCTATAAACAAGTATAAATCAACTTACTTGAAGGTCTTGGAAGGAAATCTAGGAACAGGGCCACTCAAATTATTGGAAGACAAGTCTCTGCATTGAACAAAAAACAAGAATTTATATAAGTATACATACATCAATTTTATGATTTGAATAATAATAATATAATGGGAAAATGATTGAGAAATCATACACAAATGCAAGTTGGGTCATGTTAACTACTGATTCTGGAATTGGCCCAGAAAGACTGTTGTTGTTTAGCCTCCTGAAACAGTTTCAGAAGTTGAATTTCAAGAAACAATACAAAACAAACACCCTAAGAAAAAATAAATAAATTATATTTTTATAATTTAAATACTCATACACGTATTGAAGGGCTGTCAAGTGACCCAAAGAAGATGGGATTTCATTAGTGAAATGATTATCAGAAAGATCTAGTGTTTGTAGCATCTTCAGTTTACCAATTTCTTTTGGGATTGACCCTGTGATGTTATTATTCTGCAACAATCTGCATCAAGAATTAACCATTGTTTAAACCCTAAAAAAATTGATAAAATAATATTGTAAACAGATTGATGCTTACACAATCTGAAGATTAGTGAGGTTGCCAATGCTTGGAGAAAGTGTGCCAGATAAATTTTGACTTGGTGTTCCTCTAAAAAACATCAATATTACAAACAAATAAAGTAAGAATTTTTACACTTAAAATACACTTTTGGTTTGTGAAAATTATGAATTTTTACACTTAAATTACACTTTTAGTATGTGAAAAATTATGAAGAAAGACTTACAAGCCAATGACTAAACTTTGAGCAGAGCAGGTAACCATGGTCCAGCTACAAGGATCAACAGCATCAGCATCCCAATTTTCAAGAACACCATGAGGGTCCAACAAAGAAGCTTTGATACCCATTAAAGCTTGAACTGTAAATCACAATACCCATATGAAAAAAATCTCATTTTTAGGGGTTTAACAACCAGAATTCATGAAAAAGATGAAGATATACCTTCAAAGTTGACACCTTTAGGTGAAAGCAAGCCATTTGAACACACCCAAAACCATAAAAACATAAAAGAAAACAGAGGAATCTTTGTTTGTACTCTCATTTCAACAAAAACTTTGAATGGTTCAAAAGAAGATATGAGAAAGATTTTAGTAGATTTTTTTGTTGGGTTGAATGCAAGTATGTATGCAATGGTGTGACTAAGCCTTGAGTTTTTGAAACTTGATGATCATTTCTTTTTCCACAAGAATCCGAAAAACACAAGAAAAAGCAGTGTGAGCTCTGTTTTGTTTGTTTTTTGTAGTAGAAAGAGAATTTAGCACGCCTGTTCGTGTGGCAGGGATTAAGGAAAAATAACAAGAAATTTTAAAAAAATTACCATAAAATTTATGAAAAAATTAAGGTTGGCAACTTGTGTCTTAGGCTATGTGTTCTATATTAGCTAAAGTTATCGTCACGTTACTGTCATATAGGAACTTCATCATTAACTAGATACCTGTTAAAATGTGTTGTGGATAACTAAAAAAAATAAAAGAAAAAACAAAAGGATGTGATTGGTTTAGATTGGGGTGGGCCTTACCGTCATCCTCACCTTCTTCTCATTAATGACGACAAGTCGACAACCCATAAACGGAGGGGGTCGTGTTGTGCCCGTTAACGGGTGATGTGGCACCCCTCCGTTAATCCACAATGTATATTCTTTTCGTGTTTAACAGGTCTTTGATGACACGAATAACACAAGTATTAAACATGAATACAACTCGTTAGACTACTTTATATCTCATGTTTATAACACAGATGTATGTTTTATGCGTCAAGAAAAAAGAAAAATGATGGATCCTATCCTCCTAATATTTTTATTTTTTAAAATGTAAAAAATCATATAGTGTATTTTTTAATAAACATGTCTAATTGAGTCTTATACAGATGATCTATTAACAACCATAAAAGTTATGAGAAGAATATTAAGGAGTATATTATTATTTTTTATTATTTGGGTGATATTATATTAATCCAAATGACAAAGAAGAAAACGTGAAATTGATGGGTTTAATGGTCACTAGTCATGTTATGGTCTAGATATGTGTTGTTGAGTTTTATAGTTTTGTTAATGGATTTTGTTTATGGTAGAGACAATGAGGAATCTAACATTCCCTGAGTTTGGCCATCCAATATACTCACAAATGCCATGTTTTTAAGGAAAAATACATAGAATTTGGGAATCTCAAGGCCTTGAAATTGGTGATTTTTGGCGGTAAGGGGAGGGAGACAATATGTAAGTTACTTTATTCAAAAGGAAGGCCAACAAACCAAACACCAAAGCCTATTACATAATATTAAAACAAACCCAATCGTCCCATGATATGTTCCTATTTTTAGATCTATTCTGGTACCATAAAAAACCAATCGACTTAACCTCTTGGACAATGTCTAAGGCCGTTTTCACCATACTCTTAAATCTTCTTTCGTTTCTCACTTTCCAAAGAACCCAGCAAACCACCAGAATAATCCCATGCAGAACCTTTTTAACTCTAGAATCCAGGTTAGAAAACTCATGGATGCTGAGCAAGTCTCGGATGGAGAAGGCATAAATCGGGCTAATCTTACACCATCGGCTCAATATAGACCAAACAGTCAAAGAAATCGAACAAGAGCAAAAAAGATGTTCTGCAGTTTCCAGCTCTTCTCTACACAAAACGCATACTTCGTTACCAATGTAGCAATTTTTTTTGCTAAAGCATCAACCGTGGCTATTCGACCCATCTCGGCTCTCCACATCAGGATGTTGCACTTTCTAGGAATCCAATTCAACCACTTGAAAACAAAATTATTACTATGATCATCACCGCTTCTGAGAAACTCTTTGACCGCTTTAACCGAAAAAACCTTGTCTTTACCTCCGATCCATTCCCACTTATTCCTAGAGTTTGAAAGACGAACATCTGCCAGGAGAGAAGCCAACGAGTCCCATTCAGATTGTTCCTGCCCTGAAGCAAGATCCCTCTGCCAGGCCCACAGACCAGAAAAGGCTTGGGCCTCCCTATTAAAACGCTCGCTGACCCGACACTTCTTATTAGATTCAATACTAAATAAAAGAGGATATCGATCCTTAAGCGAACAATTGCAGGCCCACGGGTCAAGCCAGAACCTATATCGATGCCATTTCCCACTTTCCCTTTGAAATTTTAAGCCAGATGGACCTCTCCCACTTTTGTTTTCTCCACCGTAGTGACTATATGTTTCCATATTCCTCCCAAGGTTTTGTTGACCGGGACAGGACAACAACTTCTATTAGACCAGTGATAGCATTATTAGACTAGTGGATAGCATTAATGACTTTTTGCCACAAACCAGTATCATCATTCCTGTATCTCCAAATCCACTTTGAGAGAAGAGACGTATTAATATCGCTAAGACGAGACAACCCCAAATCCCCTTTGTCGACCGGAATCGTGACACGCTCCAGGCCACCCAATGAAGTTTACTAACCACATCATTGCCACCCCATAAAAAACCGTTTAATGATGACTTCAAGACCTTTAATGACACCCACCGGAGCCTTGAACAAAGACATGAAGTAGTTGGGGATACTCTCCAGCACCGACCTTATTAACGTCACACGACCCCCAATTGACAGTAAAGAAGATTTCCATAAAGCCAGCAGGGCTTCAAAGATGTCAAACACCGCTTTCCAATTTTCAATCTTGGTCATCCTAGCTCCAACCAAAACTCCAAGATGGACAAACGGGACCTCACCAGATTTACAACAGAGAGCCGACGCCTTATCGAGCACTTCGCTAAGACACACACCAATCCCATATAAGGTCGACTTGCTTAGATTAATTTTAAGGCCAGATCCTAAGTAAAAGCACCTAAGCAAACGGGCGATGTTTAGGATATCATTTCTCCCCATTCTCCCATAAGGATACAAGCGTCAGCATATAAAAGATGATCAAGAACTGGGCCGCCGTTGGGTAACCTGATGCCTTTAATCAAACCCGCACGACTCGCTTTTTTATCATGCTTTAAAAAGCTTCCATCACGAATAAAAACAAGAAGGGAGATATTGGGTCACCTTGTTCATCCCCTTGGAACATTGAAATTCGAAAGTCGGGGTATTGACCAATACCGAGGATCTTGCCGAAGAAAGAATACCATTAATCCAGCTACACCATTTGGGAGGAAAGCCCAATTGTCTCGTAACCGAGATGACAAAATTCCAATTAACGTTATCGTAGGCTTTTGCAAAATCAATCTTGAACAAGAAGGCTTTATTTTGTCTTTTTTTCAACCAAGCAATCACCTCATTCAGAATTAGCGGCCCATCGAGAATTTAAACGATCTTTGAGAAAGGTCGTCTGGTGTTCTGATACAACCGAGCCGATCACCGTTTTCAGCCTGTTAGCTAAGACTTTGGAAACAATTTTGTTAATGATACCGACGAGATTAATGGGTCTATACTCTCCTAAACCTTCCGGATCTTTGACCTTAGGGATGAGAGCAATAAATGACGAAGTACACCTTCTCGAAAAACAACCATCAGCATGGAATTTTTTTGAAGATATCTCCAAAATCCTTTTCAAAAATACTCCAGAACCGTTTGATAAATTTCATGTTGAAGCCGTCTGGCCCGGGAGCCCGTTCACTACCACACTCGAAAACAGCTGCCTTAATCTCCTCTTTCGAAAAACTCTCCGTCAGCTTAGAAGCATCCTCTTCTTTAAGCTTTTTGTCGCAACAGCAGTCCACTTCGGGACGAATCGCCAAGTCTTCTCTAAAAATAGACAGGAAATAATCATAAACAGCTTTCTTGACTTTTTTCGGTTAGATATCCACACGTCGTTAATCATGAGACCCGGAATAGCATTTGACACCTTCCTTTTATTGACCACCCCGTGGAAGAAAGCGGTGTTATCATCTCCCTCCATAGCCCATTTAATTCTCGCTCTTTGCCTTAGGTCTCTAACTTTACAGTCTTCCATAAACAACAGTTTCTTTTGACATTCTAACCTCACCCACTCTTCCTCATCAGTCAACTCTCTCTCTTCCATCGCCTGATCAAGTTCGTCTAGTTCCTCCCTAGCCTTGATCTCTTATTCTCCCTCCTTGACACGAATCTCATCCCTCCACTCTTTAATAGCATCTCTGATCCACTTAAGTTTCTGAATCAGAACAGTATCAGGAGGCCCTTCGAAACAAAAATCCTCAACCGCAGATTCAACAATACTCTGAAACTCCGGTCTTTCGAGCCAAGAACTAAAAAATCTGAATGGTTTAGGGCCGAAATTAAGATTATTAACATGAAAATGAGCAGATTATGATCCGAGTGCACCCGAGGCAAAGCTCTAACACAAGCTTCAGGCCACCCGTTTTGGAACTCCTTGCACACAAGGATCCGGTCTATCTTGCTGAATTTCTTCCCTCTTGCACCCTCCACCATATACGTAAATTTACTTGCTTTAAGCTCGTACTCGCAAATATCGGCATTAAAAATGAAACTATTAAAGTCTCTTGCACAATTAGGCTTGAACTTCGAATTTTTCCTTTCGTTTACATTACGAACAACTTTAAAATCCCCAGCAAGAAGCCATAACCCAGACCCGACATTTTTTTCTAGAGAGGACCCTATTCCACAAATCTCTTTTTTCAGCCGGTTTTTGTGGGGCATAAACATTAAGCATGTTAACCTGATTCGAACACCCTTTTATAGACCCAGTTAGCTGCAAGAAATTGGGGTCCTTATGAACCGAGGAAATAGAGAACATACTTGGGTCCCAAACACACAAAAGGCCTCCCGAGCAGCCGATAGGATCAACCACTTCCTTAGCCCACCTCGACTTACTCCAGAATTGATCGATGTCAATCGTCCGGAATATCAGAATGCCACGTCTCTTGAAACGCGATTAACGAGACTTTCTCTGCCGCTTTAATCTCCCTAATCCATTTCGCTTTCCTGTCCACCCCAAAACCCCTGATATTCACTGAAACCACATTCATTTACAAACCCATTAATACCTTCTTCACGGATTGTAGCCTCTACCCTCTCGGTTATCCCTGCAAGGTCAACTCCCACCATCTTACCGAAATCGATCGTGCTCCTGACTTTCGATGACAACATATTCACTTGGGTCTCCTCTATAAGCTCCCATCTTCCAACGAACCCTTATCCTCAGTGGCAGGATTTCGCTCCTCATCTGCTTGAGAAAGCGATACCTCTGGAGTGGTGTTCAAGTTAAAACCTCCTTTGATATGGGCCTGATATTCAACTGAATTCGAAGATTGACCCAAGTCCTTTAATATTTCAACTTGGCCCATCGCATCATCATTAAAAAACCTATCTTCACCTCTCTGCCGTTTTCTGGGCCTCGGAGATAACTGGCCCACACAACAGGCCCCATTGCTCACCAAAAGAAGCCCATCCCTGACTATTTGAATTTTTATTTTTGATAATCCTTCCAGTTTTTTAGGCCTCTTTATTACAACCATAGCCGACATTCTCTGACCTCCTAGGGATTCCCACATCCTCCCCATGCGCCAAAAAACACAAAACCCCAGAGGGACTGTTCGGGACCTCCCCATCCCGAGGAGCCGAACCGTCAACCTTGTTTCGAATCTCCGACTCCTCCGGTGACCTGTCGGCTGCCTCTGGCACCTTTTCCCCCATCTCCGGTAAACTAGTCTCAGACTCCACATCATCTTCCAGGAAGTCTGGAATCCATGGATCCGATTCTTCAACCACCCAAACGCAATAGGTCATATTCTTCCACTTAAGGTTCAGGATCCCAGATATTATGTTGCCACAATCCGTAATAATCCCCAACCGATCGTAAGTGAGAGCACCATTCGTCTCTTGTATATGGGAAGCTTGAATCACCTTTCCAAACTTCTTATCGATATTGTTGAAAACTTACTGGGCAACCAGATGTGGTGGGACACCATGGATATTAATCCATGAAATACGTTCAAAAGGCATGGATTGGCCTATCCATGGGTCCAGGGACGAAACCACCTATCCCAGATAGTTGTCTCCAAAGCAAATCTCCCGGTAGCCTCACCACTTGTAAAGGAGATAAGAACCAAAAGACCACCAATGTATTGAATTTCGGCTTCATGAAAGCTAGCTGAAACCAACGCCACCTTAAGAAGCCTAAGAGACGTGAAATCCTTCACTCTACCCACGAAAGCCCTGCCAATGAAACTTTCTAAGGTAAAAACCGCGGATCCACGACGACTGAGTCATCATCCACAACCGGGGAAGTTTTGTTCATCAGAATATCGGTGAACGACAACCCTGCCTGAACACTCTTAGAAACTCTTGGCTTCTTCCGAATGTAGGCATCGCCTATCTTAGGTTTAGCTCCTCCTCCCCTATTGAAACCTTCTGCCGACTTAGGATTACCACCCCCATTCTCCATAGCAAACAGGGCCACATTTACCTTCAGTTTATTACCCCCAAGCCTGATCTTTTGTAAGTTCGCTTCCAGTTCTTCCTGATTCCTTATCCCTATAAAGCTGACAAAGCCGAAGATTATTCCATCCTTGTCCCTTTTCTTGGCAATGAAAGCCCCCCCGATCTCCCCATAAGGTCTAAAGGCATTTGCCAGATCCCACGGGCGACACCCCTGTGGAATATTGGAAACAAAGAACTTAAGAACTTGAAACCTTCCTTCTTTCCTTCCTACACTTCCCCTCCTGCTTCCATGCTGATACTCCCATTCCTCTCCGTCTACTCCGCCTTTCTCCGCTCCACTCCTCCCCTCCATAGATGATGATAAAGTTTGCTTATGTTACTTTGTTGAATCATGATTCCATGAGCCACTAATTGTGATAGAACACTTGATAATTATCCGAATTATATCCTCCTATAAACAATTATTTAACAATACTTATTATACATTTATTAAGTTAGTAAAGAAGTTTAGAAACTTTTTTCTATTCTTTTAATAGGAATTTAATATACTCCTAATACTACACAACTATCTACCGCATGCTTGAACCACCAATCTCTTAGAAAAAGGCACTATTCTATACACCCAGATACCACAAGGCCATATGCTCTTTGGTAGAAACTTTTTGTTTGTCCAACATGGCGCAAAGGTTTTTCAAGTTGATATGATTTCAAGACGGAAATATAATGACATTAGAAACTCTTTGTCATCATGGCATTATATTCAGTGATGAAATGTGTATCGTGTTTAAAAACTCTTTTGTACCGACGGATCATGTCATCCAAATAAGTCAAAATTTCCAATAATATCGTACACTTAGGATACAACATATATACATATTAATCACAAAACAATGTTTCGATTCGGACTATGCAAAAATACTAAAGGTTTTCAAAATCTCGCATTTCTCTTTATCTTTTGGGTTTACAATATCATCATATAGAAACATACGGTGTTATCAGTCCAAAAGTGTACAGTATAATTCAAATGTTATATGTACATTATACATTAAAAGAGTTATTAGTATCACATGACACCGATCTGGAAAGTCATTAGTATTACGTGACACCGATGTTGACAGTACAAATATTCCTTTGATTGGAGTCTCAGAGAGATTCGACTTTTTTAGAATAAGTGTTAAATGTGCAAAAGCAATCTTTAAACATTTGCTCATTGAACAAAAATGTTAATGACACCTAATAACCTAACCTGTTTTTTAGATCTATTTAGTATTAAATCGTTGTTGCAATATGGATCCGTCAGATTGTAGGTCTTGGTCGTCACATTAACTAAGAAGATGAAACCACCATACATTATCTTCTCTATGGACTAGGGTTTTCATGGGTCACTATGTGTTACTGTTAGGCACAAACCTCTTAGGTCTAGCCCAGTTAGGGGTATACCGACAATATCTACACATATCGACGATTCAACAATGGTGAATCTAGTGCCGACTTGAGGGTCAAATGGTGGTCCCAATGCTTCAACCTTGGACCCCAGTTCTTCATGGTTTTATAGATTTGACACGAGATGGGAAATGCGAAGTGTGCTTGTTTCATCTCCCTACCGTGACAACCTATAGCTCTATCCCGGCGGGATCCAGGTGACAGCAACTTTAAATATTATCAAGAAAAAAAACATTGAACTTTACAAAAGGTTTGATTTTGGTGATTCAAAAATATAAATAAGAGTAAATTACATGGTTTGTCCTTTAACTTTACACTAATTTGCATCGTGTGTCCTTTATTTTTAGAAATTACACCGAATGTCCTTTATTTGAAACTTTTGCACACCGCATGTCCTTTATACTAACATCCATCCATTTCATGGTTAAAACCAATCATGTGCCTCTTATATGAGGGGCAAAAATGTCGTTTTATCATTTTTATATGAGATTTTATATTCAACATATATAAACTAATTTTTTTTACATATATGTAATTACTTATAACGCGTATATATAATTTGGTTATTACACATATGTAAATTACTTTTAACATGTATCGAATCATGAAAATACATAAATTAATGATAAAAAATCTCTCTCACACACACACACATATATATATATATTGATTATCTATTAAGAGTTTTGAAAGTTAGTTTAAATGAGAAAACTAAAAAACTACAAAAATTAGCATAAAAACATACCAACTTTTTTACAATTATTTTATTAAATTTCGCTATTTTTGTTATCTAAAATGTTAAAAAAAATACTACACATGTGCATTATTACGAAAAAACCTAAACCCCCTAAATTGCATGTGCAATATACATATATAATGCACATGTACAATGCTAATGATTTATTTTTTTAAAAGTTTTGTATGTATTAAAAAGAGCAATTTTTAATAAAAATTTGAAACATAAAATTTGATGTGTTTTTTAGATTTTTTTGTAGTTTTTTGTTTTCTCATTTATATCTAGTTTTCTCATTATTCTCTCCCTATATATATATATACATATATACATACATATATATATATATATATATGTGTATATATATATATATAGACACATGAGATATTTTTTAAGGACAATACACGTAAATTAAATAAAAATAATAAAATAACAGTTTGCCCCTCGTGTAAGAGCAAATGATTGGTTTTAACTATGAAAATAGATAAAAGTTAGTATAAAGGACATACGGTGTGCAAAAGTTTCAAATTAATGATACTCGGTGTAATTTCTAAAGAAAAAGGACACACGATGCAAGTTGGTGTAAAGTTAAAGGACAAACCATGTAATTTACTCTATAAATAAAGTTTAATTGACGAGCAATGTTTAGCAATGTTTTTTCTACTTCTCAATGTCAAAGAACCATAGTTTTGTTTTTGGTAGAGTCCGTTTTGTTATTCAAAAGGGGTTACGGTGCAGCTTTTTGTCCGTTTACCGACCATTTTGCTATAAATTTCTAATATTTTTTTAAGAAAAACAGGGTGTGTTACATTATGTATTGATTGTCATTCTTTTGGAACTTGTTACATAAAAAGCATTGTGATTAATCTTAAATAAAATCAGCCATTTGGGCCATATTACATTAAATAAGACCTTTCTTTTATAAATGTAAGTACACTCATTATTTTTGTAATTGAGTGACCAAATTAGAATCTAGATAAACATTAGATACCATTCTGTATAATTAATCCGAATAAAAAAGATGACATGAATGAAAGTCTGTGCTTTATGCAAGGAGCAGGTGGAGATGTAAAAAAGACCCAAATATAATGATCCAAAATTACATAGGGGCCAAAGGGTAAATTTAAAAACTCATGCTCACATGTAGACAAGCGGAAAAGCATGCTTTGTTGTTTGTACTCTGATGTTGTACTAGTAGTACATTTTTAGTGGTAGTCGATGTCTTATGTCACAGATACAGTGATGAAACTTATATTCTCTGTTTTGCCATCGAACTTTATCTTTACTTTCTAGTCCTTCGGGATTCATTAATTACAATATAAGTTCCTTACCAAATTACAGTTGCCTATCATTTTAAAAGGGTGGGGCATTGATTGGGTCAATGGGTCCTAGTGGTAAGACCTCTAGAAATTGGTATTAATCGGTTATTTTCAGTTATTAGCTGGTTATTTTGTTTTGTTTTTTTTTAAGTTTTTGGTTAAGCGGTCTGTCGATTAAAAAACTGGTTAATAACCGGTTCTTATACTAAATACTTATAACCGTTTACTAACTTACGATTGAAAATAACTACAAACCGATTATTTCTAAATTAGTTATTAACCGGTTACTATTTCAGTTAATAACCGGTTATTTTGTCCACCTCTACGTGACTACGTGTGTCTAGTAGCTAAGGGTTTTAGCCTTGTCTAACGGAAAATAATTAATCTAAAAAATGCAAGGTGTTGTTAGAAAAGAAAACTATCATTCTAAAACTAGTTTTTCTTTCCATTTGCTTTTGTAGTTTATGAAAATAAAATTAGATAAAAAAAATTTGATGGCGAACCCAAATCGATTTGACTAGACGTATACAATTGCCTTGTTTTGGCTTGATATTATTTTCATCTTATATTCGAGTTCAGACTTACACGCTCACTAAAACTATTTTCTATCTTATATTCGAGTTAAGACTTATACGCTTATTATGTCACACATACTTCCTGGCATCCACTTAACATTACAAGTTACTTGTGTGTATGTTGGTCATTAATGCCCCGTTATAAAAATAAAGTTTCCTCATGTTAATATTTTGTATTTTAATTTCTATTTCAGTTCTATTAATATATCCCAACTTTTCCCAATGAATAAATTGGTCTCTGTCTGTTCCGCCGTATGATTTTTTTTTATAATATCAAGTCTTATTCCAATTTTGGTATTTATAATTTTTGAGATTTTTAAAGGTGACGTTTCCTTAGAGTCCGAATCGAATACCGAGATGGATTACAAGTAGAAGGTTTAACTAGGTCTAGCAAAGTATAATATGTATTAGTATATGACATGCTGAATAGGTAAGGCATGCCTTGAGTAGTACATACTACATATTTCAATACATGATGTACAAATAATTCAATTCAAAGACAAGTCTTTCTTGAAAACAAGAATTTATAACAATTAACAAAATGGAATAAACTAAAGGTCCCAAAGACAGTTGAGAAAGAATCTAACAAAACCAGAATGGAATTGACAAAACATAAAGAAGGAAACAAGATGCCTTAATATTGGAAAATGACAAAAATGTCCCCATGGTTTGGCTTATAACAGCTAGGCAAAGTTGTCTCTTCCTTATTTAAAAATCATATTAAACACATTTATAACTAAGTTAAATTAAAATTAAATTAAATTAGGATAGGTTTTGGGACCATTTTTCTTTTACCAAAACTAAGATACTGAAACAGACATGGTGTTGTGAGCACTTACATTATTAGTCCTCCCTCTTTAAACCAATGGGCAATTTTGTCTTTTTCTTAAACAACACTTTAGTTAACGCTAGTGCTGTTACGGTATCCTAAAAATACAATACCGTTTATGTAAATGGGATGAGGATTATTGCAGAACACTAACTATTTCGAGAACAAAAAGAACAACTCTAAAAGGCTAAATTTTGGGATTTAAGGTTAATATTTATAAAATTTTATGTTTTTTACAATCATATGTGTATATATACATACATAAAAAAACAATATAGTTTTACCTACATATAGGCTACATACATGTTGGTAATTTAACCTACATATGTGTAGGTTATACAAAAAGTGAAAATTTTTATATTTTGTTTTGAATTCTGGTGTAAGAAATAATAAATCTTACATATGTAACATTTTATTTACTTTTAGGTTTTTTGGATTGAAAGAATGGGTGATTTTTTGTGTTCTGTGTGTTCACGTAATAATTAGTGTTCTGCATATAATCTTCCTCTATGTAAATGAGACATGTAACGAAAGAGATTTCCGTATTTAGTATGTTTTGGGGGATCCTCATGAATGAAATAAAGAACTCTATATTTCAAGAGCGCATGAGAACAAAATCGTAAAGTTGTTGCGAACAAGAACAAAATTTTAAATTGATTTTCAAAACTATGAACTTCAGGCATGTTGACACAATGTCGATTCGTGGACTGGCTATGTAACTTTTCATAGTGATGCTCGTATGGTTATATTCGATATCCTCCCACTAGTCTTTATATCTTTGATAGCACTTATTGGCTACCGGGACCATGAGTCATGTTGTCCTCCTTGGTACAACTATTTCATCACAAGATACAACTACATATCGAAAAAAGGTGATTTCAATTGAAAGGGGTCAAAGTTGGTCATATGAACTAGTCATGAAGTACCATTAAAAGAAGCAATGAAAGAAAGGAACAATAATGAGATTTTAGAAAGATTTGGATGAGAGTTTGAAAGGGCAAAGCTACCAAATTCACTTTCTTCTTTTAATTTTCCCACACAATCACTTTACCAAAACCAGAACCCGAACTTCATGGAGGAATCGACATTCGTGTAAGAGAAAAGGGAAAGTTTTCGAAGGGCCAACCGGATAAAAGATCCGGTTTTAATATTTGTAATAAGTCTTAGATGGTATTAGGTGATCACTAACCTGATTTTCTGAAACTGTTATCAAGCATGTTTACTTGTGCTATAAACATTAATATTCATATATTATATAATATTTAAAGATTTTATAATAAATAGTCAAATACAAAAATATAAGTGTGTTTAATTCCCTCATCATCATCCCCCATGTCATAAGTTTTACTATGATATTTAGCCTTTTATAAGTTAAATTTATCATATTAAAAAACTTTTTCGAAATATGCAATTATTACAATTAAAATTTTGTATAGTTGTATTTTAGTTTTCACATATTTTCAGGTCGGTTTAAATCATATTCCGAGTGGGAGGAATCTCAAGATCCAATAATTCCATTCAAATTAGTAATCCTTTTTGTCCAAATATTGGCGATATGTTTAGATCTTCTGCATTTAGAAGAACTTTAAATATGTTATTCAGAAATACTTTTCATTATAAATAGACTAATCGGCAAGTTACTTTTGAAATTTGAGGCCTTTTGATGCTATAAAGCAACAAAGTGGTCCAACAAAGCCATTGGTTCTTTAATCTTTTCTTTAGTAGGACTAACTTTAACTCGTGAGTAAATTAAACAAAGGTCGATTAAATTAAAACTGCCATCAAATATGCTTTTATTTTCATTTTAGATTAAATCATTTTTATCTATAAAAATTAATACATTACTTAAAAATCACCCAATATTACACTAAAATCACTCTTTTTTTTCTTTAAAATCACTCAAATTTAGATTTTTTATACATATATATTCTTTTTAGAAAAGTTAAATGACTTAAATAAAATAAATGTATGAATCTTGCTTACTATGTACTGATTACTTTTTATATCATTTGACTTAAAGTGAGCAATCATAAAACTTATATTATTTAGTAAATTTTGTTTCATTCACTATTAGCTCATACTTCAATCTAAATTTGAAGGGAAAAAAAATCACTAAACGGTTACTAAGATTTATATATGTTCTATCTAGGTTACCTTAAAAACTTCTAGCACTTTAAAAAATCTCACAAGATTAAAACACTTGAAGATGTTTGCCAATTTCTGAATAGTTAAGTATTTAATCAGTAAAAGGTCTGAATTATTAAGTGTTGAATCATAAGACATCTGAACCAGTAAGAGCCAGTATAATGCTTAACCGTCCAAAGGCAAATGTCTGACCAATTCAGATTAGAGTTCTTAACCATCCAGACTTAGGGGTTGTTTGACAACTTCTGAATGCTGAAACACTAAAAAGTCTGAACCATTAAGTGTTAAACCAGTAAGAGGTCTGAACCATTAAGAGCAAGTATAATGTTTAATAGTTCAGAGACAAATGTCTGACCAATTTAGATTAGAGGTCTTAACCATTCAGATTCAGTATAATACTTAACCATTCAGAGGCAAATGTCTGAATCATTCAGACATCTGCTCGCGAAACAAATAGTCTGAACCATTAAGTGTTGAACCAGTAAGAGGTCTGAACCATTAAGAGCCTCATTAAGAGCTAAACAAACAGCCCCTTAGTATAATGCTTAACCATTCAAGGGCAATTGTTTGAACCATTCAGATATTTTCTTGCAAAACAAATAGTCTGAACCATTAATTGTTGAACCAGTAAAATATCTGAATCATTAAGAGCTTGATTAATGACAATTGAGTGATTTGTAGGAATGATAAAACTCATAGTGACTTTATTAATTAATGACAGTTGAGTGATTTGTTGGAATGATAAAAACTTACATTGACTTTATTAAAACACTTAGCAAACTTGATTATTTGATCACTTTTTACATAAAAAAATGAGATCCATTTTCCTTGAATTACCCTTCAAAAATCAAGAAGATAATGAAATGTATCGAGTAAAAAAAACAATTAATTGAATAATGATGACAAGGTGATTGCCATTTGTCATATCCACTATTGAAACATGAGTTGTCTCATTGTTTCTTGGCTACATTCCAACTTCTCACACACCCATACAAGAATCACTATTCACAGATGCAAAATCCACCCCCTTCACACTAATCATGCTTCACCAACTTGTACCATGCATTAGGAACTTGTACGTTGGTCTATGAAAGTGGTATGAGACAAAAACCTATTCATACCGTCTTGTTTGGTCACCCTCGCTGCGGTTTGCTCACGATGAGCCCCTCATCCCGGACCACAAGTCAGACCACTTCACCACAATGGCAATTGTTACCGACACCTTGGGGTTGTGGAAACTAAACTAGATAAAAAGTACAACTACTTATGCACATGTTACTACTACTTGTGCATGCCATTTGTTATAGTATGAAGAAGCTGATACAGATTTACCAGCACATAGTACAACCATTTCTGCATTATGTATGTATTCTATCGCCTTCAAGTTGATTTTCTAATAACATTCTTGAAAGTTACTACTTGTGATAAAAACATGTGAGTTGTGACCTTATGATGATAGCTACAGGACTTCTCAGTACCATTATTTTTTTTTATTTTTTTTATGTTTAGAGATTTGTAAGTATATAAAAAGTTAGATAGAAAGACACAACAATATATTTATTTTTATTTATAATGCTTGAAGCTCATCATGGGTTCACTTCTGGATTATCAAACAAAAGGTTGTGTTAAAATAATACAAAGCTTATATTTCACAAACAATTAGTTTACAAGTTTTATTATTCTTGTTATAAAGTTTAATATATTTTTTGTGTCTTGTATTTTTGAGATGGGCCATGGATGACTTGGGCTTGTGTCTTGTTCGGTGTGGGCATCCTGCTGATCAAGTTGTTAAAGTTCTTAAAAATAAAAAAATAAAAAATGGAATTAATTTTGTTGAAAACCATAGTCTTGTGAAGTATGTCATAGAGCCAATCAACATAGGGAACCATTCCTTCTGAGCGATGTGTGGGGTCTATATAGGCCTATATAGACCCCACACATATAAATGAATAAGCTTATCTAACTATATCATAGGGTCACCGGAAAGGAAGGGCATAAGTACTTTCCTAACCAATGTTGATGACTATTCTATGGCAGTTTGGGTGTGTTTGATGAAACAAAAATCCGAAGTTTTTGAGAATATTCAAGATATTGTAAATATACTTCATTCTCAATTCAGTTAAAGTGATAAGTGCTTTAGAAGTGACAATGGGTTAGAATTTGTAAATAATAATATGAATAACTTCTGTTGATACTCCTCAACATAATGGAATAGTGGAAAGGAAGCATAGACATTTACTTAATGTTGCTAGGAATTTAATGTTTCAAACTCAGATTCACCTTGAAGCTGAGTTGTAGTAGTTGTTGTTCTAGTCTGGTCTGTATCAGATTATCATATTAGTAATCCGATTGTGAGAGTTAGCGTTTGTGTTGTAATCATCAGAATACTTTGTTTGTTTTTGGGTTAATAACAAATTGGTTTGGATATTTCTGTGTTATGTTGAATCTTTGCAAGATATCTTGTTATTTTAACACTTCGTATTCACGAACTTATGTCATGTTGTAAAATTATATTAAAGCTTTTTTCTACTACATTGGTATGGATCATTATATTACTTTACCTCTCTCTAATCTCAGTAATGCTCATCATTTTCGCTCTCTAACCAATGATTGTGAATATTAGTTGTTCCGCTAGTACAAGATTAGTGTTTGGACAAAAAAAATTACAACATGGCTCACAGAACACCGCTTATCTTGTTAATCTATGATGTCGCTCCATAAAGAAATGCATTGCGGATAAGGCGAACACCATGATCTAAGCATTTACGAAACTTAGTAAGTCGAGATGTAAAGTTAGTCTAGACGTAACACATGATTTGTACATGTGCTGGTGGTAAACCTAAAAAACTTTGTATTTCTTTGAACTATTTTTAGCATATATTCCTATTTAAGCCAATGCATAATTTCAAAGTCTTAACAACTACCTTGAAAATGTTGTTTTAACGATTGTAAGGTTCAGATTTTTACTTGTGTTTACTTAATAATGTTGGCGTTCACCAAAATTAGATATAATAGGCTGACATTTACCCTTTTGGTCGGAGGTGTGTTTTAATGAAGTTTACTTAAAAAAACAAAAAGATACAGAGGCTGATTTTACCCCTACATTCGTGCTTTTGACCTAATAAATGCACACCAAGAGCCCATAAACCATTATTTATGTTATGAGATATATGTAGTTTAAGGTGGATGAATTTTAGGAGGACAAATTTGTTATCATGGTTGTGAAAGCTAGTGATTAGTTATTTCGACTACATGATTTATTTATTATTATTATTATTATTCTTTTTGATCTTCCATACTGAGTTATGTTATATTCAGTTATGCATCCACTCATGTCAGTTATATGCTGATTACTAGTTAGAATGTATATCATGTTATGTTCTCATTACAATTTACATTCACTTCTAAACATTACTTTTTTCAACTCTTTCAGTTCATAAAAACTATACTGCAACTAACTTTTTTTCTGAATAGGTTGTCAGCATTTTTGAAGATACAGATGTATTTTTAGAGGACCAATGTTTTCTCAAAAGAAAAAAAAAAGTTAAATAAATAAAAGATTTTATTGTTGAATTAACTTTTTCATTTCCGTTAAAACTTAGTATTGTTTTTGTAAGATAATCTTTAATTCTGTCTCCCTCAATACTAAAAAAACTTTTTTTTTCTCAATGGAAGTGAAAGAGCATTTTGAGCATTTTAAATCAGTAAAACCTTCTAATCATATTATGTTTTTAAAAAAAAACAAAAGCTATATATAATTTGTTAGAAATAAAGTAACACTGGGTTTACATGGAAAGTTACGTTTTTTTTAAACTATATTTTTGATAAAATTTTTAGCTTAAATATGAAACATTTATCCTTAATGTATCTAAATTTCACATTTAGACCACATGGTGTGAGGCATAGAGAGGGGAGGGCAAAACCCCTCCACGCCCCAAACACCACCCCGCCCTCCAAGGCAGAATCTCCACCGCCCGCTTCCAAACCTTGACCCACTTGTTTTTTATTACAATTTTGCCCCTTGCCTTTCCACCTAAACCAGAAGCAATTATAGATGTTATAACAAAACTTCGTAAAAATATCTCGAGAAATCTATCCAGATTGAATTATGTCTTAGCGAGAGAATTGGTGTTTTACTACCAATCACAAGTTTCAGGTTGGGCATAGTATTCATGCTGGAAATTGTGATCAAGAAGAAGGCAGGTCTTGTCCAGGTGTGTCCGAAGCAAGCAACCATCTGCAGAAAAGAAAGCCATGGGTTTCGAAACTATGACTCCCATGTGAGGTGGATCGTCAGAACCCAGAATAAGGTGCAAATACTACTTAGACCAGCATGTTCTATCATTTGTATAGATACTAACAAAAGAAATATGCATCAAGAGCTGCAGGATCGGAAACAAGTACTGAAGATGATATAAATAATTAAATATTGACTCTTCTTCTTGAGCTACCTAAAGTGAATATCCGATGCTAGAAATGAATGAAATAAGTAAAAGGGGGTGAAACAAAAACCCGGGTTATCTTACCCACCTGCACCTAACCCATATACCGTCACAAGTGAACCACCTGATGCACCATAATCTGACCCGTTTCTTCCCCAAATCTTTTACTTCATTTCTGTGACGGATAGGTTGCATAATTCTGTCTCCAACTGAAAGATTTCAGTTTTGAGCACCCAAGCTCCTCGATTTAATTACGTACAGTTAGTAATAACAAAGCAAACAAATTCCCTAACATTCACAAAATAATGACATTAGCAGGTCCATCCCAGATGTATAAAATCTATCAGCATTAGTAGCAACAATATAACATTGGATAGCATGGCAACAACATGCAGCGTTTGGGAATGTTACAAACTATAAACGAGTTCACAAAAAATATTATTCAAAATATAAAAATGCTACCAACTTACCAAAAATCAAAGAGAGACACATTTGAACTTCTTCTAATACCAAAAAGAACTAACCTCGTCCTTCCTTCGCTTTGAACAAAAAAGAATTCTTGATCCTTATGCAGCCACAGGGGTGGGGGCCGCTGTACCTTTAGCGAGTTTCATGGAAGAAAACAGAGTCAAAACATCTACATGGTTTCGAATATATCGTGGGCATTTCGAAAGAAAATCTTGTGCTTGGTTATGCCTTCCAGCCTTAAAATACGCTTTGAAGACCCGCAAGTAAACTGCTGTTGACGGTACTTTCTTGATGTCATTTTTTTTAAGAACATGACAGTTTCATCAGTGGAGCCGGTCTTTGACACGTATTTAACAAACGGGTCCAAGTAAGGCGGGTATCCGTGAGCTTTCATTGGTGCAAAAAGGTCGGTAGCTTCTTTGAACAGCCCTTGATCCAATAGCTTACTTATTAATAACTTGTATGTAGTATGCCAAGGTTTAACTTCTTTCTCAATGACTGCATTTTCAAGAAGTTTGTAAGCTTCATTTGCTCTTTCTTTAGAGCAATACGCATTTGTCAATGTTTCCAACGCATAATCAGCAGACGAGCTCCCACCGTTTTCAATCAGTTTTTGGAAACAATCACAAGCTTTATCTAGGTGACCGGAATGACAGTATCCTTCAATCAACGACCCGAAAGTTTTATAACTTGGAATAGTTCTGGAACCTTCCACGAAATCAAGAAACGCACTCAGCTTCTTCTGTTTCGCTGTTCTTGCTGAGCTGGAATCCGATTTTACTTTGCAAATTCTCATCAGGAAAAAACCCGACTTCCTCCATTGCTCTTAATATCTTGTTACACTCGTTAAACCTACCGACACTTGTTAAAGACTTGAGAACACTATCCAACGCAGCATTCGTCAACGTATTCCCACCCTCTTTATAAACCGTTAAAACCTTGGAAAACAAATCCATATCCAACTTCTCACCCGTCGCTATCTTTTTCAAAAGAAAAGGACCATCCTGCAGCGACGGCTTCACGTTTCCACCCATAGCAAACGCGTACAACTCAACCGCGTCTTTCAACATTCTTTTCCTAACAAACTGATTCAAAACGCGAACGTAAGTACCTTTCTCCAAGTCAAACCCCGCAGCCCTCATCTCATCAATCAACCTCCAAAACTTATCCAAATACTCTTCTCTAGCCACCTCTCTCGCAATTGCATTATACGTCTTCTCATCATGTTTCCACAACCCACTCTCCTCAACCCACCTAAAAAAAATAACCGCTTTATTTGCTTCGTTCCAAGATTCTCCAAAACCGACTTAACCAAATCACCCGAATACACAACACCCATCCCCTTCAACTTATTCTCAACATCTTCCCCCCACGGTACCCCCCTAACAACCTTACAAACCCGAGAACTATCTTTCTCAACCGAATCACCACCCGACCCCAACGCAAACAAATCCTTCAACCTCTGCACATCTCCTTCCAACCCATCTTTCTCAAACCGTTCCATCGCGCGAACCGACGCGCCTTTCTTCACCCCATACCCTTTCTTCCTCATAACCTCAACCAAATCCCAAAACTCCTTAACCAACCCATTTCCCCCCAACATTCCCAACAACTGGTTACATGAATTTGACCTCAAATCAGTGAAATTGCCACTTTCTTTACCCATAACCCACTCGTAAAACACCCTACCAGCTTCAGCATCTGAGCCTCTATTTTTAAACAGCTCAATGATGTTATTATCATTAGTTTTGGGCTTTAATTCAAGCATAACGTCTTCATTGCTTTTATGTGGATCTGAATACAGTTCAATCAATGTTGGTGTGATATTCGATTGGACAGATGATGAAAAGAATCGAGTGAAATTGGGGTTTTGGAAATGGGTAGTGGGTGTGCGAGAATGAGGGGTAATTTGGGAAATGATGGGGTGATTACGAGAAAGAGGAAGAAGGGTGATGAGTGTACCTTGTACTGTAGATCGGAAACTGGTTTGCATCGTTGGAGAAGAAGACGCCATTGATTTCTCATGGTTTTGGAGTGTGAAGAGATTTCGGCTTCTGATATGTTTTAGGGTTTATGGATCATGACCAGGGATCTGTCATATGAACGAAATAGAAACCATTTTATTTAATAAAATAATATGTATACCGGTTTGATTAAATTGCAATTTGCGTCTCTGGAATTTGTTGGTCGGTGTCAAGTCGAGCCCCTAAACTTAAAATTTTGTTTCTTGAGTCCCGGCTTTATTAAAAGTGCTACCATATGAGTCCCCTAGGGCAACTTTTGTTAGTTTGACCAAGGGTGACTGTTTGTTTCAGTGTGAATTGTCCATTTTGCCCTTGGTTGCAATAATTCTTAAAGTTGGAGCCCTAGCTTTGGATTTGTTTTGTGCTACTTCTTCTTTGAGTCGATGAAACAAACTCATTAGCAACAGTGTCACAAAGACCAGTGTCTCAAAACTCTTCTGCTAATTCATCAAGAAAACCCAATCGTATGATCGAACCATCTGACATCATGAGTTCATATGGTGCGTCTACTTGCTACAAGTACTCAGGGAGTGTAGCCAATCCAGATCATCGCTACTTGTGTTGTGTAAGTATTGACTGAACAATGTTAGTCTTTTGATTAAGTTATTTGTTAATGAACAATGTTAGTGGTTTTGTTTTGCAAGGTGTAAAATTAACTTGCTTAGGTTAATAATTGGGAGGATGTGGATTCAAAAGGTGGGATGATAAGGAATCATGTCTTGGTTGTGACAACATAATCTCCACATTGTTGAGGTCGAATGAAAATAAGGATACAAATTGCAATCAAGAAAGCTAAGGAAGTGATGGTTTATAGCCCTCGCCCTCGCCGTAAATGGACCTTATGAGCTTCTAAAATATCTTTTAGACCATGACTAATGCCCAATTGGTCCTATACATGTGACCCACTATAAGAAAAAAAAAATTGTAATAGCTAAATGATGGTGTGCTGTATCAGTTAGCCATAGGCCTTCAGTTACAGGGTCTAATCCTCCACGAAAAGTAAGAAAGTCAACATATTTTGACCAATTCAACGTAAAAAATGGGGTTGTTCACTCGAAAAAACTAGGATAAAGAAGCAATGACAGGGGTGCGTCAACTTTGGACAGAAGAGGATGAGGTTGCCTTGATGAAGTGTTACTTACATATTTCCGGGGGCAAAAGGGTCGAGAATCAACAACAAAAGGGCGTATTTTGGAAATAAATTATCGCACATTTTGGAAAACTACACGGTACTACCACTCGAGGCATGGATCAAATGGCGCGCAAATAGACGGATTTAAATAAAAAACTGAGTCGTTCAATGTGTGCTACAAACAAAAGGTATATTATTTTGTTACATATTTATTTATAAAATGTACAATATATACACTTTATTTTTTACCTTGTTATTGATTGTATATTTTTTAAATACATTAGCTTCACACTCAACCAAGTGGAACGAGTGACGTGAATGTAATCTAAGGTGCCCTAAGGGACTACGCAAGACTCTACTCAAAGAAATGTGGATTTATTCATTTGGTGGCTTGGGAAATTGCGAGTAATTATAATAAATGGGTACTCATTCCATTAATTGATCTTGACAACCCAACGGGTATTCATGGACGTTCTCAAAAACCATAAAAATATCCAAGTCGAGAAATTACACAACCTCAATGGATGGGTTATCAAGCAATATCCCCGAGTCAATTTAAGTGATGACCCAACTTTAACACCTCGCAAAATCGTGTCCAATAATGAGAAGACACGTGTCCTAAACCCTAACAGTTGAAAGGTTGACTTTAAAAGGTTAAAAGTGTCAACAAGCAATACTTGTGCCTTCGGACGGTCTACCGTCGAACCGGGAGAAGTAGAATAATTACTTATACTCCCACATACGCCTAATATTGGCTTATAATGGCTTTGTACAAGTTACAAGTCCCAAAAATGCGAATATGCAAGTCGAGGGACCAAAACTGCCAAAATTGGAAATTTTGTTCGCTGGGCAGAGGCCTTTGCGGACCGCATGGAACTAGCCATACGGACCGCATAACTTACAGATGCCTTGCGGACCGTATGGCCAGACCCATACGGTCCGTATGGCTTGCAGCTAGGCAGATTTTGGCGTGACCTCCACACATATGCTTCCAAACCACCTCATTTCGAAACTAGGGGCTGTATTCTTGCTCCTTACTCGTTCTAGGACACTTGGAGGCATTATAAAACACCTAAACACACCTGGATTGATCCTAGCATGGCTCCTTGCACTATAAATAGGTGCCTTGTAATGGCATTTGTTCTTGCACTTCTCATTATCTCACTCCTCTCATTCTCTGGAGCTTTTGAGTCAGCAAAGAAGCTCTCTTAAGCTCATATTTCGTGCTAGGACCAGTGGTCAGTGTTCTTAGCCACTCTAGTTCAGTTTTCATATGTTTAATGATCGAAAGTCAAAGTTGCCGCAAAAACGGCTTTTGACCTAATCGGTCCAGCCATTGTTCGAGGCGAATATGGCTACGTGATCGTAATTAGGTGAATGTTAATCCCTCAAAAGGGCACATCCTAATTCTCACGTATACTTAGTTAATTGTCGGGTCAAACTAGTTAATAATAAAAGTCAAACTAGTCAGATTTTAAACAAATTCACATCTGATAATGTGAAAGTTATAGAACATATTTTATCACTCTAATCACTTGGTAAACATTATTAGAACATGTCTAAACATGTTCCACCCGACGATTCTGATTTAGGTTTGGTTCGCAACCGAAAGTCGCAAAAGCTTGACTTTTGCTTTGACTTTCAGTTCTGACCCAAATTAGCTTATTTCCTTGATGCCTTAGGGTTCTTTTGTGACCATATTATGTTATAGAATAACCCTATGAGGTTATACTACTTGGTCACTTAGTAATCTAAGATCATATGCTTGTTTCCGTTATTATGCTTAAAGTTGACTAGTATGCCCTTTTGTCAAAAATAAAATGAGACTTTTAAGGTAGTTGGACATGCAAACGAATTAGATACTGATTGGTAAACATATTTAGAGTATTTTGATTGTCAACACCCCGACCCGCAGCGGAATAAGAGTCGGGGCATAATTGGGTTATCACCAAAGCTCATGATATTTACTAATATGTTTCATATTTATTTAAGTCAAAATTAAATTCCCAATAATCCAAACATGTCCATACAAATACAAAGAAAATAACCAACTAAACAATTCCAAACTCTAAATCATTTTATTCTTCTAGGCAATCCTATGTGTTTCTTGCTGCAGCTGATTCACCTGTATCATGTGTAAAAATGAGGGTTTTTGGGTCAACATAAGTTGAGCGTGTGAACCTTGTTAGATAAACATTTATTATTGATTTTCTTGTTAGTTTATCAATGAAAAATTGTGCAATAATCATAAGTGAGCAAATGTAAATAATCAAACAGTAGCAATAACAATCACAAACTATAACATACAATAACATATCAACATCATACAATAAATAACATGAATGTAACTGTGCGATCAAGGCTCAATCAAACGGAGCCGATCGTATTGCATGTACTGAAAATGATAAATGTCTGTGCGATCAAGGCTCAATCAAACGGAGCCGATCGTATGTTGGCACGCCAGGTTCACGCTCATAATGTAATGGGGAACATGCTCAACGCTCATAATGTAATGGGGAGCGGCGGCCTATGAAATTGCATGTACTGAAAATAATAAATTAAATCTAACAATAATCACACAAACAGTTGAAACAAACTGAATACACATTTGTTCATGATATGATGTATGCACAATGATTTAAATATAATAAATAGCAAGACACATGATACACCCCAAAAACGTGATTAAAACGGGGAATTTGTAAAGATTCACTCACATTGGGTGCGTTGGATTGGAGATGGTGAGATGCGCACGAGTTGGAAGAGCTGAACAACGAGAATTAACTAACCTAAATAATAACGGAAAATATAGTAAATGAGTGGATTTTATTAAGGATTTTAATAGAATTTTTAGATATATTTTTTTGCGAGTTTAAGGCTATTTCCTATCTTTAAAAACATTATTTTTAAGTATTTTTAATTGATTTTTAAATTAAATTAAATAATTAAAAATATAAAAATATGTTGACTTTTTGGGTTGACCGTTGACTTTTTGACTTTGACTCTTTGACCGGTTTATTGTGTAATTGCAATGCGCTGGGTGAGGCTCGAACCCGAGACCTCCCGTACGCGTGCACGCAGCTCTACCAACTGAGTTACGTGTCTAACCCGAAATAATTCTGTTTTTAATTATACTTATATATTAACTCAGCTTATCCAAAATTCTTTTATTTTCAAAAACATTTTAAATCATCGAACCGGTGTCACTAACAGGTCTCGAACCCGGGACCTGTGCTTTAACGTTACACACAGTCCACGCTGGACTGTGTGTCTAACTTGGTTAATATACACATTTTTATTATACTTAACAACTAACGTAAGTTAACCCGGTTCAGTTAGAAAAATAAAACGTTTTTATTGCCGAGAGGGTGCGTGTATCAGGGATCGAACTCGCGGCGTGCGCGTATTATTTGCACACAGTCCACCGCTGGACTGTGTGTCTAACCCGTTTAAAATACCAATTTTAATTATCCTTATAATGTTAGCACAGTTCATCTTCTCCGTTAATTTTTACAGACAGCAAATTACCCCTCTGTTTCTTGTTTTAAAACGATTAACACATTCATAAGACTAAGATGAAATGACAAAGACGGTGTTGGAAACAAACATACCGGAGGAATAATTTAACTCAGAATTCCGGCAAGGCGTCGGCTCTGTTTTTATGAACTTCAATTGAGCAAGCAAATTATCCGTTTTGATTAGCTAATCGTGGAATTGAAATGCTAAACAAACGTTAACAGGGTGTTTAAATGTCCATACCGTTTCACAACTGAAAATAAGGATTTCTAGAAGTTTTCCGGCGAACTGGAATTATCCGATAGCAGCGTCTGAATTTGATTTCAATTGAAAGGTCTGAGTTAGAAATAGCTTAACAATTGATAGACCACGACGGTATTGAAAGACTTACCGTTTTGATGGAGAATACGGTTTTCCAGCGACTTGCAGAAACTTTCCGGCGAGTAAAATTTGATTCTCCGGCGGACTGAAACTTGTGCGGAAATGTAATTGAGAGTCTGTAGATTATGTTTGAGTCGCGAAAGAGTACAAAGATGGAAGTAATACTGGAATTGAAGATTTTCGGTTATAAAAACCGATCCACTTCTAGAATTCAAGTTCATTCAAAGCAACTGATTGAAAACGTCGGTATATCGGTTAAACTCAGTGAACCGCGAGTAATCAAATCGTCTTTGGGCGTTTGATGACCGATTTCAGTTACAGTTGGCGTAACCGGTTGATTTATGTTTGTCTATAAAACTCATTTGTTTCCTAGAGTTGACAGAAAACAACAAGTGGCGGAGTGGTTATGCGTGTGTGTGTTAAGTCTTTGAGTTCTCTTCCGGCTGACCCGGGTTCGAGTCCCGGCAGCCTCATTTTATTTTTAATTATTTTATTTTTACTTTTTATCAATTATAACTTTTATAGATTAGTTTGTTTATTAATTATGTATCATTAAAAATCAAAATAGGCATAAATACGCAACGAACATTTATAACTTGATATTCGATTACAAATGGAGCGGGTTTGGAAAACCCGTTTTCGACAAATGTTACATTGATGCTCCAAACCTGGTCATAAACTGAAGTTATATAGAAAAGCGAAATTCATGCCTTTATAAGGACTAGGATGCCCTTTAGCATGAACATCATGTTTAAAACATAATTTTGACACGAAACTCTTTACCTACTGTTATGATATCATTATTTAGGAATTATTGGGATGACGGTTCAGATTTATTTCTGACCTTAGCCTTGAGTTCTTGCATAACGCTTATAAATGACGATAGTACCCTTTTTGCAAATTAAATGAGTGTTACATATAAATATCATGCAAAACTTTTGACTACTGATATGTTATGATCAATAAATTATTTCGAAACCTCAAAGCTGGTCATAATCTCAGAATCACTTAAACTTCGGAATTTTCATCATTTACCGACTTTTACGCTAAATAAGCACATAGTTTGACTTTAAACTATATTTAGCGACCAAGACTTATTCCCTACTGAATTTATAAATGATTTTAAGTATTTTTACAGAAGGGGTAAGACATGAACTCAGAATCCCAAATGAGTCCCTAAAACCATATATGAAATGACTAAAACGCCCTTACGGGGGATAGTTTGGCCATAAATCATAAATCACATATATGTATGATATCCTACTGATTTAATATCATAAATTAATTATTTTCACAGAATGTTTATGACCAATACTTGAGTTTGCATGTAAACCCATTTTATAAACCTTAAAATGACCAAAATGCCCTTATATGGCCTAATTCGGTTTCAAGACCTTTAGGGGCATACTTGTGGACATCCCACTGATGTTATGACATGTTATGACATACCTTGAGCATAATAACTTAGGAAACTTGTATATGTCTTATCGGTTACCCGTATATGCTCATACGCGTCTGGTTCGGCTTACGTGACTAGTTTTCACGAACGGACCGGAACGGGTCTAACCTTGGCATCTTTGCTTCGAAATCCATAATGTGTTTAGTTTACCCATATTATACAAGTCTTCATACTTGTTGGGTCTAAATTACATTCCTTTCGGTCATCGCTTATTTTAGCGTTTTTGAACCGTGATTCATCTTTTAGGCTAACCGGTCTAAGTCCTCGACTTAAATAACGACCCGTTAGTATCATAATAGGTTAATAAAACCTTCTTTACAGATTAGGTAGCCCGGTAGAAGATACCTTCATACGGTCTTAAGTATCATACGGCTGAGTAGTGCTTACCATAAACTTAGGTAAATACATTTAACTTATTTTCCCTTATACGGGCTTGGGATACGGTAAATTATTGCCGCTTGATCGGGTATGGGATCATTTAGTCGGATTGTGATTAATAAATCCGAAATAACCCGTTTTAATCTGTTTTGTTTGATAACATAAACTATGGGGGTTAACAACCATGTCCTGGATATCCTCGGCTCATCTAAGTTATTGATGGCCACGACCTAAGCACGGGGTGTAGGCATACACCTGACAGATGCGAATGCTAAAATATAATTAGCCACAAGTTGGGGATAACTCCTTTGTGGGTTTTATATGTGGTGAGTTAGTTAATCATGTTCGGTTTTCAAACCGACCCTAATAGTATGACATATAATAAAACTATATACAAGATGATAAATGTAATTGTCCCAAGTTATAAAAGATTTTTGTGCCATGTGCACCTGAATTAACCTTTCCAATGTTTACAAAATGAGTCAATTATTTGTATTTACCAGTGAAAACTGACGTATTTTCCAAAGACTAAGTGACGGGTACCTTACGAAATAGGCTGGAGCTACTTGGCATAATAAGAGAACTTTGCAAATCCCTAGATGCCTTAAGTCTGTGGAACTCAGTTTTATGTATTCATTTATAGATCCGCCTGTGGATCCTTTTTACAACCGTCTGTATATTATTTTATTGTACTTTAAACTTTTGGTTGTAATAGTAATTTCCTTCCAAGCCTTCCGCTGTGCTATAACTGTGTATAATTGACTATGATGATATCAACTACGTCACGATACTCCCACCAGGCCCACCGGGTTATACGTGGAAATCGGAGTGTGACACCAACCGAGGACAAAACACCAACACGGTCGCAATGGAGGAAAAGTGTCGATTCGTCAAGCAAAGGGAAAGAAGGTTGGATGGAATTCAAGAACGAATTCAATTCGGCAAAAATGTTGGAAATGGAGGAGAATAGAGAACGGCACAAGATGTTAGCGAACACAAGGTTAAAAAGTGAAAAACAATAACGAAACACTTGCATTAGATAGAGAGGAATAAAAATTTGAAAGTTTTGAGCCAACTTCACGAAAACGCCCAAAAACCTTATCGGTCAATTCTCATAGAATGCAGATGAGAAATTTGTGCGAAGTGGAATTAGCCTGATAACTTTTAGGTTGTTTTTTGTTTTCTTAAATTCCATAGTTTTTTTTAACATTTAGTTTTTTAGGTTA
Source organism: Scalesia atractyloides (assembly GCA_947069175.1). Taxonomy (NCBI): domain Eukaryota; kingdom Viridiplantae; phylum Streptophyta; class Magnoliopsida; order Asterales; family Asteraceae; genus Scalesia; species Scalesia atractyloides. The sequence goes on along the minus strand of CAMTDV010000014.1, from coordinate 23,490,185 downwards.
TGAACTTTTGTTTTTATTATTGTTTTTTTTAAAGTTTAATGCAATTTTTTTTATGTCTTTCATATTTTATTTTAATTAAAAAAGTGCAATGAAATGTGATGACCACTGACCACCCTTTCCCCTCATACTACTAAATGGTACTATATGAGGTAACTATGTTTGAATTAGTGAGTAAAAAATATTAAATTGTTAAGAACCAATTGTATAACTTGGACTTCATGAATCGCGCATTCACTATTTCTTGTTTGCAAGACGATTAAAGGATATAAAACGATTCCACGTAATAATTAACAGTTTTAATTTTCATACACATGTGTGGTAGTACATATACCAAAACACCCTAATTCTACAAAATGGTTTATATTTTCAGAAAATAAAAAACAAAATAACTTACTATATTATGTCAACTTAATTAATGAATATTTGTTCCATTTTAACAACCAAATATAGCTTAAAACTGAAAATTTACAAGAACCGAAGAAAGTATTATGTAATTACAACCAAAATAGTTTAAGGTGCTAAAGTAGCACCCTTAAACTAGTTTATTTTTATTTTTATTCATATAAAGTTGTTAAATAATCAGATACATCGAGATTCTTTTTTTTTTTTTTTCATAAAACGATTATGAAAAAAAAAAATGAAACTAAAATATTCCAACACACATTAACAAAAGAAAGAAAAAGTATTCTCTTTCACTTGTTCATTCCAGTTGCATCCTTCACTGCCTCAGTTGCTTGCTGGGCCTTTTCCTGCATTTGCTGACCAGCCTGCAATTTTATTTATCATTCATTAATTAATTAGTTAATTGATAAATTGTGTGATAATTAGTATGAATCATAAAAAAAGGGTTATTGGATTTTATCACCCCCAATTATTGGCTATTGGCCGTTGCCAGCCCCAATTATCACTTTGACGCCCGTCACCCCAAACTTAATACTTAACGTGTTCTATCACCACGTCGTTAACTATTCACTAACTTTGATCATGTTACTATACTTTTCGGGTGTCATAGGGATCTTAGGAAAGTTTTAGGATCTAGGACACCCCTAAAGTATAGTAACGGGATCAAAAGTTAGTAATCAGTTAACGATTTGGTGACAGAACACTTGAAGTGTTAAGTTGGGGGTGGCGGACGTCAAAGTGATAGTTGGGGGTGGCAGCGGCCAATAGCCAATAGTTACGGGTGATAAAATCAATAATTTGAAGTACAACCTGTTGCGCTGATTCTTTGGCAGACTGGGCTGCATTGCTAGCTTGGTCCATCAATTGACTACCCTTTTCCTGATAACATGTTATAAAGTATGTAAGCTCGAACGTTGTGTTCGCAAACCATAAGAACACACTAGGAAAATCTCATGTAAGTTAGTATTTAATGCAAACAACATATTGGAAACTACATTCAACAAAATTCTTTTTCTTAGGAGACGTGTGCGCCATGTATGAGGCCGCGTGTAGATGGTTTATTGGTAAGTATGATTTGTGACGAATGACTTGACCAACGTTGTGGTTGATTTGGAGATATCCCTGATTTAACGGGCAATGCCAAGCGTGGGATGCCATAAGCTCCCATACACTTAGACAAGCCCGGATGAATATACAACGCAAACATATAGTAAATAAAGAATACGAAATGTATTCTATAGTACTCAATCAAATACATATACGTATACTTACATAAACCGTTTACTTAAGATTTGAGGATTGATATAGATCACCGTAAATGATGTAACAAAATAAAAGATTCATAAGAGGGAGAACAATGAGTAACCTCGGCTTGGGCTTTGGCCTGACCTGCTTGGAAACTAGCGCTCTGTTGGTTGTTCATCTTGTCGTGGGATGGGACGGGTGTTTGTTTATATAAGTGCAAAGAAACTGATCAAAGACGAATGAGATTGTGTTAATGAGAAGCTAGAAAGAAGTTTGTCATATTTATATGGTGTTTTGAGGATGACATACACCAAAAATAGTTCCATTAATTTCTCCCCATCACTGGCTCTTGGCTGTAATTAGTAATATTTTTTGGGCGTTTGATCAGGGAATAAGGCCACGACTTTTATTAGTTTTTTTTTATACATAAACTAGTGGGCTATATCGAAGGACATGTGCTAAAAGAATTAGAAACCATGATGAGGATTATCTTATAACCAAGTGAATGATATAAATAAATATTCAAAGGTTATAATAAGTTCAAAAAATTCTAGAAAAATTAATGTATAATGTTTAAACTGATTGTTGAAGACTTGTTGCTTCTTTACTCTCACACCTCTAGAGCTTTTTAGCAAATTTAGAATGAAAATTGCGTGTTAAAAAATTTCTCGTGTCAGCCACTATTTGCTAGTATTTCCAAGGTCTCTCAACAATACAAGTCTCCATGGCCGGCCCTGGGGGTGGGCGGGGATGACCACCGGCCAGGCCCGATATTTCGAGAGGCACGTTTTTTTATGAAAAAATCTGGTATGTATATTAAAATATTTTTTAATAGGGTACACTCATACAAACACCAATATAGGCCACTTACAAAACTATTCTTATAGTTTTGATTAGTTATTAACCCCTTTGACAATAGGTTTATACATTTAGTGAGTGAGCCCATACCCAATTTCGTTAAGCCTAATGGCACGTTTTTCTAGCTCGAACAGGGTACACGAATTCTCAGGGCCGGCCCTGCAAGTCTCACACACGAAAATGATTAAAAGAATTTTTTGGTTAAAGAAAAGAGAGATGGGTTTAACGCTATTTTTATTTATCTTAAGAATTAAAAGCAAATCAACTTCCCTTTTTTACCGAATGTCAAGGGTTGCCTCAAATTTCTGTAGGCCGATTTGGGTGGAGAGACATTGTAAGATGGAGATTTTAGCATGAGCGACACCTATGTTAAACGATAGCAGGTTTAAGACGATTCGAACAAGAACAAAAATCTTGAGTGGAACGGAAGGGATAAAGGTACAATCTCATTGTGTTATAATCATTTAGATCATATCAAGAGGTGGTGATGGAGTTTTGATGTGGGTTTAAGGTGATCAAAGGTGTTTTTAGGTGTTTTCGGTTAATCTGATCAAGTGGTGATAGTTGCCCGATGTTAGGCTGACGACGGGGTCTGGTCAGAAAAGGTTTCTTGCATAATAAACAAAGAGAAGAGAGAGAGGGAGTAGCATTAGAAATTTATCTTTTGATTTTATATACATTTTTTAACAACGGCAAAATGATCACTTATATATACTACGATTAGAAACTTATGTGTAACAAAGATTTTGAATATACTACGATTAGAAACTTCTGTTAAAAGACTTTGAATGATTGGTCCTTTATTTTGACTTTGTTTTTTTAGGAAATTTACGAAAAATGTCATTTGACCAAGGTTCTTTATGAAAATGTCACGTTCAATGCGTCCGTGGACAGATTACTCCACATGGGAGGAGTCTGTGTGTCACCTTGAAGAGTCCATGAACGAGGAGCTGACACATGTCCTTTCAAATGTTGAAGAGTCCATCTCTGACGCATCCCATGCCCTCCTCGACGCATCCCATGCCTCCCCGACGATCCCATGCTCCCGACGCATCCCTTGCTCCCGACGCATCCCACATGGAAGAGTCCGTCCACGGACGCATGAAGGTGACAATTTCGTAATTTTGATTGGTCAAAAGACATTTTCATAATTTTCTCTTTTTTATACCTTTATTTCCTCGTTAACTTTTAGGATTGACACTTACAACCCCTTAAGTTTTTAACGAATTTAGAGTTAAATGCCCAGATAGTCCCTGTGGTTTTCCATTTTTTCATCTTCCCTAACTTTCTAAAATTACAGCTATAGTCCCCAGCTTTTGCAATTTCATTCCCGGATAGTCCCTAGACCTAACAACAGTTACTTTCTCGTTAAAAGAATGTGAAATGACAAAATACCCTTACTATAAAACAAAATAACTTAACCTATTAATTAATTTATTATTTGTGGGACCCACTCCTTTATAAAAACCAATATAACAACCCTACCCCACCCTCACCTTCCTCTCTCTTCCTTCTCTCTTCCCCTGCAACTCCATCCCCATGACCTCCGATCTCCATAACTCCATCATCCCCATGACCTCCGATGTCCGAAACCGCGGTGATGAGGACAAAGACGAACAAGATGACATCATGAACAAGTCATTCAACTTTCGTTGGAACCGCTATCCTTCTCGTCCTCTCATGACGAATCAACATCGCTTCCTCTCCGATCTACGAACTCGTCACTCGGCGGCAACCGGCGGCAGTCGTTTCCATCGTCGCCATGGGTGAGGAGCATGCAGAGTGTTTTCCGGCAGCAGAGTTTGATGACGGGGCTGGTGGAAGGCTATGTGACACCTCGAAAATTTCATCTAATAAAATTCCGACACATGTCCCGAAATCTTTGGTTGCCACGTGCTAAACGAGAGGGACTAAAATCGCCAACATGTTATTTTATGACCTCTGAGTGGTGAATATTAAAGTCGAGGGGTTAAACGTGTCAACATGCTTAATCTATGCCTTCTGAGTGACATTTTAACGAACACGGAGCCTAATGATGTTCTGTTATACTCCCGAGAGTGCTAAACAGGTGCCATATTGAATAAAATATGCTTTTATGTCAAAATATGGAAGTTTGGGAAGTCCAGGGACCAAAATTCAAAATTTTGATAAATGGTCACCCCCGCGTGTCGCGCGGGAACATGTGGTTCCCTCGCGTGGCGTGACGGCATGCGTTTCGAAGAATTCTGCATGCCAGCTGCAGTCTGCAATTTCTGCCACCTTGTGCGTGTTTTGCCACATTCCTCTGGGTCTTGACACGTCCCAAACCACATGGCAACTCCTCCCAACCTTCCCCAACACCTGGCTTCACCTCCTTGCTCCTCTTTCACTATATAAGGACACTTGATTTGTCCCAAAACTTGCTAATTTGCTACTTTCCAATCTTGCTTTCCTCTGGAGGTTTCTGGTCTACAAGGAGCTTCCAAATCAGTAGGAACTCGTGCATAGGACCTCTAGTAAGTGTCCTAACTCATTCATTTCAGTTTCATTAAGATTATGGCTCGAGTCAAAGCGTTGACGTAAAAACGCTTTGACTTTGACTTAAAACCACATCCGCTCAGTCTATTATCGCAACGAATGTGGTCACGTGACCGTAATTATGTATATTTTAATCCCTCAAAAGAATGTCTACTGATTACCACGTTTGCTTGGTCAATTGTCGGGTCAAAGGAAAAGTCAACTGAAAGTCAACGGGTCAGATAATAAATAATTGCAGAACTAACAATGTGAAGGTCATAAAATCCATTTTGACACTCCAACAATTTAGTAAATATTATTAAAACATGTCTTAACCCATATGGCCCGACAAGACCAAGTTTTGAATCGGTTTACGACCGAAAGTCGCGGTATTTGACTCACGCTTTGACTTTCGATTCTGACCCGATTTAGGAACTTATGAAACTAAATAATGTTGTATTGTGACCATGAATAAGTTTAGAATGATCCTCTGTTATCATAAGACATGGTCACATACAAATTCGAGTGATTATGCAAGTTTCCATAATATATGCCAGTTTTTGCAAAATAGTCCCTATAATTCGAAAATCGGATTTAACACCAAATAAGCATGATTACGAGCTAGGAACTGATGTAATAAGTTACTACTTATTTAGGGGCCAACTTTCTGAATTGAACATAAAAGTGGTTAATTAACCGGAATTACACAAATTGTGATTTATTAGCCTTTTTCATACAAGATGATTTTAAACATAACTTTGTCCTAAAAACCACATACCTACTGATGTGTTATCATGTTAGGAACTATTTGGGTAGAATTCTGAATAAGGACTGAGTTTACACTTAGGTTCGGGTAATAAGCCTTAAATGACGAAATTACCCTTTTGACACATAAAATGGAATTTAAAGCGTTTAATAAACCAAACCTTTTACACACTAATATGTTATGACAAATAACATATGTTGGTCATACCAAAACAGATTATAACTTTGGTTTTACTTAAATTACCGTTTAAATCGTCATTTAACGACTTAATCTCCGTTTCGGCGCACAATATGGTTTAAAACCATATTGGAGCATTAAGACTTGATACCTACTGATTTCAAAACACATTTTCAACTAATTAACAGTAGGTACATGTCTCAAACTCATATTCCCGAATAAGTATCGAATTCTATGTGAAATGACCAAATTACCCTTTCGGGACATAGTTTGGTCTTAAACCATAAACCACACATATAATTGATGTCCTACTGATATAACATCATAAAATAAGTATTTTTTACAGAGTGTTTATATTAATAACATCAGTTTACATATAAGTCCGTTCATTACATTTTAAAAATAACGAAAATGCCCTTAAAGGCATAATTCACTTTCAAAACCATAACGGGCCGTCATATCAATAACCTACTGTTATAATAACATATTTTAAACATAATGGCATATGGAACTTGTATAGGACTCACCCGGTTACCCGGTTTCACTTATATGCGTACGGTTAAGCCTACGTGACTAGTTTACATAATTTAACCGAAATGGGTTTAATCATATCAAAATATCCTCATATTCCAGAATGTAAAATGGTAACCCATATTATACAAGTCCTGGTACTTGTCGGGTCCAAAATACATTCTTTTCCGGTCATCGTTAATCTAGCGTTTCGTACCGTTATTCTTATTTTAAGTTAGCCGGTCTAAGTCAATGACTAAATAAAGACCCGCTAGCTAACTAATCGGTTAATAACACCATCTATTCCAGACTAGAGATTTTTCCGGAAGATTGTCGCCAAGCTAATTTATTTGGATTACGGCTGCGCTTTGCTTATTTTCTTATTTATTAGAAGATTTTGCAAACCAGGTAAATACTTTAACTTATTTTCCCTTATACGGGCTTGGGATACGGTATACTAATACCGCATGGTTGGATATGGGATCGAAGACCAATGAGTCGGGAATTCAAATAATTCATTTTAATTCATATTACTTAATATTAAACATTTGGGGGTTAAAACGACCGTGTCCTGGATATCCACGGCTCATTTAATTGCAAATGGCCACGACCTAAACACGGGGTGTAGGTATACACCTGTCATATGCTAAAATAAAATATTACCCAATAGGGGTGCACCTATTAAAGGTGTTAAACTGGTGTGTCGATTAATCATGATCCTGGCATAGTTTTCGGGCTCTAAATGTATTATTAGCATGTAAAACTGATAACATGAAATTAATTATCCCAAGTTATTTATAAAACAAAGTACCATTGTGTACACTAACGTTTTCAAAATGTTTTCAAAATGAGTCGGTTAAATGTATTTACCAGTGAAAACTGACGTATTTTCAAAAGACTAAGCGCATGTGACAAGTATACGTAATTAGGCTGGAAGTGCTCGGCGAAGCTTAAGAGGAATTGCAACCCTTTGCTTAGAAGGCCTTAGTCTGTCAAGTTTCATTTTGTATTCACATTTCGATCCGCCTGTGGATCTAATTACAAGCGTTGTATTTATTATTTTTTAACTTTGAACATTCAAACGTTTGTAATAGTAATTATCCTGACTTCCGCTGTGTATTATTGTATTGTTTGGTAATGATGATATCAATTTACGTCACGATATTCCCCAACCGGGCCCACCAGGTTACACGTGGAAATTAGGGGTGTGACAGGCTACGAGTGGGACTTCCAGCAACGGCGCATTGTGTGGCTAACATTTTCAATTTGTGCAGGGTGGCCATGGATGCAGATCTGATGAGATTGATATGAGATTAGGAAAGGATACATGGATTAAGGATGAAGAAAAGTTAGATCTGAGATGGTAATTGAGTGATGGAAAGTATAGATTCTTTGGTTTTTTCTACACTTTCGAATAGGGGATTAAAAAAGCAATGGCCATATTTTAAAGTGACAGAGGATAGTTGACGGATTTGTACCAATTCACCCTATTAGAGTAAATTTTGATATAGTTCTTGTGGAGAAGATAATGGAGTTGCAGGGAAGAGAGAAGAAAGAGGGAGGAATTCGCCCTATTAGAGTAAATTTTGATATAGTTCTTGTGGAGAAGATAATGGAGTTGTACGGAGAGAGAAGAAAGAGAGAGGAAGATGAGGATGAGGTTATTATTTTGGTTTTTATAAAGGAGTGGGTCCCCAAATAAATAAGTTATTTAACAGGTTAAGTTATTTTGTTTAGAGTAAGGTTATTTTTGTCATTTCACATTCTTTTAACTAAGAAAACTAACTGATGTTAGGCCTAGAGACTATCCGGGAAAGAAATTGCAAAAGTTGGGGACTATAACTGTAATTTTAGAAAGTTAGAGACTAAAGGTGAAAAAACGACAAACCACAGGGACGATCCGGGCATTTAACTCAATAATTTATAATCGATTTTTTCGTGTTTATTTTTATGTACATAGGGATATAAATTCAAGTTGATTTATGTTTCGAAGTATATTTTCCCAGAAATGAGTTGCGTCAAATATAATATGTTCTTATGCTTATTATTATATACGTTTTCGGTTTGTCTACATTTTCACTTAAATTTTATTTTTTCCTAAAAATGAGTCGGGTCAAATATAATACGCTTTCGTGCTTAATGTTTATGTACGTTTTAGTTGATCCACGTTTTGACATACATTTTTTCAGAATGTCCTGACAACGCGTGGGACAATTCATTATACATATATATATATATAATATATATATATATATAATTACTAATTCTCATGAATATAGTAATTTTAATATCTTTCATTGTTTTTTTCTTTTCTAAACTTCGTAATTTATAATTTTTGTTATTTTTAACCTTTAAGTTGTCGTAAGTTTGTTTTATATTGTTTTTTTTTTTGTTTTTTGCTTTTACCTTTCATCTTTTTAAATTGAGCATAAAAGTTTTTTTTTCTTTTAAACTAATAGATAATTCTTTTTTTTTTCTTCATAAATTGACCATTAAAATTCTGTACTTTGAATTTTAACCACTTAACTTGTTTTCATAAATTGATTATTAAAATTTTGTACTTTGAAACTTAGCTGTTAAGTTTTAACTTTTAGTTTTGATGAATTGAATAGGTCATTTTTTTTACCGCAACAAACTGAACGTTTGAACAAAATCGGTATAAGTATTTATTATTATATTTATCCGATGTTTCGACAAAAAATTTGTTGCAAAAGGAGTTGTTTTTGCATTAGCTTAGTTTTTGTCTCTTTCGTATGCTACAACGAGACTCAGTATCGTACAAAGAATCGAATTGATTCCGACCAAAATCCCACCACAAAGCGCGGAGAACCCACTTATTTTATCAATTTAATAGAAAATATTAATATCATTTATACGTTTTTTATTATAAATTATTGATTTACCCTTAAATTAATTTGATGAAATTGTGAGCCCAAAACGATTAAATTAAAATAAACTTAACACAATTTAAAGAGTGGGCCCATTTTTATCTCCTTAGGCCCATTACTAAACCAAGCCCTACTCACTATTTAACCACTTTCTACACCAACTCTCTAGAAACTTGCTTAGCACGTACCGTAGTTGCCGACTCTGCCACATCGCCGGTGATCGTACGTACCCCAACTCCACCGGAACCCTAAATTCTGTTCACCAATCGACTCTCATTGGCATACAAAAATGTTGTTGACTACATCAGCATCGATTACTTCACCATTGATTGGATTACCACCTTTAACATATCGATCAAAGAGGTCTCGTTACTACTACTCTAGAATTTTCTCATGCATGCGTTTTCCAAATCGTATAAATGGTCGTTGTTTATCGATGAAAGCTGTGAAACCTGTGTCTGCTCTCGTTAAGGTTTGTGTTTCTTATTTGTTTTTGTTTTTTTTTTTGTTTGTCTTTTATGTTTTTATTAAATGAATATTTTTGTTGTTTGTTTAGGAGAGGTCTGGTTCTGTAGGAAGCATGAATTGGCTTGTTAATTCATATTGGGATGATTTGATTAAGAAGGATGATAAGGTATGTGAAGCAGTTTTAATAAGTTAAGGATATTGTGATTTATAGACGCCCGAAATTTGGTTGGTATCTGTTTGGTTTGTTATAGTAGCGAGAAACAAAAAAAAGTTAATAATAAAAATAAAGAAGTCAGAGTATGCCCAAACGACATATGTTTTACACTAATTGAAAACCATAAAAATGAATATTGGTAGCGATTCTGGTGATAGCTTAGCTACTGGAATCGGTTAAGGTTTGCATACCGCCGGCATTCCTGAAAAACACTTCACTTTGAAAGCCGCGTATTCAGTTTTTTTAAAAGTTAGTGAACGTAAGTTATTCGATGGAAATCAAATCAAGCAGAAACTAAATGAGTTAAAAGACGAATATTTAGTTGCTGGAATCGGTTAAGGTTTGCATACCACCGGCATACCTGAAAAACACTTCACTTTGAAAGGCGCGTATTCAAAAAAAATTTTAAAAGTTAGTGAACGTAAGTTATTTGATGTAACTTAAATCAAACACAACCTAAATGAGTTAAAAGACGTATATTATTTAAAGTATTAGGGGTGAAGTTGAAAGTTAAAAAAACTTATTCTAAAATAAACTTTAGTAATCATATTCCAACTCATTTAATATATATATATATATGTAGGATTCGGTTCAAGAGAGAACCAATCCAGTTGCGAGAATCATAAGAACTCCTATCATCCAATAATATATTTACAAATCACCCATAACCAAATTAAATCAAAAGAGTATTTTAGCCTTTTACTTCCCATGTCACATCTTTTCTCTCTCTTTTATTTAAAAGTCAACATGTCACATCCTTTCTCTCTCTTCTATTTAAAATTCAAAATGCGACATCTATTGAGTCGTGATTTTTGGGTGAGTTCGTTTGATAAGATCCTCAAATTTCGTAAACCCGAAATCGGGGGCGTAAAAAGATGTTTGGCGTAAAAAAAAATTTGTAACAAAGTTTTTGAAAAAAAAATTGTAAAAAAGTTTTTGTAAACATTTTTTTTTGTAAAATTAAAATATTTTTGTTTGACGTAAATTTTTTTTTGTTTTTTTGTAAAAAAGTTTAAACCCGTATAAAATTGTTTTTTGTAAAAAAAATTGTTTTAAAGTTTAAAACCACGCGTAAAAGAAGTTTAAACCCGCGTGTAAAAAAAGTTTAAAACCGGCGCGTAAAAAAAGTTTAAAACCGCGCGTAAAAGAACTTTTATACCAGCGCGTAAAAAAAATTGAAACCGCGCGTAAAAAAAGTTTTAAACCATCGCGTAAAAAAAGTTTAAAGCCGCGCATAAAAAAAGTTGAAAACCGGCGGGTAAAAAAAGTATAAAACCGGCGCGTATAAAAAGTTTAAAACCGATGCGTAAAAAAAGTTTTAAAAACGGGCGTAAAAAAGTTTCTAAAAAGACTCGTAAAAAAAGTTTGAACCCGCGCGTAAAAAAGATCAAAACCGCGCGTAAAAAAAGTTTGAATCCGCACGTAAAAAAGTTTAAAACCGGCGCGCAAAGAGAATTTTAAACCGGCATGTTAAAAAAGTTAGAAACCGCGCGTAAAAAAAGTTCTAAACCGGCGCATAAAAAAAGTTTAAAACCGGCGCGTAAAAAAAGTTTAAAAACGCACGTAAAAAAGTTTAAAGCCGCCGCGTAAAATAAGTTCAAAACCGCCTCGTAAACAAAGTTTAAAACCGCGCGTAAAATTTTTTTTAAACCGGCGCGTAAAAAAAGTTTGAACCCGCGCGTAAAATAATCTGAACCCGCGCATAAAAATGTTTAAAACGACGCGCATAAAAAGTTTGAACCCCTACGTAAAATAATTTTCTTACTGCATGATTCAGATATAACATTAATTAAATCACATTAATTAAATCACAAACATTAATTAAAGCACAATGATTACAACTTTAATTACCAATCATTAAAGAGCTTAGTAAAAATACCAATTTACCCTTATCCCACTAAAAACAAAAAACTCATTAATTAAATCACAATGATTACAACTACTTTATTGTCTTTAATCTCATCCATTAAAACACTTTTGATCAATGGCTTATATTGGTTCCTACGGTTCTCACAACTTAAGGTGGTTCTCATTTTACCCATCCCCTATATATGTATAGTGTGTATGTGTATATATATATATATCATTGGATTCATTGCTGATTTTGAATATCGTTTTGAAGTTCAAATGTCATTGGAAGAAATCAGATACTGTAGCAGATGTAAAAGAAGGTATGCATACATTCATTCATTCATTCTCTGCTTATTCATGGATTATCTGTCTCTATCATTCCATAATTTCTGTTTACTTGTTTTCTGCTGGTGTATGATTGGTTGTAAACCGATTCTTTGGCATTAACCCAGGGGTGTCAATCGTGTTGGGTTGGCTGGTTGAATTGTTCAACCCGAACAAAACTTATATTTTTATTCGTGTAAAAAATATCAACTCCAACCTGCACACACCTAAAAATATGTAACCTGAACCTGACCTGTTTAACATATTCCTGTTTAACATATTTTTTTTCTAAACGTATCGAATGGCTTGGCAGGTAATAGTCAAGACTGGGCTGTAAAAAAAGGGTTACACGAGTCATAAACGGGTTAGTGGGTTGAGCTGTTTAACTAAGCGGGTTAAACAAGTCAAAACGAACACAACCCGTTTAATTAAAGAGGTCAACTCAAACACGACATGTTTTTTTTTATACGGGTTTGATATGCCAACCCAAAACTTGATTATTTTATCGTTTTTTAATACCGGATAAATATACCAACCAAAAATGTGATTATTTTCATGTTGTGTCCGATATTGTCACCCCTATACAATCCGACACTTGTTCACTGATATCATTTATTCTTGTTCTGCAACTCAATTTGGACAGAGAAACGGTTGAAAAGAACAAACACCGAAAAGAATACAAGCACAACGCTTAATGCAGTTTTGGTTGGAGCTTCCTTTTGTGCTGCAGTCACTCTATGCTCTCTCGGGATTCAAAAGCTACCCAGCTCACAGTACATCGATGTTCCATATTCACATTTTGTTGATGGTATACAAGACGGTAGTGTCACAAGCGTTCAGTTTGTTGAAAATTCCCGCCAAATATACTTCAATAAGGATTATGTAGAAGAGCAGAATGTTCAAACTTCAGAAACTGATTCACTAACCGCACAATTTGAAAGGGCTGTTAAGAAGTATTTTCCGAAGTGGCAGTATCATACAAGAAATGTGGAAGATTATACACCACGTGATCTGATTAGGGTGCTAGAAGAAAAAGGGATCACATATGGGTCAAACCGTGCGCTTCTTTCTGCATCGACGAAGAATTTCTTGTTCATTTTCTTTCAAGTGGCTCCGTTTTGGATCATGGTGATGCTTACTTTTTACCAGCTAAATCTTCAGCATGATCTTGGGAAAATGACGAAGAAAAAACCGAGTAAGAAGCAATCGTTAGTGACATTCGATGATGTGAAAGGTGTTGACGCTGCCAAAACTGAACTTTTAGAGGTAATGTTGTGTTACTAGTTTATATAGCTAGGGCTGCAAATGAACCAAACGTTCAGCAAACAGTTTGTGAACCGTTCGGTGGGAAGTTTGTTTGTGTTCGTTTGTTTATTAAACAAACGAACACGAACAAGAAATTACAGAGACCACGTTCGTTCATTTATGTTCGTGAACGTTTGGTAACGTGTTCGTTGATGTTTGATTGTGTTCGATAGTTCATTAGTGTTTTTAGTTTTTAAATTTTATTTAATTACTTGAAAATGCCGACGAATAAAATATTTACTAAGTGTTAGTGTATTATATATTATGTTCATTACCGCTTGTTTGTGTTCGTTTGTTTCCATTTGTGTTCACGAACATTAGTTTGTGCTCATCAACGTTTGTTTTTGTCGTTGCCTAAAATTAAAAAACGAACACGTTCATTTCCTTAACAAACAAACACGAACATGCTCGTTCGGTATGTGTTCATGAACAGTTTGTAAACACATATATCTCTTAACAAACGAACACTAACAAGGTCTTGTTTGTGTTCGTTTGGTTTGTCTACAGCCCTAACTATAGCATCCTCTTTCATAGCATTGGATTTTATTTTGACTTGATGAATCCTTCACTTTGACTTTTGACTTCTGTAGATTGTGTTGTGCATGAAAGGAGACAGCAAGTACATAAAACTCGGGGCAAAACCGCCCAAAGGTGTCTTGTTAGCGGGTCCACCAGGAACAGGAAAAACATTGTTGGCTCGTGCAGTGGCTGGAGAAGCCGGAATGACGTTTTTCTCAATTTCCGGTAGCGAATTGGTGGAAGTTTTTGTCGGTAGAGGGGCTGCTAGAGTTCGAGATCTTTTTCGCGAGGCGAGAAAGAATTCACCATCGATCATCTTTATTGACGAGATTGATGCTGTTGGCGGCCAGCGTGGCAGAACGTTGAACTGTGAACGCGATCAGACACTAAACCAGGTAATATCCTAGTTATCTGCTCCGTACTTTGACTTTTGTTGTCAAAATTTGTTTTAAAATCCAAATGAAGGGTGTTTGGTGTTTTTTTTTAGCTTTTGACAGAAATGGATGGATTTGAGAAAGAGGAAAGTGTTGTGTTTATAGCTGCCACAAACAGACCCGAAACACTGGATTCCGCTCTGATGAGGCCTGGTCGGTTTTCCAGAAAAGTGCGTGTGGACGAGCCAAACGAGAGTGGCAGAAAAGACATCTTTGCGCTTTACTTGAAAAATGTCCCGTTTGAGGACGATAAGGAAGACATTAGCGAGGTTGTTGCGTCGCTCACACCGGGACTAGTAGGGGCTGATCTTGAAAACATTGTTCGGGAATCTGTTCTTCTTGCTGCTAGAAGAGGTTCGGTCTTAATTGTCGAAATATATTATTAGTTTTGATATTTTTAAGACTTGATGTTTTAAATTGTAATGTTGTTTTCAGGGGGTGAAGTTGTGACTAAGGATGATATATTTCAAGCTGTAGATAGAGCTAAAGGTAAAGTTTATGATCATGTAGCTGCTGCTGGTAAACCGTTTCCGTTTGGACCGAGTGCTCAAGCGCATGCGCAGGGTGGGTCTATGGGTTTTGGGTTTCCGAATTGATGGAGTTGGATCCGTTTGTGTATATTCTAAGACGTGTATCAGATTTATAATTGTGCTTGTGTTTGGATGTTTCCATGTTGAGATATTTGGTTTAAATCCTATGGGTTTTGAATTGGTTTATTGCCACCTGTCGTTTACCGCCATCATCACCACCCCATAACACCATTCCTGTCCCCACCTACTAGTAACCAAAGCTATTGCCACTATTACCATCTTCTTAGCGTCACGCCTCCATTGCCAACACCACCTTCGTCGACATTGTATCTACCACCACCACTATCATGACAGTAATGGTGCCTAAAGTCATGGAAACCGTTAGTCGGTGGCAAACGCTGGTGGAGCTTGTAGCGAGCGCTATTGAAGGTTATGCCACACGGTAAGTGGTGGGTGTGTAGAGGTGGTAGGAGGTGGAGGTGGAGGTGAGGTGGAGGGGGTGGGAAATAATGGAAATGGTGGCGTCAATAATGTAGTTCGCGGCAGGAGATGGTAGTGGTGCAGGCGACAATGCCGACGAGCACTACTAGAAAACTGCTATAATTCCTACCAAAATTTCCTACACATTTAGTAAACAGATTTTGACTGCTATAATTCCTACCAAAATTTTCTACACATTTAGTAAACAGATTTTGTCATCAAGAATATACTAATTGAACACTTTACTTTACTTGTGTACAGACCACGTACTGTTGGGACCGGGAGAGAGAAAAAAACATATATGACGCATTTCGTAACGTCCTTCAGAATCGGTATAGAGACACAATGAGGGACTTGAGAGAAAAATCTAAAGACAAAGCCAGAGACGCTGGACATGTTATAATAGGAAACAAGCATAGATTTGACATAATTTATAAATATCCACCAGCTTCGGTGTCGAAAGTAGTATTGAAGCAATTGTGTAAGGTATTGGAGTTACATTACTATTATTACTACTTTTTTATATATTCTATTACTCTATATATGTGTGGTTTATATTGTACTTGGCATATATATATATATGTAGGGGATGGGTAAAATGAGAACCGTAAGAACCAATATAAGTCATTGATCAAAAGTGTTTTAATGGATGAGATTAAAAGACAATAAAATAGTTGTAATCATTTTGATTTAATTAATGAGTTTTTTTTTTGTAGTGGGATAAGGGTAAATTTGTATTTTTACTAAGCTCTTTAATGATTGGTAATTAAAGTTGTAATCATTGTACTTTAATTAATGTTTGTGATTTAATAAATGTTATTTTTGATTCATGCAGTAAAAGAATTATTTTACGTAGGGGTTCAAACTTTCTTTGCGCGCCGGTTTTAAACATTTTTACGCGGGGTTCAAACATTTTTTACACCCGATTTTAAACTGTTTTTACGCGCCGGTTTTAAATTTTTTTTACGCGCGTTTAAATTTTTATACGCGCCGGTTTTAAACTTTTTTACGCGCCGGTTTTTAACTTTTTTTACGCGCGGTTTTAAACTTTTTTTACGCGCCGGTTTAGAACTTTTTTTATGCGCCGGTCTAGAACTTCTCTTTGCGCGCCAGTTTTAAACTTTTTTTACGTGCGGTTTCAAACCTTTTTTACGCGCGAGTTCAAACTTTTTTACGCGCCGTTTTAGAAACGCGCGGTTTAATTTTTTTACGCGCCGGTATAATAGTTTTTTACGCGCCGGTTTTTAAACTTTCTTTAGGCGCGGGTTTAAACTTTTTTACGAAGCAATTTTTTTTTACAAAAAAAAACAATTTTTTTCCGGGTTTAAACTTTAATATATATATATATATATTATATATATATATATATATATATATATATATATATATTTACGCCAAACAAAAATATTTTATTTTTACAAAAAACTTTATTACAATTTTTTTTACGCCAAACATCTTTTTACGCCCCCGACATCCCGATTTCAGATTTACGTAACTTGAGGATCTTACAAAACGAACTCACCCAAAAATCACGACTCAGTAGATTTCTCATGTTGAATTTTACATAGACGAGAGAGAAAAGATGTGACATGTTGAGTTTTAAATAGAAGATGGTGAAAAGATGTGACATGCTGACTTTTAAATAGAAGAGAGAGAAATGATGTGACATGGGAAGTAAAAGACTAAAATATCCTTTTGATTTAATTTGGTTATGGGTGATGTGTAAATATGCTATTGGATGATAGGAGTTCTCATGGTTCTCGCAACTGGGATTGGTTCTCTCTTGAACCGAATCCTATATATATATATATATATATATATATCGTTTTCAGGGTTGGAACACCAAAAAATGGCTTAAAAGGTCAGAGAGCGGGAGAACAAACCACAATAGCAAGCGTAGTGGTGAAGGTATATCCCGACATACCGGTGGATCCATAGGGTTTGATGAGCATCGCATACGTTTGGTAAGCTAATCATATTTATATAAATTAGTAAAAAAGTTGGGTTGAAAATATAATTATTTGTACTCAAATGTATTACCCATTTTAGGAAAGAAAATATGGTCGAAAAGTAAAGTGGATTGAAGTTTATTTTGATACCCCTCTCAAAAAGGAAAGCAAAAAGAAGTATGGGCCGGAGAGCTGGACATTAATAGTCTTCAGGGATTTGAGTTTATTTCTGAAAAATCAAGAGAAATATATGTAAGTTATCTTTATCGATTTTGAATATTTAGAACATTAGCGTATTAAGTTTTAGTACAACAATTAACAATTTGTTTCCATAAATTGTAGTTACGATACAGAAGTGATATGATCAAGTTGCATGGGTCGGATCTCAACCTACATCTCTGGATGATCTTGATGTGTGGGCGAGAGTGGCAGGAGATAAAAAGGGCCGGATGTTCGGGTAGGATCTTCGGATCCTAATTTCTTGATAACTGGGAAATTGTCTACATCTACCGAATCTTTATATTTTGATGCCATAAGGTCGCAAGAGGAGGTATTGTTTACTTACTCATCAAAGTATGCAATTCTATAAATTATATAGTTTTTAACAATTGATTAGTAGAAAGCAAAATGGAAAATGAACTTGCAAATGAAAGGGATGCTAGACAAGAGTTGGAGCAAAGAGTGCAACAGATGGAAAAAGAAATGAAAGAAAATGAAGAAAAGAGGCAAAAACAATTTGAAGAGTTTATCAGTCTCCCACCCAGTCATTAGCAGTAGTTTTTTAATTATTCCGGATCTTTATGTTTAACAACGGTGATTTTGTGATTGAAACGGGCTCGGAATTTTTGTTATTTATTCCGAATCTTTATGTTTAACGATGGATGATTTTGTAATCTAAACGTGCTCCGAATTTATATTATTTGTTTTTGTTAAATTTATATTCCGAATCATATTTATCAATATGCATCTTTCAGCAAGGAAAAAAATAGGTTTTTTTTTGTTTTTTCTATTAATTTTTTAAATGTGTCCGTAAGAAATCCGTAGGAAAAAGACTAAACAGGTTTTGTCAGATTCCGTTGGAATTGTGTAGGAAAAAAAGATAGTTTCGTAGGAAATGCGTAAGAAAAAAGAATACATTACGTTAGAATTGTGTAGGGAAAAAACTAATTTTGTGGGAATTGTGTAGGAAAAAAGAATACATTCCGTAAGAATTATGTAGGAAAAAAAACTAATTTTGTAGGAAATGCGTAGGAAAAATGAATACATTTGGTTGGAATTGTGTAGGGAAAAAAGTATTTCCGTAGGAACTGTGTAGGGAAAACGAGTACATTCCGTTAGAATTGCGTAGGAAGAAAAAAAATTCGTAGGAGTTGTGTAAGAAAATTAAAATATTATACAATAAATATAAATATAATTGATTTAAACAAAAAATTTTAAAAATACATATTCTATGGGAAATGCGTAGGAAAGTTAAGAAAATTAATTCCGTGGGAAATAAGTAGGAGAATTCCAACAAAACATATGTGTAAATCCTTTAGTAGCTCCGCTAACCTTTCATAAGAGAGCATTAAGTACAGTGGCGAAACTTGAAGTTTTCGCTGGGGGGACGAAAGCGTATATACACAAAAATTTCTATGGAATCGGGTATATACCCAATAATTTCTATAGAATCGGGGGTCGAAAACGTATATACCCAAAAATTTCCATATGAAAACTACATATATAACACTATTGAGCGAAAAGTTCGGGGGGACGGGCGCCCCTCCCGGCCCTTAAATGCTACGCCCCTGGTTACGGTTACGTAGAGTAGAGTATATCGGGGAACTAATAAAAACATAAACCAGATTGTTAATTAACGTGAGAATTACCTATTGAGGATCCATTAGTAAAGGGTTGAAGATTAGAAACCAACTCAACTTTAAACTAAGATAACTTTAATATATATTCAAGTTATAGTAGTCATAAGATATGAAGAGAAAAACTTTAAGCAGTTCACCCAACTTTAGACCCGAGTGTGATAGAACCCAATAAAGCAAAATAAATGAAGATGAAATTCAAAGATAGTAATCCAATTTGAGAATGATTATGTCTCCAGTTTTAAAGGTTAAGAACTCCCATTTTTATAAAATAAACATCGATACCTCATCTGAAACAACACAAATATTAAATAATACTACATGTAACTGATTGCCCCACTAACAAACCTCCCCACTACTTGCGCTTTCCTCGTAACCCTAACTTCTAACTGATAGGATAAGCTGGATTATTTGGCAGACCCATTATATTAGCATTCAAGTTCTGGGCTACTACAATTCGACCCAAACAGAGTCAGCCCGTCAGAATGTAAATTAGCGGGCTTGTATCAGAGTGCCTCATTTGGAGCTCCAATATCTTAAAAAAATTCCTTATTTTTATCGTTATTAATTTGATTTAGATATGGTTGTAACAGCTGTGAATTATGGGTGTTAGTAATAACTTTCATTCTATTAGACCGCTGGGTGTGGTAGGGGAATGTGGCATGGCTAGTCAGGCAACGCCACGCAGCCACATCGAGCCAGCGTGGCCAGCGGCGTTGCCCGCTGGCGTGGTAATTTGGCCTGGCGTGAGGCGGTCAAGGACGATGAGGTAGCCGACTAGCATTGACTGGCTTGAAGTATCCGTTGGGGGTAGTCTCACCCCAACGACTAGTTTAAAAAAAATAATTTTAACATATAAATATTACCTTTTTTAAAAACTTTACCATTCCAATCTCCATATTTTTATATTCTCTACCACTCAAGTTCCCTATATTTTTATAATGAACCCATTCAACCGACCGTTCGACCCGAACAACCCCTACGTTTTCCAAGAGAGCCCGTCACCTAGCCTGACCCAAATACCCAACCACGGCCAACCCCAACCGCTCGTATACTCACCTATTCTGGAGCTAGCCGCTACGCGTCGTTTCTAGGCGGGAGAGTGTTCACGAACTTTCCATACGACGAATCATCTGTTCCAACCAACCTTTCACAACCAGAATCCGTGCCGAAACACAAACTCGAAACGTTGGTAGTTCATCATCCAAACCGGCAAAAAAAGAAGTCACAAAAAAAGAAGAAAAAGCAATGATGGCCGCTAACCGAGTCCAAAAAAAGTGGACGACTCAAGAGGAGATTACGTTGACGAAGTGTTATATCGATGAACCCCAAGATTCAATTAAAGATATTTTATATTCTATTAGATGTCTTATTATTATTTTTGGTTGGCTAATGTTTTTTTAATAGGAAATGCACGATACCGTACGGATTTTTGGGATTCTATTAAAAAAAACCTTCCATCAACAAATGCAAAGTGACGATTGGTATCGTAAAAAATGATAGTATCTCATCGAAATCGGGGGAAATTAATGTTGTCGTCACCCTCTTCAATGGATGTTTTCATAAATCGAAGAACACCCCAAAGGGAGCTGTGAAACTGAAGTCAACATCATGACAAACGCATTGGCTTTGTATAAACAAGAGAAGGGCTCGGATTTCAAGTACATGCATTGTTGGAACATTGGTAGGTACGCCTCTAAATGGAACGTCCCAAGCGGTAGCGAATCTACCTCATCAAAAAGGGCAAGAACACCATCGTCTCAAGCTCAATCGGATGCTCGTGATCAAGAGGTTGATCTTACATTGGATGATTTTGATGATTCACCTTCCCGCCCACCGGTAGAGACACCTCAAAAAGCGCGCACAAAGACGAAGATCGGTAGTACACCCACCTCGGCTTCCCCTTCGGCTTCTACCCCCACTTCGGCTTCGTCTAAAGGGTTATAAACCCATCAATTGGAGGAAATCGCCTCGAAAATTGACACGTTCAACTTCATCCAACAACAAAGGATTTAAGAGAAGAGAAAAATTCAAGCATCTCGTGAAAAAATTGCAAGTGAAAAGACGTTAGAAAAGGAAAAAAAAGCATATGAGAAACAAAAACTTGCGGATATAAAGTTTCTAGCAACAAACGTTGATTAACCTTTAGAGCGACGCATTGGAAACGACTTTGACGATGAAAAACGAGATCTTGCAAAAGTATAACATGAAAAAATGATGTGCTTTTTTATTTTATATTTTTATTATTTTAATTAAGTTTGTTATTTTTATTTAGTTTGTTATTTAGATTAATTAAATGAAATTTTATTTATTTAAAAAAATTATATAGGACATGGCATGACCACGTCACCCAAAGCCACACAGCCGACACCCACTAAAATGCCACGACAGAATTTCACCTCCATCACATGTTAACTCAAGCCCCACCACACCTCATAATCTAAGTTTTAACATTTGAGTGTCAAATATAGAACCACCCTATGTAACATAATATGTTGCAAGCCTTATGAATTAAAAAATACTACTACTTTTCTCTGAAGACCCGTGTTTCGTGTGTGTTTGTATTTTCTTAATCTCTATGTCATCCATTCTATAAAAGGGAAAAAAAAGTTACCGATTCTAACTTAAAAGAAAAACAACTTGTGAATCCTATTTACATCTTGGTGCTAACTTATTGCTACCAATTGAGTGAACTGAATCATTTCAAATTCTTTCCATACTTTCTAACGACAGACTCACACATCTATCTATTTTACACGCATGAAGCCTCGATCATTTGACGGCCAAATTAATACTCCCCAAAAGTTTTCTAATCGATTTTGTAAGTTTATACATATTTATAGTAATCAACACCTACCCAAAAAGTTTTTTAATCGATTGTTATATACTATATTTATAGTAATCGTCACCTACTCCGTCTTCGTAAAAACAAGTAAAACAACTGTTACATCCAAGATTCTACACGATTCGTACATGATTGGATTGAAGGCCCCTTGGATGCTTTTGGGATTTGTAAGTTTTTGTAATGCATGCTTGAATAAATAAATTACAAATTATGTTATAGGTTGTGAGTTAATAATTAAATTGTAGTGACATGGACACATTCGTTAATAGACGATTCAGATAAAACAAATATTATCACAGCTATGATATTAAGTATTTAATAAACCAGAGATACTAAGGAATAGATAAAATATGTAAGTTGGTATAGCTGTAATTAGTATATATTATCTTAGATTTGTTGTGGTCTTATAAAAGACTGCCTACTTGTGTGTTTTAGGGTACTCCCACTCATTTAAACATCACTCCTCATGGTTTTGACCCCACATTTTTCGTCTTTTCTCTAAAATATTTTCTACTTTTATAAATCGTGTGCTATCTAATGTTAATTAAAATCTTTAAATTTCCATTATTAAAATTATAACTTATATTTCACTTTTTTTGAACATGAAAAAATATGATTAATCGAACGAAACTCAATTGTTAATAAGTTTTAACCTATAACATCGTGACCAAACATGAACAAAGTTAGTCCAATTAACACATAGGCAACAATATGTTGTAAGTTTATGTCCGAAACCCTAAATCTAGGGTTTCAACTAAGATTCCATAAAGTGGTACTCACAAAAATAGCCCAGTGGACCACAAAATTTATTTAATTAGGCATTGACTTTTACATTTGTTCAAGTGGGCTATGAAGGAGCCGAACTTTCAGAGTGTCGGTTGTGAAACGGTTGGACTATCTGAGTGTGAGTTGTGAAGGAGCCAAATTACCGGAGTGTGGGATGTGAAGGAGCCCAATCGGCATTGACTTTATACATGTATAAATATCATAAAATTAACAATGTTAAATAACTTATAGTATCTGATAATGGTTTAATATATACGTATAATTAACAATACCTTACAAGCTATAACAGTTTCAGTTTAGTTTTCTAGTTGATCAAGCTCGTGAAATAACGTAAGTGTTATTTCGTTTTCCATGGCACATAAGGCCTACAACAAGTACAAATTGTGTTAGGTAGGTCCCCAATATGTTGATGAATTTTGGGAATATATAGTCATATACACGGCATGCTAGCATGCAAACATAAGAGTATAAGACGGGACCAAGAAAACAACGTGGTGTAAGCAACCTTAACTACTTTTCATAATGGCTCAAGTCCAAAACTTTTAAACTTGTTTTATCATAAAAACCAATTGACCTATTTTCCATCATTTTTTTAATTATACGTAAAATTATTTGGTGCGAGAAAATAAATATGAACTTTAAGATAGCAAAAGGGCAAAACAACATATAGTTATAATTTTTTTTCTTTAACGTCTAAATTTTTATTATCAATGGATTTGAACCTTTACTATATAGAAATGCAAAGTTTTATCCAATACCTTGATACTGTTAACCGAAAGACTCCTTTGGTTATATTATGAAGTGCTCAACTATTGCTAGTTGTTACCTTTGCATGTTATACTGCCCTAAAAATTGAATTAAGTTATATAAAGCTATTTGTATATACTATTTATATAAATTGGAAAACACTATGATATGTTTATTTTTATTAAATATCGACATAAATTTATTAAATTAAAATAAAGTTGTATTAAGCTTACTAAACTTTATGATGGATTTTACATCCAAATATAAAGAAAAATAAGATAGCGGCATTTTTTATTTTAAATTAAAAAGATGTGAAGTTTTTTATATTTGATACTTTCTACAAAATTTATTTAGTAAACCGTTATCTTTTTAGTTTTTCAAACCAAGAAATTGCGTGTTTAATAAAATTATCTTATTTCGATTGAAACGGTAAGTGAAACACAGGTGATTGCAAGATGCACATTAATATTTACTTGTTATAAAATAAGGCACTCTAGCTTATGTTCAGTGGCGAAGCTTGAGAATTCCGACCGGGGGTCGAAAACGTATATACCCAAAAATTTCTTTACGAAAACTATATACTCTCCACTATCGAATGAAAAGTTCCAGGGTCGGCCGCCCCCTCCCGCCCCACTATGCTGCGCCCCTGGTTATGTTATTATACCAACGTGTACAAACATAAGTTCAATCAAATATGTTTTCAAACATTAATCAGAAACAATCACAAACTTTATCCATTTTCGTCAATATGCATTGCTGTAAAGGTATATATTTATGGAAATTAGCTAATCACATTTCTAAAAATCATTTAGAAAACGATTAGCTAAAATAAATGTTGTTTGCTTTTAAAACGTCTTCCCCATCTTACTAGCGAAGGGATAAGAAGTTTTTACTTAAAATGAACGCATAAATGAATTTCAAACTCCTTTTTTAGTTGTCATTATCTTGAAATGAGAAAAATCATCATATGTGACAAAATGGTGACAGGGAGGTTTTGAATGGAAAATGTTTTTGAACAAATTGGTGATCGATGTTTAGTAATTCGACCTCTTGAAATATAACCTCGATAAAACAAGATATGAGTATTATAAGTTCTGATACTATTTAAAGTGAATATGATTGTTTTTCTAACATAAGAAACCCAACGATTTACTCCAATTTTATGGTATATCAAGAATGTTGCATGCAGACCCCATGCATCTGGTGATGGTAAGTCACCTGTGACTGTGAGAGAACATATCTCCTAATAAGAATCTAAAAACACTAAATTGTTTTTGCATTTTGTCGTCCATAATCAAGTATTTACATTCCAAATGTAACATGTACCAAATGTTAGTCAAATTACTAACTATATTACAACTTTCGAGATGACTAGAACACGAATGACATCACTCAAAACCTTAGCATGTCCAGTCGAAAAACAAAGTTCTATTATATTCTTCAACACCAAAAACCGACGATGATCGCTAATAAGTGTAACTCATTCCAAAGACATTGAAACCGGCTCTTTGAACACAAACCCCATAACCCTAAACCCTATTTTAAAGCCTAGCTAAACCCTAAACTCTAATGTTAAACCATAAAAATTAAACTCTAGTTCGATGAGCCGGTTCCAACGCCGCAAGAATGGGTTCAACCAAAGTTCTTTGAGTCGGTTTCCTACGTTTTTTAAGTCAATATTTTTTGTATTTGAATCTAGCTATACATATATATATATACACACAGGTTACTAGTTATTAAAATATCTATTGTGTTACATTGGGACCTTTATTTTATATTTAAAGTATGTTATTACAAAGTTGTACTAAAGGAATATCTACTCAAGGAAAACAGCAAGTCATTAAGCTCCAAGTTAACAATACTACTTTATCACAAAGAAATATTGACTACATTTTTCTCATTGGATGAAGAAAAGTACTTTCTGCAACAACCCGACTCCCCTGCAGGTTTTATCATCGGATCCTTCTTTGACCCGTTAACATTTCTTGCCTATAAATATCTTTCACATCACCTCAAGAAAATTCATCAGAAAAATATTATCTTTAGTCAAGATCTTTATACGAGAAATTAAAATTTGTATAATTTGTTCCACAGCTTGTAGTCAAAAGCGATCTTGCCTTAGCCTTTTTGTGTCGTAGCTAAAAGCGATCTTGCCTTAAACTTTCACCTAAGGCAAGATCACTTTCTAGCTATCCTCTCCCACCCATCCCTCTCGATCCCACAGCCGTTGCCCGACCACGTCATGGCAATGATTAACAACAACATTTCACAGAAACTGCTCAAAACTTTAGTCTCGAGGTGCCATCAAGCACAAAGAACCACTTTTAATGCCGCCACTACCACCAACTTCCCACCAACACCACAACCATTTGCCACCACCACCACTGCAACTGCCATTGATAATGACGGTGACAAAATATTTGAACTTGCGGACACAAAAAGTCTGTTTGCAACGGTTCCAATGACAAAACTGATGCATTCAGCAGCCATATTGAATGTCACAGCGGTAGAGCCCGTGGTGGATTTGAGCCTTTGGGTTATGAATTCACGGTTGATGGAGGCGGGGTTGTTTAAAAATGTAGTGATGGGGACAATTAAACATACCGCATATAATCATTTTGTGGCTGGTTGTGATACTATTGAAACGGGTCAGACCGTTAAGAGGCTGTGGGAGTCCGGGTTGAGAGGGATGTTGGATTATGGGTTGGAGCATGCAAATGATAATGAATCTTGTGATAAAGCTACTCAACAGTTGAGTAAAACTGCTGAATATACTCAATCTCTTCCTCTTTCTTCTGTAAGTTTAAATACATCTTTGTGATCTTTGTGTTTCGTTCGCGCGGATCCAGTCCTTAATTTAGGACGTGTAAAACCACATAGTTAACACTTTTACGTACAAGCTATTGTATGCATTTGTTTGTGTTATTAAACTTGTTTAAAATCTAACAGTTTACCCTACATAAACTTATATATATATATGCTTTTCTCTTCCCATATTTGTTAACTTCTAAAAACATTTATTAAATACTGGCCAATCCGATTCAAATATCAAGTTATAAAGTAAACATTTTTTTTTATATTTATAGGTTTTTTTAATATTTGTTTTTGTTTCTTTATAAGTGTATTATTATTAATTGTTTCATGTTATTTATTGTCCTTAACTGGCCTGTTTTAACCTGAGCAAGTTTCTGGATTTGCTACGGGTTGATTTTTATGTTTTTTCGAACAAACTAGATCTGATATGACTTAAATCTATGGCAAAAACAGGTTAGTTTTGTGGTTGTGAAGGTTACAGCAATCTGTCCAGTGTATTTGCTCAGGAGGGTGAGTGATCTTCTTCCATGGGAGTACACGAACTCATCTTTCAAGCTACCATGGAAGCAGCAAACTTTGCCTATATTTTCTGAAAACAGCCCATTTTATCATACATTACATCAACCTGCTACTTTGACGGCTGAGGAAGAACATGATCTTGAATTAGCTCACCAAAGATTACAAACCATTTGTGAAAAAAGCTTTGAAGGCCATGTGCCTGTTGTTATTGATGCTGAGGACACTTTGATCCAGCCGGCTATTGATTACATGACGTATTGGGCTTCTGTTAAGTACAATGAGGCCGAAAGACCGATGGTTTATGGCACCATTCAAGCCTACTTGAAGGATGCTGGTGAGAGGATGTGTTTGACCAAAAAGGCAGCTGACAAAATGGGGTTGCCTGTTGGGTTTAAGTTGGTTTGCGGGGCTTATATGTCGAGTGAACGAAAGTTGGCTCGTTCACTAGGTGTTGAGTCCCCTATTCATAATACCATCAATGATACACATGATTGTTTCAATGGTTGTGCTACATTTATGCTTGATGAGGTTTCTAATTGCCCTGGTGCACTCATTCTTGCCACCCATAATCTTGATTCAGGTAAAACATCTTGATTATTGATTTCACAATTGAAAAATTGCAAAAAGATTGAAGATTTTGAATACCCTTTTGGCACCATCATATGGGTTGTATCTCATGATCATTTCCCAAGTTAAAAAGATAAAAAGATTCAAGAAACTTTTTTTTATCAAAGTCTAAGTAAGTGAAATAACAGGAAAATTGGTGGCACAAAAGGCACGCGAATATGGAATTACAAAAGATAGTAATAAGCTCGAGTTTGCTACACTCTATGGCATGGCGGACACAATGACTTTTGGGTTGAGAAACGCGGGGTTTGGTGTTAGCAAGTATTTACCATTTGGGCCCGTTGATCAAATCATGCCTTATCTTCTACGATGAGCTGAAGAGAACAAAGGGTTGTTGTCTTCATCAAATCTTGACAGGCAACTCATGATGTAAGTAACTTTCAAAGCGCGCTTGTAGTTTATATATAAAAACTTGTTCCCGAATGCTGATTTTGATGATTATTTCATGGTGTTCTTTAACAGGAAAGAATTGAAGAGGAGAACAAAAACATATTTTGGCCAAGGAGTGACTGAAAGCGAGAACCAATTCAAACGGAAGCTAACTCCGTGACAAATTAACTAAGCAATTGACAGCAAAAACATATATATTTTTGCTGTCACAAGGTATAGGGACAAAGGTTTATTTGTTTACATTTTTTCTCTTTAATGTATATTTAAAGTGAAATTCATGTATTCCCTTTGTTAATCTTTTGGTAATTTTTGTTCACTTGGTGTTCAATGACATGGTTCAACTGGTTTACCCATAATATATTGTTAATAGTTAGTGACCTTGGTTTGAAACTTTATGCAAAACCAAACGGCATGATCTCAACCAAACTGCCAAATAATCAAATGTAGTTTCATAAGATGGTTGAATGATTTAGGTTTATTTGTTTATTTATTTAAACTAATAGCATAAACATTTAATATCACCTTTTTCTTTGAGAATAGGAGAGGGGTTGAGAGAAAGATTAGAAATAAGAGCCACAAACTAAACCCATTGTGATTTATGATGAATGAAACCATTACATTTGGTGGTATTCAGAATTACAGGATGCACAATTAGATGATATTAGTCTAATTATCCAAACCCATTTATCTAGATCAAAATCGAATACATTAATATATTATACTATATAATATGTTAAAAAATATAATAAATACTATGTTGAAGTTGTTAGAAAACTTGAAAATTTTTAAATTATAAGCATGTAAAACATGTGGTTGAGTATTTGGTATTTTAAGTCGGTTTTAAGATAAGTTCAATATTGGGTTTCGAGTAATGGAATTATAAAAATATTTTTAACAAACTAAGATCATAAACCTTCATACGCTTGAGATTCTAATGGCTAAGAAGCAACATGCATAAGACCGGATATGACATTGTTTTAACATAAAGTACATAATTTTTAGAGCCTATCTCATCTCATATGCGGCAATTAAAATCCCATCATCAATACAACACCCAAGGATGACTAAGAGCAACTACAATGCTAAACTCCCACAAATCTCCACTAAACTGAAAACTCAACATCACACTAATTTTCAAGCTTATTAAGCTTACTTATATAAATCTTATTACTCTCCTGATATTTTATCTTTTATGTTTCTGTATAAAATTGTGCTAAAATATTATTTAAAATGAAATACATAAATCAATTCATTAAATAAAAAAAATATAAAAACATACATCAATAGATAAAATAAAATAAAAACATAATTAACACATTAAAGTTTTTAGAAATTAATTATGATTAGTAATTAATGTGACAAAACAATTAAAACAAATTGAATATTTCATAACTACAAAAGGTATTGAACATATAAAAAAAGTAATAATGAAATTTAATAGATAATTATATGTATATATTAAAAACCAAATCTGTCATGTGATAGAAGAGTTACTCTAGCTAACAATACATTTGGTGAAGCATGCTATACAAGCGACTAAAGCATGCTTTGTGTTCTTGCCATGTACGAAGGATACATGTATTCTCTCGCCTTCTTTTCTACATCACCATCATTCTCAGTTGTTGGTTCAACTCCCATTTTCATCCTCTAACACTTCCACACTACTAGAAAACTGCTAATATTCTCACGTCAATTTCGTTGGTAATCTGTGGGTAACTGCAGTTACTCACGGATTTCCACGAAAACGGGTTGTAGGAATTCTCCTCGTGGGTAATTTTTTTCTCACGCATTTCCTACTGATTTTCCTACTCATTTCCCACACAAATGTTTCGTTGGAATTCTCCTACTCATTTCTCACGAAATTAATTTCTTAACTTTCCAAAGCATTTCCCACGGAATATTTCTTTTTAATTTTTTTGTGTTTAAATCAATTATAATTATTTTTATTATATAATTTTTATATTTTTTATTTTCTTACACAATTCCTACGAAACTTGTTTTTCTTCCTACACAATTTCAACGGAATATAATCGTTTTTCCTACACAGTTCCTACGAAAATAGTTTTTCCCTACGCAATTCCAACAGAATGTATCTTTCCTACCATTTTCCTACGAAAATAGTTTCTTTTCCTAAACAATACTAACAGAATGTATTTTTTCTCCTACGCATTTCCTATGAAATTAGTTTATTTTCCTACACAATTCCAACATAATGTATTCTTTTTTCCTACGTATTTCATACAAAATTATCTTTTTTCCTACACAATTCCAACAGAATGTGAAGAAATTTGTTTAATGTTTTCCTACACATTTCTACGTATCACTACTACAAAATAAACATTAGACGGGTGATTTGGGCTTTAAGACGGGGTTTCTAACCGTCTTTTTTATTAGACGGGCTTCAAAACAGACCCGTCTTAAACAATAAATCCCGTCTTTTTCCAAATTATCATGAACTGTGCCATTTCCAAACCTATCCAAATCAAGCCAATATATATACACCAATTCAAACCTTTATCAAATCAACCGAATACATATTCAATTCGGAATAACATGTCAAATTAGAATTCTTTGCTAAATGTATAACAAGCTAGATTAAATTTCATAAATAAACTACATAAAATTCCAAAATTTATTAATAAAGCTAAACTAATTGAATACCTAACTCTTGAAAAAAATTCAGCATCAACGTCTTCAACAAAATCTATATATCATTATCCGTAATCTCTCTCGTGTTGTGCCACATCTAAAAAAAGTAAATAGAAAAGATTATAACAAATATCATCAACGGAAACTAAAAGCAAATAGAAAAAAATCAGCTTCACAATCCCATAAAAATTTTGTATAACTAGATAGTACCCAACATGACCCTTACCCTTCACTCTAAAAACTTTATCCACTCCAAGCCAATGCCTTTCATCCTTCTTAGATTTCAATTCTTGTTCTGATGCGAAAATTGTTCCTGAAAGATGCAAATATTTATCATGTTAATATTGCATTCAAAATTAATATCATGCAATAACATTTCTGCATACCAATTACCATGGAGTAACTTGTGTCATGAAATCACTCACGAAGATATATAATATAGTAATATACAAGGCAATGATTAGTGGTGGTGATGGACCCGTAAATTACTCATTATTTTCTAAATGTCTAACCTTTTTTTAACAACTTCCATATGCCTAATAAAACATGAATAATGAAAGATGGCTACTCAATCTGCAAATCAACTTAGAAGTCCGATGACTTTAGTGGCTAAAGGTACTTGTAAACTAAAGGTTTCTTTAATATCAGTTAACTAAAAAGACTTATTATTGTTTCCACTCAAATTAGAAGTGGCAATTTCCACCTTTCTGGTGTAAAAATAAGTTGTTAGCTGTTTTTTACCTTGGTCAAATGGATAAAATGTCTAAAGTTGGATAAGAATGGGATGGGTTGAATAAAGTGAGTTAGATAATTCCCCAAATCTCTATAGATGCTCGCTAACTTTCCTAAATTGTTTTATTAAAGGGTGCTAATTATTATTATAATAGTATCGTATTAATACATTAATATTTGAAAATTTAGTATATTTATACACTAGTTTAAGAACCCGTGAATTTCACGCGTTATACAAAGTCAATTATCTAATTTATACGTGTGTAAATAAAATTTCATGAAATAAAAGAGATACGTAATACAGGCTATTTCATTATGTAATGTACAAATGTACCAATAGCTCTTGATCTTGAAGCCACCAAACGATGATGCCGGATATTTTTAATTTATAACCAAAATAGACCAAACATCAAGATGGTATATCGGTCCCAATTACAGATCTTAAAGCAACATCCTACAACAAACAAACTTACTACATACAAAGAAATCAAATCTCCAAGAAATAAAATCTTCACAATTCATTTCATGTCACCCATGTGACTTTCGCCATATATGTCCTACCCATTCAAACAATTAGACGCAAGCTCTGGATTTTGATCCACTATAATAGTCATTTTATCCAGATATCCGATTTAAAAAACGAATATTTACAACTTACTTTCACTTGCGATTGTCCAGTCACATTCATCAAATAAACTGAAAAATCAGTATCCAGCAAAAAAACCCTCAAAAATTCAATCACTGAACTCAAATAACACTAAAAAAAAACTAAAAACATAGCAATTTAGAAACATCAATAATACTTTTGCATTTATCACACATCAATAACACAGGTACAACTTCACTAACACAAAATAACAACATAAATAAGTACATTAATGGATGCAAGTTAATGAAATAAATGTCCTTTAACTGTATGTACAATACGAATATGAGCAAAGGGCAGCTAGTATCATGCTATGATATGGACCCCTCTTTACCCTCGCATCCATCATCGTATGATTAATAAGTAGAATTAAAGTACAACAAAAGAACATATGCTAAAAACAGAGATCGAATCAAGCTCCATAAATCCAGTGAGTCTCACTGGAACAAATGTGTTTCATTGATTATGTAGAATCTGGATTACTTTGAGCGCCATTTTGCAACAAAATTGCTTTGGAATCTAAAAAACCCACTCCTTAACAACTTCCATGTTTTCAGGACCATACGCTCCATCCAAATAAAACACCAGATCTCATTCACGTTGAATATCACAAGCCCGGTCGGCGATAACTTGGCCTTGTCCTTGTACACTTACTGTTGTTATAAAAAAGGAGGAGGTGGCGAAACGGGTGGATTGACTAACCGGTAAAATGGGTTCAGGTTTAAAAAAGGGCATCTCAAACTTTTAAAAAAAAATCTCACTTTTTGAACTTAACATTTCAAAAAAGCTTGTTCAAAAATCTCATTGAACTTTTGACCAACCGTGTGACTTTGACTCTCAAGCCATATCTCTCTTTACTAAGTGCATCCAAAGAAAGAGTTTGTAGTTGACATTAAAGATTGAAAACTTATCTGCAACAACATTTAAGTAAAATCTAGTTAAACGAAATATCAACTTACATCTTCTACTATTCTTTTCTGACTATAAGAAGTATGAAATCATTTTGCTCTCTCCAATCCTCCAATTCTTAGACCGCCCGTAGTCCGTTATGTATTTGGGCGTTTTTGGGCAAAACAACGCCCAACCACGCCGGAGCCACCGCCCCCTGCGGTGTTTTTGAACCAGAAAATCGAAAAGCGTTGTTTAAACAACGCTGGAGCCCCATTTTGAAGATATTGTTGGTCCAATCACATGTAACCATCTTTTTCATTGCCCAATCACTTTTTTTATGGTTTTGTTTATTTATTTATTTAATTCTTTACACCCATTTTAACATAATGCCCACGTCCCCACTACACCAATTTATGAAAAAACACCCTATTGTTGACTTGACTGACACATGGCGCAAAACGCCCTAGAGCGGGGCATTATTCATGTGTACCACTACACATGGTCTTATTCCACCTTTTAAATATGACAATTAGATTAGAGAGAGAAAGTGTCACTAACCCAACCAGTAACCATAACAGGATCTGAGTATTTAGAAACCAATCAGTCTATAAGCGTTCTAACTGCCATGCTTTGAGCTGCTAGAAGCATCCAACATTCCCCACTCCCCATAATGAAAAGTTATGCTCATCAAATAAAATAACAGGCAGCTGCAACAATCCATTCATCACTTCCGCTATCCAAAATTAATCAAACATAAAACATTAACAGGCTATTTAGATAAAGTGATTATTAGTTATTATTACAACTTGGAGAATCATATTATAGTATTCTTTATAATAGGCTATTAGTTATTATTACAACTTGGAGAAACATTAACAGGCTATAATTAGTAGTTATTATTATTATTAACAGGCTAATTTGAAGCATACCCTCAACTCTAAGAACCTAAAACATATACCCCGACTCTTGATCTGATTAAAACATTCTTTAAAAAAATATTTCATAATAATTCATTTATGAGAGCACGCTGTGAGGGAAGAGAAAATTACATGTTGACGACGTGGCACGTTGAGGTGAGGCTAAGGATGCAAATGAGGTTATTCGTGTATGAATAGTTGCTAGTAGAGGTGTAGAAATAAGTTTTTTTCAATAACCGGTTTCGGTTTTTAACCGAACCGGTTTTTTTCATCCAAATCAAAAACCGGTTTTTTTAATAACCGGTTTTTCAAACCCAAAACAGTAACCGGTGTAACCGGTTTGGATCGGTTTTAAACCGGTTTATTTAAAAAAAACTGGTTTTTTACCGATTTAAACAGGTTTCGGTTTTAAAACCGGTTTCAAAGCTCAAGCTCCCCAGTTCGGTTCGGTTCTAAAACCGGTTAATTAAAAAACCGGCTTCGGTTCTAAAACCGTTTTTTTGTACACCTCTACTTGCTAGAAATCTCCCAACAAAGATATAGATTGCGTTTAAAATCCCAATTTAGTTTACGGAGCTTTCTTCCAATCTCCCTCGGTGCATCCACTGCAAAAAAATGCTTTCAAAGTGAGTAACCTAAAAACATACTTGACATATCTTGATAAACATAATTAAGTAGTTTATTATTTGTTAAATAATATCTTAGTTGTATATTTTAGGTAATATCTAAAATATAATTGTAAAAACCCTAATGAACTATCGAACGTAAACAAACGAACATAACCGAACAGACACAAATGAACACGTTACAGAACATTTACGAACGTAAATGAACAAATGCGGCATTTGTTTATGTTTGTTTGTTTAACTAAACAAACGTAAATGAACAAATGCAGCATTTGTTTATGTTTGGACAGTTGTTTAAGTTCTTGTATTGATCCAAACGGGTCAGGTGGTTTGGATAAAAACATAAAGTTAATCTTTTTCTTGTAAATTCTAAGTCTCTCAAATATTCTTACATCAAGTAACAGATAAACCATGTACCGATTTAGAGCTAATGCGCGTGAATGTTCAATTCCTCAAACCTGACCTTAACCTATGGAACCTTCAATCCAGCTCTTTTCCACCATTAATACAACAATATATCAAAAGAATAGAAATAGATGAACATGAATATGGTACTACCTATCAAATCTCTCTTTGATGGCCGCAAGGAGTTTATAGTTGTCTTGTTCAAACGTCCTACTGAGAGTTGTTGTGACGATGAGAAAATACATTTAAATGACATCACATACTTAAACTTAATAAAATAAAGATAAGAAAATACAATTAAAATAAAATTAAAAATAAACAAAATCAATCTCACATCAGATAGTCCATTTAAGTTAATTTGTATACTTAAGAAAAAGTTTTTTGACCAATAACCTTACCATCATCCTCTTGATTAAAAAAGAAAAAGAAAAATGGCCTTCACACTCTTATTTTAACCTCAAAAGAAAGGCATATAAAACAGTAAAAGAAAGCTAGTTGCATTCTAATATCGAGGTTTAGAGTGATATAATACTTCAATACTTCAACTACAAAAAAATCTCTATAAATTTAAAAAACAAATCACCAAATTCTATCAAAATTTCTCATTAACAAACAAATGCACAATATATGGAGCCATAAATATTTATATTCAAAGATTCGAACAACAATAATAACAATAACTCACCGTTTTTCTTTTTAATATCTTCTCTTCGGCGTTTCCGATTCCTAGCCCAGTCAGTTAGGCTCATGCCCGTACATCCCTTGCCATCGTGTGCAAAATCAAGCAGCAGAAACAAAATTATTACATGAATCTTAAGTAATAAGAATAGGAATAGGAAGAACTAATTAATACCTTAGGGTTTCAGTGAGAGAGTTTCTAATCAGATTCGCGTTGCTGGAAGATAGGGCTTCCGGACAACAACGACGCTGCAAAAAAAGAAACCGAAATCACCAATACATACCTGTACTCCGCATAATCAGGACTGGTTGCTTCCAATCGCGATTGTAGATGAAGAATCTAGGGTTCAAAACCCTTGACCACTGCTGGTCATCCTCGTCTTGTCGCAACAAGAGCCATCACCTAAGGGGAATTATCTTATCTGCCCAAAGAGAGAGAGGGTGTCCACATCATCAACAAAATTACATTGATCTAACCCCCACCAGAACTGACAGTACCCTCTTCTACCTACATGAAACCTTCTATAAACATGGTACCTTGATTATAACTACTTCAAGTATTTGTTCACAAATATCATGTAGCAGTCAGTTTAAATCTAACAAGTAAAAAGAAAGAATAGCTCCTTGAGGTGATTAATTGTCTATAAATTAAAGTATCTGTGAAATCCATACCTCATATCCGATCCAAACAACCGAAAGCACAACTTCTTCATGTAAACACAAAAAGAATAATGTAGTACCAAAAGTTAGTAGGTTTATACATGCTGAGTGAAAACATTTAAGATCTAAGCTAAGCCCAAAGATACTACGTTCTCTAGCTGTAATAAGAGAAAGAAGAACATTGGCGGGATATAACCCAACTTCCTCATTTATTCCTTGAACAAATGCTCCCTCCAAGAAACAATTATTCCACAAACTAGTCAGATTGAGGCTTATTATGAAATATTATAGTAGAATTATATAGCTGGGTCAAATTAATGAATAAAGAATAGTACTACATTTAACATTGTCAATTTGCTTCATGAAATCACTTGTGTTTCGTCTTTCCATTCAAAGTATCAATCAATAGGGATGGGCATTTGGTACCTCTACCGAACCATACCGGGTATATTCGGCACCGGTTCCCATTTTTCACTTTTTTCGATATCGGTACCGGTATATTCGGTACCGATACCAGTACCAGTTTTCCCAAATACTTGATGCCAATGTTCAAATTCCATAAGAAAATAACCTCTCTTTCGAGTGTAATGTTTGTTTCTTTTTAATAAGAGTAAATTGCACAAAACGTCCTTTATGTTTCCTCAAACTTGCAGGTTCCAGCCTTAATGTTTAAAAGTTGCTAAAAACAGCCTTTAAGTATAATTTTGTTACGGGTTTCATCCTTTGTCACTAACCTAGTTATTAATCCTTGTTAAATGGCCTCACATGCATAGCATGTGAGGGTAAAACCGTCTTTTCTGCTAGTGAGGTTATAAAACCCAAATAAAATCCCAGACCTATGTCTTCATTGCTCCTCTTCTTCATTGCATTTGGAAGCAGCATAAGGCGATCTCGGATGAAACGGAGTATCCTCCCCTTGCGGTGGCGGAGTAGATCCAAACATCTCCGACGAACCTGCCTGATAATACTTCACATGAGTTCTACCAGTAGCCGTAATATGCGACCGTAACGCTTCTAACAACCGCAGCGCACCAGTAGCCACAACATCAGCAGTATAATCCGGAATCTTAAACGAAACGGCGACGTGCGATCCAACGGCGGAGAGAAGAGGCGTCGGTTAGATCGGCGTAGTGGAGCTTCATACGCGCCTCGTGAGCGTTGTGTGGATCGATGTAGATGTGGTTGATCCGTTGCGTGTTGAAGTTTGACGACCATCGGATCAGACCGTGAACTTCGTAGCCTTTGTCTAACAGGAGTTCAGTGAGGTACGAGCCGTCTTGACCGGTGATTCCGGTGATTAGAGCTACTTTTGATTTAGGTGGAGATAGGGCGGTGCCGCCGTTAGTGGTGGCGGTGACGGTGGTTTCAGATCTGTCGGTGGTGGATGCCATTGTGGTTTTGACCGTGTGTGTTTTGGTGTGTGAGGGTTTTGACGGGGGAAGTGTAGCGGTTATTTATAAAGGGGGCGAGTGGAGTGACGCGGTTGGTAGGTTTTCGGGTGGGAGGCGAGGCGGTGAGAGGGAATTACTGGTGGTTTTTACGGAAATGGATGGTGAGGGGGAAATTGGGGGGATAAAGGATCTTCAATCAAGAAGGTTGAAGAAGAGGAGCAATGAAGACATGGGTCTGGGATTTTATTTGGGTTTTATAACCTCACTAGCAGAAAAGACGGTTTTACCCTCACATGCTATGCATGTGAGGCCATTTAACAAGGATTAATAACTAGGTTAGTGACAAAGGATGAAACCCGTAACAAAATTATACTTAAAGGCTGTTTTTAGCAACTTTTAAACATTAAGTCTGGAACCTGCAAGTTTGAGGAAACATAAAGGACGTTTTGTGCAATTTACTCTTTTAATAATCATAATAGTAAATAAACAAAATATAAGATCCTAAATTAATGTAATCCTAATTTTAGAACTATTAATCTCAAACTGTTAGAATCTATGTAGCAAAAACAGAAGTTCTAGTATACAAATCTCGTTCATCAATTTACATTTGTTATAAAGAAATGACTAATGCAAATTGTGCTATAGCATTTTTGAAGAAACAATTACCCTGTATATTAAAAATAGAAGGTTGTGAATAGTACCTGCACCATTCAATACTTGACACGTGGTCATAATACCAGTACGGTTCTGTTCAGTATCACTACATGAATGTAAAAACGACATCAACCTGGTACAGAAAATGCAAAAAGTCGGTACCAAATTGATTTTTTAAAATATTTTGGTTCGGAAAATTCGAACGACTACCCTGTACCATTGCTCATCTCTGATCATGGGTACCGTACGAGCAACAACGGTATCGTATAACTTTTTTTTTTCAGGGGTAGGGATTAGCTCAGTGCCAACCAATTTCGAATCGATACTAGTACCGAAATACCGGTTACGGTACAGGTATATGAAGGTAAAAACCGATAGCGAACCGTTACCAGGAACGCCAAAAGTCGGTACCGAATTAGTACTTAAGATCTTTCGGTTCGGGAAATTCGGTACCGCTACCGAGTACCTTTGCTCATTTCTGACCACGGGTTTCATACGAACAACGTCATTACCATAAAACTTATCTGGTTGATTTTTTCGGTTATTTTTTATTGTTTTTTCTGCATTTTCTTTTTATTTTTGTCAACGGTTTTGTGCGCAATGTGTTCGTAGTGATTTCAAAACACATTTAAACATAGACTAAATGACAAAAGAAGTTTGTCGCAACGCGACGACGTTGATAAACCTAGTAACCATTAAAGGAGCAAACAAATTGAAATTGACATACATAGCAAAACATGGTTACCAAGGCTGTCGGGTATGGGGCAGGGGTTGGGGCTTGGGTCGGAGGGCAACGCCGGAGTTACCATCCCGGGTGGGCATGGCTTATGTTGTGGCCCCTTGGGCGAGGCTACCCAGCTGAGGTGGCGGGTTTTAATTGGCCAACATTATAGGCGGGTTGACCAAGCAGTTGACCGGTTGAATTTTAAAAACCAACCGTTGGGTTGGCGAAGCCCAGCGGTTATTTAAAGCCCACTGGTCCCCCTTCGCTACCCCAAACTGCCATCCTTCACAACCGACACCCCACCCCAACTGTTGTCACACCCCGACCGCAGCGGAAAAGGTGATCGGGGCATGATTGGGTTTTCATCAAAGCTCATGACATTTATTATAATGTTTCATATTTATTATTTCAATTTAAAAGAGATCATACAATCATATCAAACAAATACAACATGTTCTATTCATCCTTCTAAACTTCATTATTTTTCTTCTAAGGCAATTTCCTATGTTTTCCTTGCTTCATCCTGTTCACCTGTATCATATGTAAAAATGGTTTTTGGATCAACAAAAGTTGGCGAGTGAACCTTGTTAGAAAACATTTATTATTTATTTCTTATTGTATTTAATACGGAAAAATTGTGCAATATTCCTATATGAACAAACGTAAATAAACATACAATAACAAACAATTAGCATACAATAACAACCCAATAGCATACCATAACAATCAACAACAAACAATAACTTACAATAACATATGAACTTGCATGAATATATAACATGAATGAAACTGTATATGTTGGCAACGTCACGTTCACGCTCATAATGTAATGGGGAACTGACGGCCTATGATGAATGTCTGTGCGATCAAGGCTAAATCAAACGGAGCCGATCGTATGTTGGCAACGCCAGGTTCACGCTCATAATGTAATGGGGAACTGCTCAACGCTCATAATGTAATGGGGAGCGGCGGCCTATGAAATTGCATGTACTGAAAATAATAAATTAAATCTAAACAATAACCACACAACAGTTGATACAAGCTGAATACACGTTTGTTCATGATACGATGTATGCACAATGATTTAAATATAATAAATGGTAAGACACATGATACACTCCAAAAACATGATTAAAACGGGGAATTTGTAGAGATTTACTCACATTGGGTGCGTTCGGCTGATGATGTTGAATGCGCACGAGTTTAGAGGATTGATCGACGAGGAAAAACTAACCTAATTAATAATGAAAAGTAAGGTAAATAAATGGATTTTATTAACAATTTTAATAGGATTTTTGGATATATTTTTGTGAGTTTAAGGCTATTTTCTAACTTTAAAAATGTTATTTTTAAGTATTTTTATTTGATTTTTAATTTAAATAAATAAATAAAATAATAAAAAATGTTGATTTT
Source organism: Scalesia atractyloides (assembly GCA_947069175.1). Lineage (NCBI taxonomy): Eukaryota > Viridiplantae > Streptophyta > Magnoliopsida > Asterales > Asteraceae > Scalesia > Scalesia atractyloides. The sequence goes on along the minus strand of CAMTDV010000014.1, from coordinate 23,449,799 downwards.
TGACCGTTGACCGTTGACTTGTTGACCGTTGACCGGTTCGGTCGGTTGTATAGTTGCACTGAGTGAGGTTCAAACTCGTGACCTCCCGTACGCGTGCACGCAGCTCTACCAACTGAGCTACGTGTCTAACCCGAAATATTTCTGTTTTTAATTATATTTATATACTAATTAAGTTAATCCGAAAATCACTTATTTTAAAATAAAGATTTAATGTATCGACTCGGTGCTCTCCACAGGTCTCGAACCCGGGACCTGTGGTTTAGTTTGGCACACAGTCCACCGCTGGACTGTGTGTCTAACTTGGTAAATATTCTAGTTTTTATTATACTTAACATATTACTGAGTTAACCCGGTTCGGTTTCTAAAAAAACATTTTTATTACAGAGGTTATGGTTGTGATAGGAATCGAACTCGCGTCTTATGCATATTGTTTGCACACAGTCCACCGCTGGACTGTGTGTCTAACCCGTTCATAATATCGATTTTAATTAATCTTATAACATACACAACTTCGTCTTCTTCGTTCAAATCACAGATATCGGTTAACTAACTGTTACTTGATTAATTCGGTTAATGAGTAATATGAACAATTGAAACGTATTGAACAGAGGAGTTTGGGGAAATAAAGTACCGAACAGATCGTCTTCTTCAGAAATCCGGCAAAGATCGTCGGCTCTGTTTTGGTGACCTTCGGCTGTTAGAATCATTTAACAGTTTGGAGGGATTAAATGTGTAATTGAACTACTGAGTAACGATTATCAGTAGGTTTTAAATGATCATACCGGTTAACAGCAAGTTTCTGGAATTTCAGAAATTTTCCGGCGAAAACAGAAAATCCGGCAATGTCGTCTGGGGTTGATTCTGAGTGATGGAGTGGTGTTATAATTTGTCTAATAATGGAATGAAACAGAAAAATCGAGGTAATTACCGTGTAGATGAAAGTCTCGGTTTTCCGGCGACTTGCAGAGAATTCCGGCGAGTGAAATTTCCTTCGACAGAGATTCTTCAGAGGTTTAAGGTGAGTGTGGGTGATGTCAGTATAAGCTCTAAGGTCTTATTTTAGAGTAAGAAGAAAGGATGGATTGAACTCGGTTTTCCGGCGAAAATTTCAGGTTAATTTACAGAGAATTCCGGCGACTTGCGGCGAAGTTTTCTGAGCAAAAATGGAGAGTGCAGGTTGGATAGATTCGTGAGCTTAACTGATGAACAAAGTATAATCCCGGATTTGAATTGTATTTTCGGTTTCGAATAGAAATTTAAGGTAATGAATGAAATTGATGGATTTTTCGGTTATAACCGATATTACTGTAAATGTAAACGTTATGACAAAAAGAAACGGCAAAGTTTGACGAAATTGTCGGGATTTCCGGCGAGAGCGGATTTGGGCGCGCTGTGTAACTGGGTTTTGATTTCCAGATTGATTTTATGTATTAATTGTTTCAATATGTTAACAAACAACACAAGTGGCGGAGCGGTTGGAGGGATGTGTGTTAAGGCTTTGCTGACCCGGTTGACCCGGGTTCGAATCCCGGCAGCCTTGTTTTATTTTTATTTCACTATTTTTAATACATTTTCAAATATAAATGTTATATTCTAATATACTTATTAATTATGTATCGTTTAAAATTAATTTGAGCATTAAATACGCAACGAAATTTTTGACTGGTTGTTCGGTTAATAAACGAAGCGGGTTTGGTTAATCCGGTTTTTGGCGGATGTTACAACTGTCCTCTTCGCTACCTCAAACCGCCATCCTTCACAACCGACACAACCTCAACGCGTGCCAATACAAGTGGCTTCTGGACTAACGAAGAGAGATCGCACTCGTAACTGGCGTCGTGGACGCCATGAAAGCTCGACAACCCGGCGAAACCCGGTACTGGCCAGCGGCTTTCGCAAGTTATCAACATAACGTTGGTAACAACCGCCACAACCTCAACGCGTGCCAATACAAGTGGTGCGAACTACGCCCGAAACTAGATCGCTTCAAGGCCTACTACGAAAGCGTCCCGAGCGGGGACATTAGCCACGACGACCGGGTGGCGATGGCAAATATCGAGTACCGATCTAAGGAGAGGCGCCCGTTCGAAAAGCTCGCCCTCTTCGAGATTTATTTAACCCTTTAGTTTTTTTTTAAGTTTTAGTATGTTTATGTTCAATATTTGTAATGGTTTTTTTTTATGTAGGTTTTTTTTAATTTTAGTATGTTTATGTTTAATATTAATGTTTTTTTTATGTATTTTGTAATTTTGAGAAGTTATTAATAATATTTTTAGGTTTGTTTATAAAAAAAGAAAAATAAATAAATATACACGTGGCCTAGCCACCCCCCACAATACCCACCAAATTGTGGTGTGACCGGCGGTGCCCTCCATTGACACGTGTCGACCCACGCCCCCAACCCCCGCCCCACCATACCCCAGGGTCTAAAATAGAAGATTGAAACCAACACCTACTCATAAAAGATTTGGGGGACTTAAGCAAATGCTTCACCCTTGAGCATGTAGCCCTAGCATACAAACAACACAAAACAATTTGATGAGCAGACAATGAAAATACAGATTCAGTTAGTATAAACGTACGCAATAATATAATAAGAAACCGAACCCTAGTTTAAAGAAAAAGTGAATTAAATTGAAGCATCAGGATGGAACAACAGACTTGCAAAATCATGTAAACAGATACAAATTGAACTAATATGATGCCTTTGATGTTGAATTTCAAAGGCTCTGATGCAATCAAGGAAAATTTCATGTATGTATTTGGCTTGCTTTTGGAAAAGCAAGAAAGAGGCGTGGAAGGTGAAGAAGTCCCAGTAGACTAATTTTCGTATGGGAGGGAAAGTTTAAATTAGATGGAAATTTTAGGGGAGGGTGGGAGGGAAATTTGTAGAAGAGTTAAATATTATTTTTAGTTTTGTGGTTTACTTAAATAATCATTTTAGTTTGTGGGTTGATAGGTCCAATTTAACCGGAACCTAAATATTTTACACTAATTTAAACTAGGGATGAGCAAATGGTACCCGGTATCGCTACCGGTACCCAATTTACTAAACCAGGTATATTTTCAGTACCGATTCGGTACCCACTTTTGACATTTTCGGTACCGGTCCGGTACGGTACCGATTTTTACCCTTAAATACCGGTAAAAACTGGTACCATACCTGGTATATTCGGTACCGATACCGGTACCCATTTTTAGGGATTTTCGGTACCGGTTCTTTTGGTACCGAACGGTACCGAGCTCATCCCTAATTTAAACATGGTCTGAACCCGAAAACCATGTTATACATATAAACCCCAACATGACTTAAATATTTGTGTGTTGACCAATAAACGGCCCGTTCAACCCGAATTTGTTCTCTTATTTTTTTTGGCAATTTAATATATTAATATTTTACTACAAGAAAGACAAATAAATATACAAAAATTATATTTGAATTATAAAATATTATGTTAAATTCTATTTTAAGTTATAATTCTAGCATAAAATACATAACCGATTTAATTTACGACATAAAAAATATTTAAAAAAAAACTAAAATATAATATAAATGGGTCAACGCATCCGGGTTGACACGAACCCGACCCATTTAGCCAAGCATGTGTTCATGTTCAAGCCGAAATTGACCATAACCTATTTAGACTAATAGACCATGTTAAGTCTTGATATATCTTAATGGCTCGTTAAGGCCTTTGTTATGTTACATTTGATGTTGACGGATTACATTATGTTGTATTGAGTGCTATTATATTGTAATGAAGAATTACAAGTCATATATGCCCTAATAGACCGTGTTAGGCCTTGATATATCTTAATGGCCCGTTAAGGCCTTTATTATGTAACATTCGATGTTGAAGGGTTATTTCACGTTGTATTGAGTGATCTTATAACATGATAAACAATTACAGGTCATATATGCCCTAGTTGACCGTGTTAAGTCTTGCTATATCTTAATGTCTCGTTAAGGCATTTATTATGTGACATCTGATGTTGAAGGATGTACACGTTGTATCGAGTGCTATTTTATCGTAACGAAGAATTACAAGTCATATATGCCCTAATAGACCGTGTTGGGCCTTGATATATCTTAATGGCCCATTAAGGCCTTTATTATGTAACATTCGATGTCGAAGGGTTATATCACGTTGTACTGAGTGATATTATGTCGTAACAATCAGTTACAAGTCATACATGCTCTAATAAACCGTGTTAAGTCTTGATATATCTCAATGGATACTAACAAGTCATACGACCCTAATAGACCGTGCTAGCCCTTGATATATCTTAATTGCTCATTGAACCTTCATATAACATTTGGTATTAAAGGATCATGTCATGTATTGGGTGATAATAATATCATACGTGTAACATTCGTTATTGAAGTGTTATACACATTTTCTACCGAAATATTAAATTCATTATTTTCTTATGAATTTTTGATGAAATGTATTTCGTAGGAATTGCGTGGGTATATACCTACACATTTCCTACGGATATTAATTAAAAACAATTCTGTAGGAAATCTGTCAGTATTTTCCTACACGTTTCCTACGGATATTAATTAAAAACAATTCCGTAGGAAATCTGTCGGTATTTTCCTACACATTTCCTACGGATAGTAATAAATAAATTAAAAAAATAACATGTATTTTTATAAATAATAAAACTTTATATTTTAATATCATTAGTTTTATTTATTATGAATATTTTTTTGATAAATTGGAATCCTACGCATTTCCTACTAATCCGGTCTGAATTCCGTGGGAAATTTCCCACAATTTTCTTACGCATACCAATTCCTACAAATTTTTGACAAATGCTTAAAATGAAAAAGAATTCCGTTAGAAATACGTGGGTAATTTCCGACACTTTTCATACGCATAACAATTTGTGGCTTTTTTGTCGCTTTTTTGTCACAAAATTAAGACCCTTTCTCGTTCGTAGGAATTTCTTGGGAAAAGTGTCGAAATTCTCGTTTGTAGGAAATGCGTAGGAAATTTTGGTAGAAATAGTAGCAGTTTTCTAGTAGTGCCAAACTTAGTCTTCCTTACCCTCTTCCATCCTTTCTTTTGAGACCACCTACCGCATTCATCTCCTTACGTATCTCGCCTCCCACCAATAATATTTTATCACTTCTAAGGTTTCCCATGAACGCTATCTACAAACGATATATGTCTCCCGTCAACTGTTTCTGTCGTCAATTTTCTTACTAGTAGTTGTCGGTCCAGTATGTCACAGGTACATCGTTATTTAGGTTTCTTAACTTTTATTGTAGCTTTTAAACCTAATTTCGGTCTTTTGCGTGGATAGATTTTGACTACTACGCATCGATTTGTAATAAACGGCAGTGAACTTACGTACATTGAACTGAGACTTACAAAGCCTAAGTTAGACTCTATTTGATTCCCTCAAACTTTCATATGTATTTTGATTCATGTATGATGTTCATTGTAAGTGTATGTGTGTGTGTATAGGAAAGTTTACGTAAAATAGCCCCTTAACATGCGAAGCGTACATGACTAAATCACGCATGTATAAAATTCAAACCGTAATCTCACATAGGTTAAACAAAAAATCACACATGAATAAACATAGAAATCATGCATGAGTAAACCCTAATTACGCATGTATTTATATGCATAATTACGCACGTTATTTGCTGGTCGTGTATGCTTTGCATGTTAAGGGACTTTTGTATTTTAAACTCTCTCTCTCTCTCTCTCTATATATATATATATAATATATATATATGTATGTATAAGTGTGTTCTCGATTTCACTTTCTCCTTTTTTCTTCTATTTCATCCAACATGCATTCGGTATTTTATTAAAAACGAATCTGAAGCAACATATATATTTTTATCTAGATTATTAGGCTATCTTTTGTATTTGTTCTTGCTACATATATACTATGTTATGATGTATATATATGTGTAGCAATTCTTAGTGCTTCCTCTATTAATTGTATATTAAAGGCTTAAATTTATATGGGAGATCGGGTTTAATTGCGTATGATTAGCAAAAGTTACTAATATGCAATGATCATTCTGCCTTATACTACACCATACACATGGAAGCCTAAAGTTGGTTAAGCATAACTGTTGTGCTCCAAGTAAAGGCACTTGCCATCATATATGGTATGTTAGTTGTTTAATAGTACTGAAAATGATTATTATATTAGTTTACTTTTAATAATTACCAAATTAGTGTATAATAATACTTTCAATAAACAAATGTTTATCTTCTGGTGCTGGTATCTAAAACACCTTAATTAGCTTTCGGTAATCATCAATGGCCAAGAAGTTGTTACACATCGTATTCCTTTGTAACATGAAAGTTTTATATGATAAAGAGATCTCATGCATTACTAATAACCCTAATGAACTTATTACTTTAGAATATTGAGTTTTCGTTCACCAGCATTTCAGTTCGCCCAAAATGTTACTTGAACAAAAGAAATAAAATTGAGCACCTGACCAAAATTGGCTATAACTATACGTTTCGTAGATTTTAAATTCTTTAAATAAAGTTGTTCAATGTAATCTTAAGTGGCTTAATTTGTGTAATAGCCAAACTATTAAGTAATGGAAAAATATTTAAATAAATGGAATAATGGGGTTAACTATGTTAAAAGTTGCTAAAGGTGGATTAGGCCCGAAAAGCAAAGTTCATGAAGAGGTTGGGCTTCCAAAGCCTTACTATAATTAGATTATTTATGATGAAACCCTAGCCTTCCAAATCTTCTTCACCAAATCTAGAGAGAGAAAGTGGGGTTTCAAAATGAGAAAGTGAAGAAAAGGTATTTAAGGCCAAAAAATGGAATAACTGAAACTTGGAATCGGTTAGTATACGATCATAGATCTTCACAACAGTCTTTTGCTTGAGATTCGGGTAATATTCGACCTTCAAATCTCTAGTTTGGGTAAAAGAAAAAAAATGGGCTTTTTGGAAATAACTTAGGTTGTCATCATAATGGTCATATAGGAGTTAAAAACCATAGGTCCTGCTTCATGGAAGTTAAACAAACGTTTTGAACGTAAAAAGTTGAAGTTTTGGGTTAAAACAGACTGAACCAGATGAATCTCTATGTTTGCGACATTGGACTTTAATCCTACGACACTTAGGAGTGTCGCATGAGTGTCGGCAATAATCAATGCGACCCTCCTAGCAACAGTTTTGACATATCGTAAAGTTAGGAAACTGTGCTTGTGACAATGTTCCTGCGAGACTATGTTGCTACACTGTGCTTTTGACGCTATTAGCAGATTGATTGTTAAGTGCTGAGTTCTCACATGTTAACTTTGATAAAGATCGTGCGACGTCCATTCTAGCCTAGGCATCCTAGCACGTAGTAGTTTACAACAGTCAGTTGAGTTTCTAGACCCCTTTTACTTTAGTGTTCTGGGGCAGTGTGCATACTCATATTGTTTTCTGAGTAAAGCAAAATGGTTTAGCTAAAGCAAATTGTAACGCCCGGCTTTTTCATACTTTCCATATTTAGAAAGCTCGTGTTGTATTTCTATTTTTGTGAACCTTTGTATCTTGTATTCGTTCTTTCATTGTAATCGTTGTAATCATTGTAAACCGAGGCTTGAATCATAATGAAAACTCGTATTTTATTTGTAACATTCGTCAAAAAAACGGGTTTTCCAAACCCGCTTCATTTATTAATCGAATATCCAGTTATAATTTTTCATTGCACATTTATTGCTCAAATTAATTTTAAACGATACATAATTAATAAATATATTAGAATTAAAAAACTATAATTGATAATTAATAATAAATAGTGAATAAAAAATAAAATGCGGCTGCCGGGTTTCGAACCCGGGTCGCCCATAAGATCAATCACACAACACACCGCTCCGCCACTTGCCTTCTTTGTGAATATTACAAAACAAATAATACTTAAGATGAAATCCGAATTCAAAACCGGAGTGTCACCGCGCTCAGAAATCGCAGTCACCGGGAAATCCGGCAATCCGCGACTTTGGCCAATTTCCTTTTGACCAAAACACGCTAACCGACTAAGACATCGGTTATAACCGATGCCTGACCCTTGATTTTAGTCATAACCGCCGGAGAAACCTTGACCACGAATCAAGACCAAATTCGGACTCAATACATTCTGTTTCTTCCCTATAAATACCCACCCAAACCTCTAGTAACCTTTTCGCTCAAAATCGCTCAATCTCTCGAAGCTTTAGCACTCGCCGGAGTTATTCTGCATTCACCGGACTTTCACCGGAAAACCGAGACTTACTTCAAATCGGTAAAATTCTTGACTCTTTTGTTTGTAATTCATTATTCGACATGTATTAACTTCAATCCTCCAACCAGAATCTGTCCCAGACTACGCTGCCGGGAAATCCCACACTCGCCGGAATTTCACTGAAACATCAAAGTCTCACTGTCGATCGGTATAATCATCTAAAAACTCTTGATATCTCTTACTCAGTAACTTAATTTCATAACACAAGAAACTAAACTGTCAAACATTTCACTCAGCCGAGAGTCACAAATCAGAGCCAACGACTCCTGCCGGAAATCTGAATTAAACGCACTGTTTTGGTACATTCTGTTCTTTAATCTCGTTAACTAATACATTCCAACCAATTATAAGTTTTGATAATCGAATTAAACAAAACAGTCGGATCTCACTGATCTGAGTTTTTGTAAACGAAGAAGATGAAGTCGAGAATAAGTATAAGAATAATTAAAATCACATATTCAAACAGGTTAGACACACAGTCCAGCGGTGGACTGTGTGCGCAAACAACACACACGTCACGAGTTCGAATCGCACAACGTACCGACTTTCAGAAATAAAACCAATATTTTTAGAACTGAATCAGAACATGTCACAGTATGTTTATAAGAGTAATATAATCCGTGAGTTAATCAGATTAGACACATAGCCCAACTGGTTGGGCTGTGCGCATACGAACCGAAGGACCCGAGTTCGACTCCGGGTCCCTACAACCGGTTCGGCCATATAAATCCTTTTTAATAAAAACCAAATAAATTTAAAATTAATTAGTATATAAATATAATTAAAACAGAGAATATTTCGGGTTAGACACGTAGCTCAGTTGGTAGAGCTGCGTGCACGCGTACGAGAGGTCCCGGGTTCGAACCTCACTCAGCGCACAATTAACCACAGTCCGACCGGTCAACGGTCAACGGTCAAAAAGTCAAAATTTTTATTTCTTTTTATTTATTTATTTAATTTAAAAATCAATTAAAAATACTTAAAAATAATATTTTTAAAGTTAGAAAATGTCCTTAAACTCACAAAAATAAATCTAAAAATCCATTTATTTACCGAACCATTTCGTTATTATTTTAGGTTAGTTTTCCTCGTCGATCAAATCCCAAAACTCGTGCGCATCCAACGTCATCAAAGAACGCACCCAATGTGAGTGAATCTCTACAAATTCCCCGTTTTAATCACATTTTGGGGTGTATCATGTGTTGTTTTATTCCTTATTATATTTAGAACACTTGTGCATCCATCATATCCGTGATCAAATGTGTATCAATTATGTATCAATTGTTGTGTGAATTATGTTTAGTTTGAAGTTATCATTTTCAGTACATGCATTTCATTAGGCCCATCAGCTCCCCGTGGGATACGGGTTGGGTATCAAGTGCCTCATTCGATCGGCTCCGTTTGATTGAGCCTTGATCTCACATACATCATCATTCATGTCATTCAATCGGCTCCGTTTGATTGAGCCTTGATCTCAAATACATCATCATTCATGTCATTTACTCATCCAATGTGGTTTGCGATTATGCTATATATATATATGTTTGCTCACATGTGATTATTGCACAAATTTTCAATATTAAATACACCAAGAAAATAAATAACAATGTTTTCTCAAGGTTCACTCGCCAACTTTTGTTGACCCAAAATATCCCCCGTTTTACACATGATACAGGTGATCCAGTTGAGGCAAGAAACACATAGGAAGGCTTAGAAGAATAAATCAGTTTAAGCTTTGGATTGTATTATTTAGTTTCATTTTCCTTGTAATTGTATGGATTTGATTTGAATATTTAAGTTGTAATTTGAATTTAATAAATATGAAACATTTTAGTAAACATCATGAGCTTTGGTGATAACCCAATTATGTCCCGACTCTTATTCCGCTGCGGGTCGGGGTGTGACAGATTGGTATCAGAGCCATGACTATAGGGATATAGGATAGGTTATTAGACCCTTAGAGCCTATACTATAGTTGATTAAAATTTTAAATTGTTTATGCGTTACATACAAAATTCATGATGTTAATATGCTTTATGTTTATTGTTACATTCAATGTTATGCAAACATGTTCATAAGTACATATTATTATACAATGCTCATCATGAATCATATCCCCATAACATATCATATCCATGAGAGCACACACCTCACAATTCCCATGATTTTTGCAACAGTTTTTGTATTTTTCAAATCACATCAAAGTGAGTTCTCATGACGGGCATGTAGTAACTGGATGGGTACGAGTACCGGTAGTCGGAACGTCCTGTCTAGGCTTGGCATTCGTATAAATCCAAAATAAAGGACCAGTTTGCCTACCTGGGAACTAACGATGAGAGTACAAAGGACCTATTAGGCCAAAGCATGCTATACCAAACGTCGTGTGAGCTAACCCCACTTTGAGTTGTCATTGTGTCTACACCTGGACACCCTCCTACCATACATCTCGCAATCATATTTCATGGTTTTCATTCGGGTGATGCGAGTGTTAAACCGCCAACACCAATGTGAATCCTACTAAGCCAATAGTCATGGGGGCCCACATGACTATACATGCGATGGTATGGGGGACATTGGAGGCCCAAACATGAGCAAACCCAAGACATCCTATGGATGTAGTTGCATTATTGATAATTATGTTATTTTTATTCTTTTAACGACACATGACACCTAAAACTTCTTAAACTCACAATCTTCCTATGTATGTTCCTGTAGATGTCGGCTAGGCAACTACGTGGAGGTAGAAAGTCAGGAAGATCCAATGAACGCTTGGCCACTCAAATTGCTAAACAAATGGCCGCGGTACTTCCTGACATCGTGATTCAAGTTCAACAAGCTCTCACCGCAAATCCTATCAACCCTCCCAATCAAGAAGACCAGAGCGTCGCCAACCCTCACTCCAAAAAGTGCTCTTACAAACACTTCAAATCTTGCGATCCCCAAAGTATGCAGGGACCGAAGGTGTTACTGCCCTCCTCCACTGGTTCGAAGAAATGGAGAACACCTTCCTCAATTACGATTGTCCCTAGGATCGCAAGGTACGTTATGCATCAGGGAGACTGTTTGGAGTAGCCCTTACTTGGTGGAACACAGAAAAGGGTAAGCGAGGAGTCGAAGATGCCATGGCCTTATCATGGGAAGAGTTAAGGGAAATCATGACAAGACGCTTCTGTCCAAGAAGCAAAATCAAAAAGTTGGAAGATGAATTCCACTCGTTAAAACAAAAGGAATGAGATCATACTTCCTACAACAAAAGATTTCTCGAGCTGAATCAGATGATCCCTAATTTGTTCACCCCCGTGTACCGCTTGGTTGAACACTACATTCGAGGCCTTCCCTCGAAAATTTAAGACTCGGTTCTAAGCACTTCGCCTGCAACACTTGAAGCCGCAATGGAACATGCTACCGAACTTACCGAGAATCGCATCCGAAACGGTAAATTCAAGGATGAGAAAAAGAAAGCCCCCATTGAGGCCCAAACTTCAAACCATTCCATCTCCTCTTCAAAGTTTGCTGGTAAGAGGAAACGAAATAGCAGAAATTTTGCCGTCACACACACAAACTCTCCTATCACTGCCGCACCAATTACCCAAATTGCTCCCTCAGCTGCACCATTTAAAAAGCCATACACCGGCCCGTACCCAAAATGCAACCATTGTCAATACCATCACCTCCCAGAAACTCCTTGCCAACATTGCACCAGCTGTGGCCGTGCGGGTCACACCATCCAAACTTGTCGCACACTTCAGCGAATGAACCGCAATCAACCCTCAACCCAAACCCACCATCAGATAGTGGGACAAGCCCAACAACCTTTACTTCTACCACCCACGCAACACATAGCTCAACCTTACTACCAACCCAACTACCCCATGATGCAACCCATGCGAGCATGTTACAACTATGGAGACCCAAACCACTTCAGGAACACATGTCCACGTTTGGTGAACATCATCCATGCTCAAGCTCAAGCAAATCCGGTAAACCAAGCTAATCAAGCTCCTCCACCTGCTAGAGGAAGAGCTTTCAATATCAACGCCAACCAAGCTAGAGCTGACAACAACGTGGTTAACGGTACGTTTCTCATAAATGGTAGTTATGCATCCATGTTATTCGATACTGGCGCGGATAAGAGTTTTGTGTCCCTAGAATTTGAACCTATCCTCAACCAAACTCGTGATAATCTCATGGAATCTCTAACGATGGAAGTTGCTGACGGAAAGCCCGTTTCATTAAATTCTATTATACGAGATTGTACCCTCACTCTAAACGATCACGATTTTCCAGTTGACCTCATTCCTATGAAGTTGGGAAGTTTCGATATTATAATCGGTATGGACTGGCTCAGCCAGCATCACGCTGAAGTAGTATGCCGCGAAAAGTTCATTCGCATTCCTCTTGCAGACGGTCAGACCCTACGTATCTTTGGAGAAACCCCTTTGAAAGGACTCAAATTAATGTCCTGTCTTCAAGCCCGAAAATATCTCCGCAAGAACTATGTCGCATTAACTCACGTCGTCAAGAAGGGAAACAAGGAGAAGAAACTCGAAGATATACCAGTAGTGAAGGAATTCCCACAAGTCTTTCCCGACGACATCTCAGGACTCCCTCCCGTGAGAGAAGTCGAATTCCGCATCGATCTTGTACCTGGCTCTACACCAGTCGCAAAATCTCCTTATAGGCTAGCCCCATCCGAAATGCAAGAGCTGGCCAGTCAACTGCAAGAACTGACTGACAAAGGATTCATACGTCCTAGCTCCTCGCCTTGGGGTGCACCTGTTCTTTTTGTGAAGAAGAAAGATGGAACGTTTCGCATGTGTATCGACTACAGAGAACTCAACAAGTTAACAGTTAAGAATCGCTACCCACTACCTCGCATCGATGACCTCCTAGACCAACTTCAAGGCGCCACCTGCTTTTCAAAATCGACCTTCGTTCTGGTTATCATCAACTCAGAGTACATGAAGAAGACGTCCCAAAGACCGCCTTCCGAACTCGTTATGGTCATTACGAATTCATGGTCATGCCGTTTGGTTTAACCAACGCCCCAGCCGTCTTCATGGATCTAATGAATAGGGTATGCAAACCCTACCTCGACCGCTTTGTCATAGTCTTCATCGACGATATTCTTATCTACTCCAAGTATAAATCCGATCACGAGCGACACCTTCGACTCATCCTTACACTCTTAAGGACCGAAAAGCTCTACGCAAAGTTCTCAAAATGTGAATTCTGGTTAGGAGAAGTACAATTCCTCGGACATGTCGTCAATGACAAAGGAATTCACGTTGATCCTTCAAAAATCAAGGCAGTGCAGGAATGGCAAGCGCCACGTACCCCTACCGAAGTAAGGTCATTTCTTGGTTTGGCTGGTTACTATCGCCGCTTCATTGCCAATTTTTCCCGTATTGCTGTACCACTCACGGCTTTGACTCATAAAGGAAAACCCTTCATATGGGGACCTAAACAAGAAGAAGCCTTCCAAACTCTAAAGCAAAAACTCTGTGACGCACCTATCCTCACACTCCCTGAGGGTTGTGATGACTTCGTGGTTTATTGCGACGCGTCAGGGCAAGGACTAGGCTGTGTATTAATGCAAAGAGGAAAAGTGATAGCCTATGCTTCTAGGCAACTCAAAGTTCATGAGAAGAATTATGTCACACCCCGACCCGCAGCGGAAATAAGAGTCGGGGCATAATTGGGTTATCACCAAAGCACATGACATTTACTATTATGTTTCATATTTAATAAAGTCAAAGTTACATTTTCAAACATCCAAACATGTTCATTCAATACAAAGGAAATAACCAAACATAACAATCCCAATACTAAATCGTTTTATTCTTCTAATCCTGGTCCTATGTGTTCCTAGCTGCTGCTGGTTCACCTGTATCATGTGTAAAATGGGAGGTTTTGGGTCAACATAAGTTGGCGAGTGAACCTTATTAGATAAACATTTGATAATGATTTTATGGTTAGTTTATCAATGAAATATTGTGCATAATCATAAAAGAGCAAATGTAAGTAATCAAGCATTGGCAAATAGCAGTTACAATTATAACATACAATAACACTTGATAGCATACATGAACATACCAATATCATACGATAACTAACATAAATGAACTGAGCGATCAAGGCTCAATCAAACGGAGCCGATCGTATTGCATGAACTGGAAATGTAAATTGAACTGTGCAATCAAGGTTCAATCAAACGGAGCCGATCGAATTGCATGAACTGGAAATGTAAATTGAACTGTGCGATCAAGGCTCAATCAAACGGAGCCGATCGTATTGCATGAACTGGAAATGTAATTTGAACTGTGCGATCAAGGCTCAATCAAACGGAGCCGATCGTATTGCATGTACTGAAATGTAAAATGAACTGTGCGATCAAGGCTCAATCAAACGGAGCCGATCGTTGCGGGCACGCCAAGTTCAACTACATAATAAAATGGGGAACAAGCTCAAACCTCATAAATGGGGAGCTGCGGCCTCGGCAAATGCATGTACTGAAATAATAATTTGCATCCAATAATAACTACTTAACAGCAACAAACTTAATACACATGTCATAATATGATGTATGCACAATAGTTTAGTTATAATATGTATATAAACAAAGACACATGATACACCCCAAAAACGTGATTAAAACGGGGAATTTGAAAGGTTCACTCACCTTGGGTGCGTTGAATTTGAGATGGTGAGATGCGCACGATTTAGATGAGCGGATCGACGAGGAATACTAACCTAAATAATAATGGAAAAATATTAGGTGGATGGATTTTATTAAGGATTTTAATGAAATTTTTAGATATATTTTTGTGAGTTTATGGCTATTTTCTATCTTTAAAAATGTTATTTTTAAGTATTTTTAATTGATTTTTAAATTAAATTAAATAAATAAAAATATAAAAAATATATATATATTTTTTTTTTGACCGTTGACTGTTGACCGTTGACCGGTCCGGTCAGTGGATAAATTCTGCGCCGGGTGGGATTCGAACCGGCGACCTTCCGTTCGCGTGCACGTAGCTCTACCAACTGAGCTACGTGTCTAACCCGTTATAAACTCGTTTTTAATTGTATTTATACACTTATTTGAATTAACCGAAAATTCCTTTATTTGCAAAAACGTTTTATTTCAATTGGACCGGTGCTCATGACAAGATTCGAACGCGCGACGTGAAGTTCATGTTGCACACAGTCCACCGCTGGACTGTGTGTCTAACCCGGTTATATTCTTGGTTTTTATTATACTTAACAACTATCTGTTTTAACCCGGTTTAGTTCTTGATCAAAAAGGCATGTTATTACACAAGGCGTGCGTGTAGCAAGGATCGAACTCGGGACGTGTATAGTTGTTGTTTGCACACAGTCCACCGCTGGACTGTGTGTCTAACCTGTTTAAACTTCTGATTTTAATTAATCTTAACTCGTTACAGAACTCGTCTTCTTCATTACGAAACGCAGATATCAATCAACAATCCGATTCGTGATTAATTTAGTTAATAAACATGATGACTAGTTTGAATGCATTAAACCGAACAGTTTGGGGAATGAAGATACCGAACAGGTTGTCTTCTTCAGAGAGTCCGACGAAAACTTGTCGGCTCTGTTTTTGAACCTTCGGCTGCGAGGATCTATCAACAGATTTAAGGGATTAGATATGAAATTGAACTAGTGAGTATGGATTATCAGTACGTTGGAATGTGCATACCGATAACTAACGAGTTTCCGGCAATTCCAGAAATTTTCCAGCGAACACAGAAAATCCAGCAATGTCGTCTGTGGTGGATTTTGAGTGATGGGTTAATGTTAGTAAAGTTCTAACAATAGACTGAAATCGTAAAGGAGAAGTATTTTACCGGTTTGTGTTGAATACGGTTTTCCGGCGACTTTTGCAGAGAATTCCGGCGAACTGTTTTAGGCGCTCAAATGGTCTGAAAATGCGACGAAAAGGAATTGAAGTGTTGATATGATATCTCTGAATCGCGAGAGTGTCTGGTGTTTGAGTTAATCAGAACTTGAAGTTCTTTTTCGGTTTTAAAAATAAAAAATGATGAGTCTTTAATTTCAATCAATTTCCGATTGATTAGAAACCGTCGAGCATCGGTTATAACCGATTGTGTGAGGTAAACAATCGATTTGACGATTGGTTTGCCGATTACCGTTTTTCAGGTGACACCATCGGTTAATCTGAGTTTGTGTATAAGTTCCATTTGTTTTCCTAGTGTTAACAGAAAACATATTGTAGCGGAGTGGTTTAGGGAATGAAGGTTAAGTCGTTGAGTGACTCAGCTGACCCGGGTTCGAGTCCCGGCAGCTTCAAATATTTTTTTATTTGTTTTATTTTAACTTTTTATCAAATATAATTTCTATAGTTTAGTTTATTTATTAATTATGTTTCGTTTTAACTCAAAATAATCATAAATAATTAACGCAACTTTTATAACTTGGTACAAGATTACAAAACGAAGCGGGTTTTGGAGACCCGATTTTTACAAATGTTACAAATTACACCACCCATGACCTGGAACTTGGAGCCGTTGTGTTCGCTCTCAAGATATGGAGACATTACCTCTACGGTACCAAGTGTGAAATATACACTGATCACAAGAGCCTCCAACATATCTTCAATCAAAAGGAGTTGAATATGAGGCAACGAAGATGGGTCGAACTTCTTAAAGACTACGACTGTGAAATTCGGTATCATCCTGGCAAGGCAAACGTGGTGGCCGATGCGCTCAGTCGAAAAGGTTATGCGAACTCCATTCGTCT
The DNA here is from genome assembly GCA_947069175.1 of Scalesia atractyloides. Lineage (NCBI taxonomy): Eukaryota > Viridiplantae > Streptophyta > Magnoliopsida > Asterales > Asteraceae > Scalesia > Scalesia atractyloides. Next base: position 23,432,741 of record CAMTDV010000014.1, on the reverse strand, counting down.
TCTATGTTCGCAAATCATAACCGACATCAAAGATCGAATCCGAGCAGCTCAACATGTTTCTGTAACCGAAAATGACGTTCTCGATGAGCTGTCATGTGGAGCTGAACTAAAAATCGAAACCAAATCCGACGGTATTCTATACTATTTAATGGATTCCCGATCGCGACAACCTTCGTGATTTCCTCATGAATGAGTCGCACAAAACACGATACTCTGTACACCCAGGAGCCGACAAGATGTATCAAGACCTACGATACACCTACTGGTGGCCTGGCATGAAAAAGGATATCGCTGTTTTTGTTTCCAAGTGCCTTACCTGTTCCAAAGTAAAAGCTGAACATCAAAGACCTTCAGGACTTCTAGTCCAACCCGAAATACCTATGGGGAAGTGGGAAAACATAACCATGGATTTCATTACCGGGTTACCTCACACCTCCAGTGGGTATGACACTATATGGGTAATCATTGATCGTCTTACAAAATCAGCTCACTTCATTCCGATCCGCGAGGACTTCAAGAACGAGAAGTTAGCTCGTATTTACCTCAGCGAGATCGTAAGCCATCATGGTGTACCTTTAAGCATCATTTCAGACTGTGATGGTCGTTTCACTTCACGAACATGGCGAGCCGTACAAACCGCCTTGGGTACACGATTAGACCTCCGTACCGCTTTTCATCCTCAAACTGATGGACAATCTGAACGCACCATCCAAACTCTTGAAGACATGCTTCGAGCATGTGTCATAGACTTCAAGGGAAATTGGGACACTCACCTACCATTGGTTGAATTTTCGTACAACAATAGTTATCATTCAAGTATCGGCATGGCTCCTTTCGAAGCGTTATATGGTCGTAAGTGCCGATCTCCAGTATGTTGGCACGAAATTGGGGAAGCACAAATCACCGGTCCAGAATTAATTCAAGAAATAACAGACAAGATCCATCAAATTCGAAACAATCTTCTAGCGGCACAAAGTCGTCAAAAGAGTTATGCAGACAAACGACGAAAGCCCTTGGAGTTTAACATTGGTGATCAAGTACTTTTAAAAGTATCACCGTGGAAGGGAGTGGTTCGTTTTGGCCAGAAGGGCAAGCTAGCACCACGCTACGTAGGACCTTTCAAGATACTCGAAAGAGTAGGACCTGTAGCATACAAGCTTGACCTACCAGAAGAACTCAACAGAATTCATCCCACATTCCACGTATCAAACTTGAAAAAGTGCCTCGTCGATGAGAACCTCCTTATTCCTCTAGAAGACATTCAGATCGATGAATCTATGCACTTCATTGAAAGACCAGTAGAAATCATGGACTTCGGAGAGAAGCGTTTAAGACGGAGTCGTATTCCAATTGTCAGGGTACGTTGAGAGTCGAAACGAGGACCTGAGTTTACTTGGGAACGTGAAGACTCAATGCGCGAGAAATACCCGCATCTTTTTCCTGTTACCACTACTACTTAAATTTCAGGACGAAATTTCTAAAAGTAGGGGATACTGTAACATTCGTAAAAAAACGGGTTTTCCAAACCCGTTTCGTTTATAATCGAAAATCCAGTTATAATTTTTCATTGCACATTTATTGCTCAAATTAATTTTAAACGATACATAATTAATAAATATATTAGAATTAAAAAACTATAATTGATAATTAATAATAAATAGTGAATAAAAAATAAAATGCGGCTGCCGGGTTTCGAACCCGGGTCGCCCATAAGATCAATCACACAACACACCGCTCCACCACTTGCCTTCTTTGTGAATATTACAAAACAAATAATACTTAAGATGAAATCCGAATTCAAAACCGGAGTGTCACCGCGCTCAGAACTCCCAGTCACCGGGAAATCCGGCAATCCGCGACTTTGGCCAATTTCCTTTTGACCAAAACACGCTAACCGACTAAGACATCGGTTATAACCGATGCCTGACCCTTGATTTTAGTCATAACCGCCGGAGAAACCTTGACCACGAATCAAGACCAAATTCGAACTCAATACATTCTGTTTCTTCCCTATAAATACCCACCCAAACCTCTAGTAACCTTTTCGCTCAAAATCGCTCAATCTCTCGAAGCTTTAGCACTCGCCGGAGTTATTCTGCATTCACCGGACTTTCACCGGAAAACCGAGACTTACTTCAAATCGGTAAAATTCTTGACTCTTTTGTTTGTAATCCATTATTCGACATGTATTAACTTCAATCCTCCAACCAGAATCTGTCCCAGACTACGCTGCCGGGAAATCCCACACTCGCCGGAATTTCACTGAAACATCAAAGTCTCACTGTCGATCGGTATAATCATCTAAAAACTCTTGATATCTCTTACTCAGTAACTTAATTTGATAACATAAGAAACTAAACTGTCAAACATTTCACTCAGCCGAGAGTCACAAATCAGAGCCGACGACTCCTGCTGGAAATCTGAATTAAACGCACTGTTTTGGTACATTCTGTTCTTTAATCTCGTTAACTAATACATTCCAACCAATTATAAGTTTTGATAATCGAATTAAACAAAACAGTCGGATCTCACTGATCTGAGTTTTTGTAAACGAAGAAGATGAAGTCGAGAATAAGTATAAGAATAATTAAAATCACATATTCAAACGGGTTAGACACACAGTCCAGCGGTGGACTGTGTGCGCAAACAACACACACGTCACGAGTTCGAATCGCACAACGTACCGACTTTCAGAAATAAAACCAATATTTTAAGAACTGAATCAGAACATGTCACAGTATGTTTATAAGAGTAATATAATCCATGAGTTAATCAGATTAGACACACAGCCCAACTGGTTGGGCTGTGCGCATACGAACCGAAGGACCCGAGTTCGACTCCGGGTCCCTGCAACCGGTTCGGCCATATAAATCCTTTTTAATAAAAACCAAATAAATTTAAAATTAATTAGTATATAAATATAATTAAAACAGAGAATATTTCGGGTTAGACACGTAGCTCAGTTGGTAGAGCTGCGTGCACGCGTACGAGAGGTCCCGGGTTCGAACCTCACTCAGCGCACAATTAACCACAGTCCGACCGGTCAACGGTCAACGGTCAAAAAGTCAAAATTTTTATTTCTTTTTATTTATTTATTTAATTTAAAAATCAATTAAAAATACTTAAAAATAATATTTTTAAAGTTAGAAAATGTCCTTAAACTCACAAAAATAAATCTAAAAATCCATTTATTTACCGAACCATTTCGTTATTATTTTAGGTTAGTTTTCCTCGTCGATAAAATCCCAAAACTCGTGCGCATCCAACGTCATCAAAGAACGCACCCAATGTGAGTGAATCTCTACAAATTCCCCGTTTTAATCACATTTTGGGGTGTATCATGTGTCGTTTTATTCCTCATTATATTTAGGACACTTGTGCATCCATAATATCCGTGATCAAATGTGTATCAATTATGTATCAATTGTTGTGTGAATTATGTTTAGTTTGAAGTTATCATTTTCAATACATGCATTTCATTAGGCCCATCAGCTCCCCGTGGGATACGGGTTGAGCATCAGGTGCCTCATTCGATCGGCTCCGTTTGATTGAGCCTTGATCTCACATACATCATCATTCATGTCATTCGATCGGCTCCGTTTGATTGAGCCTTGATCTCAAATACATCATCATTCATGTCATTTACTCATCCAATGTGGTTTGAGATTATGCTATATATATGTGTTTGCTCACATGTGATTATTGCACAAATTTTCAATATTAAATACACCAAGAAAATAAATAACAATGTTTTCTCAAGGTTCACTCGCCAACTTTTGTTGACCCAAAATATCTCCCGTTTTACACATGATACAGGTGATCCAGTTGAGGCAAGAAACACATAGGAAGGCTTAGAAGAATAAATCAGTTTAAGCTTTGGATTGTATTATTTAGTTTCATTTTCCTTGTAATTGTATGGATTTGATTTGAATATTTAAGTTGTAATTTGAATTTAATAAATATGAAACATTTGAGTAAACATCATGAGCTTTGGTGATAACCCAATTATGCCCCGACTCTTATTCCGCTGCGGGTCGGGGTGTGACATTCTTCCTATCCATGTTACACACATATTCATACATTTAAACATATTATACTTAATTCGTGATACTTGAAAACATGGGAATAAATGTACGAACACGTGACATACTTGCATCATACAATCCTTATCCTCGATTCATTTACGTAATCATACTTGTTTATACTTATTCTTATGCTTAAAATACTCAGAGACCTATAAAGTACAACTTTATTACATAGATTGCCTTAAAACGTAGCATTTACGAACCTCAGGGACTAAAAGTGACAAAACTCAAAGGAGTTTGGCAGCCACAGCCTCTCGCGGGCCGCGACCGCCACACCCCTTCCCTCTCGCGCCCTGCCAGTAGGTCCGATCCGTAGAAAGTTGAATTCTGGTTTGGGTCATTTTGGTGTAGTTAGGTGTGTTTCTTGCACTTAATACACACCTAACTTAACCCTAATCAATCCCTATAAACCCCAACTCATTCCCACTCATTTTCCACTTTACAAACACTCTAAACTCTCTCCCAAACTCACTAAAATCAGTTCCTAATCTTAGAATCTGAGCAGAAAGTTCAAGGCTCTCAAAGTGGGTTCTAGCTCACTTCTACTTCATCTTTCTCATTGTTTCTTCTTTCTTAGCACTTGGAACACCTTTAGGGTTGCTTCCTTAGGTTTTCCATAGAAAATCAACATAGGAACTCCTCCATATTGGAGATTAAAGTGCAAGAAACTTTCTGTTTTGAACAAAACTCCTTTAAAACTTATGATTTATTCAAACAACCTTAAGTTCTAATGCTCATAACCAAGTTTATGGTTAGTGAGCCTAACTAAGATTGTTCTACATGAAATATGGGGTGTTCTAACACTCTAAACTTTCTGTTTTACATGAGTTTTAAGCTCACAAGTGATGTCAAGTCTTGAACTTGAAGATAGTGTGACTACAAGGTTAGCTTGGGCTATCCTACATCCAAGTCCACACATCACTTGATGATTTCTCATCTCCACCCTAAGTAGCTTGCCAGATTGAAAGTAACACAACCCCGTCTAGCTTTCGACTTGTGTCGACGTCGGCTCACCGGGTTGTAGATTACTTGGCTATTTAGTGTAGTGATAACATGCAATTTCCATTCCTTTACTATACTTGTTCTTGACCCTCCTTGTTGTCTATGACAACTTGTGTAGTGGTGAACTCTCATGAGGTTCCTAAATGGATGGTTATATCACCTACCTCATACATGACTTCCATGATATTATTGCTAGACTTATGATATAATATATACGTATGGACTATATGATATACTTCAAGCCGAAACCTTGATAATGACCAAATAATCATATGTCAAGTTACTAAGTTTAATCACTAAAGTGTTTAGTTCCTCGTTATGATTCTAATAGGTGTTATAACCTATGAAATCACATAAACCCTAGGGTTCCCATAATGTCAAAACGAGTGCTAGATCTTGGTGAATATTTTTGTATACATACTTTGTTATGATTTATTCCAAATCCCGAATCTTCCATCAACATCCAAATACTCACACCTACGTTCCTCTTGTAGGATAACTCGGTGTTCCCCCGTCAACCAAACTCTTACGGAACTAACAAGTGGGAAAGCTTGCAAAACCGTGAGTACACTCGACCCACTTTTCGTTATTATCACTTTTGGGTGTAACATGTTTACCATATAAAAAATCACTAAACTTAAACTTTATGCAATGCATGAAACAATCCAATATTCATGAATGCTTTGATACATTACTTGATGCTTATATCTTGGACCGTTCTTATGTAATACCATAGTCATTAGCTTATCTTAAGCCTCCATTTGACATGTTAAGCGCTATAGGAGTAACGCACCACCCAATCGTGAATCTAGTGGTCATGTTAAATTATCGTTATTTCGCGTAAGCAAGAGGATTTACTAGAATTATTGCATGCCATGTATAATGCTCTTGTATAAACTTAGTTTCCATGTGGATTCGTTTTAAACCTTATTCGTATACGTATGCTTATGCTTAAACTTGTGTACTCGCCTTTGCTTTTGCATTGAACTTTATTTTAAACATGTTACAGGTTGAAAAGGATGATGCTAGAAATCGAAGTAGCGTTGATGCTAGATACACACATAAACGTTTTAGGTTTATTAATGTTGTTTCAAATTTTGTCTTTGTTATTGTTGTCATTTGAAATTCTCATATATTGTAATGACAATTTACTTGTGAAATGAAATTCGGTTTAATTAATTTCTGTCACCAATAGCGTTGTGAGCAATGAGCAATCTTTTTCATCCCGCCTCGATGTTTCCGCCATCGGTTGGGGTGTGACACAAATATACAATTTTAAAGTGAAAGAATGTTAATATGATGAAATATAAAGTGTCATGGTATGCATATTGCATAGTACAGGCGATTATTTATAGGGTCGTGTGATAGGCAATTACTTGCGGGGCCATGTGGTAGGCGGTTAGCTACGAGAGCGTATGACAGTGGCAATGCATTTGTTGTTTGTCAATGGTTGATAACTACATATAGTATAGTATGCATGTTATAGTTACGGTCATGGTTGTAAAACAAGGTCTCCAAGGCTAAGTACTCCCCGAGTAGTCGCTACAAGGTAGGCTGCCGAGACGACTTTTTTCAACTTCGCCTAATTACTCGGAATCGATCAAATGCGGTTAACCTCGGCCATAATTGGATCTATTATGTCAACTCGGGCCGAGTTTGACTTAAAAAAATATAACATAATTTCTATGTCTATCATATTAAAGAACGAATATCATTTTTCGTATTTTGTTATAAATATTAGTAAATTTATGTTATTTGACATATAATTAATTTCTGAAAACTAATTTCTTTATAATTTAACATGTCCGAGTACTCCCTCTCCACCTAGACCGAGTACTCTTAACTCCCCGGTCGACCGACTAGGGAGCGCCTAGCGACTTTTACAACTATGGTTACGGTACAAAATTACAATCGTGTTATAGTACAACGTTTATTGTATAGTGTACAGTTGTATGTGCTTAATTGCGTAAAGCGTTTATTCACTGTTAATTGTTAATGTTTGTAGTTACCTGATTAAACTGGAACTCACCCAATGTAGCTGCCATATAATATGCACATAAGGTTAGATGGATGGTCAAAGGCTAGTGTGTGGTGAAGGCTCCTTGGCAACCGGCATCCCATTCTGTTATAGTTTATTTTAAAGAGTTAATATTTTTCTACTGCGTTAGAATGAAATTTTATTTATAAACTATTAACCGAAGAGTAAATCCAACAGACGAAACCCTCAAGTTTAGGGGGTTCCAATTTGGACATTTTTTTTTGCCTTTACTTAACTTTGTCTTTTTATTTTGGCAACTTTGTTTGTCATTTTGCTGGTCAATTATCATTAACAATTTGTACATACGTTACAATAGCTAACACTTGTAGATTGGAGGGTAAGGTTCCACAAAATTTGGTGTCCTAAACTTAAGTTTGGGTTTCGTTAAAATCATTCATCATCATACTCAGTAAATCTCACTAATAGCAAAGCTAATGCAGGGTCTAAATTATATATGGTGATATCTAAATTTTTTTTTTAAAGTTAACCAGGTAAGAAAGAAGGATTAGCTTTTAGCCCTTCTTCAAGCATACTGTTTTCAAGATGATTTCTAAAAAAAGAAGAAAGACTTGGTAAAATGTGTATATAACACGCATCGTCTATTATTAGCGGAAAAACAAGCCCAAGCTTCACGTGCAAGCGTCGCTTATTAGTTTACATAAAAGAACCAAAATCGTATTTTCTTTTTCTTATAATTTAGAAGGCTTAACTTCAAAATTCTCTTTAGATCTTCAAACTGTGAATACGCTAAAAAGTTAGCTTTTAGAAAGTTAAGAAATGACTCATTCATATTCACACTAACTTACAATTAGAATAACAGAAAACCAAACAAGTCAGCACTCAAACAGGCTCCTTTAGGTTCATTTACCTTCATAAGCGTAATGAAGATTGGTATATAAAATTCAGAACCAATCAAGCTTCAAATTAAACTCGAACTCAAACTTATTGATTTAGGTTCATTTACATCTTTTTTAAAATAATGGTGACCATTTGTAATAGTAACCAATATAAGGTGAAATCAAATGGTAGTCACGTCAACTTGCAGATATTGCTTGTCATCTTTTAATCATAAAGTTATACCATGATTGTAATTGGCCTGGCCCATTGAGACATGGGCTCAAACAAGAGGACACATATTCTTGATATAACTTCAGTTTGTTGTGGGCCTACTGTAGTTCGTCTTTTGTTTTTATAGTCATAATCATTTTTGTATTGGACTAAACGTGTTGCATATATTTCTGTCTCACCTTAAATGGATCAGATTCGGATAAATCTTTAACTGATAAAGAATAAATATTAAGGATTTTACGATATTATATAGTAACAAGGTGGTGTATTATTTCGATCTTAACATAGAGTTTAATATCTTGATTCAATAGATATTGTTGGGTTTCATTTGGTGAATTAAATAACTATACTGGGAACTACTATAATAATAAAACATACAGACTGAACGGCTTAATCCACAGGTAAAAAATAAAACTTATGGAACGGAAATTATAAATAGAGCTGCTTATCACGATGAATTATATTTGTTCGATACAATATTGTCAATATAAAGGTTAATAAATATTAGTGTATTTAATTTATAATATTGAAAACATAAAATTTTAATTTAAATCATTTTGAGTGATATTAGACTATTTTTTATAATGTTTGAACTTGTGTTGTCTTTAATATGAATAAATTACATATAAAAAGGGCTATGACATTGAAGTAGAATCTTAGGATCTTACGATCTCAATCTTGTGAAAATAAAAATGATCAGTTGTAATATCTTGATAATCGTCATATTATTTGACATGTACGATGAGAGTAGATCAGGTTATAAACGGTTAAGTTGATTGAAGAACAGCATATATTTACTTGCTCAATATAATATAGAATATAGTGTATGTAGTTATTTTTAATAAGAGTGTGGTACTTGTAAATTTACAAATTACAATATGTGTGCTACTATGAGCATTAACCTTCTTTCGCGTGATAACATATAACACTAAAGGAAAATTAGCTTTTTCTGACATACTTTTTCGTGAGAAATGAAAAGATTTATGTTGGAAAAAACCCTAGGAAAACATTATCTAAGCAACCTTCGTCGCATTTCGGACAAACTCATGGTGTTAAAAATGCCTACGCATTATTATTATTATTATTATTATTAATTATTATTATTATTTTTATTATTATTATTATTAATTATTATTTTGAAGACACATTTATGACAAAAACTGGTTTTGGGTTTCTTTTTTGCACAAATTTTTAATTAAAGATAATTATTCCTTAATTAATTAACACCAACTTGGTTGTGCGTCATGGTTTTGTACCTCATGCTTATGAAGTCTATTGTATATGAGGTTGTTGTATTGTTGTGTCTAGTCGATTGTACCCACTTTTGAGTTTAAAAACCTATAGCCTCCTTTATTTCGTCATCTTTGGTTTCTCATCTCCTCTTTTCTTTCCCCATGTAAGTCAGTAACCACCACCACCGTGGCCCGTCATCTTCGCTGTCCACCATTAACCACGGTTTGATGGCGCAGGTAGCGGCCGGTGGAGCCCTTGGGCGGTTCCGGCTATGGAGTGTTGGCATCGGTGCTGTTGTAGATCCTAAATCCAAAAACATATAAAAAGCGTTACCTACCCTTGTACAAAAGTAAGCATTAGACGGGGTTATAATAGTCTTTAGTCGTGGTTTCAAACCGCGACTTAAAATGTCGCGTCTAAAAATGTGTTATTTATCGCGGATGTTGAACCCCGTCTTGGAATAACCCACCGCGACTTAAAAGTTGTTAATACATTTAGGAAAATGTTTTTAATCGGTGTTATAAACGACTTAAAATCATATTATAATTTTAGAATAGTTTTTAGTTAATGTTAGATAAACCATGACTACTAGGATTATATATATATATATATATGTGTATGTATGTATGCAGTCAAATTCCAAACAAATTAACAAAATAATTTGCAGTCTAAATTCCACACAATCAATCCTTTTATATATTCAACATAGTCAAATCCGAACAAGTAAACCGCGACCCAATACACATTCAACCCAAAAGTCTACAATATTAACGGATAAAATAACAATTTATAACTTAATCTATTCAAAGCCATAAATAAACTATATTTAAACTAAGGAATACCAACCTGTAAAAAAATCGGCATCAATTCCCTCAATTTCTTTTCTATTTCTTTATCCGTAGCCTCTTTCGTGTCGTCTCAAATCTAAAAAATAGAAAATATCAAAAGTATTAAAAATTAGTTAATATCAACAAACAAACTGTTACAAACTCATAACCAATTGAGCTTTATCTTTATTAGATCAACTACATCACTAAAAGCAAGAATGGAGTTATCTCAATTAATAAAATAAGAGGATTTGTTTAATTATGATAACAGGTCCATTATCGCAGATTAAAACAACCCCTTGAAATAGTTCAATTTGACATATTTATATAGCCGGATTAATAGACTATGGGCCATTCTAAAACGATAAAGTCAACATATCATCTTTCCAGTCTTACATATGTTCTTTCATTCTACCATGATCTACATTCCAGCCTTACATACACACACTACCTATTTGTGTGTTATCTAGTATATACTTATGCATATCTAAAAATAATTATAGAAATATACTTTTTTTTTGAGAAATTGTTTTTAATAGACATTAACAAATTCAAACATAGATTGAAGTACTACATACCCGTATTCCCATGTGATATCTTGTTGCTTGCACTACAATAAATGAACAATTATTATTTATGAAAATCAAACTTACCTGAACCGTATGAAATGTGGGTTCTATTGCAGCAAGGCGCTTTTAATCACACTCGTAAGACGATATTAGTTAGGATTCTTGCCGTCCTTTATAAAATCTAAAATGCATACCCGTCGTACTTTTCTGGCAATAATGAAAAGAGTCCAATGTCCACTACAAAATATAAAGTTATAGCATAGCTAATAAATTGACCTCGTAAAAAAAGGAAAGTTAATTAGATTAGACTTACAAGGCCAAATACAGTGCAAGAATGAATTCTTTATCGTCATGATAACGCACTATAGTCCTAATGTGTTCTTCAAATACTGCTTTCATATCTCTGTAGATATCACCAATGATTGTGTTCACGTTTAAGAAGGCACATCGATTGCCTTTTTCAGCCGTCGACACATTATGCAAGTAGCTTAAACAAAAAAAACAAAGAAAAACTATGAAACACTTAATAAATTCAGTTATATCTAAAAAAATATTATAGTGTTAAACAACTCACCATGTAAACCAAAATACAGTAGTGATATCAACCTACCCGTTGATGAATAGTGCTAACAATGATTCAGCTTCAACATGTGTCGGACCCAACTCGTTAGGAAACATAGTGTCATCTACATTAAACGTTAGCTGAGTAGTCTGATCGTCCTAATGTGTTCTTCTAGTTGACGAACCATATCCTTGAACCATTTGGGTCTTACTTGGATTAATTGTAAGCCTAGCTCAACTTTTTCTACCTGCTTGACTTGATCTGTCACTTTAGGTTAGGAATGTTTTTCTTTGCCTTTGGCCTTGCTTTGTTTTCCTTTAGGTTGTTTCGACTTTGGTTGTCGTCTTTTGGGCTTTTGAACTACAATTGTCATAGCCTAAGATATCAAACAATTTGTTATCTTAGTTTAAATTTAATGTTATATATATATACATGTGTGAAGGGGTATGGTCCCAAAAACCTTGCGCCAATCAAGAAAACCATACCCATTAATAACTTCTAAGGAAACTACGCGCAGACTTCTTTGCCAAAATAAGATTTATTAGAACTTTACGCCAAGTATCCAAGAGAGGAAAGCTTCATTTAACTACCTTGCGCGGGCTCGTGCAAGGTTCAAAGTTATCCTTGAACACTCTCTTTGGATAAATGCTTCATTTAACTACCTTGCGCGGGCTCGCGCAAGGTTCAAAGTTAATCCTGAACATTATTGTCTAATAATGCGCGGGCTCGCGCAAGGTTCAAAGTTAATCTTGAACATTCTTGTCTAGTAATGCTTCATTTAACTAACCTTGCGCGGGCTCGCGCAAGGTTCAAAGTTAATCTTGAACGTTCTTGTCTGATAATGCTTCATTTAACTACCTTGCGCGGGCTCGCGCAAGGTTCAAAGTTAACCTTGAACATTCTTGTTTGATAATGCTCCATGCACAAACCTTGCGCAGATATTTATATCAAAGCTAGCATCCACCAGACGTTGCGCTAAGCAGCAAGGAGAAGAAGGAAGATCAGTTAACTAACTTGCGCTTACCGCGCAAGGAAACAGTAAATCCTGAGAAACTTTCCCTTAGCAAAATCCTTGGTGCAAAAGCAAAGGGAATCTTTTCTGTTATAACAGAATGTACACGTGGCGAATAATAGATGGGTAACAGCTGTGAAACCTTCTAGAAGCCATTAACACCCAATCGTGCAAGCATCTTTTCAGTTATAACCAATTGCCACATGGCAGCATCTAGACGGCTGAGGAAGATCACAGTGATGGCATGCTCACATTTATAAGATGTAGTGATCTCATGTTGACACGTGGTGCCTCCCTAACCGCTGATGAGCTCACGATGCGTGTACACTCACAGATTGCCAACAAACGTTAACGGAATAACAAAAGATTCCGTTAAAGTTAACAATCTCTCTTTTTGGCGCCAAACACCGGCTATAAATAATAACTTGGAGTTCAAGGAAAGGTATTCACACTCAACTACTCTCTCACTTAAAATACTTACTTCCGACTACCTGTACTTATTCTCACGCCTGGAGGGTGGTCACGGAGAGAACCTCCCTTCTCCCTGTGGCGAGCTAATGGTGTTCTGTTTTGCAGGATCAGCCGGAGTATTGTTCTATTCATCATCCATCGTGAAACCAAACGGAGGGTTAACCCTTTTATGCAGAGCCCATTCCATAGATCGACTTTGATTCCGGTCTAGTTGATCTAGGGTTTCTTCATTGGCGCCCACCGATTTCGATTCTCTCACCTTTCGTTTCGTTTCACTTAGATCTGCAGCGTCATGGCTGACGGATCATCGTTTCAAGGTCCTCGATCAGGGATTCGACGCATTGTTGTCGGACCTCAGGTCAACAGACAAATAGTTGAGGATTCTTCCGGCGAAGCTAATGCTCAGTATGATCCTAATCATGCGAGTATTCCTGTAACACCGGCGGCTCCTCAGGTTGATGTTACGTCGATTTTACCACCTGGAGAGACTCCATTATCGTGGTTAATCAAATCTCAAGCGACTCTAAACGCTATGTATGCTCAGTTATGTGCCCAATCCGGAACTCGAGCTTTTCAAGCTCCGGTTAGCGCTTCTCATGTCCGTGCTTCGCCGGCACCTCGAGTTTTGAGTTATAATACACAAGGTCATGCTCGTTCCCCTTCGCGCATGCCTGAAGATGGAACAGAAATTCATTCTAAAACCAGGAATGATCCTGTTCATTCTGGTAATAGAAGGCAAGAAGACAACGTTCAGCGCCGCGCATCTGTCCACTCTTGTTTGGGCCCGCGATCTTCGCAGAAACGGGACACCCAATGTAACATCCGTCGAAAAACGGGTTTCCAAAACCCGCTTCATTTATTAATCGAATAGTCAGTTACATTTTTCGTTGCTTATTTAATGCTCTTTTTAATTTTAAACAATACATAATTAATAAATATATTAGAATTTATAAACTATAATTCATAAACAATAAAAACGGTCGAAGAAAAAATAAATGTCGCTGCCGGGTTTCGAACCCGGGTCAGCCGGCTCATTTAACACACAAACACTTAACCACTCCGCCACTTGATTCTTTTGTGTAATCAATTAATCAAATAAAAACTTAAATTCCACCCGTGAATCCATCTGGTTGCGCCAAGAACTGAAACCGATAATCGGCTTTCAACTATCTAGAGACTTTTGAGCGATCGTGAGTTACTGAATATAACCGATAAATCCATTACAACCCACGTTCTAATCAATTCAGTCTTCAATTTCCTCGATTCATATGATTTTTGGGAGTTAAAACCGAAATGAAATTTATTTTCAATATACACTAACAATACCATCGCCTCACATCACGGAAACACTCGTAGCACCTTCAATTTCATTTTCACTCTAACTTCTGTTCGTCGGAAACGTTATCTGCTATCGCCGGACTTTCGTCGGAAAACCGGGACATACATCAAATCGGTAAATTTCTCGATTCTTTCATTTTCAATCCATTGTTAGACTTTCACTAACTTAAATCCTTCAATCAGAATCGGTCCCAGACGACGTTACCGGATATTCTACTCTCGCCGGAAAATCTCTGGACATTTCCGAAAACACGCTGTGAATCGGTACAAACATCTAAACCCTCTGATAATCTTTGTTTAGTAACTCAATTTCACAATTAGTTGATCAAAACTGTTAATTGATCCACTCAGACGGGATTCATAAAACAGAGCCGACGACCTTTGCCGGAGTTCTGAGAAAAACATCTTTTACGGTACATTCATTTCCAAAACCTTCTTTATCCGTTACATTTCAATCATTTATATGTCCGACGAATGATTTAAACAAGAACTGTCGAATATCAGTTGTCTGTGTCTTTGAACGAAGAAGATGAAGTCGAACATTAGGTATAAGTTTAATTAAAACAAGATGTTAAACCGGGTTAGACACACAGTCCAGCGGTGGACTGTGTGCAAACACACAGCGCACGTCACGAGTTCGAATCTTACAAACGCACCGGCTTTCCGAATTAAAACCAATTTTTTTTAAACTGAATCAGAGTAGGTCCTAGGATGTTTGTAAGATTAATATAAACTGTAAGTTTAACAGATAAGACACACAGCCCAACTGGTTGGGCTGTGCGCTTACAAACCAGAGGACCCGAGTTCGATCCGGTTTCCCTGCAACCGGTTCAACCATTTAAATTCTTTTAATATAATACCAAATAAATTAAACATTTAATTAGTATATATATATAATTAAAACATAGAATATTTCGGGTTAGACACGTAGCTCAGTTGGTAGAGCTGCGTGCACGCGTACGAGAGGTCTCGGGTTCGAGCCTCACCCAGCGCACACATAAGTCACTGTCCGACCGGTCAACGGTCCGGTCAACGAACCGGTCAACGGTCAACAAAAGTCAACATTTTTTTATATTTTTATTTATTTATTTAATTTAAAAATCAATTAAAAATACTTAAAAATAATATTTTTAAAGTTAGAAAATGACCTTAAACTCAAAAAATAAATCTAAAAATCCTATTAAAATTGTTAGTAAAATCCACTTATTTACCGTACCATTTCGTTATTATTTTAGGATAGACTTTCCTCGTCGATCAAATCCCAAAACTCGTGCGCATTCAACATCATCAAAAGAACGCACCCAATGTGAGTGAATCTCTACAAATTCCCCGTTTTAATCACATTTTGGGGTGTATCATGTGTCACTTATTATTTATTACATTTAAACACTTGTGCATCCATCATATCCATGATCAAATGTGTATCCAATATGTATCAATTGTTTGTGTGGTTAATGTTTAGATTTAATTTATCATTTTCAGTACATACATCATCATAGGCTCGTCTGTTCCCCATTACCTATGAGCGGAACCGTTCCCCATTACCTATGAGCGTAACGTGGCGTTGCCAACATACGATCGGCTCCGTTTGATTGAGCCTTGATCGCACATACATCATCATAGGCCGTCCGTTCCCCATTACCTATGAGCGGAACGTGACGTTGCCAACATATACATTATCATTCATGTGATATACTCATGCAAGGTGGTTTTGTGTTTGTTTGATTATATACGTTTGCTCACATATGATTATTGCACAATTTTTCCATATTAAATACATTAAGAAATCAATATCAAATGTTTATAACAAGGTTCACTCGCCAACTTTTGTTGACCCAAAATCCCTCATTTTTACACATGATACAGGTGATCCAGTTGAAGCAAGAAACATATAGGACGGCCTAGAAGAATAAATCGGATTAGGCTTTGGATTGTTTACTTAGTTACTTTTCCTTGTAATTGTATGAACTTGTTTGGAATATTGAAGTTGTAATTTGAATTTAATAAATATGAAACATTTTAGTAAACATCATGAGCTTTGGTGATAACCCAATTATGCCCCGACTCTTATTCCGCTGCGGGTCGGGTGTGACACCCAACATGATGAGCTTGATAGAACCTATGAGGAAGGGGATAGTGCAAGTATTTTTAATCGAATATCTGCAGATCATGCTAGTTACAGGCCAAAAGTACGCGCAGTATACAATCCAGAAGCTGAGCATAATTACAATTTGGTGTATCGCCCAACTGAAGCAGCTGAACAATCAAAGTTTACCAGAGAGATAGCACTGGCTCCGTTGGAGCAAGCAAAATTACCATCCAACGTTGGAAAGTTTAACGGTTTGACTGATCCCGATGATCACATGCGCCTCTTTACCGGCGCAGGGTTACTTGGGTGCTGGACACTGCGAATGTGGTGTCACTTATTTGTGCAAACCCTTACTGGCGCTGCGCGCCTTTGGTTTGATAATTTGCCGGCAGGTAAACTTTCCTCTTGGAATGACTTAAAAGAAAAATCTCTTAAACACTTTAGTCAGCAACGGCGATACGTGCGCCCCTCCTCAAATGTAATGAACATCTGGCGGAGGGACGATGAAAGCCTCGAAGATTTTATAACACGTTACAATAAAGAGGTGTTGGAGATTGGAGATGTCCATGAAGACCTTATACGCGCGCAGTTCAAGTATGCGGTAAGGTGCGACGAAATGATTAAAGTGTTGTCCGGTACAACTGGCCTTCCAAAAAACTGGGATAAACTCATGGCGGCAGCCAAGGTTTATGCCCAAACTGAGCGCAACTTAAGTTCTAACCGGCCACCTCTTCCTCAGAACCGTCCGCAAGACCTGAGTAGAGGTAGTCGCAAGTATAAGAGAAACTGGAAAGAGTCAAGTCAGAATTCGTATTCTCCGTATTCACCAATTGATGCGTGAGCAACAATCAACAAGATAACAACTCAAAAAGCGATTAAACAAGAGAATAGGGAACGTCAGTGGACTCCCTTAACGAAATCTTCGGCTGAGGTTCTTAGCATTGAGAATTATCAGTTTAAACAGCCACAACCAATGAAAAACATAAAAGGCAAGACCCAAATTTGTTATGTGATTATCATAGAGACAAGGGCCACACAACAGACAATTGCATCAGTCTGCGTACGGAGATTGAGAAAGCGTTAAAGAGCGGGAAGCTTACTCATCTAGTCCAAAATGGGCGCAAAGAGATTAAACAGATTACGCGCGAGAATGAAGGGCCTAGTAACAAGAAAATGAAACGACAAGTTTCCATGATTCAAGGTGGATCATCGCGCAAGCGTAACCTTCAACATTTTCAAAACAACATTTGGCGCGAACAGCAAGTCATTTTTCCTACCGTTCCAGGAGGTCCTCAAGAAGACCGGCCAGTAGTTATCATTGGTATCTTTGGGCACTACCAAACAGACTATATGTTTATAGATCCGGGTAGTTCCATGGATATCATGTATGAGCAGTGTTTCAAACAACTAGATCCTAAGGATAAGGCACGCTTGGAACCAGTTGATTTTCCATTAACTGGGTTCTGCAATGAGGCTGTCTTTCCTCTAGGACAAATCCTTTTTCCTGTCACTTTATCTGATGGAAGGTGCTCTAGAACAAGTAACGTCAACTTCATGGTGATGCCGGCAAATTCCCGTCACGATGTAATATTGGGACGCCGTGCGCAACGTGATTTTAGTATGATTACTTCCGTTCCGCATGCTGCTTGTGGTTTTCCGACACCTAATGGCGTAGCTATACTTTATGCACGGAAAGAAATCATGTCAATTGAGGAACCAGTTATGAAGGCTGGCAAGACATTACCAAGCAATGAACCAGAAAAGTGGGTACTCAACAATAAGTACCCTGAGCAGACAATTTTATTAGGGCCTGCAGTCATTATTGAAGTTCGCGCAAAGCTTAAACTACTGTTGTTTCGCAACAAATACATTTTCGCCTGGACACCTGCCGACATGGTTTGTGTCCCGTGCGACGTTGCAGAACATTGCCTGAATGTATTTCCATCAGCAGAGCCAGTTGTGCTGAAAAAGCGCAGCCTCGGGTCAGAAAAGACAGCGGCAATGAACGAACAAGTCACCGAGTTATTAAATGCTGGTATTTTGCGGGAAGTCAAATACCAGACCTGGGTGGCAAACCCAGTCATGGTAAAGAAACATAATGGCGGATGGCGGATGTGCGTAGATTTTAAAGATCTAAACAAGGCGTGTCCAAAAGATTATTATTCTCTTCCTGAGATTGACAAAAAGGTTGACTCATTAGCTTCCTTTCGCTGGAAATGTTTTCTAGATTGTTATAAAGGTTATCATCAAGTCTTGATGAAAAAGAAGACGAAGATAAAACCGCTTTTCGCACGGAGAAGGGCACTTTTTGTTATACCAAGATGCCTTTTGGCCTCCGCAATGCGGGAGCTACTTATTAAAGATTGATGGATACAGTGTTTGAGATGACATTGGGAAAACTGTGGAAGTCTACATGGATGATTTGGTCATTATGAGTAATTCAGAAAACATTATGCTAGACAACAACCAAAGAACTTTTGATTCTCTACGCGAGGTAAACCTAAAGTTAAATCCCAGCAAATGCTCCTTCGGCATAGAGGAGGGCAAATTTTTGGGTTTCATCGTCACCAAAGACGGTTTCAAAGTTAATCCCGAAAAGGTCGATGCAATACAAAAAATGTCTTATCCTATTACCATCAAAGAGATGCAAAGTTTGGCTGGAAGGTTAGCTGCGCTAAACCGCTTCCTCGCCAATCATGCTGCAAAATCTTATCCATTCATTCGAACCTTGCGCAATTGTACAAAGAGCAAAGAGTTCGCATGGACTCCTGAACCTGATCAAGCTTTCCAGCAGATGAAAGATTGTTTAGTTCAACTTCCCACACTTACTGCTCCTCGAGAAAAAGAACCCATGGTCTTATATCTTGCTGCATCTGAGGTAGCAGTAGGTGCTGTCTTGCTGGTAGAACGCGAAGGGGTTCAGTCTCCAATTTATTATATCAGCAAGATGTTGAACGATCCAGAGACAAGGTATTCAATCATGGAAAAATTAGTTTTAGCATTGGTCCATGCTTCGCGCAGGCTGCGAAGATACTTTTCTGGACATGTTATTACAGTTTTAACAAACTTTCACATTGGCCAAGTCCTGGCCAAACCAGACGTTTCTGGACGACTTGCGAAATGGGCAATAGAATTGGGAGGTTATAACATCTGTTATAAACCTAGACCAGCTATCAAAGGCCAAGTTTTGGCAGATTTCATCGCTGAAATTCCTGCTGATAAGCTTGAAGAATGCCAAGCAATCCAAAACCCAGTCCCAGTCATCGACAACAGAGCCTGGACATTGTTTACAGATGGCGCATCAAACAATGATGGGGCTGGAGCAGGTCTTCGATTAATGAGTCCAGAGGGAGCAGAATTCACATATGCAATTCGGTTGGATTTTAAAAGCACCAACAACGAGGCTGAATATGAAGCTTTCCTAGCAGGCTTACGCCTCGCTATCAAAATGCGCGCAACAAATTTAGAAGCCCATGTTGATTCATTATTAGTTGCTGAGCAAGTAGTTGGAACATACGATGCAAAGGGAGATATCATGGCTCTATACTTGGCGCAAGCCAAGGCTCTTATAGCACAGTTCCAACAATTTAAAATCACACACGTCAAGCAAAGCGAAAACAAACATGCTGACGCTCTAAGTAAACTTGCTGCAACTAGCTTCAAGCATTTAGCAAAAGAGGTTCGCATCGAGATTTTAAGTAATCCATCAGTCCCTCTAAGGCAAGTGACAATGGTTGAAATAGGAGATCCATCATGGATGTCTCCAATAATGATGTATCTGTTGCATGGTTCTTTACCAGAAGATAGAGCGCAAGCATGAAAGTTACGATGCAAAGCCCTCAATTATGAAATGATTGACGGTATCCTGTACCGACGCTCTTACATGGGTCCTTCGCTCCGCTGTGTTGACAAACATGACGCGCAATACCTGATCAGGGAGATTCATGAGGGACTATGTGGCATACATTCTGGGCCGCGCATGGTCGTAGCCAAAGTAAAAAGCGCAGGGTATTATTGGCAATGGCCATTGATTTAGTGGGACCATTTCCAGATGCGCCCGGTGCAGTAAAGTTTATCATCGTTGCGGTCGATTACTTCACCAAATGGGTTGAAGCCAAACCTTTAGCTTCTACTACAGCGATGGTAATTCACAAATTCATCTGGGAATATATTATTTGTCGTTTTGGTCTACCTATGCGCATTATTACAGACAACGGTCCAAATTTAACGGCTCAAGAGCTGCAAACTTGGATGACCGAAATAGGAATCCAGCATGTTTTCGTTTCTGTTGCGCATCCACCAGCAAATGGTCAAGTTGAAAGCATAAACAAACAGTTGGTTGACAGTATCAAGGCCCGCCTTGGCACGGCACGACGGGGGTGGGTTGACGAATTGCCTAGCATCTTGTGGGCACACCGAACTATGCCCAAGACTAGCACTGGAGAAACTCCTTTTAGCCTTGTATACAGCACGGAAGCTGTGATTCCTGCCGAAATTGGGTTACCATCTCCAAGAATGCTAGCCTTGGAAAAACAAAATAATGAAGAACAACGGCGCATCGACCTATACTTATTGGAAGGGTGCCGAGAAAATGCAGCGATTCGCGAAGCTAAATACAAGTCCCAGCTTGAAAAGTATTACAACAAAAGGGTGCACATATGTTCCTTTTTGCCTGTGACTTTGTTCTTCGCGATAATGAAGCGTTGAATGCCGAAAAACCGGGGAAGTTAGCCCCGCGATGGGAAGGTCCATACGTGATAAATGAAGTACTGGGAAAAGGCGTGTACACTCTGAAGCGTATGGACGGATCCAGCGTTCCTCGGACCTGGAACGACCAGCAACTGTGCTGATGTTATATGTAATCTCAGTCCTCTTAAGCAACTTCTGAGCGTTGCGTAACGAGACTGCTTACTTTATTTTGTTATGTAATCTTAGTGGCAGCCATAGCTTTGCGCTTTGTCAGTATGAATAAAATACTTTGCCACTACTTACAGTCTTATATATGTTCATTTACAAATGCATGCAATTCCTTTGGATAAACAAAAACACAAACTCATGAGCCACAAGCTAATTTAATACTTACGCTCACACATGAGAAAATAAATTGTTCATTTGTTTATCCTACACAAGTAATTGGTTCCATGCAAACATTGTAAAACTGAAATATATTATATTCACAATACTTGCGCAGAAGCGCAACGTTACAAATTATCATACAGTAAAAATTACAAATTTCCTATGGACTTGGTTCCCGCCTGCTTCTCTGCTGAAGAAAAGATCTCCTTTAGCTTATCAACAAAGTCGTCTTGCTGTAGCGCGGCGTCCAAAAGATCCATAATCAGAATTTGTAATTGATCATATTTTTCCTTGGGAGCTGAATAAATGGCAGCAGGATTTAGCCCATGCGTGGCAGCACGTCTTGTATCCCATTCAGTCTTCAGCGCATGGGCCACATGCAAAGTACATTCTCTATAGCCCTCGACATGCCCATCATTGCGCGCCGCCACCATTAATTCTGCCACTCTCTCATCCAACTCCGTAGAGTTAAGGATGACATTTGCGATCTGTACACAAATACAATCAGTATATGTTGCGACAATCAAACCAGACGTAAAGAAAAGTGAATATTACCGCCACAATCCCGTACTCCCGCAACCAGGTAAGCTGGTTCATGAGGGATTCGGTCAAGCTTTCTGCAGTAACACGAGCGACCTCCGTGTCATTAAGTTTTTGTTCGCCTTCAGTCAAACGACGGATCAACTCGGCTTTCTCTGTTCGGTGCAGGTTGCATCTTTTTTCAAACTGTCAACCCTAGCTTGCAACCACTCCTGGTAAAAAATCATAGCAGTTAGATCATCAATTTCTTTATTCTTAAGAAGGAGAGTCATTTTGGTTGATACCTCATTTTGCTCGCTTCTTTCTCTGTGTGAGCGCGCTTCTTCTGCTGCCGCAATTGATCAGCTTTCTCTTTTTTGAGTTTTTCAATCTCGTTGCGCAGAGATATTTTTTCTTTATTATCACGCTCGCAAGCCTCCACAAAGCGCTTGCGCTCGTCCGCATATTGCGCAACATACGCCTCACACTTGCGCTTCCAAGACAGCGCAGCCCATTCTTCAGTCTTCTTCTCCTTCTCAAATTAGGCCTTTTCCGCCTCAAAGTCAACAAGCATCTTCAGCGTCTTCTCCTTCTCAAGCTTGGCCCTCGCCTTCTCAAGCTCAACCTCGTCCCACTCCTTGTTCATACTACGCCATTCGCGCACAATTCTATTTATGGTGGACGAGGCAAGGGCAGACTCTTGCAGATATGACTCGTAAGTAGCTTCATGGTCTTTTTCCTCCTGGCGCTTCACCTCCGCCGGCGGGAATATGCCCTTATACCACTCCCTACAGGATTGCCAATCGGTAAAAACATCGCTCTGCTTTACCTTCCACACGGCCTGATGAATCGCAGAGGCCCGCCTCTCGAAATAAGAGCGATAATAATAATCCCCAGGTGTCTCCTCTGGGCGAATGGGCGATTCCCCCTCCGAATCCTCAGCAAACACAAAGCCTTCGCTTTGTGTTGAAGGTCCGGCTCCCTTGGATATCGACCTGGATGGTTCCCCAGCATCTGCAGCCGTATCTTTAACCTGCTCGCCAGCAGGATTCTCAAGATCAAAATTTTTGGGCTCTTCTTCCAAAGCCACTTTCTCAATATGTTCAGGGACGATGGGGTCGACTTCAAGAACAGGAGTTTCTTGCCCCGCACCTCCCTCAACATTCTCAGGCCTGCGCGGCGATGGTATAGCAGATGAGGTCGCCGGCGCAGCCTTCACCATTTTCTCTGCAAAAGCATATCAACAAATACCAAGTATCAGGTTCTGTGCAACTTTTATGACGAAAAATGCGCAAAAAATTAAACGTACCAGGTGAGAACTTCTTTGCAAAGGCATCCAGATTGCCCCTCTTACCAATGCGCGGGCGCGCAACTTTGGTTGGCGCAGGAGTTTTAGTCTCCACCTCCTTCCTCTTCTTAGTACGCTTCAACGCCTCTTCCGGGCTTGAAGGTATTTCCAAAGGATCATCTGGGTTCACAGCAGGAAGAGAGGAGGTGTCAACGGGTTCTGGCTTCGGTTTCTTCAAACCTACAGGCGCAAGACCCTCCAGTGAGTCCGACACCACCACATAATTGCACCAAGAGTCAGATACGGGAAATGTACCTTTCTTGCCCTCAGCTTTCGCAGCACCTGACAGCTTGGTTTTTTTCTCTGGGTTGGAAGGGGGGAGGCGCAGCAGCAGTTGGTTTCTTCTTCTTCTTCTTTGAATCAGGGCCTACGCCCAAGTTCAGCAAATCACCTACATAATCAATCATATTGAATAAAGGTTGCGCCATTAAGTTATATTGCAATATCAACTTAGGCTTTGTATGCACTTATTTACCAGTCTTCGAACATGGTTGCGCCTCAAGATCCTCCTGCTTGGGCAACTCAAAGTTCCCCAAGATTTGTGAGAACCAAGTGTCCTCACCATCAGCAATAGGCACGGCGGCCATTTTTCCCTTCTCTCTCTTGAAAGAGACCAAATAAAGAGGCGCAGCTACATAACAAACATTTTTGCATCAGTACACATCTATTGAAAGATATTGCTAGGAAGTTAAAGGGTTACATACCAGTTCCATCTTCTGTATACACTGGTTTTTCTCGGCGTTCCTTCTTCCAGAAAATACTCATCCCGGCAGCGATTAAGGCCCTCTCCGGTAAAACAATATTGGGCATATCTTTAATATTTTGATAACATACCTCGTCGGCATGTATGGGAAGGGTCTCCAGCTCGATCTCATCACTACCCCGGAATGTCATCTTCATCGGGATCACCGCCGCCTTGATAAAGAAAAACTTCTGCTTCCAGTCATGGTAGGACTTCGGCGGCACCAACAACAAACGTTTGGCTTGCACACGCTGTTGGTACGAATAAAAACCCAACGAGAAGTGCAGCTGGTAGAAAACTCTAAACTTCTCGACCGACGGCAAAATCTGCATCGATCGGCAAACGAACTCAAAATGTTGGATCCTCACCATTCCCAATCGGGCTCAACTGAGAAATGTGAATCTTGTAAAAACCAAGAATTTCCAGCAATAAATGGGTCACCGGCAGCCGGAAGTTCCCTTCGGCAAAATAATCGTAGAATAATGTAATGTAGCTGGCCGGCGCATCAGCCGCCGTGGCATTCGCCTCCGGAAAAAAAGCTTTCCAGGACGGAGCGAAAAGGAAGTTGGTGGCAAGATTATCAAAATATTTCTTCGACCACTTTAGCGGTGGCAAAGTTGACGACGACATCTCAGCAAAGCTTGCACCGGTGGCCATAACTCGAACTTTGAAGAAAACTTAGAAAGCTTTGAGGGTCGCCGGAATTTTTGAACGCAAATTTCTCTCAAGGTTAGGTGAAGAAGTAAATGGATCGTTGATCCCTTTATATGCACGATTTGATTGCAGCGACTTTTACGGCCATCACGTTTCCCCAAGTTACCGCAGGGACGAGTGGGGAACAGTAACCGCCCCACGCGCGCGAGTGTCGCTAAAAGGCATTAATACGGTAAGACAGGTACTCTTGACAGCCTGTCAACAGTACCACCACGTCTCAAGAACGTGCGTCGTCACCAACTACACCATCCAGATAAGTGACACGTGTCTAAGCATATTTAAAATTCAAATACTTTTTCAAAATTCACTTACGACACGTCATCAAGATGCATAAGCAACAAAAAGCTAGTCCTTACCTGGCAGCACATTTATCTTAAGTCCAGTGCTCCACCTACTTTTTATTCTTACATAGGAGCATCACTGGACTGGGGGGACTTGAAGGGGTATGGTCCCAAAAACCTTGCGCCAATCAAGGAAACCATACCCATTAATAACTTCTAAGGAAACTACGCGCAGACTTCTTTGCCAAAATAAGATTTATTAGAACTTTACGCCAAGTATCCAAGAGAGGAGAGCTTCATTTAACTACCTTGCGCGGGCTCGCGCAAGGTTCAAAGTTAACCTTGAACACTCTCTTTGGATAAATGCTTCATTTAACTACCTTGCGCGGGCTCACGCAAGGTTCAAAGTTAATCTTGAACATTCTTGTCTATAATGCTTCATTTAACTACCTTGCGCGGGCTCGCGCAAGGTTCAAAGTTAATCTTGAACATTCTTGTCTAGTAATGCTTCATTTAACTACCTTGCGCGGCTTGCAAGGTTCAAAGTTAATCTTTAACGTTCTTGTCTGATAATGCTTCATAACTACCTTGGCGGCTCGCGCAAGGTTCAAAGTTAATCTTGAACTCTTGTCTGATAATGCTCATTAACTACTTGCGCGGCTCGCGCAAGTTCAAAGTTAACCTTGAACATTCTGTTTGATAATGCTCCATGCACAAACCTTGCGCAGATATTTATATCAAAGCAAGCGTCCACCAAACGTTGCGCTAAGCAGCAAGGAGAAGAAGGAAGATCAGTTAACTAACTTGCGCTTCCCGCGCAAGGAAACAGTAAATCCTGAGAAACTTTCCTTTAGCAAAATCCTTGGTGCAAAAGCAAAGGGAATTTTTCTGTTATAACAGAATGTACACATGCGAATAATAGATGGGTAACAGCTGTGAAACCTTCTAGAAGCCATTAACACCTATCATGCAAGAATCTTTTCAGTTATAACCAATTGCCACATGGCAGCATCTAGACGGCTGAGGAAGATCACAATGATGGCATGCTCACATTTATAAGATGTAGTGATCTCATGTTGACACGTGGCGCCTCCCTAACCGCTGATGAGCTCAAGATGCTTGTACACTAACAGATTGCCAACAAACGTTAACGGAATCGCAAAAGATTCCGTTAAAGGTAACAATCTCTCTTTTTAGCGCCAAACACCGGCTATAAATAAGTAATTTGGAGTTCAAGGAAAGGTATTCACACTCAACTTCTCTCTCACTTACAATACTTAATTCCGACTACCTGTACTTATTCTCACGCCGGAGGGTGGTCACGGAGAGAACATTCCTTCTCCTCGTGGCGAGCTAACGGTGTTCTGTTTTGCAGGATCAGCCGGAGTATTGTTCTATTCATCATCCATCATGAAACCAAACGGAGGGTTAACCCTTTTATGCAGAGCCTATTCCGTAGATCTACTTTGATTCCGGTCTAGTTGATCTAGGGTTTCTTCAATGTGTGTATATATATGTATACAAACTCATGCGCGCACACACACACACACCACACACACCACACACACACACACACACACATATATATATATATATATATAATATATATATATAATGAACTGATTTAATTACCCTTTGTGGTTTAACATGATGAGTTTGGCCCTCTTCAAATGCACTCATTCTTGTGTTGATACCATGCATCATTATCAGCTAAAAAACATAATCATAATATAAATCGTTACTTCCAAAATGAACATCATTACTTTCAAACTTAAGTTGGACTTCAGGCGAATGTTGCATCTAAAATAACAATTTGTTGTAATATAAAACCAATAAACTAATGTAATATAAATTACCTCTGGTATATAAGGCTCGACACTTGGGTTGATATCACACAAGGCGTCCAAAATCTACAATTAACAAATAATATTGGGGTAAATTATTGTATAATAAAAGATAGACAAATTAAATAAATTAAGTTAAGCAATGCATTATTAATTATATGTAAAAAAACTAATATGTTATAAATGTTATGATATCATATATGCACATAACTCATTCACTTCTTCAGAAGTATATCCTTCAAATACTACCCTCAGGCGGATTACGGTTTTTTACATAACCTTTTATGAAACCCATGTATCTTTCAAAAGGGTACATATAGCGTAGAAATACAGGACCACAAGCCTGGATTTCTCTTAGGATATGGATCACTAGGTGAACCATCAATCAAAAAGGGATGGCAGAAAATACATCTCAAGTTCACAGAGTGTGAGTGTGATGATAGTTTCTGTTTGCAAGCTTTCTAATGACTATGGATTGATATTTTCGAATGAATCATGTTGAAAATAGAACAGTTGAATGGAACTTTAATACCATTTAAACATTCACAAAACTTTTTTTCTCCTTTTGTTAACATTGTCTAGCATGCTGGTGGAAGAAACAAACCCTTAGGGTGCGCAACAGGATGGAGCCTCCTTCACGTATTCCCATTTTTGGCATGTCTTTACAGATATTGATCCATCTTTACTTTTCTCATAAATGTTTAACAACAAGCCAAGCTAGCTCTCACATATATTTTTCTCGATATGCGTATCTGAGCAATGTCTAACTTGTAAATGCTTCCAGTAAGGCAAATCCCAAAAGATAATACTTTTTTCCAAGTGCCTGGCTCCAAACAAGTTCTTTTCCCCTACTCGACTTTTAAATTTCTGACTTTTGAGAACACATCAAATAGTTTCCTTACTTTTCTATGCTAAACCAAATTCCACATTTTTATGTCCGGTAATTATGATTCTTTGAAAGGAATCTTCGATGTCCCATGTATACGGTTTTTTCTGCAATTATTTAACCACATTGAACTCGTGTCATCTTCACAAACAGGATAAGCATGTCTACCTTTGGTAATATATCCTAACAAATTACCATCTGCTGGAAAATCACTTATTGTGCAAAAAATCATGGCATGTAAATCAAAATATTCTTTCTTATAAGAATCATACACGTTGACATCTGTACTCCATAGAGTTTTAAGGTCATCTATCAATGGAGTCAAATAAACATCAATGTCATTACAAGGTTTTTTCGGACCCTGAATCAACATGGAGATCATTATGTATTTTGTTTTCGTGCATAACCACGGTGGAAGGTTGTAGATGCAAAGAAGAACCGGCCATGTGAAAGGGTTGATCCCGTCCGAGCTAAGTCCAAACCGTATGTTTCTAATCTCGTTACCAAATTCTAGATACCATTTTTTGAACGGTGAATTTCTTACTGCTTGTGAGACTTGAATTCAAGACCTCACACTTGAGTGTATTAAAAAACTTTGCCTTACCACTGGACCACCAACCCCAGTTGTACCAAATTAGAATACCTATTATCAACAGTTCTATATTGAAGTGAATCTGCCACATGTCTTAATTTTCTATTATTTATACGGTTATCTGATTGCCAACACAACAATTTTGCTTTCTTCTCGTTTGCAAATAACCGGTTCAGTCTTGGTATAATCGGGAGATACCACAACATTTTAGCCGGTGGTCCATTTTTCATCACATCGTCGTCAACTTCACCTGTTTCGCTTTTACGCTTATACCTAGATGCATTACAGTCAGAACATTTATGATGATTTTTGAACTCGTTTCTATACAACATACAATTATTTGGACATGCATGTATTCTTTCAACTTCCAATCCCATTGGACACATCATTTGTTTTGCTTGGTATAACGAAAGTGATAACTCGTTACCTTCTGGAAGCATGTCATTTAATAGCACTAATAGATCTATGAAACTCTTATCACTCCATCCCTATGTTGAATTTAAGGTAAACAACCTTAAAACCACATGAAGTTTTGAATATTTCTTACAACCAACATATAATGGTTTTTCCTCATCTTCAAGTAATTTCATTAATTTTTCTTGCTCATTATCACCAATATTAGTCTCTAAATCATTATACATTTCATTAAAGTTGTCATTATCTTCATTTAAAGTGTCATTTTCGTGATCAATATCTTGGTCATTATTATATATTTTATCATTGTCTTTATTGAACGATGACGTGCAACGGTTAGAAAGTGATTCCCATGCTTTGACCAATAAGTTTATCCAGACATAAAACCATCTCTCAACAAATGAAACTTTGTCTTTAATATCATGTTTCTGGAAATTTTGACATTACGCACAAGGACAAAAAATGAGCAGATCTCCTGCATTCACCCGAACCTGATAAGCTTTGGTGGCCTTAAGAAAACTTTGAACACCCATCATATATATTGCACTATTTGGACTTTGTTTTTACATCCAATCGTTATGATCCTTTTGAAATTAAAATAAATAAATGATATGAACATATGAAAATAATGTAAAGTAGTGCTCTAAGGTGGTGGATCCTAACCCACTTTTTGAATATTCTATCTCACATATATATATTTTAATGAGACGGAAATACTAACCTATTTTATTTTTGAATGTTGTCTCGTTAAAATGTGTGTGTATATAAATGAGATAGAATATTAAAAGGCAGTCCGGAACAAGACAATCCAAAATTTATCTCTATTGGATAAATTTTGGATGGTACGTATATTCTAAACGGTTAACTTAAATGTATAAATATACATATATGTAAATATAATATTTATACTCGTTTAACATAGGTGTAAATAAATATATATATATATATATATATATATATCATATTTATATACATTTAATAAAAAATAATAATTTTTAAACAAAAATAAATTCTAAAAATTAAACATAAATTGTTACTATATTATATATTAAATAAAGTTTGATGTTAAAACATAATAATGAATGTAAAAAATTTAAATTATAACACTTAAAAGCAAGTAAAAAACACTTTAAAAAAGAACTTCAACACACATTGTTCATATATATAAAACAAAGTTTATTTTAAAACATAGTCAAATGTAAAATAAAAATTATAGTAATTAAAAGCAAGTAAAAACACTTAAGTACTGATTCTACGATTAAATATGACATTAGTATCATCAAAAAATTACTAACCTTGTAACTTTTGAAGGTTATCAATGGTGAGTGAAAATAATATAGAATTTTGATGGAGATGGTAACTCAATGATTTGTACCGGATGCATTAGGGTTTTGATATTATATAATTATAATTCTGTCTTTTGTCGCAGTTCCATCGTAACACTGTCTACAGATATGTAAAACAATTTTAATTCATGATTTGTATAATAACACGTAATTTGTATAATAAGACGTGAAATTTATGCGTCTACCACGTCTAATGCTTACTTTTGATTCAAACACATCACAAAATACACACTATTGATGTGAAGCACATCATGATTATTTAACTTAATTAATAGTTATGATAAATACTTAACTTATACTTTTAATCAAAATAAAAAGGTTGCAGTTTTTTCGGATAATAACTAATGTCTCGTCACTTAACTAGAATCTCAATTTTCTTCTTTATAATTTAAACAGAAAAAAAAATATTTTTTTCTTAATTTTATTTAATCTAGCTACCGCATCTCATTCTTTATTTTTATCTTTATCACGCTCACAAACATCCATTTTTATTTTTCTTTTTCCAAGGTACTTAAACATGATAGAGATAATAAATAGTGAATTTCTATATTTTGAGAATCAATATTCATTAAACTCTAAATCTTAGAGATAGATATAGAGATGACGATCTGTTGGAGATGCAAAATAAAGGAAATCTTCAAATTACGAAGATAGAAATGCAGATTTGAATGCTCTTACGATTAGACTTATATCATATATCACGAAATAATTGTTTTCGATCAGTTGCCTTATATGCACCACAAGTTCATTTTCTACTACGTGGAAAGTGGATAATATAAAATATCTCTTTTAAGACACTGACAAAAATTGCTCCAAATTTTAATCTAAGCCTTTAATTTAACGACCTAAACTTACAAATATTCAAGGGTTAATATTTTCTTTTACTATTGGAGTTCATTTCATGAACTTGACATCACTTGAGTAACATAGTTAAAAATTCCAAAAAATATAAAATAAAAATCAGTATCTATATAGAAAAACAAAAAATAGAGTTACTATTATTATTATTAATTGTTACTACCACTAGAATAAAATACTAGTTGCAATCATATACAGAAACACAACTAGTGTGGAGTCACAGTTACTATTATTGTTATTATTACCACAACATCAGAAGGAGTAAGCTTTGGTGCACTTGGGAGAGTCTGCGACTTTGAGAGTTTCCTCGATTAGTTTACGTGCTTTCCTGCTCCGTATTTCCACCCTCATGCTATCGCTCTTTTCGATCTTGTTGTATGAATCATCGACCGCTTTCCATATCTTTAACGACTTGAATTTTGTCTTAGTTGACACCACCAATCTCGCCAAAACCATTTTCACCTTAGCTAAGCCTATAAATAAAATAAAAAAGAACAATAAAAAGAGGAAAAATTACATAATTTGTATATAATGCAAGAAAAAATATTACTTTAGATAGGAAAGGAGAAAAATATAGGTAGGAGGATGCATACCTGTGTTTTGTGTATTTTAGAGAGAAGGGTGGGAGGAATGGATGGGGAAGCGTTTTATATTTGTATTTCATCTTCTATTTGTCTTTTTATTATTTGAGGTTTTAAATATTTTTATTACTAATATATGTATGTTAGAAGTTAATACATAGCACATTTATTTATTAACTTTTGACATACAAGCTTATCTTAGGATTATAGAAGATATATGTTTGTTGTTGGTAAAATTATAAAACGAAATAGAAAAAAATATATTTTAGAGGTATATAGACCTTTTTTTCTCAAAAGTAAGCAAACTATAATTAATCAATATTTCTTGTGTCCTAAATATATTAATTTCAGTTGTATACCTATACTACAAGGGATGTGAAAAATTGTTTGATTCGACAAATCCGAAGAAACCTTATGTTTGCATAAGCTGACGCTCCACTTTGCAGCCTCATGGAAAGTAAACCAGAACCTAACGAGAACCAAAGCGATTCAGATCATTATGATTCTTGTTTCCATTTTCATTTAATAAATTAAGTTTCTCCCCAACGAAGACGGCTAGTTGTTCCATCTTTGAGCTGTCTTTTCAGTTACTTTTAAACAAACGAAGATCTAATGTTGTAGGTTTGTGTTTGTAGTTGTGTTTGTGTACTAAGAATATATTGGAATCTATCTTGAGCAGAAAAGAGTGAACAGGAAAATACACTTTTAGTTGTTGAGAAAGTGGGCCCTCTTTGAATGACTGTATGAGTACGGCCCACTATGAAATAATTTTTACAAGCCTGCCTTAATTGTTTAAATAATACGGGTGTTTGGGGTTAAGTTTTGAAAATAGATTATGCGTTTTGAATAATCAGAATCAAATAATTAGCTGTAAAATAAAGTGTTGTAGAAAGATATTGTTTGGATTTGATTATGTTGTTTGATATCACAATAATCAGATAATCAACTATTTGAGTGTTTGGCAAATATATATATATATAAATAAATAAGCTTTGATCTCTACAAAACGTAAAAAATCAGTTTTTGTAGAATCCCGTTTTCCTATAGTAAGAGATGACAAACTTTTTGATTATCACGCTTTGATCTCTACAAAACGTAAAAAATCAGTTTTTATTAATTTTTTACAAACACTCAAAATAGATTTTTTGGGATTTCAAAACACAATAATAAAAAAAATCAGGTTGAAAAAGCAATCCCAAACACACCCTTAATCACGTTACATACAAAGTATGTAACAATAAAACGTGGATAAATCGATCACAAACACCACAACATATTTCGCTCTTAAGTAACATGAACAAATTGTAAGGAGGTATGAAATCTTATGAAAAAAGATCAAATCAAATACCTTTAACATACAAAACGTACGAATGAAGATTTTCTTGAAAAAACCGCGTGACATTTTCGTAATAATTTACTCGTAGATTAATTATCAAAATTACCCCTACAATTACCCTACAAATGATCTTGTAGGGTAATTTTGATCTTGTAAGGTAATTTTGTAGAGTATCATAATTACTCTACAAATGATCTTGTAGGGTAATTTTCAATTGTATGTTGTTTCATAAACTTGTAGAGTAATTTTGATACACTTGTAGAGCAATTTTGATAATTACCCTACAAAATCGTTTTACAAAATTACCCTACAAGATTAAAATTACCCTAATAGATCATTTGTATGGTAAGTTTGATAATTACTCTAGAGTAAATAATTACGAAAATGGCATTGGGGTTGTTTTTCTTTTTCATGTCTTTCGTACGTTTTATACTATAAGGTTATTTGTACTGGATTTTTTCTCAAAATCTTATAATGTAATGTGAGTATTACAGTTGGGGTATAAATAGTTTGACATGACCTAAAATGATAAGTTACAACATTATTATTAACATCATTATTATTAGACACAACAAGTGACACAAAACATTACATGATGGCATGTAAACGATTACATATAAAAGTCTTACATACTTTTCGTCTATTATGATCATTTAGTGATCATGACTTCTTTTAAATAATTAAGGCCATCACATCTTTTTGTCTTGTTTAACTAGGTAAAAATTACTTATCACCGGTTTAGTGAGTAGCCTTTGATTAGGATTTATAAATAGAATTTTCAATTTTCAGTGTTACTATTAATGCTTTTTAAAACCAACTCACCCAAATAGTTTAAGCTCGTGGGAACCGAACCATTAACACTACCCGCAACAACTACACCAACTGTTATACTCTTTCGCGAATGGTTGAATGTTTCAACAAACTGTTGTTGTGATAGTTCCTCACCTATAAAAGGACTGTATCTAGTACGTTTTACACGTGGATTCTGCTACAAGTTTTCATACAGAAAAGCATACTTGTGCGTTTGTTCTATTTCAATTATGTGGTCAAAAATATTTAATATAAAAGTGATACGTACACAATTATGAAGATTATCTAGTTACAAACTATGAATCTATATATGAGAGGTTGCATGATACACGTTTGTGTTTAAAATCCATACAGATGTGTGTTTGTATCTCAAGAAGTCACCAAAGGTCTTCCTAATGGTATGTGTCAGTGTTGGTCGTACTGTACGTGTGTATGTAGACATGCATGTGTGGTCAGAGAACACTACGGATGGAAATGCTGCAAAAGATAACTGATTGATTTTGCTCCAAAAGATGACAATAATGTTTTGGATTATTTTGTTTGTGTGTGTTCAAAATTTAATTATTAGCACACACAAGATTAAAGGTTTATTATTTATCAACTAGTAAACATCTAATTAACTGCTAAGAGGCTGTTTTTTTTCTAAAAAAAAGCTCTTGTTGATCTTTTTTGTCTGCGTCGCACAGACCAAGTACAAACGTTTAGGTCTGCAGAATGTTTGTTCTTTGGAAGACATTTCATTAAAAAACTTATGCGCGTCCTCTTCTTGCTGCAAACCTAGAATTGCTTCCTCTAGTCTCTTCTTGCCCTGATAACAAAACATAACATGAAACCCTAGCTCTCTCTCCTCCACTCCTCTCCTCCTGCGTTTGCCTCCCCTCCACACCGTCGGCCCTTCACCGCCGGCCTCCCCTCTCCTCCTGCTCCGCCGCCATCCCTCCCTCCCCAAATCGACCTCCACCACAACCGCCATCCCTCCTCCCCTTCCAACCCTCTCCCCGTCGACCTCCTCCACAACCGTCGCCTATCCTTCACCGTCGTCTTCCTTCGACATCCACATGTTTTTTTTCTTCAATTGTTTTATTTAAATTTCCGTTAATTTCAGCAGCCCGCAGAAATTAAAAAACAAACAGTCTTCTTCTTACAGATTGCAGAGGTTTAGTACACCTCTTCTGCTACAGATGTCTTCAGATGTGGTTCACATAATGCATACATTTTACCTTTGGAAAAACAAAGAGCGCCTAATTAAATAACCACTTAAACTTAATGAAACTGTAAATGCAGACTTTCAACCATTCAAATATAAGGGGTTGTTTGTTTACCTCCTAATGAGGCTCTTAATGGTTCAGACCTCTTACTGGTTCAGCACTTAATGGTTCAGACATTTGCCTCTGAATGGTTAAGATTTATATTGAGTTTGAATGGTTAAGACCTCTAATCTGAATCGGTCAGACATATGCCTCTGAACGGTTAAGTATCATACTGGCTCTTAATAGTTCAGACATCTTACTGGTTCAGCACTTAATAGTTCAGTCCTCTTACTGATTCAGCATTTAACCATTCAGAAGTTGCCAAACAGCCCCTAAGTCTAAGATAAGAGTGATGACAAAAAATATACTTAGGTGGGTAAATTAGTAATTAGATTCAAGTATAGTTTTCCGACAATAACCCATCTTAGATGATAATTTAAAATGATAAAATTTTAAATTGTTAAGCATTTGAAATTTTAAATTGTTAAGCATTTGAAAATTATGATAAACCAATACATATAATCATTAACTAGTAAAGCTATAATGATGACTTTATAATCATGTCACATTAGTTGATCACGAAAAGAGAGTAAGGCCATGGCAGGAATCGTGCATAAGCATGTAGAAGTAGACAAAAGAATTGACATGTAAAGAAGCTTTTGTGAATTGGAAAGTTGTAGCGGCAAAGTTTTACTGTCGCTAAAGCAATGGTAGGTAAAGGGGCCTTTTTAATTTACTTGTAATCTTGTGTACATTAATGTTTCTTATTCACGTTAAATCAAGTGGGCTCGACCTTCTGAATCAATTTTTTAATAAAATCTCATCTCATATATTGTTAATATAATATAATATTTCACATAATTGTATTTTAATACAATAATTATTTCCCCACGCACCCTATGAAAGGGAGATCTACTCTGTGACCAGTGAATCTGCTCGTCTTTGGCTGAGCTGGGGGAAACATGCTTGTGTAGACCTCACGGGGGTTTCCCCTTTGGTTGGTTTAAGGGAAAACGGGTTTGTAGCTGTACAAGCGGCAAGAAAAGCAGAATCAAAGAAAGTGGATAAGCACGCTAAAGCTTGCGCAAAGAACCAGCATGTCTTTGTCCCTTTTCCCTTTGATACTTTTGGCTCCCTAGCGCCATAAGCTATCCACTTCTTGACGAGGGTTCAACGGGTCGTCTACAGCAATTGTTCAAACCCAAGGGGGCAAGGGTTTGTATTTGGAAGGTTAGGGTTTGCAATTCAGAAAGGATTGGCGGCGCAGCTTGTTGCCCGGCTACCTTCTGTTTTGATGTAACTTGGCAAGTTTTCTGACTTATATATGAACTTTCTTTAGTTATGGAAAAAAAAATTATTATTATCGATGAAAACATGCTTTTGTGAGTTGGAAAGTTGTACCGGCAAAGTTCTACGTTCATTCGTTTATGTTTGCTAATGTTCATTCACGTTCATTAACTTATATTCATTTATCTACGTCTTTTAAGTTTATACGTTTATATATTCATTTGAATTTTTCAGGGATATTGGATTTTAATAACCCCAACTTTCATCAATTGGCCAATAACACTCCCAACTTTTAACATATTGGCTGAGAACACTCCCTAACTAACTGAACCATAACCCAGTTAGCTGATGTCAGCTGCCACGTCATCAAAAATGCAATGTCAGCTGCCACATCAGATGTCACGTCATAAAAAATGCCACGTCATTTGCCATGTCACCTGCCACATCAGCAAAAAAGTCAAATCAGTTGCCACGTCAGCAAAATGGGTCACATCAGATGCCACATCAGCAAAAACTAACTGGGTTAGGGTTCAGTTAGTTAGGGGGTGTTCTTAGCCAATAAGTTGAGAGTTGGGAGTGCTGGTGTACAAATTGAAAGTTGAGAGTGTTATTGGCCAATTGGTAAAAGTTGAGGTTATTAAAATCTAATATCCCAATTTTTTAGGTCTGTTATAATTTAGTTATTGTTTAATGAATTGATGATTTAAAGATGGTATTTCAAGCTTGTTTTAAACCTATTTAGATGTTTATATTTACTTTTGAAGTTACTTTTGATGTTGGTTTATTAACTTGTTTTAGACTTGTATTTTGTATGGCCTCATCTCTTCTTCCCTACTGTACCTAAACATCAACACCACAACCTAGTGATGCACAAAAAACCTGAACCCGGACTTGAACTTGAAAAAAAACCCAGAACCAGGTATTATAAAACCCTGGTTTTTTATACCTGAACCCGACCCTACCCGTAGGGTAGGGATCGAGTATGCATTTCTATTATAAAACCCGAACCCGGTACCGGATTTTTTATACCTGTTTTCAACCCGGGTTTTACGAGTACCCGGTTTCAACCCGAACCCGGTACCTGGTTTTTTCAATACCCGGTCCGGGTTTTCCAATACCCTGTTCGAGTTTTTTCATTTTTTTGTGTTTTTTTCGAGTTTTGCGCTTTGGTAACGGCTATATAGCCGTTAGAAAGTATACTTTGACCATTTTTTGGTTTACATTTAATCTCTATACTCTATACCCGAGGCATACCCGAACCCAACCCGAACCCGGAAATAGGGTATTATAATACCTGGGTAGTAGAAAACCCGACCCGACCCTACCCGAACCCGGATATATAGGGTATACATTTTTTGAATAAAACCCGGACCCGGACCCGACCCAGGTATTCTCAATACCCGATTTTATAGAACCCGATCATACCCGAACCCTGTTTCATACCCGAAACCGAGTATTCAAAAAACCTGATTTGTGCACCACTACCACAACCTCTCCCATGCATAATTTCTCATCACACATCACATCCCTAGCCCAACCCAAAATTTAAGCCCAGAAAAAGAAAAATTCAAACTCACCTAAAATTGAAAACTAGGGTAAATTACAAATTATGGTCTTTATGTCTGGGGACACTTGCGGTCAATAACCCTTTAACTTTAATAAGCAGATAGGACGTCCTTAAATATCACTTATAATAACAATTGTAACCTTTAGCATAACTCTTGTTTAGTTTTATCATTAAAAAACATAATATCACAAAAGGTAAGAATTCAACTATGGCTTATAGCAAATGTGGGTAAAAAGGCCATAACCGAAGGAGTTGCAAGGGCAAGAAGAGCAAGATTGATTTAGTTTTATACCATAATTGGTTAATTTTTTGTTGCTATGAACTTAATTTAGTTTTTCATGTTCTTGCGATTTGGTTTGTCGTTTCCCTACAATTTGATTTATACATTCTTAACATGCATTTGGTTTTTGAAACAATTTCAAACAATTATATGCATTTGGTTCATACATTCTTGCCATATATTTGAATAAGAATTGCAAATAATTAGCATATATTTCTTCTAGTTTTGGATATTAAAATTGAAATTATAATTTATATTAACATGAAAATTATCTTTGATTTAAAGAAAAATCACCGAATAACTAAATATTGTTATTACATAACGATCGTAAAATAGCTTAATAAGTAAATACTGACATAAGAATTCCATTCCAAATTAATTAATTAGTAATGGAATTTAATGAAACAGGTCATGCACGAACACATATAATTGTTTGAAATTGTTTCAAAAACCAAATATATGGCAAGAATGTATGAACCAAATGCATATAATTGTTTGAAATTGTTTCAAAAACCAAATGCATGTTAAGAATGTATAAATCAAATTGTAGGGAAACGACAAACCAAATCGCAAGAACATGAAAAAACTAAATTAAGTTCATAGCAACAAAAAATTAACCAATTATGGTATAAAACTAAATCAATCTTGCTCTTCTTGCCCTTGCAACTCCTACGGTTATGGCCTTTTTACCCACATTTACTATAAGCCATAGTTGAATTCTTACCTTTTGTGATATCTTCTAGTTCAGTTGCTGATTTTTTCCTCACCTTCCTAGGTTTTCCGATTGCATATAATGAGTTGGAGGTGTCAGGACGGTTGGAACCTTAGACTTTGTCCACATGCACTAATATTTATTTGTTTAATTTTTGCTATTCTTATTTAGTGTCTAACTAGTTTAATTTCCCGCGCTCCGTGGGCGGGATTCCGTCTATATCGATACAGATCCTTAAAGTATTGGCTCGGTTCTTATAGCAGCCAAAAGAAATACACCTAAAAGAATATTGACATGTGTTTTACATCGATAGAAAACTATCAAAACAAATATCGATACCAGTAGCGATGTTTTTCGGGCAGGG
Organism: Scalesia atractyloides; assembly: GCA_947069175.1. Lineage (NCBI taxonomy): Eukaryota > Viridiplantae > Streptophyta > Magnoliopsida > Asterales > Asteraceae > Scalesia > Scalesia atractyloides. The sequence continues at coordinate 23,393,640 of CAMTDV010000014.1, read as the reverse complement.
CATCAATTTGGTAACCGACACTTGCTATCGCATACGGTACTAAAAATACTATATTGTTAGTACAATTTATTTTCAATCACTCTTATAATGCCACGTCAAGAAAACATCAAAACGCATACGATACCAATATCGACATAGTTCGAACAATATTGTTTCGGTTCGTCACGTTAAAGAACAAAAAAAAATCAACTATATTTACCCATCTGATTAAAAGATTTATCGAATCGTAGATAAAAATTTCATAGATTCAAAATAATATATGGTGGGATCGCGATCTTTTTATTAGATGTTAATCAAGTGGGAGATAAGTAATATATGTGGTATTTATATCCTTTCTACAAATTATTTCATCTTTTTATCAAATCAAACCTTTTTTACTTTTTTTTTTTCTTTACACTTTTATCAGAATCACCCTCTTCCTTCAATCATATCACCTTTTTTCTCTATATATATTTTACACAAAATAATATCAGGTACATTTCAAATATATTAAATTATTAATAAGTTAATAGGAGCTGTCTGAAAACATTGAATGAAAATTTTCGTGGCATAGGTTTTTTTCGTTAGAATGGTTATTACACATCACTTACTCATCCTTTTAGTTTTATAACAATGTCTAAATGCAACTCGAACTTTTAACCTTACGAAGACGGACATCACTTTACATACTTTAATACTACTAGACTAGATGCTCTTTGATTTCTAAGCATCACATAAGTCCTTATCTTTCACTAGTATTTTCTATTAAATATTTGAGTATTTACTTACTTTAGATAAAAGTATTAGAAATAAACTTTAATGCTTTATTAAAATTACTAGATAATTTTTTTATGTATAGATTAGGTAAAATAAATCAAAGTTATCCTTAAAAGAAAAACTCAAAAAGCCAATACTATATGTTATAACCATATAAGTTATAATATAACCTTTTTAACGACAACTTACACTCGTATAATCTAACTTCTCTTTTAAATTGCACTTTTTTTTAACAATCCAACATTTGAACTCTCATCTTTTATAAAATCAAAACTTTATCCAACTCCTAGCACTGCTAGTGGGGTGGGTATTCGTGGTCCGGCTTGTTAGTAACGCTTTTTGATCACCGAAACCGAACTGTTACTAACAAATTGGTTCCGGTTTATGCTTCGTTATTTGTTAATATATTGAATTTATAATAAGAAATGGCAACTTAAATGTACGTGCTTTTGAATACATATGTATGTGTGTGGGCATGTTTCTATATGCATACATGATTTCGTTGGAAAAGTATCAGTAAATTGGATAAGTTTAGCTACCACTCATAATCTTTCAGTGTAAGATCAGAATTGTTTTGCCCTAATTAACGTTCACTACATCTATTCAAAGAATAATAAGCCTCGGCTTACAAATAAAATAAACAAGTTGCATATCAGTCGGATATAGCTTGAGATATAAGGGGTAGCCCCCGCTTATCCTTGATGCTCCGGTAATAATGTAAATTTTGAAAAAAATTTGATGTTTTTTTCTAGATTCGTCACTGCGTATCACATCAAAATTGGTTAATAAAACTAAAATTCAATAGAAGATATGCATAATGAAATTTGTTTCTAATCAGATATGAAGATCATTAAGAATGTAAAACAAAAAGCAAAGTCCAACATTAATCAAGACTTAGATAAAAAAAGCTAAATATATTTTATATGAAATATAAAAAAGTTAGAATATAACTAAACCTTACAGTCCAGTTTGGTTTTATACGGTTGGTTTTCGGCATAAATCGTAAACCAAACCGTTGACTATGATTTGGAATTTTGACACCAACCAACCAAATTGTAAGAAAAAAATTAACCATTAAACTGAACCAATAATCGGTTTAAACAACTTCACAGTTTTTAACCAAACCGTAAAGAGCTCTCGCCTATGAACAGAAGCCCTTTTATACAACCTTTTAAGACGAAAGAAAATAAAAAATAAAACTTGTGTTTCTAGGAAAAGACAAAAAAGTATGGAAGTCATGTGAATGCTTACACACGGGTGTGTTTATGAAAGAGGAATGATTAGAGATCTCATTTACTCGCCTACATTCAAGTTGATAATTAAATAGAAGTAAATGATGAAGTATATAGAAATATATAATGAATATAAATTATTAACTTAGTTTTAAAAGTTTTCAAATGTATTAAACTAGCAGAAGGACCCGTGCTTCGCGGCGGATGATATAACGATTTTTAATAAAATATTAATAAATGCATAGATAGAAAAAGTACATCATAATGAAAATTTTATATAAGAAAAAAAAACCAAACCTAACACGCATGTTATCCCAACATTAAACCACATAAAGTAAAAAAATAACAAATAGTGCGCCACATAGCCCAATGAATGCATGCTTGAAAGCGTTAAGGAACCGAGGAAAGCAAATAACTAAGGGGCTATTTGTTTACCTCTTAATGGGCTCATAATAGTTCAGACATCTTAAGGGTTCAGCACTTAATAGTTCAGACTGTTTGTTTCGTGAAGATATGTCTGAATGGTTCAGACATTTGCCTCTGAATGGTTAAGCATTATACTAAGTCTGAATGGTTAAGACATCTAATCAGAATTGGACAGACATTTGCCTCTGAACGGTTAAGCATTATACTACCTTTTAATGGTTCAGACCTCTTACGGTTCAACACTTAATCATTCAGAAGTTGCCAAACAACCCCTAAGTTTACATGTTAGAGATAAATTGTTAAGAATTTTTTTAAAACAAATTCAAAGATGTTATCTGTTAAATATTAAGTTGAAGATTTATAAAGTGTCTAGTTAAAGCAAAAAATCAATATTGTTACCTTTTATGGTACCTTTTTATTATATTTATAAATATAAATTTATGGTATCTTTCATCTATTATAATAAGTTTGCTATATTGCAAAATGAAATCGTTTATTTTGGTATCTCAAATTTCAAAATACATTATTTATCAGTTTGGTAGATTATAAAATTATATAATTTCAAAATATATTATTTATCATTTTTAGTTTCCAGAAGTTTTATAAGACATTGCATTGTAAGAATAACTGTTACCATCTAACCCAGCTCGTCAATTGAAGTGAATAGCGAGACAAATGGTGTGAACCGGTCTGTTTTTATAGAATCGGACCGGAAAACAAATCGGTTATTTTACGATTAAATGATGGAACCTATAATAATAAATTTAAAAAAAAAAACATTTAAAATAATAAAAAGTTAATATATATAACAAAACATGTGCTTAAAACTATATATTTATATATATAGCTTAAAAGGGGAAATTTTATATGTTTTAGTGGAATTAGAAATTTTATTTTAAATAAAAATAAGAGTGAACGTTCCTGATGTATATTTTCCAAGCTACGTGTTGGTTTATTTTAATTATTAAGTATAAATAAGAAAAATGAAAATGTAAAGAAAAATTGAAATGACACCTTAATATGTGGTTGCCTCTTTGGTGTTTGTAAGTTGAAGATTCCAGCCATAAGTAAAAAAAATCAAAATTAATGTGGCCCTATAGCAGGTGAACCCATGGGTTTGGTTACTGTTAACAATTGAAAATGTTATTAGATACAACTAGTTTTTAACCCCCGCGTTACGGGTGTAGGGGTCGCAAAACCGTGCTAAGTAGTAGTAAATGATAATCAAAACCGAGAAAAATCGTAAAATATAAACGTAAATGTATATCGTCACTTGACGTAACACATAGGCAAAAACAAACTCGAACTTATAGCGCGAGCTGATTTAAAACGTAGATAAACTCAATTCATACCAAAAAAGCTTTAACCTAAAGACCTAAACTAAAACGCAAAACTCAAAGGGTTAAAAGTGATATATACATATTTGAGGACTGAAAATGTAATATACTCTCACTACATGACAAAACAAATATAACAAAAGATAAAAAAAATTCAATACCACATAAACCATTTTCCTCCCTGCTCAAAATCATATGAAAAGTAAATAGTGGCATATTTGTAAATAAAATTTAAAAGAGAGATTATTTTTAATACTGTAGACAAGCATCTACCTCCTTTGTATATCTATATTTTCTATAAAAGAAGATAAGATGCTGACCTAGATTTGCTTACGTGTCAACCTCTGAGATATGCCACGTAATCCACGCTGATGTCATAATTCTAATAAACAATAAACAACTATGTTGATTATGTTGATTTAACTTTGGCTCTATTTTTTAAAATTCAAACCTAAATCGCTGGCTCCATTTTTTAAAATTCAAAACATGTAATATGCCTAACCAAACCCAAATCCTAGAAGAATCCCAAACCCTCTTCCCTTAATATTCTCCACTGCAGAGAAAGAGAAGAAAGAGACCGGAAGAAGAAGAGAGAGCATGATACAGGCGACCATAAATTCTGGCTATGGTTGGTTTTCAGCCCTCCTATATCACACGCATAAATCGATCCGCCTCCTCCGCCCTATCTCCCCTGCCTCATCTCCTCCGCCCTATATCCTTCGCCTCATCTCCTTCTTCAATGGAGCTCGGACACGATTAGGTCATGATTAAACGACTGGATCTCAAACACGATTAAGTAGCGACAAGTGTCAATCGAATTTGAACACGATGCGAACCGTTCTTCAATCAGGTAATTTCAGTCGAATTTTATAGATCTCGTTTAGTATACATCTGTTTTTTATTTCTAGGTTACAACTTTCTCTTTATATACGCTTATATTCAATTTGATCAATTAGTTAGGGTTTGTTGATTATTGATTTCGTTGAAACTATTGTTAATCCGAAAAACTGTTCATATGTAATCTGTTGAGAACTTAGACTGTTGATTTCGTTGATAATTGCTTAATTGTCTATCAATATAGCAGATTTTTACACTGAAATTGATTTGTTGTTGTTTGGCTACTTGATTTATTAGGTTTTAGGTTTAATTGGTTGTATATTTGGTCATGACTGATGTTTTAGGGTTTATAATTTGTATTTGTTTCATCTGTTTCAATTCATTTCAATGCAAAATTTATGTGTTATCGTAGTTTATATGTTGCTTGAATTATTTTTTTGTTATTTAGATGATTGAATGAGCAGATTACTGTCAGGTTTATGCTGATTACCGGTGAATTTTGAGTTATTAGGTAAATTATCTCACAGATAGTTTATTTTCCGTTTTTATAGCTTGAATTTTGATCCTTAGATTAGCTAGGTTTTATAATCTATTAAATTGTATTTGTTCTATTGGTTGTGTACAGGATCCTGGTTCAGAGTCAAAGAGTGCCACGACAATTAGGAGGCATAAAGAGTTGAAGTCATCTGCTGGAAACGATGGTTTAGAAGTACCATAGACCTGAAAAGTAATAAGGTGAAAGCCAATGCATTCATTCTTGCAACTTCTAAAACAAATATCGTATTGTCTAATGACAAGGATGATAAGTATGATAATCTGTTTAGGAGAATGAACCACCCAGGTTCAGACATTTTTCTCTTTTTCTTATAGAAAAGGTTGATTCCATTAAAGTTTATTCATACCTGAGATTCTTTTCAACTTTTCGTTATCAGAGTTTTGATCGAATTGAGTCTTGTAAGAATGCTACGGTCATACAGGTATGCGTTGGTGACTATTTTTCTCATATTTAAAACTAATTAAGAGTTGATGTAATCATCTTCGAGTGGATGCGATATTTTCTTTTGCGAGAATCTATGTTTGATTATGTAATTTGTGCACGTGATCGTTGGCTGAAACCAACTGGTGTTATGTAAGTTATTTCACAAGTTATTAATTTGTTTGATATAGATTCCTCAAGTCTATGTTTAAATTGTTTTTATATTTAATTGTAGGTATCCCAGCCGTGATCATATGGATGATTGGCATGGTGCTATTTTGAAAGAGATTGATTATTATTATTTTATAGCATTTTAATCATTTCTAAAGGATGCTATTATTTAATCCTGTAGAATTCTATGTGGAACAACCTGGATCCAGATCAAGTAGTTGGAACAGGTGCTATTTTGACAGAGATTGATTGTTTAACCGTTACTGCTGATGACATTCTCAAAGTTGGAGCTAGCATATCATCAACAATTACCATAAGGACACATGGCTATGTGGGTTTGGTAGCTGGTTCGATGTCCATTTTAAAGTGAGTTATTCTTACCATTATTTTTTTTATTTTGCATTACTTTCCAATGAGTCTTAGAGCTTAGCTAACTTTTTTGTTTTTATTTTATAATTATAGGGAAGGACGAGAATCCTGCTGAGTGTGAGGTCAAGTTGACAACGGCTCCCAATCATCTCGCATAGATGACGGCACACATTGAGGCCAACAGGTTAGTAACATTAAGTTTAAGAACTAAAACAGACCTAACACTAATTCATATTTTGGAACTTGGATTTGATACTACCAAATAATGCATTGTACAATTAGGTTAGTTTATAATGGAAACAATGAAGTAAAGTTGATCTGCTAAGTACTGGTACACTAGGTTACATGTCAAAAGTTTGAGGGTTGAAGAGAAGTTAGAAAGTATTGGGGCCTTTTCTGTCAAGTTAGAAAGTACGTTTATGCTGAAAAGTTGTAGCAAAAACACATTAAAGATGTATATTGGCATGTGGTTTTCTAGGCATTTCAGTTTTTGCTGCACTTAATACTTTCATAAAGCATTTTGCATGCTAGAAAGTTTGACATCTTCTAATGTAGATGTCGAGTCTTCAAGTTTCGGTGGCTGTGTTCATAAACAGTAGCTGGATGTTTAAGTAATGACATTCAGACATTGATATGTGATTTTAAATAATACAGACAGAAATAACAACTGCTGAAAAGGAACCTGACTAGAATACCAATTTTGACTGGAATCTGATTCAAGAAAGTGGGCAGGAAGTTGAACCACTTTACGGGCCTGGGTATACAGGTCTTACTAATCTTGGTAACAGTAATTTTTCTTCTTTTTGATGAAATATTTAAAAAGAAATCTATGCTAATGCCTGGTGGTTCCATCGTCTCATACAGTTGCTATTTAGCTGCAACTATGCAAGTTATCTTTTCAACTTATTAGTTTTGCTCACGGTTGGCATACAATTTCTTTTCGATGGCATTATATTTATATTCATTCAGTTTCCACATGTTTTATTTCAACTTGTCTTCACCTTTGCTACATACTACAAGAACCAAAGTTCGAAAATGGCTTTTTATATTGCTCCTGCTGATCCAACTGTAGACCTGACTATGCAACGGTAAGTTGTTATCGCATAAATAGTCTGGTAACAATCTAAAAAATATTTTTAAAATACATTTAAAAAGGAAAGGGTTACCTTGGCCATTCATGTACTTTTGAAAAGGTAGAGACCAAATTCAAAATTTTGGTCAACTACAAGGACCTTCTGTGTACTTTACTATTCTTTTTAATGTTGATGTAAGTTTATGTCTTTAAACTTCTCTTTTCCAGTTCACAATGAGGATTAGCTTAACCTTTACTATTCTTTTCCAGGCATCTGGACATGAAGAGGCATGTAGAAAATTGCTACATTTTGACTGTATGAAAAAGGTAAGATATGTCGTATGCATTTGTTTATCTCTTTCGGCTACTAATTTTGACACTTGACAACACTAAGTTTGTTCTTTCAGCGAAATAAAGGGGTAACTTTATAGAATAGTAACCAAGTTTTAAAAGTGTCCTAATTAGGTCACTCAAGTTTCAAAAGTGTTTCAATCAAGTCACTCAACATTCATTTTTTATTAAAATTAAGGGTTTTATCATCGATTTCATAGGTAACCGTGGTGATGTAGATTTTTGTTTATTTTTTCCCTTTCATTTGATGCTACGTCGAGAGATGACGTGGATTTTAACTTATTTTTTTAATTTTAAATGTAACTAAAGTGTTTTTATTTTTAATAAATTAAATTTCATATATTAAAATAATCTGACCATAGCATCTTATGCTCAATTTTTCTCTTGACCCATGGAAAAAAGGACATGACTCGATTTGAATGTTAAGTTATCTAATTGGGACAAAAACGATATGAGTGACCTAATTAGAACACTTTTGAAACTTGGTTACTATTCTGTGACATTTTCCCCGAAATAAATGCTCAAGTTTTCTATTCAAATGCAGGGCAAAGAGAAGCGAAGTTGCTGCAGAGAGGCGTGCAGTTGATGAAAGAGTGAAAAAAAAATCGAACTAAAAAATAAGGCATTAATGGATGTTTGAACTTTCCATTTTTCTTTGTATTGCTTATTAAAATACATTAAAGGTGACGGTCTACAGGTTTGCAATGGAACCGATAACAACTTTGTGGTTATAGATCAGAAAGGGATCGAAGGATCATCATTGGATCTTCTTGCTAGGGCAAGGGTAGCTGATACTAGGTCAAAAGGAGAAATATGGAGCAATTGGTTTTGGCTTGTGTGATTCATTACAAAAGTGCAGTTCCAACATATTTGATGTTTCGATTTGGATGTTTTATTACGAGGAACATTGGATATTTAGATTGTGTATAATTAGAAGAGAAAATTTTGATTTGATGTTTCAATTTGGATCTTTTGTGATTTTTGATGTTTAGTGTTGAAAATATTGAATTTTTATTTGTGGGTATATTTAGATTGTGTATAATTAGAAAAGAAAATTTCTAAAAACTACCGGTGTTTTCAGAATTTAAATCATATATTGTGATCGGTTTTTTAGTATTTGATTCCGATCGTTATTAAAACTACCCGTATGTTCACACGGGTCTTACTACTAGTATATAATAATTGATTAGTTAAGTCTTTAAAATATTATAAATTTCAAAGTTGGGGTTTTTACTATGTTTAGTTTCAACATCACCTCTTATACAAAACCAATATACACTTTTAGCTCACTTAATTTTTATCTGAATTTAATTTTCTATTAAAGTTTTTTTCCCAACTTTTGTTAAAAGAAAATTTTGAATGTGTAGCTATATTTAATTTTTTTCCTCTGTGTTTTCATATTTTTCTGTTGAAAGAGAAGTTATGGAATATTTTATTTGGTATCTTAAGTTATAAAGAGTGTCGGTATATTTTTGGTAACGGGACGAACCGAATCGATATCATCTAACAACATCAGCAATGGCATCACTATTAACATAACCGGTACCAGTACTTGTTTTTATGGTTTTCAATCAAAGTAAAACAATGTTGGGCATATCAAGACTTTATATTTTGTCTTTTCTCTTTTGGTCGCTATATCGAGTGCGACATTCTACCGGTACTGTAACAAACTGAACCGATGTTAGCTTTATCTAAACCCAAGGTGAGTTAGAAATTCCATGGGTGAAGAATCATGTAGGTAGTTCTTGATTGTGAATGCCAGTATATGAAATTCTTACTAATGAATGTAAATTGATGTTGTAGTACTTATAACCATCATACATACCAGAATTTGTGAAATACTTAATTAATTTGGATATTAAGTGTTCATATGTGTTTAGAAGTGGGTTATGAACCCATGATTAAGGTCAAAATGATGTATTAGCTTATGATAACTGAAAGTTTATGGTAACTTGATGCTAATAAGCATATGAACTTGTTGAAGTTGATATAAACTGGTAATCATGTTGGCAAATTAAGCTTATAGGATAGCTTGTAAATGATGCCCACCAAGTTTTAGATAAAATGGCTAAGTGAAAACTTATTGCTAATAACTCATGAAAACCTTGGTGAAAATCTCATGAATGATTGTTGTAACCGTTGAAGAAAAAGGTTGTGAAAGAACATGTGTCCTAATAACCACTTGGGTTAAAAACTATAGTCAACTTAATTGAGGCTTCGGAAAGCCAAGCCGAAAAACACGTTTGTCCAAAAGGAAAACTCCAAGGTACGCAGTTACACTGTTAGGCTTTACTAATTTTACATATTGACAATGATGCTAATGTAAAATGATATTAAGAAGTTGAATGAAAGATCCCTTGGGTCAAGCGGAAATTAGTTAAGTAAACCTTGTAAACTGACATGTAAAACCGAAGTATAAATGACCCTCGAGGTCATGGAAGTGGAGGTGTTACCTAACAAAAATAATCATAGTCGTGGACTATAGTAAGACTTTTTTAGGGAATGGTTGCCATTCATGGTTTTGAAGAGAATTATCAGTGGCAAACCAATCGAGTCGTTTACGGTCTATAGGGCCACAAACAAATGAATGGACATACAAGACAAAGGTATAAGCGATCCATTGGGTCGTAGAAGCCAATGTGTTGTCCATAATAACCAACTACAATCGTTGTTGTAGTTAGGGAAATAAAAATAAAAATGAGGATAAAAGCATTGAACTAAAATGCCCAATGCCTTCTTAACAGGTCTGTTGGGTAAATCGCTAAACCGAACGAAAGGATTGGAAAGTTTAAGAATCCGGGTCCCGATTGTGGATATCGATTTTAATACTTGAAAGGAAAAGTTCTAAACATGATAAAATTGAGTTTGGACCAACTTGGGTGCAAACTTGGTGAAAATGTATAAATATTGGCCAAGTGTGGGAAATGCATGAAACACCGGCATCATGGTGTAAAATGGCCTCCCCCGCACCACGCGAGGGAAAGACCACGCTCCTTCGCGTGTCGCGGGGGAAACTGAACCAAGAAAACTAATTTTGTTTCTTGTTTTCAATGGTTTCGATCGAATAACGCAAATACTAACCGCTTGTATGGAATCTTGTGGTAGGTAACATCTAAGTTTAAGCATCGGGATGAAGATCAAGCCACGTCAAGAACCGAACATTTCCCGAATGCTTGTTAACTTCCCATTTTGTTTAACGTTTTCTTGGAATTATAAAACAATATCTAGTTATATGTAATCAAACTGTTATGTTACATTAAATAAATCTTCTTTTGTGAAGTATAATTTTGGTTTATTCAAGAAAGGAAAATACGAAATTTTATATATCACTAGTATGGATCTTACAGATTGGGACCGACAATGATAATTTTTTTAATAGTTAACTATTTACCGTAAATAGTTAATCGAAGATGCTAAAAATCATAAAAAGTAACTGACTGTAAGACCCTTACCAATATTTAACGGTTTTCCTATAAGTTTAGACTAAAAATGTGTATTAACGATTACACATACTTATGAAAATACGGGTTCATTAAAAACATTTTCATATTGAAACAACACAACATAATGTAAATGAGTTCATCATTTAATAATGACGACGAAACGTAGTGCGGAAGCTTGTATCTTGATTGTGTTCGGTTCTTCGTTGAGCTTGATTGTCATATGGCATCTCAAGATGTTCCTACATTTCATAAACCATGAAATGGTTAGTTATACGAACTTATAACGTGTTTAAATCAAGTCCGTATATCCAAACGAACAAGAAAATATTTTTTTAAAGGGCCTGCCGTAAGCTACGATTGGGTACCGTAGCTTACAATACCGGTATTAAAAAAAAATAAAAACGATCATACTTAAAAAAACATTAATTTTCGTCTTCACTTTCGTCATTCTCATCATCTTCGTCTTCCTCGTCCTCCGTTTCTTCTTCACCCTCAGCTGTGATATACCAAACCGACCATGCGTGTTGTACCAAATCAACCGTTAACATGGAATGGTAGGGTTCGTAACGCAATTGCCGTGCGTTATTCACTTTTTCTTCCATTGACGCTTGCGGATGCTCCTCCTAAACGGCTTCCGGTACATAATTCCGGTATATCGCCTTTCCTTCATCTTCCAAAATCATGTTGTGCATGATTATACAAGCGTACATAGCATCTCTCATTTTTTTGTTTGGACCATGCATGACAAGGATTTTTCAAATATTGTCATCGTTGTTTAAGAACCCCAAAGCATCTTTCAATGTCTTTCCGTGAAGACTCTTGAACCTTTTTAAAGTGTGCTCTTTTTCATCGAAAGGATTACTAAACGCCTTCACGACAATCGAATATCTAGGATAAATTCCGTCGCACAAATAGTATCCATGAGGGTAGTAGTCTCCGTTTGCGTAAAAAGACACTTTTGGAGCTCTGCCAGAAATATAGTCCTCTAACAACGGAGATTGTTCAAAAAACGTTTATATCATTGCATGACCCGACTACGCTAAAGTAAGCCGACCAAACCCAAAGGTCCTGTGAGGCAACCGCCTGAAGAATAACAGTAGGTCCCTTTTGGTCACCTCGTGTGTGTTGACCTCGCCTTGCCGTCAGACAGTTATCCCAACACCAATGCATGCAATCCAAGCTCCCGATCATACCCGGCAAACCATGCTCACTAGAATGGACCTCGTAAATCTTTTGAAGGTCGTACCGTGTGGTCGTTCTCAGATAACGCGTGCCGTGCAAATTTATAATACCTTTAACAAACGTATACAACCATAAGCTAAAAAACATACTTGTAATGTTTATAGTAAAGTATAAGAATGTACCGTGACAAAAATGCTCAAGGTGTCTCGCGTTGTTTTCTTGGCAATTTTTAAATACTCGTCGTTGATGTCGGTCGTGTTTCCATAAGCAAGGACTCGTAGCGCCGACGTACACTTTTGAATACCAGTGAATCCAAGTTGCCCTTCCGCATTCGCTTTTTGTTTAAAATAATCGAAGTTGTTTTCAAAGTCCTCGACGAAGCGTAGAAAGAAACGCTTACTCATCCGGAAACGACGCCTAAAAACTTTCGGGTTCAGATATGTTGGCGCTTCATCGAAATAATCTTTCATCAACCGATCGTTTGCCGCACGCGGTCTCGTTCAATAGAATCCCTTGTTTTAATTTCATGTTCGGGACGGCTACAATGCGTCATATATCGCACCGCTAGTTGACAAGCACTCGTAACCCCCTCTTGCTCGACCTCCTCAATCGGTGGACTCACCGTCATCCGCTAAAAACTCTCTATAGTAATAATTTGCGATGGACAAGGAACTAGGGGAATCCATTTTTTTGTATAAAAATGGTTTAATATTTGAGATGATATAGGTTTTTGTTTGTAACCATTGTGAGTAGAAGAGGGTATATATATAAGTGAGAAATGAGAAAAGAAAAAAAAATAAAAGGACCGTTGCAAACGGTTATAATTGGCCAATTTAAAGTGTGGAAAGCGCGATTTGGAAAACACCGAAACGCCTAGGGGGTAGTTCCCCGGCGTGTTTGTGCGTTTTCGGGCAAAAAAAAACGCCCCGTTTGGAGCCACTACGGGTGGTCTTAGAGTTAATGGTGTAACTTTGTAGAATAGTAATCAAGTTTTAAAAGTGTTCTAATTAGGTCACTCAAGTTTCAAAAGTGTTCCAATCAGGTCACTCAACATTCATTTTTTATTAAAATTAAGGGTTTTTTCATCAATTTCATAGGTAACCGTTGTGATGTGAATTTTTGTTTCTTTTTTCTCTTTTATTTGATGCTAACGTCCAGTGATGATGTGGATTTTAACTTGTTTTTTTAATTTTTAATGTAATTAAAGTGTTTTTATTTTTAATAAATAAATTTCATATGTTAATATAATCCGACCTTAGCATCTTAAGCTCTATTTTTCTCTTGACACATGAAAAAAGGACATGACTCGATTTGAATGTTAAGTTATCTAATTGGAAAAAAACAATACGAGTGACCTAATTAGAACACTTTTGAAACTTGGTTATTATTCTGTGACATTTATAAATAGGGTAAAAATTCATTTTATATATAGGACTTTAAATGGAAATAAGTTAATAATTGTTGAGACAACAGTAAACGTTTTAATCACGCGCTAAACACGTTTAGGTTGACAATTTTGAGACAACTTTCCAATATTCTTTTTCTAGATCTCAAGCAAGAGTCTCTCATACTTTCCTTACTAATAAACAATTAAAAGAAATGTATCTATCTATATTTTTATATCAAGAATCGTTTAGAACACATTTGAGTGTCGGCGTTGTCATTGTTGTCTCGTAACTTACTATTCATTAAACACGAACATCTTATACTATTACCATATACAATATAGTCTTTAATTCATTTACTTTTGTGTTCATTTATTTTTTTTATGTAAATTTCATTTGATAACTTAAAAAAAAGCTTAATCTTCGGTGATAAACACAAAGACTAAAAGTGTCTAGTTGATTTGTAGAATCGAGCATGTGGCAGTCAAAACTAGCAATCAGTTAGTTTGCCATCAGTTAGGCCGCAAATGCCGTCCAGATAGTTTTAATCTTATACCGTCTCATGATGAGGAAAATATCATCATGATAGTCGTACTTGTATTGTACCACCTCAAATATCATGTTGTTCTAAAGCATCTCTAGTCAAATATCAAAACTCTAGTGTCAATTGAAATTGAGACTTAACATTTTCAGGTGTATGTGATTGTTAGATAAGTCGTTATCCGAAATGATGATTTTGGTACGAGTTCAATGTATTTCTAGATTTAACAACAGTTTTAAATAAATAATAATTTGTTTATGGAACGATTTTGTATGTTTTGTGTTGTTATAAATTTATATTGTTTTTTTAACAAAAAAAATATTGCTCATACTCTCATTTACACCACATGTTCTAAACTAGTTTTCTTACCCAAGTTTGAATTTGAGACCACCTCTTTAAGTGACATATGCCTTTAGACCACATAGTGTGATATACCACCTCTGCCACCTCACCCTCTTTGGCGCCCCTCCCTCGTTTCCTGGGCTCTGGGGGGGGGGGGGGGGGTTAAGGACAATTTCGTTACCACAATTGCGAGCACTATAGGATATGCATGTGGGACCCCTTCATTCCCACCAAACCAGTTTCCCCCTTTTTGATTTTCTTTTTCTTTTATTTTTTATATTGTTTAAAAGGGGTTTTGAAAAGACGATATCCCACACCGTACAAGTTAACGATAAAGCCCCTAGCTTATGTGGTGCATACGTGTTGGGACTGAACCCCACAAAAGAACATATGATAGAAAGCCAAAAACAGGTCTGCTCTATATGATCCAGAATAAACAGAGTTTAGATTCACTCCTTCCAAAGACCAGCTTCCAAAGCACTGATAGTTCCAACAACTGCCCTATGCCAAAGCTCTGCTAGTTATAAAGTCTGTTGATTCACCAAACCACTGATGGGTCAAAGGTCTGCTCTTAAGTCAAAGGTCTGCTGGAAGTCAAAGGTCTGAACATCCTTTGAAAAAAACATCTGCCAACTACTTCATCAGAGTTTATGTCTATCAGCGGTTAGGGTCATCAGTGCTTTACAAACAGTGTTTAGATTAGGCAGTGGTTAGAGTTTGTTAGTATTGTTAGATGTCATTGTCAAGATGATGTCAGCATGAACTAACAGTGGTTAGGTTAGTACTATAAATAGACAGTGCATGTACTGTTCTATTTAGCTTTTCACACTTTTCACTTATTGTACATTCTTCAGGGTGTGTAAGCTCGGTCTGAGGGGGAGTTTAGTGATTCATACATGTAAGTTATCTTGTAATCATGTCTATCTTATGAGTAATGAAAACATGTTATGATGAAAACTATTCTCTCGTTGATTATGTTATAAAGTTTTAGCTATTCTTCCGCTGCAAATTCTTTATGATTTATCATTTTAGTATCAAATTGGTTAAAAAATAAAATCAATTCAAACTCAGATCCTAACAATTGGTATCAGAGCTTGGTCAGTCAAATTGATCTAATCGTCAATTTGACCTAAAAGGATCGGCTCGATCTCGTTGATATTGTGCTCATTCTTAAATGGTTGAAAACGGAGTCGAAATTGTATGGAAGTTCACGATTCGTGTGGTTTTATTGATTATGTTCGAGTCTATGTTGATTTCGGGGTTACTTGATGAAGAGGATACATATCAGTTTCATATGAATAACTGAAATGAACTTTTAAATCATAAATTCTTCAAAAGAACTGCTCGAAGTCTATCAGATCTAATTGCTTCACTTATCACGAAATTTTCTACGAATTTTGCAATAGAAATTTCTTGTTCATATCAGGTATTGTATTGTTCTTCAGAATTTTTGTTGAAGATAATACACCTTGAGTTTTGCTTGTTTTTTATAGACAAAACTTAAGTACCTGTCTGAAGTAGAACCATATTTTTAGTAAGGGAAGATACTTCCTGTGATAGTGAATCAAGAAGACTCTGGATGATAACCAGTTCAAATCAGATTCAAGTGTCTTTGAAAACCTGTCCCTAACAGACAAAATAGTTGTACCATCCGAGATATTCAACCTCTGCCAGAGCCTGTAAAGTGTGTGTACACAAGGACGAGCATGTAAATGAAGCTTTGACTAAAAAGGATTAAAATCTTTTCACTGAAAAATCCAGAAAGACATCTGAAATGGTCTGTCAAAACTAACCTTGCAAACTATCAAATTTTATCGAAACACATTGACATCAGACATCACTGTGTGAGGGATTGCTATGAAAAAGGTCTGATTTCTTTACAATATGTCCATACCAAGGATCAACTAGCAGATGTGTTTACAAAAGCACTTGATGCTTCCACATTAAACAGTTTGATATCTAGGATTGGAATGCTAAACATGGATTAAAACAATTTTTCTTGTGATCCATGTGTAAATAGCAACAAAATGTTTTTAGAAAATAAAAAATTCATCCTTAAAAATAGTTTAAAATTGAATTGTTCAATAAATCCCTAAAGTCTGTTCAAAGCTCTGATAGCACAACAACATTGTGGTTTAGAAAATTTATCCACTGATGTGGAACCTCTGATAGTCTTAACATTTGGTCACAACCACTGATAGTTTAATTTGTCAGTGGTTAGCCAAACAACTGTCTTCCATTGTTAATCAGAGGTTACACGTGGACAGATGTTATTTGACAGTTGTTGCATCAGATGTCACGTCATCATCACTTTTTGAAAACTCTATAAAACCCTATTTCATCCACAAACAGAGTTTTTCACTTTTGCTGTACAATTTCAAAATCTCTGAAGAAATATTTCCTCTGATAATCATGGAACTCAAAGCGAAATCAACACAGGAACCTCTGAAGCACACTCTTAACATCAAAAATCCACACAACTATCTATGTACTCTTGAGAAGACAAAGAAGAATACATAATTTCATGAAATTATTGACATGTTGTCTTCCTCAAAGTATAAGACTCTGTTAACAAGTAACGCACCGGTATATCAAAATGCCATTCGAGACTTCTGGGCAAATGCTGAAATTGAGAGTCTAAATAAAAAACCTTGGGCAATCACGTCAAAAGTTGGAGGGATCTTGGTTCCAATAACCCCACAAACCATCTTAGATGTTTTTCAAATGAACGATCTAGAAGGTAAAACTTCTTTCCCTAAAAGTGAGTATCATATTGTTTTGAAAAACAAAGGGTATATAGGAGATTTATCAAAGTTAACCATGAAAAAGGGAAAATTCCCACCTCCTATGAAATTTATGTTTCATAGCCTGCTCACATGTGTCTCAAATAAAACAACTGGGTTTGATGAAATACCATTGAAAATTCAATACTTGGGGTATGTCATTCTGTCCAAATCTGATTACAATTACTCCCAAGTATTATTTAATGATTCAGTAACAAACCTAGAAAATATGAAAAACAAAAGGGAAAATGCTTTTATGCTATTTCCTAGGTTTTTAAGTTATTATTTAAAACAAAAAATTATGAATGAAAGTGCACATGTTCTTGTTCAAGGTGTGCCTTTCCAAATAAATAGTCTATCATCTGAAACATATACACGCCTTATGGCTAAAGAGTCAAAAGTTTTAAAAACACAAGCAGGGGAGTCTGAGCAAAATTTAGATGAGTCCACATCTGTTCCTCAGATTCCAGCTGCTAAGCCCACTGCTCTTGGTGACCACAGCAGCAAAACCACTGTTGTGCAACCCACACCAAAAACTCCTAAAATGACCAAAAAGAAACCATCAAAACCCACCAAACCTATCAAAAAGAATCTTCTGGAAGATGAGATCCCAGAAGTTAATCCAGTGACAACACAAAAGTCACATGAAACCACTGCTGCTACTTCCTCACAACAGATGGTAGAAAGATCTCCACCCAAAACCATGACTCCTAATGATTCTTCACAAAAGGAACATGTTGAAAGCACAGGGAAACCATAACTGATAACATCACCCTCATTTGAGAGTATGTTAAAATGTCCATCTCGCAGGACAAATCTGCTTTCTACACCACTCTCCACACCTCAAATTACAACAACCACCACATCACTGTTTGAAACCTTTGATAGTCAGTCACAAAAAGGCCACTCTCACCAACACATTACTGAGAGCAAAACCTCCATAATGGCTGTGTCTGACAAAAATCAATTGGTTATCCCACAAACAGTTGAGAAGGCTACATCACTTGGATTTCCTGAAATCCTTGTTGATAGTTCAATAGGAGCAGCTACTACAGATGTTGAATCCACTGATTTACATCTGGACAGTAGTTTCATATGTAAGTCTCCCTTGAAGACAACCACTATTGAGGATACCCAGGTAACCTTTGCTGCAGTGGGAAGACCCCAGTACCAAGAAAAAGGGGCATCTAAGGTTGAAGCAAGTGATAAATCACATGCTCATAATACCCTAGATAAAACTACCATCTAGGGTAGGAGCTCAGATGATCCTATTAACTTAGGAGATGAGCTAAAACATAAGGAATTGACGGATAAAGTCACAAAGATTGAGGCATCAGTGGGAGATATCAAAGATGTGCTGCAACAGATGTTACACTCAGCAAAATCTAGAAACACAGGTCAATCCTCTGCTCAAGCCACCAGAATTGCAACACAAATGTATCCTCTGCTTCAACAACACATTCAGCATGCTAATCAGTTATATGATTCAAAAGTGCAGACATTTAAAGAAGAAGTTGAAGCAAGGTATAAAGACACACATGAAGAGCTTAGAGAAATCAAGAAAATTCTCATTCCTGGCACTACCCCTGCATCTATCTTTGAAAGAGTTGATGATACCAAAAAGGGGGAGAAAAATGACTCTGAGGAAAATCTCGCAGTTACTTCTGCTGAAACATCTGTCAAAGAAAAAGAAAAGGGAGGTGATGAAACCCTAAAAATTCAAGCAGATGATGAAGATGCACAAATGAGGATAGTTCAAAGTCATATTAGGATAAAAGAGAAGGAGATGAAGGATGCCACTGCTGGTCTCAAAACCACTGCTGGTTCTAAAAGGCCAACCACTGACGGTTCTATTGTATTGCCTTCCTTATCTCAGCAACCACCTGTCACAGTAGCAGATGTTGATACTACCAAAAGTACAACAGATGTTATGACAGCAGTCGTTTGCACAAATGCCCCTGCACCAAAACTGGTTTATGCTAGAAAAAGAAGAAGAATGGCTACAGTGAAAAATGATGACATACCATCTTCACTTGTTGTCCAAACAGATCCGATACCAAAACCAGTTATCACCCATTCATCATCACTACAAATTAACTTTGCTGAGTCACTCAAAGGCCAAAATCCAACAAGAAATATTCCAATGGAGACATCATACCCTTTAGAGTTGGCTGCAGAATGCTACAATTCTATACAGAAACTGATCCATCTAAAAGAAGTTTCCCATCTCTTCATGGCTATAGAAATCCCAAAAACATTGAGGATTATCTAAAATTAAAGACTAGGCAAGCCAAAATCATAGCAAAAAAGGAGAGTGAAGGAAAGGGAAACGCTTACCTATCAAGATTGGAACATCATGAGCTAAGTAAAGTCAAGAAATTAGAAGATTATGCAAGTGAATTAAATGAGAAAATGACTGTGAATTCTCCAAAAGATGATCTTCAAATGAAGTAAAGGGTAAACCTCATCAGATTCATCATGAAAGAAAAACCCTATCAAGCTGAGGAGAACCAGTTTAAAGAGTGGTCCATCCAAGCTCTCAAACAAGAAGTAGAAAGAATTGATAGGATGAAGAAAGACCCTCAAATAAGACAGAATGCACCAGATTGGAAAAATGTTAAGAACCTAAGTGCAGATCTGGTCTTAGAAACAACCATTAAGCCCTCAACCAAAAGAAGAGGCAACTGCAAATGGATAAACAAGATCAGCAAAGGGATGCTAACAAAAGTAAACAGGCTATCATTAAGGAACCTTTTCCTGACTTGAATAAAGAACCATTGAAGCCTTTACCAAATGTTGAAGATCTTTTTCAAAGGCTTTAAAAAAGTTCACATTTTTAATTCTCATCACAAATAACTCCCCTCCCAAGAAACCCATTAAACTCAAAAATACTAAAGTGGCTCTCTGATAAAAAGACCCATGTATTGACTTTGCTCAGGTCCAATGGGAAAGTTGTTAGTATGCCAAGGAAGGATGCACTAAGCCTGAGTGTAGCTGACCTTCAAGATCTTTTGGAACTACAACTGTGCAGGGATCAGGATGATGAAGATTCCTTGAACTTTGAAACAAAATTCAAAGAACAAATCAAGAAAAAACTGATGAGACATAAAAATCATGAATAAAGAAGAGTTTTGGCATTATCTGTTCTAGGGGGAGATTGTTAGGATTGAACCCTACAAAAGAACAGATGATAGAAAGCCAAAAACAGGTCTGCTCTATATGATCCAGAATAAACAGAGTTTAGATTCACTCCTTCCAAAGACCAGCTTCCAAACCACTGATAGTTCTAACAACTGCCCTATGCCAAAGCTCTGCTAGTTATAAAGTCTGTTGATTCACCAAACCCCTGATGGGTCAAAGGTCTGCTCTTAAGTCAAAGGTCTGCTGGAAGTCAAAGGTCTGATCATCCTTTGAAAAAACATCTGCCAACTCCTTCATCAGAGTTTATGTCTATCAGCGGTTAGGGTCATCAGTGCTTTACAAACAGTGTTTAGGTTAGGCAGTGGTTAGATTTTGTTAGGATTGTTAGATGTCATTGTCAAGATGATGTCAGCATAAACTAACAGTGGTTAGGTTAGTACTATAAATACACAGTGCTTGTACTGTTCTATTTAGCTTTTCACACTTTTCACTTTATTGTACATTCTTCTGGGTGTGTAAGCTTGGTCTGAGGGAAAGTTTAGTGATTCATACATGTAAGTTATCTTGTAATCATGTCTATCTTATGAGTAGTGAAAACATGTTATGATGAAAACTATTCTCTCGTTGATTATGTTATAAAGTTTTAGCTGTTCTTCCGCTGCAAATTCTTTATGATTTATCATTTTAGTATAAATTGGTTAAAACAATACAATCAATTCAAACTCAGATCCTAACAATACGTAACGCTGATGTGACATGCTTTATACCACACCACAGAGCCTAGTGTAGACTAACCACACATCAACAAAATTATATTGTTGACTAACTCATTCAATGTTTCTACACCCATATAAGAACCTAGTATGTTTTTTCGTACTAAAGAACAAAAATTCACAACTAAAAATATAATTCCATTCCTTTATCATATCAACCAATTTCATAGCTAAAACAATATCCTTAAAGTTAAAGCCAACTAAAAATATAATTCCATTTCTTTATGGTATCAACCAATTTCATAGACTACTAAAACAATATCCTTAGACCAAGTGTACTGGGCGTTTTCTCGGCCCAACCCCGCCCAAACACGCCGGCAGCCCCATCCCCAAGGGTGTTTTTGGCTTTTTTTCGGAAAAAACTCGCAAAGCGTGTTTTGAGCCACGCCGAAGAAGAAAGGGCTTGACCAATGATGCTTAATCTTCTTTTTTCTTGTCCAATAGTTTTTTTGTTGGTTTTTTTAATTTTATTTAATAATGCCCCAAAATGTCCACAGCTCCACTACACCCATTTTAGAAAACAGCCTCATAATGCCTTATTACTGACTGTAATGCCACATGACGCAAAACGTCCAAAGGTGGGGTGTTAACCACTACACATGGTCTTAAAGTTAAAGACGCGCATCTAAAATTCTTTCTTTCACTTGTGTTCTTAGGGGATAGGGACACTCTCCATGGATGAGGGTTGGGATGGGATTGGTACGGAAATTTCCATCACCGCAATCAATGTAGGGTGGGATTTGGGATGGAAAATTTGGTTCTTGAACATGACTAAGCTTGAAAGAAATAGGCCAAAAGTTGCCTTTGAGATTGAAATCTTGTTGACTTTGGCCTGAATACCGATTTGCACATTGCTGCAATTAATTTTGAGATTAGGATATTAATAGTTTTGGTTGAAATAATGTTGCACTTGATACTGATATACTGGTTGTTTTGGATGAGTTTTGATTCATTAAGGTTGCCCCAGTGGTTGATCATGGGTCGGTTTATTAAGTTTAATATAATTGTTTTTTCTAACCAGTGGCGAAGCTTGAGATTCTCGACCGGGGGTCGGAAGTCATTGGACCTAAAATTATACCTAAAAAATTATAATACCGGGTGTCGAAAACGTATATAGCTAAAAAATTCTATACGAAAACTACATACCAGACACTATTGAGCGAAAAGTTCGGGGGGTCGAACGCCCCCGCGGGTCCCCACTATCCTACGCCCGTGTTTCTAACAATATACACGACACAACTTGGGGTGGGATAAGGTGTAGGAACCATTAGGTCCTGGGTTTGATTCCTAAAAAAAAAGCTTTTTCTAGATTTATTGAGTTTGATTCCCACAAAGGGGGAGAAAAATAAATAACAATAAAAGGTTGATAGGAATGCCGTTAGAAAAACAGTTGATCGGATTATGAAATGGTACAAAATATCAACTATTGTACCACTACAAGAATTGCATGGCAATAGCGGCGATCCTTGTCGCCAGTAAAGGTACCGTATATCGCCGCTAAAAGGTAATAGCGGCGATACATCTCCGCTAATACGTCGTCCCTATTACTCGGCCGCTAATGATCACCATGTCGTCGCTAATACACGTCCTCGCCGCTAATGCTTCTACCGGAGAATTGCCGGAAAGCTCGCCTGAGACGGAAACTGCAAATCTTCATAAACTCAAACAACAACGCATTTTACATATTATTATCATTCAAATCTCATATATCATAAATCAAACAAAGCAAAAACACAATTGTCTCTTGTATTATCATTCAAATCTTATACATCCATAAACTCAAACAAAACGCAAACAAAGCTTTTTACATAAAACTACATTACACATTTTCTGGTAAAACTAAAAAACAAGCCGGAGCTTGACGAAGAACGTGCTCAGTTACAGTGGTGGTTGACGGAGAAGGTGTTCCGGTGCGAGGAAGATGCTCAGTTACGGTGGTGGTTTGACGGAGAAGATGCTCCGGTGACGGAGAATGTGCTCCGGTGAAGAAGAAGGTGCTCTGGTGACGAACAGGGTGCTCCGGTGATGAATGGTGATGAATGATGGTCGTTAACTTGGAGGCCGGAGAAGATTCTCCGGTGATGAAGAAGCAGATGGCCATGACACTTTGTATTGTGTTGGGAGAAAGAAGATTGGTATGTATTTGAATTGTGTTTGTTTGAGGGGGAAGACAACGGCCATTGGATCACGTTTCAATCAAGGGCCAAGAATGTTTGTTTGTTTCAGCACACGGATCCAGCTATTACCGGCGACAACAATAGCGGCGACGCGTGCATAGCGACGACACATACCTCTCGTCGCTATTGCAAGGCTTCGCCGCTATTATAGGTTGGTTTTCTTGTAGTGTACAAAATATTTTGATAAAACAAAATGTCGACATAATGATCTTTCAAGTCTAAAGGCTTGTCTATATTGATGTGAAATAATCCAAACTATCTTCTCGTGAATCTCGTACACTATTTGAAATTTGAATGGTGTCTTTTGCAATATTTCAAAAACCGGTTGAACCGCTTGATAGAACTGGTTAAACCGTTCAATACAGCCGGTTTAATCTCTCGATACACCTTGTTAAACCCTTTTTAAACTCAATCTGATACGGTATAAAACTGCATTTTAAAACGTTTGTTTTTGGTTACATAACTTTATATGTAGTAACTTCGTAGATATCATTTACTATATATAGAAAAGAAGATATTTTTAGAAAAGTATTTGTATCAGTGTCTCAAAACTTAATTAGATGCTTAAGTTTTGGTTTTAATTTTTGCAAGATAAAAAAATAAGTTTAGTTTTAATTATGTTTGTTTCTTTATCACTTTGATTATTTATCTTAGGTGATAATGTAAATATGTGGTTGTCTTACTTGCTTACTAACCATATAACTTTGTATAAAATTTAATGATGAATGAGAATTGTTGTTTGCCGGATGTGCCATTATAATTAACATACTAATAAACCCTTTCTAAAACATATGTTCGTTTTAGAAAGAAAAAAAAACAATATATCAAATTTGAAAAAAAAACAAACCGCGTAACTCGTTAAATTTGTCTTTAATTTATTTCTTAAATCTTAATTATCTTCCTTCAATAAATACAGGATTCGATGTGCTCATAATTTGTTTTATATGATTATTGCCACATTATTTTTCAGTAGCGTATCTTTCAACAATCGACCTAAAATATTATTATTCATAATCCATACATAACTATTATATATATAAAAAAAATCTTAAACAAACATTTTCCATAAAATAAAACCACCCACCACCTTTGTTTTGGGACTTGTACCCCCTCTCTCTCTCTACACCCCCCCCCCTCTCTCTCTCTAGATTTCTTGATGAAGGTGACAACAGGAAGTGATCAACTTCCATATGGGAAGAACAACAACCAAAGTACAACCCTTAAAAGCACATCCAAAACCTTAATATTAGTAACCCTAACACTCATTATCCTCACAGTTGTACCTTTGTACTACCCACTCCACAGATACCCATCAACCCACGCTTCCACCGGTGACGACGCCACCGTCGTCTCACCGGTCTACCACCCGCAAGATGAAGTCATCACCATCAATGACAACCACCATAAATGCGATGTGTTCTCCGGTGAATGGGTACCGAACCCGGATGCTCCATATTATACTAACATGACATGTTGGGCCATACATGAACACCAAAACTGCCAGAAATATGGCCGACCCGACTCGGATTTCATGAAGTGGAAATGGAAACCCGATGGGTGTGATCTACCCGTTTTTAACCCGTATCAGTTTTTGGAGATTGTGAGAGATAAATCTTTGGCTTTTGTTGGTGATTCTGTGGGTAGAAACCAAATGCAATCTTTGATTTGCATGTTATCCAGGGTAAGTTCATCGGTTCATCCCCATCGTTCATTTTTTTATGTATTATTTTGTTATCATTTCTATGTTTTTATTCAAGATCTCGTATATCGGTATATTTCTTTTACGTTAAAGTTAGTAAGTTACATATTTGTGATGGGTCGGTCAAATTATAAATATTGATGACTATTAGTTTAATTTAATAAATATAAAAAAAGCAAATTACTAAAATCGTCTTTGTAGTTTGTATATGTTTTTGTCTAAAACAATTTTTTTGTACTAATAGTCCTACACTTTTGAGATTTTTTCTCATTTTCATCTAAAAGTCTAATTTGCATTATTTTTTAGTCGAATATTTAGATGAAAATGGCAAAAAATCCAAAATCTTAGGGACGAATTTGACAAAAAAAGTTAGACGTTTGGATAAAAGTGACAAAAAATCATAAAAGTGAAGCGCGATATGATAAAAAAAATATTTTGGATGAAATTGACAAATATTTCTAAACCTCATATTTTGGCTACTCAATATAAAATTCATTTGTGTATTTAATGTTATAGGATGAATAAAAAAATATAATTTGATTATCCTCTCATTTTCCATTTTTTTCCAATTTTGTACGTGGATTTTATAATATATTTTTTCATACAGACGGCCTCATTTAGGTACGGTGGGTATTGACTTTTGATTTTTTTTTAATAAAATTTGTTTTGAAATTATATATCTCGAAACAAATAATTTTAGAAGAAATATATAAAATAAAAAGCAAAATATATGAAATGACAAATGAAGAATGGACAAAAGAAATATCAATTATCAAATATGAACTCATTGTAGTTTTATAATCTAAGAGTTTAGATGGCATCTTATGCAAATTATGCACATGAGTGGGCCCATTGCTTACGTGGATCTTATATGATTAACAATTGGTCCTCATGTTTTGAGATCTTATCATGAAATTTCCATTTCAAGAGTTTCATCCTAATCATTTGACATTCAAATATCTATTACATGCTTTCCCTTAATTTTCCAATTACTTGTTTTATTACGTACTATAAGACTATCTCCAGTGCTACGTACGCCCTTAGATGCTATTAGCTGCCACATCATGTCCTTACAAATCTTTAAAACCTCTTATTTCATCTCCAACCCTACAAATATCCTTACCCTTTTTAATTTTCACCTCATAACTTACCCACTACATACAATATATTTATATAAAACATTTTGTTCTTTTACTTTGGGCCCACTCACTTACACAAACAAAGCCTTTGTGGAAGGGCTCAGATGCTAATGACATTTGTGGACAAAATCTCACAATGCTAACAGCTCCTAAGGCCTTTAAAGACATCCCTCCAATGGATGCATTGGAAATAGGCTAATGATGTGTTTCTTTAATTTTATTCCATTTAATTTTATATATATATCTTGTGTGTGTTTTTATTTCTTTTATGTGTGTCAGTGTGTGGATTTTTGTTGTAGCGTTTGAGTGTTAAGTATGTACATAAAGTAGACACATTTTGAAAAAAGAGAGTCGTGAAATTTTATTATTCGTAAGGAATTTTGTCCTTTTATTATTGTCCTTTTTCAATAATTAATATGCTTTTTTAATATTGTGTGGCTATAGAATCAAACATGCAGAAAAAAAGGTAATGTTGTATATGATTAAAATTAATTTAGCATTATAAAACATGATATAATTAGATCAAATAGCATGTTGTGGTGACATAAACAATTTTAATGAAATAAAAATTAAACCTTGAATTTAACAAGTTTAGTTGAAACATATAGTAATAAAATATATTTATTGGTATGATTAGGTTTGAACTTTGTAGATCCGGATTATATTATATAATTTAGTTGGTGACAATTTTTAGGGAACATAATTTTGCTGGCAACCTGTAGCCCATGACTCCTTCAACCATTTTTTAAACACCAACGTGTTTAGTGGATTTGTTCACCGAATAACAATAATTTACATCTTTTATTATTTATATTATGTATTTTAGCTTTTATTTTCACATATCCTAGATAAGTAATTCAAAATTTTTATATTGTAATATTTCCAGGTGGAATATCCCATCGATAAATCAACAACAAAAGACGAGAATTTCAAACATTGGTTCTATGTCTCGTACAACTTCACTCTAGCCACATATTGGTCACCATTTTTAGTGAAGGCCCAAGAGGCCAGTTCCGATGGGCCGACCCACACTGGCCTCTTCAACCTTTACCTAGACGAGTTTGATGAAAAATGGACAACCCAAATTGATGGATTTAATTATTTGATCATCAATGCGGGCCACTGGTTCTGGCGGCCCGCACTGTACTATGTCAACCGCCAAGTGGTTGGTTGTAGGTTCTGTCAGCTAGAGAACATCACTGACTATCCGATGACATTTGGATATAGAAAGGCGATAAGGACCGCGTTTAACGCCATCAACAGCCGAGAAAACTTTAAGGGGATAACGATTTTACGAACGTTTGCGCCGATGCATTTTGAGGGTGGTGAGTGGAACAGTGGTGGAGATTGTGTTAGAAAGATGCCATTTAAGAGCAATGAGATAACATTAGAGGGTGTGAATTTGGAGTTGTATATGACACAAATAGAAGAATTTAAAAGGGGTGAAAAGATGGGAAAGAATAAAGGTTTAAAGTACAGGCTTTTGGACACAACACAGGCCATGTTACTGAGGCCCGATGGCCACCCAAGTAGATATGGACATTGGCCCAATGAGAATGTGACTTTGTATAATGATTGTGTGCATTGGTGTTTACCGGGGCCCATTGACACGTGGAGTGATTTCCTGCTTCATACTTTGAAGATGGAGGGTCTAAGATCAGCAGAAGAGAAATCACATCCCAAAGGGTAGTCTCAAATAGAAGGGGAAACTGTTGTTGAATGTAAGAGTTGCTTATATTTAATTTTTCACTTGTTTTCCTCATTGAATTTGGTCATATATTTTGTATTATTGTTAAAGAGGCTTTTGTAATGCCTTTTGTTGAATATTGTGGATCTGAAATTTGTATGTAAGTTGATTATTTATCTCACATATAGTATAAACATGACTATTGTTGCGAGTTATATTATTCTTCTTAAAAGAAACTATAAGCATTTGTACGTAGTGTTATTCATATATAGTGAGAGATAGAAAGAAAGTCAGTTATACAAAGCTACATAACTAGATTATGTATCCAAGTTAAAACATGTATAAGTGTTTATATAAGCCCATCAGTGATCAGTCCTCTTTTGGTTCTTTCTTGGATTATGGGGTATGGTTCAGTGGCGGAACTTAAATCGATGGGGGCTGAACTCTCAAAATCCAAATTGACGGGGGCCGGAATCTTAAATTTCCAATATTTTACACTACAATTTTTTTTCTTCTGAAAATGCCACGCCACCCAACCACACCATCTCCACACCCGTGGAAAAAGCCATGCCGGTAAGCTCCATTGTCATGGCCCACGCGCATGCGGCATAGTATCCCACGGCATGGTTTTAAGTTATTTAGGACCACACCGGTACTCCATGCTGGTATACCACATAGTCTTAGCTTTTAGTCTTGACAAGTGATTTTTATCTTATACAAGTCAGATAATTATAAAATGATCATCAAACATCAAGCCGGTAACATGAAATACATTCTATCAAAACATGATCTAGGCGTCCAGCGCATCCTCGCCCGTCATTCTGATGCCTTAACATGTCCCCAAAGACCTCAGTTAACCTGTTGATCGACCCACGAGTTGTAACATAGAAGAAAACGTTGCATACATCTCAAATGTACCATTAAATGATCATGTATTATTTCATTAATCAATTATGATGGAACTTTAGCATTTAGTCATGTGAAT
Organism: Scalesia atractyloides; assembly: GCA_947069175.1. Lineage (NCBI taxonomy): Eukaryota > Viridiplantae > Streptophyta > Magnoliopsida > Asterales > Asteraceae > Scalesia > Scalesia atractyloides. The sequence goes on along the minus strand of CAMTDV010000014.1, from coordinate 23,364,836 downwards.
GGGAAAGAAACAGATGGATGCAATAAACAACAGAACAATCTGGTTACCTGTCACCTCTTTTGTTGGCTAGTCTTCTTCTTTCATGTCATTTTCTCTATATTATCTTTATTGATCTGCCATAATTGGCTGCTGCATATAGTGAACATGCAAAAAGTAATCTCAAGTACCATGCACTTAATACATGTGACATGAACAGTGAATGTCTAGCCAGTCTGTTATTCTTGTGGATTATTTTTAAAAGTTGGACTGTCCTCTATCACATTGTGTTGGATCTCATGTCAATTTATATATTCCATCTGGTTCGTGTTCTGGTCAATTTCCCCACCCTTTAGGATAATTAATGAGCTAGTAACATGTATTGAAATTGCAAGGATTTGAACCACATGGTATTTTTAGCAAAACTTTTCAAAATTGTAAAAAATTGCAATGTGGACCAAATCACAGGGACTAAAATTGTAGTTTACTCGGGAGTTTACCCATCGCGGTTACCCATCCTAGGATTTTGCACAATTGTGTTTTGAAACTATATAATCAGTTTCAGCATGGTATAAAAAGACTGGACTGGATGGATTAGCCAAACCGATTAACCTTGAAGTGTATCTTCATCAGTTTGTTGTGTATTGGTTTGGTTAAACCATTCGGTTCTGGCAGAACCTGGTTACCCCTGGCAGTGACTCTGGACCGGTTGGTGGATTACTGGATATGAACGATGGTGTTCGGGTGCTCTTGGTGGACTTGTGATTTTTTTTTGAACGACTAATTGTTTTTAATCCCTGTTGTCTATGAGACTTGAACCAATACCTTCCCCTCCCCAAACCCGAAGTGTTTAAAGGCTTTGCCTTTGCCAATGAACCACCACCCATTGGTGGACTTATGATTATTTGAGGTAGGGATGAGCGTGGTACCGGTACTGAAATTCGTCAAAACTGGGTACTGTATCGAAATATTCGGTACGGTACGACACCGGTATCTGAAGGTAAAATTCGGTATTTTACTGGTACTGATACCGAAAATGCCAAAAAGTCAGTCCCGGTACCGAAAAATTTCGGTACGGAAGTACCTGTATCCAGTACCGAATGCTCATCCTATTTTGAGGGATTCAATCAAAGTAATGGGCCAGCTTTATGCATATATGTGAGGCTACTTCTTTTGGCCCAATCTTGGAGGACCCAAAGTTATATTTTCATATATATTTTAGTTAACTTTTTATTAATTAATTAATTATATATTATCTTTATTACATATATGTTAGTTTTTTTTTGTCTTGTAGACTATAAAAATTGTAACCTGTTGTTCTCTTAACTAGAGATAAATGAGAATGTTGTTAGATAAAAGTTTTTCTTTCCAAAGCGTCTTAAAAGTTAATTTAAAGCCTTGGAAAAGGTTTAAGTACTCTAGCAATGATGGTATATATAGAATATACAATCTTCATGGATATTTCTCCTAACTCAGCTCCTATATGAATCGATTACTATAATTTTATTATGAAATCAGCTCCTATATGAATCGATTACTATAATTTTATTATGATAAGTTTGTTGTTATTCAATCAATAATATATTATGTCTTGTTTGATCCAAACTTGGGTGAGAATTTTGTATCAAATACTCCTACTGTGTCGATCGAACATATATGATACGATGTTTGGTTTTGAATTTTGCTTAATTTCGGTATCAATACTATACGGTAAGTACCGGTTCATGACTTTTAATGATACTATATCATACTAGTACTAACCAAACATATATATGATAAGGTATACAACCATATATATTTATTTTGCTTGATATACCATCAAAGCTTATCAAAGAACCCATTTACAATAATGCCTTCCTTCGAATATTTATTTTCCATTCATTCACTACTTGAAGTACCTTCAAACGTCTCCTCTAATGTCCCTATCCCACCAATCTCCATAATTCAATTACTAGCAGGATGCCCGTGTGAAAAGGTGGGAGCGACACGTCACATTACGATACTCATTTTTTGTAATTTTCTTATTCATATAATATTTAATGTAGCATCATTGTGATAGACAATAACCGAACGACCGAACCATCAACCAATTGGTTAATGGTTAATGTATCTTATCCGAAGCCGAAACCAAGGTCGTCGGTTAGTCTATTTTATTAATCAATCGGTTTTTGGTCAATCATTTAGGTTTATTTGGTCAGATTGACGGTTTTTGGTTTGGTTCATTTAATTTCAATTAATAGCAAAAAGCAAACTTGGGCTAAAACTTTTTGTTTAGAAATATATAGCAAAAAGCAAACTTGGGCTAAAACTTTTTGTTTAGAAATATATGAAAGTGAGGTATAGATACATGAAATGAAAGTATAAATATATGAAATGGAGATACAAAATATGAAATATATGAACTGGAGGTATAAAAGTTAGAAATATATGAATGATTCGGTCTGGTTTAGATAATTTTGGTTAAACGAGAGTAAAAATAATTGATAACCGGTTTTTAGTTAATTCGGTTTTCAGTTTTTGATTGATTTTGGTTCGGTTTCGTCTGTTTTCGGTTTGGTTTAGATTAATGATTTAGTTATTGCTCAATGATAACTGATTTTGATTAATAATCGACAGGTGCGCACACGATTCGGCGAGAAACACAGACATTACCGGTGTGTATTGTTTTGTTGGTTAGATTATTATCCTCAACCGAAATTGAGATTATATAATATTTTATTAACCAATCTGTTTTCAGTTAATTGGTTTGATTTATTCAGTTAGATTGACGAGCAGCCACTTGGAATCAATGGCATGTTTTTCTTTGGGTAAAGTTTCCAAAGTTCACATGCCATTCTTTTCAAAGGCTCGTACTAATCACTAGTGATTAATCGACGTCTAATTGAGATTTTTACAACCATGCTTTGCAATATGTTCACTAAAAGCTCAATCAACCTGAGTTGAAATGAGCTTGAGCTAAAAATAAGTTTCTTTTAACAAACGAGCCCTAAACCGGACTTAACCTATCAAGTTTGAGTAGAATTGTAGCTTAAATAAACCTATTATTACTTAATTTTTATATAATATATTAAATATACATGTATTTATTAGTAACATAGATAGTTATGATTATAATAGTAACTAAATAACAAATTTTTTGTTATATACAAATATTATAATTAGAAATATACATAGAATTAATTGTAAACCTATATAAATTTCCAATATATAAATTGGCAACATTTATTCCTTAGATGTGTAAAAAATGCATTGGAGTTAAACAAAAAATTTTACATTTTTAACTTTTAACCCAAAGGTGTTATCTTTCACACTTTAACCACTTTAACTTTTTTAGTTTTAATCCAAAGCTTTTCAAATTTTGCAATTTTAATTCCAACACTTTTTTTCCTATTTTCAACTTTGGTCCCCTCATACTTTTCATCTTTCGCAAGTTTTCGTTCTGCGTTTCGTTTTAATTTTGCGAGTCGATACGCTGCAATGTGTGTATGAGGTTTAACGTTTTTCGTATGTTTTTCCCGTTTGACAAGCTAGTTCGCAACACGTCTATTTTTCTCTGTTTGACAAGTTCGTAGCAACGCGCGGAACCTAGATCAACTTAGTTATTCTTTTCTACGTTTGAAGTTCTTGCCTAATATCTCGCATTAACACGTCGTAATAGGCGTGCGTGGTTCAACGATTTTGCATATGTATTTTGTTTGGTGTTATTTTTTATCTTTTACTTATTTTATTTTTACAAGCACTTCTGATGTTGGGGGTCGCTGGCGGTGGTTCGACATTAGTGCTACTTGGCACAATTTTACAAACATATTTAACCTATTAAGTTTTTCACTAATAATTTGTTTCGAGTTTACCGCCATACCTCCTTTACTTAAGAAAAGCTATTTTTTTACGTGCATATTTTTATGAACGTGCCGGTATAAATTCGATTTGCTCTACATGTCAACGTAAACTTTTTCTTGAAACGAGTGATGTCAAATAATACGTTTTCATTTAAAAAAAAACCATTTTTACGTGCAGATTTTTATATATGTTTAGGTATAAATTTGAGTTGGTGTATGTTTCGACGTACACTTTTTTGAGAAACGAGTCAGGTGATATTTTGTAATTTTTTTCGAACTGAGTGGAGTCAAATTGTGGTTTCTTTATCCCTTTTTTAAAAGCTCTAATTAATCTCTTTTGATTATACGTGTTAGCTTTTGCCTTATACACATTACGTTTTTATGTACCCGGGTCATATATAATGGTTATGATTGTACGGTATAAATTTGATTTACTTTAAGTATTGATCCGATTGCAATGCTTATATAGATTACATTGAGTTCAATCAAATACGTCGATACACATGTTTTCATATGTTTAATGCATCACATAACGTTCGGACTAATCCATTCGATGGTTGCGAGGTACGCGTCGCAACATGCGCGGGTGTTATTGCTAGTTATATATAAATTAGTTAATCAATAATAAACAAGACGAAATCAATTTGAACTTAAGCTTGAAAAGTCACTCATGAGTGAAGCTTAAAACGAGTTGAGCTTTCACTCTTGTAAGTTAAACACGCCGGTCTAAGTTTAAATTTGTTTGGATTTGTCTCGTCTCAATTACACACCTATTAATCATGCGTGCTTCTGTTTATCGAATTAAGATTTTATTTAAAATGTCATTTGACAGGTGTAGAAATAAGTTCTTTTTTTAAATGGTGTATGGTTAGGATGTCACTAACCAGGTTAGTAATTAGTATGTCGGTATTCCCAAATTAGTATTAAAATTCTCCCTTCTCTAGAATTGAACCCAGAAGCTCCAAAGAAATAAGTATTTCTTGAAATGAAGGCAAGATTTTCTCTTATCCAACTTGATTGACGAATTCTCTTATTATTATTTTATATTTATTTTGCTTGATACACCATCAAAGCATATAGAAGAACCCCTATGCCTTCCTTCAACTATTCAACCATATTATCCTTTCATTCACTACTTGAAGTACCTTCAAATCATCCTCATCTTCAACATCACCCACAAATTCACTTCTAAACCAATCTTCCCTTTTCAAGTTGCCAAAACATTATTATTATTATGCTCTTCATCCCAAACCAAAATTCTGTTACAATATTAATGAGCACCAAACTACCAATAGACCATCGCTATTGATTGGTAATTAGTCATCCAAATTATCAAAAGGTTTCTTATTTTCCTTTTTCTATGAACTTATGTTTTGTACAAGCAATAACCTAAAGTTCAGGTGTTCTTTACATGATTAGTTTTTGGAAACTAACTCTTTGAGTGAAGAATTTGATTTCCATTTTGTTATATAATTATAATATAATATAATTGACCAAATATATCCATTTCTCTACTCTCTAGTCCCTATCAACATGGTTTTAAAGAAGATTAGGAGAAAAGTAGAGAGAATTGTCACCAAACCCTTCAAAAAACCTCCAAGAAAACCCTCTATAAAACCTCCATCACCTTGTCCATCTCCTCCACCCGAACCACCACCCGCCATCATGAACCGCCGCCCCACCCACCCTTTCATCTTCCCGGAATCCCACTCCGCCGTCCTCCCTGACCCCTCCCCTTTCTTCTCCCCTAACCTCCTCTCATCCCCTCTTCCCACAAACTCATTCTTTCCAAACTTTGTCCTCAAAAATGGCGATCAACCCAAATACATCCACCCATATTTGATCAAAGCATCTCCATCATCGCTTTCCATATCTTACCCACCTTTGTTCTCAACCTCCGCCTTCATGTACCAAATCTTTAACGCGGATCTCACCATCTCAGCCGTGGATAACCCCGACCGAATCAAACCCACAAGATATCTTCTATTAATGATCTAAGTGTCACGTTGGATATTCCAAATTTAAGATTTTATCTTGTTAGAGGCAGCCCATTTTTAACGTGTCAAGTCATGCAAAGTGTCACCCTCTCATTTTCAACTATTCATGCAATTCTTGATTTTACTCCAAATTCTTCAAAAACCAAATACAAATTCAATCTCAACAATGGTCAAACATGGGTGTTGAATGCATCTTCACAGATTGATCTAACTCATGAGATGTCAAAGATCACATCTTTACCCTTTTCAGGTATAATTCGTATCGCAATACTACCGAATTCTGACTTGAAATTCGAACCGGTTCTTGATCAGTTTAGTTCTTCTTATCCGGTATCGGGTGATGCTGTGTTTAGTTCGCCATTTTGTGTCGAATACAGATGGGAAAAGAAAGGTTGGGGGGATTTGTTAATGCTGGCAAGCCCGCTTCATCTTCGGCTTCTTGATCATAATTCTTCGAACAAGATTCTTGACGAATTTAAATACAAAGGCATCGATGGTGAGCTCGTGGGTGTTACCGGTGATTCATGGGCTTTGAAAACTGACCCAGTTTCAGTTACATGGCATTCGATCAAAGGAGTTAAAGAAGAATCATACCCGGAAATTGTTGAGGCTCTTGTGAAAGATGTAAATGATTTGGATTCAACTTCCATTTCGACAAAATCGTCATACTTCTATGGGAAATTGGTGGCAAGAGCGGCTAGATTGGCGTTGATCGCTGAGGAAATCTCATGTTGATGCAATGCCAAAAGTTCAAAAGTATTTGAAAGAAACAATTGAACCATGGTTAGATGGAACCTTTGATGGAAATGGTTTTGTGTATGATAAATTATGGGGTGGTGTTATAACCAAACAAGGGTGTCAAGATTCAGGTGCTGATTTCGGGTTTGGGATATATAATGATCACCATTACCATATCGGGTACTTTCTTTATGGGATCGCGGTTTTAGCAAAACTAGACCCCATTTGGGGAAGAAAGTATCGACCTCAAGCGTACTCATTGATGGCAGATTTCATGACATTGGGTAGAGGTGGGAACACAAAGTATACTCGGTTAAGATGCTTTGATTTGTGGAAGTTGCATTCATGGGCTGGTGGTTTGACTGAATTCGCGGATGGTAGGAATCAAGAAAGCACTAGTGAAGCGGTAAACGCTTATTACTCAGCCGCGTTAATGGGGCTGGCATATGGAGACACGCAACTCGTTTCAACCAGTTCATTGCTTTTAGCCATGGAGATTCATGCATCACAAACATGGTGGCATGTAAGAGAGGATGGCGGTTTGTATACTCAAGATTTCACACGTGAAAACCGAGTGGTGGGTGTTTTGTGGGCGAATAAAAGAGACAGTGGGTTGTGGTTTGCTCCGGCGGAATGGAAAGAATGTAGGTTGGGGTTCCAAGTGCTGCCATTGTCGCCGATCACTGAGGTTTTGTTTTCGGATATGGAGTTTGTGAGGCGGCTTGTGGATTGGGCTTTGCCGGCGTTAGAGAGGGAAGGGTGTTGGTGAAGGATGGAAGGGGTTTGTGTATGCATTGGAAGGGGTTTATGAGAAGGAGGATGTTCTTGAAAAGATTAGAAAATTGAGTGGGTATGATGATGGGAATTCTCTAAGTAACTTGTTATGGTGGATTCATAGTAGAGATGATGGTGATCAAGGGTATGAGGGAGGGGGTAAGCATTGTTGGTTTGGTCATTATTGCCATTAAATTTGAAATATATGTATGTATATGCATATGTGTGTGTTTATGAATTTATGGTCTCTTATGTGTGATATTGGTAATGAGTAGGTTACTAATTCTGTAATAATGCATGTCATGTAAACATGTTGTAGAATAATAACAGATGAAAGTAAGATTTATCTTATTACAATTTCATGTTTATTTTCTTGAATAAACCAAATAATTCTTTATTGACTTGCATGGTTTGTTGATGATGACTTACTTTGACTACTCAAAAGCTTGAATTCATAAATTGACTTGGCATCAATAATTGAGGCTTATCATCTACGAACCACTAAGATGTTAACATAGCATTCATTCATTCATTATAATACAATACATAATGAGGTAAACACAACATGTGTCATGTCAACTTCTTCTGCAATTTGAAAAATAGTATCTGTGGCAGTATTACAATATACTGCAAATCAAGTTATGTCAACTTTTAACAAAGAAAAACAATTTTAATAGCTTAAAATAATGAAATGATAAGTAAGTAATTTCTTATCTAACCTTAACCTCCAGTAGCAATGAAAATAAATCAGGCATGAAAAACAAAAAAAAAGTGACAAAAGAAAAAGAAAAAAAAGGAAGTGTAAAGGAATCAACAGAAGTACTGCAATTTGATTAAATTAAAGTTGAGAGGTATGCACGAGGAATTAAGTTATCCAGAATTCCAGATTGAACAAAACCAAATTCCTAAAGGAATTAATCTTTTCTTACACTAATGGATTTTGGATCCTATTTAAGTGGGGCTCATTCCCGATCCGAGTCAAGCCCAAATCCGTCTAATGGTGCCCGTCCAAGTTAGGGTTTGCCTCTTCCTCTCTTCATGCATTCCATATCTCTGCATTTGATCTGACTCATTTCTAAAAAATTTACATTAAAACGTAAATCAATTTGAAAGTTAAAGGGTTAGTAAGTATCAATGCTGAAATTTGAGAGGTAAAAATATACTAAATATAACCAAGTAGATAACTAAAACCAGTTATTAACTGAAACAGGTTAATAACCAATTGAGAATAATCGATTAGCGAGGAATAAAATCCTCGTTTTATAGTGTAACTTTTAAAATAATAAATATTAACGTATGAAAGAGTTATGTGCGTTTAAAAATCGTGAAATAAGTAAATTAAAAGTCAACAATATTAGCTTTTCCTATTGTGTCTTTTTCGCTAATTCTTCTTGTACATGATTGATTGATTTGGGGACCACTTAAATCTCAACCATTAATTGTTTAGATCAATGTACGAAATTGCCTCTTACACTTTCTATGGTTTTTATACTGTATACAAATTCCTTTACCTTGACATGTGTATATAAAAGATAATTAAGATAGTTAAATTAATAAAACAAAAATTTTCCCCAACAAATGTATTATTATATAAGTACAAATTAGATAATTCATCGAAAGTCAATGAGTCTCAGATCAATTGGTTTGAGAGGAAACAATTCCATGATCTTTTAAAGTGGAGGTCATGGTTTAGAGTCTCCCTTGGTGTAATTTGTTTCATGTGGGTTAGAGGTTTTCTCACCGTGGGTCTTCGAACGATGGGTTTCTCTGAAATGGTAGATGGGTCTGATCACCAATGTTGTCTGTGTTTACATGGGACGGGTAGCGTTTCGCTAATGAATTTACCCCGTGACCAAACTTGTATAATATTCGTTTATTCTTAAAAAATAAATAAATTCATTGAAAAGGCATGATAAAGTAACTCACACAAACAACAAAATTTACCATCCCAATTAATTCCCACACCAAACCCAGGTGAAGAAACACCAAATTTTAACTCGCGCAACCGCTTATCAAGGAATCTAGGAGCGGCTGGGCGGCACTAACAAGGAACTACAACCACACCCACGATCCAATCGAGTATTCAATCATGAGCGAAGATCCTCAGAAGTTGAAGAAGATTGCAGCTTCCGCCTACGATTACGATAACGATCCCAGATGGGCTGATTACTGGTCCAATGTCCTCATCCCCCCTCACTTGGCTTCTCGCTCCGATGTTCTCACTCACTTCAAGCATAAATTCTACCAGCGCTTCATCGTCCGTACCCCCCACCCCTCTTCACACCCTTTACTCTATTATTATTATTTGCTACCTCTTGTTGCTTATTCAATTCACTTTCTTCAAGTTAGGGTTTTTATTATTATGCCCTTTTGTTTGTTTGTTTGTTTGTTTGTTTCAGGAAACATGGTTAACTTTAGTTTAATTTGTATTGGTGATGTTGTGTTAGTTTTAGTCATATGTTGTGTTTGACTAGCTTTATGTGATTGGTCTTGGGGTTTAGGATCCTGATCTTGTTGTGGAACCAATGACTACGAATACTACCTCATCGTCTGCAAGGTCGTCGGCGTCATCATCTGCTAGCGAACGCAGGCTGCCGGCCAGTTCAGGTAGAAAATATGGGTCTTTCTTTGGCATGTGACATGGATACCTTGGAATCTTGCATCTTTTTTTTTATGGTTTAATGTGATTGCATCATTAGCTCTGAATTCTTTTTTGATTGGATGTGATGAAAACATTGTAGGGTCCACTACGAGAGCTGCAGGGGCATCGACTCCAAGTTCAACACCTTTGCGCTGGGATCGACAAACAATTCAGTTTTCTGTCAATGCTTGGGTAATGCATCAACTCTATGTTATTTTCTTGATCATAGTTCGGTAATCAAGCTACCCTTTTTAATATCTGTTGTTTTTGTAAACCAAAATGACACAATTCATTCCAAAAAAATGGCATCATGGGCTGCTATCGTTCGTTTAGTTTCTCACTATCCTGAACTTTTTTTTTGTATACAGACTCATGTGGATATTAAGTTGTTTGAGCTTAGAATCGTTGTACTAAGGACATGATCGGGATAAGAGTTCTTGGAGACGTAGGATAAAGGTTATGGACTTTTAGGGTAGCGTATAGGTTTTCTGTAAAGTTGTTTGGCGAACGTAGTTTTTTCATACACGTAGCTTCCCACTCGGTTTTGGCTATTGCTTTGCTTTAGATCTGTCTTAGCGTAGAGACTTTCTTAGGGGAGCGTATAGGTACTTTCAATGGGGTCCATACTAATTGTTTGTGTTTCTTTGCTTTATTACTTTTTATATGTTATTATCTCACTACTTTATGCTTATCGGTAGTATACTATTATTCTTATCACTACTCATTTGTAGGCATATGTAATATATAAGAAGATGGCATTCTAGAATTGAAATCGATAACAGAATTTAAAAAATTATTACTTGTGCAGGTTCTTGTTGTGGCTGTGCTTGCTATGTTCCCACTCATACCTAAAAGCCTTTCTAATAGGGCGTACCGACTCTCATTTATGGGGACTGCATGCTCGTCATTATATTCACTCTACTCTCTTTATGGGGTAATGTTTTAGTGCTCATTATATAATTATCTTAACGATTATGATTTCTTGATCTTATAATCTCAATTCATTTGCAGAAACCAAGAGCATGGAATTTGCAGGAGCTGCAAATTTGGCTTCAATCAGTAATCGCAACAAAAGATTTCATCTATTTCATTTACTGCCTCACTTTTGTCACCTCAAATCTTCGCCTTACATGTTAGTCAATAGTTAGCAGCTATGTAGCCCGGGGACTCCATTTATGTAGTCGTACAACTTGTCGGGGACGGAAACACCATGGGTACTCGTCGGGGACGTTTCCTAAACGTTTCCAATGTCGGGGACGTATCTGGTAGAAGTATCCAGCCTCTTTCCATTTTCAAATTTCACAACCGGCCATTAAATAAATAGACCTATCATATTCGGCTTCTCTAATCTCTAAACTCTCAAGTCTCATCATCTCTAATTCTCTATCGATTGCCGATCTCTCACTAGATGAACCGGAAGTTGAAAATGATTTGATTATTGATAATTAATTACCTTTGGAAGATGTAGTATTTTTGGAATTTGTTTAATATATTTTTATTTTTTTATATTTTTTATTGCCGTACCCGTATCTTGGAATTTTTAGTGTTGCCGTTCCTCATTCCCGTATCGTCCCCATACCCCGATCCCGTACCCGTTCCGGTGCTACTTAGGTTAGCAGTTAGTAGTTAGTACTATTTCACACTTTCACGACACTTGTTTTAATATTAAATTTTTGGCAGTTGCTTTACTGCCCATCGTATGCAGAAGCTTAGAACACACTGCAAAATTCACTAGGCGTAACTTTGGTCGTTCCGCTTTATACAGGTAAATACTTTCTACTTTTTCTTGAGTAAATTGTCAAAATCGTCCCTGAGCTTTGGGCATGTTTGCCAGTTTCATCCAAAACAATTTTTTTGTACTAAATAGTCCTTCACTTTTGAGATTTTTTGCCAATTTCATCCAAAAGTCTAATTTGCTTTATTTTTTATGTCAAATATTTGGATGAAAATGGCAAAAAATCCCAAATCTCAGGGATGATTTTGGCAAAAAAGTTAGATGTTTGGATGAAAATGGCAAAAAATCCTAAAAGTGAAGGGCAATATGGTACAAAAAGGTTGTTTTGGATGAAATTGGCAAAAATGCCCAAACCTCGGGGACGATTTTAGCAATTTACCTCTTTTTTTTTTAATTGTAAAACAATGTGATCGGAATTTAACGGTTGTTTAACAGGAAATACTTGGAAGAGCTTTGTGTGTGGGTGGAATCAAACACAACGACGCTCAGCATACTGTCTTCGCAATCTGAGATTGGAGCTGGCTTCCTTTTGATTATCTCTCTTTTATCGTAAGTAATCATGTTCTTATTAGTTATAATCATTAATGTAACTTGTTCTGAATCTATTATTTGTAAATGCAGGTGGCAGCGTAACATTATACAAACTTTCATGTATTGGCAGGTTAGTACATTCTTCTAATTAGTTTGGTCAAACCATAAAATAACTATAAAAATAATGTATAAGTTACCATTTTTAGTATAATCTTATTGGAACTTATATCGTGGCAGCTACTGAAGCTCATGTATCATGCCCCTGTTACTGCTGGTTACCATCAAAGTGTGTGGTCTAAAATCGGGAGGGTGGCTAATCCGATTATCAACCAATATGCTCTGTTTCTTAACTCTCCAATCTCCGCCATACAACGATGGTGGTTCAGGTAGTGATGTCTTCTTCATGGAGAATAAACTACGAGAATAAGGATAAAGGATCGATATAGAACTTGACATTATGTACTGTATAAGTTAAATTTAATCTTAACTTGATTGTGTTTAATGGTGGGGATGGTCGCTTTGATGGTTTCACACGATTTTAAGTTCATAAGTCGGAGATTTTATGTGATGTTTTGTCGTGGAAAGACGTTTAGTTTTCAAGATTATGAAGGTTTTCTTGAAGATTAATCACATTTCCAAAATTGAACTTCGGTAATACATTTATTATGTTAGAATATTTGAATTATGATTGGATATGAGTTTAGGTTTGAAAGTTGGTTAAACATGCTATGGGTTTGAATTAAATAATATCTTTATTTGCTAATTATTGTTTTAAAATGAGTTAGTTTAGTAATTTGTTCCACATATACTTACCGTAGCGGCTGTAAGAAAATGATGTGTCTAGGCCATCTATTTATTCCACATATAGCATTCTATAAACTTTTATATCATATTTTTATATTAAATCATTTAAGCTCATTTTTTTATTTTTAACAAAAATGTTATCCTAATCTCCGTTCACATTTTAGGAATATGTTTTTTTTTTTTGTACACAACTAATCTGTTTTTACAGGTGAACCTAAATTTCAAATACTTGAATTTGTAATTGGTTTTTCTGTCATATTAGTATTCGTCAATAATACTAATTCAAGTTGTACACAAATGACTTTAGGGGGAAGGGTGTCATGCCGCTTGCTAGTGTATCCCTCAGAGGTTGCCATGACACATTAATCATCTATCCCGAGACTCCCTCCTTTCGTTTCCCTTTCTTTATTTCTTCTCCCTCTGACGCCGCACCACCATCTCTCACCTTGCGCCTCAACCCATCTCACCTTTGTGTTGTGGCACGCCATCACGCTGTTATGAAATCCACCCTTAGTCTTAAAGGCACCTGATGACGGGGGTAGCCCAAGACCAAATAAAATGACTAAAACACCTTAACGCTTGAAAGGTAAAAAGGTTAAAGGGTTCATAACCCACGAGCACAGGCGAACAGCAAAAAGCATGTGAACAGTAATCAGTCAACTCACCTGATTACTTGACCAACTCTCTCACAGCCAAAAAAGGAGACATGTGCACAGAGAACATGCTTTTACTAGCAGGTCACAAGCCTTCAACCCTTAAACGGGTAATTCCCCCACTGTAGTCTCGGATCACAGGTTACGAGCTTCCTCTTATAGAATATATCTCACCTATAAGAACCAGCTCTGATCACTTGCATGGACATCCCAGATCAGTTGAGTAAACACTATACTCTTTGATCTTCTCTTCTCTCTCGAGAACAAGCTCCTTGCTTGCTTCTCTTCTTCACTTCAAATTACATTGCTTCGCCAACAACTTGATTACTGCTCGAATTCCCTTCGAGCTGAAATCAAAAGCGATCAATAAACAAGTGAGCCACCCCACGTACTACAAACGTGAGAGGATCCCACGACCCGCGTTAGGCTAACTGAAACCCTTTAAGCCTTTTAGCCTAACCCGTCCATCCACTATCCTTGGTCTCATATCTGTTGTAACAACAACACCAAAACCAAATATGGGTTTTCTAAAACATACATTAACATCATATATAAAATAGTGAACACCCTTTCAACCCTCAAGTTTAACTTATTATTGAGATCACCATACATTAACATCATCGCCTGGTGCTTTGGCTCCATGAAAAACATCTACCAAACTGGTTCAACTAAGCTATAAATTTATACCAGCAGATTTTAATCAAGTTTTCGATTAAGGTTTTAACTTTGAACATATTTGAATAAACATATCAAAATTTACCTTAATACCAATATCATCTAATCTAACTTGTATAAATGATTCCAAATAATGTCACATGGCATACTCTCATTCAATCTTATATTATTTATCTATATTTTAATTAAGAGTTAAATGCTTGGTTGGTCCCTGTGGTTTGCAAATCTTGCAGACTTGGTCCCAGTGGTTCACTAATTACACACTTGGTCCCAGTAGTTTCAAATTTTGCACTCGGGTGGTCCTTACCACTAACCTTTGTTAGATTTCTCAGTTAAGTATACATAAAATGTCTATTATACCCCTCATCTTCTTCATCCTTTCTATCTCTCTGAATAAAAAGCGCTGTCAACCACCTGCAACTACTCTGCTACCACCACCCTCACCCTCGCCGCCTTTCACCGCCATACCACTCAGCCACCACTGCCACAACCACCCTCCGCTACAACCACCCTCCGCCACAACCACCTGCCGCCTTTCGTCGAACCCGGAGGTCTCCCTCTAATCTTCTTAACCGATCCGAACCCTTCATCCATCGGAATAGAACTAACCGCGCAGCCGAAATAGGCGGAGGAGCAGCAGCCGAATGCGGCTGCTGCTGCTGATGTTCAAACGCTCCGTTCAACGACGCGGTGGTGGTGGTGACATGTGTCAACTTTACGGCCCGCGCTGCACTGATTGCCGACGGTGACATAGAGCCGTCCGGACAGTACTTCCTCGGCCTCCCCCTCTTTTTCACCGCTATCTCACTGCCACCAACACCGCCGCTGCCACTGCCACCGTGCTCGTTAATGTTGATATTCTGGTGGAACCCTACGTTGCTGCCGCCAACAACACCGCCACTGCCGCCAACACCGCCGCTGCTAGACATTACATCAGTAGCAACACCGTAACCGCCTGTAACGCTGGGAGGATACACACGGACGGTATTCACCGGCTGCTGAGACGAAACCACCGGCTGAGAGGTTAGCGGCCCCGACGCCATGACGGCTGGAACAGTCTTCCTGCTTCAGATCCGTTCATTTGCATACAATTTTTCAAATATTTTCTTCTGAAAAATTGAAAGACATACAACACAAATCTCCTGTAACAGAAAACACCATATAATATCAAAATTAGGGTGCGGCGGTGGTGGTTGTGGCGGAGGGTGGTTGTGGCAGTGGTGGCTGAGTGGTATGGCGGTGAAAGGCGGCGAGGGTGAGGGTGGTGGTAGCAGAGTAGTTGCAGGTGGTTGACAGGGCTTTTTATTCATAGAGATAGAAAGGATGAAGAAGACGAGGGGTATAATAGACATTTTATGTATACTTAACTGAGAAATCTAACAAAGGTTAGTGGTAAGGACCACCCGAGTGCAAAATTTGAAACTACTGGGACCAAGTGTGTAATTAGTGAACCACTGGGACCAAGTCTGCAAGATTTGCAAACCACATGGACCAACCAAGCATTTAACTCTTTTAATTAAATTTGATTTAATTTTAATTTAAAATTTTAACATATTTTTTAATCTTTATCCTTTTATTGTAATAAATGATTTACAAATCCGTAAACTATTTATCTATACTATATATATATATATATGTATATATATATAGTAAAAGAAACTATTTTAGGGACACTCTCATCGTATTAGGCAATGTCTTATAGATAATTATTATTTTAGTTTAATCTTTTCTAATTAATTAGAGATAACCCTCCTACTAAATATTATTTAGTTTAATATCTTATGGATAATTATTATTTAGTTTAATCTTTTCTAATTAATTATAGATAACTCTCCTACTATATATTATTTTGTTTAATCACTTATACTTAACTATAGATAATTACTAGGTTATGGTCCCGTGTGTTACACGGGTTGATTAATAAAAACGATATAATGTATTATTTGTAAATACCTATTATTTTAATCTACACTTGATAGTTTTGATTGAACATACATGATAAATTCATAAGTTGTCGTTAATAACATCGAATTTCATGGGACGAACATCTAATAAAATTGAAATTCATGGGACAAACCTCCTAAAATTATGAAATAAAAAACAAAGTCATCAAAATTCACACGAAAAAACTTGGGAAAAGTTGAATTAAAGAAAAGAATATTGGATTTTAATAAACCCAACTACTCGTCGTTGGCTGCTAATAGTCCCAACTTCAAAAATAATCACCGACTGTCCTAACTATTAACATATTGGCTTCCAATGGACCTTGACTAACAGAACCCTAACAATGTTAGTCTCCGATCGCCGAAAAACGTTTTTAGCCGGAAAAAAGGTTCACAAAGGTCCGATCTAAGGTTACAAAGATGTTTGGGACGAAAATGTTGAGTTTTCCGGCAAAAAACTTGAGTTTTCCGTACAAAAAGAAGTTTTCCGGCGATAAAAGAGTTTACGGTGATCTCAATAATCAGGGCTTTTAGTAGAAAAGGGTTCCTAAAGTCCGTAATAAGGTTACAAAGAGATTTTGGGACAAAATAGTTGAGTTTTCTGGCAAAAATGAGTTTTTCGGCTAAAAACATTACTTGTATTTTCATTTATATTTTTACATGAAAAATATAAAATATCAATAGAAGCTATGAGTTACCTATGCTTATTATATTATAATTCATTTTTATTAATCTGTATTATAAAAATAAGACATGATAAATATAAATGAAAAAAAATAGTAAAAGATAAAATTTATAGATTAAAATAAGATTTAGTTATTTGAATCCTATTAACAAATTTTATCTATAGATAGTGATTTTTTTTCCAAACATAATACTTTTGATAAAATAAATAAAAGTATATGTATAATTCGAATATTTAGAGGTTCAAAAATTAGAAATTCGAATTTAATACAAAAACCGAAATCACAATTTGGTTAGATGCTAATTTAATTCGAAGTTTTTAAACCGAATTTGATTTTCATCGGGTTTGATTTAATTTTGTTTTTCTGAGTCAACTGTTGTAGTTCTTTTTTGGACTGCTAAAGGGCTAACTACAACTCTTTTAAACTTATTTCCAAGTTCTTTTTTAGTACCCCTAATTCTCTTCGTTTGGTTCAGTTCAAAAGTTGTTTTTGCTATTTTATTATTCATTATTTTCTATTATCATTATTATTAATAGTTTGTTTTTAATTTTGGATTTAATATTATATATTTTATTTGAATCTTATTAATAAATATTATCTATATCTAATTATTTAGGTTGGAAAAAATAGTTGAAATCACCTCATTGAATGCCATGTGTCCACCGTATGATTTACTTTATTATATGTATATAGATATAGATATAGATTATTTAGTTTAAATTTAATTTATACTTCTCATTTATAAAATTATTTATTTGATTTTCTATATTATATGATAGACGCCTAATTTTATTTGTAATATACAAAGTTACTCTTATTCTTTTCAATGATGTAATTATCTCTAATAAACTTTAAACTTTTACCATAGTCTTTATAATGCTAGACATAAAATCGAAAAACATTTTGGATGACATCAATAACTCAAAACATAATATAATTATATGTATAATATGCACTTTTTAATAAAATAATACCAAACAAAATTACAAATATAAAATAATTGATTTTACTAATAATAACAAAGTCTTATTTTTTTTAAATTAGATTTATTACGGGTTTTTTTAAATATAATTTATATTTTATCACTCAAATGGCTAACATCTTCAACCACTGTATCTTTTTTCAATAATCATCTCCGCAATCACCATATCTATCGCGTACCGAGTATATCCTTTAGTTTTTTTAAATATAATTTTCTTATTATTTGGTATATAAAATCATATTATTCAAGTTGTGTATACACGAGGTTTTTAAAGATATAACTTTTTTATTATTTGGTAAACAATATTACATTTATTCAACCCGTGTAACACACGTGGTTTTAAAATTATAATTTTTATTATTTGGTATATAAAATTACATTTACTCAACCTGTACAATATGGTTCCTATAGATATAACTTTTTTATTTAATATATAAAATTACATTTATTCAACCTGTGCAATAATGAGATTTTTAAAGATATATTTTTTTATTATTTAGTTAGTATATAAATTCATTTATTCAACTGATGTAATACATGGGGTTATAACATAGTATAATTTATAAAAAAAATGGCTGATTTACTTAAGTACACATCACCATAGCATTGCAATTTTTATTAGATTTAAAAAATGGTTGATTTGCTTAAGAACATATCACCATAGCATTACAATTATTAGATTTATCCAAAGCATAAGTAATTCAAATTATTTATCGTGAACGTATTTTTACTCCAATCTTTTAATTAGGATTTTAAAAATATATATTTATTAATCGTCGATTTTGCACAAGGTAACGAGAGGCTTCAGCTTATGCACATGCACTTTACGCCTCATAAAATTAAATCACTATATTTCAAGAAAATTTAAATAAAAATATTCTTTTATTAATTGTGGTTATGTTAAATGTACATTTAAAATACAAATTATACATATTATTAACTTCCAACTTATAATTGTGGTTATGTTAAATGTGCATTTAACAATACAAATATTAACTTCCAAGTTAATTATAGGTTATACCTTTGTTGTCCTGTGAACATGGTCTACTAGTAAATTGGTCTGCTTTTTTTTAGTGGAGACGTATATTCGATTCTCGCTTGGGCCATTTTCAAAGGACATCTGGGTGAAGGGACGAAACGGAGCTTTAATCCCGGTTTCGAACCTAACGGGGGGCGAGGGTTTACGGATACCATCCTCTTCCCACGCATCAGGGGGCATGGCGGTCGAGGAGTCGACCTTGGACATAACCCTCAGCAGGGTGGGTTTACACGTGAGATTCTTTGCCGTTAAGAAAATGTTGTATCTTTGTTTGTACCTCATATTTTATAGGTTGTACCTTTGTTTTTTCTACTTTTGACCATAATAGTTTTTATCTTTTACAATTGACGCTTACACTTTTTTCACTTTCAACTTTGGTCCCATTTAACGGTTTCGTTGTGTTTTATATTTCGGTTTATTTTTTGCGCATTAACAAGCCGCAACGGGCGTGTATGACTCAATGTTTTTATGTATACTTTTCGTTTGGTTGATACACGTTGGGAAATAAAGAGAAAGAGATTATTAACGGGCTCGTAATTATTGCGTGTTTGTGTATTTGGAAGTCAAGGAATGTGAAGATTTTTACAAATGGTAAAGAGGAAAGTGATGACATTTTTGGGGATATCAGATCTTCGGCCTCTCTTTGGGTAAAATACAGGTCCAGACATAAGTGTATTGTTTGAAAGGAGCGGTATGAAAACCCTCTTTATATGCTGTAATTAGTTTTGATGGGTTTGTGCTATTTTTTTTGGCAAGCCTCTGATAATGAAAGTTAATCTTTAAAAAAGACATATCATATAATTTATAACCCGTCGCAATGCGACTATGCGAGGGCCTTAATACTAGTATTTTAAGAAACATATTAAAATTTACCATAATACCAATCCCATAAGGTTTAGAAAAAGGGGTAACTTTGTAGAATAGTAACCAAGTTTTAAAGTGTTCCAACTAGGTCACTCAAGTTTCAAAAGTGTTTCAATTAGGTAACTCAACATTCATTTTTTATTAAAATTAAGGATTTTTTTCATTCATTTCATAGGTAACCGTGATGATGTGAATTTTTGTTTCTTTTTTCCCTTTCGTTTGATGCTAACGTCCAATGATGACGTGCATTTTAACTTGTTTTTTTATTTTTTAATGTAATTAAAATGTTTTTATTTTTAATAAATAAAATTTCATATATGAATATAATCCGACCCTAGCATCTTATGCTCCATTTTTCTCCTGACACATGAAAAAAAGGACATGACTCAATTTGAATATTAAGTTATCTAATTCGGACATAAACAATACGAGTGACTTAATTATAACACTTTTTAAACTTGGTTACTATTCAGTGACATTTTCCTTAGAAGAACTTTTGGCGGATTGATACTATCAACTATGCAACCGCAATCGTACGGTCACAAACTTTCAAAATTACCCTAGCGATTGCATACACACCCGTTGATTCCCGTTGACACCTAAATCACCTCTCGTTCCTCTTTACTCTCCGGCTAAGCAAGATCGCGACAATCCCAGATTCTTTTTCCCCTAATTCCTCCGTTTTTCGGTAAATCTCTCTCCTTTCTCACTTTTTCATAATCCAATTGCAAAGATTATGACCAGTGGTTAGTAAAGTTACGAACTTGAAAACAATTAGGTCGTTTTCCGATTAATTGGTTGTGTTTTCAGCTGTGTTAGTGCAGCATTCTGTTCGATCTTGTTACATGTGTGTTTTGTGTTTGATTTGTTATTGATTGTAGGGAATTTAGTAAATAGTAGCTGGGATGTGAATGTTTTTGGGTTTTTACGGAAACCCTAATTTTCAATTTGAGTTTGAATGTTCTTGATTGGAGTTTTAGATATGTGAAATTGTTTGTTATGATTCTTTAGGTATAAATGTTTACATTTTGTTGTAGAATCTAGATCTTATGCCAAATTAGAGTCGTATAGAAGCAAGTAAGGGTTTCTTGCTGATAACAAGTAGCAGAGTTATTGCTTTTGTTCTTATGCCAAAAATGTTAAAAAAATACGGGCCCTCGGTGAGATAAAAAACCAGGCCCTACCTGCTAAATCGATCGGGAATTAATATTTAATTTGGGTTTGATTGTTCGAAATTTGGGCCTTCTAAAATTTTATTTAGTCTGGTTTATATTTTTGACCTTTTATAATGGTTGTAACTCCAAGTATTAAGACAGACTGGCTCAGTTAAAAGATTTGCGGACCTCTGAGGTTTTTGCCCCTGAGTCGTCGCCCACCTGGCCCATGCTCAGGGTCGGCCCTGGCATGATGCTTATAACTTGGATCTTAATATTATTGTCATAAATGCGTTGTCTTTTTCTATGGTTGTTTTTGTATCGATGAAGTACTATTTCATCGTTTCTTTTATGAGAATTGAACTTTTGTTTTTCTCGTGGTTCTGACCAGGGTTTTTTGTTTTAATTATTATGATTGTGCTATTTACTGAGTCCATGATACGTATAACTTGGATCTTTATTATTAATTGTTATCAGTGTGTTACCTTTTTCTATGTCGTTTTTATATGGTAGTATTTGTTTCAAGTTTTCAACAAAGTAGCTGTAAATATACTGTTATAACTGTTTCCCCGTATCTTACACGAGAATTGAACAATATGACATTATTGCAGGACATTTCACTAGAATTTTTTCGTTCTGACAAAATGGAAAATTCATCTGATTTAAAGAAGGACGAGGAGGACTTCATTAAACTTCCAGAATCTAATAGTCCGGGGAGTGGAAGTGTAAACGGGAACAGTTATAGTAGTATGCCTCGTGAAGCTGACAGTCAACCTATTGATTTTGGTGTTCAGGAAGGCCAACCAAATGGGGAGGTCATAGTTATTGAAAAATTCGAACATGCCCAAGTTACATTAACCGATAATAAGGAACATGATTCAACCAGTGTCGAAGTAAACACTTCTACCTTGATAGAAAATAGAATTTCTGCGTCTGCTGAGAATGGTTCATTAGTCCAAGATGGAACTCATAAGCGAACTGCAAGTCCTAGCAGCAACCCTGAGATTGATGGTACACTTAACGATTTGTTTCTCGTCTTATTACATATTTCTGTATTATATATTTACTTGGTAGTTTGATGAGTTGTATTATATTTCTTTTCACATGAATTTCTTTTTTTACAGCATAGATTTTATTAATTTTTTTTTCTTATTTGGTAGTTTGGTAGTTTGCAGTATGTTTGTAAGTTCCCTAATATGTTTTCCCTTGACATGCTAGCCGTATCTGGTAGTAAAAGACCACGAATAACCGTTGATGAACAGCAAGCTTCAGTCCATATCGTTTATAATTCTATAACAAGGTATAAAGGGAAAAATTTTTATTCAATACTTTCTTAAATTTCGTTTTAAACGTTCAGTTTTCAACTCCTATCTGCATTTTCATATTCTCCGAATTTTTAAAATCTATTATTTTTGGTCCCTTTTTTATATTTCATATATATTTATAATTTTCTTTAACATTGTTTAAAGGGACGACGCCTAAGTAGGAACAGATGGAGTAACAATATGCGAACACATATTTTCGTCTTTTCTTTCATGTTTTTAAGGACAGTTTTTCATCCAGTTGATATCCTCTCAAGAGGATTATGGTTCAAAGTCTTATGTTTCTCTAACCAAATATCTTATGTGTATTAGAGAGAGTAAGCGAAAGCTTGAGGAGTTATTACAAAAGTGGTCAGAATGGCATGCTCGACATACTTCTTCATCGCGTGTAAGCTTGTTTTCTAATTATATTCTATCGTCAAGGTTTACAAATCCTGTAAATAGTTACTGTCAACTTATTTTGGTATGCCATAACTGCTTTATTACAGATTTTGTTTAGTAATCATATACCAAGAATAAACGTTGTTAAATTTTTTAATTTTTTTACTCTTCAGGATTCAAAGGATGAGCTAGAGTCTGGTGAAGGGACCTATTATCCAGCTCTTAATATCGGTGTGGACAAATCTTCCGCAGTGGTATATTTATTGTTTCTTCGTGTTCTGATCACACACTTGTTGAATAACCGAATTTGATGAACTTTTTTTGTGGTACTGTAATTCGGTTAAACGAATAAGAATGCTACTTTTATCTGTTTCGTGTAGTCATTCTGGATGGATGGGCAAACTAGAAACTTGCAAAGCAAGGAAGTTATAGCTTTAGATAACAATTCAGTCCCGCTTTATGATCGTGGGTATTCTTTCGGCTTAACATCAGCAGATGGTCCGAGTAATTTCGAGGGGTATGGAAATGCTTCATTTTTAGGGTTACATAAATAAATATTCTATAAATATGTGATATTTTTGCCATGTTTTTACTATGGTTTTGTTTCTTGTGTTTAGAGGATTGGAAATAGTAGACGGTTCTCGTTGCTTCAATTGTGCTTCATATAACCACGCACTAAAAGAATGCCAAAAGCCGCGTGATAATGCTGCTGTTAATAACGCTCGTAAGCAACACAAAGCTAAACGTAATCAGAATTCAATATCTCGTAACCCGACCCGATACTATCAAGACACTCCTGGGGGGAAATTTGACGGTTTAAGGCCCGGTGTCCTAGATTCAGAAACACGAAAGCTTCTTGGCCTTGGGGTAAGAAAGTCAAACCCTTGGATTATTCCTTTACCGTTTTGACTTTTTCATTTATGCAAACTAAAGTAACCCTTTGTTAAATCATAGGAGCTGGATCCACCTCCATGGCTTAACAGAATGCGAGAGATTGGTTACCCGCCAGGATACCTAGGTAATTGATTGTTCTTGTTTAAATATAAGTAGGGCTGCAAACGAACCGTACAAACGCGAACAAGACCTTGTTCATGTTCGTTTGTTAAGGAAACATATGTGTTCACGAACTGTTCATGAACACTTACCGAATCAGATTCTGTTTGTGTTCGTTCGTTAAGGAAATGGACGTGTTCATGTTGTGTTCGTTTGTTAATTTTGGATAACGAACGTAAACGAACATTCGTGAACACAAACAAACACAAACTAATATGTTCATGGAAACAAACTAACATAAACAAGCGTTCATAAACAGAATATATAATACACTGATACTTATCAAATATTTTATTTGTTGAGATTTTGAAGTATCTAAATAAAATATCAAAATTAAAAACACTAGTGAACTACCGAACAGAAACGAACATGTTACCGAATGTTCACGGACATAAATGAACGAATGCGGGTTCATGTTCGTTAATTTAACTAACCGAACAAAATTTCTTTGTTTGTGTTCGTTCATTTACTAAACGAACGAGCACAAAACTTCCCTCCGAACGATTCACGAACTGTGCGCTAAACGTTCAGTTCGTTTGCAGCCCTAACTATAAGTCTTTATGGCACTACAAACATTAGTTTTTGTTTATCATTTTGTAAGTTTGTAACGATGTTAAACTGCAGATGCAGAAGAGGAGGATCAGCCATCCGGGATTGAAATATTCGGTGACGAGGTTGTCGTTAAGCAAGAAACCGAAGATGGTGAAATCCTTGATATGGATATATCCCCTCCTCGTGGTGTTGTTGAGCCACCTAAACCCGAACCACCGAAGAAAATGAGTGTTCCGTTTCCAGGAGTGAATGCCCCGATTCCCGAAAACGCTGATGAATGGCGGTGGGGAGCAAGGGCTTGGAAGTTTGATCTACCTAGAAGTAGATCATCAAACCATAGGTATCATGATTCAACCGAATCTCCCGCAACTAGTAGACATCGTTATCCTGAAGATAGGTGGACCCGTGATTATAGAGATGATGGGCCACCTGGAGTTGACCCGGTCATCGGTTCCTTGCCATCTAGCTTCTCGCCTAGGTACCCTGGTTATGACTCTAGAGGCTCGAGTTATGGCAGACGAAGCCCATTGATACGTGAAACGGGTTCGAGCCACGATGATGATCGGTGGCACCCTTACTCGTCTGACTCTTCGTCTCACCGAAGGGAGCGCCATGAAGACCGCCACCATCGTAGTTGGCGGTAAGCTTAATCACCATGGGGGCTGTTTTCTGTTTAGGGGCAGAAAAAGCTTCAAGTGTACATGGGGTAGATGAGATGAGTTGACAGTTGGTTAGCAAAAGATGCTTGTGCTTTTGTTAGTTTAGCCTCAGTCCCAGTATATTTTACAACTATACCCTTATTATCTGTACTTTTTAGACTATGATATGTTGTAAACCGTAGTGTTTGGTGGGATTAGCTATTTAGCTCTCATGGTTCCTTTCATTAGCAACATGTTGATCGCTTGTTCTTTTCTTTCCACTTTCTTACATAGGCTTGAGCTCATTGCAATGGTAATCACTCTGTATATTATATATAGTGTTAGAAGAGCGTTGTGACTTATTTTACGACAACACTTGAGACCAACTCTCATACAGCTACCAACAAATAACACTTTGAAAGTTTTAAAAATTTTCAATTTTAAACCTTTAACTTTCAAAATTTGTGAACTTCGACCATTATGAAGATGTAAAAGTTAGAATGGTTATTTTCTGGCTTTCGGTCAGATTTTAAGTGGGACAGAGTCGAGTTTCAACATATGTCCATCAAAAATAAGATAGAAAATAAAATCTTTTAGGTTGGTTTTTATGGAATTTATATTAAAACACACCTAAAATCTATTTGGTATTTTGAAATTATCAAACATAAAGACGGAAAGCAGTAAATAAATATTCACAGACAATCTTGTTGTGAGTTTCGAGGGTAAAAAAACATATTAGTGAACGTTACTGCCAAAACACACTTGTTTGATTAATTAGCAATTTGGATAAACATCCTATAATAATTATTGGTATTGTTATCCACTTAAACTCAACAACAGATGTAATCATATAGCTTGAGATATGCTTACTTTAATGATTTATACATACCAACCGACGTTCATTCGCTCACGACACATTCCCGTATCAAGGTACGCACAAGAGTTCATCATACTGGTGACTATACTGTTTATCATCTGTTTGACGTATAAGGTGTGAGAAACTCATTTATATTGAAGGATGAAAAGAAGCCTATGTGATAAAATCACTTATTTATGAGGAACTTGGTTTTTGGATGCATGCAGTGAGAGCAAGTCCGTGAACAGGTTAGTGCCATCGCAACACCGAAGAGCCGAACTTAACTCTCAAATGATAGATGTATATAATGCGATTAAAAATCACTTATTCATAAGATGGATGTGATATGAATATCACTTATTGATGGTTGTTTGCAGTATGTGCACATATGTATAGCATCATGGAAGTTTTAGACTTGCATCATCGTTTTCGGTAAAGAAACAACCATTATACCCGGTTGATAAACAACATAAAGATCACATATCTCAGAACCTTGACAATCTAGCAAACGAAATTTTGGTACCAAGTCCATATGCCAATGAGCGGTTCCCACAAAGTCTTCAGTCTGTTATGTTTATATCGCCCTGCAAACTATAAAATGATTGTGAGCCTACCAATACATCATTAATAGAGTTACTTATCGTTTTAACATTATAGATATTTCGACAGACCGCTGATGTATCATCATTTTCTCTTTTCTCACTAGGAAACTCATTTTTGTTTTTCTATTGTTTCTGTATTTTTTTTTTTTGCATTTTTCAATGTTTTTGTCTTTTTAACGTTTTCAATGTTTTTTTTTTTGTATTTTTCTGAAATTTTCTCCCCCTGAAATTCAAAAAGTTGAATAAATTTAAAACATCTTATTGGATTTTTGTTTAGAAAAATATTTACAAAAACGATTCCCGATATGGATTTACTCTTGTTTTACCATAATGCCATTTACCAAAAGTTAAATTGAAAACATAAATTATCAAAAGCTTTGTAAATACGTCGGCACGTTGGTAATTGGCGTGGACCTGAACAACATCGATGAGTTTCCCTTCGAATGAATCACGCATGAAGTGAAATCTGATATGTGTTTGGTCTTAGAGTGCTGTACAGGACTTTTAGTAATCCGTATAGCAGCTTTATTATCGACAAAAAAATAGGAGTAGCAATTGTTGTAGTCGGCATTTGCTGTTGGATCCATCGAACCTTATAACAACAACTCGAAGCAACAATGTATTCAGCTTCACAGGTCGATGTAACCACAGATGTTTGCTTCTTGCATTGCCAGGTGACTAAGCGGTCTCCTAAAAATTGACATCCAATCGTAGTGGATTTCAAGAAAAGTAATTTCAATTTCTCGATGGTTTGGAAATAATGGTGCTCCCCCTGAATCAGTTACCACTTTTGGTTTCCAGATCTTTTTGACTTTTACCGTTAGGTGCTTTTTATTCAGTTGGTTTAGTCTTAATAGATTCTTTTTGGATAACCTCAGGTTTTAACACTTTTACCATTTCCTTTTTGTTATATCTTTCTTTGTTTCAAATCTCTTTCTTTTTGATAATAAACCTCGAAGTATAATGATGATGATAACTTAAAGATGAACTTTGTGACCTCGATGTACTAGACGCTGAATCACAACAGTTTGTATGTTGTGGGTAATTGTTCTGATTATTTCTTTCAAAATCTTGACTTTCTTAACAAAATCCGTATTGTACTTGTTTTCCAAACGTTTCAATTTTATCAGTCCCTTGAGATTTCATGAAGTTCATATTCTGAACCTTTTTCTGGTTGTGAGCTATTTTGTTTTGAACCTTTTGGTTTTGAGCTCTTTTGTCCTTTCTCTTTTCAGATTTAGCATGATTTTCCTTTTGTTGATTGTTCTGAACTAGTAATTTTTTATTCCCAAATTGTTTTCTAATTTCAGCTTTTGGGATAGTAGCACTGTGTTACCACAAATGTTGGGCTCGACTTACCCAAAAACTTACTCCTTGAATCTTCAAACATTTTATCAATCAAGGATTGATTAATGTTTCTAATTGGAAAATCATTGTTAGAGTAAACTTTGTCAGAACCAATCAACGTGTAAAGCAAGTTCACACTTTCAGAATTTCTAATAGGAGCGTCAATCGATTTGACCGGAGAAATCCCACTGTCACACCCCGACCCGCAGCGGAAATGGTGATCGGGGCATGATTGGGTTTTCATCAAAGTTTATGACATTTATTATAAAGTTTCATATTTATTATTTCTTTTTAATGGAGAATCATTACAATCAATAATACAAGTACAACATGTTCTATACATCTTTCAAGACTTCATTATTTTTCTTCTAAGGCAATTTCCTATGTGTTCCTTGCTTCAACCTGTCCACCTGTATCATGTGTAAAAATAGGGTTTTTGGGTCAACAAAAAGTTGGCAAGTGAATTTTATGAAAACATTTAAACGTTTTATTGTATCGATTATAAAATAAAGTGCATAACCACACATGAGTAAACGTAAATGTAAATTTAATCACGAAACACATAATATTAATTATTGCACACATATACACCAAATGATTGATTTTAGGCACGCGTTGTGCAACTCGTCTCCCACGAGGAACTGATGGGCCTAATGAATGATTTTGAGGCACGCGTTGTACAACGAACTGATGGGCCTAATGAATGTTTTTGAGGCACGCGTTGTTCAACTCGTCTCCCACGAGGAACTGATGGGCCTAATGAATAATTTGCACTCAACTTGACAATATGTAATACATCACAACAAACAATATTTACATTCTAAGTTTAGATCATATAATGGTATAGCACGAGTCTGAATAAGCGAATTAATTTAAGCGACACATGATACACCCAAAACATGAATAAAAAAGGGAATTTGTAAGAATTCACGCACAGTGGTTGCGTTTCTTGGATTGATGATGAATGCGCACGAATTTGGATTTAACCACGAGAGAAACTAACCTAAATAATAACATAATGGTTCGGTAAATAAATGGATTTTATTTGAGATTATAATTTTAATTCATAACCTTAATAGGATTTCTAGATTTATTTTTGTGAGTTTAAGGACATTTTCTAACTTTAAAAATATTATTTTTAAAAAAATGTTGACCGTTGACTTTGACTGTTGACCGGTCTGATTGTGTTTATTATGTGCGTGAGTGAGGTTCGAACTCGGGACCTCTCGTACGCGTGCACGCAGCTCTACCAACTGAGCTACGTGTCTAACCCGAAATATTTCTGATTTTAATTATATTTATATATTATTTAGGTTATACCGAATTTTATTTAATTAAAAAGGTTTTTAATCCAATCGAACCGGTGTGAGAGTCTGGACTCGAACCCGCGACGTGCTTTATGTTTTTGCACACAGTCCACCACTGGACTGTGTGTCTAACCCGGTTATTATTCCAGTTTTTATTATATTTATACACTTACTGAAGCGAATCTGATTTAATGCTTGTTTTAAAAAGGAACATTTTATTTCAGGAAAACCGGCGTGGCACTAGGCTCGAACTCGGGACCGTGATTTAAAATTGCACACAGTCCACCACTGGACTGTGTGTCTAACCCGGTAATAATTTCTGATTTTAAATTCATTTAACTATCGGTTTCAGTTATTTATAAACCCAAAGCCTAGTACATAACCCGCCTGAAATCGATTTCTAGACAATTCTGGGTGATTGTTCAAAGATTCGTAACATACAGAATGATAGATAGAGAAGTTAAAGAAATATACCAACTAGAAGTAAAATCTCGGTTTTCCGGTGAAAATCTCCGGCGAGTGCACCAAATTCCGGCGATGTATTTCTTGCGATAGAGACTCTACAGAGAGTTTAAGGTGAGTGTGGGTGATTTCGGTCTGAGCTCTAGATGTCCTGTTTATAAAGTAAGGCAACAGTGGGATAGATTCTTCGGTTTTCCGGCGATAACTTTCGGTCAACTTGCAGAGGATTCCGGCGACTTGCGGCGAGGTTTTCAGAGTGAGTTTGAGAGAGTAAGTTTGATAGACTAGCGAGCTCAAATGATGAATACATCGATATATATAGTATAACTCGAATTTAATTACATTTCGGTTTCGATTTCTAAAATCATACGATTTGATCAGCTTTGATTCGAATTGAGTCAATGGGTTGGTTATAACCGATGCCTAGTTGTCTGTTATGCCCAGGATGATCGCGAACTCAACGGAAAATTCAATGATAGATTGAAGATTGATTGGCGGTTTCAATCTCTGTTTATCGCACCATTAAATTCAATCGGTTACCACATGTATTCATTGGGTTTCCGTTAGAGATTTCAATGATTGGAACCAGATTGTGCGCTGAACGGAAAACTTGATTTCGATTTTGCCTTTGAAAATGGCGGTTTCAGTTTTGGTTGAAATCGGATTGTTCGCGGGTGAGACTTTAAGTTTTATTTGCTTAAGTTTCTTCACAACATGTGCGTGTGGCGGAGTGGTGAAAACTGTGTGTGTATAAGTTAGTGGGTGACCCGGGTTCGAAACCCGGCGTCTCCACTTTTTTTTAAATTCGTTATTTTTTTGCTATTTAACAATTATGTTTTAAGATTCTAATTTATATATTAATTATGTATCGTTTAAAATTAGTTTGAGAAATAAATATGCAACGAAAAATTATAACTGGTTATTCGATTAATAAACGAAGCGAGTTTTGAAAACCCGTTTTTCGACGGATGTTACACCCACAAGGTTCAACTTGGCTATCACAAAGAATGTGATTCTCAAGTGGTATGTTTGCCTTTTTGGTCACACTGGTTGACTGCTCAGGTTTATCCTCATTCGATTGATCATCCGAACTATCAACATCCTCAATTATGGAGGAATTCTGATTTTTCTTAGATGTTGAATCCTTGACCCCTACCGATTGACTTTGACTAGAAGGTGCACACTTTGTGAAACCTAGACCAACTGTAAACTCACTAGGATATAGATAAACGATAGGCTCAAAATGTGGCATATCCTCATCATTAGGCAACTTGGTGTAGTTGTGTCTCATCGGTGGAAGATAAGCTTAATACCCATTGCGTTTAACATCTCCTTTCTTCTTTTGGCTATCAATGATGTGATCTAAGATGTATCTCAGTTAGAATAGTTGTCCGACTTCCGCTTGATTGTCTCATAATCATATCGTGCAAGAGCTAACTATTTATTCGTTTAGTTAATGATAATAATGTAATTATTAATGCTAGTTTGCTTATTTAAAACAATTGTCTTAATTATTAATACTAGTTTGCTTGGTCACCGGAAAAAATGGTGAAATGTATTTTTTTGATTGTCTCCACAAGTTTTAATAAGTTATCAATCGATATTTTCAGCAAATAACATCATTTTACTAAGTTATAATCACATTTTCAGCCAAGAAACAAGGTGTAGGGTTTTTGTCCAAGATAAGTCCAATACACACCTAACAACCACTCAAAATCTCACAATATGTTTGGTTTTCAACAAGAAATCGATCTTATAACTTTGATACCACTTGTAGGTCTAGATCCATCTTGAACAACAAAGATTTCTTGTTTCTAATGGTGTAGCAAGTGCAGAATTCAAGTCACACCACAAACCGAGCAATATAAGAATCAATAAAACAAAGATATTATCAATAACATTTGTATATTGATTTTGGCAGAGTTTCAATATAGATTACAAGATAATATGCTCTTAATACACTCTGTTCTAACGCTCTGTTTTCGGGTACCTTGTTCCAAAAGATAACTGGGTATCTATATTGAAAACCTAGTTGCCCAAATGACATGATGACATGATCTAAACGACATGTATTGTTGTTTAGATAAATAACTAAACAACATGTATTAAGTTCCAAACAACATCTCAATTCCTAATGACACCTATATGTGTTTGGATATTTCTAAACTACCAACTCAATTCCAAACAACACCCTCTGTTGTTTGCATAGTGTTCCAAGTTACACCATATGTAGTTTGCATACTTTTCCAAGTGACATAACATGTCGTATGGCATTTTCCAAACAACAACCACTAGTGTCCTTTGAAAGTTCTTAAACTACACTATATGTAGTTTGAGTTCCAAACGATAAGGCCATGTCTTATGCATATTAGCATGTCCTTGGGATTGTTGTTCAAGTCAAACAACAGAGCAATGTCATATAAATTCGGTTACTCTACACAAACTTAATGTTTACACGACAACCGAAATATATACATTATAGCTAATCACTAGCTACACAAAGTTCATCGTATCAAACATAGAACTTTTGTCGTAGTTTGACACTTCAAAAGAATCCTAATACCCTTGTAGGGAAGTAAAATAGGTAAAACAAAGTGAATTAATTTGTACGGAGCTTTTTCGGCCAGCCGTCAACAACCGCTTTAGATTTTGCTTTATAGAGCTTGATGGCAACTTTAAAAAGAGCCTTTTAAGTTACCCGGTCTTTATTAGAAAAAATAGACTTAAAACTAATAAATAATACTTTATATTGAAGGGATAGTTAACGACACTCATTGACCACTCAACGCATTTTCAGTACGTCTTATTTATCAATAGGGTGGTGATTCATTGGTAATGACAAAATCTTTAAACCAGAGAGAGGTGTCGAGTTTAAGTCCTATAGACAACAAAGGTTAAAAGAAGTTCACCGCTAAAAACAAGTAATTGTTCTTTAATTTACATCTTTATGTATTCTTTGTCAACTATAAAAAGTATACGAAACTTTAGTTAATGATTTATTACTTTGTTACATATATACTCAGGGGAAGGATCCACTAAAAAGTGGATTTTGGCTAAGAAGTCTAAGAAGGATTGTGATGATAACATGTGTCACTCCTTATAAATAGGAAGGAAGGGTATTTTGATACTAAAATATTTTGTTCCTTATAAGTAAGAGTGTGAAAATGACATGTGGCATCCTTTTGGTTTTGTAAAAAATACAAAAAAACATACCGTACAAGAAATTTAGCAAAAAAAATATAGTACAAAAAATATAGCACAACGTATAGTATAAAACATATAGCACGAAAAAATTCAGAAAAAAAAATTTTAAGACAAAAAATTTCAACAAAAAAATATAGCACAAAAATGTAGTAAAAAAATCAGCACAAAAATGTTACACAACATAGAAATACAACACATTTTAGTGGGTTTTTTTAGTCGTCATATTTTATATAGCAATATGGTCTTAAATTAAAGATAAAAAGACGCTCGATTTTGTGGTGAAATTTTTATGAAAAAATAATGTCGTATAAAAAAGTTATGAACGTTTAAAAAATGAGAGTGAAATATGCATATGCCTTGCATGTGCAGAGAGAAAGTCAATAAATATGATTTACCAAGATACACTTACACTCCTCTTTTTTTCTACATTTTCATATATACCATTGATTTGAAAATTGAATGGTTAAGATTCATTCTTATCCTACTTAGACAAAATCAACTTCTTATTTGATCTTACCCCTATATACTCATATCTAGTTATCAGTGATATACAATTTTCACTTCATATATAAAATTTGTAAAAGTTAAAATATATACTAAGTTAGAAACTCATATATATCAAGTTGAATAAAAAAAATATTTAATAGTCAGTTATTTAGAAATTATATATAGTATTGTTAGAATGAATTTGCTATATTCATTATATATTTTTGAAAGGGATTCAATACCAATTAACATAATTGAAAGGGATTCAATATCAATTAACATAATATATTATGTTTTATTAACATAATATATTATGTTTATTACTTTTGTTTTATTTTATTATTGATTAACTTTTTAAAATAAAAATAAAATAAAGATGAATAAATAATACATATGAAAAAAATCTTAAGCTCACAAAAACTATGAAGTGGGACAAAGATAGGTATAGGTTTATATTATTCTATCATACATTGCGATACACTATTTTTTTTTCATAAAATTTTGCCATATTCTTTTTTACATAACTTTATAACAGTTTTTTTCATAAGATTTAGATAACTGGGTGAAAAAACTCAAATCAAACATTTGGGTTCATCATGTTATTTCAATAATGTTGGATATTTTTGTGTAATTTGAGATTGCGTGTGACGTTCAAATAAGAGTGCACGCTTATTTGAATGTCATCGGGACTAACGGGGGATCCAAGGGGGCAGCGCCCCTGGGAGCAGGGTCCAAGGGGTGGCAGCCCCTGGCGGGGTCCAAGGGGCAGAGCTCCTGGCTGGGGTCGAGCTGAATATGCACGTTTGGAAACTTAAGAGACTAGAGGTGTTTTTGTTCAAAATTGAAACTGCAACCAGTTGTGAAAAACTGAAAATACGCTCCCAACTTTTTTAGGGTAAACCCTGGACGAATTTTGTTTTTTAGAGACGAATCCCCAAAATCTCACAATAAAAAAAATTGCCATACAAAAATCTAGAATTTTTCTGATTTTATCCGATCAAAGATTGGTAGCCACTCCAATTGTGTGATCTGATAGTGATTACACGACTTCAGAGTTATCTAAGCATTTACGAATTATTCCCAACAAATAATAGCAAAAGTACATAAGTAATGTTAAAGGAGTCGAAGAATAAGTTGAATTAGTGATGTGGATGTATAAAATTCTATTAAAACCCTCAAGCTGAAAACTTCTGGTTTCGTCACTTAAGACATCATGTTTCCATAACTGTTAAATTTTTAAATCTTAGCTTGTATGTCTAACCATAGCAGGGAAATGTATTTTTCTGAATCGACATTCAACGCACAACCGTGATATTAGAGCCCCTTTGCGAGTGTTGAAACATTAATCGGTTTGCTTTTCTGGAGAGATTGAGAATATATGATTTTTCGTAATGAAAAATACCATATTCTTTTAAGCAAATTTATTCTATACGGGATGAATCACCACCACGTATATACATATCAAGAGATATTTTTGATTTATTTTAGGCTGATACAAAGTTATCCTTGGGCTAAGTACATATCAACAAGATATCTGATTAATTCTTTATGCATATCAGTAAGGATCCTTAATTCTTGGACTTTCTGCACCACCCGCTAAGGATAGTCGATCCAGGTTAGCCTCAGGATAAGGATAAGGATAAGGGATCCATAACTACTAAAAATCATCCCCTAACAATTGCCCCCAAATATGACTAATTAAATATTCAACAAATTAGTCATATTTCCGTTGTAATAGAACTAGCTGTTGCAAGTGGATATTGTAACATCCGTCAAAAACCGGGTTAACCAAACCCGCTTCGTTTATTAACCGAATAATCAATTAAAAATTTTGTTGCATATTTAAAGCTCAAACTAATTTTAAACAATACATAATTAATAAACATTT
Source organism: Scalesia atractyloides (assembly GCA_947069175.1). Taxonomy (NCBI): domain Eukaryota; kingdom Viridiplantae; phylum Streptophyta; class Magnoliopsida; order Asterales; family Asteraceae; genus Scalesia; species Scalesia atractyloides. The sequence continues at coordinate 23,329,707 of CAMTDV010000014.1, read as the reverse complement.
TAGTATTTAAAAACTATAATTATTAAAGGTTAAAAATTTGTGCAAAAAAAATAATAACAAGCTGCCGGGTTTCGAACCCGGGTCAGCTAGTTCACCAAACAACCAATACACCACTCCGCCACACGCTTAGTTTGGAATAATACTGAAACAATTAATACTTAATATATAACTCGAAACTCAAAACCAGCGCGCCCAAATCCGCAGACGCCGGAAATTACGCGAATCCATGACTGTTTCTTTTGACTCCGGAATTTAGCAAGTAGAATTGATGACTAACGTCAGTTATAACCGAAAACTCAATCAATTTCATTCATGAACCATAATTTCCGTTCGAAACCGAAAATCCACCGGTTGAAGAAGTTCTACATACCCTGTGCGATCTTTCCTAGCTCGCTCACTTTTATCCAATCTACACTCTCAACTCTAACACTCTGTTCAAAAGTTCTTGATCATCGGAGAACATCATACTCGCCGGAATTCTGTGCAAGTCGCCGGAGCCGGAGAACCGAACCCCTTCCATCTCTGTTGCCTTATTTTATAAACAGAACATCTAGAGCTCATACTAAAGTCACCCACACTCACTTCAAACTTTCTGAAGATCCTCTGCCGCAAGATACACGTCGCCGGAATAACCTGCTGTCATCGGAATCTCGCTGGAGAAACAGGGGATCTCTGTTCGGTATATCTTACACCTAATCTCTCTCATTTTTAATAATCTCATATGTAGTTAATTACAATTTACTAAAGAAATTGATGAATGTATCGAAACAGTCGGGATTGGTTTCTGGGTAAAGTTTACGAAGAAGATGAAGTTTTGGATTGTGTATATATATAATATAAATTGAGTTATATCTCGGGTTAGACACACAGTCCAGCGGTGGACTGTGTGCATTTGAAACATAGAGGTACCGAGTTCGAGTCTGTCCTTGTTCCGATTCGTCACAATATTCAACCCTTTTTATAAAACCCAAATACGGAACCTTTCTGTTAGTATTTAAGTTTAATAAAACCAGTAATCTAACCAGGTTAGACACACAGTCCAGCGGTGGACTGTGTGCAACGTTAAACAACAGGTCCCGAGTTCGAGTCCTGTTATGTGCACATGTTTGATATAATTAAAATTCTTTTTAAGTAAATGATTTCTGGATAAATCTAAATAGTATATAAGTATAATAAAAACCGGAATAATAACCAAGTTAGACACACAGTCCAATGGTGAACTGTATGCAAAAACATTAAACATGTCGCGGGTTCGAGTCCAGGCTATCGCACCGGTTCTGGCAATTTTCAAGTTTTTAAATAAGGACAGAAATGGATTTATCTAATTTGTATATATATATAATTAAAAACAGAAATATTTCGGGTTAGACACGTAGCTCAGTTGGTAGAGCTGCGTGCACGCGTACGGGAGGTCACAAGTTCGAACCTCACTCAGTGCAAACAAATACACGACCGAACCGGTCAACAGTCAAACGGTCAACGGTCAACGGGTCAACGGTCAACTGGTCAAAAAGTCAAAATTTTTATTTTCTTCTATTTATTTATTTTATTTAAAAATCAATTAAAAATACTTAAAAATAATATTTTTAAAGTTAGAAAATTTCCTTGAACTCACAAAAATAAACCTAACAATCCCATAACGAACACTAATTAAAAATATTAATCTCAAATAAAAGTTTATTTATTTATCGAACTATTATGTTATTATTTAGGTTAGTTCCCTTGCCGATTAAATCCGAATTCGTGCGCATTCATCATCAATCCAAGAAACGCACCCACTGTGAGTGAATTCTTACAAATTCCCCTTTTTATTTATGTTTTGGGGTGTATCATGTGTCGCTTAAACTAATTCGCTTATTCAAACTCGTGCTATACCATATTATGATCTAAACTTAGAATGTAAATATTGTTTGTTGTTATGTATTACATATTGTCAAGTTGTTTGCAAATTATTTGTTAGGCCCATCAGTTCCTCGTGGGAGACGAGTTGAACAACGCGTGCCTTAAAACTCATTCATTAGGCCCATCAGTTCTTAGAACAACGCGTGCCTCAAAACTCATTCATTAGGCCCATCAGTTCCTCGTGGGAGACGAGTTGAACAACGCGTGCCTCAAAACAATCAATTGTTGTATGTGTGTGCAATATTTAATATTATGTGTATTGTGAATAAATTTACATCTATATTTACTCATATGTGGTTATGCACTTTGTTTTATAATCAATACAATAAACACGTTTAAATGTTTTTCATAGGATTCACTCGCCAACTTTTTGTTGACCCAAAAACCATTTTTACACATGATACAGGTGGACAGGATGAAGCAAGGAACACATAGGAAAGTGCCTTAGAAGAAAAATAATGAAGTCTAGAAAGATGTATAGAACATGTTGTACTTGTATGATCTTCTTTAAATTGTAATAATAAATATGAAACATTTTAATAAATGTCATGAGCTTTGATGAAAACCCAATCATGCCCCGATCACCTTTTCCGCTGCGGGTCGGGGTGTGACAGATTGGTATCAGAGCTTTTGACTATAGGGATATAGGATAGGTTATTAGACCCTTAGAGCCTATACTATAGTTGATTAGATTTTAAATTGTTTATGTGGTTACATGCAAACTTATGATGTTTTTTGTTTCGTATTTATTACACACTCAAATGCATGCAAACACTTCCAATATTACATTTTGTGATACATAGTGAATTATACTATAAGTCAAACATACATACTTACATACACATTCATCATACATATTTCAATGTCCCCATATTCAATTCATCTTCATACTTCCGTTATTCAAGATTTTGTCGCATTTTTCATTTTTCAAATCTCATTAAAGTGAGTTCTGCGACGGGCATGTAGTAACTGTAAGGGTACAAGTACCGGTAGTCGGAACGTTCTGTCTAGGTTGGCATTCGTATAAATCCAATATAACGGACCAGTTTGCCTACCTGGGGACTAACGATGAGAGTACGAAGGACCTATTAGGCCAAAGCATGCCACACTAAACGTCGTTCGAACTAACCCCACTTTGAGTTGTTACCGTGTCCACACCTGGATGCACTCCGAACTTCATACGTTACATACATATTTCTCGATTTTCTCTGGGTTTTAGTGTACGTAACCAGGCTAACACATGCGAACCATATGAAAAACCCGGTAATCATGGGGCCCCACATGATTACGAAAGTGAAGTATGGCGGCATGCAAGGCCCAATTACGAGCAAAGCCCAAGACATCCTATGGATGTAGTAGATTTATTATTCTATATTTATTTTATGAATGTTCATTCCTAAATACGACACATGACCCCTAACACGTCCAACTCATACTCTTGATATGTATTCCTTGTAGATGTCTTCTAATTCCGCTCGTAGGAAGATGAGATCAGGAAAAGCCCGCGAGCGCATGGCTGCCCAAATCGCTCAACAAATGGCTGCCGTAATACCCAACATTGTAGTTCAAGTTCAACAAGCCCTTACCGCTAATCCCGTCAATCAAGAAGATCAAAATGTTGTCAACCCTCCCCCAAGTACCACTAAATGCACCTTCAAGCATTTCAAATCTTGCGACCCTCCAAAATACGAAGGGACTGAAGGTGTCACCGCTCTCCTCCATTGGTTTGAAGAAATGGAAAACACTTTTCTAAATTGCGATTGCCCCGATGATCGCAAAGTGCGATATGCTACTGGTCGTTTACTTTGAATAGCACTTACATGGTGGAATACAGAGAAGGCCAAACGAGGTGTTGAAGATGCTATGACTTTGACTTGGGAAGAGTTGAAGGAAATCATGACAAGACGGTTTTGCCCAAGGAGCGAAATCAAGAAATTGGAGGATGAGTTCTATTCTTTGAAACAAAAGGGAGGCGATCACACCACATATAACAAGAGATTCCTCGATTTAAATCAAATGGTTCCCAACTTGTTCACTCCTCTTTACCGTTTGATCGAGCACTACATTCGAGGTCTTCCTTCAAAAATTCAAGACTCTGTAATAAGTACCACACCTGCAACTTTGGAAGCAGCAATGGAGTTAGCTACAGAGCTCACCGAGAACCGCATACGAAATAAGGACTTCAAGGAGGAGAAGAAGAAGGATAAAGCATCAACTGAAACCTCAAACTCCACCCAAACCGAATCCCCTTCTCAATCCATTTCTAAGAGAAAACGAGATGGGCAACTTTTCGCTGTCACCCAACGCAATCAACCAGCCTTACAAGCCGTACCCCTCCAAGCTATCCCAATCACTCAAGTAGCACCCAACTCAACTTACCCAAATAAGAAACCTTACCTTGGACCTCACCCTCAATGTAACACCTATTTTTATCACCATCCATCTACCTTACCTTGTCGAGTATGTGCGAATTGTGGACGCTATGGTCATTTGAGCAAGGCTTGCCGCACCTCTCAAAACCAAACCTCACCCCCTACTCAAAACATGATCCAAACATATCAACAACCCCAATAACCCATGTTCCCATATGTTCAAGCTTGTTTCAATTGTGGCAACCCTACCCACTTTAGAAACACGTGCCCTCGATTGGTTAACATCATAAACGCCCAAGCTCAAGCAAACCCAGTTAACCAAACAAATCAAGCAAACCCAGCTCCACTGCCAGCAAGGAAGAGTTTACAACATCGACGCCAATCCTGTTGAAGATAATAACGGCCCAAACGAACCACCCAACTAGTCTCCTTCACCAAAAATCAAGATTCAACTCCAACCGCTTAGTTTTTATGTTTTTCTTTAGGTTATCTCAATTTTCACGTATCTCAATTATAAATTGGAAATTTATCCAAGAATCTTAATGCGAATTACTATTTCAGTTTTGTTTTATACTCATTGATGTAACATTCATATCATCATACCTCACGAAGTATCTCAGTCTCATCATTTAAAGAAGTTGGGTTGTGTCTCACTTCTACATAGACTAACCTCTCCATCATAACAAACGAGAGAGGTACTGTCATCATCAAACATGTATACTATCAGAATTAAGACTCAAGTTTTGGTTGTTGTGTTTAGAGTCACATAGAACTAATCATAATTTACTGATAAAGCCAATGAAAATTTGACAAGAATACGGTGGATACGCCGCTGGTACTTCCTATATATAAGTATTCTTGTCAAAGGATCAGAGGCATTGTCAGGCGGTTATGAGAAGTTCCATGTAGGATTTAGTAATGTCTAGGTTGAAGTTTGCTTTATACTCACTGATTTAGCATTCATATCATCATACATCTCAACGTATTTCAATCTCATCATTTAAAGAAGTTGGGTTGTGTCTCACTTCTACATAGACTAACCTCTCCATCATAACAAATGAGAGAGGTACTGTCATCATTCAAACATGTATACTATCGGAATTTAGACTCAAGCTTTGGTTGTTGAGTTTGTTTATGTTTTAGAGTCACATAGAACTAATCATAACTTGCGGATAAAGCCAATGAAAATTTGACAAGAATACGGTGGATACGCCGCTGGTACTTCCTATATATAAGTATTCTTGTCAAAGGATCAGAGGCATTGTCAGGCGGTTATGAGAAGTTCCATGAAGGTTTTAGTAGTAGAAGTTTTGTTTTAGGATATAACCTTATCTTTCCAAACGTATCAAAACTCTTGCGCATGAAATCATACTTAGTGAATCAACTCTGTTTATCAATATTCTTTATCGCAGGCATCAAAAAGCGATTCCTGTAGCAGGGTACTCAACCCTTACAAGGAACGTTACCGCCTCAAACAAAATTTAAACTCTTACCCCCTTCTAAGTATGTAATTGTCAAATTAAAACACCATCCTTTTGAGTCAAACATGCCACTACTTAAATTTCGGGACGAAATTTCTAAAAGTAGGGGATACTGTAACATCCGTAAAAAACCGGGTTAACCAAACCCGCTTCGTTTATTAACCGAATAATCAGTTAAAAATTTTGTTGCATATTTAAAGCTCAAACTAATTTTAAACAATACATAATTAATAAACATTTTTGTATTTAAAAACTATAATTATTAAAGGTTAAAAATTTGTGCAAAAAAAATAATAACAAGCTGCCGGGTTTCGAACCCGGGTCAGCTAGTTCACCAAACAACCAACACACCACTCCGCCACACGCTTAATTTGGAATAATACTAAAACAATTAATACTTAATATAAAACTCGAAACTCAAAACCAGCGCGCCCAAATCCGCAGACGCCGGAAATTACGCGAATCCACGACTGTTTCTTTTGACTCCGGAATTTAGCAAGTATAACTGATGACTAACGTCAGTTATAACCGAAAACTCAATCAATTTCATTCATGGACCATAATTTCCGTTCGAAACCGAAAATCCAAACCGGTTGAAGAAGTTCTTACATACCCTGTGCTATCTTTCCTAGCTTGCTCACTTTTATCCAATCTACACTCTCAACTCTCACACTCTGTTCAAAAGTTCTTGATCATCGGAGAACATCATACTCGCCGGAATTCTCTGCAAGTCGCCGGAGAACCGAACCCCTTCCATCTCTGTTGCCTTACTTTATAAACAGAACATCTAGAGCTCATACCGAAGTCACCCACACTCACCTCAAACTTTCTGAAGATCCTCTGCCGCAAGATACACGTCGCCGGAATAACCTGCTGTCATCGGAATCTCGCCGGGAAACAGGGGATCTCTGTTCGGTATATCTTACACCTAATCTCTCTCATTTTTATTAGTCTCATATGTAGTTAATTACAATTTACTAAAGAAATTGATGAATGTTTCGAAACAGTCGGGATTGGTTTCTGGGTAAAGTTTACGAAGAAGATGAAGTTTTGTATTGTGTATATATATAATATAAATTGAGTTATATCTCAGGTTAGACACACAGTCCAGCGGTGGACTGTGTGCATTTGAAACATAGAGGTACCGAGTTCGAGTCTGTCCTTATTCCGATTCGTCACAATATTCAACCCTTTTTATAAAACCCAAATACGGAACCTTTCTGTTAGTATTTAAGTTTAATAAAAACCAGTAATCTAACCAGGTTAGACACACAGTCCAGCGGTGGACTGTGTGCAACGTTAAACAACAGGTCCCGAGTTCGAGTCCTGTTATGTGCACCGGTTTGATATAATTAAAATTCTTTTTAAGTGAATGATTTCTGGATAAATCTAAATAGTATATAAGTATAATAAAAACCGGAATAATAACCAAGTTAGACACACAGTCCAGTGGTGAACTGTGTGCAAAAACATTAAACATGTCGCGGGTTCGAGTCCAGGCTATCGCACCGATTCTGGCAATTTTCAAGTTTTTAAATAAGGACAGAAATGGATTTATCTAATTTGTATATATATATAATTAAAAACAGAAATATTTCGGGTTAGACACGTAGCTCAGTTGGTAGAGCTGCGTGCACGCGTACGGGAGGTCATAAGTTCGAACCTCACTCAGTGCAAACAAATACACGACCGAACCGGTCAACAGTCAAACGGTCGACGGTCAACGGTCAAACGGTCAACGGGTCAACGGTCAACGGGTCAAAAAGTCAAAATTTTTATTTTCTTTTATTTATTTATTTTATTTAAAAATCAATTAAAAATACTTAAAAATAATATTTTTAAAGTTAGAAAATTTCCTTGAACTCACAAAAATAAACCTAACAATCCCAAAATTAACACTAATTAAAAATATAATCTCAACTAAAAGTTTATTTATTTATCGAACTATTATGTTATTATTTAGGTTAGTTCCCTTGCCGATTAAATCCGAAATCGTGCGCATTCATCATCAATCCAAGAAACGCACCCACTGTGAGTGAATTCTTACAAATTCCCCTTTTTATTCATGTTTTGGGGTGTATCATGTGTCGCTTAAACTAATTCGCTTATTCAAACTCGTGCTATACCATATTATGATATAAACTTAGAATGTAAATATTGTTTGTTGTTATGTATTACATATTGTCAAGTTGTTTGCAAATTAATTGTTAGGCCCATCAGTTCCTCGTGGGAGACGAGTTGAACAACGCGTGCCTTAAAACTCATTCATTAGGCCCATCAGTTCGTAGAACAACGCGTGCCTCAAAACTCATTCATTAGGCCCATCAGTTCCTCGTGGGAGACGAGTTGAACAACGCATGCCTCAAAACAATCAATTGTTGTATGTGTGTGCAATATTTAATATTATGTGTATTGTGAATAAATTTACATCTATATTTACTCATATGTGGTTATGCACTTTGTTTTATAATCAATACAATAAACACGTTTAAATGTTTTTCATAGGATTCACTCGCCAACTTTTTGTTGACCCAAAAACCATTTTTACACATGATACAGGTGGACAGGATGAAGCAAGGAACACATAGGAAAGTGCCTTAGAAGAAAAATAATGAAGTCTAGAAAGATGTATAGAACATGTTGTACTTGTATGATTTGATTGTATGATCTTCTTTAAAATTGTAATAATAAATATGAAACATTTTAATAAATGTCATGAGCTTTGATGAAAACCCAATCATGCCCCGATCACCTTTTCCGCTGCGGGTCGGGTGTGACAGATATAGCTGTTGCACAAAATGACGTCACTGACTAGACACCCTGCAACAAACATCATGATATATAGGGTAGAGATAGAGGTGATATCTCCTATTTATTATCGTGCTTCCCTGCGATTTATGTGCATCTTCAGAGCATCAAACATGTATCTCTCTCTCTCTCTCCTCTCTCTCTCTTTCTTCCTTCATTCTTTCTTCCTCATCGTTCTAATCTTTTAATTCATGGGAAGAATGGCAACCCGATCCTCCCCTCTCAAAGATCAAAAGCAAGATCACACCCCCCAGAGCCAAAACCTTTTTAAAAATCCTTCAGATGAGCTCTGCCGTTTCACTGATCCTGAAATCGACCATCTTTTAATTCATGGGAAGAATGGCAACCCGATCCTCCCCTCTCAAAGATCAAAAGCAAGATCACACCCCCCAGAGCCAAAACCTTCTTAAAAATCCTTCAGATGAGCTCTGCCGTTTCACTGATCCTGAAATCGACCAAATTCGCTCTTGTTTCCCGGAGGGAACTGTTTTCAGACCTTTTGATTCATCACAGAAAAATGATTGTGAATAAGACTTCTGGATCTGCTTTCCTGCCGCCCCATTCCAGGTTGGATATTCTTACCCTTTTCCGATATTCGGTTCCATATGAAAAAACATTTGAAATACAAGGTTCTTTTTAAAAATTAATTAATAATCTCTCTTTAGTCATCTAGGGTTCCTACTTCCAAGATTTAAGCGTCTGTTTTTGTAGACCTGCAACTCCCTCAACCTTCATATCTTCCTTAATTTGTCTTTCCGAAACACCCTTTCCTTCTTCAAACCCATATATCATTTTATCTCATAAATATAATCTCTACAAAGCTGATTTAAAATAAATAATATATAATTTTCATTTTAGTTAGAGCTGATTTAAAAGTTTCAGTTATGAACCCGACGTAGTTTTTAAAGGAATTAGTTTTCCTATTCAATAAGGGGTAGCGGCGCAGCTTGTTGCCCGTTTAGCATCTGTCTCGATGTAACATGGGTTCTTACTAAATACTACTTTAGATTTCAGATTAAACAAAAAAAAGTTATCATAATCTTTTTTTTCTCTATATGCATATGAACAATAAAAACCATAAGGTTCATAATCTTTTAGTGCTGATTAGTTTATGAACAATAAAAACCATAAGGTGCATAATCTTTTAGTGCTGATTGGTTCAGATAGACAAAGCATTCTGATAGCTAAATGACCGAAGCCTAAAATCAGGTTCTGTTCAAGTCCCAATCGACAATCAAACCGAATAGAAAAGTAGAAGAAAAGACTTTAGATCGAATAACTCTCAATCTTATTAATCATAAAATAACTCAAAAACTTGGATCCCAATCGAAACATCAAACGAAGAATAATTTGGATAACTCCCAATATTATTGATTATCACCAAGAAAACTACTCAAAAACTTGGATTACAAATCCCTACCAAATACGCGGTGTATATAGCTAACCTATCACGTTAGACTATAACTAGGATTCATATTAATTTATTACATAATGATTATCTAACACACATCATAACATAACACGTATAAGATATTAGATAATTATCCATTAATTAATTAATATTGTTAATCTATCAACTCTTAAACTCAAGCTGATCATTATCTCTAACCGACTCCACGCGTTGAAGCCATGAGTACTGTTTTGGTCAAAAATTACAGAAGCAATTTAGTGATCAAATTAGTTTTGTGAGGTAGTGTGCTAGTAATACTTGTGAAAAATATGTTGGTTTATTTGCTTATCAAAACAGTTTCAGGATATAGCCTCAGGATATGAAACTATATCAATGATCAAACAACGAGCGTTAAAAGTAAAAGTGGACACAAGATATACGAGGAAAGCCCTTGATCAAACTAGATCTCCGGCATAAAACCTCGGGAGCTGACAATCGTCGGCTGCCTTGTTCTTCTATTGCTTGAATAACCAGGATACAGTGCAGGATAATGCTCAGATCGCTACTAAGTGTTACAAAGATTGCAAGTAGTGAGTGTTAATGTGTGGTTGCTAGAAAGAAATGAGAGTGTATGAGTATAAGAGCTCGAAAGTGTGTGTTGTTCCACGATCTGGCACTCCTATTTATAGTTACAAATAACAAACTAACTCTCATATTATTCCGGGGTGCTGTTGGGGAACTGTTTCAACTTGTTTTCCACGTGCATATTAACTATAATACCGGGTCTGCAGCTCATATAATCGTTACAACATTAATAGCATTGACCAACATCCTAAATTCTCGCAGAATATGCCTTTCTTCTATCCTGACCATTATAAGACCCATTCGTCTGCCATTTTCAACCATCTTGAGCGAATTTTCAAGTAGATCAAGTCCTTTAACGTTGGTACCTTGCAACCAAAGAAAATCATTAGTAGCAAGCAGGATCCCCCCTCAGGATGTTACCAATATCCTGGTTCAGTATCCTGCTCGTGGCATTAAGCATATAATATCAGGATATGCCTTCGGGATATAAGCTCGAAATTCCATCCATAACAATTGTCCCAAAAAATATATCTGTTAGGATCCTGAATCCAAACGGGTATATTTTTCTTTGCGTTGTTCGATGCACTTAACAGGACGTAGATATTGATGTGACTTCGTGCAACTTCTAAGGTTATACTTTCTCATAAGTAGGTAGTCTTCTGGCATGTCTGGTAAGGATATATGTTTTACGTTTTCCTACATATGTTTGGTTTCTTCAAAATATTATCATGTAATAAAATTAGAATTACTCCTTTTTACGTAGATTCCACCAAGGACCCTGCTACTTTTGATCTGGAGGAGCTTGACAGCTTTTCTAAACCTTCTTCTGCTGCTCCTAAGCCTTCCCTTCTGACTAGGTCCCGCCATCAGGATCTAAGAAGAGGAAGGGTGCTGATCTCCCTGCTACTGCTACCACACCCTTTTCCTATGAAAATCTTGGCTTCATGGAGTCCATTGATTCCATGAACACATCCCTGTCTTCTGTTTTATAGGGTTTGAATCGCTCGGTGTCTCTTTACGAGGAGGCTTGTGGAATAGCAAAGCTCCTGGAGGCAAAGCTGGAGGATTTGGGAGACAACCCTGTGGAGCAGGTGGCAAGGCTGATGAGGAAGGTGGAGCTTGAGCTGGTGGTGGTGTTGGTGTTGGTGTGATGTTTGTCGAACAATTTACTTTCCTTGCACTTGAGCAATTTATATTTCCTGCATGCTTTAAAACAATCCAACAGTTGTAGGTGGAGGGATCCTGTGTTTTCAGGATGAAGCCTTCAACTGTTTATGTAAATATATTTTAAAACTAGTTGTACTTTTGGTGGATGGATCTTGGTTTAAGACGAAGCCAAGAGTGTGACATTTTGATTGGTTAATAATAAACTAATCTTTTAGCCTTATCTGTTGTTGTTATATTTTTGTTTTGAGAGACATGTTTGGAAGATTCTGATCAAATATCCTGATCAGGATACTGATATAAGTGCTCAACACTTTTGTTATCTCTTAAAAATATTAGACAAAAACCTGGTTGAACATTACTTTATAGAAAACTTAGGTTATTCAGATAGGGCTTTCAAGATTTGAAAAATAAAAAACCATACCGGAGACACTTATGCAAAAATTTCTGACTTCAACCTTTGAATCCTTCGCAATGTCCCCAGCATAGATGTCCCCTGTCTGTGCAGGATATTGCATCAGTGCATGGCATACTTGAGAATTTCTTCATTTAGTAATTGAACTTCGTAGCTTTTCATCAACAAAGAATGCGTGTAAACACAATCATAATCTGCTATATCTTTAGAATTTGTTAACAACTTTAGTTTCACTGGGGATAAACCCTTAATATCCTGGGGTTAAACCCTTAATATCCTGGGGATAAACCCTTAGTGTCCTGGGGATAAACCCTTAGTATCCTGGGGATAAACCCTTGTTTTCGTGCGCTACAGACGGGAGTGTATAAACTCCAAGACTTAGAAAGGTGAAAACCTTTAAACCTTAGAGAGTATGAAAATACCGTTTCGCGAGAGAGGGTGATCAATCCCATATACCTTAAAGATCCAGGATATAGCTAACAATAACGAAATTATCAGCCACTGTTACATGAACTGGTCCCGCTATCTTGAACTATTCCTAGATACTTGCGCTCCAGGCGGGTGTTTAAACCCAGTTCGGAAGAAAGGTGAATACCTTTAAACCTGTGAAGGGATCTGAATCCCTTAAACGCGAGAGAGGGGGCCAACCTCTAGTCTTTCGATCCGTCTTGAGTACATATCTTGGAGTAATATCCTGAAAAGTATTCTACAAAACACCTTTAAACTAAGGTGGGTGTTAGCTTGGCTAACACCCCTCCGATGCTTAACTCAGTATTGGGTTTCAAAGAATATTAAATTAAACATATTTAAAAGAGATAGAATTCATACCATCCTGAGTCAAAAAGTAAATCCTAAATTCACTTGAAATAAGCTTTAAGGTGTATAGCATTCAAGGATCTTGGCAACATATCCCCTTCCATAGTCTTGAGTCGGTATGCTCCTTTTCCTGAGTCTGGTTCAATTTCATAGGGTCCTTCCCACTTTGGAGCTAACTTCCCATCAGTAGGATTAGTCGTATTCTGAAACGCCTTTCTCAATACCCAATCTCCAACTTGGAATCTCCTAGTCCTTATATTCTTGTTGTATGACTTAGCTATCCTTTGTTGATATGCTGCCATCCTTAGCTTTGCTGCATCCCTTGCTTCGTCGATAGTGTGTTGGTCAAAAATCTGATTAAGGATAATGTAACCAAACTTTGAATGTGAGGTTGAGTGCTTGAATGACGAATGAATGTTTGAACAAACTAGAAATGTAAATGGTGATAAACACAAAGATTTTTGTACGAGCAAAAAGCCCTTGATCAGCAATTGATCTCCGGCATAAAGAACCTCGGATAGTGAAAACTATCACTATCAACTATATTGAACAAATAAGATTACAACTTTGGAGGTATTGAGCTTGTTACAATGATTCCTAGTGTGTGTGTTCGAGAGAGAGTAGCAGAAGTGTTGTATATTGAAAAAGGTGTGTTCTATCAAGCTCAAAATCCCATTAATATCTAGCTCATCTCAATGAACTAACTATTCAAAATTTCAGCCATGCACCCACGTTTTCCACCAACGGTCATGAGGCTCTTTGCACGTGCTGGAATTATAAGCATATTCCCCGCGATTCCCGGTTAGAACAAGTCTTTCCTCGTCCAAGGCCTGCATTCAGATGTTAAACAAACAAGGAAACAATTGTTAGTAAGCATACATATAGATAAGGATCCTTGATCCTCAGACTCCCTGCTTCATATGCTAAGGATAAATGATTCAGGTTAAGCCTCAGGATAAATGATCCAGACATGCTAAAAATCAGCCCCTAACAATTGCCCCCAAATATGACGGATATGACATCAATCAGATTCGTCATATTTCCATTCAATGCGGACTAGCCGTTGATACAGAACTAGTTGTTACACCTTCTGACGTCATCGATGGGATAGGCTATAACCATCATTGCGATATATAGGATAGAGATAAGGTCCAAGATTTATTTAAAGATCATTCATCTCCTTTTAAAATCCTCATCCCGGACGCATAACAGGTACTCTTTCTCTCTTTTAACTTCCATCTCTTTATTCTTCATGTTTGCTATTATGGCCAAGATGGCTACACGATCCTCTCCCGGTAAACCCCAAAGTGACGATGCAACCCCTAAGAGTCAAGACCTGCTAGCCAATCTATCCTTGGAGCTTTGCAAATTTATCGACCAAGAAATCGACAGCCTGCGCCCCTGTTTCCCTCCGATGGCGGTTTTCAGGTCGTATGATACCACCATGAAGAGCGACACCATGTCCCCTGTCTGGGCATGCTTTCCTATTCTACCTTTCCTTCTTGGTTACACATACCCATTCCCTAGCTTTACCCAAGGGTTTTTCACCCTTACCGGCATGAGTTATTGTCAAGCCATGCCGATGTTGTGGAGGGTACTGTTCACCATAGAGCAGCTTATTAAACATGAAGGAATCCATTTCACCCTATCCGAGCTTTGCTATCTTTACAGCCTCGTTACCCACGATTCTAACCGATACTTGTTGAAGTCCAAACCTCACCAACAGGTTCCCATCCTCAAGACCACTCAAAACGGTTCCACATGGAAGAATCGTTCTTCTTTGTGCGAAGGGACTCTATTCCAGAAGGGAATAGTCTGCCCAAGAAGTGGGTCTTGAAGGGTAGGATATAGGATTCTCATATTAGATTTGTAGAAACTTTCTTTTCCATCGCTAACTTGTTTTATTTTATTTGCATGCAGTGAGTAATTTTGCCTGCCTTGCCAATTCTCCTGGAACTGAAGAAAGGGTTGCTCTGTTCTGGAGTTTGGATCCAACAATCAGAACATTCAAGCCACAGATAAAGGATCATGAAACCAATACTTCCAGCTCCTACACAATGTCAAGTAAGTTTTCTATTTGCAAGCAATAAGTTTTCTTTAAAGCGAGAGTTATATATATATATATATATATAAGAAAATGAATAGAAAACTTATCTCTTTCTTGTAATGTAGGCGCTCAGAAATCCACCAGCAAGTCCATCAGCAAGTTTGCCTTGGAGGATGTGGACAACATCATCTCTCCCCGGTCCGTCAAAAAAGAATCAGGCAAAGGATCCAGCTTCCCGGAGCCTAACCCGTCGCTGCTAAGGCTCGAGACGGGTCCAAGAGGAAGAAGCCTACTGAGCCTTCTGATGACATTCCTCAGCTTGAGCAGCAGATCTATGATTTTGCCTCTGAGGTAAGGATCACTTATGCTCAGGTTAAAACGTTCATATCGAGGATCACTTATCCTTCCCACTGTTCTTGCAGAAAATAGCCCAAATCCAAGCTGTGCTGACCAAGCGCTTATCCGATGCTGAGGACACAATTGCAGACCTCCGTACCTTCCTGACCGCCAAAGACAAGAAGATCTCCCAGCTGGAGAAGGAGGTCAATAGCTTGGAGAAGCGGATCATGATCAACGACATCCAGGCTAACAAAGTCAGGATGGAGGATGCTGATGAGGCTAAGGTTTGTGCAACCCAAGCCATTCTCGGAGCCAGGATCAAGATCGTGTAGCAAGCCTTGGATCCTTCATTTGACAGGTCTGAATGGGATCTTCCCGGCTGGAAGGTGAGGCTAGTGGAGCTTGGAGGAGAGCTGGAGCCTGAGCTTGACGAGGTGCCAATGCCGGAGGCCGTTACTAGCGGTGCTAAGGTGGCTAAGGAGGGTGAAGGTGGCGAGGCTGGTGAAGGCAAGGATGGTGAAGCAGCGAAGGAGTAGGCTGCACCAATGGCGATGATGGAAATTTCTAGACGTGGCCGGAGCCCATTTTTTATGTCTTTTGGTTGTTGGTGTTTTGATTTCAAACAATGATGGTCTGTAACTAAACAATAGTTTCTTAGGTTTAAGGATCACTGATCCTTCGAACAATAGGGGGTAACAAAGGTGGATGGGTCCTTCTGTTTGTGGAGGATGAAGCCCTTGATGCCCCCCGCCTTTTATTTCCCTGCACTTAATGTACCGTTAGTATGGACACCCTTTGTTAACCCAAGTGGACGGGCCCCGTTTTGCTGGTAGAAGCTTGGGTTAGCAATTTTGACAACCTTTAAAAAGGGTTTTTATAAATAAATAAAACTTTAAGCTTTTGACTATCTTTGTTGTTGTCCCTTTTCTTTTTGAGTATGTTTATCGCTATATATTTTGAAAAATTTTCTGGATACTTAACTGAAAAATCCATAAGGTGTTAAAAAGAATACAAAGTATTTATGAAAACATATTGCTCTAGAATTGAACATCTCATGATCAAGGATCATACATCCTATTGTCAAAGGATTAGGGTAACATAGATAAGCCAGAAATAAAGCAAATGCAAAAGAAAGATCATACCAGTGAATCCAAGTTAGGATTCTTCATCCCTAAATTTTACAATCGAAACAATACGGAATAGAAATCAGTAGAACTGCAGGATTCAGGATCCTTACTTATTAAGCTTCAGGGACCTGATATAACACACAACTTGGGACTAAGCCAAACATCAATTGAATGACTCATCAGTAACTGGGGACAAGCCCAAATAACTGGGGACAAGCCCAAATAACTGGGTAAACTGGAGTATGGCCCAAACTGGCATCTATCTAATCGTGAGCAACATGAAAATGTCGAAACCTTAGCTAATGTGAAAACATTAGAAACCTTAGGAACTGATGTATGGTACGTCTACCATTATACTTAGGATCCTAAATATAGCCAACAACAATGAAATTGTCAGCCCCTAAAGCGGGTACTGGTCCCATTGCCTCGAACTATACTTGGATAGCGTGCGCTACTGGCGGGGTGTCAAAACCCAATTTGTGTGAAAGGTGAAAACCTTTAAACCGTAGAAGGTATTGGATACCTTAAGATGGGGACATGCCCAAAGTCTTGGAGAGGTGGCCAACCTCTTGTTCCTTTTTAATAACTTCTGCAAAACTTAAAGCTTGATAAGGTTGAATGTTGAAAATTTAACATCCTTACTTTATAAGAAGTATAATAAAAATGAAAGCATTAGTTAAATGTTACCGAATCAAGAATTTCATACCCTTTGAGGATCCTTCGACCTGAATTGATCACTAGGATACTTAAGGATCCCTAATGCTTTACATAAAATAAGTTTTTAGGTGGATAACATTCCAAGCTCTTGGAAGAAGATCACCATCCACAGTCAGTAATCGATATGCCCCCTTTCCTGCCTCCGCTTCAATTAGATAGGGGCCTTCCCATTTTGGTGCTAATTTACCATTGGAAGGATTCATGGTATTCTGGACGCCTTCCTTAATACCATGTCACCAACTTGAAACCTTCTGACCCTTACATTTCTATTGTAAGCACCAACCATTCTTTGTTGATAGCTAGCCATCCTTATTCTTGCCATATCCGTAAGTTCTTCCACAGTGTCCAAGGCTTGAGTTAGAGTCTCGATATTTGCTTCAGGATCACGGATGCTTGTTCTGGCTGTGGGTACTACCATTTCTGTAGGGATCACTACTTCAGCTCCAAAGACTAAGGAAAAAGGAGTTTGACCCGTAGCATTCTTGGGAGTGTTCTATCTGCCCATAGGACATATGGTAGTTCTTCAGCCCACTTTCCTTTCTTTGATCCAAGCTTTTTCTTCAAATTGTTGATGATGATCTTGTTAGATGATTCTGCCTGGCCATTAGCTTGTGGGTGGACTGGTGTTGATGTTATCATCCTAATCCTTCAGCTGTCACAAAAGTTAGTAGTACGATTCCCAATAAACTGGGATCCGTTATCACAAACAATCTCAGAAGGAATACCAAATCTAGTAATGATATTTCTTTTAATAAAGGATATGACTTCCTTTTCTCTGACTTGAGCAAAGGCTTCAGCTTCTATCCACTTGGAGAAATAGTCAGTCATAGCTAACATGAACACTTTTCCTCCTGGTGCCTTGGGAAGCTTGCCTACTATATCCATTCCCCAACTCATAAATGGCCAAGAGGAGGATATAGGATGCAGAGGCTCTGCGGGCTGATGAAGGATATTGCTGTGTCTTTGGCAAACATCACATTTCCTTGCATATTCCACAGCATCCTTCTTCATTGTAGGCCAATAATATCCTGTTATGAGGATCCTTGAAAATAGTGCTCTGCCCCCAGTATGATTTCCACAATCTCCTTCATGAAAGTCCTTCAAGACTTCTTGGATATCAGGATCCTCAATACATCGTAGATAGGGTCCTGCAAGGGATCTCTTATATAACATGTTATTAATGATAGTAAATTGGGATACCTTTATCTTGAAGGCTCTAGGATTTTCCCCAATGGGAACTTCCCCATTTTGGATATAATTCAGGATTGGAGGAATCCATGATCCTGGAGTTGATTGTGCACCATCCCTAGGTACGATTGCAGCATCGTCCACTATTTCCATTGTCTCACTCTCCTCGATTGCAGAAGTTAGAACATGGATAATGGGTATCTTCACATCATCAGGCATCTTTAGTGAGGATCCCAGATTAGCCAAGGCATCTGCTTCTGCATTTTGTTCCCTGGGTACCTGTGTTAGACTGAAAAAAGCAAAAGAATCCGCCAATTTCTTGACTATCTCCAAATATTTAATTAGCTTTTCACCTTTGACAGCATAGGATCCGTTATAATAATTAGTGATCAATAAAGAATCTATAAATACTTGAAGATACCTGATCCTCATGTGCTTAGCTAATTGCAAACCTGCTATTAAGGCCTCATACTCTGCCTCGTTATTAGTGGTTTGGAATTCACATGCTATTGATTGGGGTATAATGTCCCCGTGTGGCGATTTTAGTAGTAATCCTAGTCCAGTTCCTTTGACATTCGAGGCTCCATCTGTGAAGAGTGTCCAAGGATCCTTGGTCTCCTCAAGTTGTTGTACCTCCAACTCAGCTTCTGTTTGTAGGTCACTACTGAAATCAGCCAAAAGTCAGCCAAAGCTTGGGATTTAATAGCAGTTCTAGGCTCATACTTAATGTCATATGCACTAAGTTTAACAACCATTTTGCCATTCTCCCCGACATCTCTGGTTTCCTGAGAACATTCTTGATAGGAAAGTTAGTTTTAACAACAATAGTATGAGTTTCAAAATAATGTCTTAACTTAGTCGAAGCCATGATTAGAGCAAGAATAAGTTTTTCTAAATGAGAATACCTTGGCCTCAGCATCAAGTAAACTTTTACTTACATAGTATACCGGATGTTGTTGGCCTTCATGATCCTTAACAAGGACTGCACTTCCTGCTTTACCTGAAACAACTAGGTATAAGGATAATGGTTCCCCATTTCAGGTTTCATTAAAGCTGGTGCTGAGGATAGGTAATCCTTGAGAGCCTGTAGAGCAGCTTCATGCCTCTCGGTCCACTCGAACTTCTTATTCTTCCTCAGAATATCATAGAAATCCTTGCATCTTTCTGAGGATTTTGAAATCAATCTGTTCAAGGGGCGATTCTTCCTGTCAATCTTTGCACATCCTTAGCGTTGGCAGGAGACTTGATGTTGATTATAGCCTTTATCTGCTCTGGACTTGCTTCGATCCCTCTCTTGGTCACCATATATCCTAAGAACTTTCCAGCTTTAACTCCAAAATGGCATTTGGAAGGATTCAGTTTCATATTGTATCGGTCAAGGATATTGAATGCTTCTTCGAGATTCTTAAGGTGATCCTCAACTCTTTTAGACTTGACCACCATATCATATATGTATACTTCATTGTATGCCCAAGTTGCTCTTTGAACATCATATTCACTAGCCTCTGGTACGTAGCACCTGCATTTCTTAAACCAAAGGGCATAGCAATGTAACAATATATGCCGGTGGGTGTCGTGAACGCTGTATCCTCTTGATCAGATGGTTCCATCTGAATTTGCTGAAATCCAGATGAAGCATCCATAAAAGTTAACAACTCATGACCCGCTGTGGCATCCACCATGGAGTCAATGTGGGGTAAAGGGAAAGGATCCTTGGGACATGCCTTGTTTAAGTCAGTAAAATCGACACATATCCTCCACTTTCCATTTTTCTTTTGAACAACAACCACATTGGCTAACCATCTTGGATACTTAACTTCTTTAATCATACCTGCTCTTAGCAATTTATCTACCTCCTCTTGGATGATTGCATTTCTTTCAGGAGCAAACTTTCTCCTCTTTTGGTGAATTGGCCTGAAAGACCTGTCAATGCCAAGTTTATGAGTAATAACATCCTTAGATATACCTGTCATATCTTCGTGCTTCTAGGCGAAGGTAGATTTTCTTCGTTTAAGGAAGGATACTAGATCCTGCTCTATGCTCTCCTGGATCCCGGATCCTATATACACCTTGGATTCAGGATCCTCAGGATCTAAGAGTATATCCTTGACATCCTGTTCTCTTGCCTCCAAGACGTCTCTTCGGGGATGCTTTGATTGCTATGCTTCCCTAGACTTGGAAGCAGGTCTCATTGAGGAAGTGTAGCAATTCTTTGCTTCTTGCTGATCACTTTCTATCTTGACTATTCCCCATGGACTTGGAAGCTTGACACATTGGTGGTATGTTGATGGGACCGCCTTCATGTCATGTATCCATGGCCTGCCAAGGATAACATTACAGCAAGATAAGCTATCTATTACACAAAATTTTTGGATAGAATTCACTCCCTCTATGTAAATTGGAAGTTTGATGTCCCCCAATGTATTCTTGGTTTCCCCACTGAACCCCACGAGCACCGATGATCTCGGTATGACCTCAGATTCAGGGATGTTCATCTTTTTTACGACATCCAACTGGATTATGTTCACTGAACTCCCTCCATCAATAAGAATCCTACGAACAAAATGATTAGAGATAAACAAGGTAATGACAAGACCATCATGATAAGGATCCTGAATGTCTACACGATCCTCCTCATCAAAGGATATCACTTTTTGCTGTGTGAGGGTAGATGTTCAAACTGGTCTCTCCCCATTCTCCATCTTCGTCTCCTTAGCATGCCTTTTAGCCGCTGAAAACGAAGTTCCACAAATATCAGAGCCTCCGAAAATAAAGTTTATGATTTGAGCGTCTGCTGGAGGAGGAGCCCTTTCAGGCACTTTTTCAGTATCCTAAGTCCTTGAACATTTCCTTCCTAGCAGTTCCTTCAAATATCCTTTGCTGAGAAGATAACCAATCTCCTTCCTCAACGCTATACATTCATCAGTAAGGTGGCCAAAATCCTCATTGTAAGCACACCATTTGGATTTATCCTTAGTAGCTCCATGTTTGTCAGTTTTCCTTGGCATCTAGCCTTGTCACCTAAATTCTGCATAGCGAGTATTAGTTCATGATTATCCACAGAATAACAATATTCAGATATTGGAGGATAATCCTCATCTTCTTCGTCTTGTTCAACTGCATTCACATTGTGATTGTCATGTTGAGAATATGGCTTGGATCGATTATTCTTAAGGAATGATCCTTGCTTTTCCTGTTTTGAGGATCCTGAGAGTCTCTCCCGGATCCTTTTGTCATCTTCTAAACGAATGAACCTCAATGCCCTTTTCTTACTTCATCTAAATTCCTGCAAGGTGTCATAACAAGGTCAACATAAAAAGAGGAATCCTTAAGCAAGCCCATTTTGAATGCCTCTACAGCAGTGGCAATATCCAAATTAGGAATTTCTAAGGATTCTCGACTGAACTTAGTGATGTAGTCTCTCAATGATTCATCACGACCCTGTGTTACCCTATATAAATCACTAGTTAATCATTCAAAAGTTCTACTACATGAAAACTGATTATTGAATAAATTAACTAATTGAGAAAATGAAGTAATTGAGTAGGGAGGAAGACTTAGCAGCCATTTGAGTGTGCTGATCCAGCGAGTGTGGATCCGAAGCCCTTACAAAGACAAGCTTCCTTTAACCTTTCTGGAATGGGATTGATCTCCATTCTTTCCCGGTATTGTGCCACATGCTCCTCCGGATCAGTCGTGCCATCGTACAACTTCATGTTGGGGGTTTGAAAGCGTTTTGGTATCTCAGCATTGCATATAGGAGGTGCGAAACGAGACACCCTGTGACTTCCGTCTGGGATCTCAGGAATGGGCTTAACCACTCTCGGGACGCTGGATATCAAATCCTTAAGCTTCTGAAGTTCTCGTGCCATAGCCTGATTGATACCTGTATCCTGCATGGAACCATAATTAATACCAAAAGATGTATTGAAATTGTTACCTCCTGATGGTTTGGAATCGGTATCGCAGAAGTGTATCCAAAAGTGGACACTTCAGGTGCAATAGTTGGACCAGATGAAGCAATAGTCTGCATAGGGATGAAGTCCCCTTTGTGAACTTCAGAATCCTTGAATATCTGACTTCCTGAGGGTCCTTGATCCTGAAAAGCATTGGGTCCAGGATACACGGGTGCTGAAGGCCTTAAAGGCTACTGCATGGATCCTTGACCCTGAGAGGAGGATCCTTGACCCTTGTCCCAAGCAGAGGATCCTTGGTTCTGAGGAAAGGATCCTTGATTCTGAGGAAAGGATCCTTGATGCTGCAAATAGGATTCCTTTGGTGCAACTGTCTCCAAATATCCTTCTGAACTGAGATAGCCTCCTTGATGCTGACACGATGATCCTGAAGATTGTGATAAGGATCCATAAGGCTGGTAATGAGATGTGTGTGGCTGCGTCATTTCCAATGATCCATGCTGCAATCCTAAGGATCCTTGAGCCTGTGTCATTGCCATTGATCCCTGCTGGTAAATGGAAGGCTCTTGGACTTGAACACCGGGTCCCCTAGAATGTTGGATTGCTGATGCTGGAGAAGTGAAATCCAATGATCTGGGTATCAGCGGAGAGTGATCCTCCATTGATATCTTTTTCTTTTTGATTTCATCAATCTCCCTGAGGATCCTTTGGTTGGTTTTCTCCTGCTTCTCCATGTAAATCTTCATCTGCAAAATCAAGGTAGAAACATCATTGTTAGTAACTGTAGATGAAGAAACAGTAGAGGTTTTTGATCCTGTGTAAACAAGAGTAGTTTTCTTCTGAGGATTCTCAGTATTCTTCTGATATGCAGGAGGAATAGGTGGCAATGATGCACTAGGCTGAGATGTGGTAGCCGTTGATATGGCACTTGAACTGGATTTTCCCTGAGAAGCCATGTGACTGATGGAAATGAATAGAAATGAATGAGTTTTTTAGAATTGAAGCACCGATTGGCCCACGGTGGGCGACAAACAGTTTTGGTCAAAAATCTGATTAAGGATAATGTAACCAAACTTTGAATGTGAGGTTGAGTGCTTGAATGACGAATGAATGTTTGAACAAACTAGAAATGTAAATGGTGATAAACACAAAGATTTTTGTACGAGGAAAAAACCCTTGATCAGCAATTGATCTCCGGCATAAAAAACCTCGGATAGTGAAAACTATCACTATCAACTATATTGAACAAATAAGATTACAACTTTGGAGGTATTGAGCTTGTTACAATGGTTCCTAGTGTGTGTGATCGAGAGAGAGTAGCAGAAGTGTTGTATATCGAAAAAGGTGTGTTCTATCAAGCTCAAAACCCCATTAAATATCTAGCTCATCTCAATGAACTAACTATCCGAAATTTCAGCCATGCACCCACGTTTTCCACCAACGATCATGAGGTTCTTTGCACGTGCTGGAATTATAAGCATATTCCCCACGATTCCCGGTTAGAACAAGTCTTTCCTCGTCCAAGGCCCGCATTCAGATGTTAAACAAACAAGGAAACAATTGTTAGTAAGCATACATATAGATAAGGATCCTTGATCCTCAGACTCCCTGCTTCATATGCTAAGGATAAATGATTCAGGTTAAGCCTCAGGATAAATGATCCAGACATGCTAAAAATCAGCCCCTAACAGATGGTATCTAAATCTTGACATAAGGCTTCAGGATTTGCTTCAGAATCCCAAAGGCTCGATCTTGCTGTAGGTATCACCATTTCTGTTGGAATCACTGCTTCTGCCCCAAATACCAAAGAAAATGGAGTTTGCCTAGTAGCATTCTTCACAATTGTTCTATTAGCTCATAGGACAAATGGTAGTTCCTCAGCCCATCTTCCTTTCCTGGCACCTAACCTCTTCTTCAAGTTATTGACAATTATCTTATTGGAGGATTCTGCTTGTCCATTAGCCTGAGGATGCACTGGTGTTGATTTAATCATCTTGATCCCCAAACTTTTAAAAAATCAGTAACCATTATCACAAATTATCTCCGGCGGTATCCCGAATCTTGTCAGGATATTCCTCTTGATGAAAGATACCACTTCTTGATCCCTAACTTGGACAAACGCTTCTGCTTCAACCCACTTGGAGAAATAATCCGTCATTGCTAGCATGAAGACTTTTCCTCCTGGTGCTTTTGGGAGTTTTCCTACTATGTCCATCCCCCATTTCATAAATGGCCAAGGAGATATGATAGGATATAATGGTTCTACAGGCTGATGTAGTATATTGCTATGTCTCTGACATGCATCACATTTTCGAACATACTCCACCGCATCCTTCCTCATGGTTGGCCAGTAGTATCCTGTTCTCAATACCTTAGAGAATAAAGATCTGCCCCCAGTATGGTTGCCACAATATCCTGTGTATATCCTGAGGTACCTCCTTAGTTTCAGGATCTTCCAAGCACCTCAGGTATGGACATGCAAGGGATCTCTTATACAAAACATCATTTATAATTGTAAAACGAGATACCTTCATTCTGAAAGCCTTGGGGTTTTCATCCTTCGGGACATCTCCTTTTTCAAGATACTTGACGATTGACGTCATCCATGATCCAGGATCCTTATCAGGATATGCTTTACCAGGATCCTTATCAGGATATGCTTTACCAGGATCCTGGACACTTGTTACATCCTTATCCTGAGACTTCAAAAGTTCCGTCGCAGGGTACAGGATATGTAATATTGGTATCTGAGTTCCTTCCGGTATCCTGACAGTAGATCCTAGATTTGCTACAGCATCTGCTTCAGCATTCACTTCTCTTGGTACCTGCTCAAGTGTAAAATTTTCGAAATATCCTGCTAATTTTTTACAATTACAAGGTATTCAACTAAGTTTTTCCCTTAATTGCATAAGATCCATTGAAATGGTTAGTAATCAACAGGGAATCACCATACACTTGTAAACATTTAACATTCATATTCTTAGCCAATTCTAATCCTGCTATCAGGGCTTCATATTCAGCTTCATTATTAGTAGCAGGAAATTCACATTTAATAGCCTGGGGTAATATGTCCCCCTATGGCGATTTTAGTAGTATCCCTAATCCTACACCTCTTACGTTAGATGCACCATCAGTATACAATGTAACATTTGTCAAAAACGGGTTTTCCAAAACCTGCTCCGTTTTGTAATCGAATATCAAGTTATAAATGTCACATTGTATATTTATGATTATTTTGATTTATAATAATACATAATTAATAAACAAACTAAACTATAAAAATTATATTTGATAAAAAGTTAAAACAAAATAAATAAAAATGAAATGTTGCTGCCGGGACTCGAACCCGGGTCAGCCATAACTGAAATCCAAAGACTTAACACACACACACATCACCGCTCCGCCACTTGTTGTTTTCTGTCAACTTAGGGAAACAAATAACATTTATACACAAACCGAGTTTAAACCGGTTGCGCCAACTGAGAAACCGAAATCGGCAAATCAACCGTCTAATCGTTTGATTAATCGCACATTCAGGTTTATAACCGATGCACCGACGATTTTAATCAATTCGGAATTGATTGAACATCAATCTTCATCATCATCGGTTTTTATAACCGAAATTAATCAAAGTCCAAATTACTTCAATCAAAACCCTTCTCGCGACTCAGAGACATCAGACAAACATTCCATTTCACTTTCATCACACTTTCAGTCCATCAGAACGCTTAAATCAACTCGTCGGAAAATTCTGTAAGGTTCGCCGGAAAACCGTATTTGTCCTCAAATCGGTAAGTTCTTCAATACCATCGTAGTCTAACAGTTGTTAAGCTGTTTCTAACTCAAATCTTCCACTTGCGAACGGGAGGTCTCGGGTTCGAGCCTGACCTGGCGCAAACAATTTCACTGACCAAACCGGTCAACAAGTCAACGGTAAACGGTCAACGGTCAACGCAAAATAAACAATTTTTTTAAATTTTCATTTATTTAATTTAATTTAAAAATCAATTAAAAATACTTAAAAATAACATTTTTAAAGATAGAAAATAGCCCTAAACTCACAAAAATATATCTAAAAATTCCATTAAAATCCTTAATAAAATCCACTCATTTACTATATTTTTCCGTTATTATTTAGGTTAGTTATTTCTCGTTGTTCCGCTCATCCAATTCGTGCGCATCTCACCATCTCCAATTCAACGCACCCAATGTGAGTGAATCTTACAAATTCCCCGTTTTAATCACGTTTTGGGGTGTATCATGTGTCTTGATATATATTATATTTAAATCACTGTGCATACATCATATCATGAACATGTGTATTCAGTTTGTTTCAACTGTTGTGTGGTTATCGTTAGATGCAATTTATTATTTTCAGTACATGCAATTTCATAGGCCGCCGCTCCCCATTACATTATGAGCGTTGAGCATGTTCCCCATTACATTATGAGCATGAACCTGGCGTGCCCACATACGATCGGCTCCGTTTGATTGAGCTTTGATCGCACAGACATTTTCATTTTCAGTACATGCAATACGATCGGCTCCGTGTGATTGAGCCTTGATCGCACAGTTTCATTCATGTTATTTACCGTATGATGTTGGTATGTTAATGTATGCTATCATGTGTTATTGTATGTTATAGTGGTGATTGCTATTGCTACTGCTTGGTTATTTACATTTGCTCATTTATGATTATGCACAATTTTTCATTGATAAACTAACAAGAAAATCAATAACAAATGTTTATCTAACAAGGTTCACTCGCCAACTTATGTTGACCCAAAAAACCCCATTTTTACACATGATACAGGTGAACCAGCAGCAGCCAGAAACACATAGGATTGGACTAGAAGAATAAAATGATTTAGAGTTTGGGATTGTTATGTTTGGTTTATTTTCTTTGTATTGTATGGACATGTTTGGATATTTGGAAATGTAACTTTGACTTTAATAAATATGAAACATATTAGTAAATATCATGAGCTTTGGTGATAACCCAATTATGCCCCGACTCTTATTCCGCTGCGGGTCGGGGTGTGACAGATTGGTATCAGAGCCATGACTATAGGGATATAGGATAGGTTATTAGACCCTTAGAGCCTATACTATAGTTGATTAGAAACTTATAAGATTTTTGTGTGTTACATGCCAAATTTCATGATGTTTATATGTTTTATGTTAAATGTTACATTCAATATTATGCAAGCTTGTTCATAAGTATGTATTAATCTATTATGCCTATCATGAATCATATACTCATAACATATCACATCCATGAAAGCACACACCACATCATGATTGCTTTTACAATGATTTTTGTGTTTTCAAATCTCATCAAAGTGAGTTCTCATGACGGGCATGTAGTAACTGGAAGGGTACCAGTACCGGTAGTCGGAACGTCCTGTCTAGGCTGGCATTCGTATAAATCCAAAATAAAGGACCAGTTTGCCTACCTGGGGACTAACGATGAGAGTACGAAGTACCTATTAGGCCAAAGCATGCTATACCAAACGTCGTGTGAGCTAACCCCACTTTGAGTTGTCATTGTGTCTACACCTGGACACGTTCCGACCAAACATCTCATGAACATATTTTGTGGTTTGCATTCGGGTGATGCGAGTGTTAAATTGCTAATACTAATGCGAATCCTACCAAGCCAATAGCCATGGGGGCCCACATGACTATATAGGTGAAGGTATGGGGGACATTTGAGGCCCAACATGAGCAAACCCAAGACATCCTATGGATGTAGCTGCATTATTGATATTTATGTTATTTTCATTTTCTTAAAGACACATGACACCTAAAAAGACACCATAAGCTCACAATCTTCTCATGTATGTTCCTGTAGATGTCATCCAGACAACAACGAAGGGGTAAAAGATCAGGAAGGTCTCAGGAACGCTTGGCCACACAAATCATGAAACAAATGGCCACGATACTGCCTGACATTGTGGTCCAAGTACAACAAGCCCTCGCTACAAATCCTACTAACCCTCCCCAACAACATGACCAGAACATCGACAACCCTCCTACCAGCAAGTGCTCATACAAACATTTCAAATCTTGTGATCCTCCTAAATTTGAGGGGACCGAAGGTGTCACTGCTCTCCTCCACTGGGGATAAGGGTTCACCATCCTCGGGCTTCATCAACAGGGGTGCACTTGAAAGATATTGCTTTAGTTCTTGCAGAGCAGCTTCGTGTCTTTCTCCTCATTCAAACTTTTTGTTCTTTTTCAGAATATCGTAAAATTCCTTGCACTTTTCGAGGATCTTGATATGAACCTGTTCAACGCTGCTACCCGTCCTGTTAATCTCTGCACATCCTTCATGTTGGAAGGTGATTTGAGGTCCAGGATAGCTTTAATCTGTTCTGGGCTTGCTTCTATTCCCCTTTTGGTCACCATATATCCTATAAATTTTCCTGCCCCCACTCCGAAGTGACACTTAGCAGGATTCAGCTTCATATTATACTGATCCAGGATATTGAAAGCACATTCAAGATCATGGAGGTGATCCTCGGCTTTCTTGGATTTTACCACCATATCGTCGATATAGACCTCCATTGTGTCCCCCAGTTTGTCTTTGAACATCATATTGACTAGCCTCTAGTATGTTGCTCCTGCATTTTTTAAACCAAAAGGCATGGCAGTATAACAGTATATACCTGTGGGTGTCATGATGGTTGTATCCTCTTGGTCGGATGGATCCATCTGGATTTGCTGAAATCCTGAGGATGCATCCATAAAGGTCAGCATTTCATGACCAGCAGTTGCATCTACCATCGAATCTATATGAGGCAGTGGGAATGGCTCTTTTGGACAAGCTTTGTTGAGGTCTGTGTAATCTACACAAACTCTCCACTTCGCATTCTTCTTTTGGACCACTACCACGTTTGCTAGCCACCTAGGAAACTTGACTTCCTAATCATCTTGGACTTCAGCAATCTTTCAACTTTCTCTTGTATAATTGTATTTCTTTCAGGAGCAAATTTCTTTCTTTTTTGTTGAACGGGCCTGAAAGTTTTATCAATTCCAAGTTTATGAGTTATAATATCTTTTGATATACCTGTCATGTCTTCGTGTTCCCATGCAAACGTAGACATCCTGCATTTCAAAAAGTTAGTAAGTTGACTCTCAATATCCTGACGGATATTGGTCCCTACAAGCACCGAGATATCTGGATTATCCTGATCCAGGATAACTTTCTTAACATCCTGCTCAGAGGCTTCCACGACATCCTGGGCTTGCATCTTTAATTGCTATCCTGCCCTGGATTTTGTTGATTCCTTCATCGAAGAGGAGTAGCATTCCTTTGCCTCCTGTTGGTCGCTTTCCACTTTGACTACCCCCAAGGAGTAGGGATCTTAACACATTGATGATAGGTGGAAGGCACAAATTTCATATCATGAATCCATGGCCTGCCAAATATAGTATTATAGCAGGATAATGAGTCCATGACACAAAATCGTTGCATCGAATTCACTCCTTCAACGTATACAGGCAGCTTTATCTCTCCAACCGTGTTCTTCGCTTCTCCGCTGAACCCTACAAGCAAAGTGGACTTCGAGGTAATCTCCATTTGTGGGATGTTCATCCTCTTCAGGGTCTCTAGTTGAATGATGTTGACCGAGCTACCATTATCCACCAATATCCTGCGCACAAAATGGTTAGCAATATACAAAGTGATTACCAGACCATCATGATGAGGATCCTGAATGTTATCTCGGTCATCACTATCAAATGTTATGACTTTGTCATTCGTAAGCATCGTCATCCTCGTTGGCTTATCCCCTCTTTCTGCCTTGGCCTCTTTGGCATGCCTCTTAGCTGCAGAATAAGAGGTTCCACATATATCGGATCCTCTAGATATAAAGTTGATTATCTTGGCGTCTGGGGGAGGCGATGCTGCTCGTTCAGGATCTTTGTTAGTATCCTGACCCTTATTCTTCTTCCTTCCGATGAGATCTTTTAAGTAGCCTTTGCTTAGCAGATAGCTTATCTTTTTTCTCAGGGCTATGCAATCTTCTGTTACATGTCCAAAATCTTCATGAAAGGCGCACCACTTGGACTTATCCTTCCAATCAGCTTTTGGTTGATTCTTCATTGGCCACCTTGCCTTATCTCCTAAACCCTTCATGGCATATATTAATTCAGGAGTATTAACAGAAAAACAGTATTCTGACAACTTAGGATACTCCTCAGGATCTTCATCCTCAACAACGTTCACTTTCTTGCTGTCATTCCTGCCATATGGCTTAGAGCGATATGGCTTGTATGAGGATTCTGACTTCCTGTTAGTTGATTCATATGTTGAGGATGAATTCATCCTCTCTTGCATTTTCTTGTCATCTTCAAGCCTGATATATCTTAGAGCCCTGTTTCGAGCTTCGCCCAGGTTCTGGCAAGGGTTCATTACAAGATCCTGATAAAAGGGAGAATCCTTTTGTAATCCCATCTTGAATGCCTGTACAGCTGTAGCAACATCAAGATGTGGGATATCTAAGGATTCCCTACTAAATTTATTCACATAATCCCTAAGGGATTCTTGAGGCCCTATGTTATCCTGTAAAGGTCACTTGTTAGTTTTTCAAAGCTTCTACTACAAGAAAATTGACTGTTAAACAAATTAACCAAATGAGCAAATGATGTAATTGAATGAGGTGGAATGCTTAAGAACCATTTCAAGGCTGATCTTGTCAGAGTAGAGCCGAAGCCCTTGCAAAGACATGCTTCTTTAAGATCCAGTGGAATAGGATTCACTTCCATCCTCTCCCTATACTGGGCAATATGCTCTTCAGGATCCGTTGTTCCATCATAAAGCTTCATGTTGGGGGTTTGGAATCTCTTTGGGATTTCAGCATCACAAATGTGGCGAGCAAAACGAGATATGTTGTGGCTGTCCTGGGATACTTCTGGTATGGGCTGCATACCCCGGGTACACTTGATATCTTATCCTTCAGTTTCTGAAGCTCTCTGGATAGTGCCGAGGTTACACTTGTATCCTGCGAAGATCCAACATTGTTAGTAGCAAGAGTCTTAACATTATTAGAAAGGTTACCAGCCTGTTGATTCTGGCCATATACTGGAGCATATCCTAGGCCCTCACAGTCGATATCCTGGCTGATGAGGGTATCTCAGGAACATTGCTCTGGGAATGACTTGGTACAACATTACCCTAATTATCTTCAGTATACACCGCCGAACTAAAGTTCAGATTCCTGGGCTGCAAGGGAGTGACGACATCCTCAGCAGGTCTCTAGGAGTTGGACTTCAGGAGTTGTATTTCTCTCATTATCGTTTGGTTAGTTTCCTGCTATTGCTTCATCTGATCCTGTATATTACCAAACAAAGCTAAAATTTCATCATTAGAAGCCATAATAAGAGTTCTCCCTGGAACACCAGATCTGTAGACATTCTGAGTAGGCAGAGTATCCCGGGATGGAGGTGGTGGAAGTACTGAACCATTTGTAGCAGAGGTTGTAGCAGGCGTGGAGGAAGAGCTCATGTTTGATTTCGAAGCCATTGAAAACAGTTGTGAAAAAAGTTTTGAAAACAAAAAGCCAAGTAATGATTTTAACAAAGCTTTTCGTAGAAATAGCACCACTTGCCCCACAGTGGGCGCCAAATTGTTTTGGTCAAAAATTACCGAAGCAATTTAGTGATCAAATTAGTTTTGTGAGATAGTGTGCTAGTAATACTTGTGAAAAATATGTTGGTTTATTTGCTTATCAAAACAGTTTCAGGATATAGCCTTAGGAAATGAAACTATATCAATGATCAAACAACGAGCAGTAAAAGTAAAAGTGGACACAAGATATACTTGGAAAGCCCTTGATCAAACTAGATCTCCGGCATAAAACATCGGGAGCTGACAATCGTCGGCTGCCTTGTTCTTCTTATTACTTGAATAACTAGGATACAGTGCAGGATAATGCTCAGATCGCTACTAAGTGTTATAACGATTGCAAGTAGTGAGTGTTAATGTGTTGTTGCTAGAAAGAAATGAGAGTGTATGAGTATGAGAGCTCGAAAGTGTGTCTTGTTCCTACGATCTGGCACTCCTATTTATAGTTACAAATAACAAACTAACTCTCCTATTATTCCGGGATGCTGGGAATATTCCATTCTGAACGTTGGGGGACTGTTTCAACTTGTTTCCACGTGCATATTAACTATAATACCGGGTATTCAGCTCATATAACCGTTACAACACTAATAACATTGACCAACATCCTAAATTCTCGCAGAATATGCATTTCTTCAATCCTGACCGTTACAAGACCCATTCTTCTGCCATTTTCAACCACCTTGAGCGAATCTTCAGGTAGATAAAGTCCTTTAACATTGGTACCTTGCAACCAAAGAAAATCGTTAGTAGCAAGCAGGATACCCCCTCAGAATGTTACCAATATCCTGGTTCAGTATCTTGGTCGCGGTATTAAGCATATAATATCAGGATATGCCTTCGGGATATAAGCTCGAAATTCCACCCATAACAAGTACTATTAGGAATTCCCAACATTCACCGTCACACCCCGACTCGCAGCGGAAAAGGTGTTCGGGGCATGATTGGGTTATCATCAAAGCTCATGACATTTATTTTAACGTTTCATATTCATTAATACAATTTAATGGAAATTTACAATCATAATTACATCAATGACCTAAACATCAACCTAAGCTTCTTTGTTTTCTTCTAAGGCATTTCCTATGTTTTCCTTGCTTCATCCTGGTCATCTGTATCATGTGTAAAAGGGTTTTTGGATCAACAAAAAGTTGACGAGTGAATCCTATGGAAAACATTTGAACAAGTTTATTTAATTGATTATGAAATAAAGTGCACAACCACACATGAGTAAAAATAGATGTAAACTTATTCATAAATCAATTTAATATTAAACAATACACACATGAACAATAATGGATCGTTTAGAGGCACGCGTTGCTCAACTCGTCTCTCACGAGGAACTGATGGGCCTAATGAATGAATTGCATAAACATGATAATATGAAAGACATAACTACAACAATATAAACTCAATAATACACACATGAACAATAATGGATTGGTTTTGAGGCACGCGTTGCTCAACTCGTCTCCCACGAGGAACTGATGGGCTTAATGAATGAATTTCTTATATATTGACAAAATGAAATACATAATCACAACAATATAAACAATCTAAGTTTAGATCACGATATGGTATGGCACAAGTTTAAATAAACGAGTTAATTATTTTGTGACACATGACACACCCCAAAACGTGTAATTAAAAAGGGGAAGTTGTAAGATTCACTCACAGTGGGTGCGTTCGGTTGATGATGCTGAATGCACGCGAAGTGGTTTTAACCACGAGTGAAATTAACCTAGATAAATAGCATTATGGTTCGGTAAGTAAACGGATTTTATTAATCCATTTTAGTAGGATTGTTGGGTGTATTTTTGTGAGTTTAAGGCTATTTTCTAACCTTAAAAATGTTATTTTTAAGTATTTTTAATTAAAATAAATAAATAAAAATAATTAAAAAAGTTGACTTTTTTGACCGTTGACCGTTGACCGTTGACCTTGACTGTTTGACCGGTTCGTATGCGTGTAAGTGTGCACTGGGTGAGGCTCGAACCCGAGACCTCCCGTACGCGTGCACGCAGCTCTACCAACTGAACTACGTGTCTAACCCGAAATATTTCTGTTTTTAATTATATTTATATATTAATTAGATTAATCCGAAAATCAATTTATTTCTAAAAAGATTTTACTGAATCGGACTGGTGCTCTCCACAGGTCTCGAACCCGGGACCTGTGGTTTAGGTTAACACACAGTCCACCGCTGGACTGTGTGTTTAACTTGTTATATAAACCGATTTTTATTATACTTATATACAAACTGAACATTTCCATTTCTGTCTTAAATAAAAAGTTTAATAATTATCCGGGCCGGTGCGGTAGCCCGGACTCGAACTCGTGTCCTGTGATTTAAACATACACACAGTCCACCACTGGACTGTGTGTCTAACTTGGTTATTATTCCGGTTATTATTAAACTTAACATGTACAGCGTGACTCCGGTTCGGTTAACAAAAAAAAACATTTTTATTAAGGCAGCATGCGTGGGACAAGATTCGAACTCGAGACGTTTACGTGTTTATTGTGCACACAGTCCACCGCTGGACTGTGTGTCTAACCCGAGTTATAACTTGATTTTAATTATACTTAAACATTACAGAAACTTCGTCTTCTTCGTTGATTTTAACCAGAATCGGAAGTCCGACTGGTTCGATGTTTTAATCGTGTTGTTGAGTGTTTTGAGGTTAATTACAGGTGAGATATGTAAAAAGAAAGAAAGATTTAAGCGTAAGGTATACCGACTGGACTCCTCTGTTTCTCCGGCGAAACTCCGGTGACAGCAAACACTTCCGGCGACGTGTGTCTTGCAGCAGAGAGTCTTCAAAAAGCTTTAAAAGGATGTGGGTGACTTCGTTATAAGCTCAGGGGTTTAGTAAGGCTTAGAAGTGAAGGGTTCGGTTTTCCGGCGATGTACAGAAATTTTCCGGCGAATAGAATTACGTCGTGTAAAGGTGCGGTTTTGAGCGAAAAAGCTTGCAGAGGTTCGAGGAGGTATTTATAGGGCAGGTCGTCGATGAATTTGGTCCGATTTCCGACTTGATTCGTCGGTTAGAATTTCTCCGGCGGTTATAACTTGTGTCGCGGACTCAGACATCGGTTATAACCGTGTAGTGTTTAAGGTTTACGTTATAACTGAAGTAACCGTCGATTCTTGGCGAGTTAGTCGGGATTTCCGACGACTGCAATTTGGGCGCGCCGATTTTGAATTCGAGGATTATGATATGTATTATTTGTTTCCATTAATTAACAAGAAGCATGAGTGGCGTAGTGGTTAAAGGGTTGAGTGTTAAGTTGTGTTGACCCGGCTGACTGACCCGGGTTCGAAACCCAGCAGAAACATATTATTTTTATTTTCTTATTTTTAACAGTTTTTCAAAAACAATTTATATATTCCAATATAATAATTAATTATGTATCGTTTTAAAATTATTTTGGGCGTTAAATTCGCAACGAAATTTTTAACTGATTGTTCGGTTAATAAACGGAGCGGGTTTGGTAAAATCCGTTTTTGACGGATGTTACATTCACCCCTTGAATTTCTGAATCGTATACGGGAGATCTTCAACGTCAAATACTTTTTCTTTGCCTTGATTCTCTTGGAACTCCTCTTGATCTCTAGTTATGTTTTTCGGCTTCATCCTTACTCCAACATCCTTATGACCTTGTACTAGACTAGTCCTTTGTTCTCGATTCGTCCTTTGGTTATAAGAACTCGCACCACCATTGACTCGGTTGCGATCTTGAGTAAAAAATTGGATCATTACACGTCCCCACATAATTTAGACTCATCTTCAATTCAAACCGTGATCAAACACATATCATTCAACTCGAATAATATCTCTTGATTAAAACCGTTTCATTTAACGCAAAGACTTGAACCTTACTCGTTCAACTCAGAAAGAAATATCTAACACTTTGTTTTTTTTTCTTCTTTTTGTTTAGAGTAAATTGCACAAAACATCCTTTATGTTTTCTCAAACTTGCAGGTTCCAGCCTTAATGTTTAAAAGTTGCTAAAAACAACCTTTAAGTTTATTTTTGTTGCGGGTTCAATCCTTTACAGCTAACCACGTTATTTTCTTCAGTTAAGTTGCCTCACATGATCAACCAAAATGACGAATATACCCTCACATGTTATGCATGTGAGGGAACTTAACTGAAGAAAATAACGTGGTTAGCTGTAAAGGATTGAACCCGCAACAAAAATAAACTTAAAGGTTGTTTTTAACAACTTTTAAACATTAAGGCTGGAACCTGCAAGTTTGAGAAAACATAAAGGATGTTTTGTGCAATTTACTCTTTTGTTTAACAAACAACCAATTTAAACTAGAGATATCTTTGTTGAACCAAGATAAGAAAAGGAATAATTGTGCAGAAACCTTCTTGTTGACTTTTTGCAACTTTTAACTGATGAATAACTCAAATACTCCACCCCTTGTGGATTATCTCGGCCTTACCCCAAAAAAAACTTGCTTTTTTATTTTATTTATTGAGATTGCACAAACGAACAACAGATCGGAAACCTTTCGATTTGCCTCTTCTCGATAGTCCACACCGCTGCCGCTGTTACGCAGGTCACGTCTTGCCTGCCGCCACCACCGCTGTACAAGTTTCGCCGCCACTGATATTGATCAACGGTGTCTACGATCTTGTCTCCTCCGGTTACGACTTCGTTATTATATTGAACTTGAATCACGTGCTTGAACTCACCTGGTGATTTCCAAACAATCTTTGAAACAACTCCGATCGGAAACCTGCTGTTTCTAAGTTTCCGTCGCACGAACAACCTACACGTTGCCCTCCGCTGCCGTTACAGTACAACGCCGCTGCTCCGACGAACTAGTACCGTCAACCTCGAGCTTCTTGATCGCCGACCTGTTAGACTCCGTAGTCGCCGATTAAGAACCCGAGTACCTGTTTGATATCGACGATTGAACTTGGCTCTGATACCAATTCAAGTCCCAATCGACAATCAAACCGAATAGAAAAGTAGAAGAAAAGACTTTAGATCGAATAACTCTCAATCTTATTAATCAGAAAATAGCTCAAAACTGATTATTCTTTTCTACCAAATACGCGGTATATATAGCTAACCTATCACGTTAGACTATAACTATGATTCATATTAATTAATTACATAATAATGATCTAACACATATCCTAACATAACACGTATAAGATATTATATAATTATCCATTAATTAATTAATATTGTTAATCTATTAACTCCTAAACTCAGTTGATTATTATCTCTAACTGACTTCACGCATTAAAGCCATGAGTACGATTAGGAATTACCAACATCTGTTACCTTTCTGTCTTGATTTTTGTTTTTCACAATTTAAAAAGATAATTAGGTAGCTGCAATCATTTTTGGGAGTAATAATTTGGGTGATTCAAGATTTTCTAAATACAATTGAATTTCTTCATAAATTAAATAATAAGAAATAATTATATCTTTTACCGATGTTACTGTTAATGCCTACATACATATTGTACAAGATATACGGTTCAACAACTAAAAACCAGATGGAACAATAGAAAAAATTTGGGCTAGGTCTGCTGAGTACCAACTTATGTACTTGTTCTTGTTCTGTCTTTATAAACTAATTAATTGTGTTTTCACACATACATCCACCCAATTGTCAATAGTTACACGGATTCAAGATTTTTTTTACCGGCTCACTCTTAAAAACTGTTACAAAAATTAGTGTATATTCTATATATACAGCGAAAAGTGATATAAAAATCAAGGTAAATAACAAATTACATATTGTAAATGGATAATAATGCAATAGCATGACTACATGAGCATTCTAGAATAGAAGATTATGGCATGCTAAATAACCAGAATCATGTCCCGATTAGATTTCAGATTATATTTTATTAAAAATGCTGGTTACCGAAGATGAATAGTTTTGTTTAATTAAATGCACGATAATTGGAATGTCAACTCAAGGATGACCCTGATTACAAGATAAGCAGTGAAAAATTGGGTACAAATAGCAGATGGTCTGATAAGTGTGACACATACATATAAAGGCCACAATAATCTTCTCTTAGTCCTTTCGTAGTTGCGTGTTACATCCCACCGTCTCTCACCGTCGCGCCCCATATCACAGGGGTATACGGCCTCACCGGACGCTTGGGATGATTTCTTCTCCCCCGAGATGGCTATAACATGTGTATTTTGATCTGTTCATGAACCGTTACGGTCAAAAACAATAAAATATTATTTTCTAGCTACACACACATACCCATATAACCAAATAAACTCCACACAAAGCCCATTCTATACCCAATCAACTTCGAAGAAGAAGATTCCAAAGTTGGAGCCTACGAAGACGGAGGTTTGGATGCAGAGATTATGACAAAGGAGCCGACAATGGCGATGAAGCCGAGTAGTATTAAATATATATTTTATTATAATATTTGTTTAATTATTATAATTGTTTTTTAATTTAATGTTATTTGTTTTTTAATTTTATAAATTAAGAGATTAAATAAAAAATAAGTAATGATTGTTAGAGTGTTATGGAATTCCATTCAGTACACACACATGTTATATAATCACCTCACATTTTATTTTTTTGCCACTTGTCACATAATCATCTAAAGGGGGGAGTGTTATGATTACACATGCCTTAATCCTCATAGACCAGCAACATGGTATTAAGGACCCAAATGGATGCCAAGCATGATGATTGACCTACGACATCTCCTTGCATGGCTCGTCTATTGGACGTTTTTGGCAGATGTGTTAGTGGGTACACGGATGAGCCGTGCAACTCCCTCGCAATATAATCAGGTTTGTTTTTCTTCTAATTTTCGGTTAAGTTATAAATCTTTATTTATTTACTTATTTTTTCTTTCTATCTTTTATAGAATTAACATATTAAAAATATATTTAAACTTATAAAACTTAATAAAGTAAACTAATTAGTTTTAGAATTTTAGTGAAACTTAAGAACTAATAAAACTTATTAAAACAAAAACTTATTCAATTACTATATAACTTTTTAAATCTTGTATAAGCTTTTATAAATTTCAAATCATTAAATCTTCCTCTTAAATATTTTAATAGAAAAATTGGTTATGAAAAAATAAATGTAAAAGTCAATGATAAT
Source organism: Scalesia atractyloides (assembly GCA_947069175.1). Lineage (NCBI taxonomy): Eukaryota > Viridiplantae > Streptophyta > Magnoliopsida > Asterales > Asteraceae > Scalesia > Scalesia atractyloides. Next base: position 23,290,685 of record CAMTDV010000014.1, on the reverse strand, counting down.
TAAAAAAACGCATTAGGAAAGAGTTGTGCGAAAGTTCATAGTTGACTAAGCACGTTTGTGGTCTTTTATAGATCGTATGTATGTAATGCACAAATGATTAACGTATATATGACCACATAAACCCAATTCAACTAGGACTTTTTCGCATCCTTAATATTCTAATAACCAGAAAATAATGTATAGCCATGTGAAACTAAGGTTACATGTTGAAGATCCATAGATTTTATTTTTGATCTATATGATTATATTTGGTTTATATTCTGCAAAGTTGATTGATTCTTCTTTCAAGAACATATTTTGGGCCATACTATCACACCCTTTGCTTTCGCATCCTACATCGTTCAAACGACTGTTTGAGGTTGTACCAAAAGGCTTGTACCAAACGGACGTCAGGGATTGCGTCATAGCCCCACTTTTAAACGACCGTTTGAGAATTTTCAAATGGACGGCCGTTTCAAAGTTAAGGCTTGCGTTATAGCAGAACCTATTTTCTGGACGACCCCCTCTGTGTTTAAACAGTCATTTGAGGATTCAGGCTGTTTGGGGTTAGCAGATAGCAGGACCTATTTTTTAGACATCTTTTTATGAAATCTGAATCAGGTGACCTTCAAATGTATTTAGAGCTGTAAACGAACCGAACGAACACGAACAAGGCCATGTTCGTGTTCGTTCGTTAAGGAAATTAACATGTTCGCGAACTGTTCACGAACACATACAGAACATAAGTTTATGTTCGCGTTCGTTCGTTAAGGAAATTCAGTTGTTCACGAACAGTTCGTGAACACGGGTCTCGAACACAAACGAACGCAAACAAATGAAACCGAACGTAAACGAACATTTAACTTGAAAATAAAAAATAAAAACATTGTTATCCTTAAACATTGGACATAAGTAGTTAAATACAACCACTCAATTAATAAATCAAAACACGAGTAGTCTACTAAAACCACCAAACGATGAATCAAGTTGAACTAACTTAAATATAATTATCCCAAAAAATGTCTTAGAATGTCCAAATTTTAGCTAACTTAGAAAAATAGATTTTCGAGTTTTCAATATGTTTAAATAAAATGTTTATTATTAATTTTTTATAAATATAATCAAACGAATACAAACGAACGAACATGAATAAACGTAACCAAACATATTACCGAACATTCACGAACACAGTCGAACGGACGAGACCGGTGTTCGTGTTCGTTCACCAAGCTAACCGAACAATTTTTTTTGTTCATGTTTGTTCGTTAAGCTAATTGAACGAACATAAACGAACTTCCCGCCGAACGGTTCATGAACTGTTCGCTGAATGTTCGGTTCGTTTACAACCCAAAATGTATTAACAACTAACAACTAAATTAAGATACCGTTAAAGTAGTAAACTAGATTGCTTGATGGCTGATATACAAACATGTCAATATATAACAAAAAGTTGAAAACCAAAAATCTGTTTGATGGCATGAAATAGAAACGAAAAGTTAAAAAACATTTATTTGATAAAGAAAAAAGCAGGACTAATGATATGAAGATGGAAGGTGAATAAATCATTTCATTGATCAATTGGCTAACATAGCAAACATCAGCCTCATCCCTTGATTGACGAAAGAAGGGTACTAATTAACATGTTTTTAGATAATCACAATCCATATTTGAAGAAATTGAAAGTAACAAGGTCAGATCTGTATCATCAGATCAGTCAGTCATTAATATTAGCAACCAAATACTACCATAAACATAATCAAATAGATTAATAACTAAATCACTATAACATTATATACTTGCACAATTGCAGACCTCAGCTCAACCATAATTAGTTATAGTTATTTGTTCACTAAGATACGGCACTCTCAAGATCCCTATGATCAGTAAAATCATGTACACCTCCATATGATCAGTACTGCACATATGTTTACGTAATTAATACACATATTCCAGGTCAAATTCATTAACTACAAGATCTCTTAAAAGTTCTATACTGAAAGCTGGAACCTTTAGATTGATTGGAAGTTTCTTGATCCAGTAAAAACTCCCAGCCTGATTCACAATCATCTAACTTTTTTGCAAGAATTTTTTCTTTTGTTCTTTTTCTAGCTCTTTTTCTTGCCTCTGCCCTAGAGTGTTCTCTAGAAAAACTCTCCTGAGATCTAACTTTGATTCTTTGTGTCGCTTTCTTCCTTTTACATCCACACACTTCTCTTTTTGGCCATTTTCCTCATCTGAATCTCCCTTAATGGTTTCCAGAAACTTAGCTTTAGATTCATCAGTGAGAGTTGAAGATGAAGAGTGGTTTGTTTGTTCAACCAAATCCTTGATAGCTGGTAGAGACTTGGTGAAGAGCCAGTCAAAGGTTTTGCTTGCTTTATCAAACCCTAGCAAATCTTGCAGACAGAAGAATTTTCTTGATATGTCCATGGACAATCTCACCCTCCGATCTCTAAGGCCTCCAGCTGTGCAGATCTTAATATGCCCATCTTTCTTTCTGGTCACTATTTTCTTCTTATATGAAGAAACTACTGACTCCAAAAGATCATCATGATCTTCATGAAACTGGTGCTGCAGTACATCGTCGGTGACCACTGGTGGAGGACGACAAACAAAATCTTTGGGGAGAAATGGGTTATCGATTTCCTGGTGGTAGTTGAAGTTATAATTATCTTTTTGGTTGTCAAAGATAGAATTTGGAGAGAAGACATTGGTAGATGAGGGAACCTGTGAGGAAAACATTGTAATTTAATACAAAATAATAAGCAAGAAAGGAAATATTAACTTCAGTCTAGCTTGGTGTTTAACTAGAAGTTTTAAAGCCTCCCCCCTTCTTGACACAAGTTCTTGTGTTGTGGGTTGGACATCTTCTTTTTAGGGCAGTATTAACTAAAAAACAGAAAATGTATATTTAAAAGCAGTTGATAGCAAGTGGAGAAAAATGATTGAAGAACAGTAGTATGTGTGTATATATATATGGGGAGGAACAAATTAATACAAAGTTAATTTGGAAGCATAGTGGGTATATATTTGATCAATCTAACACAATGGTTAAATAGAAATTAAATGGACAAGTTATTAGTGACTAAGATGGGTAAAATTAGTTAGTGCAAGTCTTTATTGAAACTCTTCAAAAATTACCTAGAACAATTAAATGGACAAGGTATTAGTGACTAAGATGGAAGACAATTGGTATTGCATACGCAAAGAAATATTCCTATTCATGTTCATCAACTTAGTAACCAAATTTTTCATATTCATCCATTGAATACAAGCTTTCGTTCAAGCGGCACTACACCATTCAACTAGGTTAAAAGGTAAATTGCAGACTTTTTTATACGGTCTTGATTCAGTGATGATTGGGACAAGAGCACAAAAAAGATCCTTTTCGCGTTTTGTTCTCTTAAGCTCAGAAGCGAATAACAAGAACAAATTTTTCTAGTTTTCTGATTTGATAATGATTTGGACATACGGAGATTATCTGGGTTTTCTGTTTATTTAGGATGAAAGGTGAATAACATGGACACACGTTAAATTAGATATATGTAATCACTTAGTAATTTCCATAGTTTGCTTTTTTAATAATGTGGATACATATATGTAAATTAACTTCAATAATATCTTAATAGGTGTTTGCTTTAAAACATGTTTTTCTTGAAATTATTAACATCAATACACATCACATTTTTTGAATTTATTTAGTAGTGCTACGTAATTTTGAAGTGATATATTATATTTTCTCGTCACTTTATAAGACTCGTAACTGTTTAACTTGTAATGAACTCATATGTACCAAACAACGGATCCAAAATGAGTTTCCTTCATAAGGAATAAAGATTTGAATAAGATGTGTTGCAATTTGTTCTCTCTAATGAAACGAATAGAGAAGGAAGAACTGTTGCACAAGACATAAAAACTTTTGCTAACAGTAAACAACTGCTGATTGCAAACAACAATTGTTCTTCAAAGTGCTTGTTGTATAGGTCTAGGAAACTGTTCAATGTAATGGCAGTCTTTGTTTTGTAATATTCACAGTTGTTTTATAACAATTGGGAATTTTTAGTTATTTTAATTGTTTGAGATCTCTTTCTAGGTGATGTCATCATAGGTCATTGGTTGTTTTGTATTTGTGTCAATAAATGACTATGTGGCTCACACTGTTGGCAACACTGCCGAGGACACCGTTGGTGACACTTCCGGTGACACTATTGGTGACATTGTTGGTGACAATCATCTGATAGTATTAGAAAGTGATACGGTTTCGTGTGTTAATTCTTGTCAGATTAATTGAAGTTCGAGTTATCTAAGGGTAGCACAAAGTTATTGACTGTGCACAGGTGAGTTTCTAAACCCCTTTTATTTTAATGTTTTAGGCGGTGTGCATACTCATACTCATGATGTTTTCCTTAGAATACAATGACAAAAACGGTCTTCAGTTTCACGAAAAAACTGTGACCATATATTTCTTTTTTCAGGTCAAGTGTGACCAAATGTCGGGTCATCGTAGATATGATACAACTACATTACACTTTTAGTGGTCGTATCACCTTTAAAATGTGGCTAAAGAGTACCAATTTTTTTTTCTAGAATGAACCATTTTGTCCATTAAATATGTCTAAAGGGTAATCCCGTCACATTCATTAACTCAAAGTGAGGTTAATATTATGTAGTCACTTATAATTGTTTTCGCCATATAAAATTAAAAAGACAAAAAGGTAGTCTGACATGATTCACTTTAAGTGTGACTGATTTTTCTTATTGTCACATGAATGGAATGTTAGTGTGATAAAAAAACTGTTTCTAGACACACAAGACAAATTTTGACACCATGTGTTGCTATAGTCTATCCTTTGGTCACACACATATATTCTCCCATTACATTTTATCTCATTGCACCACAAAATAATAAACAAAGTAACGATAGTGTGTCTATCACTTAACCTTTGGTCACACTTATATTATTTTACCTATGATATTTGTTATCATTTCGTAATACATATAAAAACGATTTGACATTAGTGTGGCTAATGGTCATATAAAGCCACATGATTTTTTTACTTTTAAGTGTGGCTATGGCTTTATGTTTGGCAATACATAACTTTTTTCTACCCATGACGTTTGCTATCATTCTGGTCACATAAACAAAAAACAAAGTAACATAGTGTGTCTAATGGTTGCATAAAGCCACATGAATTTTTGTAGCTGTATGTGTGGATAATGCTTAATCTCTGGTCACACATATGTTTTCTTTACCCATAATGCTTGCTGTCATTTTGTCACACAAACAAAAAAGGAAAGAACATAGTGTGGCTGATTGTTAATGTGAAGCCACATGAAATTTTTTAAGTTTAAGTGTGGCTATTTCTTAATCTTTGGTCACACATATTTTTTCTTTACCAATGATGTTTGCTATCATTCTGTCACAAAAACAAAAATTAAAGTAATGATACCGAGGATACTGGTTATGTAAAGCCACATTAAATTTTTCTAATTTTATGTGTGACTATTGTTTAACCTTTGGTCACACATATTTAATGTGATCCTATGTGGCCATTTAGGTGTAATTAGCCATTTAATTTTCTTTTAACATTTAAAAGCAACATTAAACATGAAAATACCTATAAACCAAATAATATTAACAATATGATATTTCAAAATGTATACCTAAGTTTCCAACTTAAAAAGTAAATATCTATTAAATTCCTAGGCTGATTTTAACCTTCTTGCTCCCATCATGTAGTCTTTTTAAGTCATCTACAATTGCATTACATTTCTTTTGCTTTTTAGCATATCCTTTAGTTGTAGTGTTTTGACTCTGATCAGATGGTGGATCTGGTACCTGGAGCAACAAAACATGGAAACATATAACATTACTTGTTTTAGATTTTGGTCAGATTTGACAAGATAATAATTATTCAGATATTAATCAAGGTACAAAAGAACCTAATGTTTCTCTAGCTACTTTGAACTCAGTTGATTCTATTGGTAAAAATGTTGCCTCCGTTATGGCTTTATCAATAGAAACTCTAACGCAACCATCTTTTAGTGCAACCCCCTGAATGATTTCTTTTCCCGTTGAATAGTAAACTCTACCCCATGCGACACAGTTGTTCACATGTACAGAATACAAAGCACACGAACTTAGCTACAAATTTTTTATGTCAAATTAGCATGATAAAGTTAAAGTCAATATATATGTGTGCATTTCGCGCAATACATACATGTGGGACATCTTCTTGTGATTCCAAATGGGATGCCATTACAAGAAGCAGAGTCTCAGGCAGAAACTTTTTTCTTTTTCTTCCTTCTTTGATAAACATCCAATTAAGGAGGTTATGGAACAGTAACAATCACATGAAAATTATAAAAAAAGGAAAACGCCAAATACTTTCCTCTGTTAGCTATTTTTTTCTACATCACTTTTGTTTACACGGGTTTACATAATGCTTTTGTGTTGTCGTTAGATCCAAGTTTGTTGTCCATAGAATAGACCTACAATTTAATTAAAGAGGTTATGGAAAATCACCAATCCCATGGAAAACTATAAAAAGAAGAATGAAGTTGTCGAATACTTGCCATTGTTTCTTTTTGCACCATTTTAGAAATGTTACACGGAGGAGTAATATCTGTTTGCACAATTGTACATGGTGCATTAGTTGTGGTAACGTTAGTATTGTCCTTAGATCCAACATGAATGCCCACTGAATTTACTTACAAATATAACGACAATGGGGCAAATATTAAAGCATTAATTTGTCAATAAAATAAGATACTTACTTGTGTTGGTGACATTTTATTTCCCAAGGATTAGGAGAATGGTAACGACAGGCTTGTGCAACCAAATGTTCTAGAAGTTGATTAAGTTTGTCCGTTTTTTCTACCGTCTGCTTGTTCATGTTGTCAAATTGTGGCTCTTTTTTTCTCAGCCTCAAGTCTCCCATTCTGAAGTTGAAACTCAAGTTGTGCAATTCATTCTTTTGTGAGTGCTTGAGTTAGAAAAGAAAACGCCTTCTTTTCCAGATCATAGGACTTCTTATCTTCTTCGGATAGGTTTGCCAAAGAAACGGGATTCGATCCGGCTTATTCAAGAGAATTATTGTATGGAGTGGTGAAACACGTCCATAATTCCATGTTTTGTCCAAGAAGATAAGTATGAAATCTTCCTTTCCAAACTGGATATTCATTTATATGCATAAGCTTCAGTGGTTAGTTATTGCTTCCCGTTTTGTTTTCGCTCATTAAAAGATTTTGAATACTTAGATTTTGGTTCGCAACAAATGGCCATTGACTTGTGGATATCATCGTGGATTATGTAGGCATAAGTGATGGTACCCACGATGTTGCGGAATAGTTTTGTGGTGCGGCGTTGTTTAAATTCATGTTATAACTCCAATCCTAAGGATTCGTAGCGATTTTAATTTATAATAATGAAAATTATAAAAAATTTCAAAAATTCTAAGTTCTGCTACAGTAACTAAGTCTAATGTTCAAGTGTTATGACTTTTGAGCGAAAGTGAACAGTAACTGCAAAGGTTGATTTGCGAAGGTTAACAACGAAGGTGGTTTTTGAACAAAGGTTGAGCAAGTCACTTCGATGGTAGTGGACCTTCGCTGGAAATGCACTAGACGAAGGTTCACTTACGTTCCAAGCGAAGTTTGTTGATAAGGACAACTTCTGACCCGAAAAACAGACAAAAGGTACAATTTCTGCTCCAATACACTCTTGGCAGGTCAACCAATAGAATTTCAGGAGATCTTGTACTATTCCGAAGACGAATTCCGGCCAAACTTCTTGCTGGAATCAATGTTGTTCAAACTTGTAATCTCAACACTTAACAAAACTAGGTTTTTGATTGTCTCCATTGATTTTAACAAGTTTTTAATCATAATATTTATCAAGCAACATTATTTTATCAGGTTTCAATCCATTGTATCATTCAAGAAGATGGGTTTTGGGTTTTTGTCCAAGAAGCCTTCAAAATCCACTCAAATATCTCACAAATCACACCAAAATGCTTGCTTTTCAACAAAATCGAGCATAATGCTATGGTACAACTTGTAGATCTGTATAATCATCTTTTAACAGCTATTCCTTGTTGTTAATGGATAAACAAGTGCGGAATCCAAGTTTATACACAAACCGAAGCAAGAACACGATCAATAACAAGAATAAATCACTTTAAAATTCCTTTGTATTGATTTCAGCAGAGTAACAGTACAATGAATTGTAACACCTCGTGTTTTTACGACCAATAATTTTCTGAAACGTGTCCCTTAATCCTCGTATGACGAATGCATGAACGAGAGGGACCAAAGACGCTATTTCGTTAAATTATAATCATTATACGTAGTGATTAAAAGTTGAGGGGCCAATATGAGAAATGCCAAATTTTTGATCTCTGGAAGCCGGTTACGGACCGCAACAGTTATTGGTTACGGTCGTAAGCCATTTGAAATCAGTGGGCGTCTAAGGTCCTTACGGACCGCAAAGCTTACCCCTTACGGTCCGTAAGGGACTGACAGTGACAGAAAGCGTGGCAGCCAACTTCCCTGCCATCTTTGTCACCATTGCCACACCTCTGCACCTTGTGCCATGACTTGGGACACTTGTACTCGTCCTACAACATCCCCCAACACATGGCATGCCCTCATGATCCTCACTCAACTATAAATAGGCACTTGGTTGCCATAACTCATTGCTCATTCATCTCCTTCTCCTCCATAGCTCATATTGGGAAGTTCCTGAAGCTTTAGGAGCAATCTCTGAGCTTGTTAGTTCTTCTGGATCGCTTGTAAGTGATTCATTTCAGTTTAAGTTTGTGTTATTAGGCTTGTGGGCCAAAAGTCAAGCGTTTACGTAAAAACGCTTTGACCTTTGGCTAAGACCATTACGGTCCAGCCATGGTTCGTTACGAACGTGGATACGTGATCATAATTAGGTAGGTGTTAATCCCTTAAAAGGGCACCTCCTAATTACCACGAATTCTTGGCCAATTGACAGGTCAAAGTTTAAGTCAATAAAAGTCAACGGGTCAGTTTTATAAAATAAATGCATAACTAGTTATATATGTGTTATAAAATATGTTTTGACACCATGATAACTTGGTAATAATATTTAGAACATGTGTAAACATGTTCGGCCCGTCAAGTCCAGGTCTAGGGTCGGTTCGCAATCGAAAGTCGCAAAGTTTGACTTCTGCTTTGACTTTTAGTTCTGACCCGATTTAGCAAATTAAGCTACTGACTTTAAGTTATATTAGGACCATGTTTTAGTATAGTATAACCTCCTAAGGTTATACTACATGGTTCCATAGCAATATGAGTTTATGTACAAGTTCATTAATTATACTTTGACTTTGCAAAAAGGCCCTTTTGTCATAAACTAAGGTTTTAAACATGAACAAGCATACAAATGAGTTACCTACTAATATGGTAACTTGATTAACTTAAATTGATGTCAATAATCTGGTCATGAACTAAGCTTTGATGTAACGACGTAATATAATGCTTTTAGAAGGACTAAAATGCCCTTTTCGGCATTTTAAAAGATTTAAACATAAATTCTTCATTCAAACTTCATACCTACTGATGTATATCATAATTAGGACATAATGAGATATTGATTCAGAATATAATCTGAGTGGATGCTAAAGTTTTGCATAATGCCGAAAAATTACTAAATTACCCTTGTTCGCATAAAAATGGTTTTAATGAACTTTTCATAACCAAAACTTTTACCTACTAATATAACATGATAAATGACATATATTGGTCATATAAAACAAGTCATGACTTCAGTTTACCTTAAACACCGAAATAAACGGCATTTAGCGACTTTTAACGCCTTTTGGCGCATAGTATGGTTTAAAACCATATCTATGACCCAAGGCTTGTTACCAACTGATTTGTAAACTTACTTTAAACATCTTTATAGTAAGTACAAGTCCCAAACTCAGACTCCCAAATATGACTTCAAGGCTATGCGTGAAATGACTAAAATGCCCCTACGGGACATAGTTTGGTTTAAAACTATCAAATACAAATATACTTGATATCCTACTAATATAACATCATAAAATTTATATTTTTATAGAATGATTATGATCATGACATCAATTTTATATAAATCTCTTTTATAAATTGTAAAATGACCAAAATGCCCTTGTAAGGCATAATTCGTTTTTAAAAGCATTACGAGCATATATATTGATATCCGACTGATACCATATCATATTTTTAAACATATAAGCTTATGGAACTTATATATGACTCCTTCGGTTACCGGATTCGCTTATACGCTTTTGGTTAAGCTTACGTAACTAGTTTACGTAATCTACCCGAAACGGGTTTAACCTTGTCGTTTTTTATCAAAATCCTGAATGTTGTTGGTATGCTTTTACAAATTTTTATAAAAAATCGCTGCATATTATGTATAAAAAACTTTTTTTTCAAAAAAAAAACTTGTTGCACATGTGCACTATATGTGTACTACACATGTGCATTATATGTATATGTTGCACATGTGCATTATGCTTTTTTATTTTTTTTAAAAAGTTTTTTTTATATAATATATATAACGAATTTTTAAATAAAAAAAATTGATATGTTATTTTGGCTTTTTCAGTTAGTTTTTTGGTTTTCTATTTAAACTAATTTTCTCATGATCCATCCCCTATACAAGTATAGATACTTGTTGGGTCCAAGTAACATTCTATTCCGGTCATGGTTTTATCTGGCGTATTGTACCGTACTTGTTTAACGTAAGACTAGCCGGTTCAAGTCTAAGACTTAACTAAGGACCCGTTAGCATTCTAATTGGTTAATAATACCATCATTCCAGACTAGACGCCTTCCAATAGATTGTGCATGTACTTCATTTCTTGATTTGCGGCTGAGTTATGACTTTTCTGAATACTTAGCTCAGGTAAATACTCTTAACCTATTTTCCCTATACGGCTTGGGATACGGTAAATTATTACCGCTTGGTCGGGTATGGGATCATGTTTTGTCCAGTTGTGATAATTAACTAAATCACATAACCCGTTTTAATCTGTTTTGCCTGATAACTTAAACATTGGGGGTGGGCTTGACCATGTCTGGGATATCCTTGGCTCACTAAAGTGCTAGTGGCCATGACTTATAGCATGGGGTGTAGGCATACACCGGTCAATTGCATTATTATTATTATTATCTGCTTTCTGTGTGGAAGTTCAGAAGCGGTGTGTCAGTCGATCATGTCTCGGTTTTCATACTGGGCCATATGTATTGACAGGTTTGTAAATCTGTATACAAAGTCACTTGTATTTTCGCAAGTTATTTATGAAAATGGGCCTAGTGCACCTAAAATCATTTTCTAAAAGATTTTCCAAATGTGTTGGTTGATTGTATTTATCAATGAAAACTGACGTATTTTCAAAAGATTAAGTTACAGGTACAGCGCGTAATAGGCCGGAAGCTGCGTGCGTTGATACTAAGGAGTTGCGACCCTGTAGTTGTGCCTTTAAGAGTCTGTTATCCTTTTATGTACTTTATGTTGCCGATCCGCCTGTGGATCTTATTACAAACCGTGTATATTTGTATTTGAACTTTAGACACCTATGGTTTGTAATAGATTATTTTAAACTCCAAGAATTCCGATGTGTTGCTCTGTGTATTATTGGTAATGATGATATCAACTATACGTCACGATACTCCTCACCGGGCCCACCGAGTTACACGTGGAAATCAGGGTGTGACATATGCCCCCACTCTCTGAAATGTGATCTCTTACATTTCAACATGCACAAATGCTGTATGTATACACATAACAGCAGGTATCCTAATAAAGGTGAAACAGAAAAGAGCGAACGTGGCCAAAACCATGCGAAGGTGACTAAACCTACATGAAAGTCCACCTTCGCATTGCGTCAAAGGCGAAGGTCCACCTTTGTTTCCATGAAGGTCATAAAGGACCTTCGGCTGTTCACTTTTGCTGACAAACTATACTTGTCATAATAACAGTTTGTTGTCTAAGTTAAGACATGACGATGTCTAGACTTGGGAAACTTACATCAAAACATAAACATAAAAAAACCTAAGACCTTACTATTATAAAACGACAAAATTACAAGCTACAAACACAAAGTGTATCAGCAAACAATACCTTGTCGCCTACTTCAAAGGATAGTGGTTTCATGCGAACATCGGCTTAGCTTTCCGTCGATCCCGTGCAGCTTTTACCCTATTTCTAATGTTGTGAATCTGATCTATTATCTCGTGAATCAATTTAGATGTTGTGAGTTAGGTATCACCGACTTCAGCCCAACAGAGTGGCAATCTACACTTTTTCCTGTATAGTGCCTCGTACGGTGCAACCTGAATACTACTATGATAGTTATTATTGTACGTGAATTCGATATGTGAAAGATGCTTATCTCAGCTTCCTCCGAAGTCCAATACACACACACAAAGTAAATTGTCAAATGTTTTGATGGTTCGTTCAGACTAATCATCGGTTTGGGGGTGATAGGTTGTGCTCAAATCAATTTGAGTTTCCATCGCTTCCTGTGATCCTTACCAAAAGTGTGAAGTGAAATGATTATCACGATCTAAAATGATGCAATGGATACTCCATCCCGAGTCACAATTCCATTAGTATAGATTTCTGCAAGTTTCTCTGTCTTGTAATTAGTACGGATAGGTATAAAGTGTGCATATTTTTTAGTCTATCCACCACTACCCAAATCGCATCATGGCCTTGAGGTGTCTTAGGTAAGTGGATCACAAAATCCATTGTGATTTGTTCCCACTTCCATTGTGGTATCTCAGGTTGTTGTAACATTCCCGAAGATTTTTGGTATTCGGCTTTTACTCGAGCACACGTTAAGCACTTACTTACATATGTAGCTACGTTCTTTTTCATGCCCGACCACCGGTAAAATTCCTTAAGATCGTGGTACATCTATTAGTACCCGGGTGAATAGAATACTTAGATTTTATGCCTCATCCATGATCAGTTTTCGTATATCATGAAGAGTAGGAATCCAGACTCTCTTTTTGAAATACAATATTCGTCTATTTTCATTTTGGAATTCTTTTCATTCTCGTGTAGTCTTCATTCTCTACGTGGCCTTCCTTCAAGGCTTCCACTTGAGCAACACGAATCTACCCTTTGAGATTGGTTTGAACTATCATTCCAAGTGGTCGCACTCTAAGTGGTTTAACTCTATCTTTCCTACTCCTAGGCATCAACTACTACATTAGCCTTACTTGGGTGATATCGAATTTCACAAGCATAATCGTTTAATAACTCCACCCATCTCCTTTGCCTCATATTTAACATCTTTTGATCAAAGATGTGTTGCAAACTCTTGTGGACTATGTAGATCATGCACTTTGTTCCATATAAATAATGTCGCCATATCTTAAGTGCAAAAATATCTGCTCTCAATTCCAAATCATGGGTCGTATGATTCTTTTCATGTATCTTCAACTTCCAGGAAACATAAGCAATAACTTTGTTTCTTTGTATCAGTACACATCCCAAACCTTTACGGGATGCATCGCAGTAGGCTACAAAGCCATTGGTTCCATCAGGAAAGGTGAGAATTGGAGCATTGCACAAGTTATGCTTTAACAATTGGAAAACTGCTTCTTGTTTTTCTCCCAACTCAAATTTTCTATCTTTTTTGAGTTAAGAGAGTTAAAGATTGTGCAATGCTGGAAAAATTCTTGTTAAAGGGCCGATAATAACCGGCTACACCCAGAAATTGGCGAATCTCTTTAGGCGATCAGAGTGCTTGCCAATTTCTGATGGCTTCAATCTTACTGGGATCTACTTGAATTCCTTGCTGGTTCACCATGTGGCCTACGAATTGCACTTCTTTCAACCAAAAGTTATATTTGGATAGCTTTGTGTACAATTTCTCCCGCTGAAGTAATTCCACGATCTGCCATAAGTGTTGCTCATACTCTTAGAATAAATTAGGAGATCGTCCATAAAGACGATGACAAGTTTGTCAAGGAATGGTTTACAAACACGGTTCATTAGGTCCATAAACACGGCAGGTGTATTGGTTAGCCCAAAAGACATAACTAAGAATTCATAGTGCCCATATCGTGTTCATAAGGTGGTTTCGGGAATATCTTCCTCTTAGATCTTTACTTGGTGATAACCTGATCTAAGATTGATCTTGAAAAAGTAACTTGCACCTTGAAGCTGATCAAACAGATCGTCTATTCGAGGAAGTGGATATCTATTCTTGATAGCGAGTTTGTTCAACTCTCGATAATCTACACATTAAACTCTTACAAATTGTGAGAACTTAGAGAACTTGCTTCTGTGCTAGTTCCCCCCCCCCCCTCTTTAATCAGACCCATAGATTGAAATGTTATAAATACAACCGTACAAACAAAATAATTGAAGTGGTCTTTTGAGTTCCTTACCACTGTTGTAAAAAAAACTAGTAACAACATCTATGGCTGCTGAAAATAAAAAAAAACTAAGATTTTTTTTGGGAAACGTTTGTTTATTTTTTAGGATTTTTTGTAATTTTTTTTTGAAAAAACATTTCGTAAGGCCGAGTTCTCCAAATTCTCACAACTGATAAAAGTTTTCATTTTACCCCAATATATATATATATATATATATATATATATATATATATATATATATATATATAGGGTTAGGGTACAATGAAAACTATACGAGTTGTGAGAACTTAGAGAACTCGGCCTTACTAAAGGTTTTTTCTAAAAAAAATTTTTTTACCAAAAATCCTAAAAAAATCAACTTTTCCAAAAAATTAAAAATTAAAAAATTAAAAAAACTTGTTTTTTTTCATTTACGACAGCCGTAAATGCTGTAAAAGGTGATGCCATGCTTATGTCATCACCTTTTTACAGCCACTATGAGGGCCCGAAAAACCCCACTTCGAAATTTTTTTTAAAATTTTTTTACGGCAGTGTTTTCTAACGTTTTAATCTAGGGGTGTGAAAAAAATGGGGTCGAAAAATCGAACGGGAAGGCCGAGTTCTCTAAGTTCTCACAACTCAAAGGGGTTTTCTCTTGATCCTGATCCTCTATATATATATATATATATATATATATATATAGGATCAAGAGTGAACACCCCCCTCAGTTGTGAACTGTGTGAACTCATCTTGGCCCTTGATTTTTATGATCTTGAGATTTAGATGAGTGGCAAGATGGTAATTATGTGGTTAATTTTTCCATTTAATTAAATTCAAAAAGGGTATATGTGTAATTTTCATCTTAAATTGATTACATAAATCATGTTCTCTCTCACAAATCAAAACTCTACCCAAAAACTCCAGCCGACACCCCTGCTCTCTCCCTCGTTATCTTCTCCGGCTCTGGCAACCGGGGCAACGCCGGCCACCTTCATCACCCCGATATCCGGCCTCATCCCCACACACCCAAACCACCACCGATTGATTCATACCTCCGATCGATAACCACCTCCTGCTCCATCTTCGATGACAGAATATTTTCCATTTTTACTGGGACAAAAGGGCTGCAGTGGTGATGTCGAGGTGGCTGAAGTGGGGGGATGACGACAGCAGTGGGGAGTCTCCGGAGTTAGTGGCGGCGGCATTAGGTCTCATGGCGGTAGTGGCGGGTCCGGCGGCGGTTCTTGTGCGTGTTGTTTGAGAGCAGAGCAACGAAAGGGGGGGACAAGGTGGTGGTGCGATGCTGCAGCCGGCTGTGCGTGTTCTTGACCGGATTGGATGGAGACGATGGCCGGAGTGGATGGAGACGATGCTGAATATATTAGGGTTTAGTTTCGTTTCAGGTCAGTGTACACATGTGTACTCAGTTTATGCAAATGGGTTTACACCTGTGTATAGTATTAATTATGTGTTTTAGGTAGGTGTACACATGTGTACTCTGCTTATGCAAATGGGTATATACTGTGTATACACCTGTGTAAATTGGGTGTACACCTGCGTATACATAGGTCTATTAAATTTAAATACACAGGTGTACTTTAGGATTCATGCATGTGTGTACGTAATGGAAATCTGGGTTTTTTATCGATGAAGAAAAATACATGATGATGAAGAACTGTTCGATGGAAAAAAAATCTGGATTGTTTTGAATGGTGGTTATGATATAGATCTTGTTTAGATTTAAAAGATATTTTAGGTAATCACAAAAAATAGGAAAGTGTAACTTTCATATATTAATTAAAATAAATAATTAATAATAACTTAATGTACAATTACAATCGTATCCTTTTCAACAAAAAAGATAATCAAGAGCTATGATCAGTTCACACAGTCCACTCTTGAGAGGTTGTTAACTCTAGAACCCTACCATATATATATATATATATATATATATATATATATATATATATATATTTTGGGGTATGGTGTAACGCTTCGCATTTTGTACTTTTCTTATTTAGAAAGTGTATTCGTAATCCTATTTATGGAAACTTGTATCTCGTATTGTGTACGTCTTTCAATTTCAACTTTGTAATCCGCGGCTTTGATCGTAATGAAATTCATATTTTATACACACTTGTTATACTTATAACTTAGTCATTTATACGCAATTGATACTTATTATACTTGCAAACATTCGTGCATGCATTCTCGATACTTAATTTATACTCACATACATGTTATATACTTAGAACATGCCAAAAACACCTTAAAATAACAAGTTTTAGCTTAAAATGGGGGAAAAAACCAAAGTTTAGGGACTAAAATGCAAATCTGCCCAAAATAGGGTGTGGCGCTACGCGTAACCCTAACTCCTTAGGGCTACGCGTGACATCTAGCCCCCTGATCCGCAGAAAGTTGTTTACCAGCAACGGACTGGCCATCTTTTCCACCTCCCAAACTCACCAATCACCTTATAACTCCATTAAAACTCAAACCTTACTTCACCACTATAAAACCAAGCCTCCACACTCCCATTTTCACTTTCCAAACTCATTCCTACTCTCAAATCACTCTCTAATTATCTGGAAATCCAAGTTCAAGGTAGATTGTTCTAAGTGCTAAAGTGAGCACTTTACTTCATCTTCTTAATCTTTTCTTCACTTCTTTTTCCTCTACAAATCTTGGAACACCTCTAGGAGTGCTTCCACAGGTTTTCCATGGAAAACCAAGGTGAAACATCACCATTTTAAGGTCCAAACTTTCTGTATTGGATGAAGAACTCATAAACTTTTATAAGCTTACATTTTTTGCACATACAAACTTGTATTCTTATGCCACTAATCAAGTCCATGATTAGTGAGCTTAACCAAGGTTGATTCATACAAATTCAGAGATGATGTTTTCCTCCAAACTTTCTGTTTTATGAGGGTTTTAAAGCCACAAGTGTTGAAACCATCCAAGCTTGTTCTTGAGACAAGACTTGTCTTTTGGTATGAATGTGAATAACTTGGAAGCCTTGGCTATTCTACTATCATTCCACCACCTCACTTGATGTTTTGCCATCCCTATCTCAAGTGGTTTGCTAACTTGAAAGTAACCTAACCTCGTCTAGCCGCCAACACTTAGTTAACTCTTTCCATGTCAGAAGTGGTTCATGTTCACTTGGACACTTGATATAGTGATTATAGTACCTTTCTTTCTAATTACTTCATTCATGACATCCGAATGGTTCTTGTGACAATTTGCGTATTGGTGAATCACATAATGAGGTTAAATGGATATTTATCATCCTACCTCCATGCTTGACTTATATGACTTCTATGATACTAATGATGGATTTAGCTTAGACTATATTATATAAACTACATATATATAGAATTAAATAACCAAAACCTTGATGTTAATCAACGTGATTACTCGTCTTGGCATTAAGTTATATTGTCTAAAACTTATACACACCGTTATGATTCTAATGGGTAATTAAACCCATGAAATCACATTCTCCCATATGGGTTGTCATAGTGTCAAAACGGGTGTATTAAGACTAGATGATTACTTTCTCATATACAAACTTTGCATACTTTAAATTCCGAATCCTCCATTATCAATCGAATGCTCAGACACCTATGTTTCCTCGTGTAGGATAACTCGGTGTTTCATCATCCAACCATCCAACTTCTCACGGAATTTCCTAAGGAAAGCTTTGCAAAACCGTGAGTATACTCGATCCCATTTTCCATTTATACACTTTGGGTGCAACATGTACACTATTACAAATCACGACATCACAATTAAACTTGTTACACACATACTCTATCCGTTAATGACATGATACTTGTTTTATTCTTGTTATCGCATGTTATGTTAGACTTGTATACATATGATCTGTAACAACCGGTAATTTTCGGTTGTTAATATACGTTATAACGAACAATAAAAGCATTTTAAGTATTGTTTAAATCACTATATTACATATTTATGATCCTAAAATAACAATTTACAACGTTCGGGTACAAAAACGGGCCATGGAAATGCATTTGGGCAATATAAAAAACTATAAACGCAATAACGGGCTTTAGACCCAACCCACCTAAAAGCCCAACCCACACCAAAACCCTACGTATAAATACCCCTTTATAACCATTTCCCTCATTTTCATCTTTTACTCTCTTTCTCTTCCTCACATTTCCTCTCAACCTTCTCTCTCTAGAATTGAATCTGGTCACCGGACCCGGTGGAACTCCGGCGAAGTCACGGCAGCGACGGCCGGCGACCACAGTGGTCCGGCGACTTTTCCAGCGACCGACGAGTTTTTCCGGCGAGATTCTTTTCGGACCGGCACCTTACCCCACTAACTTGAACCTCCTGAACACGATGGCGGTGTCCGTTTCTCCAAAACTGAAGTCGTTTAAGCTATGAATGACTCTGGGTAAGTCCGGCCAAACTCCGGCGAACCTATTTTGAACTTTTCACTTTATGCATTTTTAGATCGGCCTACTAAGGTTCATTCTGCAAATTTTCACAAGTTTTTGTTTTCCGGCGATGTTAGACCACTCCGGTAAGTGCACCTAACCTTCTCTTTCGTTCAAATCTATGTAAATCTACTCAGTTTCAGTCGAACTCGACATTTTTTTAGGTGAAGACAGCTGCATGTTGTTGTCGTAGGTAGTGGCGGGGTGTGGTGACGTGTCGGGTTCGTGATTCAGGTTGCAACGACCGAGGGAGGGTGGTATGGCTCGTGGCGGTGGCGGAAATACTGCAACCGGCGGCCCTGGGTCCGGCCGGTGGTGGTAGTTGTGGTTGTGTTGTTTTGTTTTTGGTTCGAGCTTTGTCTTGGTCAGGAGTTAGTAGAAAACAAACGACTTGGTGTCCGGGTCAACTCAGATTCGGTTAGGTTCGGCAAGAAAACGGCATAGATTTCGTTTCAGGTTCCGGTCAAACAACGTCAACACGGTCAAACCCGGTCAACGGGTTGAACACGAGACTTAGTAAGTTTAACAAACGCGTTTAAACATTTATATAGTTTACATTAACTTCGCTTTGCTTTTAGTGCGAACCCGAGCTCTAAAAACCGAACCGACAAATAAAAATTATTAACAATAAAAATTTTCGGACTTATACAAGATCACATTTATATATAATTTGCATACATATACATGCATATATATTAGATAAAAACCGCACCGACACATCGTTACATATTAAATATAATATATACATATTAGACTAATACTCGACAAGAATTGACGTTCTAGTACACTTTAAAAAATTTGGTATTGTTACACTACTTGATGCGTTTTGAGAATATATCGACAACTAGTTTTGTTAGGTTTTGTTACAAAAGCAGAGGAAACTCTACCCGTTTTTCGTAAAATCCGTAAAGCAAAAAGGTGTTTTATTATAAACACAAAACTTATCCAATCCAAGTAATTTTTATAAAAATAAATATAAATATATATTTATTTATTACAACATCTCTACGAACACGGTGTACAAGTTAACTGAACTCGAAAACTTTTATAAAATAAAATATTTATTTAAACGTCTAGAACTTGAAAATATGTATATTTATTTCAAACGTTTGAAATTCGACAATTATAAAATAAATATAATTATATATATATTTATTTCATACGTCCAAAACTTGAAAAGTTAATAAATACAACTATTTACAGGTAATTCG
The DNA here is from genome assembly GCA_947069175.1 of Scalesia atractyloides. Taxonomy (NCBI): domain Eukaryota; kingdom Viridiplantae; phylum Streptophyta; class Magnoliopsida; order Asterales; family Asteraceae; genus Scalesia; species Scalesia atractyloides. Next base: position 23,270,629 of record CAMTDV010000014.1, on the reverse strand, counting down.
AAAGTCTATTACTCGGCGATTATTAAAAACAAATATAATTAGTTATATTTATTTACAACGTGTAAACTCTATAGAGTAAATATAATCAGTTATATTTCAAAATGTCTAAACGTAATCTATGCGTTACTATACGATCTTCAAATACCGTATTTTCCGAATCATTTTGATGATCACTAAGCGAGAGTCGATTACAACAAATATACAACTATATAAATTTATTTCGATAAGACGCGGGATTTCTAATTCGACCACGCAACGTTTATATGCATATATAATTATGTTTACTTATATGTATATATGTATAGACATTCCATGAAACACTATGACAACTATACGGGAAACTTGTTAATACATTTACGAGTTATAGCGACTTATTTTCATAACATATTCGTTAGATATATGTATGGTCATTTGAAGCGACTAACCCGATTCCCTAAAGATATTTTTTATTTTATATAAATATATACTTCTAAAATCACACGGAAACTAAGTCATTTCCACTACTATGATTATCCCGATTAAATGGAATCAAACAATCACAGAGTGGTTATTTCAAACTAAGTTATCAACCCTTTAATAGAATCGTATGGTCAACGATTCAGTAGAGCTCGGTGACACGTAGATTAACTACGTTTCTAGTAGAACTTATAAGTTATTCCTTGTTAGGAAGGAGATAGTTGCATGCTAGCGAGTTTACATTTTTGGAAACGACATTATGGAATTCTTATTAAGCTAGCTTTGCATTGGACATCAAGGTGAGTTCATAACCCCCACCTTTTATAGTTTTACATTTTTATAAATGTTTATCGGGGGTGGAAAGACATGCAAGTTTTGCAAAAGTACACAGTATTTTGATAAACGAAAACAACAGATTCTGAATCATGTTTACAACGAATTTCCAACTATACGAATGGTTTACGATTGGTTTATACTAAACATACTGGTTTGCAAAACACATGCAAGTTTTACAAACGCACACGATATTTCGAGAAACAAAAACAACAGATTTAAACCATGTCACAAATGAATTACAACTACACGAATGGTTTACAGATGGGTTATGCTATACATACTAATTTATACAAAAACATACGCGTATCTTCGAAACAGGCATGAGTTTCATAACTAGTGACGGAATTTTGTTAATTATAACGGGACTAGGCTGTCCTATATACAAACAAGGGGACGGGTAAATCCTGCTTTTAAACTCAAACGGGCTAGGCTCATTTTTACTTGTGTGAGGCACAGAGACTTTGTGAGTTCATGTTTTCCCCTTTTACTTAAACGTTCTTTTTTATGGTTTTAAACGCTCGGGAATGTATACATGTTATGAATTGTATAGTTGGGAGAAAATGGAACCAACTAAATCATATGCGGATAGGTGTTTAAAATCAAAGGGGCCATTAATCAATAACAGTAGCCGAGGAACAATTGGATAGATCTATTGGGTGTGGACGTACCCACTCTGAATAAAACTTTGTCCGTTCAGAGTGCTTTTGTGTCTAAAACTAGTGTCTATGACAGGATAAATCGTCAAGGTTTGGTTGCGTCCTAGTTCGGCATACAGATTAGTGTACTAGCTTCACACTAATGATCACACGGATTTCATTTTAAGCTATACAAAAAGAAATTTATTATGTCTTTGACATACTGGACATTGACGGTTAAACAAATGTTATAAAAGCATAAAAGGTTTTCATATGACATGTCGAGGAAAATGGTTTTGATACTTTCTCAACACTATTTAAAACCGATTATCAAAATATTTATTTTCAAATCTTTTCACACAAACTATGAACTCGCCAACTTTATGTTGATTTTTCCACCTGTTCGTTCTCAGGTTATATTTTCAAACTATGGCACGGTTGGAATAGGAGAACCTTTTGGGAAATTTCGAGTGATTAGCAGGCGTTCACGCTCTAGAAGTCTTAGCATTATTTACTTCCGTTGTGCAATGAAGATACCAGTCGATCACGCCCGCTCTGATGTAATCGATTTATCAGGGTGGGACATACTCATTAACTTTGCTAGCCTCACTTAACAAATATAGCGCTATAGGATTACCGCACTCCCGTATTCTTGTGGTATTGTTAAGTAAACTATTTTAGTATGATAATAACAAAATTATGTAATGTTACCATGTTGGATATGAGATAAACTGTTTTTCACTATTATGCTATGTATGAAAACTTGTATGCTCGCCAACTTTCGTTGATACTATTTTAATACATGTTGCAGGAAACTGGTTGATGTCGTTGAAGAATGTTATTTAGGGTGGATTAGAAACACACCTAGATTTAAATTTATGTACTTTGTTTATTGTTGTTTCGTCATTTCGTTACTTGTTATATTTCCTTTTGAGACAATATATTATCATTCTACAATCAATGAAATTTTGAATTATTAAATATTGTCACAAATAGTGTTATGAAGTCTCTTGCAATCTTGTTTTCGTCCCACCCTGATGTTTTCGCCATCGATTGGGGTGTGACATATGGTTCGACTACAAAGTCTAAAACTTCTAAAAAGTGTAAGAATTTAGACGTTGTGTTTTAAATTTTATGCATAGTGTTTTAGATTATTTAGGAATTGTATAACATAGAAAAACACTATATGAAACGATTTAAAATACAATGAAATGTATTCTTGTATGAAATATAAAAACACTGATTAACTTTTTTGGCATTGTGTTTTAATTTTCATTCCAAGAATATATTTATTGTGTTTTAAATTATTAATTTTAGTATCTTCTATGTAATACCATTCCTAAACAATCTAAAACAACATGCCTAAAATTCAAAACATAATGCGTACATAGACTTCTTACATTTTTTTTTGGAATACACAGTGTAAATCAACGGTCATGATTAGATAATGAAAATACACTAGTGTATTACGATTTGATTATGTAATTTTTGGTCAGAATTTGTTCACTTAGTTCACAAATACACTCGTGTTCACTCTAGAACCACACCCTATGTATCATACATATATATAATATATGTGTGTGTGTGTGTGTATATATGTGTATATATATGGGTGGGAGTTGGCTATTTTTTTCTACGAAGTGTAAAAAGTCATAAAACGCCCTAATGTTAACAATAAAACTACTGAAAACTCACAAATAACAAGTGAAGATTACTAAAACATCATATTTGTGGGTTTTGTTTTATGTTTTGGATGATAAGGCTTTGATTATCTGAATACTAATATTAGTCTGTTCTGTATTGATTATCATGTTGTTTTTTATATTCATAGTTCTACGATAGTGTGTTTGAAGTTTTTATGGACTGTTAGGGTTTGATTATGGTGTTTTAGTAATCTTCACCCTATTATTTGTGAGTTTTGGGTGTGTTCCATGGCTGAAATTGTGGTGTTTTATGACTTTGTACACTTTTTACTTTACTTTTTACGAAAAATGGAGTTTGTAGCCGAACCACACTCATATATATATATATATATACTAATATATATAATACAATATATATAGGGTTAGGATCATGTGAGAAGCACTATGCTAATTGAGAAACTTGAGAAGCATTCTAGGACCACACATTTTTTCTAAGCTTTTCGTAATATACACATACATATAGTTAAAATTGACTATATACATATGTGTATATACATATATGTATATAGTGTATTTTAAACTATACGTATGTGTATATTACAAAAATCTTAGAAAAATGTGTGGTCTAGAATGCTTCTCAAGTTTCTCAAATAGGTGGACTTCTCTTAGGATCCCTACCATATATATATATATATATATAAGGGAAGATTTAAATGAAAACGCTAAATATTGTGAGAACCCTAAGAATGAATGAAAAAACTGCGAGAACTTAATAAAAACAATTCAAATCCAATTTTTTTAAACTTATCATTATTATTCAAATACAATGTTAGAAATTTAATTAAACGTTAAAATTTAAATGAATTCGTAAATAAAGAAAATTTACACATGTGTAAGTTTGCCATTTATACGTGTGTAAATTTGTTATATTTACACATATGTAAAAATCTAATACAAGTGATTTTAAGAGGAAAAATGAATTATTAGATTGAAGGGTGTGGCTCAGCGCCACCCCGCCACATCACCATCCATAGCGCCCAAGGTCGCCATCGCCACACCGCGCGCGACCAATGGGGGCGCCATCACCTTCTTGCCAGCGCAGTGGTTCTAGCCAAAATTGAATGGACCGAGATTGTTTGGTCAAATATGACCGTTGGCGGCGGTCATTTAAAAAAATCCTTTAATTCATATATATTTTCAATTAATATTTATCAACAAACTTAAAAACACCATCATCACTCTTATCACAATACTAATATAACACACCCCACCATAAATTAAACACAAACACAAAAAAACACAATCATTTTTAAAAATGTCATCCAATTCATCCAGCTCTTCATCTAACGGTGTGCTTGACGATATGCTTATCGCAATGACGCAGGAGCGATTAATTATTTGCGAGAAGAAGCTCAATCGTCTACATCGCGTACCAGACAAGCGCCTCTTGAACGAGATCGGTTAAGTGCTCATGAACGTTTAATGCACGATTATTTTTGTGAAGATCCATTGTATGATGATGCACATTTTTAGGCGTCGGTTTCATACGAGCCGTGGTTTTTCTTAAGAATTTCAAATGATCTTGCGGCGAATTCCGTTTTTTCACACAAAGAGAAAGTTCTAGTCGCAAAATTAGTTTATCGGAATACAAAAGTGTACTGCCACAATTAGGCAACTAGCGTAAGGCACAACGAGTGATGCGTGGGATGAATATTTAAGGATGTCGGACAGAACTTGTCATGATTATCTTGAAAATTTATATGAAGGTATTTATTATTATTATTTATTCTTGTTATTTTTATTTATAATATAGTAACACTATTATATTAGGTGTTATCTTTCTTTACGGGATGCGATATTTAAGGATGCCAAAATTAAATAATGTTTGAATTTAAATAAAAAATAATAATTAGGTAATAATGATGGGGGATTTATGTAATGCCCCGCGTTTCTATACTTTCTATATTTGCAAACCTTGTATCGTCTTTTTTTAGTAAGCTTTGTATCTTGTTTTTGTCTTTTGTTGTAAATGTTGTAAACCGAGACTTGATTGTAATGAGAAACTCGTATTTTATCCATATTATGTTAATCATAGTCATGTTACACTTATACTTTTTCATACTTTAAACATGTAAACGTATTCGGGTACTCTCAATCGTAAACGTGTGATAACTTGCAAACATGGTATGTATGTATGCGTAATCGAGACTTAAACGTGAAACTCGTAATCGTTAAACTAAATTCGCTACGAAAATATAAATACCTATTCATTTATTAAGTTAATTAATTCGAATTAATTAATTAAATTAGTTAATAAAATTAATTGAGTTATTTTACAAAAATTAAAATGCTAATTTTTTTTTAAATATATTAACATTTAAAATATAATGTTAATCTTTCTCTAAACTAGTGGGGAACCCGACGCGTTGCGACGGAGTCGACAATATGGGGTGAGAGCATAACTCAAACCTTAAAATGTTTTAAAATTCATATATATGTTGACATTATGATCTAGTGTTCCATCAAATTTCTTGTGCAATATCATATCGACATGATCTACTGGAAGTTCAATTAGGCCAGCAATGTGCGCAATCTTGACCCGTGAACACGCCTCAATCAACCTGTACAAGTAAGTTTTATTACTGTCATCTTCAAAGAATTGGTTGATTAGGGCAAAAATAAAATGTGTATGGGTTAATCTGGTCACCTCAGTTTAGTCAACGGTTCAATTTTGGTCATCTTAAATTAGCCCGAATTGATTCACCTCAGGTTAGTCAACGGGTCAATATGCTTCACTCAAGTTAGTCAATGGGTCAAAATTAGCATGTTAAATTTTAACATGACCATTTGAAGACACAAAGGTGCTTGGTGTTGGAACGTTATTAGAAATAGTAGGTGAAGATTTTTCCCCTTGAAGAGACTTTACATATGAAGTTGCACACTTAATATTGCAAGCCACCATAGGTGTTAACAAGAAATTACCTCATCTCAGCCTTCATTATCTTCTTTGATATTGCGTTTATGAGCTGTTTAGTTTCCTATAAGTCTGCCAAAACATATCAGTACACAAAATCTTCAAGGTCCAACAAATTTTTGAATTTCCATTACTAAATTGATAGTTATTTTAAGATAACCTTGTTTAACCTAAACTCATTTTACTCCACTCTTTTTTCACCCACGACCCACAAATCATTATCCTACAACCTGACATTTGCAAACTTATACCTAACAAAGCCTCTTTACTTGTAAAAACTTAAGTCAAACATTGCAGCTATCTATAATGGCAAGAAGATTGCTGGTCATTTTCCAACATTATATTAACAACTTCCATACAATAAACCAATAGCACACTATGACACAAAATTAAAAAAAAAAGAATAATAAGGGTGTATATAAATCAATATATATGTGAAAACTATTGTAATTATCAGTTTGAGCTGGAGGAAGAGGCTTGGAATAAAGCTTAACGGCAGGGTTAGCCGAGTGCGCCGCCGTTTTACCACAACTTTCTTATACGACATTATTTATGTTTACAACTTATTTTATTTAAAATTTATTTTACCCCGCCCCACCCCAAGGAATCAACATGATTTCATTTGAAAATACCCTGCACTTCGTTGCGGGATACACGAAAGCATCTTCAATGAGTCTTCACAGATCATGTTTTAACATTTCTCAATTTGGCAACGCAATATATACAAAATATCTACACAAAACCATGTAGATTTATGTTAACTCAAGTGAAACTCATATCCAGGCATATGTATATCATTTGTAATTGGCACTCACCACCACACATTGGGAGTATGGGACATCTTGGAAAATGCTTCATGTGATTCTTCATTTTCAGGTTCCAGTTCCACAGGCACTACAACTTCTACTTTGTTGACATATATTATATTCAGGTTACGGTTCCATTACGTAAAAGCCTCCATGTCTTCGGCTGCGGATGCATGCACTGCAAGGTTCACCCCTGTATATTTTTAAATGGGCTCAAAAAGGGTTTAGAAATCTGGATGAAACAAAACTAACAAGAATCAAAGCATATGTAAACCGATCAAACCCTAATAACTTTTGAGAAATAGGCAGGTACGTTACTGTTTTATAACAAAAATCATCAAAGTGAAATAATAAGTAACAAGAATCAGAGCATATGCAATCTAAATAATAACAAGATGAAAAACCTACCAAAACAGTTCTAAGTGCAGGAATGAGTACTGAGGGAGACGGGTTCCTGGGATATTTTATATAAACAGTAAATAACATCAATCAAAGAATTCCCTACAAACCAAAACAAACAAAACATCAGCAACTTCACAACGAGAGTTGTTTCAAAACATCAACAAACAATACACCTAGGGACATCGGCGAGACTAACTGCTGGCCTTCCACCTGCATAACTGGAGACTTCTTCGACTCGGATCAATCGGATTACTCACCACCGCTTGAACCAACCGATCACCAAATTTCACAATTCAACACCAAAAAGAAACTCACAAATTACAAACCCTAAATTTATGGTACCTTGGATCTCTTTCCTTGTAGGGATTGGAGAAGAACATGGTGATGAAAGCATGCTTTTGGATGACTGCGATCTCCACCTAGTGTTTCCACCATTAAAAATTTGTCTCTACCAATTCGAACTCCTCGGTTCCGGCGAGTGAAGGTGGCGGCGGCTCTGAATGGTGGTTGACTGGTTGATTTGCAACAAAGGCAGGCAGTGGTGGCTCGTTCCGTGAGCAAAGCAGAGAGGCTATGTAGTGGGTGGTGGATTTTATAGGATTGGAGGGGTTATGGGAAGACGAAGTGAAGCGGGCGTCTCTTCGTCTCTTTACTTTCTGTTGAAGTCTTTAACACTCTATTCATGAGTCTCATTTAACATTAACATTTAATAGGGAGGTGAAAGAAAATGAATTAAGTGAGAAAAGAAACGAAAAGATGTGATTTTTTTCGTGTTCTCGAGTTTAATGAAAAGTAAAGGAAAAGAGGAGAAATCAAGCAATGTGTTCCCGAGTTAGGAGGAAGAAAATAAAGGAACAATTTTATCATTATACCCTTTAAACATAAAACATTTTAATTAGATATGAGAGTAATTTAGTAATTGATAAGATTTTGTCTCCTAATCTTTCCGATTTGGGAGGATAAAACACTTTATTCATATTCATGCATGCAAAACCTATTTTCTTTTTTACGATCAAGTCTCATGCTTTTGTCTTGTTTACAACCTCTAGATACCTCCTTTCCGTAACTCGTTGAACCGCCACAATAAGTCCAAGAAGTCGGGTTCCAAGAAGGAATCCAACAACGAGGACTCAATATCGAAGCAAGAACTGATTGGGCTCGTTTCGGAGCAAATGGCCGGGCAAATGGCTAAGATCATACCCGACATTGTTAGCCAAATCCACACCATACACGCCGAAGACACACCTAAATCATCCGCTGATTCCAAAGCCGATACCCCCAAACCATCTTACCAATTCAAGCATTTCATGGCTTGTAAACCAGTGGAATTCACTGGCATGGACGGTGTTACCGCCATGATCAATTGGTTTGATTCAATGGAGCTTATCTTCCTTCAGGGCGGCAGCCCTGAGGAACTCCGAACCCTTAATGCCACTGGGGTCTTTCGCAAGAGAGCCCTCGAGTGGTGGACCACCGAACGAAACACGCGTGGCAACAAAGCGGCCCACGCGATGCCTTGGGAAAAGCTTAAGGAGCTCATGAAGGAGCAATTCTGTCCTCCCCACGAGACTCGGAAACTTGAAAACAAGTTCTGGAATCACACACAACAGGGGAGCGACGCTGAAGGGTTGATCGCGCGCTTCAAACAGTTAAGAATCATTTGCCCTGGGCAAGTCGATACTGTTCCCAAGTCAATTGTAACATCCGTCAAAAACGGATTTACCAAACCCGCTCCGTTTATCAACCGAACAGTCAGTCAAAAATTTCGTTGCGAATTAAATGCCCAAAATATTTTTAAACGATACGTAATCGATTATTATACGGGAATATATATTTAGATTTTGAAAAACTGTTGAAAATCGCAAAATAAAAGTAAAATACCTCTGCCGGGTTTCGAACCCGGGTCAGTACCGAACCAGCCATCAGTCTTAACACACAACACACAAACCACTGCGCCACTTGTTTTGTTTGTTATTTATTGAAATCATTTAATTGATATAATAACGTTACGAATTCAAAATCGGCGCCCATTAGTTCAGTCGTCGGAATCCCGGAAATCTCGCGAGTTTTTAACACCATTTTCAATTATAACGTAAATTATTATTAGAACATCGGTTATAACCGATGTTCGAAGTCCGCGACCAAACCATAACCGCCGGAGTTTTTATAACCGATGAATACAGTCGAAAATCAGACCAAGTGCTTCGACGTTTTTCCCTATAAATTCACCCTCAACCCATTGCAAACCTTTTCGCTCAAAACCACACTTTTCCTCGGCGTAATTCCACTCGCCGGAAATTTTCTGTTCGTCGCCGGAAAACCGATTTCCTCATTTCTGAACCTCACTGAGCCTCTGAGCTTATACCGGAGATACCCACACCCTTTGTAAACTTCCTGGAAACTCGCTGCTACAAGGAACACGTCGCCGGAGGTGATTGCTGTCGCTGGAGTTTCTGCCGGAAAACAGAGGAAAACGAGTCGGTATACCTCACGCTTATTTTTCCTTCTTTATACTTCTATCTTATCAGTAATTAACCTAAAACGCTAAAGAAACCGATAAAAACCTTGAACCAGTCAGTCGTCTTTCTCTGGTTATACCTTGATGAAGAAGACGATGTATTCGGTATATTATAAGTATAATTAAAATCAACTTATTAATCGGGTTAGACACACAGTCCAGCGGTGGACTGTGTGCACATATAACGCAAAGGTCACGAGTTCGAATCCGGTTTCACACACGCTGCCTTAATAAAAATCATTTTTTTGTTAAACTGAACCGGAGTCGCCACTGGTATATGTTAAGTATATTAATAACCGGAATAATAACCAAGTTAGACACACAGTCCAGCGGTGGACTGTGTGTTTGTTTATATCACAGGTCACGAGTTCGAGTCCGGTCTTCTGCACCGACTCGGACAATTATCTATTCTTTTTAAATAAGTCAGAAATGAAAACAGATAATTTGTATTTAAGTATAATAAAAGTTGGAATATATAACATGTTAAACACACAGTCCAGCGGTGGACTGTGTGTTAGTTTAAGCCACAGGTCCCGGGTTCGAGACCTGTGGAGCGCACCGGTTTTCGGGATTTAAACTGTTTTTAAAATAAAATGAATTTCGGTTTAAACTAATTAATATATATATATAATTAAAATCAGATATATAACGGGTTAGACACGTAGCTCAGTTGGTAGAGCTGCGTGCACGCGTACGGGAGGTCTCGGGTTCGAGCCTCACTCAGCGCACAACAATATGCCTTCGAACCGGTCAACGGTCAGTCAAAGTCAATGGTCAAAGTCAACTGTAGCAAAAATCAAATATTTTTTTATTATTTTTATTTAATTATTTTAATTAAAAATCAATTAAAAATACTTAAAAATAACATTTTTAAGGTTAGAAAATAGCCTCAAACTCACAAAAATACACCCAACAATTCTACTAAAATAGATTAGTAAAACCCGTTTACTCACAAAACCATAATGCGATTTATCTAGGTTAATCTCACTCGTGGTTAAAACCACATCGCGTGCATTCAACGTCATCAACCGAACGCACCCACTGTGAGTGAATCTTACAACTCCCCCTTTTAAATTACACGTTTTGGGGTGTGTCATGTGTTATGAAAATAATTAATTTATTTATTTAAACTTGTGCCATACCACATCATGACTTAAACTTAGATAGTTTTTATTGTTGTGATTTACTTATTTCCTTTTGTCATATTATATGAAACTCATACATTAAGCCCATCAGTTCCTCATGGGAGACGAGTAGAACATCGCGTGCTTCAAATCAAATTCATTATTGTTCATGTGTGTATCATTGAGTTTATATTGTTTGTAGTTGTGTCATTCATATTATCATGTTTATGCAATTCATTCATCAGGCCCCTCAGTTCCTCGTGAGAGACGAGTTGAGCATCGCGTGCCTCTAAATGTTCCATTATTATTCATGTGTGTTTCACTTAATATCTTATGATTGTGGATTAAGTTTACATCTATTTTTACGCATGTTTGGTTGTGCACATATTTCATAATCAATTTAAATAAATTTGTTCAAATGTTTTCCATAGGATTCACTCGCCAACATTATGTTGATCCAAAAACCCTTTTACACATGATACAGGTGTACAGGTTGAAGCAAGGAAAACATAGGATATGCCTTAGAAGAGAACAAAGAAGTTTAGATTGTTAGTTAGAACATGTTGTAACATTTATTGTAATTCTCCATTTAATTTGTAATAATGAATATGAAACGCATAATAAATGTCATGAGCTTTGATGATAACCCAATCATGCCCCGATCACCTTTTCCGCTGCGGGTCGGGGTGTGACAGATTGGTATCAGAGCCATGACTATAGGGATATAGGATAGGTTATTAGACCCTTAGAGCCTATACTATAGTCTGCCTAAATTTTAATTGATTAGGTGGTTACATACAAACTTGTGATATTTATTTGTTTCATATTTGTTTACATTTCAGTCAAACATACATGCTTATATACATATTCATTACACATATATACATATTCATTATACATATATCGATGTTCATGTATTCAATTTATTTTCATATTCTCATTATCCAAAGATTTTGTGCAATTTTCAAATCTCATCAAAGTAAGTTCTGCGACGGGCATGTAGTAACTGGAAGGGTACAAGTACCGGTAGTCGGAACGTCCTGTCTAGGCTGGCATTCGTATAAATCCAATATAACGGACCAGTTTGCCTACCTGGGGACCAACGATGAGAGTACGAAGGACCTATTAGGCCAAAGCATGCCACACCAAACGTCGTTCGAACTAACCCTACTTTGAGTTGTCACCGTGTCTACACCTGGACACATTCCGAATATCACACGTTGTATACATATTTCTCGATTTTCTCCGGGTTTTTGTGTACGCAACCTGGCAAACCCGTGCGAACCATATGAAAAACCGGTATTCATGGGGGCCCACATGATTACACAGGTAAAGTATGGCGTCATGTAGGGCCTAACAGCGAGCAAAACCCAAGACATCCTATGGATGTAGTATTTTTCTATAATTATTTTATGAATGTTCATCCCTAATGCGACCCATGATCTCAAAAGCATCCAACTCATATTTTTGCCATGTATTCCTTGTAGATGTCTTCTAACCCCGCCCGTAGGAAGACGAGAGCAAGAAAAGCCCGCGAGCGCATGGCTGCCTTAATCGCTCAACAAATGGCTGCCGTAATACCCAACATTGTAATCCAAGTTCAACAAGCACTTACCGTTAATCCTGTCAATCAAGCAAACCAAAACATTATCAACTCTCCCCCAAATACCACTAAATGCACCTACAAGCATTTCAAATCATGCGACCCTCCGAAATACAAAGGGACTGAAGGCGTCACCGCACTCCTCCATTGGTTTGAAGAGATGGAGAACACTTTTCTAAATTGCGATTGCCCTGAGGATCGCAAAGTGCGTTATGCTACCGGTCGATTATATGGGATAGCACTTACTTGGTGGAACACAGAGAAGGCCAAACGAGGTGTGGAAGATGCTATGTCCTTAACTTGGAACGAATTGAAGGAAATCATGACCAGACGATTTTGCCCAAGGAGCGAAATCAAGAAGTTAGAGGATGAATTTTACTCATTGAAGCAAGTGGAAGGAGACCACATCACCTACAACAAAAGATTCCTCGAGTTACATCAAATGGTTCCCAACATGTTCACTCCCCTCTACCATTTGATCGAGCACTACATTCGTGGTCTTCCGTCAAAGATTCAAGACCCTGTAATAAGTACCAAGCCTGCAACTTTGGAAGCAGCAATGGAGCTAGCAACAGAGCTCACCGAGAACCGAATTCGAAACAAAGACTTCATGGAGGAGAAGAAGAAGGATAAAGAATCGACTGAAACCTCCGACTCCACTCAAACCGAATCCCCTTCCTAACCCAATTCTAAGAGAAGAAGAGTCGGGCGACTTTTCGCTGCCACCCAACGAAATCAACCAGTTTTACACGCTATACCCATCCGAGCTATCCCAATCACCCAAGTGGCACCCGACTCAGCTTACCCAAATAAGAAACCATATCTTGGAGCTCACCCTCAATGCAACAACTGTTTTTATCATCATCCCCTTACCTTACCTTGTCGTCTATGTGCAACTTGTGGACGCTATGGTCATTTGAGCAATGTTTGTCGCACCTTTCAAAACCAAACCTTTTCCCCTACTCAAAACATGGCCCAAACTTATCACCAACCCCAATACCCCATGTTCCCATATGCTCGAGCTTGTTTCAATTGTGGCGACCCTACCCACTTTAGAAACACATGCCCTCAATTGGTTAACGTTATCAACACTCAAGCCCAATCAAACCCAGTTAACCAAGTAAACCAAGAAAACCCAACCACTATGCCACCAGCAAGAGGAAGAGTCTTCAACATCAATGCCAATCCGGTCGAAGATAATGACGGCCCAAGTGAAGATACTCAACTAGTCCTCTTCGCCGAAGATCCAGATTCAACTCCTATCGTTTAGTTTTATGTTTTTCCATGTGTAGACTGTTAGAGTAATTTTTGGATATTATATATTATATATATGCTTTTGCCGAGGCCGTGGCTCCCCATCCATCGAGGTTGAGTTGGATCCCCATTTAATTATGCGGTTGATCTTGCCGTGCCCGCACGATCGGCTCCGTTTGTTTGAGCCTTGATCGGTTATTTCATTTTACATTTCAATACATGCAATACGTTCGGCTCCGTTTGATTGAGCCTTGAGCGCACAGTTCAATTTACATTTCCAGTTCATGCAATACGTTCGGCTCCGTTTGATTGAGCCTTGAGCGCACAGACAATTTCATTATCAGTATCTTGTGGTTGTGGTGTTTGTAGTAGAGTCGCATCGAACTAACCATAACTTGCGGATAAAGTCAATGAAAATTTAACAAGGATATGGTGGATACGCCGCTGGTACTTCCTATATATAAGTATTCTTGTCAAATGATCGGAGGCATTATCAGGCGGTTATGAGAGGTTCCATGCATAGGCTGTTTGTGTGGTTAAGTTATTCATTTTCAGTACATGCAATATGCTCGGCTCCGTTTGATTGAGCCTTGAGCACACAATTTCAATTTCAGTACATTCAATACGTTCGGCTCCGTTTGATTGAGCCTTGAGCGCACATCCATTTCATTTTCAGTACATGCAATACGATCGGCTCCGTTCGATTGAGCCTTGATCGCACAGATATATTTCATTTCAGTATTTTATGTTTGTTGTATTGGTTGTAGAGTTATAGGACTAATCATAATTCACTGATAAAACCAAAGAAAATTTGACAAGAATATGGTGGATACGCCGCGTGGTACTTCCTATATATAAGTATTCTTGCCAAAGGATCAGAGGCATTATCAGGCGGTTATGAGAAGTTCTATGTTTCTTGGTAACCAATCATAACTTGTGGATAAAACTAATGAAAATTTGGCAAGAATATGGTGGATACGCCGCTGGTACTTCCTATATATAAGTATTCTTGCCAAAGGATCAGAGGCATTATCAGGCGGTTATGAGAAGTTCAATGTAGGATTTAGTATTGCCTTGGTTGGAGTTTGTGTTACATTTATATCATCATGTTATTTAAAGAGATTGGATTGTGTTCCATTTCTACATAAACTAACCTCTCCATCATAACAAACGAGAGAGGAACTTCCATCATTCAAACATATATGCTATCAGAATGTGGATTCAAATATTTGCTGTTGTGTTTATTCATGTTCAAATATTTGCTGATGTGTTTATTCATGTTCGAATATTAGCTGTTGTGTTTACTTATGTTCAAATATCAGCTGTTGTGTTTTTATTCATGTTCCATAGAGGTTGTAGTGTTAGAAGTTTTGCCTTAGGATATAACCATACTTTCCCAAACGTATCTAAACTCTTATGCATGATATCATTTTTAGCAAATCATTTCTGCTTATCAATACTTATACAGTAGGCAACAAAAAGCGATTCCTGAATAAGGTACTTAACCCTTACAAGGAACGTTACCGCCTCGAACAAAAACTTAAACCCTTATTTTTTTCTAAGCATACAACTGTCAAACAAAACATCATCATTCTTTTAGTCAAATATATCACAATTTAAATTTCGGGACGAAATTTCTAAAAAGCAGGGGATACTGTAACATCCGTCAAAAACGGATTTACCAAACCCGCTCCGTTTATCAACCGAACAGTCAGTCAAAAATTTCGTTGCGAATTAAATGCCCAAAATATTTTTAAACGATACGTAATCGATTATTATACGGGAATATATATTTAGTTTTTGAAAAACTGTTGAAAATCGTAAAATAAAAGTAAAATACCTCTGCCGGGTTTCGAACCCGGGTCAGTACCGAACCAGCCATCAGTCTTAACACACAACACACAAACCACTGCGCCACTTGTTTTGTTTGTTATTTATTGAAATCATTTAATTGATATAATAACGTTACGAATTCAAAATCGGCGCCCATTAGTTCAGTCGTCGGAATCCCGGAAATCTCGCGAGTTTTTAACACCATTTTCAATTATAACGTAAATTATTATTAGAACATCGGTTATAACCGATGTTTGAAGTCCGCGACCAAACCATAACCGCCGGAGTTTTTATAACCGATGAATACAGTCGGAAATCAGACCAAGTGCTTCGACGTTTTTCCCTATAAATTCACCCTCAACCCATTGCAAACCTTTTCGCTCAAAACCACACTTTTCCTCGGCGTAATTCCACTCGCCGGAAATTTTCTGTTCGTCGCCGGAAAACCGATTTCCTCATTTCTGAACCTCACTGAGCCTCTGAGCTTATACCGGAGATACCCACACCCTTTGTAAACTTCCTGGAAACTCGCTGCTACAAGGAACACGTCGCCGGAGGTGATTGCTGTCGCCGGAGTTTCTGCCGGAAAACAGAGGAAAACGAGTCGGTATACCTCACGCTTATTTTTCCTTCTTTATACTTCTATCTTATCAGTAATTAACCTAAAACGCTAAAGAAACCGATAAAAACCTTGAACCAGTCAGTCGTCTTTCTCTGGTTATACCTTGATGAAGAAGACGATGTATTCGGTATATTATAAGTATAATTAAAATCAACTTATTAATCGGGTTAGACACACAGTCCAGCGGTGGACTGTGTGCACATATAACGCAAAGGTCACGAGTTCGAATCCGGTTTCACACACGCTGCCTTAATAAAAATCATTTTTTTGTTAAACTGAACCGGAGTCGCCACTGGTATATGTTAAGTATATTAATAACCGGAATAATAACCAAGTTAGACACACAGTCCAGCGGTGGACTGTGTGTTTGTTTATATCACAGGTCACGAGTTCGAGTCCGGTCTTCTGCACCGACTCGGACAATTATCTATTCTTTTTAAATAAGTCAGAAATGAAAACAGATAATTTGTATTTAAGTATAATAAAAGTTGGAATATATAACATGTTAAACACACAGTCCAGCGGTGGACTGTGTGTTAGTTTAAGCCACAGGTCCCGGGTTCGAGACCTGTGGAGCGCACCGGTTTTCGGGATTTAAACTGTTTTTAAAATAAAATGAATTTCGGTTTAAACTAATTAATATATATATAATTAAAATCAGATATATAACGGGTTAGACACGTAGCTCAGTTGGTAGAGCTGCGTGCATGCGTACGGGAGGTCTCGGGTTCGAGCCTCACTCAGCGCACAACAATATGCCTTCGAACCGGTCAACGGTCAGTCAAAGTCAATGGTCAAAGTCAACTGTAGCAAAAATCAAATATTTTTTTATTATTTTTATTTAATTATTTTAATTAAAAATCAATTAAAAATACTTAAAAATAACATTTTTAAGGTTAGAAAATAGCCTCAAACTCACAAAAATACACCCAACAATTCTACTAAAATAGATTAGTAAAACCCGTTTACTCACAAAACCATAATGCGATTTATCTAGGTTAATCTCACTCGTGGTTAAAACCACATCGCGTGCATTCAACGTCATCAACCGAACGCACCCACTGTGAGTGAATCTTACAACTCCCCCTTTTAAATTACACGTTTTGGGGTGTGTCATGTGTTATGAAAATAATTAATTTATTTATTTAAACTTGTGCCATACCACATCATGACTTAAACTTAGATAGTTTTTATTGTTGTGATTTACTTATTTCCTTTTGTCATATTATATGAAACTCATACATTAAGCCCATCAGTTCCTCGTGGGAGACGAGTAGAACATCGCGTGCTTCAAATCAAATTCATTATTGTTCATGTGTGTATCATTGAGTTTATATTGTTTGTAGTTGTGTCATTCATATTATCATGTTTATGCAATTCATTCATCAGGCCCCTCAGTTCCTCGTGAGAGACGAGTTGAGCATCGCGTGCCTCTAAATGTTCCATTATTATTCATGTGTGTTTCACTTAATATCTTATGATTGTGGATTAAGTTTACATCTATTTTTACGCATGTTTGGTTGTGCACATATTTCATAATCAATTTAAATAAATTTGTTCAAATGTTTTCCATAGGATTCACTCGCCAACATTATGTTGATCCAAAAACCCTTTTACACATGATACAGGTGTACAGGTTGAAGCAAGGAAAACATAGGATATGCCTTAGAAGAGAACAAAGAAGTTTAGATTGTTAGTTAGAACATGTTGTAACATTTATTGTAATTCTCCATTTAATTTGTAATAATGAATATGAAACGCATAATAAATGTCATGAGCTTTGATGATAACCCAATCATGCCCCGATCACCTTTTCCGCTGCGGGTCGGGGTGTGACATCAATCGTCAAGCTCATCCGTTGCCTCTCACCGATGATCATGAACCATGTAGCCGCAGCCAACCCGAAAACCATCAAGGAAGCCTATGCCATAACCATCCAACTCAACCATAACTTCATCCTTCAGGGGGCCTACGACAAGGTCCCTACGAAGTATGCGCACCAAGCTGTTGCCAACACCACCGAATCACCTACCCCTCCAGCAAAAAAGCCCCACAACAAGAACAAGACGCGGAAGGCTTCTTCTCAAAACAACGCGGTCGTCACTCCGCCTAACCCTGCACCCCTAAATGCCATCGCCACTACCCAAAACAGCAACCAACCCGCACGTGGTTACACTGGCCCTCACCCTCAGTGTACTACTTGCAACTACCACCATCCCGTCGGTACCCCATGTCGAAAATGTGCCAACTGTAATAGGTTGGGACACCTCTCCAACTTTTGTCGCCTACCCCAGAGCCAGCAAACTCCAGCCCTGTTACCCAATCCTAACCCTAACCCGAACCCAAACCGCCAAGCTCAAGCGACTCCTGCTCGAACTTGTTACAATTGTGACGATCCTAACCATTCACCAACGTTTGCCCGAAACGCACCAACAACCAGCAACAGCAGTAGACTGAGCCTGCAAAAGGACGAGCTTTCGTTCTCACCTCAGCTCAAGCCCAAAGCTCGAATGACGTCATTACTGGTACGTTTTTTGTGAACCATATCTATGCTACTTGTCTGTTTGATACTGGCGCAGATAGAAGTTTTATGTCTGTTGAATTCGAACCCTTCCTTAAGTGCGAACGAACTAAAATGCTTAATCATTTTGCTGTCGAAGTCGCTAATGGCAAGACCATCTCTATTGACTTCGTTCTTTCTGGTTGCTCTCTAATATTAAACGATCATAAGTTTTCCATCGACCTCATACCTATGCAAATGGGTAGTTTTGACGTCATAGTAGGCATGGATTGGCTTAAGCGAGTACGTGCCGAAATTGTTTGTTCCGAGAAGTTCATTCGTCTTCCCCTACCTCAAGGTGATTCCTTACATGTCTATGGCGAGAAGCCTTCTAAGGGCCTTAAGCTAATATCGTGTATCCGAGCTCGCAAATACTGACGCAATGAATACTTTGCCTTTTTGGCCCACGTTGTGGAAAAGAAAGACAAAGGTCCAAGCCTAAGTGACGTTCCTGTCGTTTGTGAGTTTCCTTCTATTTTTCCCGAAGTTCTTCCTGGTCCTCCGCCTCCTCGAGCCTTTGATTTTCGATTGACCTCATTCCTGGCGCAACTCCTGTTGCGAAGGCTCCCTATCGTTTAGCACCTTCGGAGATGCAAGAGTTATCGAGCCAACTTCAAGAACTTCTTGATAAAGGCTTTATACGCCCTAGCACTTCTCCTTGGGGCGCACCCGTACTCTTCGTCAAGAAGAAAGATGGATCATTTCGCATGTGTATTGACTATCATGAGCTCAACAAGCTCATAGTCAAGAACCGCTATCCTCTTTCTCGCATTGACGGTCTCTTCGATCAATTACAAGGCGCAACTTGCTTTTCAAAGATTGATCTCCGTTCTGGTTGTCATCAACTTCGGGTTCTCGAAGAAGATGTACCTAAAATCGCTTTCCGCACATGATATAGACACTATGAGTTCGTGGTCATGCCTTTTGGTTTGACTAACGCACCCGCCGTATTCATGGACCTTATGAACCGCGTATGTAAGCCGTTTCTGGATCGTTTTGTCATTGTATTTATCGACGATATTCTCATCTATTCCAAAAAGAAAGAAGAGCATGGACGACATTTGCGTCTCATTCTTCAGCTTTTGCAAACCGAACGTCTTAACGCCAAATTCTCCAAGTGTGAATTTTGGCTAAAAGAGATTCAATTCTTGGGTCACACCGTCAACGAACTCGGTATTCATGTTGATCCCGCAAAGATAGAAGTTGTTAAGAATTGGATTGCACCTAAGTTGACTTCTGAAATTCGTTATGGTACCAAGTGTCACACCCCGACCCGCAGCGGAAAAGGTGATCGGGGCATGATTGGGTTATCATCAAAGCTCATGACATTTATTATGCGTTTCATATTCATTTAATACAATTTAATGGAAATTTACAATAAATATTACAACATGTTCTAACTATCAATCTAAGCTTCTTTGTTCTCTTCTAAGGCATTTCCTATGTTTTCCTCGCTTCAACCTGTTCACCTGTATCATGTGTAAAAGGGTTTTTGGATCAACATAAAGTTGGCGAGTGAATCCTATGGAAGACATTTGAACAAGTTTATTTAATTGATTATGAAATAAGTGCACAACCAAACATGAGTAAAAATAGATGTAAACTTATTCAACAATCATTAGATATTAAATAAAGCACACATGAACAATAATGGAACATTTAGAGGCACGCGTTGCTCTACTCGTCTCTCACGAGGAACTGATGGGCCTAATGAATGAATTGCATAAACATGATAATATGAATGACACAACTACAAACAATATAAACTCAATGATACACACATGAACAATAATGGATTGGTTTTGAGGCACGCGTTGTTCAACTCGTCTCCCACGAGGAACTGATGGGCTTAATGAATGAATTTCATATAATTTGACAAAATGTAATAAGTAATCACAACAATATAAACAATCTAAGTTTAGATCACGATATGGTATGGCACAAGTTTAAATAAACGAGTTAATTAATTTGTGACACATGACACACCCCAAAACGTGTAATTAAAAGGGGGAGTTGTAAGATTCACTCACAGTGGGTGCGTTCGGTTGATGATGTTGAATGCACGCGAAGTGGTTTTAACCACGAGTGAAATTAACCTAGATAAATAGCATTATGGTTCGGTAAGTAAACGGATTTTATTAATCCATTTTAGTAGGATTGTTGGGTGTATTTTTGTGAGTTTAAGGCTGTTTTCTAACCTTAAAAATGTTATTTTTAAGTATTTTTAATTGATTTTTAATTCAAATAAATAAATAAAAATAATAAAAAAAGTTGACTTTTTTTTGACCGTTGACTTTGACTTTGACTGTAACAGTGACTGTTGACCGGTTCGTATGTATTATTGTGCGCTGAGTGAGGCTCGAACCCGAGACCTCCCGTACGCGTGCACGCAGCTCTACCAACTGAGCTACGTGTCTAACCCGAAATATTTCTGTTTTTAATTATATTTATATATTAATTATGTTAAACAGAAAATCCTTTATTTTCTAAAAACGATTTAATCCAAGACTCGGTGCGCTCCACAGGTCTCGAACCCGGGACCTGTGGCTTATGCAAACACACAGTCCACCGCTGGACTGTGTGTCCAACTTGTTAACTAAACTTATTTTTATTATTCTTAAATACAAACTAATCATTTTCATTTATGCCATATTAAAAAGTTTGAATAATTGTCCGGGTCGATGTAGTAGACCGGACTCGAACTCGTGCGCTTTGACTAAACATACACACAGTCCACCACTGGACTGTGTGTCTAACTTGGTTATTATTCCGATTATTAATATACTTAACATATAACAGTGGTGCTTCCGGTTCGGTTAACAAAAAAAGGGCATTTTTATTAAGGCAGCGTGTGTGGAACAAGATTCGAACTCGAGACCTTTGTGTGTTTAATGTGCACACAGTCCACCGCTGGACTGTGTGTCTAACCCGAGTTATTTCTTGATTTAAATTATACTTATATGTTCCGTAACTTCGTCTTCTTCGTTGCGTTATAACCAGAAGTGATGACTGACTGGTTCGAAGTGTTTATTCAGGTTTCTTTAGCGTTTTATGATTAATTACAGATGAGATATAAATAAAAAGAAAGGAAATTAGGCGTGAAATATACCGACTGGCTTCCTCTGTTTTTCCGGCAAAACTCCGGCGACAGCAACAGGCTCCGGCGTCGGGTGTCTTGCAGCAGCGAGTCTCCAGAAAGCTTACAAAGGATGTGGGTGACTTCGGTATAAGCTTAGGGGGTTCAGTAAGGCTCAGAAATGAAGAACCCGGTTTTCCGGTGATGAGCAGAAATATTCCGGCGAGTGATTTTTCGCCGAGAAAGGGTGCGGTTTGAGCGAAAATGTTTGCAGAGGTTCGATGGGGTATTTATAGTGCAGGTTATCGATGAACTTGGTCTGATTTTCAACTTGATTCGTTGGTTTGAATTTCTCCGACGGTTATAGATGGTGTCGCGGACTCAGACGTCAGTTATAACCGATATAGGTTTAAAGTTTACGTTATAACGGAAGGATTCGTTAAATTATTGGCGAGATCGCCGGGATTTCCGACGGTTGCATTTGGGCGCCGGTTTTGAATTCGGAAAGTCATGATATGAATTTAATGATCTTAATAATTAACAGAGAACATCAGTGGCGCAGTGGTTTATGTGTTGTGTGTTAAGACTTTGCTGACCGGTACTGACCCGGGTTCGAAACCCGGCAGAATCAAACTATTTTTATTTTCTTATTTTTGACAGATTTTCAAAAACTAATTATATATTCCCATATAATAATTAATTATGTATCGTTTAAAATTATTTTGGGCATTTAATTCGCAACGAAATTTTTAACTGATTGTTCGGTTAATAAACGGAGCGGGTTTGGTAAATCCGTTTTTGACGGATGTTACACCAAGTGTACGGTCTTCACCGACCACAAGAGCCTACAACATATCTTTGACCAAAAAGAACTCAACATGCGTCAACGTCGTTGGGTAGAATTGTTGAACGACTACGATTGCTACATTCGCTACCATCCTGGTAAGGCGAATGTTGTGGCCGATGCACTTAATCGTAAAACTCATTTTATGAGTACTCGTTGCTACCAAATCGTGGGAAACCTTCTTGACCTCATTCACGACGCTCAACATTCGGTCATAAGTGAAGGCTATCTCGAGTCTAAACTGAAAACCGGTGGCCTGCGTCCATTCGTTGCTAAGGCTGATGGTATCTTTTACTTCAAAAATCGTATGTGGATCCCCGACCGTAACTCCCTTCAGACTACCTTGATGGGTGAAGCTCTTAAATCCCGATACTCCGTCCATCCTGGAGCTGATAAGATGTACCACGATTTGCGTGCATCATATTGGTGGCCTAGAATGAAACACGATATCGCTCTCTACGTGTCCAAATGCCTTACGTGTTCCAAGGTCAAGGCAGAACATCAACATCCCTCCGGTCTGCTCGAACAACCTGAAATTCCTGTATGGAAATGGGAGAGCATAGCCATGGACTTCATCACGAAATTACCTCATACTACCTCGAGTCACGATAGCATTTGGGTTATCGTTGATCGTCTGACGAAATCCGCTCACTTCCTTGCCATTCGTGAAGATTACAAAGTCGAGAAATTGGCTCGTATCTACACGGATGAAATCATTAGTTGTCACGGTACTCCTCTTGATATTATTTCTGATCGCGATGCTCATTTCACTTCTCGCCTTTGGCAAACTTTCCAATCCGCCCTTGGCACTCGTTTGAATCTTAGCACCGCTTTTCATCCTCAATCTGATGGTCAGACCGAGCATACTATCCAAACTCTAGAGGATATGCTTCGATCATGCGTAATCGATTTTGGCGGCACTGGGATTCGCACTTACCCTTGGTAGAATTCTCATACAACAACAACTGTCATGCAAGTATTCAAATGGCTCCATTTGAAGCATTGTATGGTCGCAAGTGCTGTTCGCCTATTTGTTGGCACGAGATCGGAGACGTACAACTCACCGGCCCGAACTTATACAAGAGACGACGGACAAGATTCTACAAATACGTGATAATCTCCTTAAAGCTCGAAGCCGACAAAAGAGCTATGCTGATAGAAGACGCAAACCTTTGGAATTCAACATAGGAGACCATGAGCTTCTCAAGGTTTCACCTTGGAAAGGTGTTGTTCGTTTTGGTAAGAAAGGCAAGCTCCCCCTCGCTATGTGGGTCCTTTCAAGATTCTCGAAAGGATAGGCAAGGTAGCGTATCGACGGGATCTACCTCAAACGCTCAGCAATGTTCATCCTGTGTTTCATGTTTCGAATTTGAAGAAGTGTCTAGCCGAATAAGGACTTCAAGTTCCACTCGAAGATCTTCAGATCAACGATACTTTGCACTTTGTGGAGAAACCCGGTCGAAATCATGGACCGAGGAACCAAGCAACTGAGGCGCAGTCATATTCATATCGTCAAGGTTTGATGGGAAGGTAAACGTGGTGCCGAATTTACTTGGGAACTTGAGAGTGATATGAAGACTAAGTATCCGCATCTCTTCGCTACGTCTTCCTAAATTTCGGGATGAAATTTCCTAAAGGAGGGGAGACTGTAACACCCCGCGTTTCTATACTTTCTATATTTGAAAACCTTGTATCGTACTTCTATTTTTAGTAAGCGTTGTATCTTGTATTCGTTTTTCGTTGTAAATGTTGTAAACCGAGACTTGGATCGTAATGAGAAACTTGTATTTTATCCATATTATGTTAATCATAGTCATGTTACACTTATACTTGTTCATACTTTAAACATGTAAACGTATTCGTGGTACTCTCAATCGTAAATGTGTGATAACTTGCAAACATGGTATGTATGTATGCGTAATCGAGACTTAAACGTGAAACTCGTAATCGTTAAACTAAATTCGCTACGAAAATATAAATACCTATTCATTTATTAAGTTAATTAATTCGAATTAATTAATTAATTAAATTAGTTAATAAAATTAATTGATTTATTTTACAAAAATTAAAATGCTAACTTTTTTTGTAAATATATTAACATTTAGAATATAATGTTAATCTTTCTCTAAATAAGTCCAAGGTCTAAAGGGTAATTAATGAAATCTTGAACTATAGGGACCTTTCATGCCAATTATGAAACTAAATTATAGAGTTTTTAATTAAAAATAATAATAAAATAATAAACAAACAAACCGGGATCCGCGAGACTCGAACTCGGGATCCCCGGTTCAAACAAACAACGCTTAACCACTCCGCCACACACCCATATCTGGAATAAACCCGGACAACAAAGCTTTTAAGCTTTGTTTCCGACTGAGCTGGGCGCGAACAAAGGGGCGGACAGCAGGTTTGTGGGCCGGGATTTGGGTTGGGTTTGCATTTTTAAACACCTTTGAACCATTAATTATCCACCTAAACTTCACCTAACTAACCCTAATCCTTCTCCTATAAAACCCAAGTGTTATCCAAGCATTTTTACACTTTAATCTCTCTCAAACTCTCCAAATCAGCAGCCAAATTCCAAGTTCGAGTAGATTGTATACCTCTTACAAAAGTGAGCATATCTTGCTCATTTCTTAACCAAATCATCTCATTCTTCTTCCTACTTGCTTGATAAACTTTGGGTTGAATTCCTAGGGTTCTCCATGGAGAATCCAGGCCTGGAAATGTCCCAAAATACCCAAGAACTTTCTGTTATGATTTAACTTTTCAAAATCTTGTTCAATCTCATACTTTTCTCATTCATCCTAGTGTTCTTGAACTCCTAATCACATATATGATTATGGGGACTAACCTAGGTTGTTAAACATGTAAATAAGAGTGTTTAAACACTCCAAACTTTCTGTTTTCGAAGAGCATTTAGCTCACAAATGATGCAAGTTCTTAGCTTGTTCATGTGTATCCACCAAGAAAGCTTGGGCTATCCTAACTTGAGACCACACACCACTTGATGATTTTCATCAAGATCCCAAGCTAGTTTGCTAGACCTAAAAGTGTCGCAACCCCGCAAAGCCGTTGACAAGTGTCCTCGTGTGCTCGCCGGGTTGTTTTATACTTGGTTATTTGGTATCTAGGTGTCACCTTTACATTCATGTTATTTACTTTCTTGTTTGTTATGACCTTGTTCTAAGACCCTCCTTGTTACCTTTGGTGACTCGTGAAGTGGTGAACAATCATATGAGGTCCAAAGTGGATGGTTAATCCTCCCACCTCCTACTTGACTTACATGATACTAAGAGGTTCCAAAGTGGATGATTCATCCTCCCACCTCCTACATGATTATATAACTATATGGAACTATATTATAATCCAAAAACCGAAATCTTGATAATGACCTTATAATCAACTATCAAGTTATTAAGTTTAACACTAAAGTATGTAATTCCTTGTCACAATTCTAATAGGTCCTGAACCTATGAAATTACATCCAACTCTTAAGAGTTACTATAGTGTCAAGAACGAGTGTTACATCTTAGGGAATACTTTCGTATCATAATGCTTTATCAAACTTATTTTTAATCATGCTCGAATACTCCTAATCTCCCGTTGAAACTCTATACTCATACGCCTCGTTTCCTCTTGTAGGATAATTCGGCGTCATCCTCGAACCAACGTCTTCACGGATTGTCAAGTGTAAAAAAGACTAACAAACCATGAGTACACTCGACCCACTTTTGTTTATAACACTTTTGGGTGTAACATGTTTTACATATACCAAAAATCACGAACACTTAAACTTTATGAAACGCGCAAACAATCTTACACACATGAATACTTGAATCTTAAACTTGATGCTTGTCTTGAATATTCGTTATGCTATGCTTTAGTCATTAACTATTTTTAGCCTTCGTTTGACATGCATAGCGGTATATGAATTCACGCATCCACCTCCATCGTGTTATTCGTGAGGTCATGTTAAAACATTGTGATTGCGTTAAGGGTATGATTATTAGTATTGCATGCCTTGATATTGCTCTTGTATAGATTTAGTTGCCATGAGGATTGTTTAAACTTATTCGTATACGTATGCTATGCCTAAACTTGTGTACTCGCCTTTGCTTTCGCATTGACATTATTTTAAAACATGTTACAGGTTGAAGGAGATGATGCTATGAAAACAATATAGCAAGGACTAAATCTACACAAATTAGACGTTAGGTTTAATGTTGATGTATCAATTTTGTTATGACTTTGCAAATGTTATGTTGTTTCTTTGTTTTGTTACATTGATGTATTTGACAATTTTTATGAAATGAAATATGGTTTAATTATTGTCACTTGTTTTGTTACAATGAGCAATCTCGTTTTCGCCCTCATCCTGATGTTTCCGACATCGGTTGGGGTGTGACAATTTAAATCATTGCTTGCAAGTTAAAGGAAGGGGTTTTAAAGCCCCTAGTATAACGTGGTGCTGAGATGGCGTGATAAAGCCATTGGGGCTCCAAACCACACCTAGTAGCCTTAATGTTGTAATTTTTTTGATGTTTTATCTTAATTACAATGATATTTATATTAAAAAATTAGTTTTGATTGCTTTTTTTATTTGTTCTCACGATTCTCGTAATATTTAACGGTCGCGGGTTAACCCTCCCATGTGTATATATATATATATATATATATAATATATATATATATATATATATATGGGTTTTGACTAAGTACCCTCGCCCTTTTGTTTTTGTTAAACATACAACAACAAAAAATCTAATACAAAAAAATGTATCACAAAAAATCTAATACAAGAAAATGTATCACAAAAAATCTAGTACAAAAAAGCTAGCACAAAAAATCTAATACAAAAAAATATATAGCAAAAAAAAAAGCACAACAAATGTAGTACATAAAATCTAGCACAAAAAATTACGCAACATAGAAATACAACACATTTTTAGGTCCTTTTTAGTTTTCATAGTTTATTTAGGAATATGGTACTAAAATTAAAGATAAAAAGATGTTTGATTTTTATTCATGGTGCATCTATTTTAAATAATGACGTATATAAAAGTTATGGACGTTTAGATAATAAGAAGGAATATGCATGTGCCTTGCATGTGGAGAGAAAAAGTCAACAAATAGACTTTTCCAAAATGCCCTTGCACTTTTTTGTTTTACTACATTTTCATTTTAACCATTAATTTAAAAAATCAATTATTAAGAACCCTTCTTATCATATTTAGACAAAATTAACTTATATATATATATTATATATATATATACTAGTCGTTTACCTGCGCGATGCGACAGGAAACATATCACTTAGGTTGTTGAGTTTATGCTATGTACTGGACAGTTTGGTTTGGTTTTGAGCCATAACCAAAAAAATTAGGAAAGGGTATTAAATTTTGGTAATTGGTTCACTAATAATAGAGTTTGATCTTTAGATCCATGTGTTTTGATAGTATGACCTGACATAATTTAAGGAATTTTAAAGTAAAAACATAAAAATATACGTATTCACTAAAAGATATTGAATTAATAACACACAAATCTAAAGTTATAGTAGAAAGTGTTCCATGTATTTTGTTATTACAAAGGTTGGTAAGAAATCCATGTTTGAAATAAATCTGCGAGTTGAGTTTCTGCAATGTAGACAGATGCACACGTTAACTCAACCTAATTCTGAAATCTGTTAGAAAAAAAAACACAAACTCATGCTTCATGCTCTTGTAACATCCTGTCCAGGTTGCTATTGTAGGCACAAAGCTATAAAAAGATGTTTAAAAACATTAGTAAATAAATATCAGTTTAGATTAAAGAGCATCAACAAGTTCGTACGTAAACTTATGTGTGGGAGTAACCAACAGATAAAACACACCGTTGGGACCTAAAGCAAGATGGTGAAGAACAGGCAACGCAAACGCCACCGTTTGTCCACTACCGGTTCGAGCTAGCCCTAACACGTCTTCACCGACAAGCATGACAAGTCCCGCATACTTATCTAAGTGAGAACAAAACAAGCAGCCAATGAACCCAACTTTGGGCCTTTGAATCAGGATTTAAACCTGGGCCCACATAAAGATCATAAGCCTCGGCCTTCAAAACAACAGCAATGCACCAGTTACCCCATAAATGGGCCTTTAGATGCATGAACATTTCCAAGAACTTTTTGCAACCAATTAAGGGCCTTCAGCAACATCAAACCATACGAGTGCATAGCATAGTTGACCTAGGTGGCAGCCGAGATCCAGACGCATCAAATCATTATCCCTGCAGTATATCCAAACAGATCGGAGATTAAGCAGAATTATAATAGTGGAACAAGCCATGATTCAAAAAGTTGAAAACAAAAGAGAAGTTGCAATCCCTCCCAATATACGTTCCACCATCAGAATTCGGTACTCAGGTGAATGCTTGGTGATGCAACTCAAAATGTAAGTAATGCAGTACGTAATCGAAGCCCTTTTTCGACCACTGAATTTAAAACAGTAGGTTTCAAGTCAAATTCACCATAACAATTACAAAAACTTGAAAAAAGTGAATATTTATAGCAGAAGAAATTATAGCAGCAAAGTTGTGGTTAGGCGTTACTGCAACTGTCATTATCCCGTAAAATGTGAAGTACATAAAGAAAAGAAACCAACAGAACTTGACAGCTGTCCACACGAATCCGATCATTGCATATACGATAATCCCGTAGACGATAGTCTGAACAAAGATGTATGGAATCTCAATCATCACCTGTTAACACAAAATTTATAAGGATCAAATGGTTAAGAATATTATATAAACCAAATATTATACTTGTACCTGTCCGAAAGCATACGACAAAGCTGAATACATTCCGGCTGCTCTTTCTCTGTAGAAAACCGTTCTTTCTATAGAAGCAACTGGTTGAACCGATGTGGAATTTTGTACACCGATAAAGAGTATAGCAGCGTACATCGAACCCATTGCATTGAAAAGATCTTGCTGTTTTCCTCTGTAATTAAAAAGTGAAACAAGGTTTATAAAAATAACAATGATTTATATTTTTTTATTGTTTAACGTTAGCTAATTCTATCTGCTTACCTTTTAGACCCCATGTCCGAGAAGATTGTGCCAAACATCAAAGCGATAACAGTTGTAAACAAGAACCTCACAACAGTGTATGGCAGTTTTCTCCAATAAGACCAATTCTGTTTCCACAAACATCATTGTGTCCAAAACGATTGTGAATATTGAGACCGGAAGTGTATATCTGAAGAACCAGGTATTGGTTTACTGATTTCCTTTATCAGCTCTTTATTTCTCCTGTAGTGTTGCCAAAAAACGTAAGTTAGAACGTGCATATTGATTATATAAGTATCAACAGTTGAAGTCACCATACTTGTACAATTCTGAGTTTTTGTAGACTTTTGCAAAGTTAACCCCGAGAGCAGCTTCCTGGCCGGTTGAAGTTACCTCTAACATCCACGTTGCAGGATTATAACCGTCTTTAATTTTACTCACGCCATCGATTCCCTTAATTTTAAAAGATCAGATTTACATTAATTTTTTAACAAAGCTCAAGGAAACATTAAAAACGATTCGATGTTAATTACACTGACCTCAAAGTACTTGATTAAGTGAGAAGAATGACGTCCTAACGGACCGACGTATATTTCTTCACCTCCTCTTTTCAAAAGAAATAGCTGTATTCGACATAAATTATTGATTAGCTAAACTGTATACGACTTAAATTATCTGATATAGACTTACCTCATCGAAAGCATCAAATATGTCGATGCTTGGCTGATGTAACGCCCAAACCTCAAGGACGAAAATGGCATTTTACTCATAAAAAAAGATTAAAATTAAAAATATCATGGTAAATTGTAAAGAACCTGAACTTCTATGAAACCCAATACATTTAAACTTGATGTATCCCTTTCTGGTGCAATGCGGTTATTAAGAAATTTTGTGCTTGCCATGAACGAAGGACAACCGGCACGTCATCCTCTTTTATATACGGGTCACCAATTGATTGACCAAGAAGTTCAAACAACAGACCTCCGACAACTCTAACCGGGACCTAAGCAAAGAGTTGACCACAATCAGACATTTCGTAATTATAACATTAAAAAAAGAGTAAAATGCCATTTTCGTCTCTGAGGTTTTGGCCAGTTTTGCGACTTCCATCCAAAGGTTTGTTTTTTGTTTTTCCACATCTGGATCCAAAAGGTGTAATCTTGTCATTTTCATCTGGCTCGTTAACTCCATCCATTTTCATTACATCTCGGGTTGCAGAATCAACTTCAGGAGGTAACCTGAGCCATGCAGAATATTGCAAGGATTCATAGACGGTGACATGAGGCGAGTGGATATCAGTTTGCTCACAGTATCCTGCTATATGAGCAAATGTTTCTTGTTTCTTCGGGTACCCAGAAATCGTTATCGCTCCCTCAATGTAACCGCCTGTTTTTCTTCCGGCTAAAACATCCATTAACGTCATCTTACCAGCACCACTAATCCCCATTAGAGCTGTGAGAACTCCTGGCGTAAAAGCACCGCTAACACCTTTTAATAACTCTAACCGATCTTGCGCTACACCTTGCGCTTTCATTTCTTGTGCCAAATCAACCGCATATCTTATATTATCAAATGTGATCGAAAGGGGTACAAATGGTAAAACCATTTCGCGTTTTTTGTTCTGATTTGATCCGCTTATGCTTCCACTCGTGACGACGACATTCGTACTTCACTCTTCCTTTCTGCATTTGTTTGTATATATAATAATGTAATTAGTACTTATTAATTTAGTAATTAAGGGGTGATTATTTTGGTTCTTGATGACACACCCGAGGATGATCTTGCTGATAATTCACTCGGGCGTCCGGTTTTCATAGCTTTCTTGCAGCCATGCTTTCTTCTGATAGAACTGCTTGTGGATTCCCAACGGCTGCAACAACAATATTTGATTATTTACTAATTTATATTTTATAGATCACAGATCTACTCAAATCTGGGCGAAGTGAGTAGCAAAACTTACCAGATCTGCCATCTGAGAAGCCCAACAGGGTCGTTGACGATGGTGCTAAAGAGTTTGCGGCATCTAGGTTTTAGACAAACTATAGGCACACCATTATTGAAGGATACAGAAACTGAAACCGAGCTCCTCATCTCTTCACAGTTGATGCAAAGGTGTTCTAATGGGTTCCACAATGGTTCCTTAAATACAACCAGATCTGAAATTGATATAATGAGAGAAAAACCAAAATCAACAAAAAAAAAATAAGCCTAAATAATCTAAGTCAAAATTCAAACACGAAACCACATAACATGAAATCTCATCAAATCCGGCTTGAGAATAACTGCGACTTATGATTCTGTTTGAACTGAAATTAGTAAACGTCAATTTTGAATTAAATTCGACATCGATGAAATTGAAACAAGGTTCGTTGATTCCTTACCTAATAAAGGTGTTGAGTGTTGAAATCTCATATAATCGCCTCTTATGGTCGGAATATATATGAAATCTCCTTGATTTCCGTCGTCCGTTGTAAACCATTGCAACCGGTGGCTCTCCTTTCCTGATTCATAACCTTTCCTTTCCTTCTTAACATTTACAACCAAACAAACAACAAAAATCCTAACAAAAAGGTTTAATCCTAACATCACAAGCCAAACATAAATAAATCGAACAATCAGGATGACGATCTTCTATTTCACATAAACAATTAACAAAACGTTTAATCTCTAACCTGGAGTCCTGAAGTTTAACAGTGAACTTCTTCTCGACACCGACGGCGGCGTTACATTTGCAAACGGCTTCCAATGCGTATTCAACTTGGAAGAGGCGACCGTCCGACGAGAACACCGTGATAGCTCTGTCGTATCTAGCCATTAGTAGTGAAATTGTAGTGAAGATTTAGGGTTTCGTAGTTGGAGACAAACCCTAGATCTGGAATCGCCAGAGAGAGAGAGAGAGAGGAGCAGGGAAGCGGGATTTTGAAATGTTTGGAAATGAACATGAAACCCTAATTCCATTAGGTATCCCGTGTTTTCTTGAGCAGAAGGTATAAAGTGGAAAGTGATGCCAATTTTTATTTTTGGTGCTTCAAAACTTGTACATCATACATAAAGAATGTTTTAAGGGATTGGCAAATTATTTTTTAAGAAGTCTTGGGATATGTATATTATATATATATATTTGTATAGATAGGATAAGGATCTGTTAGCAACCACTCTTTATTACGAGAACCACGAGAATCAGTGTAAATGTAACCAAAAATATCTAAAAAAAAATTAAAAACACACAAATATTTTTTTAATTAAAAATCCCTATTATAAAGCAAAGACGGGATAAATATAAATAGAAAACAAAAAGGTAATAAAAAAGATAAAATTCATATATTATAATAATAAAGTTTTTATTTGAATTTTATTAACAACATTATATATATCTTATTATAATATAATTTAATTAATCCCTGTTATAAACTAAAGACTGATAATATAAAGGAAAAACAAAAGAATAAAAGATAAAAAGAAAAACATTCATATATAAAATAATATATTTTTATTTGAAACTTATTAACAAAATTATATATATCTATTTATTTAGGCGGGAAAAACAAGTGACTTTATTAACAAATATTATATATATCTTAATTAATCCCTAATATAAAGTAAAAAACATGATAAATACAAATAAAAAACAAAAGGATAAGAGATAAAAAAGAAAAAAAGTTCATGGATTAAAATAATATATCTTTATTTGAATCTTATTAACAATTATTATCTATATCTATTTATTTTAACGAGAAAAATAATTGAGATCACCCAATAAAACGCCATGTGTCCTATAAATAATTTACTTTATAATAGTATAGATAGATAAACACAAATAAATATAGGCTTCTCCTAATGTTTTAGACTTTTAATGTAAAAATATAAGTGTAAATACAAATAATAAAAAAATACATAAATAATAACCTATAACAAAATAGTTTATGTTTATACTCTAACAATATATAATATGTAATCTTTTATAATAAGGAACTAAGTTTATTTCAGAACTTTAAATAATTGTTAAACTTTCAGAACTCTTAAGAATTAATCATTTTATGTATACATTCCGTCTCTTTCTCGTATTAAATATTCGATGTCACGTGTCAACTTCTAATGAATTATAGATTTTAAGAACAATATGACATGTTAATTAAGATTAATATTTTTTAAAGCATTTATTCAACATGTGTAACACACAGGTGTAACATTTGTAAAAAAATCGGGTTATCAAAACCCGCTCCGTTTTTGTAATCAAGTATCAAGTTATAAAAGTTACATTAAATATTTATGATTATTTTGAGTTAAAACGATACATAATTAATAAATAAACTAAGCTATAAAAATTATATTTGATAAAAAGTTAAAACAAAATAAATAAAAAAATTATGAAGCTGCCGGGACTCGAACCCGGGTCAGCCAAGACACATTTCAGCAACTTAACACTCACTCACAAGACCACTCCGCCACTTGTTTGTTTTCTGTCATGTTTAGGAAACAAATAGTTTTTATGGACTAAGGCAAATCAATCGATTTTACACATTGTAACTGAAACCGGTTAACAATCACCCAAAGTCGATTTGGATACTCGCGATTCAGCGAGTATAACCGATAAACGGACGATTCCAATCAATGCTGCCATGAGTGTAACTTGAATTCGGAAGTAGATCGGTTTAATAACCGAAAGTTTTCAATTCGCGAACTACTTCAATCCTAGACCTTTCCTGCGACTCAAAACACTCCGCAAAGCTGTCAATTGCATTTCCGCAACCTTACAGTCCACCGGAGAAGCTTGAATCAGACCGCCGGAAAAATTCTGCAAGTCGTCGGAAAACCGGGACTCACATCCACACGGTATTTCCTCCGACTCTTTTTGTTTAAATCGTGTGATTAATCAGTCACTAACACAACTCCACCATCAGAATCGATCCTAGTCAACGTTTGTCGAAAATCTTACCTTCGCCGGAAAACTCCTGAAACTGCCGGAAACACACCGTGGACGGGTATGATCTCCCAAACTTCTGTTAAACCTTGTTTAAGTGACTCAACTTCTTAAATAATCGAACAAAGCTGTTAATTGGTTTCAACAGCCGGAGTTCACCTTCAGTACCGTCGAACCTCTGCCGGAATTCTGTGAACAACTTCAATCGGTACATCTTTTTCTCCAAACTCTCTCCATTCTTTACTTTTAAATTACTTGGAATGTCTAAAAAGCGTATAAGTCATGAATTGGTCATAACAGTCGGAGTATGTTTATCTGTGTAAAATCAACGAAGAAGATGAAGACGCAATACAACTTAAGACTAATTAAAATCGATATTTTAAACGGGTTAGACACACAGTCCAGCGGTGGACTGTGTGCAAAATACACACGCACGTCCCGAGTTCGATTCCTGCTATACGCATTCCTTCTATAATAAAAAGCCTTTTTGATCAAAAACTAACCGGGTTAACTCAGTTAGTTGTTAAGTATAATAAAAACCAAGATAATAACCGGGTTAGACACACAGTCCAGCGGTGGACTGTGTGCAACATGAACCATACGTCGCGCGTTCGAAACCCGTCACTTGCACCGGTCCGTTGAATTAAAATGTTTTTGAAATTAAAGAGAATTTCGGATTAACTGAATAAGTGTATAAGTATAAATAAAAACAAGATTATTTCGGGTTAGACACGTAGCTCAGTTGGTAGAGCTGCGTGCACGCGTACGGGAGGTCGCCGGTTCGAGCCTCACCCGGCGCAAACTAATACGCTGACCGACCGGTCAACGGTCAAACAAATTTTTTTATATTTTTATTTATTTAATTTAATTTAAAAATCAATTAAAAATACTTAAAAATAACATTTTTAAAGATAGAAAATAGCCATAAACTCACAAAAATATATCTAAAAATTTCATTAAAATCCTTAATAGAATCCACCCATTTAATATATTTTTCCGTTATTATTTAGGTTAGTAATCCCCGTTGTTCCATTCATCTAAATCGTGCGCATATCACCATCTCCAATCCAACGCACCCAAGGTGAGCGAATCTTACAAATTCCCCGTTTTAATCACGTTTTGGGGTGTATCATGTGTCTTTGTATATATATATTATAACTAAACCATTGTGCATACATCATATCATGAACATGTGTATTCAGTTTGATGTTGTTAAGTAGTTATTATTGGATGCAATTTATTATTCAGTACATGCAATTTCATAGGCCGCCGCTCCCCATTACATTATGAGCGTTGAGCATGTTCCCCATTTTATTATGCGGTTGAACCTGGCGTGCCCACATACGATCGGCTCCGTTTGATTGAGCCTTGATCGCACAGACATTTTCATTTTCAATACATGCAATACGATCGGCTCCGTTTGATTGAGCCTTGATCGCACAGTTTCATTTATGTTATTTACAGTATGATGTTGGTATGTTCATGTATGTTGTCATGTGTTATTGGTTATAGTTGTGACTGCTATTTGCCATTGCTTGATTATTTACATTTGCTCATCTATGATTATGCACAAATTTTCATTGATAAACTAACAATTAATTTATTGATAAATGTTTATCTAATAAGGTTCACTCGCCAACTTATGTTGACCCAAAAACTCCCATTTTACACATGATACAGGTGAACCAGCAGCAGCTAGGAACACATAGGACTTGGATTAGAAGAATAAAACGTTTTAGAGTTGGGATTGTTATGTTTGGTTTATTTCCTTTGTATTGAATGAACATGTTTGGAGATTTGAAAATGTAACTTTGACTTTATTAAATATGAAACATAATAGTAAATGTCATGAGCTTTGGTGATAACCCAATTATGCCCCGACTCTTATTCCGCTGCGGGTCGGGGTGTGACAACAGGTCCCTAATCTAGCATCAATATATTTTAAATAATATAATTTGTTTCAATAACAACAGATTACATGACAGTTTATATTAAAAAGTGTTGTGCAGTTTTGTGTCTGTAGCTTGTTCTTATTACGATGTAGTTGTACGGTCTTTATTTTGTGCGTCTGTATAGATTTGGTCGAGTCGGCCAAGTCAAGATATCCTCCTATCTTGACTTAGCACGACGTTTATGTTGTTATCATTGTAAAACAGTTTGCGTGTGTGCAATGTTAGTTGTTTGAGTGTTTGGTCTTGCTGTTATGTAAAAGGTTACCCATGAAGAACCTGATCCTTCGTGGGATTGCTTTGTCACGAACATTAGTTGTTCACCCTGATTGATCACCACGAAGAACCTATCTTCGTGGTTGTTGGTTGTTCTCAGGGTTGACCCACAAAGAACCTGTTCTTCGTGGGACTGCTGATTGTTCGTGGGCCTCTGCATGTTCTTCGTGACATGCAGAGGTTGTTGGCCTATATAAACAAACATACTTCTCTTCTAAGTAAGAGAGCACCCAGAGTCTGTACAAGCATTGTGTGTATGTGTTTGTATTTGTTATCCTCGGTTTAATCAAAGTAGTGAATCTTTTGTTACTTGTGTTTGCATATCTTTGCTTCGGTTTGCATAACTACGTGGATTCCGCACTCGTATTTGTGTTAACAAATAAGGAAGTAGGTTATCTTGATCCTCCAAGTGGTATCGGAGCTTTGGCTCTCTTTCTTGTTTAAAACCAAGCAAAGCTTTATGTTTGAGCAAGTTGTGAAGCTTCTTGAAGTTGTTCTTGAACTTGAAAACAAGAAAATTAAGTTTTTCCAGAAAAAGTGTCTAAAAACTTAGTTAAAACTTGTTGTTTGCGGATAATTTTTACAAAAACCTAGTTAAAACACATGGAGACATGTTAGGATTTGGTTTTTCTTAAAATTTCTTGCAAAATTTGAGTTCGACAAACTTTCTGGCAAGTCGTTTAACTGGAAAAGTCACCGGATTTTGGTTGGTAGTGATAAGATTTCAAAAAGATTTACTAAAAAGGCAATCTTTCGAATGTTTGTTTCTAACTAAGTTAGGATATCCAGCTACCACCTTTCTAAAATTCAGAAAAGTAATTACTGTAAAAGGGAGAATCTCACCAACCAATTCACGAACATCCCCCATCTGCGAACAACCATCTGCGAAGAATAAGATTATTCGTGGGTTTCATTCTCACGAAGAACCTAAGATCTTCGTGGTCAAAGCTTCTCACGAAGAACCGGTTCTTCGTGACACGAGTTCTTCGTGACACGAGTTGTTCGTGACCCTAGTTGTTCGTGGCAATCAGTTGTTCGTGGGTGGTGTATTACTTTTTGATTTTCACAAAAGGTTTGTAACTTTTAGAAATCCTATATTTTTTAAATTTCCAAGCAAGTACTAGTTGATTACTAATAAAAATGAGTTCAAATCCATGGTATTGGAGTAGTGGGCCTAACACAAGTCAAGATGCATCACAATCTAGCTTCGTAATGTCTTGGGTAAAGTCGCTTATGCCACCACAAGCATCAATGATTACTGCAAATCAATGGGCTTGTGTTGCAAATCAAAACCATAATATTCAAACCCTTCTTATTAGTGAGAGTGAAATGGGAAGTAACAATCGTCCACCGAAATTGAATCATATGAACGACTATCCCGGATGGAAAAATCGTTTTCATACGTACGTTCTCGGTCAAAATACCGAATTGTGGACATGTTTTACTACACCATACAATGAAGCACTAGAAGAAGCTGGTTCCAATCCAACCACTTTAGCCGAAATGACCGAAACTGATAAGAAAGCATATGATCTTGAGAAGAAAGCTTTCGTTATCCTTATACAAGCTCTTCATAAGGATATCTATCATCATTTTGTGTATTGTACCACGAAAAAGAACTTGTGGGACACATTGGAAGCTAGAGGGAAAGGAAACGCGACAACAAGAAAGATCCGTCATAATCTTTCGAAGAAGGAGTTTGAAGGATTTCTGTTTATTCAAAATGAGACCTTAAGTGATATGACAACTCGGTTCTATCACTTCCTTAATGAAATGTATTCATACAGGGTCACCGTATCTCAACAAGAGATTGTTACACGATTTGCTGATGCTTTGCCACCCAAGTGGAGCCAATTTAATGACTTATTGAAGCACACGGGGGGTGCTAGATACAATTAGCATATATGAATTCGTTCAGAAACTGGAAAACAAGAATGAGGAGGAAATCCGAAAGGCAAAACGAGTTCCAGTTCCTCAGAATCCTGAAATGTATTTTGGAGGTATCAACACGGGTATCAAACGTAAGCCCTTTTCTGCCACTACCAAAACCAAAGCAATCTAATCAAGCTTATAATCAAGATTTTGATCCTAAAGCCTTTTTGCCTCAACGTCAAGTTGCTACCCCGCACTATCAACAACAAGCATCTCAACAAGCTTGTTATGGTAACAACTTTCAACCTTCAAACCCCAATACTGTAAGATTTGACACTTCACATCTTTCCAAGGTCAATGTGGAAGTCGCCAAGGAACATATGGAACTTTTAAACACTATGGTCAGTGCTTATTGTGAATTAGTCGTTGGTCAAATCAGAAACATTCAATTTGACAAACGAAGACTACCAACAAATCAACAAAGATGAGATGGATCTTATGGATATTAAGTGGGCTTTTGCAAGCGCGGTAAGGAGAGCTAAGGATTATATGGCTAGAACTGGTAGAACAAGTTTGGAGATATAAGGGATACTAAGTATGGATTTGACAAAGATGTCGTTATGTGCTTCAACCGTGGTGAAAAAAGATCATTTCAAGCGTGAGTGTACTCGACCTCCCAAGCAAGGAAACCATAATCCCTTCCGAAACCAATCTAACCCATCCAACACAACCCAAGTTAACAACGGAAGAGGTATAGTAGCTGTTAACAATCCTAACCATCCTGGACCTTCAAACGCAAACAGAGCCTTAGTAGTTCAAGCAGATGAAGGATGCAACTAGTCAGTTCAATTGGGTGATGGAAATCAAGGAGGAACTACTTGTTATGCCAAGATTACCAATCATATCAAACATGTCCGCAGAGAGGAATTTTCTGAAGATGATGATAGTTCTGGGTATAGTGGTAGTTCTGATGAAGAAGGATCAAGTGTGGGTGGCTATGGTTCAGATTCGGTGTGAAGGAAGGAATCGATGCTGAGGTGATAGCTTGCTGAAAGAAGCTGAGAAGGTTAGGAAGCAAAAAATCTGTGTTGATCAAGAAAGCAGAAGTTGCAACAAAAGAAATGGAGAAGTTCTTCACAGAGGATGTATCTTTTTCTTGTAACACTGCTTTCATGGCAAATGTTGCACCTTCATCCAGTCAGGTACAATCCGACACTCCTAGTGTATGCAATGATTGTGTAGAGTTAAAACAAAAATTTGACACAATAAACTGTCACAATCAAAACTTGGTAATTAACTCGAAACGAAAAAAGAATTCAAATACGTTATTGACACACTTAAGAAAAGCGTTTCTGAGTTAACCAAAACTGTTTTGAATAAACAAAAGGGTATTAATAATTACATTAATATCATTGAGGAAACAAAGAAAGAGTTAGCCATTGCCAAATGCGAGCACGATGCTATCAAACTCATATTGGAAAGTTATTCCAACTCCCAATATGTGCTTGATCATATCATTGATATCCAAAAACTGAAAGGAGACGTCAAATGCATTGGATATAAATCATGTCCACCTCCATTGAGACACAGTTATACCAAAATGCCTGATGAAGAGGAAATGCCAAGATTTGAACCATCTGTACCACTCAATCCTGATGAGTTTGCAGCTGGATTAGGGTTCAAATTGGATAATTCTTCATATGAAATCAAACAAACTGATAATGCTTCATCAGTTTTAGAGCAAAGTCCTCCAATAGTTGAGGATGATGAGTCATCAGATGTGACTGATCAAGATCAATCTCTTGACAAAAAGAAAGGAGTGGAAATACCAATTGAGAATCATATCCTATGTAATCCTCCTACTCCGGTTGTGAAATCTGTTGCAAAACAAGAGATTGATCCTGTCAAGTCTGTTGAAGCATTTGTTGCTATGTTTGATAGTGATAATGTGTTATACACATTGGTTGGTGATGAGAGAATTTATTCAAACAAGGACTTTCCAATTAGAAATGTCAATCCAGCTTCGATTGACCAAGTTTTTGAAAATTCAACAAATAAGTTTTTGGGAAAGAAAAGTCCAAATATTATTGTGACTCAATGTGAAAAATTACCTCTCAAACCACAACAACCAATCGCTTCCAAAGGTGGACAACAAGAGAAGCGAGCTGAAAAACCCAAGGTTTCAAAACCAAATGTTGAACAAAAGGCGGCTCGTAACAAGAAAAAGGGAAAGTATGTTAAGTTTGTAGCCTCAAATGGTATGGATAAAATTGAGACTTTTGAAAACGCATCTAATACTGATTTTGTGAAACAAGTCAAGATTTTAAAACGAAATGATCAAAACAATTACACTCAACACACAAACGGGTGTGATGATGAACCAAGTACCTCGAGGCCTACAAGTTCGATATCAAGTCATCAAAATGCATCTCCTAAATTCGTTGAGAGGAGATCTTGTTTTAAGTGTGCGGAGTTTGGACATATCATAAAAAACTGTACAAACTCCCAAAACCGAAGTTCATTGAAAATGCCCCTCCTGAAAAGAATGATCAGCGTCGATCAGTGTCACCTAAACAAGGCAAACGTATTGTTAGGGAACAAGAAGCAAAACAAAGACGTAAAAATGTAAAGGTCATTGAAAAGGCTCTAAAACCGGAAGTTGTACAAAAGGAACCAAGTTCATCAAGCTCGTCAAAACCAGAAATTGCAAAATCTGTAAATAATAATAATAATCAATCTGGTAAACGACAACAATCTTGGAAACCTAAGACCGGTACTGTTTCAGAGGGAGGTACATCATTTCCAAATCATCAAGAGATAGAAATCACATTTCTTGATGATAAGGGTCCACCCAAGACCACTAAGGCTTGGGTCCCCATCTCAGACTATTGTGTAATTGCATGTGCAGGGTGCTTCAGGAGGAACTGTTAATAGTCATTGGATCATTGCAGTGGAGCATCTAGGCACATGACGGGCGACTTAAGGCTCCTTTTGATGTGAAAAGCATTAGAGGATGTTATGTTGCTTTTGCTGGAGATAAGGGCGGTTACATCACTAGAGAAGGAATGATCTCCAATGGTGTTGTGAGTTTCAACAAGTTCAATTATGTTCAAATCCGCGACAAGAAGTTTACATTTCATTTCGATGATGCTGGTTGTTATGTGCTTAAACCTGGTTTCAAGATTCCCAAAGAATGGATTATGTTGTCGGCTCCAAGAATCAATGACTTGTATATTCTTGACATGAGCCAAGCTATTACTACGACTGCACAAGTTACCTGTTTTGTCTCTAAAGCAACTGAATAGGAATCAATCTCTTGGCATAGACGTATAGGACACACTCACTTGAGGAAAATGAACCATTTGGTGAAAAATAATCTTGTGAATGGTGTGCCAGTCAAGAATTTTTATCTACAAGACATCTGTGT
The DNA here is from genome assembly GCA_947069175.1 of Scalesia atractyloides. Taxonomy (NCBI): domain Eukaryota; kingdom Viridiplantae; phylum Streptophyta; class Magnoliopsida; order Asterales; family Asteraceae; genus Scalesia; species Scalesia atractyloides. The sequence continues at coordinate 23,228,451 of CAMTDV010000014.1, read as the reverse complement.
TTCGTGTCAGAAAGGAAAGCAAGCAAAGAAGTCACATCTTATCAAGAAAGTCAACATTGTTAACATGTCACTTGAACGTCATATGGACCTCTTTGGACCTATGAAACACAAGACTACATTTGGTGATGCTTATTGTTTAGTTGCTACTGATGACTACTCAAGATTTTCCTGGATAGCTGTGATGGCACACAAGAGTGAAACTCCTGAAATCCTCAAGAATCTCTTTACTTTTCTTGAAAACTTGTACAATTTGAAGATTAGGATAATCAGAAGCGACAACGGCACTGAGTTTAAGAATTGGGTTATGGATGAGTTCTGTACTTCCAAGGGTATTTTGCATGAATACAGTTCTCGCTATACTCCACAACAGAATGGTGTTGCTGAGAGGAAGAATCACATGCTTATTGAAACAACAAGAACTATGTTGGTGGAGTCACAACTTCCTGTTCAGTTTTGGGGGGAGGCTGTGGCAACTGCGTGTTACACATTGAATAGAGTTCTTACGGTTAAGAGACATGGTAAAACTTGCTTTGAACTGTTACATCGAAGGAAACCAGATGTGTCCTATATAGAACCTTTTAGAGCTCCATGTACAATGATTGATCCAGATGGTAAGTTTGGTGCTAAAGCGATCAAAGGCTTCTTCCTTGTGTATGCTACTCCAAATTTCAGAGTTTGGAATTTATCGTCTAAAAAGATTGAGGAATGGCGTGAAGTTAAGGTTCAAAGGTACACTGAGTCTGTGAAAGCTCCGGGTGATCCATGGATGTTTGACTATGATGGTCTTTTTAGCTCCTTTAATCTACCAAATTTTGATGAAGCTTCTGCAGCGGCTCAAATTTACTCGAGAGTGATACTGCAATAGACTCATCTTTAGTGCGACCGATTATTGTTAATCCTCAAGGTTCTTCCTCGGTTAACAAAATTGGTCAGAATGAGGTATTTGAAGATGTTGTAGATTACAACGTCTCGTCTGAAGATGATGAATTTCATTATGCAAATGAAGCTACCTCAGCTCCTGTTCATGGTGTCTCAGAAGCTACTTCTTTAGTATACAATCAAGGCACTGGGGAAGGTAATGCATCCACATCTGGCGATGCCAGATATTGATTGGTTGTGGATCTGAACTTCAATTATTTGGGTATAAATGCTCGTGTTCCTGATGTTCCCGAAACACGAATTCATAATACCCACCCTCAACAGACAACTATTGGAGATGTTCAAAGTGGAGTGCAGACACGTAATCAGCTGAAAAACAATCAGAATGCTGGTTTGTATACAACAATAAGGGAATCCGGGGAACAAAATGATTAGTCTTTCGCCTGATATGTTTGCCAAGTTGAACCGAAATATTGGAAGGAGGCAATGAAAGAGTATTCATCGTTTGAAGCAATGCAAGAAGAACTTCAGCAGTTTCAGAAACTGGTCTTGTGGAAATTGGTTGACAGGCCCGAGAACTACAAGAAGATTGGTACGGACTGGGTTTACAAATGCAAGAAGGACGATCGAGGTGTTGTTGTGAGGAACAAGGCGAGATTGGTTGTCCAGGGCTTTAATCAGGTAGAAGGTATTGATTACAATGAAGTTTATGCACCAGTGGCACGACTTGAAGCGATAAGAATTTTCTTGGCTTATGCATCTTACAAGAAGTTCACTGTGTATCAAATGGATGTTAAAAGTGCATTTCTTCAAGGTGTGGTTGAAGAAGAAGTATATGTTGAGAAACCATTTGAAGATCCAATCCATCCTGACAAAGTTTGGCTTCTAAACAAGACGCTATATGGTCTTCATCAAGCTCCAAGGGCTTGGTATGAAACGCTATCTTCCTATCTGCTCAAGAACGGTTTTCGACATGGGTTGATCGACTATACTCTCTTTATCAAAGAAAAGGGTGAGGATTTGTTGCTGGTACAAGTGTATGTGGATGACATCATCTTTGGGTCTATAAACGATGCAATGTGCAAAGACTTTGAGCGGGTGATGCAAGAGAAGTTCGAGATGAGCGCGATGGGGGAACTGACTTTCTTTTTAGGTTTGCAGGTACATCAATACAAAGAAGGGATCTTTATTCATCAGACCAAGTACGTCGGGGATATTCTCAAGCGTTTTCAGATGGAAGATTCAAAGCCTGCTGGAACTCCATTGGCACAAAATTATGGGATTACTCATGATGGGTCAGGTGAACATGTGGAACCGCCTCTTTATTGTGCTATGATTGGATCTCTTATGTATCTCACTGCTTCAAGACCTGATATTATGTATCCGACATGTCTTCCTACTTGTTACCAGTCAAGTCCAAAGGTTTCTCACCTTGCAGCTGTAAAGAGGATTTTTCGTTATTTGAAGGGTTGTCCGGACACTGGTCTTTGGTACCATAAGGATGATAACTTTGGGTTGATCGCGTTCAGTGATTCTGATCATTGCGGCTGCAAAATTGATGCAGAGTCAACATCAACGGGATGTCAGTTCTTAGGAAATCTCCTAGTCACGTGGCAATGCAAGAAGCAGACCTGTGTAGTGACATCAACATATGAAGCTGAGTATATTACAGCTTCTAGTTGCTGTTCCCAGATTCTTTGGATCCAACAGCAAATGCGCGACTACGGTTTTGAATTCCTAGCTACTCCTATTTATGTTGATAATGAAGCTGCTTTACAGATTACCCGTAATCCTGTACAGCATTCAAAAACCAAACACATCGAGATTAAGTATCATTTCATACGAGATTGTTATGAAAAGAAACTTATCGATGTTGTTAAAATCCACACCGATCACCAACGTGCCGACCTGTTCACAAAAGCTTTTGATAAATCATGTTTTGATTTTCTTCTTTTGGTCAATGGCATCAAGGTGAAACCCGAGTAAATCATCATCGGCTAATCGTTATTGTAAATATTTTTCCAAAAACTTAAAAATACAAAAAGATTTTCATTTTATTTACCTTTTTGCATTTTAGGGGGAGAAAATTTCAAGAAAATACAAAAACATGAGAAAAATTCAAAAATACAAAAATATGTCTTTTATTTATTTACTTTCTGCATTTAAGGGGGAGAACTTCAGAAAAATACAAAAACAATAGAAAATCGAAAAACCAAAAACGAGTTTCTTGGAAAGATAAGAGAAGATGATGATACACTGGTGGTCTGTCAAAAACGATCGAAATTGTAAAATGAAAAATGATAAGTAACTTTACTAACGATGTCCTGGTAGACTCACAATCATATTAAAACGTGCAGGTTGATATAAACATAACGAACTGAAAGCCAGGTGGAACCATGCATATGGTCTTGGTACCGAAATTTCGTTTGATAGTATGCCGAGGTTCTGAGATATGTGGTCTTTATGCTTGTTTATCATCTGGGTATCATGGTTGAATCTTTTACCGAAAAGTAACGGGGACGCAAGTCAAAAACTTCCATGATACCATACATACGTGTAAATACTGCATACGACCATCAATAAGTGATAAACATATCACATCCACCATATGAATAAGTGTTAATATATTACAATTTTTGCGGGAGTCAAGTTCGTCTCTCTGTCGGTACGATGGTACTAACCTGTTCATGGACTTGCTCCTGTGCCCTGCATGCATCTGAAAATCAAGTTCCTCATTAATAAGTGATTTTATCACATAGGACTTGTTTTCAATAAAAAATAAGTGAGTATCTCACAAACATATACGTTCAAACATATGATAAGCGGTATACTCACTTGTAAGATTTTCTCTCGTGCATATCTTGATACGGGAATGTGTCGTGAAGTTGATGAACACCGGCTAGTAAGTATAAATCATATATTAAATCATATATTAAATCATATCTCTTAATCGTGATTACGTCTGATAAGTTGAGTTTATGTGGACAACAATATCGGTAATTGTGGTAAAATACTTATCCAATTTAAAATGAATATATCGTTTTTGACAAGGACGTAAGCTGATATGATTATCTTACCTTGAAACTCGCAAAAGTTTGCTAAAAATAGTGTACAGTTGTTATGTTAATTCTCATTAATTTCTGCTTAGTGTTTCTTGTGTTAATGTTTACTTGTTTTAGTTTATTTTAATTTAAATTTGTTGTTGATCACAACTTCATAAAAGGCATCTTGCATCTTGTTAAACTAAAAAACAAGCTAAATCTGTTCAAATTTGAAAAACTTCATAAATTTGACACTGGTGATCTTTTGAAAAGGTAGATGGTCAACGAAGAATTCCAAGTCAGCGAAGAATCAAAGGGACGAAGAACAGTCTCGACGAAGAACCATTCTTCGTGTAGAATTTGGTTCTTCGTGCGAAGAACTATTCTTCGTGGATTATTGGGTTCTTCGTAGATATGTTCTTCGTTGGCCCAAGGGTTCTTCGTGACCCTAGGGTTGTTCATGGAGAGGTGGTGGTTCAAAGGATGATTTACAGTATATCTTATCCATTCTTTCAAATCATACTTTTACCTTTTTCACTTTTCTCTCTCAAAAATACTATTCATCACCATCTTTCTTGTGAAGAAACCATAACCGATTTCTTGAAACATTATTGTTTGTGTTAGTGTGATTCATTAAGGTATACACGATGTTGTTATATATCTTATTTGAAATTAAACAATAATCAAATGGATTGAACTTATGTCGATTACATCCTTGAATCAAAAGAAACAAATGTTACTGTTCATGTTGTGTTGAAAGAAAATCGGAATGTAAACCGAATGTTTGTTTGATTTTGAATAAATATTCGATAATCGAGGTATAATCGGACTTCTTGGATTTTACTGACTAAGTTAGTTGGTTTTTCATAAGATGTCGAAATATGAATGAACTAGGTTTCTTTTAACTTGGGTTTTCTTTAAAACTGTCTTTTGATTCACCTTGTCAGAAAAATTTTAACATTTGTCTGTTGGTAACTTTTTAAGACGAAGAACCATATGTGACGAAGGATTAGACTGAGACGAAGAATCGCCTCCGACGAAGAACTGTTTGTAATCGACGAAGAACCAAATTCAACGAAGAACCCTTTCTTCGTTGACCAGGGTTCTTCGTAGAGACTAGTTACTCATCAAATGATTCTTCGTGGGATCCATTGTGATTTGATTCTTCGTGACAATCAGTTCTTCGAACTGTGTTATCACAGTATGACATGGTTCTTTGTGGGGCGTCTACACATTCACAGAATGTTCACAATGAACATGTTTGAATGTGTATCCTACTTATTTGCTATTCTTCACATTGGGTGTATGATTTGTGTACATGATGGCACCGAAAGACCAGAAAAGGAAACCCGCAACGAAGAAAACCGACAAGTCAGAGGTCGAAATCATGTCAGAGCCAAGACACAACATGGTCGCTTATTTGGATCCGGAAGACAAGATCGTTGAATACAACGGGATTATGAAGTGGTTATGTGAATCTAGGATCAACTATGCTATTACTCATCAGACTACCGTGTGCAAGTCCTTCATAAGAGCTTTCTGGGATTCGACGGAAGTTGTTGAAATTGATGGCAAGGAGGTGATACGAGGACGTGTTAACAATCTAGACGTTATTGTCTCTGTCGAGATTCTTAACACTGTGTTACAACTTGGTGATGTTCCTGTTGCTCCGTATTCGGTGCCGTTAAAATTTCAACGAGGTTGTCTGCTACGTATGAAGTGTGTTGGAGATATTCTGGGAGGTTAGCTGAACAAGTCTGGGTTACCTCTCCGTTACAAGTTTCTTCTTCATGTATTGATTCAGTGTTTGAGCAATCGTAGAAGTAGATACGATATGGTAAACAACGATTTGGTTGGTCAAATGGTAGCCTTGGTATTGAACAAACCGTTCAGTATTTCAAACTATATCTTTGCAAATATGAAGGAGAATCTTGGAAGAACCAGAAGTACAACGGTAGGTAGCAAGTTCTGGATGTATCCTCACTTTCTTCAAATGATTTTGAATGTCCAACATCCAGATATTCCAAAGGATAGCAACGATGTTCTGAAAGTGGAAGTCATAATGGAACACTCGTTGAAGATCTTTAGAGGTTATTCTCTCAAGCGTTATAAGGAAAGCACACTGTTCAGATTTCTAGAAAAAGACACGTATGTGGCACCGACAAATGATAAATGGCGACATGAAAACAATGATCCTGACAATGAGGAACCAACGTTGAAGAGAATGATCGATGAAAACTTCAGTCAAAAGAAAGGAAAGGGAACATGTGAGGATGGTGACAGTGATGATGAAGGTGGTGAGGGTCATGACCAAGGGGGTGATGGTGGAGTTGTTGGTGCAAGTGGTGAAGGTACTACCGGTGGTGGTCAAGGAAAACAGCCGGGTGGTGATGATGAATCAGATTCTGATGACAATCCTCTCGACCCTGGATACGAGAGATATGTTGATGCACAAGGAATTAGACAAATCAGATGTATTCGGACAGAACAGGATGCAGATTAGTTCCATCCGACACCGAGTCTGAAAAGGAAAGAAAGAAGCAAGTTGCTATTCGACGCAAGAAAAAGAGTTGGAAGTCAATTGGTGCTCCGTCAACTCAATCTGCTCCCACACAGCATGTGACTGCATCAGAACCAATACAAGAAGCTGTTGTTAGTGATCCGTTTGCCTTCACAGAAGAGGAAACGGAAGCGTTAATGAATGATCCCACACCAACCACTGAACCACCTCCTGTAACTACAACTATAGTGGAGACGCCTCCTGTTGCACCAACTCAACCCCAACCACAACATGCAACGTCCTCCTCTCAATCAGCTCGTGCGTCAGTTCATCAACAGAGCTCAGAACGACGTGGTTCAATGTTTGAGCGAATGTCTGAAAGTGTAACATTTGTCGAAAAACGGGTTCTAAAACCCACACCATTTTTTTTATCAAGTTATATTATGGCCCTTTCGTTACAAATTTATGTTAATAATTTAAGAGACTCGTTATGCTAATAATATAAATAAAGATAATAATATTAATAATAAATAATATATATATATATAAGAGTTATACAATCAAAAAAAATATAAATAAAGAGGTGTAGACCGCGGGAATCGAACCCTGGTCTCACCCCTAACCAAATACACTCTACACCACTACACCACACACACAACTTAATTCAAATCTGAAACAATTAAATTTTATACACAAACGGACACCGAGTCGGAAATTCAAAACACAAAATACTGTAACCGCCCAAAATCTAAATAAGGGATCTCAATTTACGTTTTGAATTGAGGTTGATCGAAAGTAACTGATGTTGAATATGCGAATCATAACAGAAATCTGTTTCAATCATCAAGAAAACGGACATGACTAATGGTAACCGAAAACTCAAGACAATTTCATTCATAACTGTGATTTCATAACCGAAACTTTAAATCACCTCTGCCTATAAATACTATCTTCCAATCATTCCAAATCGTTCACAAATCACTCTGCTCAAACACTCTGTTCTTGATGGAAAAATTTTCTGTTCACCGAAAAACCAAAGAAATCATTTCATTAGTGCCTTACTCTAAAATAAGACTTCTAGAGCTCAGACAGAAGTCACCCACACTCACCTCAAACTCCCTGTAGAGCCTCTGTCGCAAATTATACTTCGCCGGAATTTTGTGTTGTCGCCGGAATTCCACCGGAGAAGTGAAGATCACGACTGTCTGGTATAACCCTGTTGAATCCTTTCTTAAATGTCTTGTAATCGTCCATTCATAATTTAAAACAAAGAGTTTTAAATCAAACAGTCGAGTTATGTTTCTGGGTTTTATTCATATGAAGAAGATGAAGTTTTATTAAAGTATAAATGTAATTAAACTCAAGTTTCTAACCGGGTTAGACACACAGTCCAGTGGTGGACTGTGTGCAAACATAACGTACACGTCCCGGGTTCGAGTCTTGAACATGTCCGTTCTGCTGAAATAAAACCCAGTTTCTTTTTAAGCAATCATATGATCTCTCAATAAGTTAATAAGTATAATAGAATTCCCATTATTAACGGGTTAGACACCCAGCCCAGTTGGTAGGGCTGGGTGCGTCGCAAGACCAAGGTCGCGGGTTCGAGGCAGTGCCTGGGCAGCGGCTCAATGGTTTTAAAACCTTTTTAAATAAATAAATTCAGAACTAACTTAACTAGTACATAAATATAATTAAATTAGAGATTATTTTGGGTTAGACACGTAGCTCAGTTGGAAGAGCTGCGTGTACGCAACCGAGAGGTCACAAGTTCGAACCTCACCACACGCAGTCAAATAGTCAACGGGCCGGTCAGACCTCCCTTGTCAGGTCTGACAAGGTCACTTTTTTTTTAATTTTATTTATTTTATTATTGTTTATTTTTTTATTCTTGGTATTTATTTATTTGATATAAATCAATTAAAAATAATTAAGAACAAGATTGTTAGTTTTAAAAAACATCAAATAAATGCCACAAGGACAACTTAAAATTTAAAGAAAGTATTAAATAAAAAAACGTTAATCTTTATATATTTATCGCGTTATTATTTTAGGTTAGTACTCGTTTGTTGATCAAATCCTCAATTCGTGCGCATTCATCATCGTCAAGGAATGCACCCAATGTGAGTGAATCCTTACAAATTCCCCTTTTTATTCATGTTTTGGGGTGTATCATGTGTCGCTTTAATTATTTCGTTTATTTAAACTTGTGCCATTACCATTATATGACCTAAACTTATGATGTAAATATTGTTTGTTGTGATACGTGTTTACATTTTGTCAAGTTGCGTGCAAATCATTCATTAGGCCCATCAGTTCCTCGTGGGAGACGAGTTGAACATCGCGTGCCTCATTAGATCGGCTCCGTTTGATTGAGCCTTGATCTCATTGTTCATCATTTGGTGTGTGCTTGTGCATTAATTGATATTATGTGTATTGTGATTAAAATTTACATTTACGTTTATTCATATTTGGTTATGCACAATTTTATTCAAATAACCAACATAACTAATCCTTTCAAATATTTAAATAAGATTCACTCGCCAACTTTTGTTGACCCAAAACCCTATTTTACACATGATACAGGTGATCCGGTTGAGAAAAGAAACACATAGGATAGCCTAGAAGAATAAACAAGTTAATGCTTTGGAATGGACATTTAGTTTTGTTTTCCTTTGTAATTGTACTTTAGTTGGTAATTTGAATGAAAATGTATTTGAACATGTTGTGTTTGTATGTTTATTGTAACTTCTTCTTTAAAGAGAAATAATAAATATGAAACTTTATGGTAAATGTCATGAGCTTTGATGAAAACCCAATCATGCCCCGACTACCATTTCCGCTGCGGGTCGGGGTGTGACAGAAAGTGAGAAAGTTAACTTTTTATTCTCACAACTGCAAGCAGCGGCAGCTCAGATCAATCGATATACAGAGTACATGTCATCAACCCGAAACATGAGTATTGCACAACAGTTAGAGATAAATACGTTGAAAGAAACTGTTGGAAAACAACAAACAGAGATTGAGCAGTTGAGAGCTGAGAATGCACAGTTGAGAGCTGCAGATGTTGAAAGAGCAGCTCAGTTGTAGCAAATGCGAGCAGCTGACAATGCGCGTAGTATTGAGATAAATCGACTGAAAGAACGCAGTACACTTGTTTTACGATCTGCAGAGAAGTTGACCGAGAAGCATGATGATATGAAGCAATGGTACAACTCATGGAACACTACAATAGCTGAAAACATCAAGCAAATGAATAGCATCTATGAAGTGACCAGAAAGCGAGTTAATATTCTTTGGGCTGACCGATGCAAAGCACAGGAAGTTTTACAGAATTGAGATCATGATAGTGAAGATCCTGGTAATCCTGATGCTCCTACATCATCTGCACAACCGGAGGGTTCTACTTCGACTCCAGTTGTCGTTGGTTCTAGTTCTGAGCAGATAGTGGCCGATCCAGTTGCCTCCGGCGATACTCAAGAGGAGTTGGAAAGTTTAAACGTGTTGGAAAATATTGAAGACATGGATCTTCAGTTAGCGTTGGTCGAAAGTGTTGCTGTAAAAGTTGGAGAGAGTTCTGTTGCAAGCCGTGAGCGAGTGATGACTTCAGACGTTGATGTGATAATGTCTGAAGGTGTTGATGTGCAACTTTTACAGGTTTCACCCTGTAACTGGTGAAGTTTTGGAAGAAGGAGAGTTTATGTCTGAATTCTCGAAGGAACAGATTTTAGCATTGAAAGAGATGGAAATAGTAGATGATGCTACTATTGATGAGATTCCAAGTGAACCTGAGGTAGTGAATCCGGATGGTTTAGAGGAGATAGTGTTTGAAGGAGAATCAAAGAAGTCTAAGTATGTACGTGAGGATGGTTCTGAGTTTAACTCGTTTGATAGCGATTGGCTTCATGAGAATGTGGATGAGATCGACGACAAACTCAAAAGTCGTGACACATCTGCAATTCCCACTGACTCGTTTGAAGAATGGAGAAAACAGTTCTTGGCGAAGTCTCAAAAGCCACTTCCTCCACCTGCTCAAGTCGATATCTGAAGTATCAGAAGGATCGACTGCAAGGAAAAATCTTCAGCTGGATGTTCGTCAAAGACATACACTGCATGGTAGTGAAACGTGAAAACAGAATCCAATACTTCAACTCACTTAGCATCCCAACTTCGCCTTTCTATGATGTTGCAGCATTAGCAAAGTTAAACCTGATCAACAGATCCAACTATGAAGGTGCAACACTTTTCACTAGGAAGCTAAGAATTGAATGTCGAAAGGGTTGGAAGGATGAGCTGTACAAGCCTCAGTTCCCAATGCATGAGCAGATAAAGTAAACACTGGATCCGGACACCAACACCGCACATTACAAGCTCGTATACAGGCCAGTGAAGGTGATGGAGAAAATACCTCTTATGCCAATGAAGCAAGACTTTTTGGTTAACATGAAGCTGTGGTGTTACGACTCAGACACCCATGAAGCGGTCATAGTGTTCAAGAACGAAGAAGACAATTTTTGCATGCTTGATCCGATGTGGATCGTGAATATGTCCGCTAGCGACATCAAGACACTTCTTCAACACGACATCTTCTATGAAGATAAGGACGCGTATCAAGCGTTGTTATTTCAACGCGTCACTTGTTTTTGTTTCTACCGAGGAATTCATGCTGGAAGCTCGTGGTCCGAAGCAGGCCACTAGAAGTGAAGACCGAAGACCAAGCAACAGCCAAGGGGGAGTTTGTTGGTGAAGTTTTGTGTCTGTAGCTTGTTCTTATTACGATGTAGTTGTACGGTCTTTATTTTGTGCGTCTGTATAGTTTTGGTTGAGTCGGCCAAGTCAAGATATCCTCCTATCTTGACTTATTACGACGTTTATGTTGTTATCATTATAAAACAGTTTGCGTGTGTGCAACTATTAGTTGTTTGAGTGTTTGGTCTTGCTGTTATGTAATGTCTAAAGGTTACTGTCGGTTTGTAGGGTACCCACGAAGAACCTGATTCTTCGTGGGATTGCTTTGTCACGAACAGTAGTTGTTCACCCTGATTGATCACCACGAAGAACCTATCTTCGTGGTTGTTGGTTGTTCGCAGGGTTGACCCACAAAGAACCTGTTCTTCGTGGGACTGCTGATTGTTCGTGGGCCTCTGCATGTTCTTCGTGACATGCAGAGGTTGTTGGCCTATATAAACAAACATACTTCTCATTTCTAAGTAAGAGAGCACCCAGAGTCTGTACAAGCATTGTGTATGTGTTTGTATTTGTTATCCTCGGTTTAATCAAAGTAGTGAATCTTTTGTTACTTGTGTTTGCATATCTTTGCTTCGGTTTGCATAACTACGTGGATTCCGCACTCGTATTTGTGTTAACAAACAAGGAAGTAGGTTATCTTGATCTTCTAAATGGATCTACAAAAAGTAATAATCATTTTTTAAAAGAATTTAAAGTGAGAGTATTTTTTTATTATCTTATTAAGATGAACCAACATATTCAAATAGATATCAATGTCATATATATTAGCTATTTTTAGTTAAAAAGATAAGTAACGATATTTAATTAGATAGGAAAGAGAGGGTGAAAAGCAAAAAAAAAAAATAAATACCTTTAATGAATGACACGTGTCATTCCATAATTTTTTTATTATATGTATATATATAGATAAATTTAATAGGTTTGACATGTAAAAGCATCAAACAGAGGGTTTCATATGGAAAACATACAAAACGCAAGGTTATTTTTTAAAATTAGTTATTTAATTTGTGTCTTGTAGTCATCTAGGGTTCCTAGATATATCTGTGTTTCTTCTTTAAACCTGCAACTTCATCAACCGGCTTTCACATTTTCCTAATCAACTTTTCCCAATCCCAAACACACTTTCGTTCTTTAAACATAATATTGTTCTATAGTGTAGTACAAGCAAAAAGAAAATAACAAAGTTTATAATCTTATGGTGCCAATTATATTCCTTAACTTTTTTAACTATAATGGAGAGGCAGGTAAATGGGCAACAAGCTACGCCACATCCCCGTAAAATCAGGTTTCTGTAATCTTTTTGTCTCAAGCTTTTTCTTTTTCCCATTCTAAATGGGTGATTCAAGAATTTCTAATTGCAATTTAGTTTCATGAAACAATAAGAATTAAAGACTTTAACTTGATGTATATATGTTTTAACAAAGTTACTATAACTTGATGCATTTAGCTCAACAACTATATATCAGATGCAACAATAACAAAAATAAAAAAAGTTGGGTAGGTCTGATCCTACTTATGTACTTGTTTGTTCTTGTTCTGTGTTCAAAATCATATCACAATTCACACCATAACTTTGTTTACATTACACATATACATCTACTCATGTACTTATCCACTCAATTCACACCATAACTTTGTTTTACATTACACATATGCATCCACTCACGTACTTATCCACTCAATTGTCACTAGGTACATGAATTAAAGATTTATTTTACCGGGACACTCTTTAGAAATCTTAACATAATGTTCATTACATAAACTGTGAAAAGTGATATAAAGATCCGAGGTACATTGTTGTAACAAGTTACATGTTGTAAGTAGAAAATGAATGCAATAACATGAGCATTCTAGAATATGAGATTATCCAAATATATGGCATGCTAGTAAGCAGAAATTTCAAATTACATTTTACCAATAGTAAAAAGTTGGTTACCGAAGATAAAAAGTGCACAGGTGGATAGATAACTCCAATGTCAACTCAAGGATGATCCTGATTACAAGATAAAATAGTGAGAAACTGGGTACAAATAATAGAGAGGTTTGATCATGTAAGTGTGAACATCCATAACGCCATATAATGAACTTCTGTTTAGACCACCAACAGGGTTTTAAGGGAAGCCAATGGACACCCACCTAGGACGCGACTTACAAATATAGGAATTCTAAGAAAACTTAAGAAATATAAATCATACAAATATAAAACTTATAAATATTTATAAATTTATAATCTTTCAAATAGTTAAATTTATATCTTAAATAGTTTAATATAATAATAAATTGATTATGAAAAATAAATGTAATTAAAAGTTGTTGATGATTATTTAAAGAAAAGGTAAGAATACTTGTGAGATTAATGCATATTATCTATATATTATCTTTATCTTTATCTATATATTAAAAATAGAACTTAATGAATAGTAACTTTAATACTATAATATTACATATATTTATTATATACTTCTATTATTCTAATATTATAAGAGTAATTATTTTCTAACCTCAATGATTCTTTTAGTAACACGGTTTGGATACGTTTATTGTCGAGCAGCATCGGATCAGTACTGGTTAAGTTGAATACATTTTCATATTTTCTAGCTTTAATTATCTTTTTTGTATCATGGCTTGGGATAAGCTTGGTGTCAATCAGTATCGAACCGGTACTGGTATCGAAAATACCGGTACGATCCTATTCGGTACCAGTACACGAAAGTAATATCGGCACCAGCCTGGTACAGAAAACGCCAAAAGGCGGTACATACATTGAAAATCTTTTAGTTCTGGAAATTCGGTACTCCTAGCCAGTACCATTTGCTCATCCCTGGTCACGGGTACTATACGAACAACAACGGTATCGTACAATTTTTTTTGTTGATTTTGTTCAACTTTTAATGATTTCTTTTTTTTTAGTTTAGGGGTAGGGGTTAGCTCGGTGCCAACCGACCAAATCGGTACTGGTACTGAAAATACCGGTTATGGTACCGGTATATGAAAGTAAAACCAGTAGCAAACCGGTACCAGTAACGCCAAAAGGGGGTACCAAATTGGTTATTAAGATCTTTCGGTTTAGGAAATTCGGTACCGATACCAGTACCATTTGCTCATCTCTGACCACGGGTGTCATACGAACATCATTACCATACAACTTTAATTTTGGTTGATTTTCTTTCGGTTATCTTTTAGTGTTTTTTTTTTAAATTTTCTTTTTGTTATTGCCAGCGGTTCCATACGCAACGCGCTCGTAGTGATTTCAAAACACATGTAAACACAGACTAAATAACAAAAGAAGTTCGCCGCAACGCGGCGACGTCATAAACCTAGTTGAGTTGGAAAAGTATGTGCCAAAGTTGGTTGTTGTCTAAGCCCGCTTGTGGTCTTTGACAGGTTTTATAGATTTGTGAATGTATGTGATACACAGACAACTAGTATAAACCCAAGTCAACTACCACTTATCGCACCCTTCTAACTACCAGAAAATATATAGCAATGTAAAACTAAAATTACATGTCTAAAAGCTTCCTGGGTTCAAATATCGGCATGACTGGGTGCGTGATGCTTTGTGGGACATCTTAAGAAGAGCTGGGATTTCGGCTAAGAAAGAGGCCTCTGTGAATTTCCTCACGGACCCTATGGAAGGGAGATCTACTTTGCGACCAGCGGATCTGCTCGTCTTTGGCTGGTGTCACACCCCGACCCGCAGCGGAAAAGGTGATCGGGGCATGATTGGGTTATCATCAAAGCTCATGACATTTATTATAACGTTTCATATTCATTATTACAATTTAAAGGGAAACATACAATCTTAATTTCATCATGTCCTAAACATCATTCTAGACTTCATTGTTTTCTTCTAAGGCATTTCCTATGTTTTCCTTGCTTCATCCTGTTCACCTGTATCATGTGTAAAAATGGTTTTTGGATCAACAAAAAGTTGGCGAGTGAATCCTATGAAAAGCATTTGAACAAGTTTATTGAATTGATTATAAAATAAAGTGCACAACCACATATGAGTAAATGTAAATGTAAATATATTCACAAAACACTTAATATTTACTAATGCACACACATACAATAATTGATCGTTTTGAGGCACGCGTTGTTCAACCCGTCTCTCACGAGGAACTGATGGGCCTAATGAATGAGTTTTGAGGCACGCGTTGTTCTACGAACTGATGGGCCTAATGAATGAGTTTTAAGGCACGCGTTGTTCAACTCGTCTCCCACGAGGAACTGATGGGCCTAACAAATAATTTGCATACAACTTTGACAATAAGTAATACATAACTACAACCAATATTTACATTCTAAGTTTAAATCATAATATGGTATGGCACGAGTTTAAATAATCGAGTTAGTTTTAGTGACACATAATACACCCCAAAACGTGTAATTAAAAAGGGGAGTTGTAAGATTCACTCACAATGGG
Source organism: Scalesia atractyloides (assembly GCA_947069175.1). NCBI lineage: Eukaryota > Viridiplantae > Streptophyta > Magnoliopsida > Asterales > Asteraceae > Scalesia > Scalesia atractyloides. The sequence continues at coordinate 23,212,859 of CAMTDV010000014.1, read as the reverse complement.
TGCGTTTGGTTGATGATGTTGAATGCGCAACGAAGTTGGATTTAACCACGAGTGAAACTAACCTAGATAATAACATAATGGTTCGGTAAATAAGCAGATTTTATTGATCAATTTTTAGTAGGATTATTGGATATATTTTTGTGAGTTCAAGGCTATTTTTTAACTTTAAAAATGTTATTTTTAAGTATTTTTAATTTAAATAAATAGATAAAAGAAATAAAAAAAATGTTGATTTTTGACTGTTGACCATTGACTTGTTGACCGTTGACTTGTTGACCGGTTTATTGTGTGTATGTATGCGCCGGGCTGGACTCGAACCCGAGACCTCCCGTTCGCGTGCACGCAGCTCTACCAACTGAGCTACGTGTCTAACCCGAAATATTTCTGTTTTTAATTATATTTATATACTAATTGAATTAATCCGAAAATCATTTATTTTAAAAACGATTTTAATGCATCGGCTCGGTGCTCGCCACAGGTCTCGAACCCGGGACCTGTGGTTTAGTTTGGCACACAGTCCACCGCTGGACTGTGTGTCTAACTTGGTAAATAATCTGGTTTTTATTATACTTAACATCTTACTGAAGTTAACCCGGTTCGGTCTCTAAAAAAAAACCATTTTATTTCTGTGAAGTGCGTGTGTCAAGAATCGAACTCGGGACGTTAGGCATTTTGTTTGCACACAGTCCACCACTGGACTGTGTGTCTAACCCGTTCATAAAACTGTTTTTAATTAATCTTATATCATATCAGTACTTCATCTTCTTCGTTAAACTTAACCAGAATCGATGTCCGACTGTTTTGACAAAAATAATCAGTTTCTTTAGCGTGTTGTGATTAATTACATGTGAGATTAATAAAAACGAGAGAGATTAGGTGTAAGATATACCGAACAAAGATCCTCTGTTTCGCCGGCGAAATTTTCGATAACAGCAGGTTATTCCGGCGACGTTTATCTTGCGGCAGAAGGTCTTCAGGAAGCTTGAGGTGAGTGTGGGTGACTTCGGTATGAGCTCTAGGTGTTCTGTTTTTAGAGTAAGGCACAGAAGTGAACCGGCGAGTTGCAGAAATTCCGGCGAGTGAAACTTCGTCGAGAATGGGTGTGATAGTGAGCGAAAAGGCTATCAGAGGTTAGAGGGTGCATTTATAGGAAAGAATCAAGATGCATGTGGTCTGATTTCAGTCTTGATTCATCGGTCAATAACTTTTCCGGCGGTTATGACTTGTGTCGCGGACTGGACATCGGTTATAACCGATGTTGAGGTAATTGCTTCGGTTAAATTAGAAGAAACCGTCCAATCTCGGCGAAATCGTCGGGATTTCCGACGACTGCGATTTTGGGCGCGACTTGACTGGATTTGATTTCCGAGATTCATTATTTCAATTAATTGTTTCGGTATCTTAACAAAAACCCAAAGTGGCGGAGTGGTTGAGCGCGTGTGTGTTAAGGCTTTGGAATCCTGGCTGACTCGGCTGACCCGGGTTCGAAACCCGGCATCAGCAATATATTTTTATTTCATTATTTTTAATGAATTTTCAAATATAAATTATATATTCCAATATACTTATTAATTATGTATCGTTTAAAATTAATTTGGGCATTAAATACGCAACGAAATTTTTAACTGATTGTTCGGTTAATACACGGAGCGGGTTTGGTAAATCTGGTTTTTGACGGATGTTACAGCTGGGCTGGGGGAAACATGCTTGTGTAGACCTCACGGGGGTTTCCCCTTTAGTTGGTTTAAGGGAAAACGGGTTTGTAGCTGGACAAGCGGCAAGAAAGGCAGAATCAAAGAAAGTGGATAAGCACGCTAAAGCTTGCGCAAAGAACCAGCATGTCTTTGTCCCTTTTGCCTTTGATACTTTTGGCTCCCTAGCGCCAGAAGCTATCCACTTCTTGACGAGGGTTTAACGGGTCGTCTACAACAATTGTTCAACCCCAAGGGGACAAGGGTTTGTATTTGGAAGGTTAGGGTTTGCAATTCAGAAAGGATTGGCGGCGCAGCTTGTTGCCCGGCTACCTTCTGTTTTGATGTAACTTACCAAGTTTTCTGAATTTAAAATAATATTATTTATTTAAAAAAATATATTTAAAAAAAAAGACAATAGTTTTTATTTTTTCTTCTGCATGATTATATTTGGTTCATATGCTGCAAAAACGATGACTGATTCCTAGAACATAAGAATATATTCTTAGACATCTTTGTATGGATATTAGAATTAGCTTGACGACCTTCTAATGCATTACCAATTGTTGGAGCAATTGGATCACAAATTACACAAACGAACAATTGATTTTAGTGGGAAAGACACTCACGACTCTTTTTTTTACTAAAATCAAAACTCTTAAACCCCTATTCTACTAAATATTAATTGTTTGATCGCTAAGCTACCTATCCTAGTCAAATAATGACCCCTAATTACATAAATATACTAGCTAAATTATAGTCTTATTAAACCGATAAACATAACCAAAATAAACATTTAAATAATAAATTCAAACTAACTCTATCAAGATTAAGTATCTGGATCATGTACATGATAAAAGATTCGTACGAAACCTACGCGACTAAGAGAGGAGGACAAGTGACATCAGTGGCGAAGCTTGAGAATTTCGACCGGGGTCGAAAACGTGTATACCCAAAAATTTCTATAAAACAGGGGGTCAAAAACGTATATACCCAAAAATTTCTATACGAAAACTACATACTCTCCACTATTGAGTGAAAAGTTCGGGGGGTCGGCCGCCCCCATAAAGATGCGCCCCTGAGTGACATTGGGTTGAAAGGTAATTTAGTCATTTATCACTTGAATAACTTCCCCCTTGATTTTCAAACCAGTATAACTTTTTCGTACGTCTATATTTTTTTTATAAAATTACACCATATATACGGTCATTTCATTATCTTTAATTCGAGAAGCCTATTGCTATAGTTTTCTTAAAAAAAATACTTGATTTTGAATACTCCATTAGTTCATTACGTGGTTTTAAATATCCATCACATGACAAATGATTTTGAAAACCATCCATTTGGTGATTAAAAGGTTAATATGATTTGTTATAGCCAATGTTCTTACAATTATGCTTATTACGTGATTACAAATTTCAGTAATAAAAATACTAAAATGAAATCCCAATAGAAATCCATTACTTGATTACAAATTCAATATGATTTGCAATAAATGTTATTACAATTATGTTTATTACGTGATTACACATTTCACTAATAACTAGTCAACTACTGTTACCTAATTACTTAAGTTTCACATAAATTACTATAATGAAATCACGTAATCACGTAGTGGGTATTTAAAGTTTTGTATTCAAAATCACGTAATTACGTAATGGTTATTCAAAATCTTGTAATGTTTTTTTAAGGAAACTATATCAATAGGCTGCTCGAATTAAAGAGAATGAAATGCTCGTCAATACGGTGTAATTTTTTTTAAATATTAACATATGAAAAAGTTATAGCCATTTGAAAATAAAGAGAGAAGTAGTTAACTTGTAAAAAGACTATGATACCTTTTATATATTTGTTTTTTCAGTTGTTTGATTATGTTAATTACATAAATGAAATTGCTCAATTTTCAATCCTTGATTTTAAGAGATCAACGAATATCGTATCTCGTATACTTCGTACAAGATTCTTATCTTGTACTATAACTCTTCTCTCAAGATTAAACCCAACACCAATTACTAACAACTAGATTAAGAAACCATTAAAGTGCCAAACTAGATCATTCTTGATGGCTGATATACAAACATGTCAATATAGCAAAAAGTTGACAAAAAATATAAGTTTGATAGCATGAAATAGAACCTGGAAGTTATAAGCTTCTATAGAAAAAGAAAAAACAACAGGACTAATGGTATGAATTAAGATGGGACATGAAGAATTCCAAACGCCTGTTCCTTCTTTCAAAGGTTTTCAAATGCTTGACACTGCAATTTGGCTTTAATTCATGGAATTCGGAGTATGATGTGCAAATGATTTTTTGCCAAATCAGTTATTTCATTGATCAATTCGCTAGCGTAGAAAACATCAGTCTCAACTCTCAAACCCTTGATTCACCAAAGAAAGGTACTTAACTTGTTTTTAGGTTTTCACAAGCCATTAGAGAAGAAACCAATAGTAAAGCTCAGGTCAGATAAGTCAAAAGCCATTATACGGTTGGGTGGTGTGGTCTCGCGCCCCTGCCAAATCAGCCTCCATAACGCCCTATAGCGCCCCTCTCCCCATTTCCTAGGTGCCAAAGGGGGGGCCCTACGGAGGGGCTTCATCCATTTAACGAGCGCCAATGGAATGCGAATGATTCCAATCAATCAGATTTTTTCCTCTTTGATTTCCTTTTTTATATTTTGTTTAATAGGGGCTTCAAAGGGCATTATCCCACACCGTGCAAAATTAACGATAAAGACTCTCGCTTATGTGGTGCATATGCGACGCAGACGTGGCACTATTAAGCCCTAGGGGCTTTATACCACACCAGACAGCCTAAGAAATCAATTACTTCCATAAACATAATCAAATTGATTAATAACTAATCACAAACATGGCATACTTACATCATTGCACGGCGCAACTCCAATTAATTATAGTACTATGGTCACTAAGATGCTTGCTTTCAAGATCCCTGAAACATATAGTTAACAAACAAACGAACTAACAAGTACACCTCCATATGATTATTACTGCATAGATGTTTATGTAAGTAATTAATACACATATTCCAGATTCAAATCATTAACTGCATGATCTCTCAAAAGCTCTAACCTGAAAGCTTGAATCTTTTGATTGACTGGAAGTTTCTTGATCCATTAAACACTCATCAGCCTGATTCACAATCATCAAACTTTCCTTTGTTCTTTTTCTAGCTCTTTCTCTTGCCTCTGCCCTTGACTGTTCTCTAGAAAAACTCTCCTGAGATCTAACTTTGATTCTTTGAGTCCCTTTAACATCCGCACATTTATGTAATGACTTCTCTTTATGGCTATTTTCGTCATCTGAATCTACCTTAATTGTTTCCAGAAACTTGGCATTAGATTCATGAGTGAGAGTTGAAGATGAAGAGTGGTTTGCTTGTTCAACCAAATCTTGATAGCTGTTAGAGACTTAGTGAAGAGCCAATCAAGGGTTTTGCTTGCTTTATCAAACCCTAGCAAATCTTGAAGACAAAAGAACTTTCTTGAGATGTCAATGGATAATCTCACCCTCCGATCTCTAAGGCCTCCAGCTGTGCAGATCTTACTATGCCCATCTTTCTTTGTGGTCACTATTTTCTTCTTATAGGAAGAAACTACTGACTCTAAAAGATCATCATGATCTTCATGAAACTGGTGCTCGAGTACATCGTCGGTGACCGGTAGAGGATGACAAACAAAATCGGTGGAGATAAATGGGTTGTCTATTTCCTGGTTGTAATTAAAGTTATAATTATCTTTTTGGCTTTCAAAGAAAGAACTTGAAGGAGAGAAGATATTAGTGGATGAGGGAACCTGTGAGGAAAACTTTTTAATAAGCAACAAAAGAAATATTAACTTCAGTCTAGCCTGGTGTTTAACTAGAAGATATTAGTGGAGGGAGTAATATAATGCAATAGCATGAGCATTCTAGAATATAAGATTATGGCTAAGTAACTAGAATCATGTCCTGATTTGGATATCCTAAGTAAACAAAAGGTTTCAGCTTAGATTTATTATTAAATGTAATGTCAACTCAAGGATGATCCTGATGACAAGATAAAACAGTAAAAACTAGGTACAAACACTTGATGGTCTGATATAAGGTGCCACATCCATAAAGGCCACAATGAACTTCTTTTATATATAGACTAGCAACGGGGTTTTAAGGATGCCAATGGACGCTCGAGTATGATGATTGACTGACTAGGCCACGTTGCACGGGCTCGCGGGTTGGATGTTTTTGGTGGATGAGTTAGGGCATGTTTGCCTTAGCTTATCAAGAGTGACTTATGACTTTTTGGAAAAGTCGATGGAGTGACTTTTGAAAATCATTTTCCCCTCACATACATCCTCATTGCCAAATACATTTTGAAGCTTATGACTTTAAAAAACCAATAAGTCAATAAGTTGTTTTAAAAAGCTTAGCCAAACATGCCCTTAGTCGGCATGGACGCCTACGAATGAGCGGTGCAAGGCCCTTGAAATGTAATTTGTTTTCTTTCTAATTTCGATGAAACTATAAAAATATATTTATTTATATATCGTTTTCTATCTCTTAGAATAAAGGTACTAAAGATATATTTATAATTATATACTTTAAATTTATAAAACTAATAAAGTAAAATTACTCATTTTAGAATTTCAATAAAACTTAAGAATTAATACAATTTATAAATATTAAAATTATAATATTTTCATGTAACTTTTTATATATACTTATAATTAAACAATAACTTTTTATATGCTTATAACTTTATAATCTTGAATATTTTTTTATTAGTTTCAAATCATTAAAATTTTCTATTAAATAGTTTAATTTAATAATTTGGTTATGAAAATTTTTGGTGATTATATAAAAAAGATATAAATGCATTTATTGGAAAAAAAATGTGCTAAAGTTTCTAGTTGACTAAGCAGTTTTTTTCGTATTTTACGGGTTTTATTGATTCGTATGTATGTAATACACGAATGATTAGCACATATTTAAGGGCCACACTATAACCCCTTTAGCTTTCTCATCTCACAGCGTTTTCAAACACCGTTTGTGGTTGCATTAAACAACCGTTTGAGATTGTATGTGTCAAACAGCCATTTGACACTTAGGGGTGTGCATAACCTCTGCTTTTAAACGACCGTTTTGATGATTTTTCAACGGCCGTTTCAAGGTTTGGGCTTGTGTCATAGTCCCCTATACATTTAAATGCAGTTTGAGGATTCGTTGAACGGCTTTTGGGGTGTGGGAATAGCAGGACCCTATATTTTAGACATCTTTTTGTGGAGATTTGAGTCTAGATGACCTTCTAATGTATTACCAGCTCCAGCAGATCAAGATACCAGTATAGTCTTAAACAAGATCATGCTTGATGGCTGATACACAAAGATGTCAATATAGCAAAACGTTGAAAATATAACAGTTTGATGCCATGAAATAGAAACGGAAAGTTAACTTTTATTTGAAAAAGAAAAAAGCAGGATTAATGAAGATGGAAGATGATGACTTCCAAATGGCAGTTCCTTCTTTCAAAAAATTTCAAATGCTTGAGACTAAAATTTTGGCTCTAAGTGATGCAATTCCGCTGAAGATCTAATTCTTTGCAGTGTGTAAAAGTAAAAAAAATATATATGACATTTTGCCAAATAAACTATTTCATTGATTTATCGGCTAACATAGCAAACATCAGTCTCAACCCTTGATTGACCAAAGAGTTACTTAACATGTTTGATTTTTAGATACTCACAAGCCATATTTGAAGAAATCAAAAGTAACAAGATCAGATCTGTATCATTACATCAGTCAAAAGCCATATAAGAAATCAAATACTTTCATAAACATAATCAAATTCATTAATAACTAATCACAAACATGATATACTTACATCATTGCACACCACAGCTCCACCATTATTAGTTATAGCTATTTGGCACTAAGATGCTGCACTCTCAAGATCCCTAATACATAGTGACAAACAAACAAATACACATCTCCATATGATTAGTATTTCACATATATGTTTGAGTAACTAATAATACACATATTCCATATGAAAATCATTAACTCAAGATCTCTTAAATCTCTTGTCATGCTCTAACCTGAAAGCTTGAATCTTTTGATTGACTGGAAGTTTCTTGATCCATTAAACACTCATCAGCCTGATTCACAATCATCAAACTTTCCTTTGTTCTTTTTCTAGCTCTTTCTCTTGCCTCTGCCCTTGACTGTTCTCTAGAAAAACTCTCCTGAGATCTAACTTTGATTCTTTGAGTCCCTTTAACATCCGCACATTTATTTTAATGACTTCTCTTTATGGCTATTTTCGTAATCTGAATCTACCTTAATTGTTTCCAGAAACTTGGCATTAGATTCATGAGTGAGAGTTGAAGATGAAGATGAAGAGTGGTTTGCTTGTTCAACCAAATCTTTGATAGCTGTTAGAGACTTAGTGAAGAGCCAATCAAGGGTTTTGCTTGCTTTATCAAACCCTAGCAAATCTTGAAGACAAAAGAACTTTCTTGAGATGTCAATGGATAATCTCACCCTCCGATCTCTAAGGCCTCCAGCTGTGCAGATCTTACTATGCCCATCTTTCTTTGTGGTCACTATTTTCTTCTTATAGGAAGAAACTACTGACTCTAAAAGATCATCACGTTCTTCATAAACTGGTGCTGCAGAACAAAGTCTTGTTTGAGTGTGCTAGCTTCTTCGGTGACCGGAGGAAGACAGGTGTAGGTATGACAAACAAAATCGCTGGAGAAAAATGGGTTGTTGATATCTTGGTGGTAGTTAAAGTCATAAATATCCTTTTGGATGTCAAAGAAAGATTTGGAGAGAAGATATTGGTGGATAAGGGAACCTGTGAGGAAAACATTGTGTTTAAACAAATAATAAGAAAAAAGGAAATATTAACTTAAGTCTAGCTTGGTGTTTAACTAGAAGTTTTATAGCCTCCCCCCTTCTTGTGTTGTGGGTTGGGCATCTTCTTTTTCGGCCACTATTAACTAAAATACAGAAAATGTACAATTTAAAGTAATTGATAGCAAGTGGAGAAAAATGATTGATGAACAATAGTATGTTTGTATATATATGGGAGTGATCAAATTAATACAAAGTTTAATTTGCCTAAAAAGTATAAGAAGCTTTATGTATATATTTAAACAATCTAATTTAATGATTAAATAGACAATTTACTGGTTGAATAGACATTTTAGTGGAAGTTATTAGTGACTGAGATGGGTAAAATTAGTTATGCAAGTCTTTATTAAAATGTCCTAAAGAAGCCACTGGTGATAGCAGAATTTGGAAAGTCCAGCAAAGACTCGGATTACAACATTAAAATAAGAAATGTATACATGAATGATGTTTATAGAAACATTTACATGGAGGCAAGGAGTGGAGGGACGGTTGGTGGTGGTTTAGTGTGGCAGCTTATGGCAGACGGGATGGGTTCCTACGGTGATGGATACGAAATTATCTTGTCCGAAAGCGCGTCCACTGATAGCCTCATTTCGCAGCAATCTCATGCCATGACCACTCTATCACAATTGTTAAGAACCGGAACTCAAAATGTGCCCGTAAACCAAGCTCGTGAAATCGAATTTGATCAAGGTACTGGAGACCATCCATTGGTGGCACCGGATCGTCATGCTCACACTCGAAAAGGATTAAGAAATGCAGGGCCTTGAGAGTTTGTAGAACTGACTTGCATGGTGGGTTTGGGTTAGAATCAAGACCCACTTATTTTTGAATTTCTGATTTAATTAATACGTTATTATTAAATGTATTTGATACATGATTTTTTATTGTAATATAATAAAATGCATATTCTTCGTAGAGAAATTGCCAATCAAACACTTGAATTAGAAAGAAGAAAAAAAACTATCTAACCCTACCAATATAGCTCAATGTATTAAATAGCTATAGCTCTCACTTAAATTAATAGGGAATTTGGATTTGTATAATCTTAACTTTGACCTATTGACCAAGATTAGTTTCACCTCTAGAAATGTTTATAGATAGTGCTAACTTTGAATGCATAACTAAAAGTTAACACAGTTAGTTTTTTATGACAAGACTGCTTACGTGACAAAAACATTAATCTTTTCTTAGAAAAACTATTCTGTTGTACTCTTTCATTTGTCCACACACAGCAACCGTTTCTAAGCAACACAGCCATCTACTACCACAAGCTAAACCCTAGCCGTTGTTGTAAACAACCTAACCTCTGCCAGCTCCATCCTTATTCGTGACAGATCAGAGATCAAAACCACCTGAAATCCCCTTTATCTCGGAGCATAAAACAACCTAAACTCCCGATGGTTCTCACCCTATCGATTGATTGAAACCCTAATTGATGGTCCGTGACAGATCGAACCACTTAATCACCCCCGTGTCTCATGGTTCTCGTCTTAGTGGCCGATTAAAGCCGTACACACACACACACACTTTCTCTCCAAGAAATCAGATCATCTTATTATCTCTCCATTTCTTAATCTTTTTTTCTAATCAATTTGGGACCTGATCGTCTGAGACTAGTCTGGTGGTGGTGGGTAGCCCTTAATTAGATGAGCCGTAATGTGAGACCAAATCTGGTGGTGGTGGATTGTCTGTAATCTGAGACTAGATTTGGTTGTGAGAGAGATGAATGGATTCAAACTCTAGTGGTTGCGATGGGTATTCCGTAATCTAGTCTGATGGTTGTGCTATTGCATGTGTGTGTGAGAGAGAGAAAGTGAGAGCACGACGACAAGTGATGGTGGTGGTGAGAGGGAGAAGATAAAGAATAGCATAAAACATTAACTGGTGTATATTATTCTAGACAAGCAATGCACGTCATTAAAAAACTAATGGGGCTAACTTTCAATGAGTATATATAGGTTTGTTAGAGGAAATTACGCTCAAAGTTAGGACTATCTGTAAACTTTTTTCTGTGTTGGAATTAATCCGATCTCCTGTATTAATAAAACTAAGTTTGGAAACTAAGAAATACGGAAATTGCTAACATAAACGACCAGGTAGTTGATTTAATTAATTATTCACCAGTTTACTTTCTAAATATAGAAAGTGGGCGAAAACTAACAAAACTCGTAATGAATTTTTTGTCAAAATTGAATCCTTGTATCAACAAAACTGAGTTTAGAAGCTAAGAGATAATTTGCTAACGTAAACGACAAGATATTTGATTTAATCGATTATTCACGCATTTACCTTCTAAATATAGAAAGTGGACGAAAAGTAACGAACTCAGAATGATTTTTTGTTAAAAATTGAATCACTCTTGATCTTCCACACTTAGGCCTGCATCACGTTGTAATGTCAATCAGTGGCTTGGATCAAGAGAGGCAAGTGAAATAACTAAACAAAGGTGTTGTATCACATGAAACTATTTATCAGTTCTTCCATACATTGACTCACTTTAATGTGTAAATTATATCAGGATCACATTTTATTTAAAGGTATTGAATGGGATAGGATTTATCAAATGTAAAAAGTTAGTCATGAGTTGAATACTCAAATGGCTATCATATTTGTAAGTGTTTGTATCTACTAATACATAGACTCAAGGCCTCACAAATTTTTGTTTAGCATGTCTCATTCCTGTTAGGGGCGTATTTATTCTACTCACCCAGGGCCCCAAAGAACAAGGATAGATACAGAGGGTTTTGGGGGTTCTTAGTAAATTCCTTGGTTTGGAAAAAATTAGTGAAAACCTTATATGATTTGAAAAAAAACAAATAGTGAAAATCTACCAAATAAACCCCTTGAAAAAAATTCTTGAATCCATCACTGCCTAAGGGCCCATGAATTACGACCATGACATTTTTAAAGTTTTGCACAACATGAAGATTTATTGACAAGTACATAGATGCTTGATGAAGAATATGTGGTTGTATAATAATATGTTTTTTGCTGTTATAAGTCAAGCTGTTTTAAAGGTTGCTTCGGGTAAAATGACCAAACATGAGAAAATGTGACTTGACAACCAACACGTGTTTATCTCATTTACTTTTGATACTTTGGTTTCGTGGCGTCAGAGGCTGTGGACCTACTTAGTCGAGTTCAAACGGTCACGCATAGTAATGTCATGAACCCGAGATCTATGAACATAGTTTTTAAAAGACTTAGTTTTGTTATTCAAAAGGTGTAACACCAAAGTTTTTTGTCCGTTTATCATCTATCTCGATGTAAATTAATAACATGATAATATTTCAATGAATCTTCTATGTCAAATTGTGAATACATTTAGTTTTTACTTAGTTTTAGACCCTCAAAATGGTTAGTAATCCCAACTGTAAATTATGTGATCTCACAATCACCTATCAAGCTTTGCTTATGTATGAAAACGTTTTGTCAATTTTTTCATCAATACTAACCTAATACAAGGTTGTGGTTATGCAATATAGATTAATAATTTAATTATAATATTATATAGATTTACATCCCCGTTGTACACCAAGTGTACCTATAGCAGATGATTAAAGACGAAGACCAGATATACAGATTACGTGAAAGAACGGAAAATAGGGATGAGTATGACGAAATGGGGAGGGAGACTTTAACATAAATAATATTTAGAGAACTCGGCCTTACGAAAGGTTTTTTTCAAAATTTTTTTTTACCAAAAATCCTAAAAAAAATCAACTTTAAAAAAAACTTATTCCTAAATGCTGTAAAATATGATGTCATTACAGCCGCTGTAAAGGCCGAAAAACACCACTTTGAAAATTCTTTTATATTTTTTTACGGTAATCTTTTCTAACATTTTAATCTAGGGGTGTGAAAAAACGGGGTCAAAAATCATACGGGAAGGCCGAGTTCTCTAAGTTCTCACAACTCGTAAGGGTTTTCACTTGATCCTAATCCTATATATATATGGTCTAGAGGAAAAACCTGTTTAAGTTCAAAAACTCAAGAAACTCAATGAGTGGACCACATGTTGCCACGTGTTACACCATTTTTCAGTTATTTTCTAGACATATAACATCTTTGTCAGAGAGAGAGTTGAAATGCTACATCTCTTTCGATCGTTTATGTAGATATAACATCATATTTACACTTTTTTGTTAATGGCAAATTTTGTAGGTTTTACGAAGTCTACCATTTTCGAACATAAATTTTACGAGTTTTCAATTCACACTGCGTTTTTAGAAAAAAAAATGTGTAACATACAAACTTATTACATGTCAGTATAACTTCGCACCCTCTTTCTTTTGGTTTTCATTTGATTATCAGCTCTACATACATTCGTTCTCCATACTTATGCAAACAATTAAAATCTGGAAGTTGAACCATAGACAGTGTGTTCGGTTTGCTTGTTATATGAAGAAGATGAACTGCAGCGACTGTATAAAATTAATTCAATCAATAAACAAACACCAAACTGGAACCCAGTCCAGTGGTGTTGTGCGTGTTCGCAGGTCACCGGTTCGATCCCTGTCCTTGTCCGGTTTTCTGCACTTCATTTGTTACTGGCCATAGTTGGGCCGGCCCTTTTTGGCCAATCCTTTTTACTCAGATCAGGCCCGGTTTTGGGCCAGTTTAATTATTCGGACTGGGCCAGTCTGATCAGGTTGGGCTGTGTAATGGATTAACATATAAAATCAGTTTTTTTATTTAATCAGTTTTTATTTAAAAGACAATTATAAAATCAGTTTTATAAAATGATTTTTATACAATCAGTTTTATTGAAAATCAGTTTTATTATAAAACCAGTATTTTTAGTGATTAAAATTTATTAATACAAATCAATATCTTATTTATTAATATTAACTTTTGTAATATAAATAAAATAATAATGATTATTATTACTAATAATAATGTTATTATTAAACCAATTATTAGAGATACATTGTATAAATTTATATAAATAATAAACTTATGGTCATCATTTTGTTAATGGCTATTATCATTTTTCATTATTTCTAGATATTAATTAGTATTATTTTGATCGTCACTAATTAATATTATTTCAAAACATCATCGTTATTGGAGGAAACGTCTTCAAGTGATTTACTCGCTATCCATAAGCAACTTCAATAACGAACCCCCATTCTCATTCTAGGTTAATCACCTTTCGTTGATCCTTCATTTTCCACTCAAGCGATTCCAAGAAATTTACACGCAACCTAAGGTGAGTATACTCGATCCCCTTTTTGTTTTATCACTTTTGGGGTGTAACATGTATTCTATAACAAAACACGCAACACTTGAAACTTATTTGAAACATACTCTATCCATTTAAACATGAAACATGAAACTTGTGATACTTGAGACTTTGATGCTATGTGAAGTTTAATCCTTGTGTGTAGTTCCGCCTTAACAATAGTAGACTATGCATACGCTATAGGGGTAACGCACCTCCCCGTTAGTCTTTGGGGTATTGTTAAGTTAAACACGTTAACCTCCCATGAAACTTTGGGATAGGCACAATTAACGCAATGGAAACTTGGGCTATCACCTGGACTGCGTTAGCTAGCATGGTGAAACTTGTTATATGTTTTCGTGTTGGATAGAGTCTTTTTATCCTACTATGCTATGTATCAAACTTGTATACTCGCTCAACATTTTTGTTGATCATATTTTAATGCATGTTGCAGGTTGTTAGCCAAGATGATGTGAAGAAATCAAGCTAGGACAAGCTTTAGAAACACACATTCAATATTTGTTATACTTGTTCGTTTATTTGAAACTTTGTATTGAATCTTAGTCATTTATGAAATTGAATTTAATTATATTGTCACAATAGTGTTATGATGCTTTTGAACGATTTGTTCGTCTCATCCCGATGTTTCCGCATCGGTTGGGGTGTGACGGTGTTAGAGCAGAGAGTTAGGGAAAAACATTTGTAAACCTTGTAATGTTACTCTGCTAAAATTAATACCATTGAGCTTTGAAGTGATATTCATCTTAGTATTAATAGTGTTCTTGCTTGATTTACATACAACCTTGAATTCCGCACTTGTTTGTGTGTTCAACAACAAGGAATAGGTTTCTCTAAAAATCCTCCATAGGGACCTACAAGCATGATTCTTGATTTGATGATTCGATGATAGATCTTAGTCTGGTTGTTTGTTTGTGGATAGCTTTAAAGGAGACACCGGATTTTATTCATTACACCAATGAAGTCATTATGCTTCATAATGGTTCGATTTTTATAACCTCTATATTTTTTTGAATGGTAATGGGAATCTTCAATAAACAAAACCACAGGCTCCGCAAGATGCTACGGCCATATTACAGAGTTTAAAAAACAAACCAAACTACATTCACCGTTACATCTTAAATAATTTAATCAAAACTTCTCCACTCGTTCCATGAGATACCTTTAAACTTTGACCTGTCAAACAATCGACCATCATCTCCTTGTTTTCCTCCATTATCTTATACCTATTAACGTTTATCCTTGAAACCGCTTTCTATTCGGTGCATTCCAAATATTCCATAATATTATCATATAATCATTGTTCATATTTTCGTGGTACATGCAAATGGATTCATATCGGAATATTTATAAAAGAGCTTTTTTTCTAAATAATCCAACCTTGTATGTCTAACTATTGTGTGTGTATATATATATATTACTGGATTTGACATTCAATGCACAACTATGGTATAAAAGCACCCACAATATACAGACCTTCCTAACAAAACCTCAATTTCATTACAATGTACAAACTCCATTAAAAAATATTATATATGCATGTAAATATTACATAGGAGAATGTTCATTTGAGAAGAATCTTCTTGCATGAAGAAAGCTAAATTAATTCAGGCCTTATATTTTTTTATCAATGGTTGTGAATCAAATATATTTTTGTCAAGTTTTAATTAATGTTTTAATCAATAAAGGTATGATAGACAATTTGACGTAGAGTACTAATAAATATTATAAAAAGGTTACTCAAGTCTCATTAATGCCACCATAATTTTTTCCTTCACCACCATTAATGTGTTGGGTCCTACACCAATTTTATTAGGAGTGAGAAAATTATTTAAAGTGTTGTATGCTACACATATTTTATTTTAAGTTGTAAAATTATTTAAAAGTGTTGGG
Source organism: Scalesia atractyloides (assembly GCA_947069175.1). Classification (NCBI taxonomy): domain Eukaryota; kingdom Viridiplantae; phylum Streptophyta; class Magnoliopsida; order Asterales; family Asteraceae; genus Scalesia; species Scalesia atractyloides. Next base: position 23,197,121 of record CAMTDV010000014.1, on the reverse strand, counting down.
ATCTACACATTTTGTACCTTACACCAAAACATTGTTTTTATGGTGCAGGAAACATTGTTTTATTGTTTTATGGTGTATAAAACGTTGAAAATGTAGGATAATGTACATTAATGTTTTTATAGTGTAAGGTACACAATTATTTTATAGGATAGACTCATTAAATTATTAGGGTTCATTAATTTGAATAGCAAAAAAAAAGATAGACAAATTAAATGATTGGTTTAAATTAACTTTGTACCCTTTGTTCTTTTTATTATTCATTTGTGATTTATTCTCATTTGAACTCTCCACATATTACATATGTGTGTATTTGAGTGGGGGGCCCATCAAAAAGAAGTCCGTAGGAGGTTCTATTCTCACAATGTGGTCGGACGAATGATTTTGTCCTTGGTTTGCCACGATGGAACGGACAGCAAAAAGCACCACATTATGGATATGCTATTACAGGCCCCATTTATGAGTTGTTGAAACATCAATCGGTTTGATTTCCAAATAGAGTGAATGTATGACTTTTTGTAATGAGAAATTAATACTATATTCTTGAAAGCAAACTTTATTCTATATATTGGATAAATCAACACCACATGTATACATATCAAGAAGATGTTTTTAATTTATTGCCTGTTGAGCGATACAAAGTTATCCTAGGGCTAAAGATTTATCAACAAGATATCTGACAACTAGTTGTTAATTTATTATAGTGCAAGCAAGAAGGCGTCGACACATGGAAATGCGGGTATATAGTTCTTCAATCTATGTTCGGCTTTTTCAACATGTATCAAAACCAATTTCTCAAAGTAATTATCTTCTATAAATATTTTTAGATGTGCATAAGTATATACAAGATAACACACATATACAGGTTGTATGTGTATGTAAGACTGGAATGTAGATCATGGTTGAATGAAAAGAACATATGTAAGACTGGATAAATGATATGTTGACTCCATCGTTTCAGAATGACCCATAGTCGAATAATCCGACCATGAAAAATTGAACTATTTTAAGAGGGTTGTTTTAACTTGTCCTAATGGACCTGTTATCGTAATTCAATAAATCCTCTTATTTTACTAATTGAGATAACTCCATTCTTGCTTTTAGTGATGTAGTTGATCTAATGAAGTTTTGACTCCACCGTTTTAGAATGACCCATAGTCGAATAATCCGACTATGACAAATTGAACTATTTCAAGAGGGTTGTGTTAATCTGTCCTAATGCACCTGTTATTGTAATTCAATAAATCCTCTTATTTTACTAACTGAGACAACTCCATTCTTGCTTTTAGTGATGTAGTTGGTTTAATGAAGTTAAGGCTCGATTGATTATGTGTTTGTAAGACATTTGTTTTTTGATATTAACTATTCTAATAATTTTAAGCTTTTCTATGTCTTTTATTATAGATGTGGAACAACACAACACACGCTACGATTAAAGAAATAGAAACACATTGAAGGAATTGATGCCATTATTATTTTTTCTGTTATGTATTCCTTAGTTTAAATATAGTTTATTTATAGATATTTATATAGTATGGAATAGATTAGGTAATGAATTGTTATTTTACCCGTTAATATTGTAGAATTTCGGGTTGAAATATATTGGGTCGATTTAAGCTTGTTCGGATTTAACTATGTTGAATATATATAAGGATTGATTGTATGGAATTTGGACTTGCAAATTATTATTTTTTTTACTGCAATTTTTTTTATTTGTTTAGAATTTGACTACATATTTTTTTAACGTCATTGCTTATAAGTCGTGACTCATCTAACACCGACTAAAAACATTTTCCTAAAAGTATTAACAGCTTTTAAGTCAGGGTGGATTACTTTAAGACGTTGTTCAACAAACCACCACGTCTGATAAATAACACATTTTTAGATACGATTCAAAATCGCGACTAAAGACCATTTTAACTCCATCTAATGCTTAGTTTTGTACCAGCAAGGATTTTTAAAGAATATAATTCCCCAAGGCAAGTTGATGGGAATAGGTTTCAGATGTAACAATATCAAACAGAGGGTTTCATATGGAAAACATTTGAAATACAAGGTTCTTTTTAAAAAATTAATAATTTCTATCTTTAGTCATCTAGGGTTCCTAGATTTAAGTGTCTGCTTTTTTGTAGATCTGCAACTCCATCAACCTTCATTTGTTATTCCCAAACACCCTTTCCTTCTTCAAACCCATGTATCATTTAATCTCATAAATATAATTTCACAAAATTAATTTATATTAAAGATGATTTTAAGATTTCAATTATATCATAATCTTTTTTTATACGCATATGAACAATAAAAACCATAAGGCTTATAATTTTTTTGGTGTTGATTACTTTAGATAGACAAAGCATTCAGATAGCCAAATGACCAAAACCTAAAATCAGGTTTCTGTGACCTCTCTGTTTCGAGCTTTTTATTATTATTTTTTTTTTATTTTTCATATTTTAAAAGCATAATTAGATAGCTTCAATCATTTGTGGGTCTAATAATCTGCGTGATTCAAAATTTTCTAACTACATTGAATTTGTTCATAAATTAAACTGTAAGAAATAAAGACTTTAACTTGATGCATACATGTTTTAACGATGTCACTGTTAATGCCTACATACATATTGTGCAAGATATACAGTCAACAACTAAAAACAAGATGGAACTATAGAAAAGATTTGGGTTAGGTCTGCTGAGTACACCTACTTATGTACTTGTTCTCGTTCTACCTTATCCACTCAATTTTCACTAGTTACGGGGATTCAAGATTTTTTTACCAGGTCACTCTTTAAAATGTTAAAAAATTAATGTTCATTCTATATACATTGAAACGTAATATAAAGAATTGACGTAAATTGTTGTAACGTATTACATTTTGTAAATGTATAAATATATAATACTCCCTCCGTCTCATTAAATTTGTCTTATTTTAAATTTTCAAAGTCTTTATTTATAAACTTTGACTTTAATTATATATTTTTTTTTGTTATATAAACTTGATGAAAATTAACCCAATAAAAATACTTGTAAAACACGCTCAAATCATATAACTTTCATCAAGTATTAACTAACGCAAACAAAATTATTCAAGGTCAAAGTTAAATAAAGACTTTGAAAATTCAAAATAGGACACTTTTAATGGGACGGAGGGAGTAATATAATGCAATAGCATGAGCATTCTAGAATATAAGATTATGGCTAAGTAACTAGAATCATGTCCTGATTTGGATATCCTAAGTAAACAAAAGGTTTCAGCTTAGATTTATTATTAAATGTAATGTCAACTCAAGGATGATCCTGATGACAAGATAAAACAGTGAAAAACTAGGTACAAACACTTGATGGTCTGATATAAGTGTGCCACATCCATAAAGGCCACAATGAACTTCTTTTATATATAGACTAGCAACAGGGTTTTAAGGATGCCAATGGACGCTCGAGGATGATGATTGACTGACTAGGGCACGTTGCACGGGCTCGCGGGTTGGATGTTTTTGGTGGATGAGTTAGGGCATGTTTGCCTTAGCTTATCAAGAGTGACTTATGACTTTTTGGAAAAGTCAGGATGGAGTGACTTTTTGGAAAAATCATTTTTCCCCTCACATCCATCCTTATTGCCAAATACATTTTGAAGGTTATGACTTTAAAATAACCAATAAGTCAATAAGTTGTTTTAAAAGTTTAGCCAAACATGCCCTTAGTCGGCATGGACGCCTACGAATGAGCGGTGCAAGGCCCTTGAAATGTATTTTGTTTTCTTTCTAATTTCGATGAAAGTATAAAAATATATTTATTTATATATTTTCTATCTCTTAGAATAAAGGTACTAAAGATATATTTATAATTATATACTTTAAATTTATAAAACTTAATAAAGTAAAATTACTCATTTTAGAATTTCAATAAAACTTAAGAATTCATACAATTTATAAATATTAAAATTATAATATTTTCATGTAACTTTTTATATATACTTATAATTAAACAATAACTTTTTATATGCTTATAACTTTATAATTTTGAATATTTTTTTATTAGTTTCACATCATTAAAATTTTCTATTAAATAGTTTAATTTAATAATTTGGTTATGAAAATTTTTGGTGGTTATATAAAAAAGATATAAATGCATTTATTGGAAAAAAAATGTGCTAAAGTTTCTAGTTTACTAAGCATGTTTTTTCGTATTTTACGGGTTTTATTGATTCGTATGTATGTAATACACGAATGATTAGCACATATTTAAGGGCCACACTATAACCCCTTTAGCTTTCTCATCTCACAGCATTTTCAAACAGCCGTTTGTGGTTGCATTAAACAACCGTTTGAGATTGTACGTGTCAAACAGCCATTTAACACTTAGGGGTTGTGCATAGCCTCTGCTTTTAAACGACCGTTTTGATGATTTTTCAATGGCCGTTTCAAGGTTTGGGCTTGTGTCATAGTCCCCTATACATTTAAATGCAGTTTGGGGATTAGTTGAACGGCTTTTGGGGTGTGGGAATAGCAGGACCCTATATTTTAGACATCTTTTTGTGGAGATTTGAGTCTAGATGACCTTCTAATGTATTACCAGCTCCAGCAGATCAAGATACCAGTATAGTCTTAAACAAGATCATGCTTGATGGCTGATACCCAAAGATGTCAATGTAGCAAAACGTTGAAAATATAACAGTTTGATGCCATGAAATAGAAACGGAAAGTTAACTTTTATTTGAAAAAGAAAAAAGCAGGACTAATGAAGATGGAAGATGATGACTTCCAAATGGCAGTTCCTTCTTTCAAAAAATTTCGAATGCTTGAGACTACAATTTGGCTCTAAGTGATGCAATTCCGCTGAAAATCTAATTCTTTGCAGTGTGTAAAAGTAAAAAAAAATATATATGACATTTTGCCAAATAAACTATTTCATTGATTTATCGGCTAACATAGCAAACATCAGTCTCAACCCGTGATTGACCAAAGAGTTACTTAACATGTTTGATTTTTAGATACTCACAAGCCATATTTGAAGAAATCAAAAGTATTACATCAGTCAAAAGCCATTATAAGAAATCAAATACTTTCATAAACATAATCAAATTCATTAATAACTAATCACAAACATGATATACTTACATCATTGCACACCACAGCTCCACCATTATTAGTTATAGCTATTTGGCACTAAGATGCTGCACTCTCAAGATCCCTAATACATAGTGACAAACAAACAAATACACATCTCCATATGATTAGTATTTCACATATATGTTTGAGTAACTAATAATACACATATTCCAGATGAAAATCATTAACTGCAAGATCTCTTAAAATCTCTTGTCATGCTCTAACCTGAAAGCTTGAATCTTTTGATTGACTGGAAGTTTCTTGATCCATTAAACACTCATCAGCCTGATTCACAATCATCAAACTTTCCTTTGTTCTTTTTCTAGCTCTTTCTCTTGCCTCTGCCCTTGACTGTTCTCTAGAAAAACTCTCCTGAGATCTAACTTTGATTCTTTGAGTCCCTTTAACATCCGCACATTTATGTAATGACTTCCTTTTATGGCTATTTTCGTCATCTGAATCTACCTTAATTGTTTCCAGAAACTTGGCATTAGATTCATGAGTGAGAGTTGAAGATGAAGAGTGGTTTGCTTGTTCAACCAAATCTTTGATAGCTGTTAGAGACTTAGTGAAGAGCCAATCAAGGGTTTTGCTTGCTTTATCAAACCCTAGCAAATCTTGAAGACAAAAGAACTTTCTTGAGATGTCAATGGATAATCTCACCCTCCGATCTCTAAGGCCTCCAGCTGTGCAGATCTTACTATGCCCATCTTTCTTTGTGGTCACTATTTTCTTCTTATAGGAAGAAACTACTGACTCTAAAAGATCATCATGATCTTCATGAAACTGGTGCTCGAGTACATCGTCGGTGACCGGTAGAGGATGACAAACAAAATCGGTGGAGATAAATGGGTTGTCTATTTCCTGGTTGTAATTAAAGTTATAATTATCTTTTTGGCTTTCAAAGAAATAATTTGAAGGAGAGAAGATATTAGTGGATGAGGGAACCTGTGAGGAAAACATTTTAATAAGCAACAAAAGAAATATTAACTTCAGTCTAGCCTGGTGTTTAACTAGAAGTTTTAAAGCCTCCCCTCTTCTTGTGTTGTGGGTGGGCATCTTCTTTTTAGGGCACTACTAACTAAATTACAGAAAATGTAAAAGGTAATTGATAGCAAGTGGAAAAAAATGATTGAAGAACAAGAGTACGTTTGTATATATATGGAGGGGGATCAAATTCATACAAAGTTTAATTTCCCTAAAGTTGTAGGAAGCTTTATGTATATATTTAATCAATCTAATTTAATGATTAAAGAGACAATTTAATAGTTGAATACACAATTTAATGGAAGTTATGCGTGACGTCTGAGATGGGTAAAATTAGTTAGTGCAAGTCTTTATTAGAACTCTTTAAAAAATCACCTAGAAAAATATCTAGAAATTAGATTGGAAGTACAAATGGTAATGCACCTTCAAGAACATGATGAATACGAAGAAATATTTTTATCAGTTCGTTCATCAATTCGGTAGCCAAATCTTCTTATTTATTGTAACATTTCTGTTTTATAAGTTGAAAATAAAATATATGAAACTTATATTAATTCATGAAAATATATGAAACTTACATTAATTACATAAATAGGTAACGAGTAAGATAATTATTAGAAATATGAGTTATCTAGAATGATCATGTACCTTCGTAAGAACCTTTTCAATATAATTATAAAATATATATTATGTTTGACATACTTAGTGTTAACTAAAACTTAGGTTAAATTATAGAGAAAAATAAGTGGGTTTCAACTACATACATGTAATTTTGTTAAACACTATATTATAAAAGTTATAAAAGAAAAAACATTGGTGTTAAATTAATTAGTAGTGATATATAATACTAAATATATGTACTTATATTTACGTATATAAGGAAAAGAAAACAATATATATAATGATAATATATAAAGAAATCTATGCATAATATGGATGCTACGTTAACATTGGCCTTCCAAAATTGTTCCATGTTGCATGTATATAGACATTTGTAGGAACGATCCTTGATGTTTAGGAACCTAAATTTGATATCTAACGTCTATAATAGTGGAAATATTACGTCGTGTTTACCAATAGACAAAATTAATCAGTTAAACGTCAGTTTTATAGATCAAACGTTCTGGTTACAAACTGACAGAGCTTCGCCCCTGAAATGCCAAAGTTACAAATGAAGTAGGCTAGCTAGGTATTTATACTAATGCAAGTTCGCTCCTGGGGAACACAAGTTCACCGAACTTGCATAAGCAAGTTCGCCGAACATGCATAAACATGTTGCTTTGGAGCGAACTTGGCTACAACAAACATAAATACCTCGTATATCTAGCCTATTCAGCTCTATACAATACAGACTCGATATAAGACTAAGACATAGACATTATGCACCAACAGACTCCCCCTTAGATATCGTCTTCGTCTTTTATCAGTCTTCAAAACTCTGTCTTCATATAAACTTTAACGCACCCGACCGAAGAAGTTCTTGAATGGCTTCTTTCGTCGTTCTTGCTTTGGATCAGACGTTTGATCAGTTGGCGGTGGTCTTTTAAAGTTAGTCATTAAAGCGAACTTTGCCTTACCGCTTTTTTCCATTTTTTCTTTAATCGCCTTATTTCTTGTTTCTTCTTTTAAAAACTCCACTCTCTCCAGATCCCTCCACTCCGTCTGCCATATCTTTCCTGAATTTACTTCACGTGCATAGCAAATTTTAACAACTTTCTGATACTGCATTGCCTGTATCTTTTCTCTTTCTTCAAAAACAATCTTGCTGTAGAAAAGGCATTTTATATCTTCTCTCGAGCAGTTAACTAGCCACATAGGATCTAGAATCCTTATCGTCCTCCACAAACCTCTCATACCCTGATGACCCATCACTTCAACTCGTTCTTTAGCAATATCCAGATGATCTTCAAATTTTAATACAATCACCGCTTCGCAAGTAGCTGGATCTATCTGCCACCACTTGAATAAAGGATAGAAGTTCTGTTCGATCGGCATAAGTGGCATATTCCTCATGGCTCTAGGACGTTTCATAATTAACGTTATGTCCTTTTCCCCTGTAACCTTATTGATCTTTACTCTTCGTCTTGGATAAACGGCTTCCAGTGATTCCAACCTTTAACAGCTTCGTACTTAATCATCTTCCACAACAGCTGATCTACTGTCTTCATATGATAAGTAACATTCACTGTTTGTACTAACTCTTCCATATCCCAATACGGCAATGTCTTGAAATCAACAAGATATTTGAAGTATTGCACTCCAAATTCCCTTTTGATTGCATATACGTTGAGCTCTTTAAACCAACCCCAACTCAGAATATCTCCCAAAGAAACATCTTTATTTCTGGTGAAGAATGCTAGTGGACGTCGAAATTTACGTTCTCGTGGCATCTCCTTGAACCAGGACTTTTTCGCTTCAGCTATCTCTTCTTTGGTCATTGGTTTAGGAATCTTTCCTTCTCGTAACGCTTCAGCAATCTTATCTTTCAACATATCTTCGTTAAGCTATTTGTACATCTCTTCAAATGTAGGAAAACTTTCTGAATTTTGACCGACGTACTTAGCTTTCTGATCTAATTCATCATCGAGGACCAATCTTCAACTATCACTCGTTTGTACTCATCAGCTTCAAACCTTCTCTCATACTGATACTCTTTCGGTTCAAATGTGTTAACATTCATAACTTCCTCAAAATCAAACTCTAAGTTCCTCAACTTCAACTAGTTTCGCCAAATCTTCTTTTGAGTAATTATGTACAAACTCACCTTCTTCGACATTATGTTCCAACATTAGCATCAAAGGCTTCGTGGGTACTGCAGTCACAGGCTTCGCAGAACGATCAATATCTAACAAATCAATATCTTCATCAGTTGGCCCTTTCTGCCCTGACTCCCCCTGACTTTTATCTTCCATCCTATTCGACTCATCGTTCATAAGATCAGAAAAATCAAACTCATCAGATACTTTAGCTTCATTGATCTTTTAACTTGTACCTCCCTGATCAAAATCATCACCACCTTGATCAAAATCATCGTCATCATCCCCAATATTCCAATCCTCATAACCTTCTTCCTCTTCGTCTTCATTCTTATCTTCCTTTTCGGCTTCTTCATTGCCTTTTCTTCAGAAAAATAATAGGATCAGAAGGCTTGATAGATTCGTCAACCTTTTGGATATCAGACTCAGAAGCTTTCGAAACATCTTCAGTTGGTTTCTCAGGAATATCAGAAGATTTCTCAGCAGAAGATTTAGGGGCTTCGCCCTCAATCTGCTTTCCTTTACCACTTTTAGCTAACTCTTTCTCAGCACGTTCTTTTTCTTCATGACGATCCAGACGATCGTGTTCAGCAATGAAATCAATATTCAGATTGATTGCTAACACTTTCTGCAATCTGTTGAATCTTCGAACGTTCAATGATTGAATAGTCTTTAGATCAGCTATTTCAGTTTGTAACTTCTCATTTGCGTCTTGCAAACTCTCAATTAGTGCTTTGAAATACTCACGTTCATTTTCTAACACCTTCACTTTGTCATCTAACATTTCTTTCTCAACAGCACTTTGATTTATCTTCTGAATAAGCTCAACTTTCTCGACTTCATTCTATGCCACTTTTTCCTCTAACACCTTTACACGTTTCTCTAGCATCTCAACTATTTAGTGCTATGCATGGTTCCTTGGTAACCTCTAGTTTGATCAGGGAAACCACAGAAAATGAATCTGCTAATGAAGGTTACAGATTCGGTCAAGAAGAAGAAACTTATAATATCGTAGCCGCTCATGGTTATTTTGGCCGATTGATCTTCCAATATGCTAGTTTCAACAACTCTCGTTCTTTACATTTCTTCCTAGCTGCTTGGCCTGTAGTAGGTATCATTAGATTCTGGGAAAAATGCATCCAAGTCTTCGAGACTGATTGGAACATGTGGCATATCACCAAACATATTTCCCCTTGGTGTCTTTGGCGTTGAATCTTTAGGTGTTGCAGTGTTCGGTGTTGACTTCTTAGGAGTAGAACTTTCAGGAACGGAAGTCTTTGGATCAATAGGAGATTCAGCAATAGGAACTTCAACAAATCCAGACACGGGAGGTTCTTGTGTAACTCCTGGTCTTTCAGCTTCAGCATGAACAATAACAGGAGGTTCTTGTGGAGGAGGTTTTTGTGTGGCTCCTTTCTCCTGAGCACCAGAAGGTTCTTGTGTGGCTTCTGTGCCTTTCACCTTAATTTTGTACCTCTTGCTCGCCGCTTTCTGAGCTTTCTTTGCTTTTCTTTTCCCTTTGGTATGAGGTGACCCTGTAGTCTTCTTAGAAATTTTGATAGCTGGAGACTTTGTACGTTTAGACTTTTTCTTCGTCTCTCCCCGTCAGATTCCTTTCAGTGTTAGGATCAAAATCCGCATCCAATTTTCTTTCTTTTTTACTCTAATCTCTACCTCAGTCTTTTTTGGCTCTTTGGCAGGAACTTCTTCATCAGATTCTTCATTTTCAGAAGTAGCAGAAATCACATCATCTGAGTCGTTTTCACAGTTTCTTGACTCTCAATAACTACTGTAGCGCGATCCAGCAACTGCTTCAACATTTTCAGGTTCATCCTCATCGACAAGCATAGTTTCGACTTTCTTTTGTAGCTCGTTTCTTTTTAGGCTTATCAACTTCTGCCTTTAAAAACCATTCGCTCCTTGCCTTTGGTTTGAATTCCTTAAACCATTCTTGTTCAGCTTTAAGCTCTTTCTCGTCATCACTACCATCCTTTCTCCATTTGTTATCAGGTGGCGAGACATAATTTGAGTCTTTAATAGCTCCAAACACTGGTTTCGCAACAGGAACTGAAGCTTGATTTTGGAACTTGATAAGCTTCTTTACTGTTGTTTCATCAAGATGAACTAGATAAAGCACATCATTTGGATCTCGTGCAATGTTGGGATACTTCTCGTCAATCATCATCTGAACAAATCTCGGATAAAGGCATAGCCTTGAATCTTCCATGTTCTTTGACATGTGAGTAAAAACCATCTTAGAAACATTAAAAGGCTTCTTCAGAATAAGCGTCGTTGCCATGCTAGCCAAATAGTCTTGACATCATCTAAACGGCTTTGCGATGGCTGAATGTGTGAATTAGAGCATGCATTAAAAGCTTATAGGGATTTGGCACTTCCCCTTTTTTTCAGCGTTGGTTTATTCACACTCCCCTTATATGCCATACGGAAGAAACACCCACGAACCATCTTCTCGTCTAAATGAATCAGATCGCCTTCATTATCTTTGAATTGCAGAATTCGTCGAATATCATCTTTAGTAACTGTAATCGGTTTAACTTCACTGCCGACTTGCACAGATGAATTGATCGTCTTCTCATCCTCGCTTAGCTTGCGTTCATCCAGAAGTTGAACGATATGTGATCGATATGATACGGTGCGTTCTGTAATATCTCGTCGAATATGACTTTCCTCGAGAAACTTCAATATACTGTCGTACTCCTTCAGTGACGGACAGATAGACTTGTCAAGCGTGATGCATGTATTGTGAGTTTTAGAGAACTCAACAGAGATTACACGTGCTGGTACCTGTGCATGAAAAATGACGCAAAACAATTAGCACGCATTTCGAGTAAAATTTCACAAAAATTTTCTAACATTTATATCAATTTCGGGCGAACTTGATATATATGTTCAACATTCTGCCTAAGTTCGCCCGAACATGTATTAAACACATGTTCAACATTGAATGATAATTCGGACGAACTTATATTAACAATTCACAGTTTTTCAAGATCTAAGTTCGGGCGAACTTCCATATGATATTCAACATTGAATGAAGTTCGGTCGAACATATCTGAATTTTTTTAATCATTTGTTTTGGACAAGTCCGGTCGAACTTGACATCAAGTTCGGTCGAAGGTGTCATACAAATCAGATTTTATTAACAAGACAATAATGCAAGTTCGGTCGAACTTGACAACAAGTTCGGCAGAACTTGTCGTCTTCTCCAAACTTACATATCTGTTCAAACATTCAAACGATCATTTCTGTTCAATCAAAAGTGTTTATACGGTCGATTTTATGTGTAGATTAAGGATCTATGTTCAATTTTAACCAACACCTCCTAGATCTATCAGATTTTTAAGTTTTTTTATTAAGTTTCATTCATTAATGATTTAAACACAGTCCAAAGGTCAATTCTCACCTCAGCCATGATAATTGGTGTGCTAATCACCAAAAATCGACTCAAATTGGACAACATAACGGTGTGAAAATGCAAAATCGTTCAAAATCTCTCACAGCTCAAGTTCGCTCAGAGAATTTGTTTACTGATAAGTGAGTTCGGTCGAACTTGATTGGTATTTATACCAAGTCAAGTTCGGGCGAACTTGCGAAGCCCATTCATGAAAGCCCAGTTAAGTTCGGGCGAACTAAACAATAAAACAACACAACCATCTGCAAGTTCGATCGAACTTGCTGTTTGTTAAACTTGATTTGTTTAGCAAGTTCGGCCGAACTTGCCAAACCACAATTTCGAACTTTTTCAATTTTTCAATTTTAACCCCTGAACTTTCCAACTTTTTATCAGTTATGAAAATCCACTCAGTGGACCAAGTCCAAGCTAATGACCTTGGTTAACTGATTTGTCTGCGAGTCCAAGTTAATGACCCCGGTTTGACCGTTACGAACAAACTGTTGACATTTTCAAAATCAAAGTTTCAAATTAATGAACTTTTCATCGTTTTGACTTTTCAGATTAACAGATTAGCTCCCAGCCCGTTGTCAAAGAGATCCCACCAGTTCTAGCACCTTACCAGACTTCGAAGATCCGTTCTCCAACATTGGTTTGCTGAAAACAATGTAAAAACTAAATTTTTTTTTGTATTTTTGTAAGTTTATGCTAAAACTCACCGAAATCTTTTTGATATTAATCTGTAAAGCTGAAATACAATGTAATAAGCAATGTAAACTATGTACAAACATATTTACAGTCATATTTTTGTTGAAATTTATGTCTAAGGATCATATCAGTTGATTGAGACATATCACCAGTACCGTTGACCTTTAACCGACTTTAAGTTTTAAACCCGTTTACCTAGATTGTCGATATGTTTGTCCACTTAAGCTTTACCACATTTCTCAACTGTTTCAAGATATGTTAAGGTATGATTTATGAAACTTGACTTAACTGCGGTTCCCACTACTTGAATAAACTCCCGTATCCAGATTCCCTAGATTATATCTTACAGGTGAATATAGTGTAATTGATATCTGTATCTTGGTTGTGCGAGACCTTGAGAGCTCAGGTTAGTACTACCGTACAGACAAAGAGATGAAGGCTTCGTCTTTAAGGTGTCTTCCACTTAAGGAATTTTTTTAGCAATGCAAATGATTAATCTTTTGATTCTTTTCAATATTGCATGCAGTTTGGAGGTTTCATAGCAAAAGTATTATAAAATTTCTAGGCCATTGCTTCCACAAAATAAAAAAAACTTGTATAATACCCAGATATCAACTATCTATAAAGACCTCGTATCTCAGAAACAGGCAATCTTTCAAACGAAATTTCGGAGTACTAAGTCCATATATCCAGATGTGTTAATCCACAAGATTAAGCAGTTGTAAAATTTAGTTTACATCTCGAAAACAATTTACTGAACGTGTTAAGCATATCGACACATCCACAGTAAGACTCGTTTATCACTTTTAAAACTTTACATTTCTTTAGCATACTGTGATAGTCCACTGATGTACTATCATTTCCTTTTATAACACTGAACTCTTTTTGCCTTTTTCAATGTTTTTGTACATTTTGAATTTTTATATGTTTTTGGATTTTAAAATTTTCGAATGTTTTTGTATTTTCTCTAACATTTCTCCCCCTAAATCAAAAACATCTTTTTTGGATTTTTAGTTTTTAACAAAATTCTAAAGTAGAAAAATATTTACAAACCAATGTGGATCACGCGAACTCGTCATCCGATCCGTATTCAACCTCAGCGTCCGCACCTGTCAGCAAATTTTTCATACCGTTACTTCTCAGCAAGTATTTAAACCGTGACAAAGAAAATGGTTTGGTATAAAAATCAGCCTTTTGTTCGTCGGTGTAGATTTTTTCTATTCATAAACTTCTTTTCGTAGCAATCACGAATGAAATGATAACGAATTTCAATGTGTTTTGTGCGTGAGTGATGAACCGGATTTTTAGTTATATCGATGGCTGCCTTGTTATCAACATACAGCGGAGTGTCTAGAAATTGCAGACCATAGTCTCTCATGTGCTGTTGAATCCACAGAATCTGTGAACAACAGCTGGAGGCCGAGATATACTCAGCTTCATAGGTAGAGAGCGACCGTAGTCTCTTTCTTACACTGCCAGGTTACCATTCTTGTTCCGAAGAACTGGCATCCCGCTGTAGTTGATTTTGAGTTCAACTTATCTACACCAAAATCGGAATCAGCATAGCCCGTGAGGTCGAAATTGTCGTTCTTCGGGTACCACAAGCCGGTGCTTGGGCATCCTTTCAGATATCTGAAGATACGCTTCACGATCTGCATGTGTAAGATCCTCGGGCTTGACTGATATCTGGCGCATAGGCAGGTTGGATACATAATATCTGGGCGCGATGCCGTCAGATACATCAGCGGTCCAATCATCGATCTGTACTCGTCAACTTTGGCTCCAGTCTCGTCAACACAAATGCCGTGATTTAGAGCAAGAGGCGTAGATAGAGGCTTCAAGCTTTCCATTCCAAACTTCTTCAAGATGTCGTGAACATACTTAGTCTGGTGAATGAAAATACCATTCGGAAGCTGATCTACTTGCAAACCAAGAAAGAACTTCATTTCGCCCATCGAGGACATTTCGAATTTCTTTTTCATGATTCCCTCAAACTCCTTGCAGAGACTATCGTTTGTAGATCCAAAATGATGTCGTCAACGTAGATTTGAACTATAATCAGATGGCCATCAACTTCTCTGGTGAAAAGAGTACTATCCACAGTTCCTCTGATAAAGCTGTTTCTGACGAGATGTTGCGATAACTCTCGTACCAAGCTCTCGGGGCTTGGTGTAGTCCATAAAGAGCTTTATCCAGTAGGTACGCTTTCTTCTTGTTAAGTGGATCGACAAACCCTGGTGGTTGTCCAACGTACACCTTTTCGCGTAATTTGCCGTACAGAAAAGCCGATTTGACATCCAATTGATAGACCTTAAATCCTTTCCATGATGCGAAAGCTAGAAAAATTCGAATAGATTCCAATCGAGCTACTGGTGCATAGACTTCCGTGTAGTCTATCCCTTCCTACTGGTGAAATCCCTTTACAACAAGCCTAGCTTTGTTACGAACAATAACCCCTCTATCATCACGTTTACACTTAAAGACCCATTTTGTATCAATTGCTTTCTGATTTTCTGGTAGGTTTTCAAGCTTCCACACACCCAACTTCTCAAACTGCAATAATTCTTCTTGCATTGCTTGTACCCAGTTTTCATCGGCTAAAGCTTCATTAACTGTCTTTGGCTCAATCTTAGAGATGAAACACGAATAGAAACAATAGTTCTGGGTTGTAGCAACACGTGTGTAGAAACAACTGAGTGCTTTATTAATTTGCCCTCGAGTTCTAACACCAGTTTGAAGTTCTCCGATAATATTTGTTGACGGATGATAGGAATATGATCGCAGCAATTCTTCACTTGGAACATCTACTGAGTTTTGCTGATTCGTGATGTTGAGATCAACAATCAATTCAATGTTTGGAGAGCTTGATGAAGCTTCATTTCTGTTGTTCGAGATTGCAGATTGATTAAGAAGACTTGTTATCTGCTCCACTTCTTCATCTGAAGAAGATGATTCCCCATCAACATCAAATGTTGGTGCTTCATCTGAATCAGAATTTTGATTCTGAGGCATACTGGGCTCTGTTGTTATATTCACTGGTTCAGTAGAGGCATTCGTTGGAGGAGTAGCAGGTGTTGATAATGTTTCAGAAACATTTTCATCCGGAACACCACCATTGCTTGAACTTGCGCAAGAAGAAGATGGATCCAACGTGGGTTGATTAACCACAATTGGTCGAACATTTTGTTCTTGATTCGCTGACTGGTGAAGATAATATAACGCTGCAACTTCTTCGTCAGTTGGTTCTTTGGGCAAGTCAAATGACTTCCAAAGGTCTGGTTAGTTAAACAGCCACGCGTCACCTTTCCTTTGAATAGGATCCGTGTAGTTGAAACAATCCACATGCTGTGCTTCAATAATATTTCTCAATGAAGGAACATATACTCTTCTCAATGGACTCGCATATCCGACAAAGAAAACCTTCAAGAGATTTAGCTCCAAATTTGCCATCTTGGTCTATTACGGTACATGGTGCACCGAATGGTTCTAAGAACTTCAAATTTGGCTTCCGCCGGTTTATCATCTCAAAACATGTTTTCTTTGTTGGTTTGACAGTGAGAACCCTATTTAGCATGTAGCAAGTCCGCAGCAACCGCTTCTCGCAGTTTCAATCAAAGTTCTATTTTTCCGTTCAGCTACTCCGTTTTGCTGTGGAGTATAGGGAGCACTAAACTCGTGCAAAATCCCTTTTGCATTGCAAAATTCCTTCATTTTGTTATTCTTAAACTCTATGCCGTTGTCACTTCTAATGCGTCTGACCGGCAGATGATAAAGATTCTCGAGTTTCTTGAATAGAATAACTAAGTTCTCGAACGTTTCGTCTTTTGATTCTTGAAAGAATACCCACGAATATCTCGAATAGTCATCTGTCACGACCAAGCAATATAAGTCTCCTGAGATGCTTTGAACATTTACAGGACCAAATAAATCCATGTGGAGACGTTCTAATGGAAACTTGATTGAGTTTAGAATTTTCTTTGGATGAGATTTCTTGATCTGTTTTCCCTTCTTGCATTCCAAGCAATGATCAGACATCTGAAAACTTCGAAGATTTACGCCTTCTACAAGATCATTATGAACCAAGAAATTCATTTTTCGCAAATGAATATGCCCCATCTTACAATGCCAAAGAATAGAATCCTTTTCAGTAGCTTTGACACAAAACATTGTGCTGACTTTGATAAAGTGGTAGCAACACCCATATCAAGAACATATAAATCATTCTCTCGCGGTGCTCGCATCAGAATCCACTCATCTGGTATTTTGAATCCCGGCTTCAAGATAATACACTCTTTGTCGTTGAAATGGACTGTGAATTTCTTGTCACAAATCTGCGATATACTCAGAAGGTTGTTCTCAAGTTCTGCAATATAGTTCACACGATCAAATGAAACTACACCATTGGAGAGTTTTCCCTCGGCGACTATCCTTCCACCTTGATTTCCTGCAAATCCAACATATCCACCATTGATAGCTTTAATGTTGAATAGCAATGCTTTCATTCCGTCATTTTCCTGGACGCTCCACTATCCAAAATCCACTATGAAAGTACAGATCTTTGGAGTCCCTGCACATTTTAACAATCTATTTAAAAAGCGAAACCCAAGCCTTTTTGGTCTTGGGTTGAATTGGATAAGCATCATCAAAATCAAATTCACATTCATCAGCATAATCGAATTCTTCATCTGAATTTTCTATGATGTTTATGTTTGCAAACTTTACCTTCTTTTTATCTTTTGAATTGCTTCCACTTGAATTTTTGACAGTTTCAGATGTGGTTTCAATTATGATTTCAGATGTTGATTCTTTCTTGCTATCACTAGTATTAACTGGCTCAGACTTAGTGATTTCAGGTTTAGATCCTTTCATGTTATCAGTCTTTACGAGCTCAGACTTAATAACACCCGATGTTGTTGACCTTTTCTTGGTAATCCAGGCTTGAGATTTGATATTAGCCTTCTTGATATAAAATTTGTTTTCATTTGCCCTAGAAGTTTCTCCTTTTTCAAAAATAGAATTTTCAAACCTCTTTTCTATTTTAGGTTTAACTTCTGGCAAAGATTCATTTCTTTTCAAAATCTTGATTGGTTTTTCAAACACTGGATACCTTGGTTTTACAACATTTGATTCTCTTCCTCGAGGATAAGCCGGTTTTGATTTCAGACATTGTCGTGCAATATGACCCATTTCATTGCACTTGAAACATGTCCTATTATCAAGTGGATGTCCTTTAGTGGGTGGTTTTATCCCACTTGATGTTTTGGCACCACTTGTAACCTTGGCTTTATCTCGAATTTCTTTCTCCTTTTTAAACTCATCATTTGATTGCTTACCAATCAAACTCTCTTCGTGAACCATGTTTGTCCCATATACAAAATTCATGCTTTTGTTTTTATATTCATGAAATGTTGACACTTTCTTTACTGGTTCATCTGATTCTTCTAAACCCAACCCTGCTCTCTGGTTTTCCGGATGATCACAACCATTCCTTCGGTAGTTGTTTCTTTTAGGTTTGGAATAGAATTTTCGTTCGTTAATTTCCAATTCCTCTGATGTGACTTCCACGAGTCTAAAGAATTTATCAAGCAATTCTTCCTTCACATTCTGAATCGGGAAGCTATCATCAAAGTATAGTCTATTTGAATCCTTAATTTTGTACATTACAATATTAGGATCGTCACTTAGACCATCCTCTGACGACTTATCGTCATTTTCAGACGTGTGAATCAGAATTCTTTGAACTCGAGTCGGCGCTTTTGAAGCTGCCGTCATCAGAATCACTTAGAACATTTTCAACCACTTTGTTAACCACAACATTGTTATCATCATCAGATTTAGCATAGATTATATCAATATTCTCTGGCAGCTCATCTTTTTTCTCAGAAAGTAACTCAACATTGAGTGCCTTATCCATCCCGTCTGTGGTTTTGCAACAATACTTCTCGCAAAGGGGTGGAGGAACATTGCTATATTCTTTGCCAGTTTTCTTTTAGGTTTTTCTTCCGATGAGATTGTCGGAAGAATGTGATCAATAACATATGCATTTGTGGTATAACTTCTCAACAACTGTTGAACTCTTTCAGTTTCGATTGTCATGTCTTGAAGTTTTTGTTTGGTTTCAGCAATGGTGTTAATATAAATGTTAATTGCCCTTTGTTTATCCATTACTGTTCCACTCAACATCCTTATATTATCATGTTGTTTGATGTTATTTCTGTCGAGTCTGCCATAATCATTTTATCATACGCTTCTTTCATTGTGCGATAAGCGTATTTCAACAATTCGTTATGCACATTGTTTGCAGCGATGATCTTTGATTTTTCAGCACATTCGACACAAGGTTCAGTACATTTTGTACAAGGTTTCTCAACCTCAACAACTTATACTTTGATAACTTCTTTCTCGACAATTTTTACCTCTGGACCTACCTTGGTTAGATTCACCATTAAAGCTTTATCTGCCATGTCCTTGAGGTCTTCGACCTTCATTTCTTGAGTGATATCAATGATCACTTCATCAATCTTTTTCTCCTCAACCACTTGTTCTTTCGAGCTTCCATCAAAATGACCTGCAAAACTGTCACAAGAATTAGAGGATAAAATTCCTTGTCTCTGCATATGAATATATTCCTCTTCTTCCTGCTGTTGATGCAAGTATTGTTCCAGAAGAGCTTTTTCGAAAGCTGCTGCTTCAGCTACTGCCGCTGCTTCCTCTGCATAATTATCTTCAACTATCTTCGCCATTAAAGTAACTCCGGTCTTTTTCCCAATGTAAGAATTCCAATCAAAACCATCATCTTCACTGGATGCCACCATAGCTTTCTCAGTGGTGCTATTGCCAGATTTTTCTTGGATTTCAATCTGAGTTTTCTTCGGAAATGGTTTATATTGAAGTGCCTTTTTGTAATATTCATTTCCTCCTCCGAAAGGACTTTGATTTCCGGTTGCTTCCGTGTTTTTACACTTTCTTTTAAAATGCCCCTTTTGACGGCATCTAAAGCACGTGACTTTGGTTTTATCAAAACCTAATTTGTTGCTGGAATTTCCTATGTCACGGCCTGTGAGTGCAACGAACTTTGTCACTCTCCTGATAATCGAAGCTAAGGACCATTTGATGTCCATTAGTTCGAGTTCTTCCTCGTCTACCTGGTCATAATCTTCTGCGATCATCTCGGGGTTTCCGATCTTACCGGCAACAAGACATTCATAAGATTCTAATACGGTAGCGAGTAGTGACTTATGTTGTTTTGCAACTTGTTCTGAAACAACATTGTTCAAATTCACTGCGATGTTGCATTTATATACATTCGGATCAGAACTTTGTTGTTGATTCTGAGTCGCTTGGCTTTGATAAGTTGAATTTGAACCAGTGCTTGAATAAGAACTTTGAGGACTCTGATCATACTGAGGCTGTGACTGATTCTGATTTTGTGGAGAAGCATTCATGTTTGCACTAAAAGCCGTCGGAATTTTAGGACTCGAAACACTATCTAGCATTCCGGCTTTGTAATACAGATCGACGTCTTGAACAACATTAGCATTTTTTGACTTCGCCATCTTCAGAAGTTCCATTTCGTGGCCTTCGAGTTTATCGATAAACGTCGATAACTTGAAAAATTCCCACTTATGACTGTTCTTCAGAACCATCAAATACGTAGTCCATTCACCCTCTGGTAGTGCGTCAGCAAGTTTGTCGATGTATTCTTGTTCTGTCTTTTCGAGACCGTGTCTTCGCATTTGCACTTTAAGATGACAGAAACGCTCGATCATTTGCTTTATGGTCTCATTCTTTAGCATAGTGAAGATATCGAACTCTTTCAGGATAAGTGCCTTCTTGCTTTTGATCATTTCAGCACTGCCTAGATACTTCTTCTGTAATGACAACCAAAGATCTCTTACAGTAGTATACTCTGGTAGCAAAATCAGGATATCTTCTTTAACAGACTGTTGGATGAGACTGATCATCTTCTTCTATTCGTCTCTCTGTACTGTCGAATAGTTGTACTTTTCAAGTACTTGATGATGTTCATCTACCGGAACAGTATAGCCTCTTTCAATTGACACCCAGCCAGCAAAGAGCATGGCTTGAACCCAGTAAGTAAATTTCTCTTTCCATGCTTTGTATTCGTCCATGCTCATCAGCTTGGGCGGTTTGACAGTCGTTCCCATTTTATTATCAAGATTGACTTGATTGATCACATTCGCATTTGACGAACTACCTCCGGACATAAAAGCTCTTAGTTGATCCTCCATTGTGAATAACGAAACGTGTACTCTGAATATTTTTCAAAAACTTTGAAAACAATTGGTCCTACTACAAGTTCGGTCGAACTTGTAGCAACAAATGAAGAATTCTCAGCTTTTCTAATAAGTTCGGTCGAACTTGCTAGATTTGTTTTGAAAACTTTGCTTAAAGTTCGGTCGAACTTGAGACACAAATCCTACAGAACTTCGGGCGAACTTATCTTCAAGAATTTGATAAAAATCTAGTAAGTTCGGGCGAACTTACTTAAATTTTCTTTGAAATTTACAGAAGTTAGGTCGAATTTGATGTAAAATCAATGAAAACTTGTGTAACTTCGAGCGAACTTGGCTGAAATTTAGTCAAAAACTACTCAAGTTCGGGCGAACTTGCTAAAAATCACTTGAAAAGTGATGTTTTAGTATAAGTTTGGCCGAACATGGCCAACAAGTTCGATCATGGAGATTTTCAAAAACATGGTTTTTTCAAAATTTCGACATGAATTCGGTTGAATTTGGTCTCCAATCTTTCAAGGGTTTATCTTTGTTGTATTTTACATGATATATTCAAAAGTCAAAAGATTTTGACCGTGAATTCTTCATTTTATGTTCAAAAGTTAAGAAAAAAGAAGAATGGAGTAGAAATAGAAGTATTCTTGTCTTGATACTATCAAATCAGGCTGTTCTAGCTCTGATACCACTTGTAGGAATGATCCTTGATGCTTAGGAACCTAAATTTGATATCTAACGTCCATAATAGCGGAAATATTACGTCGTGTTTACCAATAGACAAGAATTAATCAGTTAAACGTTAGTTTTATAGATCAAATGTTCTGGTTACAAACTGACAGAGCTTCGCCTCTGAAATGCCAAAGTTACAAATGAAGTAGGCTAGCTAGGTATTTATACTAATGCAAGTTCGCTCCTGGGGAACACAAGTTCGCCTGAACTTGCATAAGCAAGTTCGGCCGAACATGCATAAACATGTTGCTTTGGAGCGAACTTGGCTACAACAAACATAAATACTTCGTATACCTAGCCTATACAATACAGACTCGATATAAGACTAAGACATAGACATTATGCACCAACAACATTAATCAAATGTAGAACATGTCAATCTCTATAATTTTCTTACACGACAAGCTACCTTCTTATTTTTATATATATGGGAGAGGATCAAATAGGAAGTATGTTTTGGGTAGAAAGGATATAAATTAATCTTAGCCGTCCATCTGGAAAAGTAGAAATACAAGTGGGAAGGGTATTTTAGTCAATCTTCTTTTATCTATTCTTTCTATTTCCCTTCTCTGTATCTTCAAAACCCAGATGTTCAAAACCTACCATCTTCACCATTTCATTCCTTTTCTCTCTCTAGAATTATACATCACGATGCAATTTTTCTTCATCAATGAATGGGTCGAACATTCAATCAATGTGTTCTTCGATTTCTTTGAAGAAAACCCAGTTTATGTTTCTATAATTTCTCGGTTTTTTCAATTTAACATGATGCGATGGAACATGAGATTTCTGTTAAAACAGGTATGCTCTTCTCAAATTTCTCAAACATTTTTGAATTCATAGTGAAGATATCTCTGATTCTACTCTTTCTCTTGATGTATTCATGCGTTTGGGTAACATCATTAGTTCCACTTTCATTGAGAAATCATTAGTTGCACACCAGGTGTTTGACAAAATGTCTCAAAGAAAAAGTTGCACCTTTCAGTTTAGACTTTCATTTAAATTGTGTTTTACAAAAGAATTAAAAAACACACTTTTTGGGTGTTTTTGGTCCATTGCGCTTTACAAAATAATGAAACAACACATGTTTTTATCCATTGCGTTTTACAAAAGAAAGAAAAAATATACTTTTTGGGTGTTTTTTGTCCATTGCGTTTTACAAAATAATGAAAAGAATTTGTTTTTATCCATTGCGTTTTATAAAAGAATGAAAAAACACACTTTTTGAGTGTTTTTGTCCATTGCGTTTTACAAAATAATGAAAAAAACTATTTTTTATCCATTGCGTTTACAAAAGAATGAAAAACACACTTTTGGGTGTTTTTGTCCATTGCGTTTTATAAAAGAATCTGTTTTTATCCATTGCGTTTTATAAAAGAATGAAAAAACACACTTTTTGAGTGTTTTTGTCCATTGCGTTTTACAAAATAATGAAAAAAACTATTTTTTATCCATTGCGTTTACAAAATAATGAAAAAACACAGTTTTTTGTCCATTGCGTTTTACAAAAGACACTTTTCTTTTGTGATTTTAGTCCATTGCGTTTTAGAAAGTACACTTCCTTTATATTTTTAGTCAATTGCGTTTTAGAAATAAACATTGTTTTGTGTTTTAATTCATTGCTTTTTAGAACAAAAAACAATTTATTTTATGTTTTTTAGTCCATTGTGTTTTATGATGGTTTGTTGAATTTGAAATGTAACTATATGATAATAATGTTGGAAATTAAGTGTGTTTGAATGAATGTCCCAAAATGGTAAACCACGTGTCCCACATTGGTGTGAGACAAAGTATAAGGTTATTTATAAGGTGAAACCTTTGCCTAACCAACATAAATTTATGACATGTTTTACCATAAGTCCTACGAGCGGGTGTGCAGGGGGGTGCAAATTGGAATCGGAATTTAATCGAACTCGTGTGCATCTGCACGTCCCGCGGACATGAATGCTGGTTTTTGCGCTCGGAAAACACGAATGCTGCTGCGTTTTTTTAACTGTCCACCCATTGCGTTTTTAATACTGTTTAACCTGCGTTTTTGCATAATTGTTACTGCTGCGTTTTTTTAACTGTCCAGCCATTGCGTTTTTTAACTGTTCAGCCATTGCGTTTTTTAATACTGTTGCTGCTGTGATTTTAAACTGTGTTCAGCCATTGCGTTTTAGTTTTTAACTGTATTCAGCCAGCTGCGTTTTTAACTGTAGTTGCGTTTTACTTTCAGCCATTGCGGTTTTTGATTCAAGGACTGTTTGTGTTTTTTATTTGTAGACGGTGGTTGCGTTTTACAAAAAAATAATTCACTGCGCTTTTTATTGCGTTTTACGCAACTGGGTTTTCAAAATTATTTTTCGAAACAAAACAATAGTATACTCGTTTTAAAGATAAAAAAAACTCTCGTTTTTTGGTGCAATTTTTATAAAAAAATAATGTCGTATGAAAGAGTTATTAACGTTTAAAAAATGAGGGGGAATTTGAGGAGAGAGAGAGACTATTACCTTGGATTGACTAGAATGCTGTCACACCCTCAAAAATCCACTTGCGGGGTTTTACCGCAAGCGCATGACAAACCAGGATCACAGTCATTAGTCATACTAAAGGACCACTATATGAGTTTAAAAAAATATTTCTGTTTGCTCATTAATGAGAAAATATTGTTTATACAATTGAGTTGCGGAAGCGTAATAATTATAAAACAAAAGTAGTTAATGTAATTTAAAGTTGTGTCTAAATATTTGATGAAATCAATGCGACACCATAATGCATCCTAGTCCTGATGTGTGCTACCTTAGCAACCTGAGAAAACATGTAAAAATCAAGTGTCAACAATTATGATGAGTGAGTTCACAGGTTTTAGTTTACAGATATAAGATAAGTTGTTTCCACTGGTTCAAATCCCAAACCAGTATGTTATGATAGGTAACCGCTGATCTAAACCCAAATTAGAATGTTCAAGTTACACGATTCAAAACCTGAATCGTGTTGTTATAAGTTGTTCCCGATTCAAAACCTGAATCTGTTGCTATAAGTTGTTCCCGATTCAAAACCCGGATCGTGTTGTTATAGTTCACATTTCAAAACCCGAATCGTGTTGTTATAAGTTGTTCACAATTTAAAACCCGAACCGTGTTGTTATATTGATTAGCAGTTTATGTTATATGTTTAGGTAGCTAGCCTAGGTCATGCAACAAAGTGTTTGATCCGAAGCTGACGTTGCTGCCCTTGTTGTGCCAGGTCTATCACTAACCATGGCTAAGTGTTAGGCAAATTCTACACCCGTGACCATTAACGTTCGGTCTAACTGGCGCGACCAGTTCGAGTGGGGCTTGTCTGGCCCAGTAGTACTACTAAAAATTCCCTCGCTATAATCCAATACTAACCGCATCTTAAGTGTTAAGGGCTGACATGTGATATGTGCTTCCTTGTGACCATAACCGTATAACATAACTCTAAATAGAAAGACGTTACTGTACCGTAATATATACCACCTATACATCACTGTAACGTGTACATGTTTTCTCCCCCTGTGTTTTGTAAACATTCAAAGAATAAGTGACCGTGAACTCACCTTTAATTGCTCGGTTAGACTTTAAAGTGATTACAAAGTTGAGGTTGGTCAATCACGTCCTAAAATGATTACCATTCAGTTTATCAATATGTTCATGTAAGATACAAAATCCACACGCTTATCTTAACACGTATCAGGCAATCACGTTGACAACTTATACATACTCCGCGTGTGTATATATATATATATATATATATATATATAGATATGTGATCATAGCACACGACAAATAAAATAATTTCTAATCTGACAATAACAGGTTCGATCATTCTCAGGTAGCACAACCAATATTTAGATACACACATTTCAACTTATCACTTTTCGATATTAACACTCAAAACTGGACTGTTTTCGTGAATTATTATAAAATAGTTCTCCTATTCCAAAAATTCCAATTAATTTACAGAACGTGTCAAATGGTCTGTTAAATTTTGTGTAAAATTTTCAAATCCTAACTCATTACCAATTATTTAAAAGAATTATTTACTAGGCTGCAGTCAGATTCGTCACTTTCTAGACTGCAGTCCACGAAAAATTCATTTAAAAATCATCGTTTATCCGAATGACGAAATTCCAGTGGAAGATTTTCGGAGACACCCGCCTACAACTACTGTACGAATTTCATGACCTAATTCTATACATATTATGAGATATGACACAGCAAACAACACGTAATTTCTGCAGAAAAACACAGCTTCAACTGCTGCACGAAATAATTAATTTAAAATATTAAACGACCTCAGAAAAATGCGATTCCAGTGCCATTAGAAGCGTTTTTCAAAAACGTACGATTTAGACTTTTAGAAAGTCAAATTTTTCGATCTATAATGATCCGTTTACAGCCAACTGAATTGGCTGTTTTCGCTAATCTGCATTCTGTTTTCATTCTAAACGATACCCAAAACACGTTTAACGATCACCACGCTTCATAATAACAATTTACAGAGATTATTCATCAAATATTACATAACCCTATTAATGATTTCATACCCCTAATCATTATATCATGATTTTCGTAAAGAAAATACAGCCAAGATCATATACGCATACATAACATCAAAAACTCAACAATTCGCATAATCCATTCGGTACTAATCATGCACAACAAAAACCCTATCATATCATCTATCATACCAACACATAATAAAAAACAAGTCCACAAAAATTACATCATGAATTGAAAACACAATCAAGAGTCTAACCTTGTAACGAAGAGAACTTGGAAACGTGGAGGAGGACTTGCGATCTAACAAAAGGGGGGGGGGGGCGCTTGCGACGCGAAGAGGGGGGATGCCGTCATCGTCTCCAAGGGGTTTAGGGAATTAGGGTTTTGATTTTTGTGACAAGGTTTTATTTATAACCCATACTTCCTTGTTCCCCAAGTAACTTGTTTCCCAAAAACTAAGGGGGCGGTAGGTGTAGGGGCCGACAAAGGGTAAGGGTTTTGGGGTTGGGTTTACTTGAGTCGCAAGGTGTTGGGTTCACGAAAGGTTGAAACGGTTTAAGCTCGGGTTCGGCTTTTAAATGGAATATGTATTATAAGTCGTAAAATAATGACACATATTATCATTTGATGAATAGTCGCGACATGAGTTTTCTGAAATATTAAATTGTATAACACAAAGATGATTACCTGATTTTTCCGGATGTCACAAATGCCCCTACAAAAACCCACGCGCCTCCTCTTTTTATTCAATTTAATTCATTTAATCTTTAACCCTTGATTACTAAATGGATAGGCAAGATTACTTCATATCCTTCCCAGTGATAGAAACTTTCTATTGTATCCTAACCCACCCTTATATATAGTGATAAATTTCATGTTAATCTTTTTAAGCCAGATCACAATTATTTTGTGATGACTATTGTTTTGTCTAGTGCCACATATATAATTAAGTTCCACCTCATTGAATTTTAGAATGACAAATGTGTCATTCACTCTCTGTCACTTGTCACTCATAAAGTAATTAGAATTGTGAAGTATTCTCAAACTTTACGGGTATATGTATATAGTGGAGGGTTCAAATGAGAAGAAATTTTTTGTAAGAAGAAAAAAAAGAAATTTCAACCAATAGAAATGTTTCATTAGACTTCATTTAATATTTGTCCTTAATAAAACTATAAGGTATATTGGTAAACTTACATACATCATTAATTGATTGTTTCATCTGTAATAACTAATTATATTAAATTTGTAACTTATTTTTAATATATATATATTTTTCTCAAAAAATAAAAAAAAATTCATTGATAGTGTAGGATAAATACGAGGTGCGTAGGATAAATTACGATTGTGTAGGATAAATTTCAAAATGTGTAGGATAACTTTTGATGTGTGTAGTAAAAAAAAACTTGTGTGGAGGTTGATAGTCTTTATGACTAATTAATTATTCAAACATAATAATAAATGAGAGGAGTTATAAACTAATTAATGTTTTACCATTATGCCTTTTCTTCTTTTTCTTCTCAAAATAAAATTTTCTTCTCAAATGAACATTCCCCTATGTATATATAAATTAAGAAATATGTTATCTGAGTCAAGAAAGAAACATATAAATTGAGAGATTTACGGTAGTAACAACCGATAGCAAAATAGTTGGGTGGTGAACGCGTGTCTCGTTTAGAAGTTCTAAGCTTTCACTAAGCAAAAGTTATCAAAGGTGAATACATTTAACTACTTTTTAAATATGTTTTAAAATAGCATGAGTTTGTGTTAAATATATTTTTGCATATGATATTCTATGGATAGCATTCAGATTATAAGTGCACATATAGTTTGATCAAATTGTAGACGTGTAACAAACCGTAAAAAGGGCACGAAGTTCGGTAGGAGAGAAACGTAAAACCGGGCACGAAGTTCGGTAGTAAAACGGGCGGGGAGCTTGCTGAATGTGTAGATTACTATTATGTTTTAAATAGCTTTAATACTGCTTATGCTAAAAAGGGTTTGGCGTCGGTTAAATGTTATTCACCAGTTTTCATTGACGTATTATTTTCAAAACGTTTTCAGGTAATCAGGAATAGTTATGAATAGCAAGACTAGTGCTGAAAGGAGGACGATTCCCTAGGCACAGAAAGACCTTGTGGCTAAATATTTTGTAAAACTGTCGTTAGACAGAGTTTTGATTACCAGATGTATGAAAGTTTTGTATGAAAAAAAGGAGTGTTTAATTCCCCGTTTATAAGATATGTTCGTTCAACTTAAAAGTTGTTTAAATAAATAAAATAAATATAAACATTTTCCGCTGCGTATTTATCAAAACAGGTACCAACCGAGTGGTCGCATGCCCGGGGTGTGACATTTTTCCACCCAATACAAGCTTTTGTTCAAGCGACACAACCTCATTCAACTAGAGTAACAAGCAATTTTAAGACTTTATATATGGTTTTGATTTGGTGATGATGGAGATCGACAAGAGCACAAAAAGATCATTTCGGTTTTTTTGTTCTATTAAGTTCAGAAGCAAATATCAAGAAGAACAACATTTTATAGTTTTCTAATTTGGTGAGGATTGGGAGATGAGAAGATCCTCTTGGTTTTCTTTTTATTTAGGATGAAAGGCGAATAACATAAAAAACATATAGAACACATTATATTACGTATATGTATCCCTTGGTCATTTCGATAGACTTTTAGTTTTGCTTTTTATTAATGTGGTTATATATATGTAAATTAATTTCAATAATAGCTTAAAGGCTGTTGGCTTTAAAGCTTGTTTTTACTTGAACTTATTTACATCAATAACATCACATTTTATTGAATTTATTTAGCAGTGTTTAATGGGTGTTCGCTTTAATACACATCACATTTTTCTTGAATTTATCTAGCAGTGCTGCTTGATTTCAATGTTATATTTATTTTATCTCGTAACTTTATATCCTCTTTTGTGATCCATAATGTTTAACAAGTTAACATTATCTTTTGTTCGTCGTAAAAAATGTAACTCTTTGTATCGTACCTTAATAGTAAGGTTAAGTAATCGATATTGGACAAACAATTCCAACAGAAGAAACCTAGTCTTAGATGCATAACTTCATATGAAGATCGAATCAACACAGACAAACCAATCCAAAGATCAATACTCAAGATGCAAACATATACATCACAAGGTCATGATAACAAACAACAAGAAATCACGCATTTATAAGCAGTCACTAAATACCAACCAAATAACACATATTCATCGTGTCTAACCAGCTATAAAGTGGTTAGCGGACCATAAGCATTTTCTAAGTAATAAAACAAAGTAGAAACATGATCAAATGTTAAAAAACAGAAGAATTAGAACAATAAAACATTATTAGCAATGATTCCACACCAAGCGCAAGTTAGATCTTCGATTTCCTTGCTTATTGGCCTTCGTTCTCGTTAAATTAAGTCAAAACAACCTCCAACTTCATCCATAATCGCTCTCTGGTGGTATCTAGGGTTGCAGCCGTCACATTCTATATACAGGAACATTTTAGCTTTCGTGACATGAGTACGACCAGTATAACTTTACAAAAATGAAAATCTCCTAATATATTATTATATATATATATATATATATATATATATATATATTATATATATATATATATATATATAATATATATATATATATATAGCGAGTTTCCTGTAAAAAAGGACCTTTTTCGTAAGACGTGTGAGAAGACATGAAAATTGACATGTAGGCATCATGTTTTTGACTTATGCATGATGATTTGGGTTATTTTGGCAAGAAAACACCAAACACAACAATTTAAAACACAATGCAATGTATTATAGTCATGAAATTTAAAACACCATACTAATACTTAAACACATACTTATTTTCGCATGATGTTTTAAGCTTTAAGCATATAATTCAATGCATTGTGTCTTAAATTGTTATGTGGTGTTTTTCTTGCCATAACAACCCAAAACATCATGCCTAAATCCAAAACTTGATACCTACATGTCAATTCCTATAACTTGTCTCACTTCTCACAAAAAATATTTTCTTTAAAGGAACATAAGACTATATATATAGGGAGAGGATCATGAGAAACATTTTCTTCGTGAAAAACCTTGAGAGAACTCTATCAAACGGTTAATATTTGTGTTGAATTATTTTTTAGGGTTTAGGGTTTATGGTTTATGGTTTAATTTGTAGAGATTAGGGCTTAGCTTTAGGATTTAGTTTTTAGCTTTTTGGGTTATGCTTTTATAAGTTTTAGGGTTTATGTATATGGGTTTAGAGTTTACGGTTTAGTAATGATGGTTAGGTACAGTTTTCTTGAGTTTTCTAATAAAAATGAGTTTTCTCATGTTTTCTTCCTTATATATATATATATATATATATATATATATATATATATATATATATGGAGAAAACTCATTTTATTGAGAAAACTTAGGAAACTAGAATTTGTGGACTACATTCCTCCACATCACCTCATTGAAACCAATGCTTGAAGGGTTTTTTGGTCATTTTGTATGAAGCATGTGCATGTGTGTAAGATAAGCATGTGTACTTTCACCAACCCTCACACTTCCCCAATCTCCATCGATTACACCCCAACCCAACCCATCACCTTTTTTGTACTTCACATCTTCAACTCCAATCCATTCCCTTTTCTAAGTTCCATTCTTCTTGTTCAAATTTCTCTGTGTTAAATGGGCGATCCACATGAATTCATGGAAGATCTTCCGGCATACTCTCCCACCAGTGTTATCCTGAAACCATTTTATCCTTGATGAATCTTCGTCATGTTCATCAAGAACACCAAGAGAACAAATACAAGTGTGTGAGAGAGAAAGAGAAAGAGAAAGTTGTTGTTTATGAGGGGAGAAGCTGATGTGTTTAGAGAAAGAAAGCTTTTTTCTAGAGTGAGAAACAACAATCTTCATCATGTTCATCAAGAACACCAAGAACACACATACAAGTGTGTGTGTGAGAGAGATAGAGAGAGAAAGAAAGATGTTGTTTATGGTGGGAGAAGCTGATGTGTTTAGAGAGAGAAAGCTGATTTCTAGAATGAGAAACAACAATCTTCATCATGTTCATCAAGAACATCAAGAACACATATACAAGTGCGTGTGAGAGAGAAGCCACCAGATCTGAAGATCGAAGATCGAAGCCACCATGTGTTCTTGTACTCATCCCTTTCTTTTGAAGCCACCAGATCTGAAGATCGAAGCCACCATCAAAGCTCTCAGAGAAAAGTAGTAAGGTGTTGCTCTCATCACATAAGGTGTTGCTTGTCACACCCCGACCCGCAGCGGAAAAGGTGATCGGGGCATGATTGGGTTATAATCAAAGCTCATGACATTTATTATAACGTTTCATATTCATTATTACAATTTAAAGGGAAACATACAATCTTAATTTCATCATGTCCTAAACATCATTCTAGACTTCATTGTTTTCTTCTAAGGCATTTCCTATGTTTTCCTTGCTTCATCTGTTCACCTGTATCATGTGTAAAAATGGTTTTTGGATCAACAAAAAGTTGGGAGTGAATCCTATGAAAAGCATTTGAACAAGTTTATTGAATTGATTATAAAATAAAGTGCACAACCATATATGAATAAATATAGATGTAAACTTATTCACAAACACTTAATCATTAAGTAATGCACACACATACAATAATAGATTGTTTTGAGGCAAGCGTTGCTCAACTCGTCTCCCACGAGGAACTGATGGGCCTAAGGAATAATTTGCATACAACTAGACAATATGTAAAACATAAACTACAAACAATATTACATTCTAAGTTCAGATCATAATATGGTATGACACGAGTTTTAAATAAACGAGTTAATTTTAGTGGCACATGACACACCTCAAAACGTGTAATTAAAAAGGAGAGTTGTAAGATTCACTCACAGTGGGTGCGTTTGGTTGATGATGTTGAATGCGCACGAAGTTTGATTTAACCACGAGTGAAACTAACCTAGATAATAACATAATGGTTCGGTAAATAAGCGGATTTTATTAATCAATTTTAGTAGGATTATTAGATATGTTTTTGTGAGTTTAAAGCTATTTTCTAACTTTAAAAATGTTATTTTTAAGTATTTTTAATTGATTTTTAAATAAAATAAATAAATAAAAATAATAAAAAAATGTTGACTTTTTGACCGTTGACTTGTTAACCGTTGACCTGTTGACCGGTTTTATTGTGTAAATGTATGCGCCGGGCAGGACTCGAACCCGAGACCTCCCGTTCGCGTGCACGCAGCTCTACCAACTGAGCTACGTGTCTAACCCGAAATATTTCTGTTTTTAATTATATTTATATACTAATTGAATTAATCCGAAAATCATTTATTTTAAAAACGATTTTAATGCATCGGCTCGGTGCTCGCCACAGGTCTCGAACCCGGGACCTGTGGGTTAGTTTGGCACACAGTCCACCGCTGGACTGTGTGTCCAACTTGGTAAATAATCTGTTTTTTATTATACTTAACATCTTACTGAAATTAACCCGGTTCGGTCTTAAAAAAAAGGCATTTTATTTCTGTGAAAGTGCGTGTGTCAAGAATCGAACTCGGGACGTTAGGCATATTGTTTGCACACAGTCCACCACTGGACTGTGTGTCTAACCCGTTCATAAAACTGTTTTTAATTAATCTTATATCATATCAGAACTTCGTCTTCTTCGTTAAACTCAACCAGAATCGATGTCCGACTGTTTTGACAAAAATAATCAGTTTCTTTAGCGTGTTGTGATTAATTACATGTGAGATTAATAAAAACGAGAGAGATTAGGTGTAAGATATACCGAACAGAGATTCTCTGTTTCGCCGGCGAAATTTCCGATAACAGCAGGTTATTCCGGCGACGTTTATCTTGCGGCAGAAGGTCTTCAGGAAGCTTGAGGTGAGTGTGGGTGACTTCGGTATGAGCTCTAGGTGTTCTGTTTTTAGAGTAAGGCACAGAAGTGAAGGGGTTCGGTTTTCCGGCGAGTTGCAGAAACTTTCCGGCGAGTGAAACTTCGTCGAGAATGGGTGTGATCGTGAGCGAAAAGGCTATCAGAGGTTAGAGGGTGCATTTATAGGAAAGAATCGAGATGCATGTGGTCTGATTTCAGTCTTGATTCATCGGTCAATAACTTTTCCGGCGGTTATGACTTGTGTCGCGGACTGGACATCGGTTATAACCGATGTTAAGGTTAATGCGTCGGTTTAAAACAGAAGAAACCGTCCAATCTCGGCGAAATCGTCAAGATTTCCGACGACTGCGATTTGGACGCGTCAGTTTGAATTCGAGTTTGTGTATTTGCATTAATTGTTTCTAATAATAAACAAGAAACACAAGTGGCGCAGTGGTTGGTGTAACATCCGTAAAAAAAACCGGATTTACCAAACCCGCTCCGTTTATTAACCGAACAATCAGTTAAAAATTCCGTTGCTTATTTAATGCCCAAAATAATTTTAAACGATACATAATTAATAAGTATATGGGGATATATAATTTGTTTTTGAAAAACTGTTAAAAATAACGAAATAAAAATAAAATGGTGCTGCCGGGTTTCGAACCCGGGTCAGCCAACAACTTCAGCAAAGTCTTATCGCACACACACTCAACCACTGCGCCACTTGTATTTCTTGTTAATTATTGGAGTCAATTAATTCATATCATGAATCTCAAATTCAAAAACCGGCGCACCTAATTGTAGTCGTCGGAAATCCCGACTAACTCGCCAAGAATTGACGGTTACTTCAGTTATAACGTAAACTTTAACTATGACATCGGTTATAACCGACGCCTGAGTCCGCGACACAAGTTATAACCGCCGGAAAGTTTCTAACCGACGAATCAAGTCGGAAATCGTACCAAAATCATCGATGACCTGCCCTATAAATACCTCCTCGAACCTCTGCAAGCTTTTTCGCTTAAAACCGCACCTTTACTCGACGTAATTCCACTCGCCGGAAAACTTCTGCACCTCGTCGGAAAATCGAGCCCTTCACTTATGAGCCTTACTGAACCCCCAGAGCTTATACCGAAGTCATCCACATTTATCTCATGCTCGCTGAAGACTCTTTGCCGCAAGACACAAGTCGCCGGAATAGTCTGCTGACATCGGAGTTCCGCCGGAGAAACAGAGGAGTCCAATTTCGGTATATCTAACGCTTAGTCTTTCATTCTTTTCATTTATCTCACCTATAATTAATCATAACACACTAAAGAAACTTGATAAAATCGACGAATCAGTCGGACGTTAGTTCTGGTTAAATTCAACGAAGAAGACGAAGTTTCTGTAGTGTATAAGTTTAATATAAATCAAGATATAACTCGGGTTAGACACACAGTCCAGCGGTGGACTGTGTGCACATTAAACACGCAGACGCCTCGAGTTCGATACTTGTCCCACGCATGCTTGCCTTAATAAAAATGTCATTTTTTTTAACCGAACCGGAGTCACCGCTGTTACATGTTAAGTTTAATAAAAACCAGAATAATAACCAAGTTAGACACACAGTCCAGTGGTGGACTGTGTGAATGTTTAATCACAGGACACGAGTTCGAGTCCGGGCTACCGCACCGGTCCGGACAATTATTAAACTTTTTATTTAAGACAGAAATGAAAATGTTTAGTTTGTATATAAGTATAATAAAATCGGTTTATTTAACAAGTTAGACACACAGTCCAGCGGTGGACTGTGTGTTAACTCAACCCACAGGTCCCGGGTTCGAGACCTGTGGAGCGCACCGGTCCGACGCATTAAATCGTTTTTAAAAATAAATGATTTTCAGTTTAATCTAATTAGTATATAAATATAATTAAAAACAGAAATATTTCGGGTTAGACACGTAGCTCAGTTGGTAGAGCTGCGTGCACGCGTACGGGAGGTCTCGGGTTCGAGCCTCACCCAGCGCACACATACAACCGGTCAACAGTCAAAGTCAACGGTCAATGGTCAACGGTCAACGGTCAAAAAGTCAACATTTTTTTATTATTTTTATTTATTTATTTTATTTAAAAATCAATTAAAAATACTTAAAAATAACATTTTTAAGGTTAGAAAATAGCCTTAAACTCACAAAAATACACCCAACAATCCTACTAAAATGGATTAATAAAACCCGTTTACTTACTGAAACATTATGCCATTATCTAGGTTAATTTCACTCGTGGTTAAAACCACTTCGTGCGCATTCAACATCATCAAACCGAACGCACCCAATGTGAGTGAATCTTACAACTCCCCTTTTTAATTACACGTTTTGGGGTGTGTGTCATGTGTCATAAAATTAACTCGTTTATTTAAACTTGTGCCATACCATATTGTGATCTAAACTTGGATTGTATACATTGCTTGTAGTTATGTATTTCATTTTGTCTATTTATATGAAATTCATTCATTAGGCCCATCAGTTCCTCGTGTGAGACGAGTTGAGCAACACGTGCCTCAAAACAAATCCATTATTGTTCGTGTGTGTATTATTGAGTTTATATTGTTTGTAGTTATGTATTTCATATTGTCAAGTTTATGCAATTCATTCATTAGGCCCATCAGTTCCTCGTGAGAGACGAGTTGAGCAACGCGTGCCTCTAAACGATCCATTATTGTTCATGTGTGTATTGTTTAATATTAAATTGATTGGTGAATAAGTTTACATCTATTTTTACTCATGTGTGGTTGTGCACTTTATTTTATAATCAATTAAATAAACTTGTTCAAATGTTTTCCATAGGATTCACTCGCCAATTTTTTGTTGATCCAAAAACCCTTTTTACACATGATACAGGTGAACAGGATGAAGCAAGGAAAACATAGGAAATGCCTTAGAAGAAAACAATGAAGCCTAGATTGATATTTAGGACATGATGTAATATTGATTGTAATTTTCCATTAAAGTGTATTAATGAATATGAAACGTTAAAATAAATGTCATGAGCTTTGATGATAACCCAATCATGCCCCGATCACCTTTTCCGCTGCGGGTCGGGGTGTGGACAGTTGGAAGTCTGGAAGTTAAGGCGCTGAAGTTTACCCAGCTGACCCGGGTTCGAAACCCGGCTGCATTGTTTTATTTTTATTTCATTAATTTTAATACTTTTTCAAATATAACTTTTATAATCCAATATACTTATTAATTATGTATCGTTTAAAATTAATTTGGGCATTAAATACGCCACGAAATTTTTAACTGATTGTTCGGTTAATAAACGGAGTGGGTTTGGTAAATCCGGTTTTTGACGGATGTTACAGTATCCCTACTTTTTAGAAATTTCGTCCCGAAATTTAAGTAGTGGCATATTTGTCTAAAAAGGATGGTGTTTAATTTGACAGTTACATACTTAGAAAAAGAGTAAGAGTTTAAATTTTTGTTTGAGGCGGTAACGTTCCTTGTAAGGGTTGAGTACCCTGCTACAGGAATCGCTTTTTGTTGCCTACGGTAAAAATATGGATAAGCGGAGTTGATTCACTGAGTAATTTCATGCAATAGTTTTGATATGTTTGGAAAGATAAGGTTATATCCTAAAACAAAACTTCTAATACTACAACCTACATGGAACTTCTCATAGCCTCCTGACAATGCCTCTGATCCTTTGGCAAGAATACTTATATATAGGAAGTACCAGCGCCGTATCCACCATATTCTTGTCAAATTTTCATTGGTTTTATCAGTAAGTCATGATTGGTTCTATGATACGACTCTAAACATGACAAACACAACAACCAATGTCTGAGTCCTAATTCTGATAGTATACATGTTTGATTGGTGACATAATCCAATTTCTTTAAATGATGAGATGATATAAATGCTAGATCAGTGAATATAAAAACAAACTTTAACCAAGAAATTACCAAATCCTACATGGAGCTTCTCATAACCGCCTGACAATGCCTCTGATCCTTTGGCAAGAATTTTATATATAGGAAGTACCAGCGGCGTATCCACCATATTCTCGTCAAAATTTCATTGACTTTATCCGCAAGTTATGATTAGTTCTATGTGACTCTAATATATAAATAAACATAATCAACCATAGCTTGAGTCTTAATTCTAATAGCATACATGTTTGAATGATGACAGTACCTCTCTCGTTTGTTATGATGGAGAGGTTAGTCTATGTAGAAATGGAACACAATCCAATTTCTTTAAATGATGAGATGCTATAATTGCCAAATCAGTGAGTACAAAACAAACTTCAATCAAGACAATACTAAATCCTACATGGAACTTCTCATAACCGTCAGATAATGCCTCTGATCCTTTGACAAGAATACTTATATATCGGAAGTACCAGCGGCGTATCCACCATATTCTTGTCAAATTTTCATTGGCTTTATCCGTAAGTTATGATTGGTTCTATGTGGCTTTAAAACATAAACAAACACAATCAACCAAAACTTGAGATAACATAAAGAAAAACATAAACTAAGCGGTTGGAGTTGAATCTTGATTTTCGGTGAAGGGGACTAGTTGGGTGGTTTCGTTTGGGCCGTCATTATCTTTAACAGGATTGGCCTTGATGTTGAAAACTCTTCCTCTTGCTGGTGGCCTAGTGGTTAGGTTTCCTTGATTTGCTTGGTTAACTGGGTTTGCTTGAGCTTGGGCGTTTATGATGTTAATCAATCGAGGGCACGTGTTTCTAAAGTGGGTAGGGTCGCCACAATTGAAACAAGTTCGAACATATGGGAACATGGAGTATTGGGGTTGTTGATAGGTTTGGATCATGTTTTGAGTAGGGGGTGAGATTTGGTTTTGAGGGGTGCGGCAAACCTTGCTCAAATGAGCATAGCGTCCACAATTCGCACATAGTCGACAAGGTAAGGTAGATGGATGGTGATAAAAACAGGTGTTACATCGAGGGTGAGGTCCAAGGTATGGTTTCTTATTTGGGTAAGTTGAGTTGGGTGCTATTTGAGTGATTAGGATAGCTTGGATGGGTATGGCTTGTGAGGCTAGAAGACATCTACAAGGAATACATATCAAGAGTATGAGTTGGATTATTTAGGGATCAGGTGTCGTATTTAGGAATGAACATTTATAAAATAAATATAAAATAATAAATCTACTACATCCATAGGATGTCTTGGGCTTTGCTCGTAATTGGGCTTGCATGCCGCCATACTTCACCTTCGTAATCATGTGGGCCCCATGAATACCGGGTTTTTCATATGGTTCGCATGTGTTAGCCTGGTTACGTACACTAAAACCCGGAGAAAATCGAGAAATATGTATGTAACGTATGATATTTGGAATGTATCCAGGTGTGGACACGGTGACACCTCAAAGTGGGGATAGTTCAAACGACGTTTGGTGTGGCATGCTTTGGCCTAATAGGTCCTTTGTACTCTCATCGTTAGTCCCTAGGTAGGCAAACTGGTCCGTTATATTGGATTTATACGAATGCCAACCTAGACAGGACGTTCCGACTACTGGTACTTGTACCCTTCCAGTTACTACATGCCCGTAGCAGAACTCACTTTGATGAGATTTGAAAAATGAAAAATGCGACAAAATCTTTGAATAACGAAAGTATGAAGATGATTTGAATATTAAACATTGAAATATGTATGATGAATGTGTATGTAAGTATGTATGTTTGACTGTAAGTATAAACAAATATGAAACAAATAAATATCATAAGTTTGCATGTAACCACATAAACATTAAAATCTAGTCAACTATAGTATAGGCTCTAAGGGTCTAATAACCTATCCTATATCCCTTAGTCATGGCTCTGATACCAATCTGTCACTCCCCGACCCGCAGCGGAAAAGGTGATCGGGGCATGATTGGGTTATCATCAAAGCTCATGACATTTATTATAATGTTTCATATTCATTATTACAATTTAAAGGGAAACATACAATCTTAATTTCATCATGTCCTAAACATCATTCTAGACTTCATTGTTTTCTTCTAATGGCATTTCCTATGTTTTCCTTTGCTTCATCCTGTTCACCTGTATCATGTGTAAAAAGGGTTTTTGGATCAACAAAAAGTTGGGGAGTGAATCCTATGAAAAGCATTTGAACAAGTTTATTGAATTGATTATAAAATAAAGTGCACAACCACATATGAATAAATATAGATGTAAACTTATTCACAAACACTTAATCATTAAGTAATGCACACACATACAATAATAGATTGTTTTGAGGCACGCGTTGCTCAACTCGTCTCCCACGAGGAACTGATGGGCCTAAGGAATAATTTGCATACAACTAGACAATATGTAAAACATAAACTACAAACAATATTACATTCTAAGTTCAGATCATAATATGGTATGGCACGAGTTTTAAATAAACGAGTTAATTTTAGTGGCACATGACACACCCCAAAACGTGTAATTAAAAAGGAGAGTTGTAAGATTCACTCACAGTGGGTGCGTTCGGTTGATGATTTGAATGCGCACGAAGTTTGATTTAACCACGAGTGAAACTAACCTAGATAATAACATAATGGTTCGGTAAATAAGCGGATTTTATTAATCAATTTTAGTAGGATTATTGGATATGTTTTTGTGAGTTTAAAGCTATTTTCTAACTTTAAAAATGTTATTTTTAAGTATTTTTAATTGATTTTTAAATAAAATAAATAAATAAAAATAATAAAAAAAATGTTGACTTTTTGACCGTTGACTTGTTGACCGTTGACCTGTTGACCGGTTTTATTGTGTAAATGTATGCGCCGGGCAGGACTCGAACCCGAGACCTCCCGTTCGCGTGCACGCAGCTCTACCAACTGAGCTACGTGTCTAACCCGAAATATTTCTGTTTTTAATTATATTTATATACTAATTGAATTAATCCGAAAATCATTTATTTTAAAAACGATTTTAATGCATCGCTCGGTGCTCGCCACAGGTCTCGAACCCGGGACCTGTGGGTTAGTTTGGCACACAGTCCACCACTGGACTGTGTGTCCAACTTGGTAAATAATCTGTTTTTTATTATACTTAACATCTTACTGAAATTAACCCGGTTCGGTCTAAAAAAAAAGGCATTTTATTTCTATGAAAGTGCGTGTGTCAAGAATCGAACTCGGGACGTTAGGCATATTGTTTGCACACAGTCCACCACTGGACTGTGTGTCTAACCCGTTCATAAAACTGTTTTTAATTAATCTTATATCATATCAGAACTTCGTCTTCTTCGTTAAACTCAACCAGAATCGATGTCCGACTGTTTTGACAAAAATAATCAGTTTCTTTAGCGTGTTGTGATTAATTACATGTGAGATTAATAAAAACGAGAGAGATTAGGTGTAAGATATACCGAACAGAGATTCTCTGTTTCGCCGGCGAAATTTCCGATAACGCAGGTTATTCCGGCGACGTTTATCTTGCGGCAGAAGGTATTCAGGAAGCTTGAGGTAAGTGTGGGTGACTTCGGTATGAGCTCTAGGTGTTCTGTTTTTAGAGTAAGGCACAGAAGTGAAGGGGTTCGGTTTTCCGGCGAGTTGCAGAAACTTTCCGGCGAGTGAAACTTCGTCGAGAATGGGTGTGATCGTGAGCGAAAAGGCTATCAGAGGTTAGAGGGTGCATTTATAGGAAAGAATCGAGATGCATGTGGTCTGATTTCAGTCTTGATTCATCGGTCAATAACTTTTCCGGCGGTTATGACTTGTGTCGCGGACTGGACATCGGTTATAACCTATGTTAAGGTTAATGCGTCGGTTAAAACAGAAGAAACCGTCCAATCTCGGCGAAATCGTCAGGATTTCCGACGACTGCGATTTGGACGCGTCAGTTTGAATTCGAGTTTGTGTATTTGCATTAATTGTTTCTAATAATAAACAAGAAACACAAGTGGCGCAGTGGTTGGAAGTCTGGAAGTTAAGGCGCTGAAGTTTACCCAGCTGACCCGGGTTCGAAACCCGGCAGCATTGTTTTATTTTTATTTCATTAATTTTAATACTTTTTCAAATATAACTTTTATAATCCAATATACTTATTAATTATGTATCGTTTAAAATTAATTTGGGCATTAAATACACCATGAAATTTTTAACTGATTGTTCGGTTAATAAACGGAGCGGGTTTGGTAAATTCGGTTTTTGACGGATGTTACATTGCTCTCATCACATCTTTGTTTCTGTTTTTAGAGAGAGAAAGCTAAATTTTTTGAGAGAGAAACTACAATCTTCATCTTGTTCATCTTGACACCAAGAACACAAGCACAAGTGTGTGAGAGAGAAACAAGTTTAAAGATCTTACTTTTGTTATTTATGTATTTTGTTTAGATTTATACTTTTTATGATGTTTGATAGATTTAAAATCAAAGCTTAGTTTGTTTTTTTCAATTTTTTAAAATCAACGCCAGGAAGAAATGTTTGTGTGCCTAATTTCTTTCTTCAAAGTATATTGATATTTCTTTTACAAAGATTAATGTTTAATTTTTAAAATGTTTGTTCATCGATTTGGAGTTGTTTGTCTTTAGTTGGATTTTTTTTTTGGCAGAGGGATATACCTTTTATGATCTTGTTTATTTTACAAATAAAAAGCCATGTTTTTTTGCTGGCATAATGAGCTACATATGTTACATTTCTACCAGTTTCATTCTAAATTGTTTGTCCTATATCTTGTAACATGTGTTACACTTCGGGGTGATATTAGCTACATATGTTACAATTTGTTTCCAGCTAGATATGTTACATTTTGACAGATACATATTTTACTTTTTTTTACAGCTACATATGCAACAACCCTTTGTTAAATATGTAACAACCAGCTAGGTGACATCTTTGTTTTCGATGTTACACACCTGGACATAAGGAATGATCTGACCAACTTTTTATCATGTAAATATTTGCTATTATTTAGTCACTTCTAAGATAGGTTACACTTGTTTAGAATCAACTCCATTTAAATATGTTAATCAAAACAAAAGTCACTTGTCATGGTGGAATACATTCTACATTTATTCATGTGTTATATCAGAGCTAAGTGACATATGTTACACACCTAAGCAGTCTTTGGTAACAAAGCAGTTGTACATGTGTAACACATGTTTGTAGCATGTGTTAAACAAGAGGGTAACATATGTACAACCACTTTTAAGATGAGTATACATGTTAAACGTGTTACATTGCTAAAAACAACTCTAGTTACATGTGTAACGAGCATAACGTTACCTACATACGCTCTGAACTTGATTAATTTGTCTCTCCTTCTCCTCAGACTCGCAGGCGATTAAAGAACAAACAATAAAGTAGCAATCATTCAACAATCATCATTGTATATTTCGGACAAGTCCTTTCATTGTTAATGCCCATTTTTGGATGAAGACGGATGTTGTTGTGAAGGCCATTTTAGAAGCATTACAACTATTGATACAAAATCTATTTTTATTTTCATTGTTAGTATGCCCTTATCTTGATGAAGACGGATGTTGTTGTGAAGGCAATTTTTTTTTGATGTAGCAAGTATATGTAACTTGTGTAACATGGTTATACATATATTACCCTATAGTGTAACACATGTTATGAACATGTGTTACATATGTGCAACCCTTTTGGTGTCAATTTAAACTTAGTAAAATTACATATGTAGCAATATTAGTAAACAAGTAATATATGTAACTAGAAGTATATGAGACATGTGTTCATAATTTATTCGGAATATCTCGTTAATTTTACAAATAAAAAGTCTTGTTTTCTTTTTGATAATTAGCTGCATATGTAGTAACAACGTTACACAATTTACTTATAGTTCACCACAGCCTTTTTTTTGAACACAAAGGGGGCTGCACATATGTAACACATGTTTGTCACATGTGTTACACTATTGAGATAACACATGTATAGCCACGTTACATGTGTTAAATATGTAACGACCGGCTAGGTGACACTTGTTACGTTCAACACCATTTAAATATGTTAATCAAAACAAAAGTCACTTGTTGTCATGGTGTAATACATTCTACATTTGTTTGTTCTTTAAATCAGAACTAAGTTGCATATGTTACACATCTAAGGAGTCTTTGGTAACAAAGCAATTGTACATATGTAACACATGTTTGTAACATGTGTTACACAAGAAGATAACATATGTACAACCACTTTTAACATGAGTATACATGTCAGACGTGTTACATTGCTAAGAAAACTCTAGCTACACACGTAACTAGCAAAATGTTACTGGGATGTTTTGTTACGCACAACCTTTTTCGGACAAGTACTTCCATTTCGGACAAGTACTTCCATTTCAGACAAGTCCTCCTATGTTGTTATTGCCATGTATAAGATTTATGGTGACCAGGCTGGGTTCAATGTAAAAAATATATGTTAATTAATGTAGTTTTTAATCTACTTGTAACATTGTTAATAACAATTCCAGGTACATATGTATCTAGCAAAATGCTACGTATATACAGTAAACAAGTTTGTAACATGTGTTACACTCAGGGTAACATATGTACAGCCACTTTACACATGTTACATATAGTTGTTACATGTGTTACAACATCAAACATACACATGAGTATACATGTTAAACGTGTTACATTGCTAAAAACAACTCTAGTTACACATGTAATTAGCACAATGTTACCTAAATACAATACGATTTGATTAACTTGTCTCTCCTTATCCTTAAAGTCGCAGATGATTGAAGAACAAAGCCTAAAGTAGCAATCGTTCAACATTCATCGATGTATATTTCGGACAAGTCCTTCCATTTTGTTCTTGCCATGTATAAGACTTATGGCGACCAAGTTGGGTTCAATTTAAAAATATATGTTAATGTAGTTTTTTTTTATCTACAAGTAACATTGTTAATAAAACTCTAGGTACATATGTAAGTAGTGAAATGTTACCTATATAAATCTGAATATATAATGAAGGAATTGGTGTGTTAAAGATGATGATAATTATCAAGAAATGAACATAATTTGCTTTTACGGTCTGAATATGTAATTGGTTTTTGTGGTTTTTTTATTTAACATATGTCGCAACATATTTCACCTTTTTTAACTAGTATATTTGTTGTATATGCTACAAGGGTTCCCCTATGCTACAAATATTTATACTATGTATAAATTGTCACAGTTTGCTTTACCCTACGTAGTTATTGTTCCTACCATTTTTTAATCAATTTCCATGTTTTGCATTTGTTACTCCAAAGTGGATAACACATGTACAATCAGGTTACACATGTTACATAGTGTAGTTACATGATCTACACAAAGGCCAACACCTATATAGCCAGGTTACATATGTTACCTTTATGTGTAACACACT
Source organism: Scalesia atractyloides (assembly GCA_947069175.1). Classification (NCBI taxonomy): domain Eukaryota; kingdom Viridiplantae; phylum Streptophyta; class Magnoliopsida; order Asterales; family Asteraceae; genus Scalesia; species Scalesia atractyloides. The sequence goes on along the minus strand of CAMTDV010000014.1, from coordinate 23,152,435 downwards.
TTACATCGATTATAACATATTTTAGATAAATCATGATATTACATGTGTTACACATGTTACATAGAGTATTTGCATGTTCTACACCATAGGTCAACACTTGTATAGCCAGGTTACACATGTTACCTTCATGTGTAACACACGTTACATCGATTGTAACATATTTTTAGATAAAACAGGATATTACTTGTGTTACACATGTTACATAGAGTATTTGCATGTTCTACACCAGAGGCTAGCACTTGTATAGCCAGGTTGCACATGTTACCTTTATGTGTAACACGTGTAACATATATTTACATATGTTATAGAAAACAGGATGTAGTATGTGTTAGACATGTTACATAGGATAGTCGCATGTTTACACCAGAAGCCAACACATGTATGCCCAGGTTACATATATTAGAGAAAAAAATATGTAGCCTATGTTACAAATGTATTACTATGCATAAATTGTTACAGTTCATGTGAAACAAAATACGTACACAATATCCATCACACGTACACAATTTCCCTAAATTAAGTTACACCAAAAAGGACACTAAATTTCTAACACACACAACAAATGTAGATTTTTAGTTTTTTCTGACAACATAAACTACACTTTTGTTAGGTTTCATCCCAGTTCCAGACCTGCCCAACAAATGAAAAACACAAATATTAGTAGTCAGCAAAAGAGTACTTGCTAAGATGAGGATACAACAATTACCATTCACCATTCACCATTTCAATATCCACTCATATCACAACAAATGTGTAACACCATGTATGCAACATATATTGCCCTGAAGTGTAACATATGTTACAACATAATGATAAACAGTTTAGAATGTAACTAGCAGAAATGTAGCTGGCAGAAATGTAACATACGTAACTAGTTATGCCAGCAAAAATTTGAAACATTTAACACTAATTATAAAAAAAAGAACAACTTAACCAACAAAATTTTGAAGCCTTTTCTGTAACATCTACCAATAATTGGGATGCCCAATTTAAACGAAAAAACAGAAAACAAAATAAAGCAAACCCAATGCATAAAACCTAAAACAAACCCAATCATAAATTATTGGCCAACAAACTGAAAATATCAAAAAACTAAAAATGATTTTAACATAAAAACAAAAACTTGCAAATACATGAATATTAACTCATTACTAGAACACTTTGAGCACACAAAAAGTTATTAACAACCATTTTAACAAATAATCAAGTGTGTTCTTGCTGTTAGTAGAACACTTACCGATCTAGAACCGTCCGATGAACACGATGAAGATCTTCAGACCTGCTTCTCTCTCACACACTTGTGTGTGTGTTCTTGGTGTTCTAACAACTTTCTCTCTCTAAAAACCCATGTAACCAAACGATTTCAGACCTGCTTCTCTCTCACATACTTGTGTGTATGTTCTTGGTGTTCTAACAACTTTCTCTCTCTAAAAACACATGTAACCAAACGATTTCAGACCTGATTCTCTCCACACACTTGTGTGCGTGTTCTTGGTCTTGGTGTTCCAACAACTTTCTCTCTCTAAAAACCCATGCAACCGAACGATTTCAAGCATGCTTCTCTCTCACACACTTGTGTGTGTGTGTTCTTGCTTTTCTTGATGAACACAATGGAGAATCTCGACTGTTTGAGAAACACAATGCGTGTGTTCTGTGACTTTCTGGTGTTTGAAATGTTGAGAGAGAAGGAGACAAATTGTTGTTTTTGATCTGGGCCTTTCAAATTTGCTTTTTGACGATTGTGAAATGGAAGATTGCACATCCCCCCATTAAAACAAGTGATTGTTCATGTAGCCACCCTCTCACCTCCACCAATATTATAATATATATTATGTACCTTGCTTCAAGTAGGTTTTCGTTTTATCCTTCCCCTATATATATATATATATATATATATATATATATATATATAAGGGTAGGGTTCATGCGAGAATCACCTTTATTGCGAGAACCGCGAGAACTAATGTGAACACAAAATAAAATCTAAAAAAAAAAAACAAAAAAGCACTCAAAATTCTTTTTTTTAATATTTTTTAAAAAATTCGCTATATTTCGTTACAAAAAAAAATAAAAATTTCGAGTAACAGTTATCGATGCACATGTGCATATGTATCATTATTTCGACAAATTATGTAATACATTACCAGTAGTAGACAATTGCACTTTAATTTACAATACCATCCATAATAGACTACTTTTTACATTACCAATATTCAAAATGCACATGTGCATCATTATGTATAACCATGGTATAACTGTTTTGGTACAAAAAGTTTGTGATTTTGAATGATTAAGTAGACCCATATACATGTTTTTTGGTTATTTATATCTAGTGGTTGATGGTTTGGTTATAGTTGACACTTTATGATGTAATATGTTGATTGGATGGTATAAATGGTGTTGAGATACATGTAATAAACTATAAATATTGGTAATGATATTGTATTATAGATGGTAGGAGGTAATGGTATTGTATTATAGATGGTAGGATGTAATGGTATTGTATTATAGATGGTAGGAGGTAATAGTAGTGTATTATGGATGGTTTGATAGATGAAAGAGAAAGTGTATTCAAAGTAGTATACCAAAACACCTTATTTCATGTTGATACAAATAGATAGATATGTATTGGTAATGTAAAAAGTAGTGTATTACACATGGTTTGTGTAAATGAAAGTACAATTGTCTATATTTGTAATATATTACGGAATTTGTTAAAGAAATGAAACAAATGCACATGTGCATGGAAAACTATTACTCGGATTTTTTTTTTGAATTGACGAAATATAGCGGTTTTTCTAAAAAAATATATTAAAAAAATTGGATTTTTTAGATTTTTTAGGTCTTACTGGTTGTGTTCACACTGGTTCTCGTAGTTTTCACAATAAAGGGTGAATCCTAATGGATCCTTATCCATATATATATATATATATATATATATAATATATAGGGTTAGGGTAAAATGAAAACTCATACGAGTTATGAGAACTTAGAGAACTCGGCCTTACGAAAGGTTTTTTTCAAAAATTTTTTTTACCAAAAATCCTAAAAAAAATCAACTTTAAAAAGAACTTGTTCCTAAATGCTGTAAAATATGATGTCATGCTTATGTCATCACTTTTTACAGCCGCTGTAAAGGGCCGAAAAACACCACTTTGAAAATTCTTTTATATTTTTTTACGGTAATCTTTCCTAACATTTTAATCTAGGGTGTGAAAAAACGGGGTCAAAAATCATACGGGAAGACCGAGTTCTCTAAGTTCTCACAACTCTTAAGGGTTTTCACTTGATCCTAATCCTATATATATATATATATATATATATATATATATATATATATATAAAATATATATATATATAGGTCTAGAGGAAAAACCTGTTTAAGTTTAAAAACTCAAGAAACTCAATGAGTGGACCACATGTTGCCACGTGTTACACCATTTTTCAGTTTTTTCTAGACATATAACATCTTTGTCAGGAGAGAGAAGTTGAAATGCTACATCTCTTTCGATCTTTGGCCAATCCTTTTTATTCAGATCAGCCCGGTTTTGGGCCAGTTTAATTATTCGGACTGGGCCAGTCTGATCAGGTTGGGCTGTGTAATGGATTAACATATAAAACCAGTTTTTTTATTTAATCAGTTTTTATTTAAAAGACAATTATAAAATCAGTTTTATAAAATGATTTTTATACAATCAGTTTATTTAAATCAGTTTTATTTATAAAATCAGTATTTTTAGTGATTAAAATTTATTAATACAAATCAATATCTTATTTATTAATATTAACTTTGTAATATAAATAAAATAATAATGATTATTATTACTAATAATAATGTTATTATTAAACCAATTATTAGAGATACATTGTATAAATTTACATAAATAATAAACTTATGGTCATAATTTGTTAATGGCTATTATCATTTTTCATTATTTCTAGATATTAATTAGTATTATTTTGATCGTCACTAATTAATATTATTTCAAAACATCATCGTTATTGGAGGAAACGTCTTCAAGTGATTTCTCGTTATCCATAAGCAACTTCAATAACGAACCCCCATTCTCATTCTAGGTTAATCACCTTTCGTTGATCCTTCATTTTCCACTCAAGCGATTCTAAGAAATTTACACGCAACCTAAGGTGAGTATACTCGATCCCTTTTTGTTTTATCACTTTTGGGGCGTAACATGTATTCTATAACAAAAACACGCAACACTTGAAACTTATTTGAAACATACTCTATCCATTTAAACATGAAACATGAAACTTGTGATACTTGAGACTTTGATGCTATGTGAACGTTTAATCCTTGTGTGTAGTTCCGCCTTAACAATATAGACTATGCATATGCTATAGGGGTAATGCACCTCCCCGTTAGTCTTTGGGGTATTGTTAAGTTAAACACGTTAACTCCATAAACTTTGGGATAGGCACAATTAACGCATTGGAAACTTGGGCTATCACCTGGACTGCGTTAGCTAGCATGGTGAAACTTGTTATATGTTTTCATGTTGGATAGAGTCTTTTTATCCTACTATGCTATGTATCAAACTTGTATACTCGCTCAACATTTTTGTTGATCATATTTTAATGCGTGTTGCAGGTTGTTAGCCAAGATGATGTGAAGAAATCAAGCTAGGACAACTTTAGAAACACACATTCATATTTGTTATACTTGTTCGTTTATTTGAAACTTTGTATTGATCTTAGTCATTTATGAAATTGAATTTAATTATATTGTCACAATAGTGTTATGATGCTTTTGAACGATTTGTTCGTCTCATCCTGATGTTTCCGCCATGATTGGGTGTGAGGTGTTAGAGCAGAGAGTTAGGGAAAAACATTTGTAAACCTTGTAATGTTACTCTGCTAAAATTAATACCATTGAGCTTTGAAGTGATATTCATCTTAGTATTAATAGTGTTCTTGCTTGATTTACATACAAACTTGAATTCCCACTTGTTTGTATGTTCAACAACAAGGAATAGGTTTCTCTAAAATCCTCCATAGGGACCTACAAGCATGATTCTTGATTTGATGATTCGATGATAGATCTTTAGTCTGGTTGTTTGTTTGTGGATAGCTTTAAAGGAAACACCCATACTTTATTCATTACATCAATGAAGTCATTATGTTCCATAATGGTTAGATTTTTATAACCTCATATATTTTTTTGAATGGTAATGGGAATCTTCAATAAACAAAACCACAGGCTCCGCAAGATGCTACGCATATTACGAGTTTAAAAAATAAACCAAACTACATTCACCATTACATCTTAAATAATTTAATCAAAACTTCTCCACTTGTTCCATGAGATACCTTTAAACTTTGATCTGTCAAACAATCGAACATCATCTCCTTGTTTTCCTCCACTATCTTATACCTATTAACGTTTACTCCTTGAAACCGCTTTCTGTTCGGTGCATTCCAAATATTCCATAATATTATCATATAATCATTGTTCATATTTTCGTGGTACATGCAAATGGATTCATATCGGAATATTTATAAAAGAGCCTTTTTTCTAAATAATCCAACCTTGTATGTCTAACTATTGTGTGTGTATATATATATATACTGATTGACATTCAATGCACAACTATGGTATAAAAGCACCCACAATATACAGACCTTCCTAATAGAACCTCAATTTCATTACAATGTACAAACTCCATTAAAAAATATTATATATGCATGTAAATATTACATAGGAGAATGTTCATTTGAGAAGAATCTTCTTGCATGAAGAAAGCTAAATTAATCCAGGCCTTATATTTTTTTATCAATGGTGTGAATCAAAATATATTTTTGTCAAGTTTTAATTAATGTTTTAATCAATAAAGGTATATAGACAATTTGACGTAGAATACTAATAAATATTATAAAAATGTTACTCAAGTCTCATTAATGCCACCATAATTTTCTCCTTCACCACCATTAATGTGTTGGGTCCTACACCAATTTTATTAGGAGTGAGAAAATTATTTAAAGTGTTGTATGCTACACATATTTTTTATAAGTTGCAAATTTATTTAAAAGTGTTGGGATCTACACATTTTGTACCTTACACCAAAACATTGTTTTTATGGTGTAGGAAACATTGTTTTATTGTTTTATGGTGTATAAAACGTTGAAAATGTAGGATAATGTACATTAATGTTTTTATAGTGTAAGGTACACAATTATTTTATAGGATAGACTCATTAAATTATTAGGTTCATTAATTTAAGTAGCAAAAAAAAAGAATAGACAAATTAAATGATTGGTTTAAATTACCTTTGTACCCTTTATTCTTTTTATTATTCATTTGTGATTTATTCTCATTTGAACTCTCCACATATTACATATGTCTGTATTTGAGTGGGGGGCCATCAAAAAGAAGTCCGTAGAAGGTTCTATTCTCACAATGTGGTCGGACGAGTGATTTTGTCCTTGGTTTGCCTACGGACAGCAAAAAGCACCACATTATGGATATGCTATTACAGGCCCCATTAACATTAATCGGTTTGATTTCCAAATAGAGTGAATGTATGACTTTTTGTAATGAGAAATTAATATATATTCTTGAAAGCAAACTTTATTCTATATATTGGATAAATCAACGCCACATGTATGCATATCAAGAAGATGTTTTTAATTTATTGCCTGTTGAGCGATACAAAGTTATCCTAGGGCTAAAGATTTATCAAAAGATATCTGACAACTAGTTGTTAATTTATTATAGTGCAAGCAAGAGGCGTCGACACATGGAAATGCGGGTATATAGTTCTTCAATCTATGTTCGGCTTTTTCAACATGTATCAAAACCAATTTCTCAAAGTAAGTATCTTCTATAAGTATTTTTAGATGTGCATAAGTATATACAAGATAACACACATATACAGGTTGTATGTGTATGTAAGACTGGAATGTAGATCATGGTTGAATGAAAAGAACATATGTAAGACTGGATAAATGATATGTTGACTCCATCTGATATGTTGACTCCATCGTTTCAGAATGACCCATAGTCAATAATCCGACCAGAAATGATATTAAGGTTGTTTAATGCTAATGGACTGTTATCGTATCAATAATCCCTTATTTACATGAATAATCATCTTGCTTTAGTGTGTAGTTGATTATGAAGTTTGACTCCACCCTTTAGAATGCATTCGATATCCGACTATGACAATTGAACTATTCAGAGGTGGTTATCTGTCTAATGACTGTTATGTAATTCAATAAATCCTCTTATTTTCTAACTGAGACAACTCCATTCTTGCTTTTAGTGATGTAGTTGGTTTAATGAAGTTAAGGCTCGATTGATTATGTGTTTGTAAGACATTTGTTTTTTGATATTAACTATTCTAATAATTTTAAGCTTTTCTATGTCTTTTATTATAGATGTGGAACAACACAACACACGCTACGATTAAAGAAATAGAAACACATTGAAGGAATTGATGCCATTATTATTTTTTCTGTTATGTATTCCTTAGTTTAAATATAGTTTATTTATAGATATTTATATAGTATGGAATAAATTAGGTAATGAATTGTTATTTTACCCGTTAATATTGTAGAATTTCGGGTTGAAAATATATTGGGTCGATTTAAGCTTGTTCGGATTTAACTATGTTGAATATATATAAGGATTGATTGTATGGAATTTGGACTTGCAAATTATTATTTTTTTACTGCAATTTTTTTTATTTGTTTAGAATTTGACTACATATTTTTTTAACGTCGTTGCTTATAAGTCGTGACTCCTCTAACACCGACTAAAAACATTTTCCTAAAAGTATTAACAGCTTTTAAGTCAGGGTGGATTACTTTAAGACGTTGTTCAACAAACCAACACGTCTGATAAATAACACATTTTTAGATACGATTCAAAATCGCGACTAAAGACCATTTTAACTCCATCTAATGCTTAGTTTTGTACCAGCGAGGATTTTTAAAGAATATAATTCCCCAAGGCAAATTGATGGGAATAGGTTTCAGATGTAACAATATCAAACAGAGGGTTTCATATGGAAAACATTTGAAATACAAGGTTCTTTTTAAAAATTAATAATTTCTATCTTTAGTCATCTAGGGTTCCTAGATTTAAGTGTCTGCTTTTTTGTAGATCTGCAACTCCATCAACCTTCATTTGTTATTCCCAAACACCCTTTCCTTCTTCAAACCCATGTATCATTTAATCTCATAAATATAATTTCACAAAATTAATTTATATTAAAGATGATTTTAAGATTTCAATTATATCATAATCTTTTTTTATACGCATATGAACAATAAAAACCATAAGGCTTATAATTTTTTTGGTGTTGATTACTTTAGATAGACAAAGCATTCAGATAGCCAAATGACCAAAACCTAAAATCAGGTTTCTGTGACCTCTCTGTTTCGAGCTTTTTATTATTATTATTTTTTTTATTTTTCATATTTTAAAAGCATAATTAGATAGCTTCAATCATTTGTGGGTCTAATAATCTGCGTGATTCAAAATTTTCTAACTACATTGAATTTGTTCATAAATTAAACTGTAAGAAATAAAGACTTTAACTTGATGCATACATGTTTTAACGATGTCACTGTTAATGCCTACATACATATTGTACAAGATATACAGTCAACAACTAAAAACAAGATGGAACTATAGAAAAGATTTGGGTTAGGTCTGCTGAGTACACCTACTTATGTACTTGTTCTCGTTCTACCTTATCCACTCAATTTTCACTAGTTACGGGGATTCAAGATTTTTTTACCAGGTCACTCTTTAAAATGTTAAAAAATTAATGTTCATTCTATATACATTGAAACGTAATATAAAGAATTGACGTAAATTGTTGTAACGTATTACATTTTGTAAATGTATAAATATATAATACTCCCTCCGTCTCATTAAATTTGTCTTATTTTAAATTTTCAAAGTCTTTATTTATAAACTTTGACTTTAATTATATATTTTTTTTTGTTATATAAAACTTGATGAAAATTAACCCAATAAAAATACTTGTAAAACACACTCAAATCATATAACTTTTTATCAAGTATTAACTAACGCAAACAAAATTATTCAAGGTCAAAGTTTAAATAAAGACTTTGAAAATTCAAAATATGACACTTTTAATGGGACGGAGAGAGTAATATAATGCAATAGCATGAGCATTCTAGAATATAAGATTATGGCTAAGTAACTAGAATCATGTCCTGATTTGGATATCCTAAGTAAACAAAAGGTTTCAGCTTAGATTTATTACTAAATTAATGTCAACTCAAGAATGATCCTGATGACAAGATAAAACAGTGAAAAACTAGGTACAAACACTTGATGGTCTGATATAAGTGTGCCACATCCATAAAGGCCACAATGAACTTCTTTTATATATAGACTAGCAACGGGGTTTTAAGGATGCCAATGGACGCTCGAGTATGATGATTGACTGACTAGGCCACGTTGCCCGGGCTCGCGGGTTGGATGTTTTTGGTGGATGAGTTAGGGCATGTTTGCCTTAGCTTATCAAGAGTGACATGACTTTTTGAAAAAGTCAGAATGGATTGACTTTTTGGAAAAGTCATTTTTCCCTCACATACATCCTCATTGCCAAATACATTTTGAAGCTTATGACTTTAAAAAAACCAATAAGTCAATAAGTTGTTTTAAAAAGCTTAGCCAAACATGCCCTTAGTCGGCATGGACGCCTACGAATGAGCCGTGCAAGGCCCTTGAAATGGATTTTGTTTTTTTTCTAATTTCGATGAAAGTATAAAAATATATTTATTTATATATCTTTTCTATCTCTTAGAATAAAGGTACTAAAGATATATTTATAATTATATACTTTAAATTTATAAAACTTAATAAAGTAAAATTACTCATTTTAGAATTTCAATAAAACTTAAGAATTAATACAATTTATAAATATTAAAATTATAATATTTTCATGTAACTTTTTATATATACTTATAATTAAACAATAACTTTTTATATGCTTATAACTTTATAATCTTGAATAATTTTTTTATTAGTTTCAAATCATTAAAATTTTCTATTAAATAGTTTAATTTAATAATTTGGTTATGAAAATTTTGGTAGTTATATAAAAAAGATATAAAGCATTTATTGGAAAAAAATGTGCTAAAGTTTCTAGTTGACTAAGCATGTTTTTTCGTATTTTACGGGTTTTATTGATTCGTATGTATGTAATACACGAATGATTAGCACATATTTAAGGGCCACACTATAACCCCTTTAGCTTTCACATCTCACAGCGTTTTCAAACATCCGTTTGTGGTTGCATTAAACAACCGTTTGAGATTGTACGTGTCAAACAACCATTTGACACTTAGGGGTTGTGCATATTTAAACGACCGTTTTGATGATTTTTCAATGGCCGTTTCAAGGTTTGCGCTTGTGTCATAGTCCCCTATACATTTAAATGCAGTTTGAGGATTCGTTGAACGGCTTTTGGGGTGTGGGAATAGCAGGACCCTATATTTTAGACATCTTTTTGTGGAGATTTGAGTCTAGATGACCTTCTAATGTATTACCAGCTCCAGCAGATCAAGATACCAGTATAGTCTTAAACAAGACCATGCTTGATGGCTGATACACAAAGATGTCAATATAGCAAAACGTTGAAAATATAACAGTTTGATGCCATGAAATAGAAACGGAAAGTTAACTTTTATTTGAAAAAGAAAAAAAGCAGGACTAATGAAGATGGAAGATGATGACTTCCAAATGGCAGTTCCTTCTTTCAAAAAATTCAAATGCTTGAGACTACAATTTGGCTCTAAGTGATGCAATTCCGCTGAAGATCTAATTCTTTGCAGTGTGTAAAAGTAAAAAAAAAATATATGACATTTTGCCAAATAAACTATTTCATTGATTTATCGGCTAACATAGCAAACATCAGTCTCAACCCTTGATTGACCAAAGAGTTACTTAACATGTTTGATTTTTAGATACTCACAAGCCATATTTGAAGAAATCAAAAGTAACAAGATCAGATCTGTATCATTACATCAGTCAAAAGCCATTATAAGAAATCAAATACTTTCATAAACATAATCAAATTCATTAATAACTAATCACAAACATGATATACTTACTCATTGCACACCACAGCTCCACCATTATTAGTTATAGCTATTTGGCACTAAGATGCTGCACTCTCAAGATCCCTAATACATAGTGACAAACAAACAAATACACATCTCCATATGATTAGTATTTCACATATATGTTTGAGTAACTAATAATACACATATTCCAGATGAAAATCATTAACTGCAAGATCTCTTAAAATCTCTTGTCATGCTCTAACCTGAAAGCTTGAATCTTTTGATTGACTGGAAGTTTCTTGATCCATTAAACACTCATCAGCCTGATTCACAATCATCAAACTTTCCTTTGTTCTTTTTCTAGCTCTTTCTCTTGCCTCTGCCCTTGACTGTTCTCTAGAAAAACTCTCCTGAGATCTAACTTTGATTCTTTGAGTCCCTTTAACATCCGCACATTTATGTAATGACTTCCTTTTATGGCTATTTTCGTCATCTGAATCTACCTTAATTGTTTCCAGAAACTTGGCATTAGATTCATGAGTGAGAGTTGAAGATGAAGAGTGGTTTGCTTGTTCAACCAAATCTTTGATAGCTGTTAGAGACTTAGTGAAGAGCCAATCAAGGGTTTTGCTTGCTTTATCAAACCCTAGCAAATCTTGAAGACAAAAGAACTTTCTTGAGATGTCAATGGATAATCTCACCCTCCGATCTCTAAGGCCTCCAGCTGTGCAGATCTTACTATGCCCATCTTTCTTTGTGGTCACTATTTTCTTCTTATAGGAAGAAACTACTGACTCTAAAAGATCATCACGTTCTTCATGAAACTGGTGGTGCAGAAGAAAGTCTTGTTTGAGTGTGCTAGCTTCTTCGGTGACCGGAGGAAGACAGGTGTAGGTATGACAAACAATATCGCTGGAGAAAAATGGGTTGTTGATATCTTGGTGGTAGTTAAAGTCATAAATATCCTTTTGGATGTCAAAGAAAGAGTTTGGAGAGAAGATATTGGTGGATGAGGGAACCTGTGAGGAAAACATTGTAATTTAATACAAAATAATAAGCAAGAAAGGAAATATTAACTTAAGTCTAGCTTGGTGTTTAACTAAGTTTTATAGCCTCCCCCTTCTTGTGTTGTGGGTTGGGCATCTTCTTTTTCGGGCACTATTAACTAAAATACAGAAAATGTACAATTTAAAGTAATTGATAGCAAGTGGAGAAAAATGATTGATGAACAATAGTATGTTTGTATATATATGGGAATGATCAAATTAATACAAAGTTTAATTTGCCTAAAAAAGTATAAGAAGCTTTATGTATATATTTAAACAATCTAATTTAATGATTAAATAGACAATTTACTGGTTGAATAGACATTTTAGTGGAAGTTATTAGTGACTGAGATGGGTAAAATTAGTTAGTGCAAGTCTTTATTAAAATTTTTCAAAATCACCTAGAAAAATATCTAGAAATTAATTGGCTGTAGAATTGGTATTGCAACTTCTGGAACATGATGAACATGAAGAAATATATTTATTCGTGTTCATCAGTTCAACTCAGTTGCCAAATTCATCATATTTATCCACTGAATACATGTTTTTTTGTTCAAGCGACACCACCTTCTTCAACTACATTAAAAGGTAACTTTAAGACTTTTTATATGGTTTTGATTTGGTGATAATTGATACAAGAGCGCAAAACGACCCTTTCGGTTATTTGGTATCTTAAGCTCGGAACAACTAACGAGAAAACAAAGTTTTCAGTTTTCTATGTTGATATTGGAACATGAGTAGATCCTCCGGTTTGTGTTAATTTAGGATCAAAGCGAATAACATGAAAATCATGAAAAAAACACGTTAAATTACACTAGGTAATTTTAATAGAGTTTTAGTTCTGAAAGTTTTTACTTAATGTGTTTCTATAGTAATGAAGTTAATTTGTAATTGAACATGAGTAGATCCTCCGGTTTGTGTTAATTTAGGATCAAAGGCGAATAACATGAAATCATGAAAAAAAACACGTTAAATTACACTAGGTAATTTTAATAGAGTTTTAGTTTCTGCTTTTTATTAATGTGGTTATATATATGTAAGTTAATTTTAATAACTGATTAATGTGTTTTTGCTTTAAAACTTTTGTTCTCCAGCGACACTGACCCAACACCAACGTTGCCCACCACCCTTGCCTGAATTGCATTTAGTTTTTTTTTGTGAATTTTAATGTTTAAATTGCATTTAATTGTTTTAGTTATTGTATTAATAATTTTTTTAATAAAATTCATTTATTACAATAACATGATTATTAAAAAAATATGTAAAAGGTGGTGTGAGGAAAACAGAAACTTGTAAGAATGTCGTAGGATTAAAAAGAAAATAATTGTTTCTAAATTTGTGAAATATGACGTAAGTATGGATGGACTTGTAATCGTCAGCATTTATCTTTTCCCATTCTTCTTAAAGGGTAGAAATCTTTGTACATTTCGTATGGTCTCCAATGTTGAGGTTACTTTTGTGAAATATTACAACACACTACAAAGTACAGGGAACACATAAGAGAGCTTTTTAAGTAACAGGACAAAATTTTGTTCACTACATGTCAAACTTCAATGCTCGAGCACTGTCAGAGCTAGCCCAAATATTTGGGTATTCTAAAGGCTTGAACCCTATTTTATTTTATCCACACATCCATCCATTAAACTCTATAGGAAGCGTATAGAGTAATATGGTTCTTCTGGTCCAACGTATTGAGTAATACACTTCCTATATGTGTACTTGAAGTACAAACTTTTCAGAAGATGGTCAGCTAATAATTAGAGAACTAGGGGAAGCGAATATTGTTCCTCTAGGTCCAAGCGTATTGAACAATACACTTCCTATATGTGTATTTTAACTACAAACCTTTCAGAAGATGGTCAGCTAATAGGAAGTGTATAGGGCCATACGCTCCCTTAAGGATTTTTTTTTTCAAAAGACCAGGGGAATCATATAGGGCCATACGTTCACCGGAGAAATATTTTTACAAGAAAAAACATATGTTTTTAGTATCTTTTTGAACTTTATTTTGTTATAAAATGATGTTATTTTTTAGAGTAAATTGCTATTTTAGTCGAGGTTTGTCCAGATTTGTCATTTTAGTCAAAATAGTTTTTTTTCGCCTCTATGTCCCTGATTTTTCCCTTTTGTTGTCATTTGATTACATCCTCTAACTTTGTTAGATAATGTCAGTTAACTCAAGGGTATTTGGGTTAGATTACATGTATGTTTTGTTCTGTTGCCATTTTCATCTAAAACTAATTTTATATATAAAAAATAAAATAAAAAATATAAATGTCATAAAAATGTAAACATATATTAATATACACATATCTGTTTCATCTTCAAACCTAATTCTCTCTCTCTTCTTCCATCTCTTTCATCCACACCACCGCCTCCACTATTTCCCACCACTGCCACCACAACCATCGCCATTCACCACTACAACCACAACAACTCACCACCATAGCCTACCCCTTTCACTCCTCTACCCAAAAGACGATGACCCTGTTGGTGTCTAAATCGCCCTCACTCACCAGAAAATGGATTCCGGATGAGTATGCAATTTTGGGTTTAAATAGCACCCTAATCGGTCAAAATAGTGAGTTTAGAACCCACCCAAATCGGTTGCAATAGCGGGTCAAAATACTCCGGCTAAAGCCCGGCGCCGACTGTCAAATCCGCACCGATCTGAGGTAAAAACTATACCATTCTACTTGTATTCTTGTCCTGAATAAAAGCCCTATAGTTTTTGAATGGCAATCATACCGACTGAACATGAATTTGTGATCTAATGTGGCTGACGGTTGCGAAAGTGGAGATCGGTGATGTCGGTGCATGGGCGGGGTGGTTGACGACATGGTTGCAAAAGGCGCTCCCTAGTCGGATTCGGGAGTACTCGGGAAGTACTCAGCGTAGGCGGAGATTACTCGAGGAGTAATTGGCCTAGGCGAACAGTACTCGGGCCTTGGCAACCTACCTTGTAGTGAGTACTCGGGGAGTAGGAGCCTAGGTGAGACTTTTACAACCATGGTTGACAATGGTGAGTGGAGGTGGAGGTGGGTGGCGGAGGTTGACAAAGGGGGAAGCTTATAGGGTTTTTAATTGAGATAACAGTGGTTGTCGCTATATCTGGTGGAGGTGGTGGCTTTTGATTTCGGCAAGGGTGGGATGGTAGTGGTGGAGATGATGCTATCGGTGGGTGGTGGCACGTGGTGGCCGGTTGTAACAATTGTAACATCTCAAAAATTTTATTTATAAAAATATAAAATAAAGTATATAGAAACTTATATTATTAAACGTAGACTACGTATAAGTTGAAAGTTAGAAATATGAGATATTTAGAAGAATATATGCACCGTTTAAAATTTATAATAATAAAAAAATATATTATACTTAAACTTACTCTGTTTTTAATAAAACTTAGGTCAAAATGTAGACAAAAATATTATCGTTCTAATAGCATATTCATTGTTTTATAAAACATCATATTTTAAAAGTTATAAGCGATAAATAAGTTAAGTAGCTTAATTAATTATAATAATAATAAATCAAGAAAACACTACTACAAAAATTGGTAATTGCCATCAAAATTTGCTACACAAAAAGCACTAGATAAAAAGTAACCATTTTTCAAGCACAAACTTATTTTTCATGCCAGATTGCTAGCAAAAATATTAACTCCTCAAATTTGCTACCTTAATTTAGTGGTGGCAAAATATACTCTCTACTTTATTTACCCTAAATCTTTTATCTCACCATACGCACACATTCTCTCATCTCACCATACGCAATTGTTCACGGTGAAGAACCCTAAATCTGATCTCATGAGCTGATTCACACATTCAAGCACAAAAATCTTAAATCTTCATACATTGATTTTCACCAGACGCCGATTCAACCACAATTCACGCAAAAAAATCGCTGATTCAACCACAATTCTCACCAATTGCTGTTGCTGATTCACGTTGGCTCGATTCTGTTTGATTCGCACCAATCACTAATATCAACGATTGATTCGAAGATCAAAATAGTGACGCTGTTCGATTCAAATTTGAGACGCTGTTTGATTCGAAGATTGCTAAGGTTCGAAGATTGCTTAGGGCTTCAATACATGACGGATCTATCGTTCAATTGCTAGGGTTCAAAGATTGCTCTGAGTTAGCGAAGGAAATTCATCCAGATCTATCTCAATCGCCTGGTGGATTTTGTTCGAATCGGTTTGTTCAAATTCTCTCAGCTTATGATTGTTTGATGCTTGTTTACTGTTTATGATTAGTTTAAGCGGTTATGTGATTGTTGTGCATATGGTTTCCTAATAAGAATTTATGTTCTTCTCTGTTGAATTAGGTTAAAATTTCAATATGAAAATTGAAATGAAAACTCATGGTGTTTGATTGTGATAGGCAGCTGTGTAATTAGGAGAAGTGTTTAATAGGCAAAACATGATTATATTATGGATTTAATTGTTGATATGACACACATGTGCTGAAGGATGAGGTGAGATGATTGATTAGATTATTGTGTAGATAACTAGAATTCAAAACTTATACTAATTGGTCTATACCATAACCTAGGACCAGATCGGTTGATTAAGAAGACGAAATAGTGGCCATGTGGACCATAGCACTGTGATACTTAGACGACTCGATTGTAATTATTACATATATGTATATATAATTTGATTATTGTGCATATTGTAAAGTGTAAATATAGATTCCTTTATTATAGTTGATAATGAATGCTTTATGTGTATATACGTTCTTATGATGACTTTGAATTTTGCGAGTTCGACCACTACAAGGTTACTAGTTGTACCCTTTTCTATGAGAAAGTATACCTTCGTATGGTCTTCTGTTTACCGAGCTCTGAGATGCCTTTTGAAACTAAAGTTTCTTTCGTTTGGGTCTGTTCTGATTCTGATGTACCAATAGTACTGTACTGAAACCTTTTATCATGGTTCGAGCAATAACTAACATCTTTCGCTGCAGGAGAACCATCAAGTATATTAACAGAACACTCAAAGTAATTTTAACTAGTTTCTTTTTTATTTAATGGTTTACTAAATATCTATTATTGTTTCTTGTAGATATCATGGCACGTACTATGGGTAGTGGTCAAAGTAGTTCTCAAGTTGGTGGTCAGGGTGTTGAGCGAGGTGGTGACCAAGCTTGTGAACGAGGTGTTAGGGGAAGTAGTAGTCAATCTAGTCGTCTAGCTGGTGATCGAGGTGTTGGGAGAGGTGGTGGTCAAGCTGGTGAACGAGGTGTTGGGCGAGGTGGTGGTCAGGCTGGTGAACGAGGAGTTAGGAGAGGTAGTAGTCTAGTTAGTAGTCAAAGGAGTGGTTTAGCTGGCTATCAAGGTAGTGGTCAAGCTGGTGAACGAGGTGTTAGGAGAGGTAGTAGTCTAGTTAGTAGTCAAGGGAGTGGTTTAGCTGGCTATCAAGGTAGTGGTCAAGCAGTTGATCAAGTTGTTGGACGAGGTGGTAGTCAAGCGGGTGATGATGATGAGTCTGTTGTTCATGCGATGGATCCTCCCATTGAGGGTAGCGATGATAATGATGATGATGATGAGTCTACGTTTCATGTTGCGCCTGCGAGACGAGGATGCGCTTCCCAAGTCCAAGTACCCGAACCAATCAACTGCGAGTTGATTTATATTAAAGATGGGGAGTACGTCATATATATTAATATTGTTTCTTTATGTACATTTTAAAGTGTTACTGATGTGGTTTTGTTACGTTTCATTCATTTTGTAGATTTAGTAATCAAGGGACGTCTACCCGGATTATTGGAAGTAACTTAAGGGCTTTGTGGTCTGGACCATGGGATAGTTGGAGAGATGTTCCTAATGAGCATAAGACGCGGTTGTTTGAGCGATTCCAGGTGTGTGTACTCACGCATTTTTTGTTTTTGTTATGATTTAATACTTCGTCTGACGGTTGATTGTAAAGTAATTGCCAAATACCAAATAGTCACACATGAGCCTTTACCAGATCGAGACATATAATCTAAAATGTTGATGTTATATAAGCATGCATTTCATTGATTTGGCACCAAAATTAGACTGTGACCTGCAATCACATCGCCAAATCCTTTCTTTTCCTTCGTTATTAATAATTATGTTTGATAGAGACACTTGTTATAAGGTGATCCTAGAGGCTGGAGCTTAAATTTGGTTTTAAAAATGGTTTAATGTTGGTTGAGAAACTTTTAGTGATTACTTGTTATAAATTAGTTACCTTTTAGATGTACCAATAACATACGCCTTCACTTTAATGGTTGCACGAAAAGAAAAAGATTCAGGTTTAGAAAGTGAAAAGGATACAAGTAGGGTGTAAAGATTCAGCCTTTTAAGTAAGTATATAATGGATTTTCCGTATTAACAGTAAGCTGTGATAGGTGTCACACCCCGACCCGCAGCGGAAAAAGGTGATCGGGGCATGATTGGGTTTTCATTAAAGCTCATGACATTTACTAAAATGTTTCATATTTATTATTACAATTTAAAAGAGATCATACAATCAAATCACACAAGTACAACATGTTCTATACATCTTTCTAGACTTCATTATTTTTCTTCTAAGGCAATTTCCTATGTGTTCCTTGCTTCATCCTGTCCACCTGTATCATGTGTAAAAAACTGGTTTTTGGGTCAACAAAAAAGTTGGCGAGTGAATCCTATGAAAACATTTAAACGTGTTTATTGTATTGATTATAAAATAAAGTGCATAACCACATATGAGTAAATGTAGATGTAAATTTATTCACAAAACACATAATATTAAATATTGCACACACATACAACAAATGATTGTTTTGAGGCACGCGTTGTTCAACTCGTCTCCCACGAGGAACTGATGGGCCTAATGAATGAGTTTTGAGGCACGCATTGTTCAACGAACTGATGGGCCTAATGAATGTTTTTGAGGCACGCGTTGTTCAACTCGTCTCCCACGAGGAACTGATGGGCCTAATGAATAATTTGCATACAACTTAACAATATGTAATACATCACGACAAACAATATTTACATTCTAAGTTTAGATCATATAATGGTATAGCACGAGTTTGAATAAGCGAATTTAATTTAGGCGACACATGATACACCCCAAAACATGATAAAAAGGGGAATTTGTAAGAATTCACTCACAGTGGTTGCGTTTCTTGGATTGATGATGAATGCGCACGAATTTGGATTTAACCACGAGAGAAACTAACCTAAATATAACATAATGGTTCGGTAAATAAATGGATTTTATTTGAGATTAATAATTTTAATTCATAACCTTAATAGGATTTCTAGATTTATTTTTGTGAGTTTAAGGACATTTTCTAACCTTAAAAATATTATTTTTAAGTATTTTTAAATAATTTTCTGATTAAATAAATAAATAAAAAAATGTTGACCGTTGACTTTGACCGTTGACTGTCTGATTGTGTTTATTATGTGCGCTGAGTGAGGTTCGAACTCGCGACCTCCCGTACGCGTGCACGCAGCTCTACCAAACGAGCTACGTGTCTAACCCGAAATAATCTCGTTTTTAATTATATATATATATATACAAATTAGATTAATTCATTTCTGTCTTTTTTTAAAAACTTGATAATTGCCAGAACCGGTTACAGAATCAGGATTCGAACTCGGGACCTGTGGTTTAACTTTGCACACAGTCCACCGCTGGACTGTGTGTCTAACCTGGTTAGAATACTGTTTTTTATTAAACTTAAATACTAACTGGAAGGTGTTCTAGGCCTTTCAAAAATTTGAGATTTATCACAGGAAACCGGTTAAGTGCACGAATCGAACTCGGAACGTATGGTTTAAAATTGCACACAGTCCACCACTGGACTGTGTGTCTAACCCGTTTAAAAATCCGTTTTAAATTGAACTTATATATTAACAGTGCTTCATCTTCTTCAGTTTATGAAACCAGAGAATCAACACGACTGTTTAATCGAAATTTTTTATTGAATTAGTTGATTGATCAATACTGTTAACGAAATAATTTAAACAGAACGGATTAAAGGTGCTGTACCGAATAGTTGTGATCTCCGACGAAGTTCCGGCGGCTGAGGTTAACTCCAGCGAAGTTTATCTTGCGACAGAGGCTCTACAGGAAGTTTGAGGTGAGTGTGGTGCTTTCTGTCTGAGCTCTAGAAGTCTTATTTTAGAGTAAGGCAGAAGAGATGAAATGGGTTCGGTTTTCCGGCGACTTGCAGAGAATTCCGGCGAGGTGTTTCTTGATGAATAGAGACTTGTAGAGAGAGTGAAAGTTGTGCGAGTGTAAGCAGGTTTTGAGAGAAATACACATGGTATTTATAGATTGACAGAAACTGCCCGATTTCAGTTTTAAAAACCGCGTATTCAAGATTTTCCGGCGGTTACGACTATAATTGGGGCTAGACATCGGTTATAACCGATGTCGTCGACGGTTACAGCGTTTTAGTCAAAAGAGGAATGGCTGAACTCGCGGATTGCCGGATTTTCCGGTGATTGCGAGTTCCGCCGCGCTGATACCTGGTTTTTGAATTTGAGTTTTGGCTCAAGTATTAATTGTTTCAGTATATTAACCAAAGGCAGCGTGTGGCGGAGTGGTGTTGTGGTTGTTTGGTGAACTAGCTGACCCGGGTTCGAAACCCGGCAGCTTGTTATTATTTTTTTTGCACTAATTTTTAAGTTTTAATAATTATAGTTTTAAATTCTAAAATGTTTATTAATTATGTATTGTTTAAATTAGTTTGAGTCTTAAACATGCAACGAAAATTTTAACTGGATGTTCGGTTAATAAACGAAGCGGGTTTTGGAAACTCGTTTTTTTTACGGATGTTACAGTATCCCCTACTTTTAGAAATTTCGTCCCAAAATTTAAGTAGTAGTGGTATATTTGCCTTGGAGGGAGGATGTTTTAATTTGACAATTACATAATTAGAAGAGGGTGAGAGTTTAAATCTTATTTGAGGCGGTAACGTTCCTAGTAAGGGTTGAATACCCGGCTACAGGAATCGCTTTTTGATGCCTAAAGATAAGGAATATTGATAAACAAAGTTGATCGACTAGGTATGATTTCTTGCACAAGAGTTTTGAGAGAATCGATACGTTTGGAAAGATAAGGTTATCCTAAAACAAAACTTCTACCACTAAGACCTACAGGGAACTTCTCATAACCGCCTGACAATGCTTTTGATCCTTTGACAAGAATACTTATATATAGGAAGTACCAGCGGCGTATCCACCATATTCTTGTCAAATTTTCATTGGCTTTATCAGTAAGTTATGATTAGTTCTATGTGACTCTAGAACATAAACGAACACAACAACCAAAGCTTGAGTCTTAATTCTGAAAGTATACATGTTTGGATGATGACAGTACCTCTCTCGTTTGGTATGATTAAGAGGTTAGTCTATGTAGAAGTGAGACACAACCCAACTTCTTTGAATGATGAGATTGAAATACGTTGAGATGTATGATGATATGAATGCTAAATCAGTGAGCATAAAACAAACTTCAACCATGACATTACTAAATCCTACATGAAACTTCTCATAACCGCCTGACAATGCCTCTGATCCTTTGGCAAGAATACTTATATATAGGAAGTACCAGCGGCGTATCCACCATATTCTTGTCAAATTTTCATTGGCTTTATCAGTAAATTATGATTAGTTCTATGTGACTCTAAAACATAAACATACACAACAACCAAAACTTGAGTCTCAAATCTGAAAGTATACATGATTGAATGATGACAGTACCTCTCTCATTTGTTATGATGAAGGGGTTAGTCTATGTAAAAGTGAGACACAACCCAACTTCTTTGAATGATGAGATTGAGATACGTCGAGATGTATGATGATATGAATGTTAAGTCAGTGAGTATAAAACAAAACTGAAATAGTAATTTGCATTAAGATTCTTGGATACATAACTTCGTAAAGATTGAGATAACATAAAGAAAACATAAAAACTAGACGGTTGGAGTTGAATCTTGATTTTTGGTGAAGAAAACTAGTTGAGCGGTTCGTTTGGGCCGTTATTATCTTCAACAGGATTGGCGTTGATGTTGTAAGCTCTTCCTCTTGCTGGTGGCCTAGTGGTTAGGTTTTCTTGATTTGCTTGGTTAACTGGGTTTGCTTGAGCTTGGGCGTTTATGATGTTAACCAATCGAGGGCATGTGTTTCTAAAGTGGGTAGGGTCGCCACAATTAAAACAAGCTCGAACATATGGAAACATGGGGTATTGGGGTTGCTGATATGTTTGGATCATGTTTTGAGTAAGGGTTGAGGTTTGGTTTTGAGGGGTGCGGCAAACCTTGCTCAAATGGCCATAGCGTCCACAATTCGCACATAGTCGACAAGGTAAGGTAGATGGATGGTGATAAAAACAGGTGTTGCATTGAGGGTGAGGTCCAAAGTAAGGTTTCTTATTTGGGTAAGTTGAGTTGGGTGCTATTTGAGTGATTGGGATAGCTTGGAGGGGTACGGCTTGTGAAGCTCGTTGATTGTGTTTAGTGACAGCGAAAATTTGCCCATCTCGTTTTCTCTTAGAAATGGGTTGTGAAGAGGATTCGGTTCGGGTGGAGTTTGAGGTTTCGTTTGATGCTTTATCCTTCTTCTCCTCCTTGAAGTCCTTATTTCGTATGCGGTTTTCGGTGAGCTCTGTAGCTAACTCCATTGCTGCTTCCAAAGTTGCAGGTGTGGTACTTATTACAGGGTCTTGAATTTTTTGAAGGAAGACCTCGAATGTAGTGCTCGATCAAACGGTAGAGGGGAGTGAACAAGTTGGGGACCATCTGATTTAACTCAAGAAATCTCTTGTTGTATGTGGTGTGGTCGCCCTCCTTTTGTTTCAAAGAATAGAACTCATCCTCTAATTTCTTGATTTCGCTTCTTGGACAGAAACGTTTTGTCATGATCTCCCTCAATTCTTCCCAAGTCAAAGTCATAGCATTCTCAGTACCTCGCTTGGCCTTCTCTGCATTCCACCATGTAAGTGCTACTCCAAACAAACGACCGGTAGCATATCGCACTTTGCGATCATCGGGGCAGTCGCAATTGAGAAAGGTGTTTTCCATCTCCTCAAACCAATAGAGGAGAGCGGTGACACCTTCAGTACCTTCGTATTTTGGAGGATCGCAGGATTTGAAATGTTTGTAGGTGCATTTAGTGACTTTTGGGGAAGGATTGACAGTGTTTTGATCTTCTTGGTGGATTGGGTTGACGGGATTAGCGGTAAGGGCTTGTTGAACTTGAACTACGATGTTGGGTATTACGGCCGCCATTTGTTGAGCGATTTGGGCAGCCATGCGCTCGCGGGATTTTCCTGCTTTCATTTTTCTACGAGCGAGACTAGAAGACATCTACAAAGAATACGTATCAAGAGTATGAGTTGGACGTTTTAGGGGTCATGTGTCGTATTTAGGAATGAACATTCATAAAATAAATGAAGAATAATAATTTACTACATCCATAGGATGTCTTGGGCTTTGCTCGTAATTGGGCCTTTGCATGCCGCCATACTTCACCTTCGTAATCATGTGGGCCCCCATGATTATCGGGTCTTTCATATGGTTCGCATGTGTTAGCCTGGTAACGTACACTAAAACCCGGAGAAAATCGAGAAATATGTATGTAACGTATGATATTCGGAGTGCATCCAGGTGTGGACATGGTGACACCTCAAAGTGGGGTTAGTTCGAACGACGTTTGGTGTGGCATGCTTTGGCCTAATAGGTCCTTCGTACTCTCACCGTTAGTCCCCAGGTAGGCAAACTGGTCCGTTATATTGGATTTATATGAATGCCAACCTAGACAGGACGTTCCGACTACCGGTACTTGTACCCTTACAGTTACTACATGCCCGTCGTAGAACTCACTTTGATGAGATTGAAAAATGAAAAAATGCGACAAAATCTTGAATAACGGAAGTATGAGGTTGATTTGAATATGTGAACATTGAAATATGCGTGATGAATTGTATATGTAAGCATGTTATGTTTGACTATAAATATAACTCATTAAGTATCACACAAAATGATAGTGGGAGTGTTTGCATGCATTTGTCTATGTAATAAATACGAAACAAATAAACATCATGAGTTTGCATGTAACCACATAAACAATTAAAATCTAATCAACTATAGTATAGGCTCTAAGGGTCTAATAACCTATCCTATATCCCAATAGTCAAAAGCTCTGATACCAATCTATCACACCCCGACCCGCAGCGAAAAAAGGTGATCGGGGCATGATTGGGTTTTCATCAAAGCTCATGACATTTATTAAAATGTTTCATATTTATTATTACAATTTAAAGGAGATCATACAATCAAATCATACAAGTACAACATGTTCTATACATCTTTCTAGACTTCATTATTTTTCTTCTAAGGCAATTTCCTATGTGTTCCTTGCTTCATCCTGTCCACCTGTATCATGTGTAAAAACTGGTTTTTGGGTCAACAAAAAAGTTGGCGAGTGAATCCTATGAAAACATTTAAACGTGTTTATTGTATTGATTATAAAATAAAGTGCATAACCACATATGAGTAAATGTAGATGTAAATTTATTCACAAAACACATAATATTAAATATTGCACTACACATACAACAAATGATTGTTTTGAGGCACGCGTTGTTCAACTCGTCTCCCACGAGGAACTGATGGGCCTAATGAATGAGTTTTGAGGCACGCGTTGTTCAACGAACTGATGGGCCTAATGAATGTTTTTGAGGCACGCGTTGTTCAACTCGTCTCCCACGAGGAACTGATGGGCCTAATGAATAATTTGCATACAACTTAACAATATGTATACATCACAACAAACAATATTTACATTCTAAGTTTAGATCATATAATGGTATAGCACGAGTTTGATAAGCGAATTTAATTTAGGCGACACATGATACACCCCAAAACATGAATAAAAAGGGGAATTTGTAAGAATTCATAACAGTGGTTGCGTTTCTTGGATGATGATGAATGCGCACGAATTTGGATTTAACCACGAGAGAAACTAACCTAAATAATAACATAATGGTTCGGTAAATAAATGGATTTTATTTGAGATTAATAATTTTAATTCATAACCTTAATAGGATTTCTAGATTTATTTTTGTGAGTTTAAGGACATTTTCTAACTTTAAAAATATTATTTTTAAGTATTTTTAAATAATTTTCTGATTAAATAAATAAATAAAAAATTTTGGTTTGACCGTTGATCGGTCTGATTGTGTTTATTATGTGCGCTGAGTGAGGTTCGAACTCGTGACCTCCCGTACGCGTGCACGCAGCTCTACAACTGAGCTACGTGTTAACCCAAATAATCTCGTTTTTAATTATATATATATATATACAAATTAGATTAATTCATTTCTGTCTTTTTTTAAAAACTTGATAATTGCCAGAACCGGTTACAGAAGCAGGATTCGAACTCGGGACCTGTGGTTTAACTTTGCACACAGTCCACCGCTGGACTGTGTGTCTAACCTGGTTAGAATATGTTTTTTATTAAACTTAAATTCTAACTGGAAGGTGTTCTAGGCCTTTCAAAAATTTGAGATTTATCACAGGAAACCGGTTAAGTGCACGAATCGAACTCGGAACGTATGGTTTAAAATTGCACACAGTCCACCACTGGACTGTGTGTCTAACCCGTTTAAAAATCCGTTTTAAATTGAACTTATTATATTAACAGTGCTTCATCTTCTTCAGTTTATAAACCAAGAATCAACCGACTGTTTAATCGAAATTTTTTATTGAATTAGTTGATTGATCAATATTGTTAACGAAATAATTTAAACAGAACGGATTAAAGGTGCTGTACCAATAGTTGTGATCTCCGACGAAGTTCCGGCGGCTGAGGTTA
Source organism: Scalesia atractyloides (assembly GCA_947069175.1). Taxonomy (NCBI): domain Eukaryota; kingdom Viridiplantae; phylum Streptophyta; class Magnoliopsida; order Asterales; family Asteraceae; genus Scalesia; species Scalesia atractyloides. The sequence continues at coordinate 23,126,477 of CAMTDV010000014.1, read as the reverse complement.
ACTCCGGCGAAGTTTATCTTGCGACAGAGGCTCTACAGTAAGTTTGAGGTGGAGTGGTGCTTTCTGTCTGAGCTCTAGAAGTCTTATTTTAGAGTAAGGCAGAAGAGATGAAATGGGTTCGGTTTTCCGGCGACTTTGCAGAGAATTCCGGCGAGGTGTTTCTTGATGAATAGCGACTTGTAGAGAGAGTGAAAGTTGTGCGAGTGTAAGCAGGTTTTGAGAGAAATACACATGGTATTTATAGATTGACAGAAACTGCCCGATTTCAGTTTTCAAAAACCGAGTATTCAAGATTTTCCGGCGGTTACGACTATAATTGGGGCTAGACATCGGTTATAACCGATGTCGTCGACGGTTACAGCGTTTTAGTCAAAAGGGGAATGGCTGAACTCGCGGATTGCCGGATTTTCCGGTGATTGCGAGTTCCGCCGCGCTGATACCTGGTTTTTGAATTTGAGTTTTGGCTTAAGTATTAATTGTTTCAGTATATTAACCAAAGGCAGCGTGTGGCGGAGTGGTGTTGTGGTTGTTTGGTGAAACTAGCTGACCCGGGTTCGAAACCCGGCAGCTTGTTATTATTTTTTTTTGCACTAATTTTTAATTTTTAATAATTATAGTTTTTAAATTCTAAAATGTTTATTATTATGTATTGTTTAAAATTAGTTTGAGCCTTAAACATGCAACGAAAATTTTAACTGGATTGTTCTCGTGATGGATGTTACAATAGGGTCTAATGAACTGATAAGACTATGAATTGCATTAGGAGACATAAAGTTATGAGTTATATATATGTGTTCATTAAAGTTATTTCATGAAGAGGAATGAGAATCTTTGTGTTATTTGTATTAGTTGTTACTTATCCCTTCCCTCAGGTTGGTTAGTTTTGTTGATGGTGTATTGGTCATGGACTCATGCACTATGTTCAAAAGCTATTTGTAACATGGTTCTGCAGAGCAGGCCTCCCATATCACTCTGTTCATTATTTTATTATGATTTAAGTTTCATTAATAGTTTTGTTTACTGTTACTGTACAATAACCTTTGATTTTTACTTTTTTTTAACAAAAAGTTAAAGGTACATAGATAAAAAGAAAATCAAACCAAAAACTATAGAAACAATTATGAAAAATAACTAATATTAGAAAAAGTTGACTTTATTTGTAACTAATGCAATACTTTCTTTAACTCGAAACTTGAAAGTGATGTAGGACAAGAATTGAAACAGTAGGATTTGTGAGTAACAATAAGGGAAAGTATGATCCTTCTGTCATCAAAATCAATTGTTGATGCAGTATCTGAAATAAAAGGAAAGTATGATTCTTTTGCATAATTTGTTTACATTTATTGGTCTTCTATTACTTGTAGCATTGAAGTAATTTCACTTAAGATTTATTTGTAAATCACTTTTGTATATATATGTTCTTGCTGGGTTTTCTTTATTGCTTTCTAAAAGTTTGATTAAAAGTCGTTTCCATATTATCATTTATTAAAAGCTTTTATTTTTTCAGAGTTATTTTCAATGGGAGGAGAGATGCGATGCAGAAATTCATAGGTTTTGGGAAAATGTGCATTGCTGGTAAATTCCCCAATATGTTAAAGACGGTACGCAATAAGGCCAAAAAAAGGCGAGGGAGCAAGGTTTACAAGTTGGAAATGATATTCTGTTCTTCTTAAGTTTAAACCAGCATGGATTAGAAGTGATATAAGGAAACAAATGATTGACAATTGGAACACTCCTACATGGAAAGCAAAGTCTAAAAGGAATAAAAGAATTAGAAGCAAGCCAACTGGGGGCAAACATACACTAGGATCTCAGAGCTATGCAACTGCAAAAAGAAAAGCGGTAAAAGATGGGTCATGCTTACAAAGAGTTTATGCATAACTTTGAATCTGATGCACAATGAAAACAATATAAAGAGCTTGATATACAAGTATTATGTTGTATATTGTTTGTGGAGGTGTCATGCTTCAGTTAATACACACTATGTCAATATCACCAAGTTTATTAACTTCATATTTTTTCCTTTGTAGGCTATGATAATGGGGCGTGAACTATCAACTCATGAGATGTGGAAACAATCACATTGTAAGAAAGGAAGCAGGCCTTTGGATAAAGATCCAAGTGGTAGTAGTTCGCTAGTTTCGGACATTGATTCAGAAGGGAACATTCAGGAAGAAAATCTAGTGTGGGTTGATGATAGGGCAGAGGAGACTTGGGTAAGTTGAAGTAAATCCAAATGACATATTTTAAAAGAAAATAAAATAGAACATGAAATTTGAATAATGTAATTTCATGTTTATCCCAATAGGCTAAGTACGAGGGATATCTTGTGGAGAAGTACCGGGATGAACCTCCCAATTTTGACCAAGACTTGTGGAAACGAGCTGCTGGGGGCATGAAAAAAGGAAAAGTGTATAGGTTTGGTATTGTTACTGATCCGTAGGTACATGGAAGACATGATCCCGAGGTACGCTTATTGTTTATTATCTAATTCTAAGAATAATCATAGACTCATGCATATTTTATATATTATTGCTATTAGTTTTTTGTCATGTGAAGTTAAGTATTTGTTTAAAATGGAAGCCAAAGTGTCACCAACAATGAACTCATTGCAGACCCAAAGTTGTTAACTGACATGTAGAGTGCAAAGTTGTTAGGTGTCAATATAGTGCAAATATTTTATATATTATTGCTATTAGTTTTCTTGCAAGACTCTGTTTCACCATCTTTAGGATATACAAGCAGTTAGTGTGTCAATATAGTGATGATACCAAATGTTCAGAAGTAATACCTTGATATGAATTTAGGGTCAATTATAGATTGTGAAGGAAACTTGGTTGTTTTGTAGATTGAGAAGTTAAACGAAGTTATAAAGGAGCTCTTTAAAGAGAAGGAAGAAGATAAAGAAAGGTTCAACGGAATTATAACATAGTTGATGGCTCAAAGGGAAATTTTTTTTTTTTTAGATAAAGCAGAGAAAGAAGCTATACTCTTTAGGATGGCGAACATTGAGGCTTTATTAAAAACCTCGGTTCGAAAATAACAATAAACAATTCGAATGTTTAGGTTTGGATGTTTTAATTTTGATTGTTAGATATTTTCATTTGGAATCTTATAATGAGGATCATTGGATGTTTGTTTTGATGTTGAGATTTCATTAATGGTTACGTTGTTTATAGTTTTGCAAAGACTATATATATATAGCATAGAAATAGTAGGAATATAAATAGGTATTAAAGGGCAAAAAAAGGTAACAAAAAGCGGTAGCAAAATCGTGACGATAAAAAGGGTAGCAAAAATGGTGACAAAAAACGGTAGCAAAATGGTGATAAAAACGGTAGCAAAATAGTAGCAACAAAAAACGGTGGCAACAAGCGGTAGCAAAACGGTAGCGAACTAACGGTAGCAAAATTTGTGAGCGGTAGCAAATAGGTGGCAATAGGGCAATTGACGCGTGTGCATTTCTTACCGAGTGTTTTGGAGGCAAAACGGTAACAAAAGGACAATTGCCATCATTTTGCGACCGAAAATGTAGTAGCAAAAACCCATTTCTCTAGTAGTGAAGTGTATGACGTGGAGGAAGCGTAGGCTCCAAGCTGAATTCCAATTAGCCCTCGTCCCACATCAAGCTTTCCCTGCTTTCTCGCCCTCTGTCACATATATTTTCTTTTAGTTATTCACCCCAAAATACTTTAAAGTCTTGTCTCGTTTTAAGTGTTTTAACCCCTGATTACTAATTCGTTACCCTACCCGATTGATTTAGGACCCACCAATGCATGTCAGGGCTTTGCCCGACTAAGTTCGTTGGGGTTCTGTCTCGGGTTGTATGTGACATGGGTTATTACACTTAACACGAGTGCATTATATATTTTATTAAGAACTCGGAGTTATGCCCAAGATCATACCAAGAGGCCTGTAGTTAGACCCTAAAGATACCAAGTGAGTCATTCTCTCTTTTTACCAAATTACTTTACAAAACCTCAAATGTTTTTTAATTATACTTACAGGGATTAAGTTTGTGTAATCTATAATTGTTTCTGGTAGTTGGGGTTTTGTACGTTACTAGTCCACAGTCACCAAGGGTGTGACAGGAACCGTTACTTTTTGGGAGACAGGTCCCATAGTAATATGACCATAAGCATGGGGGAGTGTCCCCAGTCGCCTACTGTGTTGAATAATTGATAGAAAACTTACACTGTAATCGCCCTTAATACCGTTAAGTATAACAAGGTGTCATTTTATAAAATGGAATTAACTCGCCAGTATTTCTTGCTGATAAAATATTTTTATAACGCGTTTCAGGTAACTCGTTGTAGAGATAATAGAAGCCAACTATGGAGCACTGAAGGCTTAAATAAAATGGCTACAATTACCTGAATAGAAGAAGAAATTTATATTTTATTAATTAAAGTTTATCCCTATAAAAACTTTTAAATGAAATACGAGATTCAACCCATTTATTTAAAATAAAAAGTTGGTGCTTTTATAAACACTAAAATTATTTTCTAACATCGATCCTGATGATATTTTCACTGCGTATTTAATAAACACCGGTACCACTTGACTGGTTCACGGCTCCCGCTCCCAGGGTGGGGTCGAGGGCTGTGACAACAATGGTGCTGTCGGTGGTTGGTGGAGGTGATGCGGTGGTGGCTGATGTTGGTTTATGGCAGCGATGGTTTTTGTGTGTATAAGTAATTAGATCTGTGTATATATATGTTATATACACACAAAATAATAATAATAATAAAACATGTGATTTAGTTATAATTATAATAATGATTATATAATATATAAATGATTAAAAGAAAAAAATTATAAAAATGGTTTTGGATGAAAATGGTAATTTGGAAACTTTTTTTGTTAATGTAAAAAATACCACTGGTTATAACCAGGTTTTTAAACTAAGTTAGACTATATGATCAAAATGACAACAAAACGGAAAACTCAGGGACCCAGAGGAGAAAAAAACTAGTTGGACTAAAATGGCAATTTGAGACAAACTCAGGGCTAAAATGGCAATTTGAGACAAAACTCAGGGCTAAAATGGCAATTCACTCTTTTTTTATTATAAATTTTATAAAAGACGTAGTGAAATTAAGTAATCCAAACAAACTAAACATATCTAAATTGAACAAATATTACAAATACTTAAAATTCAATTCAATTGTTCGTACAGAGTACTGCATCATATAATAATAACATAAACCACTATCATCATCAATACTCGTCAGATTCAGCGAGCTCCTCCTCCGTAAAGTTCGGGCCACGCCTAGTGAGGGTGAAGGGTTGTGCCGCGTACATGAGGTGTCCGGAGCCTATAAAAAATTTAAACAACGGGTCGCGAATCTCTGAGGATCGGACCTCCTCTGCCTTGGTGTATGGACCTTCACCGATGGTGGGCCACCAGGCAATCAACTCATCCTCGGGCATACGATCGATAGCCGTGGTATACACGATCTCACTGGTTATCCTGCCGATAACATGTCGCACAGTGTCCACCACCCCACATGTCTCGAACGAAGCCAGTGTATCCCTTTCATGCACCTCACCTTCATCTCCCTAAGTTTATTGAACCGTTTCGCTTCATACGTTTGGGAATGGTACATCATATATGGATATTGTGAACAATCGTCACTGGCCCATGTATCGGAATCTCCCGCGCCCTCCATCTCATCATCTGACGTCATATCTGCAAATTTAAAATGAAAAGAATTTAAGTTTGACAAATAAATGTTATTATTGTGATATGTATAAACGTTTTTTGGACACATATTTATATTTTTCTGTAAAGAAAAACAAAATCAAATTTTAAGACCACCTTAACGAATCGGTTAGATCCTAATAAAAGTATTATAAATAGAAGTTGAAAAGAACTGAGTTACTAAAAGATAATTTTTGGTGACCAATCAACTAACGATTTTTTGGTTAATATTTGAGAAAATGTTTTTATAAAAAGGATTCAGATTAGGGGACCAGGGGAACCATATTGCCCCATACACTTCCTATACATTGGGTTTCAGGGGAACCATATTGCCTCATACGCTTCCTATTAATCCTAGGGGAATCGTATTGTCCTATACGCTTCCTATTGGGGTCATTTTTTATCATACAAATAGGAATCATATTGGGCAATACGCTTCCTATTGGGTAACTTTTTAGTTTTGAACTGCGTGCATGTCAAAGAATATTGGGTTCAATATATCAATAAGAACCGTATTGCCCAATACGCTTTCTATTGGTGTCTCATTTAATGCTTCAAACTCTATAGGAAACGTATTAGGCTATACAGTTCCTATTGAAGGATGTACAAAAATTTTATGGGATGTGTAGATAACCTTTCTTTTTTGTTTCTTTTGAGATTAGAGGTATCTTAATTATAAAAAGATAAAAATTTATACTACGTAGACGAAGCTGAAAGGTATTCTTACACTATGAAGACGGAGTTGAGAGGTAGCCTGGGCTACCCTTCTTATACGTTGCCTCCGCCCCTATGCTTAGGGCATTGATGAGTTTGGGCTATGTTGTCAAAAGCGCGCCTGGCGCGCGCCTAGGCGCAATGTGGCGCAACTATAGCGCCTGGTGGTAGCTTAGACACAAATATGGGCTTCTTTTTTTGTGAAAGCGGTGCTCAGGCGTGCGCCCCGGACTAAGGCGCAGCGAGTAAAAAGCACGGGCTTAATTCTATCATAGGTTTTTTACAGCTGTAAACCATATTTTTAGTGTTATTTTTAAAGTTTTTAAACTTTTGGTACTAACTATTAGCTACATGATCTTAAATGGCATATATAATATTTTTTTTTCAAAGCATAACATATTTTTTTAAAAGCATAACATATCTTTTATATTTTTTTTCTCTACGTGTGCTTTTCTTAAAAAAGCCACGTTTTTTTTGCGCCTTGAGCCTAGGCTCCGGGCGAGGCTTATGTGCCTCGCTTGCACCTTGCGTCTTTGACAACATAGAGTTTGGGATAATTAAGGGACTACATTCTCATACATCCAAATGCTTATTCACACACCCTCGTTTAGGTCTATATGTGCCGTCACATATTTAAGTCTATGCCTGTTTTTTTAATTTCCTAGAGAATGTCTAATTATGTCATATCATTTCTTATATGCCTCATATAGGCTTATACGTGGCATATTGAAAAAAAATCATTTTACCCTTGGTTTAAAGGCCATACGTATCCCAAACCAAGGGTAAAATAGTCTTTTTGTGCCCCTCGTATAGGCCTATACGTAGCTAAAGGTTTTTTTACAATCATTTTTATACAATATTTATCGTTTTAGCAAAGTTTTATAACAAGTATTAAAAAAGCATGCTTAAGTATGGTACGTATAGTATAGTATAAGTCTCGTATAGGTCCCGTATAGACATACGGATGTAATATCGTATCGTATAGTAGGGGTGAGCATAAAACTAAATTAACCGAGATCAAATTAACCGAACCGAAGCAATAACCGATGGCTCAGTTATTGTTTTTTGAATAACGGAACTTTCGGTTTCACTTAATTATATATATAAAACCGAAAATAACCGAACCGATTAACCAAACACATACACATATATATTGTACAAGATATAAGTCAACAACTATAAATAAGATGGAAGTATGGAACTATAGAAAAGATTTGGGTTAGGTCTGCTGAGTACCTACTTATGTACTTGTTCTCGTCCTACCTTTACACCATAACTTGTTTTTCATTGCACCACAGACATCCACTCAATTGTCACTCGTTACAGGGATTCAAGATTTTTTTTACCAGGTCACTCGTAAAAAAAAAATACTGTTCATTCTGCATACATTGAAAATTGATATAAAGAATTGACGTAAATTGTTGTAACGTAAGTGGTCCAAAATTAAATAGCGGTTAAGGTTCGCTATATAATATATAGGTTATAATGGTGGTATAAAAGTGCAATTGCGGTAACTTTTATATGATGCAAAATTTACGTGTGTGTATTTGTGTGTATGTATATATTTGAAAAATATTAATAATAATATCAAAATTTACAGTAATATCATTCAAAATAGTAATATCAAAATTCAAACATGAACTAAGGAGTCCAACGGTTTAGAGATTTAGGTTTAATTTTGTTGAACAATGAACTACCAGTGTCTAGCGAAGCGAATGAAGACTTTTAGCCTTGATTTAGGTTTAATTATGGGTTTATTTAAAGCAAAACGTTGATTAATGTGGGTTTTACCTTACTTTTGGACTGAAATATAAAAAATAGTACTACGACCGCAATACGGGTTTCAAAATAGCGGTCCAATAGCTGGATTTAGCACCACTGATAGCGGAACCGCTATAAAGGACCGCTATAGGTTTGTATGTCCGCTAAGCGCTATAGCACACTATTGTCTCTATAGATTACAATTTGTAAATATATAATAATGCAATAGCATGAGCATCTTGAATATAAGAGTATGGCATGCTAAGTAACTAGAATCAGGTCCTGATTTGGACATCTAAGTAAACAAAAAGTTTCAGATTAGATTTGTCATGAAAAAAGTTGGTTATCGAAGTTAAATAGTTGCATTTAATTAGATGCACAGGTGGACATAAACATAACTGTAATGTCGACTCAAGGATGATCCTGATTACAATATAAAACAGTGAAAAACTAGACACAAACACTTGATTGTCTGACATAAGTGTGCCACATCCATAAATGATAATTGACTGTCTAGGCCACGTCGCACGACCTCGCGGGTTGGACGTTTTTGGTGGATGAGTTAGTGGGCATGGACGCCTACGTATGAGCTGTTCAAGGCCCTTGAAATGTATTTTTTTCTTTCTAATCTCTATTAAACTATAAATATATATTTATTTATATATCTTTTCTATCTTTTAGAATAAACATACTAAATATATATTTATAACAATATACATTAAACTTATAAAACTTAATAAAGTAAAATTACTCATTTTAGAATTTTAATAAAACTTAAGAATTAATACAATTTATAAATATAAAAATTATAATATTTTCATGTAACATTTATACATATACCTATAATTTTATAGTAACTTTTTTATATACTTATAACTTTATAATCTTGAATATTTTTAATTAGTTTCAAATCATTAAAATTTTCTATCAAATACTTTAAATTAATAATTTGGTTATGAAAAATGTTGGTGATTATATAAAAAAATATAAATGCATTCATTGGAAAAAAAGTTGTGCTAAAGTTTATAGCTGACCAAGCACGTTTGTGGTATTTTACGGGTTTTATTGATTCGTATGTATGTAATACACGAATCATTAGAAAATATTTAAGGGCCACACTTTAACACCGTTTTCAAACTGCAGTTTGAGGTTTCATTAAATGACCGTTTGAGATAGTACGCGCGAAACGGTTGTTTGACACTTAGGGATTGCTTCATAGCCCTTGCTTTTAAACGACCGTTTTGATGATTTTTCAAATGGTCGTTTCAAGTTTTGGCTTGCCTCATAGCCCCTATACATTTAAATGCAGTTGAGGAAACGGCTTTTGGGGTGTGGAAATAACAGGATCCTATATTTTAGACATTTTTTCTAGATTTAAGTCTAGGTGACCTTCTAATGTATTACCAGCTAACAGCAAATCAAGATACCATTACAGACTTAAACTAGATCATGCTTGATGGCTGATCCACAAACATGTGAATATAGCAAAAATTAAGTTGAAAAAATAACAGTTTGATGGCATGAAATAGAACGGAAATTTATAAGGCTCAAACTATTGGCACACCGTGGGTGCCTATTTGCAAACTTTAGGGTTTATATACGCTACATATAGGTCTATCGCAGCGTTTAGGTTTGAATAAAAATTAGTGTCTGACTATGTCAGTTCTGGCCTGCCTGCTCCTATATGCCACGTATAGGTCTATACGCAACATATATAAAGGGTTGTTTTTTTCGAAACATTTTGACAATATTAATCATTTTAGCAAAATTTTATTAAAAAATAATTTTCTATTTTAAATAAATAAAAAAGTAAGTATTTCTTACAAACTTATTTATAGAACTATACATCTAGTATCGTGTGCATATACTATACCTATAAGGGACCTATACGAGACTTATACTACACTATATGAGACTATACGATACGATACTATAGGATACGATATAACACCCGTATAGGCCTATAGGCATATACAAGACGTATACGGAACCTATACGAGACTTATACTATATAATATACGACATGGTACGATGCAATATGATACTATACTATATGATACCAAACAACACCCGTATAAGCTTATAAGTGTATCATAAGTTCTTTATAGGCCTAGAGGTGTAGTTTAGGTCCCGTATAGGCATATAGGCCCATACAAAACCTATAGGGAACCTATACGAGACTTATACTATACACTATACGATCGATGCAATACGATACTATAGGATACTATACAACACCCGTATAAGCCTATAGATGTATCATAAGTCTTTTATAGGCCTATAAAAGACCTGTACGAGACTTATACTATACACTATATGATACGATACGAAATGATACTCATCCGTAGGCCAATACGAGATTTATACGAGACTTATACTATACGATACTTAAAAATGTTTTTTAAGGTACTTATAATAGAACTTTTGCTAAAATGATAAATAATGTATATCATTGTTTCCTAAAAAAAACCTTTATATATGCTGCGTATAGACCTATACGCAGCATATATAAAGTGTCAAAAACACAATTTTACCCTGCTCTAGACTGCGTATAGCCCCCAATTCAAGGGTAAAATGGTCTTTTTTCCTATATGCATCGTATAGGCCTATACGCGGCGACGTATATAAAGGTCAAAAAGACCATTTTACCCCTGAATTGGTAGGGCTATACGCAGCTCAAAGCAGGGATAAAATGAGTTTTTTTGACCCTTTATATATGTTGCATATAGGTATATACGCAATATATAAAAAGGGTTACAAAACCCATTTTACCACACAAATTTACAACAGATTTGGGGTTAAAAAAACAAAAAAAAAAACCACCCTTTATATATGCTGCATATAGACCTATACGCAACATATATAAAGGGTCAAAAAACCCATTTGACCCCTGCTTTAGGCTCCGTATAGCTTCTAATCCAAGGGTAAAATGGTCTTTTTTCTTATAAGCAGCGTATAGGCCTATACGCAGTGTATATAAAGGGTCAAAAAGACCATTTCACCCCTGAATTGGGGGCTATACGCAACCTAAAGCAGGGGTAAAATTATGTTTTTGACCCTTTATATATGCTGCGTATAGGTCTATACGCAACATATATAAAGGTTTTTTTTAGAAAAATATAGACAATATTAATCATTTTAGAAAAGTTTTATAAAAAAATAAGTTTTCTATTTTAAATAAATTAAAAAAGTTAGTTGTAAGTTCATGTTTCGGACCGAAACCGTGATTAGTGTGTGATTAAGCTCAAAGATGGAAGATTAGAGAAGGATAAATAACTTTCTTGTATAGATTAGGACATCATAACATTCAAACCGACACTTGATACATGATCCTAACCATACCGAAAGAGTATACATTCGGGAGAGACCAAGTGGTGATCTCTCCCCATAAATCTAGAACCTTATGTTCACAAATGACCAAGGGTGGTATTTATATTATCACCACTTCCCTTGGAAATCCACCTTTCACATGGATGGTCACTTGCAAACTCACAAAGTCAAACGAAAAACCCTTTCGTTTGACCACTTCTAACGAACGGGTCTAAACACATTTGTTTGACCGTTTACAACCTATTACATAATCAGTGTAGAACACTATCTAATCTATTCGCACAGCAGCGGACACAAAATCTGCACCAACAAATTCCCCTTGTCCGTTGCTGTCGAATGCTGAAAATGCAACTGCAATCAATCTTCAATCAAGTATCTTTTGAAGTCAGTTTTTTCAAACAGATTCCCCTTGACCGATGATCCAGGTAGTAGAATCTTGACTTGAGTCTTCATAGCAATACCAAAACCTTGAAGCTTCTCGTATTATATTTCCCCCTCAAAGTACGCGTAACCATGTTCGGTGTTGTGCAATGTCCTCGCAAGGCAAATTGACCGATCTTCCGCTGATCTTCCAAAACTCCAACAGGCATTTGATAAGGGTTCCATTCTTTAAAAAAATGCATCAAGTCTTGATCTTGTTATAGAAAGTCTATTTCATTCAAGCATACTACATTGGTAGAGTTTTCCGGTGAACTATCTTTGTAACCCACTTGTGTAGAATCGACCAAGTAATACACTTTGATCATCAGCATCAACACTCAGGAAGTTAGCTAGACCGAGTATATCATTTGCAAGCTCAACCAGCACGCTTAGTTGAACTACATCCAGATCTCATTGTCTCGCCTTTGTGAAGTCGGCCATGTAATGCACTACGGATCTTCAGCATCAGTACTCAGGATGTCAGCTTGACCAAGTACATCGTTTGCAAACTCAACGAATTGAATTACACCCAGATCCCTGTAAAATCCCAAAGAAAACATCAAACCCAAAACCGAATCCTGCAAATTCCCCCTCAACTACAACTTCATCCGTATTAAGTTTCAGCAATCTCCATCCGCAAGGTGTCATTGCTTTGATCCTCTCGATCCAAAAACCTAACCGGCATATGATAGAGTCGGAATCTACACTTGCCAGCCTTGAACTATCAGCTCTCATAAAGATTCGCCAGGTCTTCAGTAAACAACGTTTTGAAACTACTGTTAACTTTAAAAACTTGTATGTTTCCGTGCAAAACCTTCACACTGACTGGAGAATTAATTAAAATCCTCAAATATTTGTTTGTGCAAAACATTCCACGAAGACCCTTTGATATCACCAGAAAATCACAAACTCTACCACATGTGATTGCGTTTAGAAATTTACCGAAGAAATTCACAAATATGAACAAAAACAAAATTTTTTATCCCCCATTTCTTTGGTAAAATCTCTAAACCTTAACAAATTCCCTCCTCTGAGCAGAACTGTCGTCAATTTCACTTAAACAAATTCTCTTCACAAAACAGAATTTGTTTAAATTTTCTCGGTTTTTCAAAAATCATGAAAACTGCTTTCTTCTTTGCATATTCTAGTTGATAAAGAAAGTCCACTGCCCCGTAGGATCGGACTAGTATCCCCCTAAAGTTCTGCTAACACCTAATCCGTAAACTTCCATCATAGGCATATCTTTTCGACCTTGTGAACTCGTTAGGACCGTTCTTGGCACTCCAGGTTCCTTCAATCGTTACCAAATGCGAAATATGACAACTAACAAAACACTTCCGAACATTTAAGAACACCGATAACAATTAAATTTCACGTGCGGAAATAAATATAGCGTTTTTGGCCCATAATAGTCAAGTCACCAAATTTGACGTTTAAACCGAATAACTGTGACTACCCCACACACATAGTTTTCATCATCCCATAGATTCTCTTGGAAATTGAAAAAGGTGGTTATACGTTGCGTATAGGTTTATACGCAGCGTATGTAAAGCTAGGGTTTAGTGTGCAAATAAACATTTTGGTGTGCAAATAGGTACACCCATTTATAAACTATTATTTGAAGAAGGAAAAAAAGCAGGAATGACGATGGAAGATGATGACTTCCAAATGGCTAACAAAAATGGTTTCATTGATCTATTGGCTAACATAGCAAACATTAGTCACAACCCATGATTGACCAAAGAGGTACTTAACATGTTTGATTTTTAGATACTCAGAAGCCATATTTGAAGAAATCAAAAGTACCAAGATCAGATCTGTTTCATTACATCAGTCAAAAGCCTTTATAAGAAATCAAATACTTTCATAAACATAATCAAATTCATTAATAACTAATCACAAACATGATATACTTACATCATTGCACACTGCAGCTCCACCATTATTAGTTATAGCTATTTGGCACTAAGATGCTGCACTCTCAAGATCCCTAATACATAGTGACAAACAAACAAACAAACAATAAGTAAAATCATACACTTCTCCATTTGATTACTACTGGACATATATGTTTGACTAACTAATTAATACACATATTCCAGATGAAAATCATTCACTGCAAGAACTCTTAAAAACTCTTGTCATGCTCTAACCTGAAAGCTTGAATCTTTTGAGTGATTGGAAGTTTCTTGTTCCATTAAACACTCCTAGCCTGATTCACAATCATCAAACTTTCCTTTGTTCTTTTTCTAGCTCTTTCTCTTGCCTCTGCCCTTGACTGTTCCCTAGAAGAACTCTCCTGAGATCTAACTTTGATTCTTTGAATCCCTTTCTTCCCTTTTCCATCCACACTTTTAAGTAATAATTCTCTTTTTGGCCATTTTCCTCATCTGAATTCCCTTAATGGTTTCCAGAAACTTTGCATTAGATTCATGAGTGAGAGTTGAAGATGAAGAGTGGTTTGTTTGTTCAACCAAATCCTTGAAAGCTGTTAGAGACTTGGTGAAGAGCCAATCATGGGTTTTGCTTGCTTTGTCAAACCCTAGCAAATCTTGGAGACAGAAGAACTCTCTTGAGATGTCATGGACAATCTCACCCTCCGATCCCTAAGCCCACCAGCTGTGCAGATCTTACTATGCCCATCTTTCTTTGTGGTCACTATTTTCTTCTTGTAGGAAGAAACTACTGATCCAAAAGATCATCATGATCTTCATGAAACTGGTGCTGCAGAACAAAGTCTTGTTCGAGTGTGGTAGCTTCGTCGGTGACCGGAGGAAGATGAGCTGGACCGGTGTAGGTGTGACAAACAAAATCAGTAGAGATAAATGGGTTGTCGATTTCCTGGTGATAGTTAAAGTCATGGTTATCTTTTTGGTTGTTAAAGAAAGACTTTGAAGGAGAAAAGACATTGGTGGATGAGGAAAACATTGTATTTTAAAACAACTAGATTTTTACCCTGCCGCGCGTTGCAGCGGCAACGTCTTTCGTTACACGCGTTATGATAAGATATTAACATGAGGTACCCATGTATGACGTGACGTATTTTTGACTCTATTACACACATTACATTAGTAACCAATACTTCATTCTAACTCCTTTTTTTAAACTATATTATTCTGGGTCCAATACTTCATTTGAACCTTAGTGTAAACGCACTAACTCGGTCCATTATTAATTTGTAATGTTCCATATTAGTGATTTATGTATTTATGCAAAATACACATGTTAATTTAAAAATAAGCATAATTTTGTATATTAAGTTATTAGCAATAGAAAGTAGGCATGAATCTGCCTTTTACTTCAACAACACTTTCACCACACACACACTTGCTTTCTTCCTCTTCCTCTCTCTCTGTTTTTTTTTCACCTACCGCCATAACATGGGTGTAGCTTTGATATACTGTAATGAAACAAAAATATCTACACAACAACAATTGTAATAGGTTGTTTTCTTGATTGAAGAAGCTTTGAGTGCTCTGATGATAACAGTAATTATTGGAGTAAGTTAATATTGTATTTAAAAGTAGGTAGCTGGATATTTTAAGGGCTCAAGAAACCTCGGTTAACATCAATGGTAATGAAGTCTAGCTCAGAATGAAATCATGTTACATAGCTAGATCACCATTTGTAACGAAGACCACCCAATTGGTACCCTGTCCTCTCCATGAAGATGAAATTTTGAATAATACCAATACTAATAATAATTCTCAATGGCGGCTTGTTTGATTTGTGTTGTAGAGAAAGAGATGAGAAATAGAGGAGAGCCTTTTCTTTGTTTAGAGCATTCACAATGAACTGAAGCATTCTAATTAAAGTATGTGAGGGTGTTTAGTATATTATAAGGAATGATTATTAGTGTTTTTAAGTGATTGTGAGTGGAGGAGAGAGAAAAAATATGGGAAAAGTTACTGTTCATCTGTAAATATATGGCGAAAAAAATCTAGAAGAGAAAACCTTATAAATTTTTTAATATTTTTAGAAATGGTTGTGAGTGAAGGAGAGAGAGAAAGTAATGATAAAGGTATAAAAAATATTATTTAATTGAAAAAATAGAGAAAAAATAGTTGTTTTTAGTGGAAATATATGGATATGGATAGGGAATTCACTTACGAATGCTCTCAGAAACAGAAACAGAGAGAATAAGCATAGTTGTAGCAAAACAGTAAAAAGAAATAAGACAGCTGCAGGAAGACCCGGAGAAATTGGGGACACGTAAAAAAAAGGAATTAAAATTGAAAACACCAAGGACCAAAATGTCAAAACTAAAAATTGAGAAATGAACAAACAATAACCGATGATAATACTAAAAGTGAAGGACCAAATTGGGCTCATGTATTGAGCACCGACATTATATTTTAAGATATAGGATAATAATAATAATAATAATAATAATATATAATAATAATAATAATAATAATTATAATAATAATAATAAACATTAACTTTAGACTGCTTCGTGTTTAACTTGACATTTATAGCCTCCCCTCTTCTAGTGTTGTGGGTTTGTATTGGGCATCTTCTTTTTGGGGGCACTATATATTAACTAAAATACAGAAAATGTACATTAAAAGTAACTGATAGCAAGTGGAGAAAAAATGATTGAAGATCAATAGTATGTGTGCACATATATGGAGATGATCAGATTAATACAAAGTTTAATTTGCCTAAAAAGTATAGGAAGCTTTATGTATATATTATATCTGTGACACTCGGCAAAAATTCGGTAATTCCGTACAACCTGAACAACTATTATAATATACGTTTACGCGTTTCCGACTAAATTTTATTTAAACGAGTCCTACATGTTTAGGATTTACTTAAAATCATAGCTTAGTATGATAACGAATCCGCCACAAGTGAAAACAAATAAAACAATATCCTAGACTGGGCAGAAACGCAAACAAACAATACCGGTCAGTACTAGTCGCGGTACAGTCTGACACGGCAAAAACGAGACATGAGACATGCCTGCACGGATATTTCATGAAAACATAGTTTGAAAATACATATGTGCCTTATATTTTATGAAATTCTATTTAAATCACGATTTGTCCATGTCCGCTGAACAATATAGTAAACCTGCGGAAGTGTACAGCATTCCGCAGAACGAAACGAAAACTGTCCGAAAATCCAAAAATAAATATTATTTATATAAATAATATAACGGGTATTAAAAACAACACAAAATCCGAATTCGAATCCTATTGCAAAAAGCTACACAACTAGTACAGTAAACTGCCCGACAACCGAGCCGGTACCTCGAACTGTGTCAAAAATAAAAAAATTTTAGTCTAAAATTTTGGAATAACAATTTAGATAATAAAATGTGTGCAAAATCAATTTTTCTTATAAAATTATATAAGTTAATCACAATACCAGTATTCAACCCGATACAGGATCTGAACCAACTTTTTCAACCGAATAACGAACCGACAATTTTTATGGGTTGTTTGGACTTAGTGTCACACTACTTTAAAATGTTAGACCTTCATTCTTTGTAGAAAATTTTATATAAATAATCAAAGTTCATAAAAGTTTATATATATTATTAAGCTAAAAAAATGCAAAATACCCCACCCCCATGTAGCTCATGGTTTTGGGGATATGTGGGGGCCCACCTTGATTTTATGTGTGTGTTGGCAATTGTTGTGGATGATTAGTGAAAAACAAAATCAAGATCATAATCTCCTAAAAACACTCACACACTCCATCATACTTCATTTTCCAAACAAAACCATCCAACTTCTTCTCTCTCCTAATACTCGGCTCCCACACTAACATCAACACCATTTTCATTTTTCAAAAACTTAAACCTCCTACATTCTAGTTTTCATGGATGAATCAAAGTCTTGTTGAAGCTTGTGAACTCTCTTAAAGCACTTTAGAAACACTTGAAGCTCTTAGCCATCACATTATCTTCACAACTTCATCTTATTATTCTAGCAAAATTGTAAGAATCATAAACCCATTTCTACATTATTAATGTTTTGATTTTTCTTAAAACTCAAGTTCATCTTGAATCCATTACACTAAACCCACTTGAAAAATAACAAGAAAACTAAAATCATTATCATGAACATACTATTTCTAGATGATTTTTGATGAACTTGGCTTAGTCTATTGAATGTAGACTTGAATCTTGTATTTGTCTTGAACAAAAATATGATCTAAACACATGCATGTTTAGATCTAGCAAGATTCACCGACAAAAAGTTATGAACCTAAGTTTTTATGATTTTAAAATGGTTGCATGTACATGTAAAACGTGAAGGATTGATTAAAACTCAAAAACTTTAATTTTTGATGAAATGGGTTAATAAAGTTTCCATATATGGAAAGGTCACGAACATGAAATTTATTACTAGAGGGTTTTTAAACACATGTTCACCTTTAAAATGACATATTATGATATCTGAAATACGGAATTTTAAATATAAGTGTGATTTACTAATTTTTGACAAAACCTGTGAATAAAGTTTCCTTTTCAGAAAAGTTTAGACTATAAACTTGGTTCATGACATTTTTGTTGAAAGTACTTAATAATATTGATACTTGATGATGTTGAAGTTGAAAAATGATATAACAACAAGTTTTATAAACTTGGGAAACGTCCATAGTTTAGGGAAACTATGACCAAATTTATATAAATTCGGTTATGGTATTTAGAAGTGATAAACGGGAGGATTGACGACTATGAACGACATGGAAAGTATAAACAAGACTAAATAGATTTTGGACAAAAATGTGTAAGTCCATATTATTCCAAACTAAAAAGTAGTAAAGTATATATTTAGAAAAATATATACTTTAAATAATCATCAAGTATCTTGACATATTTTTGATATATTTTGTATATTGATCAAGTAGGATTTAATATAAAAATATATGGTTACACAAAACATCACCATACTTGTAACCCATAAAACCGGAAGTTAAAAAAAACATAAAGTGTCCATCCTTGGACATACACAAGCAAAATGGACGATTCGGACACTTTGGACAATTCGGACAAAAAAGGATATACACATATATGGCATAAAGCAAATCGGATGACGAAAACAAACCAAACCGACACCAAATAAATGACCACTACCAAAATATTAGCCTTTTCACACACTAAGGAAAAACGAGTGGTTACGAAAATGTGAAACATATTTTAAAAAAACTAGATTTTATAAAATAAACATAAATATTATTTTCATGATTAAGTCCATACTTAGACTAAATAAGAATTGGGCCAAAAGACTCTTTCAAGTTACAATTGGGCTAAGATAACTTTAAATGAAATTTGGGCTCAAGACGCACTTTTATAAACAAGCCCACTTTACAAAATTGTTTTGGGCTAAGCCCACTTTGTAAATCTATTATTGACCAAGCCCACCTTTATGAAAGAATACATTTGGGTTAAGCCCACTTCATTATGGACTACCTTTGGGCTGGGCCCACTTTTATATAATCAACATTGGGCTATGCCCATACACATTAAATAATTTGGGCTAGGCCCACTCTTTCAAAACAATTTGGGCTTGATCCACTAAAAATAAAATCATTTGGGCTAGGCCCACACTAAATAAACTAATTGGGCTAGCTCGAAACTAATTAAACCATTTGGGCTAGGCCCACACTAATTAAACCATTTGGGCTAGGCCCACATATGTTAAACATATTGGGCTAGGCCCATCCTAACTAAACAAACTGGGCTAGGCCCACACACATGAAAGCAATTGGGCTAGGCCCATTCATATCAAGTCAATTGGGCTAGGCCCATATACCCTAAACCATGAATCAAGTTCACAACTAACATATGGGCTAGGCCCATTCAAACCTAACACAACAAAGGATATATATGGAAGATATATACATGTAAACAATCGAAACAAGTAAACACAAGTATGGATTCAAGATGAGATACTTGAACATCGATGAATGCAAATTAACTTAAATGTCTAATGAGATTAGAACACTTGTAGGTTGTGAAACAAACGAAGAAACCAAACTAAAACAAGTTGTGCTTGGAACGCAAACTAGTGAGTTCATGTTTTCCCCTTTTACTTAAACGTTTTTATGGTTTTAAACGTTCGGGGATGTATACATGTTGTAAATTGTATAGCGGAGAGAAAATGGAACCAACTAGATCATATGAGATTAGGTGTTTAAAATCAAAGGGACCATTAATCAATAACAGTAGCCGAGGAACAATTGGATAGATCTATTGGGTGTGGACGAGCCCCATCTGAATAAAACTTTGTCCGTTCAGAGTGCTTTTGTGTCTAAAACTTGTGTCGATGACACTGATAAATCGTCAAGGGTTGGTCGCCTCCTGGTTCGGCATACAGATTAGTGTCCTTGCAAAACACTAATGATCACGCGGATTTCATTTTTTTAAGCTATACAAACAAAACTTATGATTGTAAATGTTTTTGAAGATTCATTTGACACTAAAACTAATAACATGAATTCACTCAACCTTTGTTGACGTTTTTCAAAACTAACAGGTATTACAGGAAACTAGTGTATGAACCAAGGAAAATGCGTGACCGTGGAATGACAAACAAGGCTGTGAAAAATGTTGTTTTTGGTTGTTGGTTGTTGTTTTAAGACTATGTATTTTGGGAACTACGTTGTAATGTGTGGTGCTTTCAAAATAAACTTTTGGTTGTAAATATGTGTTGAATAAATGTATGGACGAAAACTTGTTATGTTTTTACATGTTTTGTTTACTGGATTGAATGCTATGAATATCGCCCTGGTCACATCTCACGACGCTTCCGCTAAACCGAAATTTGGGGTGTGACAGACCTGGTATCAGAGCATCAATTGTAGTGAACTAAGATTCTTTTGGAGTGTAGTCTACAATTTCAAAATTGGTCTTTTAATAAAAGTCATGTGTCGTTTGCGAAATTGTATCAAGAACATTTCACGGCTCGGTTACGAAGGTCCACTAGTACTAAACAACAATCTAAAGTGGTAACGCAAGGACACTATATGGATAGGTTTTTGAGGTTAGACTTGATAACAGTAAGTTGAATAAAAAAACAATATGTGATATAACTTACAATGGAACTAAAACACAATTGCCCAAGATATATTATAAGTTGTTCATTTTAAATAAGTTGTACGGATTATTTTTCCATGATATGTCTTCCAGTTCGGATTCAGACTCCATGGGTTCCGTTTCTGACGTAGATTATATACCACTGGATGACCCAGCCCCACTTATTATTGTCATTTCCGATGATGAGGATTCCGACGATGAGTGGATGGCCATTGACTTCCAGCCATTCGCTCTACCCGAACCTGAGCCTGTAGACATCCCTCAGGAGGATGATGTTCTTGCCTTTCCCCACTTCCACGAGATGGTCGTCTTCGGTCACCCCGAAGGTGAACATGTCGTAGCTTTTGTCGTTGTACCACTTAATGTGGTAGATCCTGCAGATGTCGATCCCGACGCCCTGATCATGTTATTCCCTATTTGGTTGATGCTCCTCTCATGATCGAGGCACCCCCTATGGATGATTTCCCCCACATGGATGTTCATGACGTTGATGATGATGACGAGGATTTCATTATCCTCGTAGTTCATGTGGATCACGTTGACGATGACCTTGGCATCGGCGACGACTTCGAGATTGCTCTCTTAGAGGTAGCATAGCCGGAGGCTATGGTAGTCGATGTTTCCTCTTCTGCACCTACCTCCCCTCAGACACCTTCACCTATACATTCTCCCAACACTATGTTACCCCCATCACCGATCGCTCCACTCTCACCTGTTGACCAGATTTTACCAGATTCCCCAGTTGTTGACCCTGTTCTACCAGATTTCCCTCCAGACGACCCCTATATACCTCAGATGCCCCCGTTGACCCTACACTCCCCCCTGTACCACCTTTGTTTCCATGGGGAGATGTTGTACCTCATGGTGATCATTTAGTACCACCCTTTCCATTTATGGGTTCTTTTTCCTCCACTTCCACGACACCGACTTTCGGTGCATACCAGGACCCGTTTGCAGCCGGGCCGTCACATGCTGCTCCCAGCCACCCCATGACGGGATATCCATTTTACTTACCTTCCACTATGGCTGGGGATCCGTTTCATACCATTCCACCCCTCCATGGTCCGGCCACCTATCCTCCCCTTTACTACCCGGACGTTCGTCGTCCACCACTACCGGGCATGAGCCCATCTGATCCCTATCACCCTATTCATATGGCACTCACCACCACCGAGTATCGCCTTACTTTCACCGAGATTCAGCTCGGTATTGTGTTTGATCGTATACATGAGCTTAGGGCTCAAGTGACCGCATTACAGGCATCTAACGGTGCTCCCTCATCCTCCTCCACTCAGCCACCTCCACCCGTATCTGCACCCCCTCCACCACCACCTGTACCGACCTCAACACCACCACCATCCTCCTCAGCACCATCCCCATCATTATCCCATGCTGCCACTTCTCCTATCGAGAGGCGCGTTAGCGCCATTGAGGAGGAGATGGCATACATCCGCGGTGTGATCCGCGTCTCTTCACCTCCACCTCCACCCCCACCTCCGATCTAGTTGTGGTATATAGTCACGTTTTTGAGGGTTAGGCCCGTAGCTGGTTGTAGCAGGTAGAAGACTTTTGAAGATATATATATAGGTCAACTTGAAGACAGAAGAAACAATGCGAAGAAAATATTTACTTTTGTTTGTATTGTGTAAACTTGTATGTTGGGGCAGTGAAAGCTCCAAATCATTTTTGTTCTTTGGAAAAACTTATGTAACAAGTTGACAATATATATATATATATATAAGTTGGTATCTTCTTTTTATGTGTTGTTGTTGTTTATTGTTGATGGATGTTTATGTTGTGGTGATTCATTGTATGGATGTTTATGATGTGGTGATTCATTGTATGGATGTTTATGTTGTGAGGATTCATTGTATGGATGTTTATGTTGTGGTGATTCATTGTATGGATGTTTATGTTGTGGTGATTCATTGTATGGATGTCTATGTAGTGGTGATTGATGGTATGGACGATATTGTTGTGGCAAATTATTCAGCCGCTTTATTTTGATGATTCATTGTCACACGATTTGTTTGTTTATTTTATTTGGGCCATGAACGACAATATTTATTTTGAATATTTGTCTAATATTCTTTCATATGATTTTCATATGAAGATAGTGGCACCAAGGAGGAGGAACATAAACGATATTCAAACTCCTTTACCTACAACCCAAACTGAACTTGACGCATTGCTAAATCAACGCATCACGGATGCGTTAGCACAACATGAAGCTAATCGTGCCTGTACGGATACCGAAGCTAGAACACGAACTCCACCAACGGCACAAAACCCTACGGACGGTTGGTTATACATAACTTTACCAATAAATTCTCATTAATATTTATTTGCAAAAATATATATTATTGATAATTTTTGAAAACAAACATTTCAGGATGCACCTATAAGCAGTTTCTAGACTACAAACCTCTGAATATCGACGGCACTGGTGGTGCCGTAGCCTTCGTTCGTTGGATGGAGAAAATGGATTCGGTTATTCGTATGAGTGGTTGTACTTCTGATAAGATAGTATTGTACGTTTCGGGTATGTTTTAGATGAAGCTTTGTCTTGGTGGAACTTGCAAGTACAAACATTAGGAGAAGTAGCGGCATATGCTATCACATGGAATCCATTGAAAGATATGATGAGAGCTAAGTACTGTTCAAGGGCAGAGTTACAGAAGTTGGAAACCGAATTCTGGAATTTGGTGATGGTGGGTCAGATATATATGGATATACGCAGCGTTTTCACGACCTCTCTCGGGTTGTCCCTTATATGGTAGAGCCTGAGTTTAAAAGGATTGAACGATACATCTGGGGACTGGCCCCGGAAATTCGAAGCATGGTCACGTCGTCGCACCCTGCGACGATCACTGAGGCTATTACCATCGCAGTTAGTCTTACCGAGGAAGCGGTGAGAATGAATAAACTTTCAAAAATGGGAGCAGGGAAAACCGGTGAGAGACACGTAGAATCATCATCTCAGGATAACAAGCGAAAACATTCTCACTTTAGGAAGGGGTTTAGGCAGGAGGACAAGAGAAAGGAAAACCCCTCAACAAAAAGAGGAAAAGGATTTGTGGCAACAACAAAGACCAAACCAAAGGGTTATGCAGGAAAGGCACCAAAATGTAACAAATGTGGTCTCCATCACTACGGCGGGTGTCGAACAACTAAATGTGAGAAGTGTGGAAAGATGTGGCACACCCCGACCCGCAGCGGAAATAAGAGTCGGGGCATAATTGGGTTATCACCAAAGCTCATGATGTTTACTAATATGTTTCATATTTATTAAATCCAAATTACATTTCAAAGTTCCAAGTCAAATTCATACAATACAAGGAAAGGAAAGATTAACTAAACAAATCCATAATCTAAACTGGTTTATTCTCCTAGGCCGCCCTATATGTTTCTTGCTTCAACTTGATCACCTGTATCATGTGTAAAAATGGGAAATTTTGGGTCAACAAAAGTTGGCGAGTGAACCTTGTTTAAAACATTTGTTATTGATTTATTATTTAATTTAATTTTGGGAAAATTGTGCAATAATCATATATGAACAAATGTATGTAAACATAACAATCACAAACCACCTTGCTTAAGCACGAAATAAGAATGACAATGTATGTGTTGGCAACGTCCCGTTCACGCTCATAGGTAATGGGGAAACGGACGGCCTATGCTAATGTATGTGAGATCAAGGCTCAATCAAACGGAGCCGATCTTATGTTGTTAACGCCTGGTTCACGCTCATAGGTAATGGGGAACAGCTCACGCTCATAGGTAATGGGGAGCGGCGGCCTATGAAATGTATGTACTGAAATGATAAAATTAATCTAAACTTCAACCCACAGACAATGGATACACCTTGAATACACATTGATCATAAACATGATGGATGCACAATGTTTAATTATAATAAATAAATACGACACATGATACACCCCAAAATGTGATTAAAACGGGGAATTTGTAGAGATTCACTCACATTGGATGCGTTTGTTTGAAGATGTTGGATGCGCACGAGTTTAGGGGATTGATCGACGAGAGATAACTAACCAAATAAGTAATGAAAAGGCACGGTAAGTATGTGGATTTTATTAACTATTTTAATAAGATTTTTGGGTATAAATTTGCGAGTTTAAGGCTACTTTCTAACCTTGAAAACGTTATTTTTAAGTATTTTTAATTGATTTTAATTTAAATAATTGATTAAAATAAATAAAAAAAAAAGTTGACTTTGACCGTTGACCGAGACCGTTGACCGTTGACCGTTACTGTTGACCGGTTTAATTGTGTGAAATTGTGAGCTGAGTGAGGCTCGAACCCGAGACCTCCCGTACGCGTGCACGCAGCTCTACCAACTGAGCTACGTGTCTAACCCGAAATAATTCTGTTTTTAATTATTCTTATATACTATTTACTTTAAACCGAAAATTATTTATTTTTAAAAAGCTTTTAAACGTAACGGACCGGTGCTGACCACAGGTCTCGAACCCGGGACCTGTGGGTTAGCGTACACACAGTCCACCGCTGGACTGTGTGTGTCACTTGGTTATTAACTCGGTTTTTATTATACTTAACATAGACTGTGCGTCAACCCGGTTTAGTTAAAAAGGCAGATTTTTATTTCAAGTGAGTAAAGCTGGGATAGGATTCGAACTCGCGTCTCGTGTGTGTTTGTTGCACACAGTCCACCGCTGGACTGTGTGTCTAACCCGTTTATTAAACCGATTTTAATTATTCTTATATTATACCACACTTCATCTTCTTCGTTCAAAACATAAACATCGATCAAAAGACTGTTATTTGCTAAGTTAGCTCAATGAAGGTTATGAGCCGTCGAAAAGAAAATGAATGGAAAGAGATTGGAGGGTTGATTGTACCAACTGCTCGTTTTTCTTCAGACGTCCGGCAAGGTCATCGGCTCCGTCTTGGTGAGCTGCGGCTGATAGAATCTACCAACAATTTGGAGGGATTAGATGTGAAGTGGAACTACTGGGTAATGACTATCAGTGAAATAGAAGAATCATACCGATAATCAGCAGTTTCCCTGAAAGTTCAGAAATTTCTCCGGCGAATCAGATAATCCGGCAACGTCGACTGCAAAGGATTCTAGGTGAGGGATTTATATTAGAATTTGTCTAATAAAGGAATGAGCCAGAAAAATCGAAGTAATTACCGTGCAGGTGGAAGTCTCGGTTTTCCGGCGACTTGCATATGTTTTCCGGCGAGTAATTTTCGTCGAGAAAAGGTGCGATTTGAGAGCGAAAAGGTTTCTGGTGAATTGTGGGTGCATTTATAGGGTAGTATCGAGATGTATGGGGTCTGAATTCGGTCTCAATTCGAAGTTAGCCGTTCTCCGGCGGTTACGACTGATATCGCGAGTTCAGATGTCGGTTATAACCGTCGTTAGAGTTAATTCATTGGTTAATTTGGGCGGAAACGTAAATTATCGGCGAAGTCGTCGGGATTTCCGACGACTGCTATTTGGGCGCAAATTGACAGAGTTTTGAATTCCGGACATTATTATTTGAATTAATAGATTCATTATCTTAACAAAAATCAAAGTGGCGGAGTGGTTTATGGCGTGTGAGTTAAGACTTTGAGGAAATATCCGGCTGACCCGGGTTCGACTCCCGGCAGCCGGTTTTCCTTTTTGATTAATTCATTTTTATATTTTTACAATTTTAATTTATATCTTTTAATTTGTTGATCAATTATGAACCGTTTAAAATTAAAATAAGCCGTAAATGAACAACAAAAATTTAAAACTGATTGTTCGGTTATTAAACGAAGCGGGTTTCGAAAACCCGTTTTTCGACAAATGTTACAAGATGGGTCATCGTGTGGAGAATTGTTGGGAAAACAACCGAGGGAATCGTAATGAGGGCAGGAAAGATGGAGTAAACAGGAATGACAATGGAAATGGGCAAGGCAAAAACCGAGGATGTTATAATTGTGGTGAAATGGGACACTATAAGAGAAACTGTCCCAAGGAAAACACAGCCCAAGGGCGGGTATTTGTCATTGGAGCTCAGGAGGCACGTCAAGACCCGAATGTGATCGCCGGTACGTTCCCTGTCAATGATCATTATGCATCTGTACTTTTTGATACCAGTGCTGATTTTAGTTTCGTTCCTTAGAATTTAAAGATGTCCTTGGACTAGATTCGAATAAACTAGATGTTCCATTCACAATCGAACTAGCGAATAGAAGACGGTGGAATCTAGTGAAGTTATTAAAGGATGCTTTTTGGAACTTGGTGGACAAAAATTTAGCATTAAATTGTTACCCGTCCAGTTAGGTAGTTTTGACATAGTAGTCGGTATGGATTGGCTATCCAAAAACCAAGCCGAAGTCATGTGTTATGACAAAACCATTCGAATCCCCCTACCTAACAACGAAACACTTATTATACATGGTGAGAAGACTGACACACCTTTACGTATTATTTCATGTATAAAAGCTCAAAAATGTTTACGAAAAGGACGTGTAGCATTCTTGGCTCACGTCATTGATAAGAAGACTAAGGAGCCAAAGCTAGAGGAGATCCCAATTGTGAACGAATTCCTTGAAGTCTTTCCAGAAGACTTGCCGGGAGTGCCCCCACAACGACAAGTTCAATTCCATATAGACTTAATTCCGGGAGCTGCACCTGTGGCAAAATTTCCTTATCGATTAGCTCCTTCGGAAATGCAAGAATTGTCCACACAACTTGAAGAGTTATTGGACAAGGGATTCATTCGACCCAGCTTCTCACCATGGGGAGCTCCTGTTCTGTTCGTAAAGAAAAATGATAGTAGTCTTAGGATGTGCATAGACTACCGAGAACTAAACAAACTCACGATAAAAAACAGGTATCCACTAGCTAGGATCGATGAGTTGTTCGACCAACTTCAAGGATCTAGCTTTTATTCAAAGATAGATTTAAGATCCGGATACCATCAACTTAGAGTTCAAGAGGAAAGCATCCCAAAGACGGCATTCCAAACTCGTTACGGTCACTACAAGTTCCTTGTCATGCCGTTTGGTTTAACTAATGCACCCTCAGTGTTCATGGATTTGATGAACCGAGTGTGCAAACCATATCTCGATAAGTTCGTGATAGTATTCATCGATGACATACTGATATACTCGTGAAACAAGAAAGACCACGAACAACACCTTAGAACTATTCTTGAGCTTTTGAAAAAGGAGAAACTGTACACAAAGTTTTCAAAGTGTGAATTTTGTCTTCGTGAAGTTCAATTCCTTGGACATGTTGTCAATGAGAAGGGCACACATGTCGACCCATCAAAAATTGAAGCCATAAGAGCTAGAACGCACCCAAAACCCCCACTGAAGTACGCCAATTTTTGGGATTGGCAGGCTACTACCGAAGGTTCATTGAAAACTTTTCAAAAATCGCCCAACCTTTAACCTCCTTAACTCAAAAAGATAAGAAATTTGATTGGGGAGAAAAATAAGAAACGACCTTCCAATTACTTAAAGATAAGCTATGCGATGCTCCAATCTTATCACTTCCAGAAGGCACCGAAGACTTTGTAGTCTATTGCGATATGTCACACCAGGGTTTAGGATGTGTGTTGATGCAAAGAGAGAAGGTTATTGCATATGCATCACGCCAACTGAAAGTTCATAACAAGAACTATACCACACACGACCTAGAGTTAAGTGCTGTGGTATTTGCATTAAAAATCTGGCATCATTACTTATACGACACTAAGTGCACAATCTTCACCGATCACAAGAGTCTTCAACATATATTTAACCAGAAGGAGTTAAATATGCGCCAAAGGCGTTGGCTCGAATTGTTGAACGACTATGATTGTGAAATCAAGTATCATCCAGGAAAAGCGAACATTGTCGCGGATGCTCTAAGTCGAAAAGAACGAGTGAAACCCTTACGTGTCCGATCCTTAGGGCTCACAATTCAAAATAACCTTACCTCTCAAATCTGTGACGCTCAACAAGAGGCACTGAAGGAAGAAAATGTTGGAGCTGAAATGTTTTGAGGAATGGAGAAGCATCTAGAGCCAAAAGAGAACGGAGCCTTATACTTTGTAAACAGAATTTGGGTTCCTCTTTTTGGTGGATTACGAAACATCATTCTAGATGAAGCCCATAAGTCTAAATATTCAATACATCCCGGGGCAGATAAGATGTATAGCGATCTTAAGGAATTTTATTGGTGGCCTAATCTCAAGGGAGATGTTGCAACTTACGTTGGTAAGTGTCTAACATGTGCAAAGATCAAGGCCGAATACCAAAAGCCATCAGGATTGTTACAACAACCTGAAATTCCCATGTGGAAATGGGAACATATCACCATGGACTTCATAACGAAATTACCGAGGACCTTTCGTGGTCATGATATGATATGGGTAATTGTCGACCGATTGACTAAATCAGCTCACTTCTTGCCGATACGCGAGAAAGATAAAACTAAAAACTTAGTTGAACTATATCTCAAGGAGATTGTGACAAAACATGGAGTGCCTATTTCGATAATCTCTAACAGAGACGGCCAATTCATGTCAAGGATTTGGCAGTCTTTCCAAAAGGCTTTTAGGTCTCGATTAAATCTAAGTACAACCTTTCATCCTCAGACAGATGGTCAAAGCGAACGCACAATTCAAACTTTAGAGGACATGTTATGTGCTTGTGATGGATTTTGGCGGAAATTGGGATACTCATTTGCCTTTAGTGGATTTCTCATACAATAATAGTTATCACACGAGCATTCAAGCAGCTCCATTCGAAGCGTTATATGGTTGAAAGTGTCGATCTCCGCTATGTTGGGCGAAGTTAGGCGACAAACAGTTGATAGCTCCAGAATTGGTTCAAGAAACTACAGATAAAATATTTAAAATCTGAGACCGTATTAAGGCGGCTCGAGACAGACAGAAAAGCTATGCGGATAAACGCCGCAAACCGTTAACTTTTGAGGTTGGAGACAAAGGTTGCTAAAGGTCTCACCTTGGAAAGGAGTAGCGAGATTCGGGAAACAAGGAAAACTTAGCCTGAGGTATATTGGACAATACGAAATCTTGGAAAAGATTGGACCCGCCACCTACAAATTGAAATTGCTCGAAGCCCTTAGTAACGTCCACGATACTTTTCATGTGTCAAATCTTAAGAAGTGTCTTTCCGACGAGTCGCTTGTTATTCCTCCGGACGAGATCCATATAGACGACAAACTCCACTTCATTGAAGAACCTGTTGAGGTTCTTGATTCGAAAGTTCAGAAAACAAGGAGAAGTCGTATAAAACTAGTTAAGGTCCATTGAAACTCTAAGCGCGGACCCGAGTACACTTGGGAACGGGAAGATGAAATCAAGAAAAAGTATCCTCACCTGTTCGAGAAGGTCTCTGCAGATGTTGACATGACCTAAATTTCGACGAAATTTTCTTGAACAGGGGGAGAATGTGACACTCGGCAAAAATCCGGTAATTCCGTACAACCTGAACAACTATTATAATATACGTTTACGCGTTTCCGACTAAATTTTATTTAAACGAGTCCTAAATGTTTAGGATTTACTTAAAATCATAGCTTAGTATGATAACGAATCCGCCACAAGTGAAAACAACTAAAACAATATCCTAGACTGGCGGCAGAAACGCAAACAAACAATACCAGTCAGTACTAGTCGCGGTACAGTCTGACACGGCAAAAACGAGACATGAGATATGCCTGCACGGATATTTCATGAAAACATAGTTTGAAAATACATATGTGCCTTATATTTTAGGAAATTCTATTTAAATCACGAATTGTCCATGTCCGCTGAACAATATAGTAAACCTGCGGAAGGGTACAACATTCCGAAGAACGAAACGGAAACTGTCCGAAAATCCAAAAATAAATATTATTTATTATAAATATTAACGGGTATTAAAAACAACACAAAATCCGTATTCGAATCCTATTAAAAAGCTACACAACTAGTACAATAAACTGCCAGACGACCGAGCCGGTACCGGAACTGCGTCAAAAATAATAAATATTTTAGTCTAAAATTTTGGAATAATACTTTAGATAATAAAATGTGTGCAAAATCAATTTTTCTTATAAAATTATATAAGTTATGGTACAATACCAGTATTCAACCCGGTACAGGATCTGAACCAACTTTTTCAACCAAATAATGAACCGACAATTTTTATGGGTTGTTTGGACTTAGTGTCACACTACTTTAAAATGTTAGACCTTCATTATTTGTAGAAAATTTTATATAAATAATCAAAGTTCATAAAAGTTTATATATATTATCAAGTTAAAAAAATACAAAATACCCCCCCCCCCCATGTAGCTCACGGTTTTGGTATATGTGGGGGCCCCACCTTGATTTTATGTGTGTGCTGGCAATTGTTGTGGATGATTAGTGGAAAAATAAAATCAAGATCATAATCTCCTAAAAACACTCACACACTCCACCATACTTCATTTTCCAAACAAAACCATCCAACTTCTTCTCTATCTCTCCTAATACTCGGCTCACACACTAACATCACCACCATTTTCATTTTTCAAAAACTTAAACCTCCTACATTCTAGTTTTCATGGATGTTTTCATGGATGAATCAAAGTCTTGTTGAAGCTTGGGAACTCTCTTGAAGCACTTTAGAAACACTTGAAGCTCTTGGCCATCACATTATCTTCACATCTTCAACTTATTATTCTAGCAAATTTGTAAGAATCATAATCCCATTTCTACATTATTAATGTTTTGATTTTTCTTAAAACTCAAGTTCATCTTGAATCCATTACACTAAACCCACTTGAAAAAATAACAAGAAAACTAAAATCATTATCATGAACATACTATTTCTAGATGATTTTTGATGAACTTGGCTTAGTCTATTGAATGTAGACTTGAATCTTGTATTTGTCTTGAACAAAAATATGATCTAAACACATGCATGTTTAGATCTAGCAAGATTCACCGACAAAAAGTTATGAACCTAAGTTTTTATTATTTTAAAATAGTTGCATGTACATGTGAAACATGAAGGATTGATTAAAACTCAAAAACTTTAATTATTGATGAAATGAGTTAATAAAGTTTCCATATATGAAAAGATCACGAACATGAAATTTATTACTAGAGGGTTTTTAAACACATGTTCACCTTTAAAATGACATATTATGATATCTAAAATATGAAATTTTAAATATAAGTGTGATTTACTAATTTTTGACAAATCCCGTGAATAAAGTTTCCTTTTCAGGAAAGTTTAGACTATAAACTTGGTTCATCACATTTTTGTTGAAAGTACTTAATAATATTGATACTTGATGATGTTGAAGTTTAAAAATGATATAAAAACAAGTTTTATAAACTTGGGAAACGTCCACAGTTTAGAGGAAACTATGACGAAATTTTTAAAAATTCGGTTATGGTATTTAAAAGTGATAAACGGGAGGATTGACAACTATGAACGACATGGAAAGTATTAACAAGACTAAACGGATTTTGGACAAAAATGTGTAAGTCCATATTATTCTAAACTAAAAAGTAGTAAAGTATATATTTAAAAAAATATATACTTTAAATAATCATCAAGTATCATGACATATTTTTGATATATTTTGTATATAGATCAAGAAGGATTTAATATAAAAATATATGGTTACACAAAACATCACTATACTTGTAACCCTTAAAAGCGGAAGTTAAAAAAAACATAAAGTGTCCATCCTTGGACATACACAAGCAAAATGGACGATTCAGACACTTTGGACAATTCGGACAAAACTAGATATATACATATATGGCACAAAACAAATTGGATGACGTAAACAAACCAAACCGACACCAAATAAATGACTACTACCAAAATATTAGCCGTTTCGCACACTAAGGAAAAACGAGTGGTTACGAAAATGTGAAACATATTTTTACAAAACTAGATTTTATAAAAATAAACACAAATATTATTTTCATGGATTAAGTCCATACTTGGACTAAATAAGAATTGGGCCAAAAATCTCTTTCAAGTTACAATTAGGCTAAGATAACTTTAAATGAAATTTGGGCTCAAGACCGACTTTTATAAACAAGCCCACTCTACTAAATTATTTTGGGCTAAGCCCACTTTGTAAATCTATTATGCACCAAGCCCACCTTTTTGAAAGAATACATTTGGGTTAAGCCCACTTCTTTATGGACTACCTTTTGGCTAGGCCCACTTTTATATAGTCAACATTGGGCTAGGCCCGTACACATTAAATAATTTGGGCTGGGGCTCACTCTTACAAAACAATTTGGGGTTGATCCACTAAAAATAAAATCATTTGGGCTAGGCCAACACTAAATAAACTAATTGGGCTAGGCCCAAACTAATTAAACCATTTGGGCTAGGCCACACTAATTAAACCATTTGGGCCAGGCCCACATATATTAAACATATTGGGCTAGGCCCATCCTAACTAAACAAACTGGGCTAGGCCCACACACATGAAAGCAATTGGGCTAGGCCCATTCATATCAAGTCAATTGGGCTAGGCCCATATACCCTAAACCATGAATCAAGTTCACAACTAACATATGGGCTAGGCCCATTCAAACCTAACACAACAAAGGATATATATGGAAGATATATACATGTAAACAATCGAAACAAGTAAACACAAGCATGGATTCAAGATTAGATACTTGAACATCGATGAACGCAAATTAACTTAAGTGTCTAATGAGATTAGAACACTTGTAGGTTGTGAAACAAACGAAGAAACCAAACTAAAACAAGTTGTGCTTGGAACGCAAACTAGTGAGTTCATGTTTTCCCCTTTTACTTAAACGTTTTTATGGTTTTAAACGTTCGAGGATGTATACATGTTGTAAATTGTATAGCGGGGAGAAAATGAAACCAACTAGATCATATGCGATTAGGTGTTTAAAATCAAAGGGGCCATTAATCAATAACAGTAGCCGAGGAACAATTGAATAGATCTATTGGGTGTGGACAAGCCCCGCTCTGAATAAAACTTTGTCCGTTCAGAGTGCTTTTGTGTCTAAAACTTGTGTCGATGACACTGATAAATCGTCAAGGGTTGGTCGCCTCATAGTTCAGCATACAGATTAGTGTTCTTGCAAAACACTAATGATCACGCGGATTTCATTTTTTTAAGATATACAAACAAACTTATGATTGCAAATGTTTTTGAAGATTCATTTGACACTAAAACTAATAACATGAATTCACTCAACCTTTGTTGACGTTTTTCAAAACTAACATGTATTACAGGAAACTAGTGGACGAACCAAGGAAAATGCGTGACCGTGAAATACAAACTAGGCTGGGAAAAATGTTGTTTTTGGTTGTTGGTTGTTGTTTTAAGACTATGTATTTTGGGAACTACGTTGTATGCGTGGTGCTTTCAAAATAAACTTTTGGTTGTAAATAAGTGTTGAATAAATGTATGGACGAAAACTTGTTATGTTTTTACATGTTTTGTGTACTGGATTGAATGCTATGAATATCGCTCTGGTCACACCTCGCGACGCTTCCGCTAAACCGAAATTTGGTGTGTGATAATATCAATGTTATTTAATGGTTATATAGACAATAGTGTTAGTTTTTTTTAACCAACAAGAAGCAAGGATATATTTTGAAAAGAGTACATCAGATCAGAGAAACGAAAAAAGACAGGATACAACACGAAGCTACTGAAAACAATTGTCCGGACAGCCGCACCAAGTTGTCCACCTGATTAGTGCAAGTGTTTATAAGAATTCTTTCAAAAATCACCTAGTAAAATATCTAGAAACTAGATTAGATTTAAAGTACAATTGCTATTGCACCTTCTAGAACATGATGAACTTGAAGAAATATTTTTATTGGTGTTCATCAATTCAACTCGGTAGCCAGATTCTTCATATTTATCTATAGAATACAGGCTTTTGTTCAAACAACACCACCTCTATTCAGCTAGGTTAAAAGGTAACTTTAAGACTTTTTATATGGTTTTCATTTGGTGATGACTGAGACAAGAGCGCAAAAAAGACCCTTTCCGTTATTTGTTCTCTTAAGCTCAGAAGCGAATAATAAGAAAAAAGTTTTCTATGTTGATGATGATTGGGACATAAGGAGATTATCATGGTTTGTTGTTTGTTTAGGATCAAAGGTAAATAACATGAAAAACACAAATAACACGTTAAATTACATATATGTAATCACTAAGTAATTTTAACAGAATTTTAGTTTTGCTTTTAGTTAATGTGGTTACATATATGTAAGTTAATTTTAATAATAGATTAGTGGATGTTTGCTATAAAACTTGTTTTTTTTCTCTCTCAAAATTATTCACTTCAATACACACCACATTTTCTTGAATTTATTTGGCAGTTTTTTGCGCGATTTGGATGTGATATATTATATTTTATCTTATCACCCTATACGATTCATAAGACTTTGTTAGTGTGACTATTTGTTAGTGCGAATAAATAGACAACTTAAGTTCAGTTACCTTGTAAAATGTTAGTGACGGAATTACTTAAATAGTCAATTACTAGCATAGTCAATTACCTAAATAGTCAATTACTAGCATAACTGGAACCCAAGTCAAACTACTTCATGACTATCATCTACATATCTTAGTTTTGTAGAGTGCTTACTATCACTAATTTAATTCTAATTTTTATTTGCAGAATTGCGGATGATTTTCTTGAATGTTTTTTTTTTGTTTTACGATTGTTGCCATTTTTCTGACCACACTAAAACCATTGACAATATTGCCTTCTTCACCTCATAATGTGAGTTGATGAAACCAAAATTTAGGTTTATAATGAATTCTAAAGAATGCATATATTTATGTAGAGTTAATTACATAGATAGCCCTTCAAAATTTCGGTTCATAATGAATTCTAAAGAATGCATATATTTATGGAGAGTTAATTACACAGATATTCTTTGGTTTCTTGAAAATAACACCTTTGACTACTAAGACCATAAGTAATGTGGCATTATAGGGGCTTAAAGTGGTTTGATAATGCCCCTAACACCACCCCGTAAGCTTTATATGGGCATGAAGAGGAATGGGCATTTCTAGTATAATGCTCGACGAGGATAACAAATTTGGAAAGTAATAATGGAATGGGGCATTAAGGAAGGAGTTAACCATTACACACTTTTTAATGGGCATTATAAGTATTGATGTGGCGGAAAATGCCCCTTAAGGGGCATTAACCATTACGCATGGTCTAACTATTTTTTGTAAAATGTTTAGGTTATATGATTTCAATTTTGTAACACTTTTGAGCATTAAGGCTAACTTTTGTTAATTTTTCAGTTAAATAAGTGTAAAATGACTAAAATACTCTGATAAACTCAAGAGGGCATTGTTTCCTCCACTATAGCATAGTGGTTGTTCCCATCTCGGTGAAGGCTTAGCCTGGGTTTTACCCAGGTTCGAGTCCAAGGGGGGCGCAGTTTTACCTATTCCACGGGTTTCTGTGTATCAGGGGTGTGCTACGCTTTCTAACGGTGGTCGAGTAGTCGGCCTTTGGACATAGCTCCGAAAGGGCGTGTTTACACGTGGAAAGCAGTTAACCATATAAAAAAGAAAAAAAACTCAAGAGGGCATTTATATAAGATACTATTATCACCAATAGAAGAGACTTAAACAAAACTCATTACACTCTACGGCCTTTTCCACACATATGTATATAGTCAATTTTAATCTATACATATGTATATATTACAAAAGTCTTTGGAAAAATACGTGGTCCAGAATGTTTATCAAGTTTCTCAATTAGCCTAGTGCTTCTCACATGATCCTAACCCTATATATATATATATATAGGGTAGGGTTCTAGAGTGAACCTAATGCTATTTGTGAACTGTGAGAACCATTCTCAATCATTGATCTATTTGAGATGCACGGTTATAATAAAAGCAATAAAATAAAGAGGTTAATGATGTAATTAATTATTAATTAAAGATAATGGTGTATTGTTAATTTTGTTATCCTATCATAACTGAATATTGTATTTTTTTTAAATTTTCGCTGAGGTTATGTGTACACAAGTGTACAGGCCGTTGTTCCTACAACGTACACAAGTGTACAAGCTGTTTGTACACTATTGTACATTTGTGTATTGAACTCATGTACACCTGTGTATATAAACAGTATAACGTTGAAAAAACGGAACTTCATATGTTTTTCTTTTTATTAAAAAACTATAAAAAAATGATCAATGGCTCAGATTGGTTCACATGGTTCACAAATAAGGATGCGGTTCACTCATGAACCTCATCCTATATATATATATATATTAGACCCATCTCTCATTTCCTTACCTCCATCCTCTTTGCCCCATCCTCACACCCGATCTACGTGGCGACTACGTGACGGATCATCCTCCAAGGATGGGTCTTCGCCATACCGCATAGCCTAAATGCACATGACCAAGTGCCTGACCTTGCAAGATTATGAGTTTGATTACGCGCCACACTTTGGCGGTTTAGGATTAAATTTGAAATTTGCATTTTCTGTATGGTGAAAACAAAGATAAGCTTAGTGAAAAAACCTAATAGTGGTGGTACAAAGTGTGTAAAAAAGGTGCGTATCTCCTCAAGAGGTTGAGTGTTCAAATCAGATGGTGAACAAAAGTGCATATGTAAGACTAAATGATATATAAGTTAGGGGATACTTGTTTTAGCTCTTAACGGGCTCTTAATGGTTCAGACCTCTTAGCTGTCACTTATTGATTCAGACTGTTTGTTTCATGAGGAGATATCTGAATGGTTCAGACATTTGCCTTTTTATGGTTAAGGATTATACCGGATCAGAATAGTTAAGACATCTTATCCCAATTGGTCAGACATTTGCCTCTGAACAATTAAGCATTATACTGGCTCTTAACGGTTCAGACCTCTTACTCGTTCAACACTTAATGGTTCAAACCTCTTACTAGTTTAACACTTACTCGTTAAGAAATTGTCAAACATCCCTAACAACCTTTTGAAAATGTTATCTTTTTGACTTCAAAAGTTTAAGACTAGTCTTAATTAACCCTTATTCAAGTAGCATGAATATACTATTTCTTCGCTAACAAAAACATAACTATTTCCTTATATATTGATATAGGCTTGACCCTTAATTATATATGATCATGGTTCCGGAACCCTGGAATTGACTTACCTACTGTGAAGACATCAACAAATTTGTAATAGGCTTCTAAACTAATGCAAAAGTAAGACCTTGCTACTGTGACGGCTATATCAATGATCCTGATTACAAGAGAAATTGTTGAAAATCATAAAACCAGAATTACTTTGTCGGCAGCCTAATGTACTTGGATGAGAGAGGGAGAGTGAGAGTGAGAGAGAGCTATGCGATAAGCTTATTTCCTGATAATTATAGCTTAAGCTTCTCGCGTGCATTATGACAGCGATTTCCACAAAATATCTACGAGTGTAAGGTACTCAGATTAGTGTTTTAGATTCATAAAACATCAAAGACAAAGTTTTCTATCTTTAGAGACATATAGTACTAGTAAAAAAGCTACATTTGTCCTTGGAGCTAAACAAAAATCCTAAATATAATAGGGTGAGGGTATTGGTACATCCTCCAAATTAAATCACACCCCCAAGCAGCAGCGTATTAGGCAATAAGGGTCATATAGAGAGGAAGTGCATTAAATGGTGTCAGGAAAAATGAAAAAAGGTGAATCAATATGCCTCTCATTGCGCTATAAGACCCGTATCAGCTGGAGGTAGTTGGAGGATTTAACCCTATACATTCCTCATTGAGCTATACGCCCTCATTGATACAATGTTTGAGGAATTTAAGGTAGCAGACTGACACGGCAGTGAGTTCAGTCTGAAAAGGTCCGGAAAAATACTCACATACGCCCCTCATTGCCCTATACGCTCCGTATCGAAGTAAAAAAGTTTGTTTATCCTTGGAGACGGGAACATTTTTTCAAAAGTTGTAACTTTCACAAAATACTGTTGAAAATTCACAAGTAAAACAGCCCGATCAAATCACGATGTCGTCTTGGGACTTTAGTTCCTTTTTTAGCGAAGCCACAAACAAGTCATACGTCTCCGAAAGCGTTTGGTTTACCGATGTTGATCGAGGTGAGGAAGAGGTTGTGTTCATGCTTCGTTGTGATGTCGGGAGTGTGCGCTTTGAAACAGGTGTTCATAGACGAGGCGGGACCAAATTACGTGGCTCAAAGATATTCGCATCACGCGTACGAGACATACCATACATATACGGAAAAACAACACAACATGATAAAGAAGTCGATGAAGGCGTCACGCACTTTGAGGAATGGGGTCACAACGAGGACGAAGGTGTTGATGGCGACAAAGGTGCTAACGAGGAAGGCGCTAACAAGGAAGGCACTAACGACCGGAAAGAAACAGAAAAGGTATGACATAACGTTACTTACGCGTTATTTGTTAATATATCGTTTATTAGGTATCAGATTGTATTAGGTTGTATAAGAATCCGAATCGATACGACCCAAATTTTTTTACAAATCCAACCGGAACCGATCCGACCCGAAATTTCATTCATATACATGAAACCGATCATGGCCCAATTTTTTAACAAAAAATTCCGACCACATAATTATATTAATGAATCCAGATTTTTCATTCATACGTAGAATTCATTGTAAAAAAATTATTTTAACAACCTTATAATGTACCGTTGTTTCAGGTATTTGGGACACTTGAAGAGTTGAAAGATTGGGTTTTCCAAAGTGAAGTTGCGAAAGGTTACATCATGGTGACCCAGAACGATAACAAGAGCGAAGGTTCGTCAACAAGGACCATGAAGATATGGTTGCAATGCGACCGTGGAGGCGAACACAAAAGTAAAGTAACAGTTCGGCGTTCCGGTAGCAAAAAGGTTGGTTGTCCTTTTAAGGTGAAAGGGAAACGAGACGCAAGTAGTGGAAATTGGAGCATAGTGTATACTAAAAACAATCATAACCATGAGCCTTTAATATTCCTCGAGGATCATGCGTTTGCGAGAAGGCTGACCCCGGATGAAGAATCACTGGTGGAGAGAATTTATTTTCAAAACATGGAGCCCACGAATATACATTTAACCCTAAGAAAACAAACCCACGTAGCGTGTGCATTCTACGAGACGTACAAAACGCGATAAAAAAGATTAAACTCAAAATGTACGTCGAACACCAATGCATATACTACAGATGATGTTGAAAGAAGAAAGGTACACTTATTTCACCAGGGTGAATCCCTCTACAAATGCGGTCGAGGATGTATTTTTCGTTCATCGGTACTCATACATAATGTGGCGTGCATTTCCACATGTGTTGATGATTGATGCTACCTACAAAACGAATGAGTATAAACTTCCGTTTATATAAGTTGTAGGTGTGACATCGACACAGAAGTCGTTTTGTGTGGCTCATGCGTTTGTCTCTAGAGAAAAACATGATAACTTCTTATGGGTTCTAGAGAGGCTCAAAGAATTGTTGGTAGAGTGTATGGAGCCACGTGTAATAGTAACAGACAAGGATCAAGCTTTGATGAAAGCCTGTGGTACAGTATTCCCAAAAGCTTCAACCTGTTATGTAGGTGGCACATCTCACAGAATATTCTAAAACACTGTCGGGCAAAATTTACAGATGAAGATTGGAAAATATTCAAGCTTTCTTGGTCTCGACTGTGTGCTTCTCCAACTCCGACGCGATACAATTATAACTTTGAGCGGTTCTATATGCGACTGATTGACGACCATCGATCAGGTACATATTATATTAGTTTACATACGTTTATGCAACTATATATACATACTAACATTACAAATAATTATTTTCTGTTTTTCAGAAGTTTTGGACTATTTGTATAATGTATGGCTGAAAGAGTACAAAGAAAAGTTTGTTTCAGCATGGACTAACATGGTCCCTAATTTGGTCAACACACAACCAATAGAGTTGAAAGCCAACACGCTAAGTTTAAGAGATATGCTAAGGGGCCAAACAGCTCGCTCCATAGACTTGTGTGGCTTGTTGATAAAGTTGTTCAGTCTCAACGCATACAAATAAACCTCAGCTTTCAGGAAAGTCGGTCCGTGTAAACGGGGGACCATAAAATACCATTTTTTGATAACATACGCGGTAATGTTTCCCAAAAAGCGCTAGACTTGTTGCTTGTCGAGAGCAAAAAGCTATGCGCATTGCAGGCGGTAGGGGGACTTGTGGCCATCAGCTTTTTACGGGTTGTGGGTTGCCATGTCCTTGTCAGATGGAGTGGTGGGAAAATACAGGTAATAAAACAGGCTTCGGCCTCTTACTATTCTTCATATGTAATATATCAACTATAAATAGATAATATCATTTTAATTTGTATATATAATCAATGGGTTTTAACTATGACTATTTAAATACATATTGCAAAATTCCTCTTTCCTCGATAGACAGATTATGGACAAAGCTTGATTTTTTGACATAAAAAGATGAGCAAGATGGTTGTGATCTTCGGGCGGAAATGGATAGGGTCACACAACAACTACAGGCGCAACCACCGATAGTGTTAAAAAGTATGTTGTCGAAGATAAAAGTGGTTATGGATCCAAGTATGACTGACCATGAACCGCTTGAGGTACAATAAGATACTCAGGGGCGCCCATCTACGAAAGCAAAACAACAAAGGGAGGAGGTTGCGAGGCGTAAAGATACCCAAACCCAATCACAAAGGAACGAGGACATTCAAAAGCCGTTTGTGCAATGTAGTCGTTCAAAGAAAAATAAAGCTAAAAATACAATTCTGAAGCCAAAGGAACATTTTCCGCTGTTGGTGGGGGATAGGTACGTATATACATACATACAAACAAACATACATACAAACAAACATACATACATTTATTTTCGTTATTTAGATTTCCCACTATGTTTTTTTTCAAATTATAGGTATAAACACATGATCGATCGTTTTACGGATTGGCTTCCAACTATGTACCGGAGATACATAACACATATGGAAGATGCCCAACTGGATGGTAACTGTGGATTTTGATCCATAGCTATGGGTTTGGGGTTGGAGCAGAATCAGTGGATGTGGGTCCGCCAGCAGCTACTCGACTAGATGTTCATAAACAAGGAACAATGGTGGCGTATTCTCGACTCTTTTGATAAAGGGTGCTACAATGTGGTATATCGATCAATAAATTGGTTGAACTTGGAACCTGCACCAACTGCATGTTGGATGTTCATGCCCTACACGGGATTGTTGGTGGCTCAGAAATTTGGTGTGATTGCTCAGCATTTAAGCAACGGTGTTTGTCAAACTTACTTCCCCATGTTCGATGGTCCGGAGGTTTACCCAGACCATTTTGTTTTATTGATTGCTTATGTGGAAGGTGGCCACTTTATCATGGTTAAGTTAACAGATGATTGCCCGATGCCAGTACGGAATGGGCTATGTAGTATATACCGAAGTACGGAAGCTATGGAATGGGAGACAATGTACATGTCACGTATTGCACAGGGTAAGGCGTTACTGGGTAGTAATAGAAGTCAACGAAGAGAATATATAAACATAGAGTAGGTTTCGTTGTAACACTTAAAATTGTTTAATTGTAGTATTACGTTTAAAGCAAACAATGTTATTTATATTATATTATATTTCAAATATAGTGTATGTAACAATTGTTTTATAAAAAATAGTAATTACATTGTTTTATAACATAAAACCTGTATTTATTAAAATTTGTTTTTTTTAAATAGTACAATATGAATCGTATGGGTCGATGAGGGCCTTATACGCGTTTGATGGTGGGCGTCTGATGGTGGGCTGACACCTTTTTGTCATATACGCGACGTATTGTGCTATGAGAAGTGTATACACTGAAACTTTTCTGAAAATTGGTTAGAAAGTCACGATCTATACGCCCCTCATTGCACTATGAGTGGCGTATAGATGTGTTTTCTTGCCTTATTTAGCTACAAACCACATTTACTTCTAGATATGCATAATAAAGTTGGACCACAAGATGAAGATCCGGAAGTACACACCCACGTACGGGTTCTTTGTCCCTCGTATTGTT
Source organism: Scalesia atractyloides (assembly GCA_947069175.1). Taxonomy (NCBI): domain Eukaryota; kingdom Viridiplantae; phylum Streptophyta; class Magnoliopsida; order Asterales; family Asteraceae; genus Scalesia; species Scalesia atractyloides. The sequence goes on along the minus strand of CAMTDV010000014.1, from coordinate 23,083,451 downwards.
CCCTCTCTCGTATCACTTGATATGGTTGGAGTATTCAAGGTTATCTTGTATTCCATTTTTTTTTTGTTTTTGGTGGTTACTTTGGCCGTTTATGGTGGAGTTAGGGCGGTGGCTATCATTTGAGGCCTTGGATGTTCGTAGGATGGAGACGGTGGGGTGGTGGTTGTTGTTTGTGGTGGTTGAGGGTGGTGGTTGACTGTGGTAAGGTGGTGGTCGGTGGTAGTCGATGGTGGCTGTGGTGGTGACGGGTTGTGGGTGGTGGATGTGGTGATGGTGGGTTGTGGGTGGTAGGCTGTGGTGGTCGTGGTGGTAGGTTATGGTGGCAGGTGGTCGATGTGGAGGTGGTTGAGGGTGGTGATGGGATATAGTGGTGCCGTGATGGTTGGTGGCTATGGTGGTGGTGGGTTGTGGGTGGTGGCTGTGGTGGTGGTGGGTGGTAGGCTGTGGTGGTCGTGGTGGTAGCCTATGGTGGCGGGTGGTCGATGTGGAGGTGGTTGAGGGTGGTGGTGGGATATGGTGGTGCCGTGGTGGTTGGTGGGTGTGGTAGTTGTCAGATTTGTTTATTATTATCTTTATAAAATACACTTTCGAATGTCGATTCTAACACTTTAATCAATCGTTCTTAACAGGATATCGAAAGTCGGTTTTTTGATGGTGGTGGCCACGTAATCCTTAGGGAGAAGTGCACTGCTTACCTATTTCAGATTCAGCCAAGGGAAGCGCCAGAGTGGCGGGATAATGCAGTCGACTCCCGCACCGACTGACCCCAACCACCTTCTACTGACCCCAACCACCGGAGTCTAGGGTTTAGGCGTTATAATATAAACCATGTTTTGGGTTATAATATATACCATGTTTTGACACCTGAGTTAAGGGTTTAGGGTTTAGGTTTAGAAATTTTTTTATTACATTTTGTATGAAACACCATGTTTTGGGTTATAATATAAACTGACCTTCAATTTCATTTTGAATTACGTTTCTTGTTGCGTTATGGTTAAAAAATGATAAGTGAAACACAATTATAGACATATTAAAACACAATTAAGAAATTGATGATAATAATTACAAAATTAAAACTTGATATATTTTATAACCTTATTTGATATATTTTATAGCCTTATTTTATATGATAATACTTAATAAATAAAGAACAAATAAAAACTTGATAAATACGTATATTTTATAAAATATCTACGAAATTTTTTTATACTATAAAAACCCTAATCTACAACAAATTGTTTTTGTAAAAAATGGTACAATATATTTTATAATATAAAAACCCTAATCTACAACAAATTGTTTTTGTAAAAATGGTACAATATATTTTGTAACCTTATTCTATAAAATATCTAAGAATTTTTTTTAATGATTAAATTATAAAACTTGATACATATACATTTATTTAAAAATCTATGAATGGACTTATGGAGTATATAAAGTGGAATGGGAGACAATGTAGTACGGAATCTATGGAATGGGAGACAATGTACATGTCACTTAGTCTACATAGAGACTTTATTAACTTAGGTAAGGTGGTGGTGGGTGGTGGTTGTGGTGGTTGACTGTGGGAAGGTGGTGGTCGATGGTGGCTGTGGTGGTGGTGGGTTGTGGGTGGTGGCTGTGGTGGTGGTGGGTTGTTGGTTGTGGGTGGTAGGCTGTGGTGAAACACTTTCGAATGTCGATTCTAACACTTTAATCGATCATTCTGAACAGGATATCGAAAGTCGGTGTTTTGACAGTGGTGGCCGCGTAATCCTTAGGGACAAGTGCATTGCTTACCTATTTCATATCTATAGAATGTGAGACAATGTACATGTCACATATTGCACAGGGTCGGGCGTTACTGGGTGGTAACAGATGTCTACGTAGAGACTTTATTAACTTAGTGTAGGTTTCGTTGCAACACTTAAAATTGTTTAATCGTAGTATTACGTTTAAAGAAAACAGCGTTATTTACATTATATTATCTTTCAAATATAATGTATGTAACAATTTTTTTTATAAAAATTATTAATTATATTATTTTATAATATAAAAACCCTAATGTACAACAAGTTGTTTTTGTAAAAAATGGTACAATAAGAATCGTATGGGTCAATGAGGGCCGTATACCAGCTCTATATGCCTCTCATTGAGCTATACTCAGCGTATGGTGGGCATGGAATATGTGTCGTATCGGTCAATGAGAGGTGTATTCAAACAAATTTTCACATGCACTAAAGGGGGGGAAATAGATCAAAACATTTTCAAATACACACACCAAACACCAAGAAAATACACACTAACCCTCTCCGTATCTGATCTCTCCCTCGTATCAAGCTATACGCTCCAGATTAAATCACGAGGTTAGTAACAAGTTATCTTTCTTGTTTATTCTTATTTGTTTTTGTTTTGGTCCGACGGGGTTAGGGTTTCGTGGTGGTGGTGCTCGGCTATGGGTATTGACAGCGTTAGTGGTGGTGGTGGTGGTGCGCACCCCTGGTCAAAATCAATCAGTCTCCACCAATCTTTACAAGGTACACTCTTCCACCACACAGTCTCCACCACCGTCACCGATAATCCCTTCATCGCCGGCGAACATAGACATGACAACGAGCGCCTCCACCACTCCCCCATCGTCGGTGAGATAATCGATGGTTGACTCCGACTCATATGCCCCATCGTTGGTTTGATTTTGTTGCTTTGATTCTGAATTTTTAGAGTATTTAGATCAGTAGGACTGAATGTTTATTTGGATGTCTATTTGGATCAGTAGGACTGCAATTACGATTTGGATGTCTATTTGGTGTAACTGAATGTTGATTTTCTACAAAATTTGGTCGAAATTCACTGATGATACGAGCTCGACGGAGTGAATGCTATGTGTTTTGGCCAAACCCGATTTACAGATTTATTCTATTATCTTTCATTTTGAACTTTGCGTAATTCTTTTGTTTGAATGGTTTTATTGACTTTTGATTTTAATTGTTAAACCCATTGTACAACAAAGAAAGCTATGGAACACTTACGAAATCCATCTTGGTTTATAAATTTGTTTTAAGTTTAATAATTATTTACATGTATTATGTTTTAATAATTGTAGATATGTCGTTTGACGAGGAAGACGCGACACTGGTAGGGGATTCAATGAGATGGCGGGTGGTAATTGTGCGGGGTATACTTATATGGCGTACCAAGCGCACACTAGGGAAGGCAGACGTTTTAGGGTAATCTGGCAGCAGAAGGTGGGGCAGCAAAGGGCGCTGTCTTGGGATGCATTGAGGGAGTGTGGGGAGGAGGATAGGGTTTGGCGATTAATCGGGGATAATACCCCGTGGGACTGTATGTTTTCACTGGCGGCCGCACCGTCTTATAGGCCTTTGATGGTGGAGTTTCTCTCCACTTTCGTTTTTCGTCCACGACCGGCTGATCAGCCTAACTCGGATATGGACGATCCATACGCACCCCCACCGCCTTCAGAGGTATCCTTCTGTTTATTCGGGCAGCGACAAGATATGTCTTTGCGTGAATTTGCGATCGCCACCGGATTTTATGTGTTTGACGATTTGGTTCAGGACATCTATACCACTGCGATATCATCCATGCCTGATGACCAGTTACTTGCCTGGTGGCCCACCCTCTGTGATGTTCCATTCGGTTCGAAGGCCCATGTCTCGTTGATTCCTGTCCCACTTGTTCGTTACATGCACCGCTGCATTGGAACGTCGATCAATGCGGGTGGCAAAAGCCTTGAGTGGGTCACGAAGAATGACCTGTTCTTTCTGTATTGTTTATTCATGGGGACGCTGTGCGCCCTACATCGCTGCCTGGCGGAGTATTTCGCCTCTTATAATAAACGGCAGAGGCGTGGCCGTATGTTTGGAGGGGCTTTCATCACGCATATTGCCCAGCATTATGCCCGGTATTTTCCATACATTGACGATTTGCCGCCGCCGGCACCTTTCGTGTATTTGGGCCTACAGACATTGACAGGGATGCACATAGCGGTGAACTTTCCGGATATTGGTTATAGGTTTGTGGGTTTGGACGGTCGAATTTTTGTACCCCAAGAGCTTGTACATTAGCCACTGCTGGAGGCCGGGGAGGTGGAGATGCCTCATGTAGCTGAGGAGCCTATTGGAGACGGAGACGTCGAAGCTATTGTTGAGCAGGGGCATCCGCCAAATGTGCCCCCGCAACATCCTCGACGAGTTTATAATACGGTGAGGCTGCCTCAGTCCACCCAGCGTCTGCTCGAGAGGCTTGTTGCGGATCAGATGGAGATTATTGGGAGACAGTTACAACAGGATCGGCGGACAGACATGCTGCAGGATTTGATAGAGTGGGTGATTGCTAGCGAGGCTGAGAAGCGTACCGAGGCCAGGTTGCCGGTTCGACCACTGTCACCACCACGTGTTTATCCAGAGCCCGACATGCAGGCAGCCCCGTCCCCTACGTTGGCTGGCCCTTCCAGCACGCAGGCCGGCCCGTCCAGCACACAGTCCCGACCCTCCGTTACGCAGATCCCTTTGTTAGGTGATGGTGCTGATTCTGATGACACCCGTGATGACATGCCGTTGGAATAATATTTCCGTGTTTTGTTTGGGTGTAATTTGGTTTTAAACATTGTGCGAATGTTATTTTGTTTGGTTATCTTTGTAACCTATGATTGTACGGAAAAATATTTATTTCTTTTGTTATTTATGCTTAATAGTTTGCGTGGTTGAATTTATATAAACGTTTGTGGTGATTTTAATGAAAAACCTCATTTTAATATAATCAATATTTTTGTTGACTAATAAATTTTTATTTTAATAATAACGTTTTGTAGTATTCATGTTATGTTTTTTTATAATAAAAAGGTAACAAATTTCATCAAATATACTCTCAGTACATAACATTTCAATAAAACACAAAATATGAGAGCCATTACATTCGATTACAGAACTTGCATAACTTAAATAGTGGCAATGACAAACACAAAGACAGACAACAAAAAAATATCACTGAGATTATCAAACATCTTTCCCTCTGATGAACGGCCCTTGAACGATTATGTTCCATTTCTGCCACTTGAAATTTATACATTCGAACCTCCTTTCTCAAAAGGATAAGCACAACCTTCGTATCCAACACCCCTCTAATGACTTGACTTGACCGATTACATAATGGAGGATCGTGCCACAAAAAAAATTTGCATTTTTAACGCTGAAACGGAAGACGAATTAATGTTTATAAGTGTAAAAAAATACTTCTTAAAATGCATACCAATTGAGAGCAGGTGTAAAATTGACGTCCGAGATTAGTTTCGGTCCAAGATGTTTCGAGTGCAGCTTGCCTACCACATCTGCAAAGAACCATGGTTGATGTGAAGATGGATACGGATACAACAACTTTTCTAATATGTACTGCATCTTTTCAAGGAAAAAAACATCAATACGCTTCTCATAGGGCAATAAGAGGCGTATACACGTACGATTTCTGACAACTTTTTGGACACATTAAGTACATATGCTCCGTATTGTACAATGAGGGACGTCTAGACAACTTTTTAGAAATTAATACTTGTATACGCCCCTCATAGTGCAATAAGAGGCGTATAGGTTTTGAAAAGCTGACAACATTTTGATAAATACGAAAAAGTGGTCAGAAAATGTAGATCTATACGCCCCTCATTGCACTATGAGAGGCGTATACATGTGTATTCTTGCCCCTTTTAGCTACAAACCACATTTACATCCGGTTATGCAAAGTTAGACCACTAAAGCAAATTCTTGGACCACACCATGATGACCCGGAAGTACACACACACAAAAGGATTCTTTGTCTCTCATATTGTTCAATTTCTCGTATCACTTGATACGGTTGGAGTATTCAAGGTTAGCTCGTATTCCATATTCCATATTTTAAGTTTTTTTTTTATTTTTTGGTGGTTACTATGGCTGTTTGTGATGGTGTTAGGGTGGTGGTTATTGTTTGTGGTGGTGTCGGGGTGGTTATTGGGTTGGTTGATATGGCTGAAGGTGGTTGGGGGTGGTGTTTCATGGTGGTTTGTGGTGGTGGACTATGGTTGTTTTTGGTGGTTGACGGTGAAGGTTTGTGGTGGTTGACGGTGGTGAGGTGGTGGTGGGTGGTAGGCTGTGGATAAATTGGTGTTTGGTGGTGGGTGGTAGGCTTTGGTAGCGGTTGAAGGTGGTGGTTTGTGGTGGTTGTGTGACAAATGGCAAATAACCGGTAATTCTGTACAATCTAATCACCTATTTTATTTTATTTTCTCATGCATTTAAACGTAATTTATTTACGTAACGGAGTCGTACGACACATAACAAGTATTAGGAAAAGCAAATCATAATACGACATCTATTGGTTTTCGTTACGACGCGAAACAAACAAAACTATGTCCTAAAAGTGTTGGAAGAGAGTGTTAGGCGCACTATTCGCGATTGCACTATTCATGTCAGCACCGCTGAACATAACAGAACAGAACGATGAATCAAGACACGCGAATAATGAAACTGAGTCCATAGGTATAAAAACACTAATGTGGGAATAAGTCTTATAATATTACACAACTTTCTGGTGCAACTCTATAAATCATAGAACGTTCGATCGGCAAAAAAAAATACAATATTTTAACCCGTCCGTAATAATAATCCGACAATTCTGGACCTCTAGAAATATGTCAAGTGATGAAAAACACACTAAAACATTTAAAGGATGTCATTGGAATATCTAAAGTTATAAGCTTCCGGTATTATATCGCTATGGATATAATTTGTCTGTTAGCAAACCGACGAGCTAGTAACGGTATTTCGGACACCGTAACAACTAATCGACAAAGCTAGTGAACTAGTTAATCTTATTTTAGGACTCCAAATACTTTATACAACTCTCAGATAATTTCATAACTTACGAAAATGTTCCTCGGTACGATATAAAAGCACCGTTAGTGCACCGACGCTTAAACGGAAGCCGTTTAAACTAGCGAATAACCTTTTATACTAGGCTAGTAAACTAGTTATTATTAAGACAAGTCTTAATCCCACATTACCTCTTTAATTGTATGATTAACACCCTAAACCACCCTACTTTCCTTAATGATCAAAATATCTAATGGTTTAAGCATTTAATCACCAAAAATTTACATTTAACCCCCCTAAGTGGACGGTTATGGTGGGCCCATAGGCATCACCATTTTGTTCATTTAGTCAAGGGTGCATGGTGTTGGGTATGGTGTTTGATTGAAGGTCTTGACTTTGGGAAACATCATGTCCTATAACCTACTAAACTTCACCATTATCATCTTCATCATTTTACCAACATTCAAAACAACATAACACCTCTCTTACTCTCTCACTAGCTCACGGCATCACCACCACCTTATACCACCATAAACAATCACTAAACACCTCCATTTACTACTAATATAAGCCTTACAAGATCCTACTTTCATGGATTAAGCATGGGGAAGCTTTAAGAGCACTTGTGGAGCTTATTATTCTTATTATTCTTCTCATCTACCTAGTGCAAGCTTGTAAGATGTTTAATCACCATTTTCTAGCCTCAAATTCATAGTAGATCATGAAAGTACAAGTTGTTATTCTTGATATAAAAGATGAACACAAACAAAACCCTAATCACAAAGCTAAAGAACACTAAACATAACCATTTTATGTGTTGATTTGTGTAGATTAGGGTATGATATCTTGTGTGATCATGTTATTTATGTTGATCTTGTTAATATTAGTGATTTATAGATTATGTTATGATGATCATGTTGTTAGAATCTTATAGTATTTCATATTAGTGTTCATCCTACCATAATGAACATGTATATGTGATTTAAACATGAAAATGTTTAAATCTAAAAAGATCATCATACTCACTTTCATGGGCTAGTCATAAAGATTTTCAAGGAACAAGTGTTTAAACATGTTTAAAACTTAATTTTGGAAAGTTTGTTACACATGGTTTTTACAAGATTTAAAATATAATAACTTGATTATTATGAAAAATCACCATCTAAAAGTTCACTTTTTATATATATAAAAGTGTAAGATTTAAGTACATGAAATGAGAAAAGTATGTTACTAGAAATATGTGTTTAAAGAATACTTAATAAATCAAAGTGATTTGGAAACTTGAGTGTGATTTAAATACTTTAATACGTGGAAAACGCCATAGTTTTAGGGGAAACTATGGCGGTTTTTTCTAAAAATCTAATCGCGATTAAGAATAGGATTAAAGGGGTGATTAACAATGTTGATTGCGATTAATGATCTTACGCCATTTTGGAACCCTTAATGAAAATGGTTAAGTCTTTAAAGAACAAGAGTTCTTGAAGGCTTAAAAATATATTTTTCATAATAATAAGTGATGAAAAATAATAACAATATATGTATATAATTTTTGGGCAAAAATTATATATTTTGGAAAAATTCCTAAGTGTATATATTGGTGTGCTATGTGTATATATTAGATATACTTAGGGTAAATCAAAAAAACGCATCCAAAATACGGAGAAATACTTGTTGAAACGAGTGTAGAAATACACGAAATTACATATACTTACTTCCATAGAAATATCCTTAGAATCGGATATACAAAAATCTAAACATATGATATCCACAAATGAGTAAACGGACGAATAAAATGAAATGGACAAGGTCGAACTACAAAGGCGAAACTGTTAAGAAATAATAAATATTTTCGACACCGGACAAACAAATATAGCTCTGCGTCGCCATAAGCAAAAACCCGGAAGTAAAGGTGTATAAATATAATTAAGTGTTATAAAAATATACTTAGTTAAAAATACATTGATATAATAATTCCCACTAATGGACTCAATCCATGGAAATGGGCTAGGCCAAAATTACATAACACATATGGGCTAGGCCCAATCATATAACTAAATGGGCTAGGTCCAAATTACATAACACATATGGGTTAGGCCCAATCATACAACTAAGTGGGCTAGGCACAATGATATAACTATGTGGGCTAGGCCCAATGACATAAACTAAGTGGGCTAGGCCCAATGTTATGTGGGCTAGGCCCGATGACATAAACTAAGCGGGCTAGGCCCAATGACATAAAACTAAGTGGGCTAGGCCCAATGACATGCGTGCAAGGCACGAGGACTAGTGAAGGGCAAGGCCCTTTCACACACGATTAAATACTGAAATAAATATATAAACAATAATCGAACACAAAACTACCAACACTATTAATACAATGAAGTTGTTCAAGAAAATTAATAAAAAAATAATAATAACAAGTCAAGATGAACAACTTGTACGAGGTCCAATTAGACCTGAAAATCTAATGAATTAAATGCACATGTAGGTATTACACGTGTATGGACACTTGTACGACTGCATGGAACGCAAAGTAGTGAGTTCATGTTCCCCTTTTCCTTTTTAAACATTTTCCAGTTTTCTAACAATCGGGGGTGAAATACATGCTATGAAATTCTATGACAAAGGGGTATGTTAGCTACGGGTTTAAAGAAAGAACTATGATCAATGTGTATAAGTAGGGTGATAACATAATAACCATTAATCACTTCGTGACCAAGGTGCAAAGGTGTAGATCTATTGAGTTGTGAGACACGCTCCATTCTGAATAAAACAAGTCCTTTCAGAATGCTTTTGTGAGCCCTAAGGAACTCTGAATAAAACAAGTCCGTTTAGAGTGCAAGGTTTTCTCGGTTTGGTTATTTACTTATGACACATAGTATCAGGGACTAGCTACCCGCTGATAGATCCTTAAACCGTAGGAATAACAATAACATACCGGTTTTCAATGTTGATGACAATTACTTATGCAAAAACTACATTACATGAACTCGCTCAACTTTTATTGATCTTTTAAAACTACATGTATTTCAGGAACAAGACTTGAAAGGTGACAAACTTCGGGCTTTTGGGAAGGAAGTAACAATGGTTGCCACTTTTGGAAGGTTTGCCTCTTATATCCCATCTTCGTGTGGGTATATAGGAGTCAAAGCTTCGGTTTATTGTATAATGATAACAAGTTAATTTGGTTAATGTAATGCTACTTAAACTATATTTGGGGATGTTAACTAAGTAACCTATGTTAAACTTGTGATGTGGTTGAAACTTAATCTATGATATGGCAACATTGCTATTTATTACATGTTTACTCCATTTGATGCTATGATTACCTTATCAGTCACACGTTTGCGCTTCCGCTTCGACCAGGGTGTGACAGGTTGGCTGTGGTAAGGTGGTGGTTTGCGGGTGGTGGCGGTGGTGGTGGTGGGTTGTGGGTGGTGGTTGTGGTGGTGGGTTGTGGGTGGTAGGCTGTGGTGGTCGTGGTGGTGGGCCATGGTGGCGGGTGGTCGGCTGTGGCTGTGGCGGTGGCGGGTGGTCGCTGTGGAGGTTTTTGAGGGTGGTGGTTGGCTATGGTGGTGCCATGGTGGGTGATGGGTGTGGTAGTTATCGGATTTGTTTATTATTATGTTTTAAAATAATACACTCTCAAACGTCGAGTCTAACACTTTAACCAATCGTTCTTGATAGGATATCGAAAGTTGGTGTTTTGACGATGGTGGCCGCGTAATCCTTAGGGAGAAGTGCACTGCTTACCTATTTCAGATTCAAAGGCGTCCCCGCTTAGCTATTTCAGATTCATGCTGAGGGACGCACCATAATGGCACTGGGTAATGAAGTCGACTCCCGCACCCACTGCCCCAACCACCTCCACTGGGTGTGCTCTTGATGTCGTTTTAGTAACACCCCTGGTGTAGTCTTGATAGCAGCAGAGCTCTTGGAACACTACCCACTGCTCCAACCACATCCACTGGGTGAGCTCTTGATGTGGTCTTAGGAACACCCCCGGTGTACTGTTGACATCATCGAAGCTGTACACGAATTCAATAATATGTAACGATTAACGTTTAGGGTTTAGGGTTTAAGGTTCAGGGTTTAGGTTATCTTTTATTACATTTTGTATGAAAGTGCCATGTTTTGGGTTATAATGTAAAGCGATGTTCAATTTCATTTTGAATTACGTTTCTTGTTGCGCTATGGAAATGATAAGTGAAACACAATTTTTTTAAACCTACAATTTTTTTAAAACCACATTTTATAAATAAAATATTTGTCATTTTATAATATACAATTTTTTAAAACCACATTTTATACAAAAAAATATGTAGTTTCTTAATAAATAAAAGAACAAATTAAAACTTGATATATTTTATAACCTTGGTTTACCTGACACCATTCTAAGAAGTTTTTGATAATAATTAGTAAATAAAACCTTGATACATACAAATTTTTTTATACTAAATAAAAAACATATCAAAATCTTAATAAAAACTTTATAAATACATTTATTTTATAAAACATTATTTTATAGAATATCTATTAATTTATTAAAACTGGTTACATATACATTTTATACAAAAATCTATCAGTTTTATTTATGTAACATCCGTAAAAAAACGGATTTACCAAACCCGCTCCGTTTATTAACCGAATAATCAGTTAAAACTTTCGTTGCGAATTAAATGCCCAAAATAATTTTAAACGATACATAATCAATTATTATATGGGAATATATAATTAGTTTTTGAAAAACTGTCAAAAATAAGAAAATAAAAATACTTTGGTTCTGCCGGGTTTCGAACACGGGTCAGTAACCGGTTCATCAAACAACTTAACACTCAACACACAAACCACTGCGCCACTGATGTTCCTTGTTAAATGTTAGGATCGTTTAATTCATATCATGAGTTTCCGAATTCAAAACCAGCGCCCAAATGCAGTCGTCGGAAATCCCGGCGATCTCGCCAAGAATTAACGACATCTTCAGTTATAACGTAAAACTTAAACGCTACATCGGTTATAACTGACGTCTGAGTCCGCGACACCATCTATAACCGCCGGAGAAATTATAACCGATGAATCAAGTCGGAAATCAGACCAAGTTCATCGATAATTTGCCCTATAAATACCCCCTCGAACCTCTGCAAACCTTTTCGCTCAAAACCGCACCCTTTCTCGGCGAAAACTCACTCGCCGGAAATCACCTACAAATCGCCGGAAAACCGGGTTCTTCACTTCTAAGCCTTACTAAACCCTCTGAACTTATACCGAAGTCACCCACATACTTTGTAAGCTTTCTGAAGACTCTCTGCTGCAAGACACTCGTCGCCAGAAGTGATTGCTGTCGCCGGAGTTACGCCGGAAAAACAGAGGAAGCCAGTCGGTATACCTCACGCCTAATTTCCTTTCTTTTTACTTATATCTCATCTGTAATTAACCTAAAAACGCAAAAGAATCCTGATTAAAACTTCGAACCAGATCGTTATCGTTCCTGGTTAAAATCTAACGAAGAAGACGATGTTGCAGTAACATATAAGTATAATTTAAATCAAGAAATAACTCGGGTTAGACACACAGTCCAGCGGTGGACTGTGTGCACATTAAACACACTAACGTCTCGAGTTCGAATCCTGTTCCACACACGCTGCCTTAATAAAAATGATTTTTTTTGATTAACCGAACCGGAGTCATACTGTTATATGTTAAGTATATTAATAACCGGAAAAATAACCAAGTTAGACACACAGTCCAGTGGTGGACTGTGTGTATGTTTAATCAAAGCGCACGAGTTCGAGTTCGGTCTACTGCATCGACCCGGACAATTATTTACCTTTTTAAATAAGTCAGAAATAAAAATAATTAGTTTGTGTTTAAGTATAATAAAAATCAGTTAAGTTAACAAGTTGGACACACAGTCCAGCGGTGGACTGTGTGTTTGCATAAGCCACAGGTCCCGGGTTCGAGACCTGTGGAGCGCACCGAGTCTTGGATTAAAAATCGTTTTTTAGAAAATAAAGGATTTTCTGTTTAAACTAATTAGTATATAAATATAATTAAAAACAGAAATATTTCGGGTTCGACACGTAGCTCGGTTGGTAGAGCTGCGTGCACGCGTACGGGAGGTCTCGGGTTCGAGCCTCACTCAGCGCACAATTACACGATTCGAACCGGTCAAAGTCAACGGTCAACTGTAGCAAAAAAAATCAAAATTTTTTATTATTTTTATTTATTTATTTTAATTAAAAATCAATTAAATATACTTAAAAATAACATTTTTAAGGTTAGAAAATAGCCTTAAACTCACAAAAATACACCCAACAATCCTACTAAAATAGATTAATAAAATCCGTTTACTTACCGAACCATAATGATATTTATCTAGGTTAATTTCACTCGTGGTTAAAACCACTTCGCGTGCATTCAACATCATCAACCGAATGCACCCACTGTGAGTGAATCTTACAACTCCCCCTTTTTAATTACACGTTTTGGGGTGTGTCATGTGTCACAAATTAATTAACTCGTTTATTTAAACATTGTGCCATACCATATCGTGATCTAAACTTATATTGTTTATATTGTTGTGATTACTTATTTCATTTTGTCAAATTATATGAAATTCATTCATTAAGCCCATCAGTTCCTCGCGGGAGACGAGTTGAACAACGCGTGCCTCAAAACCAATCCATTATTGTTCATGTGTGTATCATTGAGTTTATATTGTTTGTAGTTGTGTCACTCATATTATCATGTTTATGCAATTCATTCATTAGGCCCATCAGTTCCTCGTGAGAGACGAGTAGAGCAACGCGTGCCTCTAAATGTTCCATTATTGTTCATGTGTGCTTTATTTAATATCTAATGATTGTTGAATAAGTTTACATCTATTTTTACTCATGTTTGGTTGTGCACTTATTTCATAATCAATTTAATAAACTTGTTCAAATGTTTTCCATAGGATTCACTCGCCAACTTTATGTTGATCCAAAAACCTTTTTTACACATGATGCAGGTGAACAGGTTGAAGCAAAGAAAACATAGGAAATGCCTTAGAAGAGAATAAAGAAGCTTAGATTGATAGTTAGAACATGTTGTAATATTTATTGTGATTTTCCATTAAATTGTATTAAATGAATATGAAACGCATAATAAATGTCATGAGCTTTGATGATAACCCAATCATGCCCCGATCACCTTTTCCGCTGCGGGTCGGGGTGTGACAATTTATAATAATATTTCACTATCTTCCCAAATTTTCAAGCATTAAACCCACCAACTTATTCCATATAAAAGGTGCCAATCATTAGGAAATCATTGGCTGACACCCAATGATTGACATTTAATGAGGTGACTGAGAATGAGAGACGTATAGCACTATAAGAGGTGTATAGATGGTCCCCTTATTAGGCGTATTGGGCAATAAGAGTCTTATAGGGTTAGGGGATGTGTAGATAACTTTGGAGGGATGTGTAGATAACTTCGTAATTAAAAAAGATAAATATTCCAAGATGGATGGGTTAAAATGAGAATCACCTTGAGTTGTGAGAATGGTGAGAACTAGGCTATCCGAAAAGTTATTTCGATTTTTTTTTCTCAAAAGTCATAAAAAATCACTTGTTTCAGCAAAAAATAAAAATAAATAAATAAAAAAATGCCGCATACCCACATTTACATGAGGCGTAAAAATAATATTTATCTTCGTACAAAATTTACACCGGCGCGTAAAAAAACTTGAATGCGTCAAAACAACCGACTGGACATTTTTATTATTTTTTGTTTACAGATGTGTTTATAATATTTTTATCTACGTTTGTGCAAAAATTTTTGGCCCAACTCGCACCAGAAGAAAAAGTTTTCATGGTTCTCGCAACTTGTGGTGGTTTCCATTTGAACCGAGCCCTGTTCCAAGATTATTATAACGTGGACCTAATATTAATTTTGGATATAAGTTTTTTTTTCTACGTATTTTATTATAGGTGTAACTTAAAAGCAACTAGAATTAAACACCCAAGCGTTGTGGCAGGGGCGTAAAAACATGTCAAATAGCACCAATCCCACACAACCGTCAGCGACCACCAACGCTGAAGTTGTGATATGTTAAAGCGAAGAAATAGACCCATACGTAGAACATGTTAAAAAATAACTAAGGGGATCTACGACTCATGCGTTACGACGAACATGTCAAATGAAAATAAATAGATATAAAAACATTGAACAACACATTGACGTTGCGCCGTGTTAACTCGCAAAATTTAGTACGAAATGTAAAACGAAAATTTTGGAATGATGAAAAGTATAGAGAACCAAAGTTGAAAGTAAAAAAAGGTGTGAAGTTAAATTACAAAAGATAAAAAAGCGGGTTAAAAGTAAAAAAAGAAATCATTTTTGTGAAGTTAAATTGTAAGAAGCCGAAAGATCGAACATATAAAAAAGGAAAATTGGATTTAAATGATCCCTAATTCCTCAATTTGGTTAATAATAACCTCAGTTCAGTTATTTGCCGATAATAATACGAACTGGTCCACTTTTGGCTTATAATAGTCCACGTCAAAAATGGCTTAACCGAGTTAAGTTTTTTTCCGAATTACAAACTGATATTTTAGGGTTTTTTATTAGAACGAGGAAATGAATTGATTGATGTAAATTTACCTTGAAATACACATATTACTGTATATTTGTCAAATTGTTTATGTGACTTTTGCAACAAATTTTTTTTCTATTGTTTAATTTGGTTATAATCCGCAATTTTTTTTTCATCTTTTCCGATAGTTTATAAATGAGGTAGGACAAAACGAACTTCTTTGCCCCATTAACAAAACATAATTATTTCATTATACAATCATCACATGCCCTTGACCATTTAGACCTGACAATCTGTTTTAGATACAAAACTCTTGAATATTACTATGGATATTTAACCCTTATGTAACCTAATTTGTTTGAGTAATTAGCCGTTGTGCAATCCTGAAAACAGCTGCAACACCTTAATTTTAACATGCATGGAGACCTCCATAAATTAGCTAATGACTTGTCAACTATTTCAAAAGTGAGATAATATTGCTACTGTGACGTCCATATCAATGATCCTGATTACAAGAGAAATGGTTGAAAATTATAAAATTTAGAATGAACAGTAAAAAGATATGAGTTACTTGTGGCACATGCCTAAAGTACTTAGATGTGCGGGTGTGTGAGTTTCATGTGTGTATATATATATATATATATATATATATATATAGAGAGAGAGAGAGAGAGAGAGTGTATGAAGAAGCCATGCGTATAATGATAGCTTAAGCATCTTATGTGCATTTTGACAGTGATTTACACAAAATATCTGCGAGTGTTATTAGGCGTTAGGCAGATTTATAATGTATTTTGACAGTCAACTATTTCAAAAGTGAGATAATATTGCTACTGTGACGTCCATATCAATGATCCTGATTACAAGAGAAATGGTTGAAAGTTATAAAATTTAGAATGAACAGTAAAAAGATATGAGTTACTTGTGGCACATGCCTAAAGTACTTAGATGTGCGGGTGTGTGAGTTTCATGTGTGTGTGTATATATATATATATATATATATATATAGAGAGAGAGAGAGAGAGAGAGAGAGAGTATGAAGAAGCCATGCGTATAATGATAGCTTAAGCATCTTATGTGCATTTTGACAGTGATTTACACAAAATATCTGCGAGTGTTATTAGGTGTTAGGCAGATTTATAATGTATATTCATGTCCAGTTGGGTTTGAAAGTTACTCTTAACTTCCGTACTATCTTTATCCCTTAATGTCCTAGCTTTATTAACAATTTTACCAACAAAATTCTGTCTTTTGAAATTTGTAGTACTATTAAAAGGGACACTTATCGTCACAGCTAAACTTAAGATAAATATGCTGATAATTGAAAAGATAACTATTTCAAGACTATGACATGGAGTTGGACCCAAAGAGATATTAATCATAGTAGATTTTTTTCTACATATTTAATTCGAGAAGTTTACGTCCGGGAGTTGGGAAAATATTGTTGCGATGTCTACATCAATGGTACTGATTATATATTAGGTGAAGAACGTTTTAACAACTATACAAGATAAATCAGTATAAGGAATTGTGTTACTATGCATATAATATTATAGTAATAAATGAATAACAGCTGCAGAATGTGTTTTCGGAACATCCAAATAATTACTTAACACTTTTTAACCTAAATACACAGCCAACTATGTGTGGGGTTTTAATTACCAGTTACGTTTGTTTGCGTAGTTTTAAAGAAAAAAGACAAAAGAAAAACACGTAAGCCAAAATAATCTTTAAAGATCTGTTGCCCATAAAAATATAATTTAGCCAATGTCAAAGATAGGTGGTTGCTAAACGTGTTACTTAGAAGGATGTTACATTTTTAATGGGGGAGGCCCAGCTATCAAGTGCTTTAAAAGGAGGGGTATACTTAGCAGCACTCTATATATATCGCATGAATGCCGTTCAAAAATGAATATATTGCTTGAATATCATAAATATGTAAATGGGTGTTGCTAAGGCCAAATCAGCGAAATTAGCGCCCCGAAGCCACCAACAGGCGCCAAATGGTGGGCGCCATTGAGTCTTCGTCAACACAATAACGAGCGCTAGCATCTGCAGGTGGGATCCATTATTTTCAACCAATCAATTTTGTGCACTTTTTTTGTATTTTGTTTAATAGGGGGCTTTAAAGGGCTTTAAACCATACCGTGTAAGTTAATGATAAAGCCCTTGCTTACGTGGTGCATACGTGGCTCTGACGTGACACTATAAAGCCCTTAGGGCTTTAAACCACACCCTCCAGCCTAAACATATCCTCTCTTCACACACTTGGTTGGGCCCCCCTACATAAAAGAGTATTAATATTCATCTCATATGGAGAAGAGAGGTACGTTTAGTAAATGATAGTATGTGAGCAACCACGTATATAAATTTAATTGTTCCAAATTTTTCTAGTGACCTAACTTCATTTGTTTTGGTGATGTAATGTTAATGATGTAATAGTTACATATCCTCTCAGGAAAAAAGAACTCAAGAATAGTCGAAGAGTCTCAGGAAAACCGCACGTAATATTTTAAGGTAGATCTTCAGTTGCTTTATGTATAAACATTTATGTTTATGTGTTGTAACTTAGTAGATTGTCACCCAGATTACTGAAAAACAAGGATGGTTTGCAATTAATTGAATTAGGGAAATTGGTTTCTTGTAAATTGAAGAGAAGGTAGGTACGCATATTAGAATAGAAAAAAAAAACACAATTTTAATTAATGAAAATGCATAAAGGTCAAGAGGAGGTGTGCAAAGATGTAAGTGCAACAAAATAAGCCAGCAATTCTTTCAGCGAAATTGGTGTGGCTCAGTGAGAACAAACACAAGTTTCAAATGTCAATTCTATGTTCACTTGGTTAATTTTGACCACAAAATAGCAAGCATAAGGTTCCTTTCTCAATTTAAGTTGACTACATTAGCAAGATACTCAGACTTCAGCAACTTCAAGTCTACATGCATTCCCTGGATCCTCACTAGGTTTGTGGTGTTTGCGGTTAAACTTGTGCCATTAGAAAAGAAAGCTAAGTTCAATGGTTATTTTTATTGTCACAGGAATTTGATTCAAACGGATTGCTTAATTAAGAACAAAACTATCCTACATACTAACCCTATTTATACAAATACGAATACGGGTTCTAATTGACACAACCCAAGATGAACCGTCGTGATTCTTGATCACTAAAATTACAAGCATAATTACATATTATACATAGCTAAATCTGATGTTAATAGTTTTGACTCATAACTATTGCTAAATGATGATCAAGATTAGAAATAATCAGTCCATGCATTTTCTAAACTTGCGTCAAGAATTATTAGGGCCAACAATATATATAATGTTACATGATAATATAAACTGACACAGATGATTTTCAGTTCATATCAATCAAGAATCGTTACTAGAAGTCAAATGCGTTAATAAACTTATCAACATAATCAATATGATTAATTCAGTAGCAAACAATATTGGTAGACTTACATCCTTACAATATCACTTGCTTTCTTTCCACCATTAACTCCTGCTCATCAGTTATAACTTTGCTGCTAGGTGTCAAGCTGCTCTGTGAATTTTTCCTGCTTTTCTTTCGAAGTTCGATCTGTCAACCAAACACAAACAAATGTTAGCAACATTGTGAATGCTAAAGGGCATTTATCCCAATGGTACCAATGTATTAAATTGATCTGCTCTCAAGATGTAAGGGTTCAAGTCTCAAGTTTCACTCACCATAGGCAAGTGGTGTAGATTTTGGTTGCTGCTTAAAGAAAAAGTAAAATCATGCATATCTCCATTTCATTAACTATACAGTCAAATCCTTGTAGTGACAGCAAGTGTGTTTGAGTAATTAATGCATGATTACACTATTACCCATGAATTGCATGCTCTTAAGTTTCCTAAATAGAAAAGATCTAATCTTTAGGTAGGGGTACTAAATTTGAGAGCTTAAATGATTTGATTGCTTAACCATGGTCTGAAGTCCTAACAACTTAGCAGATTCTTGATTTGGCTGTTAAACCATTAATCTGGATCTGGTTTGTTTATCTGATCAGCTAGACCAAGGTACTATTAGGTTTAAGGGGCTTACTTGACAGTCAAACTCATCAGGAACTAGTATCTTCAACTCATTATTAACCTTTTTAGTATTCATTTCTCTCTTGTTCTTTCTCTAGCTCTTGCTCTTGCCATGACCCTTGACTGGTCTCTTGCAAGATTTTCTTCAGATCCAGCTTTAGACTTCTGTGTCGCTTTCATCTTTTTACCATCAAGACACTTCTTTTTCCCTTTATCCACATCTGAATCTCCCTTAATAGATTCAAGAAATTTCACATTAGATTCATCACTTACATTGGAAGATGAGCAGTGATTTGTTTCCTCTACCAACTCCTTAATTGCATTCTTTGATTTTGTAAAGAGCCAATCAAGAGTTTTGCTTGCTTTGTCAAAACCTAACAAGTCTTGTAGACAAAAGAACTTTCTTGAGATGTCAATGGACAATCTCACCCTCCGATCTCTGGACCCCGAGCTGTGCAGATCTTAGTACGTCCGTCTTTCTTTGATTCGACCGCCTTTTTCGTACACTTAACAGATCTTACGCATCTAAAAGTTCATAATGAATTTCACAACCACACTGGTCCTTCAGATAATTTTTGTTGCTGACTAGCAAAATCTTGTTTGCTATTGGAATTGTTCTCTATTATTTGAGGAGAATGAAAAAGAACAGCCATCAGAGGTAAATGGGTCGGTGTTGTTCTGGTAGTAGTTAAAGCAAACACAATCTTTTTCATCATCAAACAACAGATTGGGAGGGATGAAGACATTGGGGGATAAGGGAAGCTCTGGAAAAGGACTTGAGGTGAACATTGTAATAATTAATAAAGTAAAATGGACAACCAAAGAAAGAAGATGGAATAAGTCACGAGTTCCTTTCCTGCTAATGGCTTCGTTGCTTTTCACTTTTCAGTGTTCTTTTCTAGGGCACACTTAAGTACATCAAATTAAGGGAAATTAATTAGATGTTCAATATCACAAGAAACAGAAAAAAGGTATCAACTTGCATTGGTTTTCATTCGCGGATCCAGTAGCAATATCAGAATAAGATTTGCCATTAATACATACGAATTTTATAGGACTTCATAAAAGTTTGTAGTTTGACCAAATAATGAAGTTACTTTATAAATAAAACCCTGGCTATCTGAGGCAACTCAATAGCAAAAAGCAACTCATACGTCTATGTTCGCAGAAAGCGCTGAGCAGCCTAGGCTCACCATCTCCAGTTCCAAAGATAATCAGCTGGCCGAAGACCCACTATGATAAAACAGGATCGGATTCGAACTTGAGACCTATGGCCTAAAACCCAAATATTCACTTCCCCTTAAGTGTTAGTTGAGCTATAGCTCATCCAGGACCTTTTTTAAGTGGCAACTGAGATTGTTTTGTTTTAATAATAAAGTTTTTTGTTGAACGGCAAACTTCACAAGTTACTTTTTTTTAATGCTATTTTCTTTACTTAGTAGAACTAGAGGATGGTAGAGTAAAAGATCTACAACAAAAGGCTACGATCAAGTGTGCCTTATTAGGGGATGTCAATACTTTTCTTTCACAGCACCATTAAGAAGCACACCTCCATTAACATAATCAATGGCCTCTTCTTGAATAACTACCGGATCATAGACCGATTACAGATCAAGAAGCACACTTTTGGTTTTTTAAGCATCGGTTTACTATCAAGGCCTAAATTTAATAGTAATGGTTTCAGCTCCCATAGTTCTGTAGAATTGTAGAATCGGTAATGCTTATTCATTCCTTTTCTCAGTGGGAATTCAAAACCGCACTATGGGAGTGTGGGACGGATAAGGCCACGAGCCCGATGGTTTTAATTTTCCTTTAATAAAAAAAATATTGGAGTATTCTTGAAAGCAATTTTGTTAGAATGATGCCATAAATTTTATAATTCTGGTGTGATAAATCATGGTGGCCCCTCTTTGTTTATTGCTCTTGTCCCTAAGTACAAGGACCCGCTTTCTTTGCAGTAGTTTCACAATATAACTATCATCGAATGCATCAATAAAGTGATTTCAAATTTGCTCGCCGACCATCTAAAGCCAGTAATGACAAGTGGTGTATGAAATGAAACTACATTTTGCTCCCGTCGTAACATAGTTGAAGGTCCCCTTATAGTAAATAAGGTTCTCTCTTGGATGAGGAGGGAAAAAACTCAGGCGTTCCTATTAGAGATATATTGACATTGTCAAATTTTTCGCAAATTTAAACTGGGAATTTCCTGATCTAGTCTTAATGCAAATGAATTTCCAACCAATTTATAGAAAATTAATTCATGGCATATTATCTATATATTGCGCCTCTGTCCTTGTAATGGATCACCAACATGGGAATTTTAATGCTCTAAAGGGATTAGGCAAGGTGACTCGCTCTCAACTTTCTTGTTCATGAAAGTAATGGAGGCGGTTACTATCATGATTAATAAAGAGGTTACTATGGGATTTGTACATGGAATAAATCTTTCTCATGATGGACCTTGCATTTCACATCTCCTTTATGCATATGATGCATTGTTGTTGGGCCAATGGTCAAAAACGGTTTTGGCAAATATTATGAGACTTTTTTGCTTTTTTTTATCTTGCATCTGGATCGAAGATAATTATAGAAAATCTAGCATACACATTACATGTGTTAGTCGGCGTGAACTAGAGGAAATGGCAAGCTATGTTGGGTGTAAATCGGGTATGTTTCATTTCTAATATGTTGGTTTAAATGTGGGGGCAATATAAACAAATTCAATGTATGTATGTGTGTGTATATATATATATATATATATATATATATAGGGTTAGGGTAAAATGAAAACCTATACGAGTTGTGAGAACTTAGAGAACTCAGGTTTTTTCAAAACTTTTTTTACCAAAAATCCTAAAAAATCAACTTTTCCAAAAAAAAAAAATAAAAAAAACTTGTTTTTTTTTATTTTTATTTACTGCAGTCGTAAATGCTGTAAAAAATGACGTCATGCTTATGTTATCACCATTTTACAGCTACTGTAAGGGCCAAAAACACCACTTTGTTTTTTTTTTATTTTTTTACGGCAGTGTTTTCTAACATTTTAATCTATGGGTGTGAAAAAATGGGGGCAAAACTCGCACGAGAAGGTCGAGTTCTCTAAGTTCTCACAACTCGGAAGGGTTATATATATATATATATATATATATAATATAGGGGAAGATTCATTGAGGAACACTAAAAAGTGGGGAACAGTGGGGAACTGACTCAAACGAACTCCGATTGGACTCATTCCAGCGGCATTGCACTGGAACCGGCTCGTTGAACGCTAACTAGGATCTCTTAACCCTAAACCCTAAATCCTAACCCCTAAACTCTAAACCCTAAAGCTAAAAAATAAGGCTAAAACCTATGCTAAATCATAAAATCTAAGCTATAAACCCTAAAAGCTAAATCCTAAAGACTAAACCCTAAAGGCTAAACCCTAAAGGCTAAACCCTAAAGCTAAACCCTAAATCTAAACCCTAAAACCCTAAACCCTAAAGCTAAACCCTAAATACTAATTAGGGTTTAGGGGTTAGGATTTAGGGTTTAGGGTTAAGAGATCCTAGTTAGGGTTCGAAGAGCCGGTTCCAGCGCCGCTGGTATGAGTCCAATCGGAGTTCGTTTGAATCTGTTCCCCATTATTCCTTACTTTTTAGTGTTCTCCAATGAAGCTCACACTATATATATATACACACATATATATTGTTGATGCATATTTGTGTGGATGTGGCTCAGTTCGGTTCGGTTCGTTTCGGCTCGGCTTAACTTGGTTCGAGCCCGACGTCACGACATTCCTCCATCGTGCGACCCAGAGATCGACACTCGAAGCACGAATAGCAGCCAATCGTCATCACCATGACATCACCATGATGATGTCACCTGATGATGTCATAGTCCACACCAAACTCTTCTACGAAGAATGCTTTTTGGTTCTTCACGAACAACCCTTGTTTTGTCTTTTTGTGGTGACATTATGTGGTCTATGAAGAAACATTTTAGTATTTCATGTCAACGAAGAACATTCTTCGTTGGCCTTGTTGGTTGTTCGTGGTTCAGGCCACGAAGAATCTCATTCTTCGTGGGCCTGGCCTGTTTTTCGTGGGACAGTAGGTTTGTTCGTGGGTGTTAGCTGGGTCATGGTCTATAAATACCCATGAAGTTATATATTTTGTTATATTGGTTGTGCTCTTGCTTTGGTTTGCATACACACTTGGATTCCACACTCGTGTGTGTGTTAGACAACAAGGAAATAGGTTATATAGTGGACCTACAAGTGGTATTAGAGCTTTGGCTCTCTTCCTTGTTGAAAACCAAGCATTTTGGTGGGTTTTGAGCAAAGTTTGAGTGAAATTTGCGAAAGAAAAATTGATCTAAAACTTGGTAAAAAACTAGTTGTTTGCAGAAATTTTTTTTATAAAAACCTTGTTAGAACCTATGGAGACATGTTAAAATACGGTTTTTGTTAAAAATTTCTAGCAAAAATCTTGTTCGCCATCTTCTCCGGTAAGGTGTTTGGTCGGAATAGTGACCGGAGAAAAGATTATCTTCAAACTAGTTTGGGTAAATTTTGCTTTAACTTTTTTTACTCTAAAAGGGAAAAGCTTACCAACCATCTGACAAGAATACCCCTGCGAAGAATCCCCACCTACGAAGAACTCCCACCTACGAAAAAACCTGTCACAAACAACTGTCATTAAAAAAAACTCGTTCCACGAAGAATCAATTTAAAATATATATCCCATTCTTCACGAAGAACCAACAATTATTTTTGTGGATATGATTGTTCGTTCACGAACAATCTCTCCAAGGAAGAACCAATTCTCATTAACTTTTATTATTATTATTAAAAAAAAATTGTCCTTGTATTCCACGAAACACTAGTAAAAGTCAATATATAAATAAAATAATAATAATTAAGTTTACAATTGGTTTTCATGAGAATTGATTTTAAGTTTTTCATGCAATAAGAAATAAGCTTGTAGTGCAATATATATTTTTTTGTGGACAAGGTTTTTCGTGGTAGACAGTTTTTTTTCTCCTAAAGGCAATCTGTTTTTCGTGGGTTATCATTTTTCATGAAAACCTAGTCTTTCACAGTAGCATTACAGTTGTTTCACGGTTGTTTGTTTTTAATCCAATATGAGTTCAAATCCTTAGGATTGGGGTAGTAGTTCAAGTACAAGTCAAGATCCATCACAACCTTACTTCGCAACCTCATGGGTAAAATCTTTAATGCCTCAACATACGACCATGATTACCGCTAATCAATGGGCGTGTGTCACAAATCAAAATCAAAGTAAACCTGACATGTCTTGGGTTTAGTCTCTTATGCTGTCAAATGACCTTCCACCACCAAAACTCGATTATTTGGATAAACTTTCTAACAATTGTGATCGGACAAAGTTGGGAAACGACCGTCAAACAAGAACTGCATTTTATGCTAAAATTGTTAAGAATGTCAGTGATGGTGAATCCTCATGAAATGATGACAGTTCGGGACACAGCGTCGTTTCGAATGAGGATGAATCAAGTTCAAGTGCGAATAAATAGAAGGCGTATCGAGTGGGGTTGTCGATTCTGAGGCAGATGGATTTATCTCTGAGAGTGAATCAATGTGTCGAAAATTCTACTTGCTCTAAGTGTGTCAATTGCAATAAATGTTCTGAACTAGAAGATAAATTGTCTGTGTTAGAAGGTAAATTTGAATTGACATTTAACCACAATCAACACTTGATTATCGATCTTGCAAAGTGCAAAGAGGCTAACATGTTTCTGAAAAGTCATGAAAAAGATTTCAAAAATGTAATTTAAACTTTAAAGAAAGATCTTTCCGAGGCAACAAAAATTGTTTCAAGAAAACAAATCGCGACTAACAATTACATAAACATGCTCGAGGAAACAAAGAAAGAATTGGCATGTGTTAAGTGTGAAAATGAGGCGATCCAGCTTAAATTAGATAGCTATTCAAACTCTCCATATGTGCTGGATCACATCATTGACATACAGAAAAAGAAAGAGGATGTCACATGCATCGGTAACGAAGTGTCCTCCCCCATTGAGACACAATTATACCAAAATGCTGATGAGGAGGATAAACCTCATTTGAGCCATCAGTTTCATTAAACATTGAGGAATTCGCTGTTGGGCTTGGATACCAAAAGGACGTATCTTCAAATCAAGCTAAATCAACAAATTTCAAAAATTCATCAACCGTACAGAATAAAGATCCTCCAGTCATTGTTGAGGATTATGATAGTTCGGATGATGAGTTGGATGAGGACAAACCTAAGGAGTCAGATACGGTAACAAAAGAGGAAAAATACCTCTCGAAAATCACATTCTTTGTGATCCACTCACAAACCGTTTGTGACTGCTACGGTCAAGTCTGTTGAATCTTCATCCACGAGTTGTGAAAGCGTGAACTTGCTTTACACGTTGATTGGTTCTGATAAAATATATTCAGATAAAGATTTCCCAATAAAAAATGTCAATCAATCCTTGATTGATAAAGTTTCCGAGGATTCTACTAGTAAGTTTTTAGGAAAGTCGAGCCCAAGAGTTGTAGTAACTCAGTGTGCTCCTATCCCAAAATCCGAAGTTAGAAAGAAATACGGGAAAAAATTGCAACTCAAAACAATCAACGAAAGCAAAATCATGCTAACCAAGGAAAGGGAAAAGGCAAACAAAGCCAAAACAAGAAGAAGATTCAGATTGTGAACTTTGTGAAATCCCGAGGGACTGATAAAATTGAATCTTTTGAAAACAAATCCAACATGGATTTTGTTAACAAAGTAAAATTTGAAAAGAAACAGTCAAAACAACTACACACAACGTAAAAATTGTTGTGATTTAGGACCAAGTACCTCAAGATCACGAAGTTCATCCTCAAGCTCTTACAATTATGATACTCCGAGGTTTGTTGAGCGGAGATCATGTTTTGAATGTGGTGAGTATGGGTACATTGTCAAGAACTGTCCATATCTCACAAAGGGAAAAGCAAAAATTGATGTGCCCTATGACAAACATTACCATACCAAATCTGTTTCATCAAAACAAGACCCCCGTCTTGTTAAGCAACAAGAAATGAAACAGAGAAAGAAACAACAAAAAGATATTGAAAGGGCTTTAAAACCTGAGGTTATCCAAATAGAGTCGGTAAAACCAAATGTTAAAATTGAGAAACAGAAACAAATTTGGAAACCAAAATCGGTAATTGTTTCAGGGGGAGCTCCATCAATTCCGAATCATCAAGAAATGGAAGTCACAATCCTCGATGATGTCAGACGATCCAAGTCTATGAAGGCTTGGGTCCCCTTCTCCAACTAATCTTGAATGATGTGCAGGATGTTCCGGAGGAACTATTGATAGTTTTATGATTGTTGATAGTGGAGCGTCCATGCACAAGATCGGCGACATAAGGTTCCAAAACATTGTTACATCTAGGAGAATATTGTTGCCTTTGATGGAGAGAGAAAAAGAAAAGAAGAAAAAAATGTCCGATGAATGAAGAAAGTTTGGTGAATGAAGTTGATAGCTTCGACAAGAAAATTCATGAGCAACATATTTTTGTTTAAGGCTTAGATTGGGTCCATATGATAGATTCAAACGAAGTGTACGCGCCTGCAGCACATCTAGAGCTTTTCGAAAATTCTTGGCTTGATCTTCCACAAGAAGTTCAGAGTCTACAAGATGAACGTGCAGTGTACGTTTATCCACAGTGTGATTGAAGAAAATGTGTTTGTTGAACAAATCAACCGGGTGTGCGGATGCCTTGGCGTGTATTGAAAAACCGCACACTACTTCTCAAGGAGAAAGAGGAAGACCTTTGCTGGTGCAAGAGTATGTGGAAGACATCATGTATGAACTGTCCAATGATGATGTGTACAAGCTTTCCCACATGCTCCTTTGCATCTTACCAGCCGGACCTAAAGGGTTTCTGTTCTTGTTACTGTAGAAAAAATTATCGGAAGTAGCTAAAAAATCAACCTTGAAATCCACACCAGGTGGATATCCAGTTGGGAGCGCACACAGATTCCTGGCAATGCACGTAGAAATTGCAGGATAACAGTTTTAAAATTCTAATCTCTCCTATCTTTTTCGATATTTAACCTGCTTCAAGGATTACTGAAATCTCGTACAGCACTCCAGATCAGACACATTGATCTCGAATATCACCTCACACGTGATTGTTTCACTATGAAACCCATCAATGTTGTTTTGGTCCACACCGATTACCAACGTGCCAACTCATTTTTCCAAAATTTGATAAATCATTTTGATTAAATTAATTTTGGTAAACGGCATCGAGGTAAAACATGAGTTAATCCACATCGGAAAATATTTTTCTTGAAGAAAATCCAAAAAGATGTTATTTAAAAGTTTAAATTTACTTTTTGCATGGAGTAAATTCAAATCAGAAAAATACAAAAACAAGAGAAAAACAAAAATGAGTTTCCTGGCGAGAAAAAGAGAAAATGATAGTAAATCAGTGGTCTGTTAAAACCTCTTTGAACATAAAATGAAAAACGATAAGTAGCTCTATATTCGATATATCGGTAGGCTCACAATCATTTTAAAGTGTGCAGGGCGATATAAACATAATTGACTGAAGACCATGTGGGAACTGCTCATTGGCATATGGTCTTGGTACCTAAATTTCGTTTGATAGATTGCCGAGGTTCAGAGATACGTGGTCTTTATGCTGTTTATCATCTGGACATCATGGTTGTTTCTTTTACCGAAAACTACGGGGACGCAAATCTAGAACTTCCATGATACCATACATACGTGTACAAACTATACATACATGTATATAATACATGTTGCATATGACCATCAATAAGTGATAAAAATATCACAATCACCCCTGAATAAGTGATTTTAAATCACATCTATCATCCGAGAGTCAAGTTCGTCTCTTTTTCAGTACGATGGTACTAACATGTTCACGAACTTGCTCTCGTGTCCTGCATGCATTGGATATCAAGTTCCTCATAAATAAGTGATTTTATCACAAAGGGCTTGTATTTATCCTCAAATAAGTGAGTATCTCACATCATATACGTCAAAACAGATGGTAAGTGGTATACTCACCAGTAAGATGAACTCTCGTGCATACCTTGATACGGGAATGTGTCATGAGTGGATGTACACCGATTGGTAAGTATAAATCATACATTAATCATATCCCCTAACTGCGAGTACATATGATAAGTTGAGCTTATGTGGACAACAATTCCGATAATTGTTATAGGATACTTATCTAAATGCTAACTAATCGAACAACAAGTGTGTTTTGGTATGACCGTACACTGATATGATTCTCTTACCCTCGAAATTTGCAAAAAGTTTGTCTCTAAATATTTATCTGTTGCTTTCCGTCTTTACATTTGAAAAATGAAAAATACCAAAAAGATTTTAGGTGAGTTTTAATATAAATTTTATAAAAGCCAAAAAGATTTTGCTTTTAGTTAATTTTTGATTGACCGATGTTGGAACTCGAGTCGATCCTACCTAAAATCCTGATTGTAAGCCGGAAAACAATTGCATCTTCATAAATGGTCGAAGTTAACAAGTTTTGAAAGTTAAGTGTTTTAAATCGAACAAATTTAAAACTTTCAAAGTGTTCTCAGTTGGTAGTTGAATGAGAGTTGGTCTCATGTGTGTCTTTTGCTAATTGTGTTTAAAATCAATCCTTTGTGAAGTTTTCAAATGAAAATTCTCTAAGGTTGATTAAATCCCTAGCGGTTGTTCTCATTACGCGTTTAGCTTTGTTGTATGTGCAGTTGTGGCATCCAAGCAAGCTAAAGGTAAAGAGTACGTGTTTAAAGAAACGTTATGGAGTGAAGACACAACATGAATGCAATTCGTGGATCAAGAAGATCAATTCATAGCTGACCACTCATCAATACCACAAGGATCTAAAGATTTGAAGATCAACGTCTCACAAGTTACATTCAAGGGGGAGTTTGCTGATGCACCCTTTTAACTGTGACAAGTAAAGACATCTGAAGATCTGACAGTGTGAAGAACGAACCATCACGTGCAACATCCAAGGGGGAGTTTGTTGATGCATATTTGTGTGGATGCGGCTCAGTTCGATTCGGTTCGTTTCGGCTCGACTCAACTTGGTTCGAGCCCGATGTTGTGACATTCCTCCGTCGTGCGACCCAAAGATCGACACTCGAAGCACGAATAGCCGCGAATCGTCATGACCATGACATCACCATGATGATGTCACATGATGATGTCATGTGTCACCACACCCAACTCTTCTACGAAGAATGCTTTTTGGTTCTTCACGAACAACCCTTGTTTTGTCTTTTTGTGGTGACATTATGTGGTCTACGAAGAAACATTTTAGTATGTCATGTCAACGAAGAACATTCTTCTTGGCCTTGTTGGTTGTTCGTGGGTCAGGCCACGAAGAACCTCATTCTTCGTGGGCCTGGCCTGTTTTTCGTGGGACAGTAGGTTTGTTCGTGGGTGTTAGCTGGGTCATGGCCTATAAATACCCACATATGTTATTTGGGTTTAGCAAGAGGCAGAGCGAGAGATAAGCAGTTTGTCAAGAGTTTATGTATTGTCTCTCTACAAATCAATATAGTGAATCTTTGAAGTTATATATTTTGTTATATTGGTTGTGCTCTTGCTTTGTTTGCATACACACTTGGATTCCGCACTCGTGTGTGTGTTAGACAACAAGGAAATATGTTATACAGTGGACCTACATATATATACGCCTACAAAATCAAAATAAAGACTTTTCGAGAAAATCTCAAAGTTATGTGAAAATTCTAAGTATTGGAGAAAACTAGATATTTATAGAATAATTGGTTATTATATCGTTCCTACTTAAATTATGACGTGTAGACCAATTTGTGGGATAGCGCTAGTATAAAAAATGCTTTGGGGAAGAACACTCCTTAAAAGGATAATTATATGTTTTTTTGTATAAAACATGCCTTTAAGTAAATTTATTAATATATTTTCATGGAAAATATGGTTTGAAATGATATGATATGTTTTTGAGGAAAAACATGGTTTTGGAGATATGAATGATATAAAATATGTTTGGGGGAGAAACGGGAATTGGTTGAATATAAATATGTTTAGGAAAGAAACGAGGAGGAATAAAACGTTTGGGGTAAAACGACTGTATAGATTTAAAAATATTTAAATCTAAGTTGTGACGAATTTGCTTGAACTTAAGAGAGTAGGAATCAGAATAGGCCTACAACTCGGTGGGGACTTCGGGGAATTTGTACAACACAGATATAAAATTTATCATTTTAATAGATATTTGTTCATGAGGCATGGACTATAGTGACCCAATATGTGGCACTTTGCGTAATTTACCCTTTAGTAATTAATACCGGTTGCGTACAATTATTGATAGATCTATTGGGTTGACCACCCATCGTGACTGGTAGCTTCGAGTCAAGTCAAACGACGATTTGTATTCTGTGATTGTCTAGCATTGATTATACCCTTGTTGTTAATATATAGCTCGTATGACTTGCAAACTTACGAATCTGAATATTTGATGCTAGAAATTTAATAGATAAATAAATCTTGAGAAAATGATTTGTGTTGAAGGTTTTTAGAAAATGCTTGCGATCAAAGAACTGACCCTTGAATTTTCGATAAGAAATTACTTGCATTTAAATAACTGTTGGATGCTTTAATATAAAATTCATAATAGAAAGTTTTCCTTAAACAAATTAATTACAATTTGAAATATATGTGAACTCACTCTCCTTTGTGTGACACTTGATTTTACGTGTTCTTTAGGTACATGAGTTCGCTTCAGGATTTTGGCATGTCTTGTGGTAGTTGATGCAAGTTTTATTAAATATGTTTTGGACTTTAAAACTACTTTTAGGACCGTGTGTACTAAGATCCATAAGCATCAAACAACTTTGTCGTGGTTGTGGTTATGTTTAAACTTTAAACTTATGTTTTAACTAAGTTGTATGTCCAAAATTGATATTGCATCGTCCATTATCATATTTATGGGTACCAACCTCCGTCACCGCCATGTTTGTATTTCCGTTGCGGCGTTTTTGGGGTGTGGCATTCACCACCGCTGACACCGCCTCCACAGCCGACTACCCTTCCTCCACTGTCTGACCACCACCGCCACCCAACGCCATACTTTGCCCCCGTCTCGCGTGTCGCTTTTGGTAGATCAAATTTGATTCATTACGAGTGTGGATCTCGTGTCAGGAGTGTTTGTCGCATCAATTGTTTTCAATTTTTTGTAAAGAAAAAAATACATTATACATATAATAGAATTAGCGAGTTTTTGGTATTTGCCGAGATATAATCCTAAACCCGTTAGGGTTGTGTTCTTTATATATAACTAGTTGGAAGCCCCGCCCTCGTTGAGGGGCGCTAAACCGAAATTTCTTAGTTTTATAATATGTACGTATGTATTTTAGTTACTTGTACACACTACTTATAACACGATCTCAACAAAAAAAATCGAGTCAACCAATTAAATCAAAACACTACCATAATTTTGCTAAAAAAAATTAAAACGATGGCAAGCCTGTAATTTTTTTGAGCTGGGGCAAAATAATAATTTGTCAGAAACAATGACCAAGTGTTAGACACGTCACTGCTTGACACAAAAGTTAAATTAGTCAACCAAGTAAAATAAAAAGTATTATAGTTTAGCAAAAAAAAACGATGGAAAGACTACAAATTAACCGGAGGCAAAATCCTAATTTTTTAAATGGGGCAAACTCATAATTTTAAACTGAGGGCAAATTCGTAATTTTAAACTGAGGGCAAAAACAAAATGTTGTTTTGAATTGGGGCTAGATCATAGTTTTGAACTAAGGGCAAAATCGTAATTTTTAGATGACAAGCATAATTTTATTTTGAATTGAGGGCAAAAACGTGATTTTGAACTCAGGACGAAATCGTAATTTTTGAAAAGGGGGCAAAATCATATTTTCGAACTAAGAGCAAAATGTAATTTTAGCTACGGAACAAAAACTAAAACCACGGCAAGACTACAAATTTTAACCGGGGCAAAATCGTAGTTTTTTAATGAGGGCAAACTCATAATTTAAAACTTAGGGCAATATTCGTACTTTTAGGTTTGGGGGCAATACCATAATTTTATTTTGAGCTGGGGCAAAATCATAGTTTTGAACTAAGGGCAAAATCGTTATTTTTTGCGGGGAACAAAAGCATAATTTTATTTTGAATTAAGGGCAAAATCGTAATTTTGAACTCAGGGTAAAACGTAATTTTTGAAAAGAGGCAAAAGCATATTTTTTAACTGAGGGAAATCGTAATTTTGAGCTAAGGGGAAAGCATAATTTTATTTTGAATTGAGGACAATCCGTAATTTTAAATTTTGATAAAATCATATATCATTGGACCAAACTATTGAATTTGTTTGGTTGTAATTATACTAAGCTTAAAATAGCAAAAAGAAAAAAAAAAAAAACAAAAGGGCAACCGCCCTTTTCCACCACTAAGGTAGCAGAACTATTGCCGCAACTAAATAGAAAAAAAGAAAAAAATAAATAAAAAAAGGCAGCCGCCCTTTTCCACCACTAGGGTGGCCGAAATATTGCCGCAACTCTTATTTGTATATGTAGATTAATTATTTGATTAATTCGTAACTGGATCATTGTAGGGAATAGTTTCATCCACTTTATGTTATTCACTCTTCCACATCTGACTAATAATAAGATGTTATTATTGCTATAAATATAGAATTGGATTTTATAATAGAATATTAGAACGGATACCCTGAATTCCGTATAGTACTATCAGAGCCACTTTTACAGTTATTTAGATGTAATTGTTTAAATTGATGTTTTTTTTATTGATAAAAGATCAAGCCTTTATTGTTTTGTGTGGTCGTGATTGTTTAATGTAGATAATCTTTTATCAACAAAACTATTTTTCACAATAATAAAACGACTAGATAAATTAAAAAGAGTTTTAATTTAACTTAGAAAGGTAAATAATAAAAAAGAATTTTTATTATAAGATAAACGTTTGGTTTTAAAACTAAAGTTGTTAATTTGGCAAACCATAAATTAATAAATGTTTTTAATTTAAATCAATTTCACGATTATCAATCAATATAGTTTCAAATAGGGAATATAAAATTTGATCTTTCGAGGGTTGTAAGGATCAGTTTCAGTTTAATCACGAACATAAAGTAAAATTATTTTCTAAAGTTGCACAACTTGCCTCATGTTTACAAGTCATGCAATATATTTTTTTTACTTACTTGGTAATTAAAATATAAAAGATAAATTTCAAACTAAATCGACACTGCTATGTTATTCTAGAGTAGAGTACTCGAACCAATTTATCTGAACCCCCTTGGTTAGTGATTACCCTACAATAGGCATACGGGCTACGATTTTGGTAAATGGTTGAATCACGATTCCTATGTCACATGGGTTGGTTCAACACATTTTCATCAGGGGACCAATATCACTTGAAAGTTTTTCAACTTGGCATAGTGTCACAACCTGATTTCCACATAGATCCTGGTGGGCCCGGTGGGGAATATCGTGAGTAAGATTGATATCATCATAGTCAACATCGCTGAATAACACAGCGGAAGTCTTGGAGTTAAATTACTATTACAAACCGATAATGTTCAAAGTTCAAAATAAATATACGGACGTTTCGTAATAAGATCCACAGGCGGATCATAAAAATATACAAAAGGTGTTCAACATATTTTAGGCACAACTAAGGACTTGCAAGATCCTTCTATGTCGATACGAGTAGCTCCCAGCCTATTTACTGTTGTACCTGTAGCTTAGTCTTTTGAAAATACATCAATTTCAGTGGTAAATACAAATAACCGATACATTTAGAAAATCTTTTTAAAATTTGTTTTAAGTGCACAACACACATTTTATAAATAACTTGAGACAATTCAAAATGATCTTGTATATAGTTTTATAGGTCTGTCAATACATATGGTGTCCGGTGCAAAAACCGAGTAACTTGATTAACCGACACGCCACTTAAAAACTCAATTGAGTATATAAAAATAATTTAGCTTAGACTTTGTCAGGTGTATGCCTACACCTCCGTGCTTAGGTCGTGACCATTAGTAACTTAATTGAGCCGAGGATATCCAGGACACGGTCGAGTTAAACCCCAATTTTAAGTTCGACAATACATAGTAAAACGGGTTATGAAGATTTTATAACCATAATCTGGTTAAATGATCCCATATCCGACCAAGCGATAATAATATACCGTATCCCAAGACCGTATAGGGAAAACATGTTAAAAGTAATTACCTGAGCTAGCACTTCAAAGTTTTATTAACTCAGCAGTTTAATCAGTAGATAAGTATAGGTAGCAATCTACTGGAAGGCTCTAGTCTGGAATGATGGTATTAATAACCAACTAGAATGCTAATGGGTCTTTATTTAAGTCATAGACTCGGACAGACTAGCTTAAATTAATGAATACCGTACGATACGCTAGATTAAGGATGACGAAATAAAATGTAGTTTAAACCCGCAAAGTACTAAGACTTGTTTAATGTCGGTAAACTATTTACATTCTGGAATTTGATATAAAATTGATAAGGTTAAACCCGTTTTGGTTAAATTACGTAAACTAGTTACATAAGCTTAAACCGTATGCATATAAGCGATACCGGGTAACCGAACAGTCATGAACAAGTTCTATATGCCATTATACTTTAAACAAGTTATAATATTAGTAATATCAACATGTATGCCCGTTTCGGTTTTATAATCAAACTATGCCTCATAAGGGCGTTTTGATCATTATGTGACTTATAAAAGAAACTTGTATGTAATCTGATGTTATGATCATAAAACTTCGCAAAAATATTTAATTTATGATATAATATCAGTCGATATCAAATATATGTGTGGTTTGTAGTTTAAAATCATACATAGTTTCGATAGCTTATTTGGGATTTTGAGTTTAGAACATGTACCTTCAGTAAAAATATTTAAAATGTGTTATATAATCAGTAGGTAACAAGTCTTGGCTGTTAGATATGGTTTTAAATTAATCAACGGTTCTTAAGTCCTAAATGACGATTTAAGCGATGTTTAATGAAAACTGATGTTATGACCAGCTTTGTATGGTTAACATATGTCATTTATTATAACATATCAATAAGAAAAAAAGTTTTGCATGATTATTATGTTTAAAAAGCATTTTAAGTGCCACAAGGGCATTATGGTCATTTATTGACATTGTATAAGAACTTGAAGTTAAACTCAGTTTACAATCTGACTTAGCATCCCAAATAATCCTAATTATGATATCCTATCGGTATGTAATGAGTTTTGGTGAAGAAATTATCTTTAAAACCATTCTAGATGCCGAAAGGGCATTTTGTTCCTTTAAAAGCTTAATTTAACATCATAATATGTTAATTAATTAACATATCAGTATGTAATCCATTTGCAAGTTTGTTGTTTAAAACATTATTTAAACAAAAAGGGCATTATGGTCAAAGTATAGCATGTTTAACGGAAACTTGCATAAAACTTAGATTATTATTATGATCATGTATATTAACCTCAGAGGGTTATGCTACATAAATATATGATCATAATGGAACCTTATTAGTAGGAAACTAATCTAATTCGGGTGAGAATCGAAAGTCAAAGCAGAAGTCAAACTTGCGACTTTCGGTTGCGAAACGACCTTAAACCTGGAATTGACGGCCGAACATGTTTACACATGTTTTAATAATTATTACCAAGTTATTAAAGTGTTAAAACATAGTTTATAACACCTACATTATCAGTTTATGATTGTTTTTAAAACTGACTCCTTTGACTTTTTAAAACATAATATGTTGACCCATCAATTAACCAAGCAAACGTGATCTTAGGAGGTGCCCTCTTCAGGGACTAAAACCTACCTAATTACGATCATGTAGCCATGTTCGGTGCAAAAATGGCTGGACCATAAAGGTTTAAGCGAAAGTCAAAGGTTTTTAGAAAACATTTAACTTTTGGCTTTAAAAACCTATAAAATGAAAAGAGTAGGGACGGAACACTTACAAGTGGTCCTTAGGAGAATAATATAACTAAGAGGGAAGCTCCTTTCAAGTCAGGAACCTCCAAAGATGTTGTTAGAGAAAGAAAGAAGTGAATGAGCAAGGATTGAGGAAGAAGAGGTCCTATTTATAGTTGTGGAGCTTGAAGAAGGTGATCACATGTGTTAAGGGGAGTTAGGAGAGGCTTACAAGTGTCCTAGAACGTGTCATTGCAGATAAACAAGCTCCAGTTTTGAAATGAATGGGTTGGAGCTTTGTGTGGCCTCCAAGCCAAAATTCTGTGTCAGACCGCCGGAGGGCACGAGAGACAAAGCCATGTCTCTCACGGACGACGAGAGACCTCCAGATGTTTAAATTTTGTTACATTTAGCCCTTGGACTTCCAAATTTGCGTATAACGTTATAATTAGCAAATAAGCACTCTTTGGCCAATATTATGCACACCCAAGAATATACTAACATCATAAAACTCCGGTTCGTTAAAAGGTCATCAGAGGTAAGAATTAACATGTTGACGCTTTAACCCTTCAACTATACAATTGTCATTCAGAGGTTATTAAAATAACATAACGACAAAATTAGTCCCTCTCGGCCAACACGTGGTACATATGAGGATTAGCGGGACACGTGTCGGATAGTATTGGACACGAATTTATGAGGTGTTACATAGTCGGGGTTAAACATAAAATGTATTGACAGGGCGTGTCTTGTGACCTTCAGGCTTGAGTGTTGTATGTCATACAATGTATTGGTAATAATTACCTACCACTTAGTAGATATCGAGGGACGGTGCTTAGCCATTCAATTTTTATTAATGAAATGAGATCTCGATCTTAATAACAATTTTTAATTAGGTCATAAAACTAATTAGAATATCAATCATGAAAATACTAAATATTTTGTTTTATAGTGTAGATGTTTTGAGAATTATTTCGCGTATAATGCGCATCGTACAGTCATATATAGAAACAAACTCAATGACAATAACTTCCCTGAATGGTTCAGGAACTTGAAAACCATTCTCGAGACTGAAAAGAGGTTGTATGTCTTGGATCGTCCCCTCCCTATGTTTCCTCTTGATGACTCAAAAGACGAATGGGTGTAGCATGTCACGGACTCTCAAAAGGTCCGATACTTGATTCTATCAAGTCTATCTGACGAGTTTCCTAAAATTTCTGAGAGGAAATTGATTATAAGTATGCTTATGATATGATCATAGCATTGTAAGAGAGGTATCAAGCCGAAATAAATTGGCGATTCGCTATACTCGATGAAGCATCCAATGAAATTTGAGCATAGTGTCAAGGATCATGTTGGAAGGATAGAAAGGTAGAGCGACCGACTTGAGAAGCTTTAGTCTCGATGCATAACAAGAATGACTATAAAGAGACATAGCTGAGATCGAGATGTGTTGATATTTGTTAAGGGCAGGGCCGGACCTTTAATACAAGTAACCCAGGCTCGGTCTAGGGCCTCTAAAAAATATGGCCCCACTTCAAAGAAAATTAATATGCGAACTGTTAGTATTAGTTTAAACTTATTGTTTTAGATTTGTTTGATTCCTTATACAAACAAATCACCCCTTTGTTATAGTTGTGTTAGATTTTTTTCTTGGTTACAAAAATGGATAAAAGTGTATCATTTATTACGATCAAATAAAGAAAAAGGCCCCCAACATTTCATTCTGTCTTGGGCCACCAGAAAGGTTAGAACGGCCCTGGCTGAGAGAAAGTTGAAGCCTAAGAATACATCACCAGAAACCTCAAGCCAAGGCTAGAAAAGAACCTCAAGCTACAATGATGGCATTTATTACTATTGTGGTAAGGAGGGTATTGAAATTTTACAACGAAGATGTCCAAGCTAGTTGGACGTGATTCTTCTAGGATGATATTTGAGTATGTATATGTGATTGTGGTTATTTCTTTTTCATCAAATCTTTAGTGTATTAACGCTCAAATGTGTTTTTCACATTCATGATTCTAGGAAGAGGAACATATACATTGAGGAGGTAGAGTGATGTGGTCCGAGAGATAAAAGTGGAAGCACATTAATAGTTTATTTTACTTTCAAATCATGAGTAATATTTTTTTGATTGTCTTAGAATATTGTTTCATTTTATGCTTTTGGATTTTGGACAAATTATTCATTATGAATTTGAATATTTGATGCATATTGTGGTTACTTGCATTTGATAAAATGTCCATTATGGTACAAACGAATTCTAGCTGTATTTATGAGATAAATATCCTTCAAGTTAACGTATTATAAATCGTCTCTAACATATGTGATAAAAATTTGATTTCTAGAACACATTATTGTTAATTTAAATACATATACAAAATTACATAAAAAGGATTCCAGTTTTGTCTAAAATCGTTTTTCCAAATATGGAATCCAAAGGTTATGTGAAAGGGGTTTAAGTGATAAATCAACTAAAGAATGATTAGGAAATCAACTTGTAGAGAAGAGCATGATGCATCACGATACATTGACTCTTTCAAGAAACGAGAAACAAAACGAACAATTAATCTTGTTTAACTTGCGAAGTTACAACATAGAAGTTATAATTGTCTAAGATTAATCAAAACGGCTTAATAAGTTGATTAAAGTATTTTGATTGGATCAAAGGGTAAAAGCTTTAATCGAAGTTCTAAAGAACATGATTAAAGATTTTCAAATCAACACACATATAGGTGAAAGGAAATGTTGAGCATTGGATGAGACTTCAACTAATGATGAAAGTGCAATCTAGTACAAGAAAAGTTTTCCCTAAATATCAAAAGAAATTATTACCAAGCTCCTAACTAGGTAGAAATGAATCTTATAATCATTGTATAATAGTTATACAATAACTGTCT
The DNA here is from genome assembly GCA_947069175.1 of Scalesia atractyloides. Classification (NCBI taxonomy): domain Eukaryota; kingdom Viridiplantae; phylum Streptophyta; class Magnoliopsida; order Asterales; family Asteraceae; genus Scalesia; species Scalesia atractyloides. The sequence goes on along the minus strand of CAMTDV010000014.1, from coordinate 23,044,079 downwards.
TACCTTAAAGCCTAAGATTCATTGTATATAGTTATTACCAAGCTCCCAACTAAATGATGATTGAAAATTATTCAAGGATCTAATAGAATCTTTAGAATTTCATGATTCAGATAGGCCCGGTCTCGTTAATTATCTCTTTATTTGAATTTAATATTTTATCTTATTTAGTTTCCTTTGAATTAAGAATATTGGATTTTAATAATCTTAACTATTCGCCATTGGCCTCCAACAGTCCAAACTTAAAAAATAACCACTAATAGTCCCAACTATTAACATATTGGCCTCCAATGGACGCTAACTAACAGAACCCTATCGCGTTAGTTTCCGGTCATTAGAAAAACGTTTTTGGCCGGAAAACTCATTTTTGGTCGGAAAACTCAACATTTTCGTCCCAAACCTCTTTGTAACCTTATTACGGAATTTTAGGAACCATTTACTAGTAAAAGCCCCAATTATTGAAGTCGCCGGAAAACTCCTTTTTTTGCCAAAAAACTTCTTTTTGGCTAGAAAACTCAATTTTTTGGCTGGAAAACTTAACATCTTCGTCCCAAACCTCTTTGTAACCTTAGGTCGGACCTTTATAAACCTTTTTCTGGCCAAAAACGGTTTTCGGTGACCGGAGACTAACGTCGCTAGGTTCCGTTAGTCAAGGTCCATTGGTGGCCAATATGTCAGTAATTGGGACTGCCGGTGTTTATTTTTGAAGTTGGGATTGTTGGCGGCTAACGACGAATACATGGGATAATTAAAATCCAATATTCCATTGAATTATGTTTCCAATCTTATAAATAGGATCTTTAGGTTAATTGTTTACTTAGTTTTTGCTTTGATTATTATAAAAAGAACTTTGTTCTTGGAACCTTTGGTTCATATTATCGTCTTTGATTAACGAAGTGATCTTGTGCCATTTGGTTGACGCGAAACTGATTCGTTGGTAATCAGAGCTTTGGTTTTCAAATGGCTCAACGTGAAGGCAAGTGTTTTCTTGTTCGAAGATTCGCCGACCGAGGCATCGAGAAGAACATTGGTGATTCACGTGCTCGTGGTGAAGATCGACACCCTACTCGTAGAGTCGCTGACCTCGGCGAGGTAGCGGTGGAATCTATCTAGACCACCGAGATCTTAAGATTAAACGACTCCAACAATGAGTCCGACATCTTGAAGAGATTAGACGGCTCCGACTACGAGTCTGAGATCTTGAAGAGATCAGACGGCTCCGTCAACGAGTCCGGGATCTTGAAGTACACGGGAGATGTGCAAGGCGGAAACCGAGTCGAGCACCGTCGTCTGGACGAAGGTGACGAGGTAGAGCAGCATCCGTTCGAACATCACCCACCCTAGTTCCTTGAACCGATCTATGAAGATGAATTTGGTCAAGAATGTTTCTTGACAGATGAACCCAAATTTGATGAAGACGGGATTGAACCTGATGAAGAAAAGTGTTTATTTATACAAACGACACTTAGGGAATTACTATTCAAGAGGATGGGCCCATGAGATCAGGTATGTTCGATTTTTTTTCATAAAATAGAGGTTGTCAATAGTGAAACTCTGGTGGTTCATCATGGTCCATTGATGGGCAAAGAGATGCTGGTGGTTGTTTGGGAACTCCACGTTCTATGCCGAGTTGGCGGCGATTTTCAATACGAACCAAATAATCCGGGATTTCAAATTAAAATGGAAGATATTGATTTGTGTAAAAAATATTGATCTATCTTTAGTTATTGATAATGGCGAGACTAAAAATGGTGTGGATCCTATGCTTGCTGATAATGCGGCACGTCATCATACTTCGGAACCCAATTTGGAAAATGTGTCAGCATCAAATCAAATGGCTCAAGATCACTTCGTTAATCAAAGAACGATAATATGAACAAAAGGTTCCAAGAATAAAGTTGTTTTTATAATAATCAAATCAAAAATAAGTAAACAATAAACCTAAAGATCCTATTTATAAGATAGGAAACATAATTCAAATGGAAACTAAATAAGATAAAATATTAAATTCAAATAAAGAGATAATTAACAAGACCGGACCTATCTGCATCAGTTGGTATCAGAGCTTTGGTTTTCAAATGGATTGACATGATAGTGATTACTTTATGTCCGTAGAATTGCCGACCGAGGCAACGGCAGAGATGGTCCCGAATAACGTGCTCGTGTAGAAGACCGACGTCCTACCCGCAGATTCGCCGACCGATGCAGTGGAAGGATTGGTGCTGACCCACGGGATTTTAAGATCAGAAGAGTCAGGAAACGAGGCCGAGACCCAACGACCAAGCAACGGATCCATGATCTTGAGGCATCGTTGACATGGGAGGAAACAAAATTGGAAGGATTCGTCGGGGACGATTTAACCGGGATGAGGAGCATCCTGATGGCGACATTATCTATGATTCTCCTCCTATATATGATGACTACAAGGATAAGGAATGGTACGCTTGGGCAAACGATAGCAAAACAGAAACCAAACATAATAGACAGAGAGGATGGAGAAGGAGAATTGGGCAAGTTTTTCTCTGTTGCGATGATTTCTACTGTTATTGTTGACGAACTTTTTAAAAAATCTGATTCAGTATGTCATGGTGGTGGACGGTGGTTCATGGTGGTTTGGTGATTCCGAAGGCAACGGGTATAAAATTTCGTCAAGATCTGATGGAAATCCCTACCCCATTGTCAAAAAGTTGGTGTTAATAATGAGGCGAAAATCTCAGAAATTGAAATTGCCAATAATCTTCAAATTAGAGATAATATCATGGATGGCATAATTATAGGGAGTCTCTGCGATAGGGATGGAAACATACCGCATGTGCATGATTTCCACGTGTCAAACTTTCTTCTAAAGAAGATTTAATTGAAATAAACCATAAAAGGTTTACGGTTATACTGATGAGGCATTAATTGAGTTGATAATGTTTCACACTCACCTGAAAACCAAGCCTTTTTTAGGGTTTGAATTACCATAAGTATATTATATAATATTAGTGGATCAATGGTTTGTGGGGGGCCCAACATTAGCGACAAAAATGATATTCATCGATTTCTGGTGGCTGGAATTTTACCAAGCAATGTACCACGTGGTTTGTGAATAAAGATTATGGACTGCATTCTAAGTTCAACCAAAGCAACATACTCGAATATCACAACGATTTTGAAACGGCAAATGGATCCCTTAGAGTGTGGATTTTTGAAGCACAACAAATGTCTGTGTCGTTTTTAAGTACAAAAATTTGCGGCCATCCCATTCATCAGTAATGCACATACTACTCATTCTTCAATAAAGTTCCAAGTAATCGAGAAACGGTTCAGTGGTCCTTTGACCCTGGTGGTATAGGTCCAGATTCAGGCCAGACGACCCGTGAAGTAGCATTGTTTAAGCAGCTCATGATCATTGTGACTAGGAATCCGGTTGATGTTCCTTTTGATCCATGTGGCTTTGGTTCGTAGGCAAAACTCGAGGACGAGTTTTTCTGAACACGGGGAGAATGATGCAGATATGACCGTTCTCGTTAATTATCTATTTATTTGAATTTAATATTTTATCTTATTTAGTTTCCATTTGAATTATGTTTCCTATCTTATAAATAGGATATTTAGGTTTATTGTTTACTTAGTTTTTGATTTGATTATTATAAAAAGAACTTTGTTCTTGGAACCTTTGGTTCATATTATCGTTATTCTCTTTGATTAACGAAGTAATCTTGAGCCATTTGATTGCACGTAAAACTGCATCATTGCTTGAGTTGATATCACAAATTAATTGACATGAGGTTGTCAAGTATTAACCTCTGAGAGATTTAGAGAATATTGTATAAATGTTTCTAAAAAATGTATATACGTCGATATAGGCCTATACGTGGCGTATAACCAGAATTGACATCAGTCAGGCACTGATTTTTATGCAACCTTATATGCTATGTATATTATACGTAGCGTATCCTGTGTATATTATACGTAGCGTACATAAATCGTAAAGTGTGCAAATAGGCACTTTTTGTGTGCCTGATTCTTTAAAAAATATATAAAAATATGAAAGATTATATTGCAATGTGTGTAGGAGAAAGATGAGGGGGAGAAGCTAAACGAGCAAAATGAATGATACATGAAGGATAATCTCTATACTTATAAATAAAAATGATTTACACTTGTCTTGCTTTCATCCCTTCATTTTTAAGTTTCTCCTTAATTATTCCATTATATGCTGCCACATCAGATTTTTGTCAACACGTCGCTTTTTTTGTTTTCTCCTCCTATTCTCCTCCCAAATCTTCTATATTATTAGGTTACACATTTACAAATCCTCCCAAATCCAAACCTTCTCCTTCCTTCAGACGGCTCTACTACGCTAGCCGTCGTCTGCCTTCCAACCTTCAGCCGCCTCTCCTATCTTCAGCTGACATTGGCCGTCGCCGTTCACCGTTCGCTCTCCTACCTTCGGCCGGTCTTGTTTTACAATCGCACCAAAAGCAGATCTAATATGATTTTTTATGACATGATCTGTTAGTACTGTTACATTTGCTTGGGCAATCATTGTGAGTTTTTTTTAATAATTTAAACGGAAAAACTAAATAGTGGTTGAGGCTCATCTATACACTATTATAAAGGTTAATACTTTATAAAATGCTATATGTTTAATAGTTTTGATCACCCTAATCTATATTTTGACATGAATAGGTTGCTCATGATGCTGATCTATTACAACAGATAGGAAAAGATTTGTATTTTGATCTTATGATCATGAAAAATTCACAGTTTTCAAATACAGAAACAGATGTCATTTAACAATTTCAATGTACATATACACTAACATTTTTGTATATAATGTTATTTTTATGGGTGTGAATTTCTAACAGACATGAATCTAACACGAAATTCGCTGGTTTGCGTTTAGTCTAAACGGTTGGGTGGGTTCGGGTCAACCGGAGGTTGACCCATTTAATCCATTTATCTTATTTTATATTTTTTGTAATATGTTTTATGTCATAAATTAACTAATTTTAAACGTTTAATGTGCCATTTTATGTACAGATACATGTTGGTCCTGCGTCGTTTGAGATAAAAAATCATGAAGATGCAACCAACCTTACATATGATCCATACGGACGTAATGGTAAGTTTTTCCAAACTTAAACTTTTTTTCTCACTGACCTTTGAATAACTGTGACTTAAATTTAATAAAATATGAAATATGAATATTGTTTTACAATTTAGTTAGGTCAGTATACAAAAAAATCCTATAAATCTTTAAATATTTGAACATTTTTCGTACCTTGAAAGTATAAAATCTGTTATTTTTAGAAACTTTTTAAATTTCAATCAAGCTATTTATAACGAATGATATTTGAATTTGTGAAGTATATAAGTAAGGAATAGATTAAACTTTTAAATGTAAATAACAATTATTTTTAGAACCTTTTTTTAATCCAATCATTCATCTTTTAAATTTTGGTCAATCGAATTCTACATTCCTTTTTCTAATTTGTAATGTAAAAGGAAATGATTGTTGTTTATATATAACTACTTTGTAAGTTTAAATATAAATAGTTAACTAATCTTTCATTACAACACAATACACTTTCATTGTGCATCACATTCTCAAACATCATCAAGTAACACAACATAGCTTTTTGTAGACATGTTTATTCTTCCATTTACTCATTCCAAACTTTCTCTTTCCAAAGAAATGGTTTATGTAATGGGACAAGACTACAAATACTATCACTTCACAAGCGGGTTTAGAAGCTAAAATCATATCTGGAGGTAATATTGGAACTCGGGCTTTCATTCCAAGAATTAGTTTGATATCATCGGACAAAGGATTCCTTTCGAAGTTCCAGAGAAGACAATTTCCATTATCAGTATGTTTTGCAATGACTATTAATAAAAGCCAGGGACAATCATTATCTAGAGTTAGGTTGTTTCTAAAAGATCTGCTTTTCACGCATGGACAATTGTATATGTCGTTATCAAGAGTTAAAAGCAGAGACAAAGTTAAACTACTTATGTTAGATGAAGATGGTAGTTTCACGAATAAAACATCAAATGTTGTATACAAAGAAGTATTTAGAGATTTATGAATTATTATTACATTTGTTCTATTTGAAGTATTAATTTTAACTACAAGTCTGTATTATTTTAATCAATATGTCATAGATGTATTCAAAATGTCTACTAACATAACATATTATATTAGCCCGTGTATCACAGGGTAACTAACCTAGTAATAAACAAAGGAAAAGAGAAGGTTAAAAACAATGGAAAAAAAAAACAAAACAAAGGAAAAGAAAAATTAAAAAGATGGAAACAAGAAAGAATATTGGAAACTAAAATTACGAAAGTTGCTACCAACTATGGGCCTAAATTTAGCCCGGGTTTTCAAGCAAAATGACCACCAAACATTAGAGATGGGCATAAAAATCGGTTTCGAACCCGAACCGGTAGAACCGAACTGGACCCGGTTTCAGTTCCTACCCGACATTAAGTAGAACCGGTTCTGGGTTCAAAATATCCGTTGGTTCCAACCCGGTTCCACAATTTTACCATTTGAATCGGGTCGTACCCGGTTCCTACCCGTACCCGGTTTCACTAGTACTCGGTTCCACCGGTACCCGGAAATGCAGTTCCAGTAGGAACCGATTATAGCCTTTATAATGTTACCGTAGGAACCGATTATAGCCGTTATAATGTTACCGTTGGAACCGGTTCCTGACCTAAGAGAAACTCATCGGAAAGCCGTTATATGCTTAAAGGACCATTTGGATGCGTTGATCGTGTTCAACATACAACTAGTCTAGAAGATGAAGTTGAGTTAGAGCATAAAATTGTTGACGAAGAAGAGGACGAAGAAGTGGAGACTAACAATTCGGACGACGATTGTACCGAGGTACCCGCACCTAAGAGAAACTCATCGGAAAGTGTTGCACCTTCCGCTATTAAAGATCAAAGAAATAAAATCTTAGTGGAATCGGTTCTGAGTAATTTTTTATTTTTTTTTGTAACCAAGTTAATTTTTTTTATATATTGTAACCGATTAATTTTTTTTAATTTTATCCGATTATTGTTACTATTTTTATTTATCAATTTAACTAATAATAAAAATCAAACATAACAAATACAATAGAAAGAAACATTACAAAACTTATTAAAAACACCAAACCAAACGGGTTACATCAAACATTTGAAGAACCGGTGCCGGAACCTTCTCCCGTCTCATTTTCTTTGCCTTCTTCAATGGGCAATGCCGCTCAGTGTGTTTCTTAAGAGTTGAGTTGGCGGCGGCCTTCATAAATTTTCCACAATCATTGCATCTAGCCATCTCGTGGCTGTCGGACATTAAACACAGATCAAAATTTTTCCATATAGCAGGGTTTCTTTTCGTCTCTAAGACCGTAACAACTTCATCGTTGCATGCCATAGGTATTTGCAAGAACTTAGAAGTTGATTGATTTTGTAAGTAGATGATGGTGAGTGTTAAGTTTAGAAATGGTAAGTAGGAAGGGGTTTATATACAAAAAAACCGATTTTTTTAATAAGGAACCGGTTTCCAACGGTAACATTTATGTGGAACCGGTTTTGAATAGTAAAATGGCAGGTTTGACTGTCAGGAACCGGTTCCCAATAGTAAATGGCGGGTTTGACTGTCAGAACCGGTTCCCAATAGTAAATGACAGGTTTGACTGTCAGGAACCGGTTCCCAATACTGTCAGAAAACCGGTTCCGCACCATACCCGGTTCCACACCATACCCGGTTCCATAATACCCGTACCCGGTTCTACACGGCTTCATATTCTTGAGTGTGAACCCGGGTAGGAACTGGACCCGGTTCCACACCATACCCGGTTCCAATGACATCTAAGCAGAATCGGGTCCGGGTTAGAACCGGTTCGGGTAATAATAAAACCCGATTATGCCCATCTCTACCAAACATCAGAACCTTGCTTTTTAGCTTCTTAGGTTTGGCTTCAATTAGCATAATATCTCCTAGTAGATCATAAAGAAACACCAAAATATGAAGATTGGATTGCATGTAGTAAGCAAAAATATTGATTGAATTTTTAAATCTTGACGTTTATATGTCCGCTATAATATCCCAATTTTTTTATACAATTTCTAGGAATAGCTCATTTTATGATATGATGAAATATTAACACCAATCATTCCAGTTTTTTTAGAACGTCTTTTAACTAGTTAGTTATTATAAAAGTTGGATATAAATACAGTAAAATTCCAGATCAATAGTCCAAATTTTAAATCTCTAAATCGTGTCTATAGTTCATATAAATGGACTTCAAGAACTAAATTGGATATCTAGGAAAACTTCAGTAAAATTTACGGAGCTTCACGGGTTGCAGCCAGCAAGCTCATGTCATGAGTTTGGGCGTATATTCTTATTGTTGGCTGAAGGAGTCCATGCACTAGCACTGATTAGAAATATTTGATTACAACAAAAGCATTGGATATATTAAATTGTTTATGTAAATCGGTTTTGTGATAATACATTACGATCAGTTTTCGAACGAGGTTGTAATCATAAGTTGCACACGACTTTTAATTTGCAGATGGTCATTAATTTTTTTTATGCGATGGTCATTACTTGAACAACGATTCATGGGTGATTCTATTGTAAACCTTTAAAGAGTACTCCTGTACAGTTCTTATTATTATGTTTAAAGTTTGGGACACGTTAATGAAATATTCTAACTAATATTAAAGAACATCACATTTTTCAGCATTGCCAATTACACCATTTAAATAACAACACAAAACACCAACGAAATAATCGTATAACAACATAAGACACACAAAATCATCTTGGATGTAAAGTGCTTTTGTTTTTACTATTTTCTTTTAGGTTTTTATGTTTTTGCTTCTTTTAGATTATTGTATTTTGTTTTTTAAGTTTAAATGTCTCCCTTATACTTAAAAAACTTTTGTTCTATAATAAATTATTGGTATTGTGTATATAACAATATGAACCGCACTAACACCGATCGAATAACGTTGGTAATGGTAGCAATATTCGTTTTTATTGTTTCCGATCGATAATACACATCTCCATATTCTTTTTGTCATATCACGACTTAAGTTTTTTACTTTCTTCTTCTTTTAATTGTTATATATAGCGAGTGTCGGTACCATAATAAATCGAATCAATATCAAACTGATTCCTGGCAAATAACGTTACTTTTGTCATTGCGTTTACATTCCCATATAAATTTTGTTAAAAACTGGGTCGCCCCCACCGCATAACACAGGTGTAACCCACTAGTTAAAATTAAAAGTCTTTTTGTTACAGGTGTCACATCCAATCTTGGATGGTTGTATGCATCTTGATCTCGTCTACTCGATACACAATGTCTAAATTAATTAATGATTGTCGGTTGACCACAAAAGAACTAGGATTGACACTAAAGGACATTTGTCTTAATGGTATCGGTGTTGCTAAGTTTTGTTTTTTCATATAGTGTGATGGTTCAAATCCCATTAGTAAGTATATTAAGCTGTTAAAAAAAAGCATATCAAACTGATTCCTGGCAAATAACGTTATTTTTGTCATTGCGTTTACATTCCTATATAAAATTTGTTAAAAACTGGGTCGCCCCCGTCGCATAACACAGGTGTAACCCACTAGTTAAAATTAAAAGTCTTTTTGTTACAGGTGTCACATCCAATCTTGGATGGTTGTATGCATCTTGATCTCGTCTACTCGATACACAATGTCTAAATTAATTAATAATTGTCGGTTGACCACAAAAGAACTAGGATTGACACTAATGGACATTTGTCTTAATGGTATCGGTGTTGATAAGTTTTGTTTTTTCATATAGTGTGATGGTTCAAATCCCATTAGTAAGTATATTAAGCCGTTAAAAAAGAGCTTAATTGATCGTTTGACTTTATTGTACTCATACTCTCGAATGCATATTGAGTTGTGGCATTAGATTTTTTTTAGGGGGGGGGGGATTTCTTATGTTACTATCTGATTGAATGAACTGTATGACATATTATCAAGTTCTGGTTAATTCAACTATTAGTTAGTTTAATAAGGATAACCTTTGTCCATGGTTTGGTCGATTAATCAATATAGCTTATGTTTATGTATACAATTAAACAGCATATTAAACTTGGAGTAAACATTTTGAAAACAAACCTAGACCAAAAGTGTGTAGGAAAATCCACGAACAGCTCGGGAACCTAAATTTGTTGTCTATTGTCCGATTAGGCGGAAACTAATGACAAGTTAACCAAATAACAAGAATTACTCGTTTAATAGTTGTTTTCAATGATCTAAAGTTCAATACATTCAAGATCTGGATCCGACAGAGCTTCGCCGTCTCTGTGCCAAAATCTCTAACTCCTTACAAATGAAATCACAAGGCACCTATATATAGGAGTGGAAGTTCGCTGGACATGGATGAAGTTCGGGCGAACTTGACTTCCCAAAACCCTCCTCGAGCGAACTTGCCTACAAACTCACTTAAATACACCTCGTTTCATCTATTCTATACAGACTAGATACAAGACTATTCTATAGACATTATGCATCAATAGACTTCCTCTTGGATATCTACTTTGTCTTGTCCAGTCTTCAGAAATTCTCGTTTATTCCAGACTCGTTCTCGTGTAATGACGAAGGCAACAGACATATGCACCAACAGACTCCCCCTTGGATGTTGCCGCAGTCATCTACTTTCATAGACATCTTTTGTCAATAATCATCCTCGTCAGTCTTCAAGTGTTATAGTCTTCTTTGAACACCTTGTAATCATCAGACTTCAAATAAGTTCCTGCCTCTTATCTTTATCCTTGAATAAGCATTAAAGTTTTATGATCTTCAAAATCTCTTTTCTTCATTTTAACTTGATAAAACTTTAATCTCCAAGCTCCCCCTAGCTGTGAGCTGTGCTCCTCCTAGCTTTGATCTTTATCTTCAATCACGTTTCATCCTGCTCCCCCTAAAACTTTACTTCATGTTTCAAAGTACTTGGGAATTCAAATAAACATTTCAGATTTTAACTTTGAAATTTTGTTCCACATGAATTACATACCACCTGTACAAACCTTGTACTTTAAATTTTAATCTTCTTTTTTCAGTTATTTCAAGTTCAAATTAATGACGTTGAAACATTTTACGTTTAAAACCTTCAACTTTCAATTATTGAAATAAAATCCACTTAGTTGATCAAGTCCAAATTAATGACCTTGATTAACTAAATTTGTTTATCAAGTACAAGTTAATGACCTTGGTTAAACCCGTTGTGAACAACTGATGTTTTTGTCAATTTTAAAGTTTCAAATTAATGAACATTTTCTTACCAGACTTTGATGATCCGTTCACCAACATTGGCTCGTTTAAAATCTTTTTGTATTTTTTAAAAAGTAAGTAAAGTATTTACAGAACTTTTAACAAGTAAAGTAAACTATGTACAAACATATTTACAGACATATTTTTGTGAACTCGTGTCTAAGAATCATATCAGTTTTGTTGAGACATATCACCAGTACCGTTGACCGTTTTTTTAGACTTTTAAGTTTTAAACTCGTTTACCTAGATTGTCGATATGTTTGTCCTTTTAAACTTCATCACGTTTCTCAATTGTTCCAAGATATGTTAAGGTAAGAATTATGAAACTTGACTTAACTATGGTTCCCACCTCTTGAATATACTCCCGAATCCAGATTCCCTAGATTTCATCTTACAGGTGAGTATAGCGTAATTGATATCTGTATTTGGGTTATGCGAAGCCTTGAGAGCTCAAGTTAGTACTAACGTACAGTCAAAGAGATGAAGGCTCGTCTTTCAGGAGTGTTCCACTTGAGAAATCTTTTCAGCATTGCAAATGATTAGATCTTTCGATTTTTTCAAGTTTGCATGCTATTTGGGGTTTTTAGCAAAAGCATTATAGAAGTTCTAGGCTATTGCTTCCGCAAAATCAGAAGAACTTGTATAATACCCTAGATATCAACTATCTATAAAGACCTCGTATCTCAGAATCAGGTAACCCTTCAATCAAAATTTCGGAGTACTAAGTCCATATATCCAAGATCTGTTAATCCACAAGATTTAGCAGTTGTAAAATTTAGTTTATATCTCGGAACAATTTACTGAACGTGTAAAGCCTATCGACACATCCACAGTAAGACTTGTTTATCGCTTTTAAACTTACAATTCTTTAGCATACTATGATAGTCAACTGATGTACTATCATTTCCTTTTTGACAACAAATTCTTTTTGTCTTTTTCATTTTTTGTACTTTTTAAAATTTTCAATGTTTTTGATTTTCAACTTTTTCATATGTTTTTTATTTTTCAACAATTTTTAAAATTTTCTTACTCCCCCTAAAATCAAAAACATATTTTTGAATTTTAGATTTAAAGATATTCTTCTAAAAATGTAACAAACCAATGCGGATCCCGTGACCTCGTCGTCAGATCCTTTTTTTCAATCCTGTATCTGCAATTGTTTAACAAACAATCATTAGACTCATTTAACACTTGTAAAAGCAGTTTGAACATGTACGATCTTTGAAATAAGTTTTTCTGTTCAACGGTGTGGATTTTCATAATTTTGACTTTTCAAAATTTTTCCTTTTATCAACCACTTGTAATTTCAAAAACTTTTCTTCTTAACTACCCCCCCTTAAAATGACAAAGATGTGATATTTCTGGATAAGTTAAGTTGATATGGAGCTCCGCAATCCATAATCAACTTTTGATCAAATAGATCTTGGAACTCCTACACATGAAAGGATTTAGTTAAAAAGTTCAACCCAAGCATTTTTGGTCTTGGGTTTTGGATATAATTCCTCATACACATCTTCATAATCACTTTCGTATGCTCCTTGATAAGCATATTCAACATCACAAACTTCAAACTCACAATCAACTTTACTTTTATCTTTCTTGATTGATTTGGCATTTTCGGTTTTATCACAAACGACCTTCATTTCTTCAGGTGATTTCGTTTTAGCAATCTAAGCTTGAGAATTAACTCTAGCTTTCTTGATATAAAACCTAGAATTATTGTTTGACTTTGAAATCTCTCCTTTTTGAAAAATTGAATTTTCAAATTTTGATTCATTTTTAGGTTTTATTTCAAGATTGGATTTAACATTACGTTTCATTTCTTTTAAGTCACCGTTTCTTTTTACAATCCTGTTTTGATCATTTTCAGATTGTTTTTGTTTTACCTCTCTTGAAAATTCTTTTCTTCGTGGATACACAGGCTTAGACTTCGGACACTTGTGAGCAATATGATCAACTTCATTGCATTTGAAGCAAGTCCGAGTATCATGAACCTGTCCACTAGTGGGTTTTACTCCACTTGTAGACTTGGTCTTAGCCTTGTCCCTAAGTTCCTTTTCTTTCTTGAATTCATCGTTTGATTTCTTTCCTATCAAGCTTTCTTCCTGATCCAAGCTCGTTCTGTACACAAACTTGATGTTATTACCTTTGTACTCCTGGAACTTTGACTTTTGGTTCTTCTTTGGTTCATCTTCAGCATCTTCCATACTTAAACCTGCTCTCCTGTTCTTAGGAAAATCACCACCGTTTCTACGGTAATTGTTAAAATTCCGTTCGGTTTAAAATAAAACTTCTTTTCATTTTTCTGGAGATCATCTGATGAAACTTCTATAAGTTTAAACAGTTTATCGATTTGATCTTCTTTCACATTCTGAATTGGAGAGCTATCATTGAAATATAATCTATCAGATTCCTTAACTTTGTACATGACAACGTTAGGATCATCACTTAGATCATTTTCTGATGATTTATCGTCATTTTCAGATTGTGAACCAGAACTATTTGAACTTGAGTTAGCGCTTTTAAAGCTGCCGTCATCAGAATCATTTCCCAAAACATTCTTTACCACATCTTTTATCACCGATTCATTGTTATCGTTTGATTTTGTAAAATCTATGTCAATGTTCTCAGCCAATTTATCTTTCTTTTCTGAAAGAAGTAAAAGATTAAATGCCTTTTCAATATCATCATCTTTCTTGCAGCAGTAACTTGCAAGAAATAGTGGAGGAACATTTCCGTAAACTTTACGCTTTGAATTATCAACATTTTCCTCCGACTTGATCGTAGGAAGAGTGTGATCAATGACATATGCGTTTGTGGTGTAACTTTTTAGTAATTGTCTGACTCTTTCTGTTTCAATTTTCATTTCGTGAAACTCACACTTTGTCTCAGAAATTGTATTAATGTACATGTTACTTGCCTTTTGTTTTTCAATAACTGTGGCATTTAACATGGTGACATTAGAGTTGAGTTCACTGTTAGCTCTTTCAACATGTTTATATTTGCCTGAAATTTTGTCATAAGCTTCTTTTATGGTTCTGTAATCATAACGAAAGTTTTCGTTATGTTCAGTCAATTCTCTTATGACTTTGACTTTATCCAGACAGGGTTCACAAGGACTTGCGCACTTTGTGCAAGGTTTTTCAACCTCCACAACTTTCACAACTTCCTTTTCAGACATGTTTACCTCAGCTTTTACATTTTCGGCTTCTGCTTTCAACTCTTCTTGCTTTTGTGTCTCAAGATAAGCTATTCCTTCTTCCTCTGTTTGTTGCTTGTATCTTTCCAGAACTGCATCCTCCAGGACAGCTTCTTCTTCAGCTCTCTGCATTAATACTTCTTGAATAGCATTTTTGATAGCAGCTTCCACAAATGATGTCTCATATTCATTCACAACCTCTGTCATCATAGCAACACCAGTCTTCTTTCCGATGTATTTTTTCCAATCGAAACCATCGTCTTCATGATTGGCAACAAGAGCTTGTTCGGCTTTCTTTGCAGATTTATCTTCAACTTCAACTTGTGTTCTATTCGGATATGATTTGTATTGTAGCGCTTTCTTGTTATATTCGTTACTGGTTCCAAAAGGGTTTTGGTTTCCACTAGCTTCTTGGTTATGTCATTCACATTTGAAGTGCCCTTTTTGTCGACATCTGAAACAAGTAACTTTCGTTTTGTCGAAACTAAGTTTATTGCTTGAGTTACCAATATCCCTTCCAGTGAGTGCTACAAACTTTGAAACTCTCCGGATAATTGATGCTTAGGACCATTTGATGTCCATCAGTTCCAACTCTTCCTCATCTACCTGATCGTAATCCTCAGCTGTCATTTCAGGATTTCCGATTTTTCAGCAACAAGACTTTCATACGATTCCAGAACTGTAGCAAGAAGTGCTATGTGCTGTTTCGCAACTTTTTCAGGAAACACATTCTTTAAATCTATTGCTATGTTGCATTGGAAAACATTTGAATTAGCAGTGGATTGGCTTGTCTGATGAGATTGAATTTGAGAAGAAAATTTGAACCAACATATGAATAACCAGTGTTTGGAGAATATTGATTTTGTGACGATTGATCTGATGTATTCATGTTTCACTAAATGCCGTTTGGATTTTTGGACTTTGAATCGGAGTATCTGGAACACCACCTTTGTAATAACTCCGACATCCTAACAACATTAGTGTTTTTGGATTTTGCAATCTTCATCAATTCCATTTCATGACCTTCAAGTTAATCAATGAAAGATGATAATTTAAAATGTCTCCAAGATGGACTGTTCTTTAGAATCATCAGATACGTTGTCCATTCTCCTTTTGGAAGTGCATCGGCCAACTTCTCAATTTGCTCTTCGTTAGTTCTCTTGATATCATGTCTTCGCATCTGGACCATGAGATGACAATATCTATCAATCATTTGCTTCATTGTCTCTCCTTGATCATCGTGAAGATCTCAAATTCTTTCTTTATCAAAGCCTTGTTGCTCTTGATCATTTCATCACTTCCTTTGATTTTTCGCAAAGAGAATTCCATAATTCTTGAGAAGTATCATATGCTGGTAATAATATCAAGATATCTTCTTTGACAGATTGTTGTATCAAGCTGATCATTTTCTTTTCAGCAACATATTTCTCTTTGTCAATCGTGAAAATTTGTTGAGTGGAAGATCTTGATCACGTTCATCTTTAGGCCATGTATAACCATCTTCAATCGCAACCCAGCTGTTGAATTGATTCGCTTGAATCCAATTAACAAACTTTTCTTTCCATCACTCGAACTCGTCCATACTCATCAACTTCGGTGGTTTATGAGTAATTCCCATTTCATTATCGAGGTTCATCTGATTAACCAATTTGAATTTGACGTTGAGGCTTGTGCTACTCCAGCTGCAAATGCGTTATGGAAATCTTCCATTTTGATAATCTAGACACGTAGTAAAACACGATAAAACTTTGAAAATGATTAGAACTACTAAAGTTCGACGAACTTGCAGTGAAAGAGTGAGAATTCTTCAGTTTTAAACAAGTTCTGTCGAACTTGTTGTTGACGACAAAAAAATTCAATTTATACCAAAGTTCGGTCGAACTTGGATAAAGCTTTCAAAAATTTTGATTTCTAGCGAACTTGTGAAATTTAATGAAAAACAAAGATGTTCGGTCGAACTTAAGCTTGACTTTTTAAGAAAAACACAAAGTTCGGGCGAACTTAGCTTGGATTTCTATGAAAAACTTCATGTTCGGGCGAACTTAATTGAATTTTCAACGAATTATATCAGTTGTGAACTTGATAGAAACTCAAGAAAAATTCAATAAGTCCGAACGAACTTAGCTTAAAATCACTAAAATCCCTATCACGTTCGGTCGAACTTGATAAAAATCAAAGATTTTTAATCAAGTTCGGGCGAACTTGAGGTTAAGTTCGGCCAACATGATTTTGAAAAACATGGTTTTTGCAACTTTTTGATGTCAAATCTTGTGAATTTGATGTCCAAACTCTAGGGGTTTACCACGAATGTATTTAACAATGACATATTCAAAATTGGACAGAAATTTGACCGTGAATTCTTCGTTTTTGTTCAAAAGTTAAGAAAAATAAAAGAATGCAGATGAAATAGAGAGATTCTTGTCTTGATTTCAACAAATTCAGGTATCCAGGCTCTGATACACTTGTAGGAACATCCACAAACAGCTCGGGAACACAAATTTGTTATCTATTGTCCGATTAGGCGGAAACTAATGACAAGTTAACCAAATAACAAGAATTACTCATTTAATAGTTGTTTTCATTGATCTAAAGTTCAATACATTCAAGATCTGGATCCGACAGAGCTTCGCCGTCTCTGTGCCAAAATCTCTAACTCCTTACAAATGAAATCCCAAGGCACCTATATATAAGAGTGGAAGTTCGCTGGACATGGGAATGAAGTTTGGGCGAACTTGACTTAGTCAAGTTCGGCCGAACTTGACTTCCCAAAACCCTCCTCGAGCGAACTTGCCTACAAACTCACTTAAATACGCTTCGTTTCATCTATTCTATACAGACTCGATAAAAGACTATTCTATAGACATTATGCATCAATAAACTCCCTCTTGGATATCTACTTTGTCTTGTCCAGTCTTCAGAAATTCTCGTTTATTCCAGACTCGTTCTCGTGTAATGACGAAGCAACAGACATATGCACCAACAAAGTGATTCCTTGTATTCTACTTTTACATACCTATTTAATTTTTTTAACGGCAAGGAACGACGTGCCAACCACCGTGACACCGGCGTTGTGGCCAAGGTCGTCTACTCAACCGCCGCCAGCCCCTTGGCTATCCCAGATGCGCGAAACCCGACCTCCACCCGCCCGAAAGTCACGGTGAAATAATCGGTAAAACCTTGCCTCCATCCAAGACGAACCGGCCCCACCCGTATTCGCCCTTCACCTAGATGCCGCGGATAGTGGAGTCGAACCTGATCACAAGGAACACCAAGATTTCTCCAACCACTCCATCACTACCTCATTGGCTACAAACCTATTTAATTATCTTGTGTTTTTAATCTCTTTACTTTGATTTTGCAATCACTTGAGCTTCACTTTCTTTAGTTTCTTAATCACTCGAAGCTTTGGATTTTCGTTTAAAATCAAATACAAAAGTATGATACTAACCATACCCTTATCGTATCCGGATATGACACTTAATTAACATACATATTAAGAAAAAGTTCGTTAGATTTTTCATAGTCACCAAACAAACAATCATCTTTTATGTGACATCAATGTTCCAATCTAAACAATGGTTGCAGTTGCCTGTTGCCACTTCAAGTATCACATCTCTGTATGTAGAATAATATTTTTATTTCTGACATCTATTAATGTGTGTCCGTCACTTTTGTTGGTGCAAATATCATGAGATAATCGCCACATACACTCGGACCAAGCAAATAGTAAAGAATTGATATGTGCACCAACAAAATGTTGTGGCATGTAATATATATCTTACATCCAAGTGTCTAACCATATGTATATATATGTCACCAGAAGTGACCTGGTTATTTTATCATACGTACGCCCACCCATAGATTAAGCATTTGTTATATTTGCTAGGGTTTCTAGAGTTAAATGGCCAAGATAATTTAAAACTTAACATATTACTGCTTGCTCATATATAAAAATAACAGACTACCCAACGCAATGCAATGAAGAAACAGAAAAGACAGTTGACAGAAAAACAGTAGTATATATATTAAACATCCCTCATCCCATACTCTACAACTCCATCACGCAACCTACCCCAACAAATCTTGTTTTTGATTCTCATACACATGATATCATTTCTCTTGATCTGTTATGTTGTGGAAATGTTACTGTTACTATTCACATGTACTTGAAACTCTAATCCTTTCAAGGTTTTTTTGGATTCAAAAATTTGACTTCTATGTAGTTGTAACTTAGAATCAACTCCAATAAGTTTGACTCTTTAAATGGACTTATATCTGTTTGATTAATTAGGTAGAGTTGTTACTTAACACTTGAACTACTAATTATCCAAATAGCATGGTCCCATTTAGTAAGTTGGGTAATAAATCATTGCTCTGCCTATTGTAATCTCTATCAACTATCACACAAAAAGACAAAGGTGGAAGTTCTATTGACTATTATCATGTAACAACAAAGAAAATTTAGGTATTAGCATGTATTTACATAAATACACATTCGTATATGTATTGTACAAAAAAAATTGCATTTTAACCGTTAATTTTTCATGGGGAATATGTAGAATTAAAAAAGATAAACTATTGTTACTTTTTCAACCCTAATATATGGTGGTATACTAGCGTATGTAAATGCAATGGCATGTTGCAGTAGCTTCCTTGTATATCATAAATGTGATCTCTACACAGTAACCTAACACTCCACACTGGGTACTATGACAGTACCATTACCAAATGGACATAATTTCCTTCTTACATATAATCTGTTTTATGAAACGTAGATTTTTGTGTTTGATGTAATGGAAGTCATAAGAAAAGTCACCAAAAATGGTCATAATTCAGCAACCCAAAAAAATCAGGTTTTTGTTTAGGGTAACAGGAAGCTTATTGTTTCTTGAAACCCTAGTTTGAAGAATTTCTGTTACATATGCCTAGGGAAAAAGAAATCTAATTCTAATATAGCATACAGCAATGAACGTTCTATATCAACATAAGACAGTAGCATGTTGAACGGTATACCATATCCTAACTTGGGCACTAGATTAGACAATTTAGGGTATGATAAAAAATTGTGCTATGTATATTGTAGTGATCAATGAAGAGACGAGAAAAGGATTATGTGTGTCTCTTCACAAGATTGATATTGGTATTACATGTTTAGAAAATTAATATAAGATGAAATTCTTTTATCAAAAACTTTAATGTTAAAATGGTGGTTTATTTGGACGGATAGATTGAGTTCTATTTGAGTATGTGAAGGACAACCTCTTGAGATGGTTTCACAACAATATGATTTATTGTACATGCCACGAAACTCGAATCGAGTGTTTTCCAAAAGGCTGAAGAGGAAGGAGATTAGAACACTTGATGTCAAATTAGAGTTTCATTTCTGGTACCACTGAAGGTAACATAATCATGAGAAGCATTCACTTGGACTTGCCGAACTCTTTGGAACACAGATGCCTCAATGCGTATGCAGTAAGAAACGCTAAATCACTAAGCCTGATCTCCCATCCGAGAACTTTTGAGGTGTATATAGGCTTCGAAGGTGCGACAAGAGGTGCATGTAATAACGGATATGAAATAGATTTAACATACAAAGACATAATAGCTAAGTAATCTTGATTCCCATGATTAGGAGGAAACAAGGCTATCATCATGTTTCATATGACCTAACAGCTAGCATTAATTCAAATATGCTGCTTGTGTGTGATATAGCCAAATCTGTATGCATTCACTTCAAATCAACTAGGAACACCGAAATCAAGTGACATAGATTGTTAGGATAAAGTATCAACATTCACTCTTTGGTAACCAATAAATGAGAGATACAAGATGCAAAAGAATGTTTTTAAATAAATAAATTTTAAAACAAAGACTTTAAGTAACATTACAAGAACTCAAGGAATCCATAATATCATATTGTTGTTTAACTTAATTATCATCATCAATTTTACAGTTACATCCTGATATTATAGCTCCAGCTCCCCCAATCAGCTAGTGCAGAGAGGCGGTTGCTAGATCTATTTGCCGGCTGATGAAGACTAGATTTTCTCCAGCACTCCCTTTCAGAGTTCTGTTGACAAAACAAACAAAGGCATATGAAATCTTAGAAATTATATTCAGTAACTACTTTGTTTTATATTTGATTAATTAATCTACCTCTTGTAGATCTATATCATTGCACGGTGACTCTGCTCCTCATGAATTACTTTAAATTTAGGCATACCTTTGGACGAAATTTGGGAGATCCACTCATCTGATACAACAAAGTTGTGATTGTATGTATACAACGTTGAAGATGATACTGAAAACCTTTGTTCCACCATTGATCCATGAAGGATGTCATTATAATCACTTTGTGATTCAAATTGACCCCAAGAGTTTGATTGGAGTGTTGGGTTTGAGGGGCTTAATGCATGACAAGGGTAATCATCAGGAACTTTCTTCAAGGCTTTGTCTTGCTCCTTGATGCGCAATTTTTGTTTTGTTCTTTCCCTAGCTCTTGCTCTTGCCTCTGCCCTTGACTGGCCTCTTGCAAGACTAGCATGATATCCAGATTTACATTTTTGTGTCATTTTCTTCTTTTCTCCATCAAGAAACTTGAGTGCTGACTTTTTCTGCCCTTTATCTTCATCTGATCCTGATCCCCCCTTGATGGTCTCTAGGAAAGCCATCTCACACTGATTAGTACTAACAGTGGAAGATGAGGAGTGCTTTGTTTCTTCAATCAACTCCTTAATCGCCTTCTTGGACTTGGTAAAGAGCCAATCAAGGGTTTTGCTTGCTTTGTCAAAACCTAGCAAATCTTGAAGCACAAAAAACTTTCTTGCAATGTCAATGGACAATCTTACCCTCCGATCTCTCGGGCCTTGTGCGGTATAGATTTTACTATGCCCATCTTTTTTTGAGGTCACCACTTTTTTCTTAGATGGGTAAACCACAGACTCCAAAAGATCACTATAATTGTCACAATATTGCAACCCAGACCCTTCATGATCAAGCAGCTGGTTTTGACTATCCAACTCTTGTGTATTTGAAGCAATATAGTCTGTGACTGGAGGTAGGGCTGATGGTTGTGGAGCAAAACTGTTGTAGGAATTTAAAAAAGAATCACCAGAAACATATGGGTTATTGTTGAAATATTCATCATTTTTTTCAAGTTCAAAGAAGGAATTGAAAGGATGTGAGACATGGATGGGAGATGGAATCTGTGGAATAGGGTTTGAGGAAAACATTGTAATTTGGATATGAAAGAAACAATAACAATAATAGTTAACAAAGAAGTTTAGATATAAGTTCATTGATCCAAATAAAGCTAAGGGTAAAGTTGCATTTAAGAGACCACCTCCCCTCTTAAGCTTTACACTGTAAATCTTCCTTTGTAGGGCACAAGTCTGCTCATACCTCCTCCCTCAATACAAAAGTATAGGGTACTGGTACTAAGGAAAAGAAACGAGTTAAAAACGTACTATTTTCAAATTTCTTGATGATTATATTAATATAAAAAAAATTCAAAACCTAGATATAGGATAAAAATAGGAATGCATATACCTTTCAGTAACCATAACTTATGACCTTTGGACAATTAACTCAATTGTGTATCTCATTATAAAGATTAATGTTGCCATTAACAGAAGCGTAAGCTCAGTTTTTGCAACACGGCCCCTCCAAACTTTAGTAAATAGAGAGAAATCGTTAAGGTATTAAATAAGTTCATCAAACTATATTTTACTTTCGGTTTATTCAATACTATAAAGTACACTGTACGTGATGAAAAAGCTAACATTTTAGAAATTACAAAGACAGCGATGCAACTAGACAACATTTTTGTTTTGAATGCATCTATTAAAGTCCTTATCTCATGGTCATTTCGAATTTGGGCATTTTATTTGTTTGTTTATTTGTTATTATAAACTTGTTTACTATGTTATTTCTCAATATTAGTTAAAGTTTTGATGGTATTGAATTGAGTTGTATGTTTCGAGAGTATTAATAATGCTTCATGAAATTAGTTTCAATAGTTGATTTGATTATTATTATTATTATTATTATTATTATTATTATTATTATTATTATTATTATTATTATTATTGTTTTGTTGTTGTTGTTATTAGGGTGTGCATATTCACACCTAAATGCCTATCTACACACTCAAGTGGGACCCTTATATATGTCTTATACAGCCCTGTATGAGGCATATATGATCTTTTATATCCGTTGCATACAAACATGTATGCTGCATATAGGGTGTTATTAGGGTGTGCATATTCACACCTAAATGCCTATCTACACACTCAAGTGGGACCCTTACATATGTCTTATACAGCCCTGTATGAGGCATATATGATCTTTTATATCCGTTGCATACAAACCTGTATGCTGCATATAGGGTTCCTGTCCCTAACCGGGGTTCCAAGCCAGTACAGTGTCAAATCAATCACATATATGTGACATATAAGGCATGTATGATACTTGTATATGATGCATCTATACGCGGCATAAAGACCTGTATGCAGCATACAAACCTGTTTGATGTGACTTTGATCCGATGTTGTCAGGCATATGACAAAGATATACAACACTTACAAGTCTATACGAGGCATATAAATGTGAATTTTGTTTCTTCAAATAGTGGCAGACGCTTCTTCGTGACCCACATTCATTTGTTCGTATGTTTCTGGCTTTTCAGTTGTTGGAAAATGTTAAGCTAAAATGTCATCGGTTTAGGACGAGAATCATTTCTTTGGCCAGTATTCCAAAGACTCATGGGAGGTTACTGAAACCGAGGAGAATTCTAACAAGGAGGATGTTGCGTCTGGCGTTCAAGTTGATAATAGGAAACCGTTACTAGACTTGAACGAGGCTCCGCCTCTCTCTCTCTTGATAAACCAACACAACAAGGGTATCCGAATTATGGATACGGTGGTGAGCAACAGGATTACGGGTACGGTGGTGAGCAACCGGATTACGAGTACGGTGTGAGCAACTGGATTACGGATACGGTGGTGAGTAACCGGATTACGGATACGGTGGTGAGCAACCGGATTAGGATTGGTAGTAGGGTTTGGTGAAGGTGTAGACGGTGATGTTTTAGCCGTAGTGGGAGTCGGTAAATCCATGGTGTGTTTTGGTGTAGTAGGTGTTGTAGGTGAACTAATGATTTTGTTTTCTCGGAGTAAAACTCGGTTTTGTCGTAAGGTTCGCTCTTTTTTTCGGATCAAATGCTAGTGGTGATGAATTGTGAGACCCTCTAGTATGCATACACATGTAAGTATCTGCACACTAAACACAACTAGCGTAAACCCGAAAATAACAAACAAAAGCTACTAAATTAACACACGTTGCGCACTACTCCCCAGCAACGGCGCCAAAATTTGACATGAAGTCGAAGTCTCACGTAAATTTAAACCAATTACTACTAAATAGCTAGCGGTAAGTGGGTATCGAACACGAGGAGTTTGTGGAAAATGTGCCTATTCTGTGTCAGACCGCCTCTGGAGGGGCACGAGAGACAAAGCCATGTCTCTCACGGACGACGAGAGACCTCCAGATGTTTAAATTTTTGTTACATTTAGCCCTTGGACTTCCAAATTTGCGTATAACGTTATAATTAGCACAATAAGCCCTCTTTGGCCAATATTATGCACACCCAAGAATATGACTAACATCATAAAACTCCCGGTTCGTTAAAAGGTCACTCAGAGGTAAGAATTAACATGTTGACGCTTTTAACCCTTCAACTATACAATTGTCATTCAGAGGTTATTAAAATAACATAACGACAAAATTAGTCCCGTGGTACTATACAATTATCAACAATACACGTGGTACATACGAGGATTAGCGGAACACGTGTCGGTATAGTATTGGACACGAATTTATGAGGCGTTACACATAGTCTGGGTTAAACATAAAATGTATTGACAGGGCGTGTCTTGTGACCTCAGGCTTGAGTGTTGTATGTCATACAATGTATTGGTAATAATTACCTACCCGCTTAGTAGATATCGAGGGACGGTGCTTAGCCATTCACTTTTTATTAATGAAATGAGATCTCGCATCTTAATAACAATTTTTTAATTAGGTCATAAAACTAATTAGAATATCAAGCATGAAAATACTAAATATTTTGTTTTATGTCACACCCGACCCGCAGCGGAAAAGGTGATCGGGGCATGATTGGGTTATCATCAAAGCTCATGACATTTATTATAACGTTTCATATTCGTTAATACAATTTTAAAGGGAATTATACAATCATTATTACATCATGTCCTAACATCAATCTAGGCTTCATTGTTTTCTTCTAAGGCATTTCCTATGTTTTCCTTGCTTCATCCTGTTCACCTGTATCATGTGTAAAAGGGTTTTTGGATCAACAAAAAGTTGGCGAGTGAATCCTATGGAAAACATTTGAACAAGTTTATTTAATTGATTATAAAATAAAGTGCACAACCACACATGAGTAAAAATAGATGTAAACTTATTCACCAATCAATTTAATATTAAATAATACACACATGAACAATAATGGATCGTTTTGAGGCACGCGTTGCTCAACTCGTCTCTCACGAGGAACTGATGGGCCTAATGAATGAATTGCATAAACTTGACAATATGAAATACGTATCTACAAACAATATAAACTAAATAATACACACACGAACAATAATGGATTCGTTTTGAGGCACGCGTTGCTCAACTCGTCTCACACGAGGAACTGATGGGCCTAATGAATGAATTGCTTATAAATTGACAATATGAAATACATAACTATAAACAATGTATACAATCTAAGTTTAGATCACAATATGGTATGGCACAAGTTTAAAGAAACGAGTTAATTTTTGGTGACACATGACACACCCCAAAACGTGTAATTAAAAAGGGGAGTTGTAAGATTCACTCACATTGGGTGCGTTCGGTTGATGATGATGAATACGCACGAAGTCGGATTTAACCACGAGTGAAACTAACCTAGATAATAACATAATGGTTTGGTAAATAATGGGATTTTATTAATCAATTTTAGTAGGATGATTGGATATATTTTTGTGAGTTTAAGGCTATTTTCTAACCTTAAAAATGTTATTTTTAAGTATTTTTAATTGATTTTTAAATAAAATAAATAAATGAAAATAATAAAAAAGTTGACTTTTTGCGACAGTTGACCATTGACCGTTGACTTGTTGACCTGTTGACCGGTCAGGCTGTGAAATTGTTTGTGCCGGGTGAGGCTCGAACCCGAGACCTCCCGTTCGCGTGCACGCAGCTCTACCAACTGAGCTACGTGTCTAACCCGAAATATTTCTGTTTTTAATTATATTTATATACTAATTGAATTAAACTGAAAATCATTTATTTTTAAAAACGATTTTTAATGTATCGAACCGGCGTCCTCCACAGGTCTCGAACCCGGAACCTGTGGTTTAGGTTAACACACAGTCCACCGCTGGACTGTGTGTTTAACTTGTTATATAATCTGATTTTTATTATACTTATATACAATTAAATAATTTCATTTCTGCCTTATTTAAAAATTTTGATAATTGTCCGGATCGGTGCGGTAGTCCGGACTCGAACTCGTGACCTGTGCTTTAAATGCGCACACAGTCCACCACTGGACTGTGTGTCTATCTTGGTTATTATTCCGGTTTTTATTAAATTTAACATCTATGTGAAATGAATCTGGTTTAGTAAAAAAAAGAACATTTTTATCAAGGTAAGCATGCGCGGGACAAGAATCGAACTCGAGACGTGAGCGTGTTTAATTTGCACACAGTCCACCGCTGGACTGTGTGTCTAACCCGAGTTATATCTTGATTTAAATTAAACTTATAGACAACAGAAAAACTTCGTCTTCTTCGTTGGATTTAACCAGAATCGGAAGTCCGACTGGTTCGAAGATTTAATCAAGGTCGTTAGTGTCTGGTGGTTAATTACATGCGATTAAATAAAAAGAACGAAGGATTAGGCGTAAGGTCTACCAAACTGGACTCCTTTGTTTCTCCGGCGAAACTCCGGTGACAGCAGAAACTTCCGGCGACGTATGTCTTGCGGCAGAGAGTCTTCAACGAGCTTGAGATAAATGTGGGTGACTTCGGTTTAAGCTCTGGGGGTTCAGTAAGGCTCAGAAGTGAAGGGCTTGGTTTTCCGGCGAGGTGCAGAACTTTTCCGGTGAGTGGAATTATGTCGGGTAAAGGTGTGATTGTAAGCGAAAAAGCTAGCAGAGGTTTGAGGAGGTATTTATAGGGCGGGACATCGATGAATTTGTCCGATTTCCGTCTTGATTCGTCAGTCATTACGTTTTCCGGCGGTTATGACTTGCGTCGCGGGTTCAGGCATCGGTTATAACCGATGTTGAGGTTAATGTTTACGTTAAAACTGAAGAAACCGTCCAATCTCGCGAGATAGTTGGGATTTCCGACCACTGCAAATAGGCGCGTCGGTTTTGAAATTTAGATTCATGTTATGAATTAATTGTTTCCATTTATTAACAAGAAACATAAGTGGCGCAGTGGTTGGATGGTTAAGTGTTAAGTCTTTGCTTGTAACCGGTTGACTGACCCGGGTTCGAAACCCCGCAGCAATTTTTTATTTTTAAATCACGATTTTTAATACTTTTTCAAATATAAATTATATATTCCAATATATTTATTAATTATGTATCCCTTAAAATTATTTTGGGCATTAAATACGCAACGAAATTTTTAACTGATCGTTCGGTTAATAAACGGAGCGGGTTTGGTAAATCCGTTTTTTGACGGATGTTACAGTATCCCCTGCTTTTTAGAAATTTCGTCCCGAAATTTAAGTAGTGATATAGTTGACTAAAAAGAATGATGGTGTTTAGTTTGACAGTTACATACTTAGAAGAAGAGTAAGAGTTTAAATTTTGTTTGAGGCGGTAACGTCCTTTGTAAGGGTTAAGTACCCTGTTACAGTAATCGCTTTTTGTTGCCTACGGTAAAATATTGATAAGCAGAGTTGATTCGCTAAATATGATATCATGCGTAAGAGTTTTGATATGTTTGGAAGGATATGGTTATATCCTAAAGCAAAACTTCTAATACTACAACCTACATGGAACTCCTCATAACCGTCTAACAATACCTCTGATCCTTTGACAAGAATACTTATATATAGGAAGTACCAGCGGCGTATCCACCATATTCTTGTCAAATTTTCATTGGTTTTATCAGTAAGTTATGATTGGTTCTATGTATGACTCTAGAACATAAATAAACACAACAACTAATGTACCAAAAAATTACTAAATCCTACATAGAACTTCTCATAACCGTCTGACAATGCCTCTGATCCTTTGACAAGAATACTTATATATAGGAAGTACCAGCGGCGTATCCACCATATTCTTGTCAAATTTTCATTGGTTTTATCAGTAAGTAATGATCGGTCCTATGATGTAACTCTAGAACATAAATAACACAACATCCAATATTTGAATCCACATTCTGATAGCATATATGTTTGAATGGTGACAGTTCCTCTCTCGTTTGTTATGATGGAGAGGTTAGTTTATGTAGAAATAGAACACAATCAAATTTCTTTAAATGACGAGATAATATGAATGTAACACAAATTTCAACCAAGACAATACTAAATCCTACATGGAACTTCTCATAACCGCCTGATAATGCCTCTGATCCCTTGGCAAGAATACTTATATATAGGAAGTACCAGCGGCGTATCCACCATATTCTCGTCAAATTTTCGTTGGTTTTATCCGCAAGTTATGATTAGTTACCAAGAAATTACTAAATCCTACCTAGAACTTCTCATAACCGCCTGACAATGCCTCTGATCCTTTGACAAGAATACTTATATATAGGAAGTACCAGCGGCGTATCCACCATATTCTCGTCAAATTTTGATTGGTTTTATCAGTGAATTATGATTAGTCCTACGTGACTCTAAAATATAAACAACACAACAACCACAGCTTGAGTCTAAATTCTGATAATATACATGTTTGAATGATGACAGTACCTCTCTCGTTTGTTATGATGGAGAGGTTAGTCATTGTGGAAGTGAGACATAGCTCAACTTCTATAAATGATGAAATTGAATACACTGAAATGTATGATGAACAAACTTCAACCAAAACATACTAAATCCTACATGGAACCTCTCATAACCGCCTGATAATGCCTCCGATCCTTTGACAAGAATACTTATATATAGGAAGTACCAGCGGCGTATCCACCAATTCTTGTCAAATTTTCATTGACTTTATCCACAAGTTATGATTAGTTCTATGTGACTCTACAACAAACACAACAACCACAAAATACTGATAATGAAAAATGTCTGTGCGATCAAGGCTCAATCAAACGGAGCCGATCGTATTGCATGTACTGAAAATGAAAAATGTCTGTGCGATCAAGGCTCAATCAAACGGAGCCGATCGTATTGCATGTACTGAAAATAATAAATTTAATCT
The DNA here is from genome assembly GCA_947069175.1 of Scalesia atractyloides. Classification (NCBI taxonomy): domain Eukaryota; kingdom Viridiplantae; phylum Streptophyta; class Magnoliopsida; order Asterales; family Asteraceae; genus Scalesia; species Scalesia atractyloides. The sequence continues at coordinate 23,015,114 of CAMTDV010000014.1, read as the reverse complement.
AAATACTTATCACACAACCAGTTTATACATGGAACCTCTCATAACCGCCTGATACTCCGATCCTTTGACAAGAATACTTATATATAGGAAGTACCAGCGGCGTATCCACCATATTCTTGTCAAATTTTCATTGACTTTACCCGTAAGTTATGATTAGTTCTATGTGACTCTACAACAAACACAACAACCAAAAGATCGTATTGCATGTACTGAAAATGAAAATGTCTGTGCGATCAAGGCTCAATCAAACGGAGCCGATCGTATTGCATGTACTGAAAATGAAAAATGTCTGTGCGATCAAGGCTCAATCAAACGGAGCCGATCGTATTGCATGTACTGAAAATAATAAACAATAATCACTCAAACAATTTATACATGGAACCTCTCATAACCGCCAGATAATGCCTCTGATCCTTTGGCAAGAATACTTATATATAGGAAGTACCAGCGGCGTATCCACCATATTCTTGTCAAATTCTCATTGGCTTTATCCTTAAGTTAGGATTGGTTCTATGTGATTCTAAAACATAAAGAAAAACATAAAACTAAACGATTGGAGTTGAATCTTGATTTCCGGTGAAGAGGACTAGTTGAGTGGTTTCGTTTGGGCCGTCATTATCTTCAACAGGGTTGGCGTTGATGTTGAAAACTCTTCCTCTTGCTGGTGGCCTAGTGATTGGGTTTTCTTTATTTACTTGGTTAACTGGGTTTGATTGAGCTTGAGCGTTTATTATGTTAACCAATCGAGGCACGTGTTTCTAAAGTGGGTAGGGTCGCCACAATTGAAACAAGCTCGAACATATGGGGACATGGGGTATTGAGGTTGATGATAGGTTTGGATCATGTTTTGAGTAGGGGGAGAGATTTGGTTTTGAGGGGTGCGGTAAACCTTGCTCAAATGACCATAGCGTCCACAAGTTGCACATAGTCTACAAGGTAAGGTAAGGGGATGGTGATAAAAACAGGTGTTACATCGAGGGTGAGGTCCAAGATATGGTTTCTTATTTGGGTAAGTTGAGTTGGGTGCCACTTGAGTGATTGGGATAGCTTGGATGGGTATGGCGTGTGAAATTGGTTGATTACGTTGGATAGTAGCGAAAGTTGCCCGTCTCTTTTTCTCTTAGAAATGGGTTGAGAAGGGGATTCGGTTTGGGTGGAGTTTGAAGTTTCAGTCGGTGCTTTATCCTTCTTCTTCTCCTCCTTGAAGTCTTTGTTCCGGATTCGGTTCTCGGTGAGCTCTGTTGCTAGCTCCATTGCTGCTTCCAAAGTTGCAGGCGTGGTACTTATTACAGAGTCTTGAATCTTTGACGGAAGACCTCGAATGTAGTGCTCGATCAAACGGTAGAGGGGAGTGAACAAATTGGGAACCATTTGATGTAACTCGAAGAATCTTTTGTTGTATGTGGTGTGATCTCCTTCCTTTTGCTTCAACGAATAAAACTCATCTTCTAATTTCTTGATTTCGCTCCTTGGGCAAAATCGTCTGGTCATGATTTCCTTCAATTCATCCCAAGTTAAAGTCATAGCATCGTCAACGCCTCGTTTGGCCTTCTCTGTATTCCACCAAGTAAGTGCTATCCCATATAATCGACCGGTAGCATATCGCACTTTGCGATCATCGGTGCAATCGCAATTTAGAAAAGTGTTCTCCATTTCTTCAAACCAATGGAGGAGAGCGGTGACACCTTCAGTCCCTTCATATTTTGGAGGCTCGCATGATTTGAAATGCTTGTAGGTGCATTTAGTGATATTTGGGGGAGGGTTGATAACGTGTTGATCTTCTTGATTGACAGGATTCGTGGTAAGTGCTTGTTGGACTTGGATTACAATGTTGGGTATTACGGCAGCCATTTGTTGAGCGATTAGGGCAGCCATGCGCTCGCGGGCTTTTCCTGCTCTCATCTTCCTACGGGCGAGGCTAGAAGACATCTACAAGGAATACGCATCATGAGTATGAGTTGGATGTTTTTTTTGGGATCATGGGTCGTATTTAGGAATGAACATTCATAAAATAATTATAGAAAAATAAATCTACTACATCCATAGGATGTCTTGGGCTTTGCTCGTCATTAGGCCCTGCATGCCGCCATACTTCACCTTCGTAATCATGTGGGCCCCCATGAATACCGGGTTTTTCATATGGTTCGCATGTGTTAGCCTGGTTACGTACACTCAAACCCGGAGAAAATCGAGAAATATGTATACAACGTATGATATTCGGAATGTGTCCAGGTGTAGACACGGTGACACCTCAAAGTGGGTTAGTTCGAACGACGTTTGGTGTGGCATGCTTTGGCCTAATAGGTCCTTCGTACTCTCATCGTTAGTCCCCAGGTAGGCAAACTGGTCCGTTATATTGGATTTGTACGAATGCCAACCTAGACAGGACGTTCCGACTACCGGTACTTGTATCCTTCCAGTTACTACATGCCCGTCGCAGAACTTACTTTGATGAGATTTGAAAATTGCAACAAAATCTTTGAATAACAAAAGTATGAAGATGAATTGAATATATGAACATTGAAATATGTATGATGAATGTGTGTGTAAGTATATATGTTTGACTGTAAGTATAAACAAATATGAAACAAATAAATATCATAAGTTTGTATGTAACCACCTAAACAATTAAAAATTTAGGCAAACTAGAGTATAGGCTCTAAGGGTCTAATAACCTATCCTATATCCCTATAGTCATGGCTCTGATACCAATCTGTCACACCCCGACCCGCAGCGAAAAAGGTGATCGGGGCATGATTGGGTTATCATCAAAGCTTATGACATTTATTATAACGTTTCATATTCATTAATACAATTTTAAAGGGAATTATACAATCATTATTATATCATGTCCTAACATCAATCTAGGCTTCATTGTTTTCTTCTAAGGCATTTCCTATGTTTTCCTTGCTTCATCCTGTTCACCTGTATCATGTGTAAAAAGGGTTTTTGGATCAACAAAAAGTTGGCGAGTGAATCCTATGGAAAACATTTGAACAAGTTTATTTAATTGATTATAAAATAAAGTGCACAACCACACATGAGTAAAATAGATGTAAACTTATTCACCAATCAATTTAATATTAAATAATACACACATGAACAATAATGGATCGTTTTGAGGCACGCGTTGCTCAACTCGTCTCTCACGAGGAACTGATGGGCCTAATGAATGAATTGCATAAACTTGACAATATGAAATACGTATCTACAAACAATATAAACTAAATAATACACACACGAACAATAATGGATTCGTTTTGAGGCACGCGTTGCTCAACTCGTCTCACACGAGGAACTGATGGGCCTAATGAATGAATTGCTTATAAATTGACAATATGAAATACATAACTATAAACAATGTATACAATCTAAGTTTAGATCACAATATGGTATGGCACAAGTTTAAAGAAACGAGTTAATTTTTGGTGACACATGACACACCCCAAAACGTGTAATTAAAAAGGGGAGTTGTAAGATTCACTCACATTGGGTGCGTTCGGTTGATGATGATGAATACGCACGAAGTCGGATTTAACCACGAGTGAAACTAACCTAGATAAAAACATAATGGTTTGGTAAATAATGGGATTTTATTAATCAATTTTAGTAGGATGATTGGATATATTTTTGTGAGTTTAAGGCTATTTTCTAACCTTAAAAATGTTATTTTTAAGTATTTTTAATTGATTTTTAAATAAAATAAATAAATGAAAATAATAAAAAAGTTGACTTTTTGCGACAGTTGACCGTTGACCGTTGACTTGTTGACCTGTTGACCGGTCAGGCTGTGAAATTGTTTGCGCCGGGTGAGGCTCGAACCCGAGACCTCCCGTTCGCGTGCACGCAGCTCTACCAATTGAGCTACGTGTCTAACCCGAAATATTTCTGTTTTTAATTATATTTATATACTAATTGAATTAAACTGAAAATCATTTATTTTTAAAAACGATTTTTAATGTATCGAACCGGCGTCCTCCACAGGTCTCGAACTCGGAACCTGTGGTTTAGGTTAACACACAGTCCACCGCTGGACTGTGTGTTTAACTTGTTATATAATCTGATTTTTATTATACTTATATACAATTAAATAATTTCATTTCTGCCTTATTTAAAAAGTTTGATAATTGTCCGGATCGGTGCGGTAGTCCGGACTCGAACTCGTGACCTGTGCTTTAAATGCGCACACAGTCCACCACTGGACTGTGTGTCTATGTTGGTTATTATTCCGGTTTTTATTAAATTTAATATCTATGTGAAATGAATCCGGTTTAGTAAAAAAAAAGAACATTTTTATCAAGGTAAGCATGCGCGGGACAAGAATCGAACTCGGGACGTGAGCGTGTTTAATTTGCACACAGTCCACCGCTAGACTGTGTGTCTAACCCGAGTTATATCTTGATTTAAATTAAACTTATAGACAACAGAAAAACTTCGTCTTCTTCGTTGGATTTAACCAGAATCGGAAGTCCGACTGGTTCGAAGATTTAATCAAGGTCGTTAGTGTCTGGTGGTTAATTACATGCGAGATTAAATAAAAAGAATGAAGGATTAGGCGTAAGGTATATTGAACTGGACTCCTCTGTTTCTCCGGCGAAACCCCGGTGACAGCAGAAACTTCTGGCGACGTATGTCTTGCGGCAGAGAGTCTTCAACGAGCTTGAGATAAAAGTGGGTGACTTCGGTTTAAGCTCTGGGGTTCAGTAAGGCTCAGAAGTGAAGGCTCGGTTTTCCGGCCAGGTGCAGAACTTTTCCGGCGAGTGGAATTATGTCGGGTAAAGGTGTGATTGTAAGCGAAAAAGGTAGCAGAGGTTTGAGGAGGTATTTATAGGGCGGGACATCGATGAATTTGGTCCGATTTCCATCTTGATTCGTCGGTCATTACGTTTTCCGGCGGTTATGACTTGCGTCGCGGGTTCAGGCGTCAGTTATAACCGATGTTGAGGTTAATGTTTACGTAAAACTGAAGAAACCGTCCAATCTCGCGAGATAGTCAGGATTTCCGACGACTGCAAATAGGCGCGTCGGTTTTGAAATTTAGATTCATGTTATGAATTAATTGTTTCCATTTATTAACAAGAAACATAAGTGGCGCAGTGGTTGGATGGTTAATTGTTAAGTCTTTGCTTGTAACCGGTTGACTGACCCGGGTTCGAAACCCGGCAGCAACTTTTTATTTTTAAATCACGATTTTTAATACTTTTTCAAATATAAATTATATATTCCAATATATTTATTAATTATGTATCGTTTAAAATTATTTTGGGCATTAAATACGCAACGAAATTTTTAACTGATCGTTCGGTTAATAAACGGAGCGGGTTTGGTAAATCCATTTTTTGACGGATGTTACATTTTATAGTGTAGATGTTTTGAGAATTATTTCGCGTATTATGCGCATCGTATAGTCATGTATAGAAACAAACTCAATGACAATAACTTCCCTGAATGGTTCAGGAACTTGAAAACCATTCTCGAGACTGAAAAGAGGTTGTATGTCTTGGATCGTCCCCTCCCTATGTTTCCTCTTGATGACTCAAAAGACGAATGGGTGTAGCATGTCACGGACTCTCAAAAGGTCCGATACTTGATTCTATCAAGTCTATCTGACGAGTTTCCTAGAAATTTTTGAGAGGAAATTGATTATAAGTATGCTTATGATATGATCATAGCATTGTAAGAGAGGTATCAAGCCAAAATAAATTGCCGATTCACTATACTCGATGAAGCATCCAATGAAATTTGAGCATAGTGTCAAGGATCATGTTGGAAGGATAGAAAGGTAGAGCGACCGACTTGAGAAGCTTTAGTACTCGATGTATAACAAGAATGACTATAAAGAGATAATAGCTGAGATGCGAGATGTGTTGATAGTTGTTAAGGGTAGGGCCGGACCTTTAATACAAGTAACCCAGTCTCGGGTCTAGGGCCTCTAAAAAATATGGCCCCCACTTCAAAGAAAATTAATATGCAAACTGTTAGTATTAGTTTAAACTTATTGTTTTAGATTTGTTTGATTCCTTATACAAACAAACCACCCTTTGTTATAGTTGTGTTAGATTTTTTGCTTGGTGACAAAAATGGATAAAAGCGTATCATTTATTACCATCAAATAAGGAAAAAGGCCCCCAACATTTCATTCTGTCTTGGGCCACCAAAAAGGTTGGAACGGCCCTGGCTGAGAGAAAGTTGAAGCCTAAGAATACATCAAGACCAGAAACCTCAAGCCAAGGCTAGAAAAGAACCTCAAGCTACAATGATGGCATTTATTACTATTGTGGTAAGGAGGGTATTGAAATTTTACGAAGAAGATGTCCAAGCTAGTTGGACCTGATTCTTCTGGGATGATATTTGAGGTATGTATATGTGATTGTGGTTATTTCTTTTTCATCAAATCTTTAGTGTATTGACGCTCAAAATGTGTTTTTCACATTCATGATTTCTAGGAAGAGGAACATATACATTGAGGAGGTAGAGTGATGTGGTCCGAGAGATAAAAGTGGAAGCACATTAATAGTTTATTTTACTTTCAAATCATGAGTAATATTTTTTTGATTGTCTTAGAATATTGTTTCATTTTATGCTTTTGGGTTTTGGACAAATTTTCATTATGAATTTGAATATTTGATACATATTATGGTTACTTGCATTTGATAAAATGTCCATTATGGTACAAACGAATTCTAGCTGTATTTATGAGATAAATATCCTTCAAGTTAACGTATTATAAATCGTCTCTAACATATGTGATGAAAATTAGATTTCTAGAACACATTATTGTTAATTTAAATACATATACAAAATTACATAAAAAGGATTCCAGTTTTGTCTAAAATCGTTTTTCCAAATATGGAATCCAAAGGTTATGTGAAAGGGGTTTAAGTGATAAATCAACTAAAGAATGATTAGGAAATCAACTTGTAGAGAAAGAGCATGATGCATCACGATAAATTGACTCTTTCAAGAAACGAGAAACAAAACGAACAATTAATCTTGTTTAACTTGCGAAGTTACAACATAGAAGTTAGAATTGTCTAAGATTAATCAAAACGGCTTAATAAGTTGATTAAAGTATTTTGATTGGATCAAAGGGTAAAAGCTTTAATCGAAGTTCTAAAGAACATGATTAAAGATTTTCAAATCAACACACTATAGTAGGAAATCGAAAAGAATGGTTGAATTGCATTGGATGACTTCAACTAATGATGAAAGTGCAATCTAGTACAAGAAAAGTTCTTCCCTAAATATCAAAAGAAATTATTACCAAGCTCCCAACTAGGTAGAAATGAATCTTATAGATCATTGTATAATAGTTATACAATAACTGTCTTACCTTAAAGCCTAAAGATTCATTGTATATAGTTATTACCAAGCTCCCAACTAAATGATGATTGAATATTATTCAAGGATCTAATAGAATCTTTAGAATTTCCTGATTCAGATAGTCCCGGTCTCGTTAATTATCTCTTTATTTGAATTTAATATTTTATCTTATTTAGTTTCCGTTTGAATTAGGAATATTGGATTTTAATAATCTTAACTATTCGCAATTGGCCTCGAACAGTCAGAACTTAAAAAATAACCACTAACAGTCCCAACTATTAACATATTGGCCTCCAATGGACGCTAACTACAAGAACCCTATCGCCGTTAGTTTCCGGTCATCGGAAAAACGTTTTTTGCCGGAAAACTCATTTTTGGCCGGAAAACTCAACATTTTCGTCCAAACCTCTTTGTAACCTTATTACGGAATTTTAGAACCTTTTACTAGTAAAAGCCCCAATTATTGAAGTCGCCGGAAAACTCCTTTTTTCTCCAAAAAAACTTCTTTTTGGCCAGAAAACTCAACTTTTTGGCTGGAAAACTTAACATCTTCGTCCCAAACCTCTTTGTAACCTTAGGTCGGACCTTTAGAAACCTTTTTCTGGCCAAAAATGGTTTTTCGGTGACCGGAGACTAACGTCGCTAGGGTTCCGTTAGTCAAGGTCCATTGGTTGCCAATATGTCAGTAATTGGGACTGCCGGTGTTTATTTTTGAAGTTGGGATTGTTGGCGGCTAACGACGAATACATAGGATAATTAAAATCCAATATTCCATTGAATTATGTTTCCAATCTTATAAATAGGATCTTTAGGTTAATTGTTTACTTAGTTTTTGCTTTGATTATTATAAAAAGAACGTTGTTCTTGGAACCTTTGGTTCATATTATCGTCTTTGATTAACGAAGTGATCTTGTGCCATTTGATTGCACGCGAAACAGATTCAGTTGGTATCAGAGCTTTGGTTTTCAAATGGCTTAACGTGAAGGCAAGTGTTTTCTGGTTCGAAGATTCGCCAACCGAGGCATCGAGAAGAACATTGGTGATTCACGTGCTCGTGGTGAAGATCGACGCCCAACTCGCAGTCGCTGACCTCAGCGAGGTAGCGGTGGAATCTATCTCGACCAACTAGATCTTAAGATTAAACGACTCCAACAATGAGTCCGACATCTTGAAGAGATTAGACGCTCCGACAACGAGTCTGAGATCTTAAAGAGATCAGACGGCTCCGTCAACGAGTCCGGGATCTTGAAGTACAACGGGAGATGTGCAAGGTGGAAACCGAGTTGAGCACCGTCGTCTGGGACGAAGGTGACGAGGTAGAGCAGCATCCGTTCGAATCACCCACCCTAGTTCCTTGAACCGATCTATGAAGATGAATTTGGTCAAGAATGTTTCTTGACAGATGAACCCAAATTTGATGAAGACGGGCTTGAACCTGATGAAGAAAAGTGTTTATTTATATAAACGACACTTAGCGGAATTACTATTAAAGAGGATGGGCCCATGAGATCAGGTATGTTCGATTTTTTTTCATAAAATAGAGGTTGTCAATAGTGAAACTCTGGTGGTTCATCATGGTCCATTGATGGGCAAAGAGATGGCTGGTGGTTGTTTGGGAACTCCACGTTCTATGCCGAGTTGGGCGGTGATTTTCAATACCGAACCAAATAATCCGGGATTTCAAATTAAAATGGAAGATATTGATTTGTGTAAAAAAATATTGATCTATCTTTAGTTATTGATAATGGCGAGACTAAAATGGTGTGGATCCTATGCTTGCTGATAATGCGGCACGTCATCATACTTTGGAACCCAATTTGGAAAATGTGTCTGCATCAAATCAAATGGCTCAAGATCACTTCGTTAATCAAAGACGATAATATGAACCAAAGGTTCCAAGAACAAAGTTGTTTTTATAATAATCAAATCAAAAACTAAGTAAACAATAAACCTAAAGATCCAATTTATAAGATAGGAAACATAATTCAAATGGAAACTAAATAAGATAAAATATTAAATTCAAATAAAGAGATAATTAACAAGACCGGACCTATCTGCATTAGTTGGTATCAGAGCTTTGGTTTTCAAATGGATTGACATGATAGTGATTACTCTTATGTCCGTAGAATCGCCGACCGAGGCAACGGCGGAGATGGTCCCGAATAACGTGCTCGTGTGGAAGACCGACGTCCTACCCGCAGATTCGCCGACCGATGCAGTGGAAGGATTGGTGCTGACCCACGGGATTTTAAGATCAGAAGAGTCAGGAAACGAGGCCGAGACCCAACGACTCAAGCAACGGATCCATGATCTTGAGGCATCGTTGACATGGGAGGAAACGAAATTGGAAGGATTCGTCGGGGACGATTTAACCGGGATGAGGAGCATCCTGATGGCGACATTATCTATGATTCTCCTCCTATATATGATGACTACAAGGATAAGGAATGGTACGCTTGGGCAAACGATAGCAAAACAGAAACCAACATAATAGACAGAGAGGATGGAGAAGGAGAATTGGGTAAGTTTTTCTCTGTTGCGATGATTTCTACTGTTATTGTTGATGAGCTTTTTAAAAAATCTGATTCAGTATGTCATGGTGGTGAGACGGTGGTTCATGGTGGTTTGGTGATTCCGAAGTGCAACGGGTATAAAATTTCGTCAAGATCTGATGGAAATCCCTACCCCATTGTCAAAAGAGGTGGTTGGTGTTAATAATGAGGCGAAAATCTCAGAAATTGAAATTGTCAATAATCTTCAAATTAGAGATAATATCATGGATGACATAATTATAGGGAGTCTCTGCGATAGGGATGGAAACATACCGCATGTGCATGATTTAACACGTGTCAAACTTTCTTCTAAAGAAGATTTAATTGAAATAAACCATAAAAGGTTTACAGGTTATACTGATGAGGCATTAATTGAGTTGATAATGTTTCACACTCACCTGAAAACCAAGCCTTTTTTAGGGTTTGAATTACCATAAGTATTTATATAATATTAGTGGATCAATGGTTTGTGGGGGGCCCAACATTAGCGACAAAAATGATATTCATCGATTTCTGGTGGCTGGAATTTTACCAAGCAATGTACCACGTGGTTTGTGAATAAAGATTATGGACTGCATTCTATGTTCAACCAAAGCAACATACTCGAATATCACAACGATTTTGAAACGGCAAATGGATCCCTTAGAGTGTGGATTTTTGAAGCACAACAAATGTCTGTGTCGTTTTTAAGTACAAAAATTTGCGGCCATCCCATTCATCAGTAATGCACATACTACTCATTCTTCAATAAAGTTCCAAGTAATCGAGAAACGGTTCAGTGGTCCCTTTGACCCTGGTGGTATAGGTCCAGATTCAGGCGAGACGACCCGTGAAGTAGCATTGTTTAAGCGGCTCATGATCATTGTGACTAGGAATCCGGTTGATGTTTCTTTTGATCCATGTGGCTTTGGTTCGTAGGCAAAACTCGAGGACGAATTTTTCTGAACACGGGGAGAATGATGCAGATATGACCGTTCTCGTTAATTATCTATTTGTTTGAATTTAATATTTTATCTTATTTAGTTTCCATTTGAATTATGTTTCCTATCTTATAAATAGGATATTTAGGTTTATTGTTTACTTAGTTTTTGATTTGATTATTATAAAAAGAACTTTGTTCTTGGAACCTTTGGTTCATATTATCGTTATCCTCTTTGATTAACGAAGTAATCTTGAGCCATTTGATTGCACGTAAAACTGCATCATTGCTTGAGTTGATATCACAAATTAATTGACATGAGGTTGTCAAGTATTATCCTCTGAGAGATTTAGAGAATATTGTATAAATGTTTCTAAAAAAATGTATATACGTCGCATATAGGCCTATACGTGGCGTATAACCAGAATTGACATCAGTCAGGCACTGATTTTTATGCAACCTTATATGCTATGTATATTATACGCAGCGTATCCTATGTATATTATACGTAGCGTACATAAATCGTAAAGTGTGCAAATAGGCACTTTTTGTGTGCCTGATTATTTAAAAAATATATAAAAATATAAAAGATTATATTGCAATGTGTGTAGGAGAAAGATGAGGGGGGAGAAGCTAAAAGAGCAAAATGAATGATACATGAAGGATAATCTCTATACTTATAAATAAAAATGATTTACACTTGTCTTGCTTTCATCCCTTCATTTTTAAGTTTCTCCTTAATTATTTCATTATATGCTACCACATCAGATTTTTGTCCACGTGTCGCTTTTTTGTTTTCTCCTCCTATTCTCCTCCCAAATCTTCTATATTATTAGGTTCACACACTTACAAATCCTCCCAAATCCAAACCTTCTCCTTCCTTCAGCCGGCTCTACTATGCTAGCCGCCATCCGCCTTCCAACCTTCAGCCGCCTCTCCTATCTTCGGCTGACGTTGGCCCTCCGCCGTTCACCGTTCGCTTCTCCTACCTTCGGCCGGTCTTGTTTTACAATCGCACCAAAAGCAGATCTAATATCGATTTTTTTAGGACATGATCTGTTAGTGTTGCTACATTTGCTTGGGCAATCATTGTGAGTTTTTTTTTAATAATTTAAATGGAAAAACTAAATAGTGGCTAAGGCTCATCTATACACTATTATAAAGGTTAATACTTTATAAAATGCTATATGTTTAATAGTTTTGATCACCCTAATGTATATTTTGACATTGAATAGGTTGCTCGTGATGCTGATCTATTACAACAGATAGGAAAAGATTTGTATTTTGATCTTATTGATCATGAAAAAGTTACAGTTTTCAAATACAGAAACAGATGTCGTTCAACAATTTCAATGTACATATACACTTACATTTTTGTATATAATGTTGTTTTTATGGGTGTGAATTTCTAACACGGCATGAATCTAACACGAAATTCGCTGGTTTGCGTTTAGTCTAAACGGTTGGGTCGGGTTCGGGTCAACCCGGACGGGTTGACCCGTTTAATCCATTTATCTTATATTATATTTTTTGTAATATGTTTTATGTCATAAATTAACTAATTTTAAATGTTTAATGTGCCATTTCATGTACAGATACATGTTGGTCCTGCGTCGTTTGAGATAAAAAATCATGAAGATGCAACCAACCTTACATATGACCATACGGACGTAACGGTAAGTTTTTCTAAACTTAAACTTTTTTTGTCACTGACCTTCGAATAACTGTGACTTAAATTTAATAAATATAAATATGAAATATGAATATTGTTTTATAATTTAGTTAGGTCAGTATACAAAAAAATCCTATAAATCTTTAAATATTTGAAGATTTTTCGTACCTTGGAAGCTTATAAAATCTGTTATTTTTAGAAACTTTTTAAATTTCAATCAAGCTATTTATAATGAATGATATTTGAATTTGTGAAGTATATAAGTAAGGAATAGATTAAACTTTTAAATGTAAATAACAATTATTTTTAGAACCTTTTTTAAATCCAATCAATCATCTTTTAAATTTTGGTCAATCGAATTCTACATTCCTTTTTCTCTAATTTGTAATGTAAACGGAAATGATTGTTGTTTATATATAACTACTTTGTAAGTTTAAATATAATTAGTTAACTAATCTTTCATTACAACACAATACACTTTCATTGTGCATCACATTCTCAAACATCATCAAGTAACACAACATAGCTTTTTGTAGACATGTTTATACTTCCATTTACTCATTCCAAACTTTCTCTTTCCAAAGAAGTGGTTTATGTAATGGGACAAGACTAGAAATACTATCACTTCACAAGCGGATTATAGAAGCTAAAATCATATCTGGAGGTAATATTTGAACTCGGGCTTTCATTCCAAGAATTAGTTTGATACCTTCGGACATAAGGTTTCCTTTCAAGTTCCAGAGAAGACAATTTCCATTATCAGTATGTTTTGCAATGACTATTAATAAAAGCCAGGGACAATCATTATCTAGAGTTAGGTTGTTTCTAAAAGATCTGCTTTTCACGCATGGACAATTGTATATGTCATTATCAAGAGTTAAAAGCAGAGACAAAGTTAAACTACTTATGTTAGATGAAGATGATAGTTTCACGAATAAAACATCAAATGTTGTATACAAAGAAGTATTTAGAGATTATGAATTATTATTACATTTGTTCTATTTGGAAGTATTAATTTTAATTACAAGTCTGTATTATTTTAATCAATATGTCATAGATGTATTCAAAATGTCTATTAAGATAACATATTATATTAGCCCGTGTATCACACGGGTAACTAACCTAGTAATAAACAAAGGAAAAGAAAAGGTTAAAAACAATGGAAAGAAAAAAAACAAAACAAAGGAAAAGAAAAGGTTAAAAAAGATGGAAACAAGAAAGAATATTGGAAACCAAAATTACGAAAGTTGCTACCAACTATGGGCCTAAATTTAGCCCGGGTTTTAAAGCAAAATGACCACCAAACATTAGAGATGGGCATAAAAACCGGTTTCGAATCCGAACCGGTAGAACCGAACTGGACCCGGTTTCAGATCCTACCCGACATTAAGTAGAACCGGTTCCGGGTTCAAAATACCCGTTGGTTCCAACCTGGTTCCACAATTTTACCATTTGAATCGGGTCGTACCCGGTTACTACCCGTACCCGGTTTCACTAGTACTCGGTTCCACCAGTACCCGGAAATGCAATTCCAGTAGGAACCGATTATAGCCGTTATAATGTTACCGGAGGAACCGATTATAGCCGTTATAATGTTACCGTTGGAACCGGTTATAGCCGTTATAATGTTACCGTTGGAACCGGTTCCTGACCTAAGAGAAACTCATCGGAAAGCCGTTATATGCTTAAAGGACCATTTGGATGCCGTTGATCGTGTTCAACATAAAACTAGTCTAGAAGATGAAGTTTAGTTAGAGCATGAAATTGTTGACGAAGAGGAGGACGAAGAAGTGGAGACTAACAATTCGGACGACGATTGTACCGAGGTACCCGCACCTAAGAGAAACTCATCGAAAAGTGTTGCACCTGCCGCTATTAAACGATCAAAGAAATAAAATCTTACTGGAACCGGTTCTGAGTAATTTTTTATTTTTTTGTAACCGGTTAATTATTTTTATATATTGTAACCGATTTTTTTTTTTTAATTTTAACCGATTATTGTTACTATTTTTATTTATCAATGTAACTAATAATAAAAATCAAACATAACAAACACAATAGAAAACACAAACTTTATTAAAAACACCCAAACCAAACGGGTTACATCAAACATTTGAAGAACCGTTGAAGAACCGGTGCCGGAACCTTCTCCCGTCTCATTTTCTTTGCCTTCGTCAATGGGCAATGCCGCTCAGCGTGTTTCTTAAGGGTTGAGTTGGCAGCGGCCTTCATAAATTTTCCACAATCTTTGCATCTAGCCATCTCGTGGCTGTCGGACATTAAACAGAGATCAAAATTCTTTCATATAGCAGGTTTTTTTCGTCTCAAAGACCGTAACAACTTCATTGTTGCATGCCATAGGTATTTGCAAGAACTTAGAAGTTGATTGATTTTGTAAGTTGATGATGGTGAGTGTTAAGTTTAGAAATGGTAAGTAGGAAGGGGTTTATATACAAAAAAAACCGATTTTTAATAAGGAACCGGTTTCCAACAATAACATTTATGTGGAACCGGTTCTGAATAGTAAAATGGAAGGTTTGACTGTCAGGAACCAGTTCTCAATAGTAAATGGCAGGTTTAACTGTCAGAAACCGGTTCCCAATATTGTAAGAAATCGGTTCCGCACCATACCCGGTTTCACACCATACCCGGTTCCATAATACCCGTACCCGGTTCTACACGGTTCCATATTCTTGAGTGTGAACCCGGGTAGGAACTGGACCCGGTTCCACACCATACCCGTTCCAATGACATCCAAGCAGAACCGGGTCCGGGTTAGAACCGATTCCGGGTAATAATAAAAATCGATTATGCCCATCTCTACCAAACATCAGAACCTTGCTTTTTAGCTTCTTAGGTTTGGCTTCAATTAGCATAATATCTCCTAGTAGATCATAAAGAAACACCAAAATATGAAGATTGGATTGCATGTAGTAAGCAAAAATATTGATTGAATTTTTAAATCTTGACGTTTATATGTCCGCTATAATATCCCAATTTTTTTATATAATTTCTAGGAATAGCTCATTTTATGATATGATGAAATATTAACACCAATCATTCCAGTTTTTTTATAACGTCTTTTAACTAGTTAGTTATTATAAAAGTTGGATATAAATACAGTAAAATTCCAGATCAATAGTCCAAATTTTAAATCTCTAACTCGTGTCTATAGTTCATATAAATGGACTTCAAGAACTAAATTGGATATCTAGGAAAACTTCAGTAAAATTTACGGAGCTTTACGGTTGCAGCCAGCAAGCTCATGTCATGAGTTTGGGCGTATATTCTTATTGTTGGCTGAAGGAGTCCATGCACTAGCACTGATTAGAAATATTTGATTACAACAAAAGCATTGGATATATTAAATTGTTTATGTAAATCGGTTTTGTGATAATACATTACGATCAGTTTTCGAACGAGGTTGTAATCATAAGTTGCACACGACTTTTAATTTGCAGATGGTCATTAATTTTTTTATGCGATGGTCATTACTTGAACAACGATTCATGGGTGATTCTATTGTAAACCTTTAAAGAGTACTCCGGTACAGTTCATATTATTATGTTTTGGGATACGTTAATGAAATATTCTAACTAATATTATAGAACATCACATTTTTCAGCATTGCCAATTACACCATTTAAATAACAACACAAAACACCAACGAAATCATCGTTTAACAACATAAGACACACAAAATCATCTTAGATGTTTTGTTTTTACTATTTTCTTTTAGGTTGTTGTGTTTTTGCTTCTTTTAGATTATTGTATTTTGTTTTTTAAGTTTAAATGTCACCCTTATACTTAAAAAACTTTTGTTCTATAATAAATTATTGGTATTGTGTATATAACAATATGAACCGTACTAATACCGATCGAATAAGGTAATGGTAGCAGTATTCGTTTGTATTGTTTCTGATCGATAATACACATCTCCATATCCTTTTTTTCATATCACGACTTAAGTTTTTTACTTTCTTCTTCTTTTAGCGAGTGTCGGTACCATAATAAATCGAATCAATATCAAACTGATTCCCGGCAAATAACGTTATTTTTGTCATTGCGTTTACATTCCCATATAAAATTTGTTAAAAACTGGGTCGCCCCCGTCACATAACACAGGTGTAACCCACTAGTTAAAGTTAAAAGTCTTTTTGTTACAGGTGTCACATCCAATCTTGGATGGTTGTATGCATCTTGATCTCGTCTACTCTATACACAATGTCTAAATTAATTAATAATTGTCGGTTGACCACAAAAGAACTAGGATTGATACTAAAGGACATTTGTCTTAATGGTATCGGTGTTGATAAGTTTTGTTTTTTTCATATAGTGTGATGGTTCAGATCCCATTAGTGGGGGGGGAGGGGGTTTCTTATGTTACTATCTGATTGAATGAACTGTATGACATATTATCAAGTTCTGGTTAATTAAACTATTAGTTAGTTTAATAAGGATAAACTTTGTCCATGGTTTGGTCGATTAATCAATATAGCTTATGTTTATGTATACAATTAAACAGCATATTAAACTTGGAGTAAACATTTTGAAACAAACCTAGACCAAAAGTGTGTAGGAACGTCCACGAATAGATCAGGAACCTAAATTTGTTGTCTATTGTCCGATTAGGCGGAAACTAATGACAAGTTAACCAAATAACAAGAATTACTCGTTTAATAGTTGTTTTCAATGATCTAAAGTTCAATACATTCAAGATCCGGATCCGACAGAGCTTCGCCGTCTCTGTGCCAAATTCTCTAACTCCTTACAAATGAAATCCCAAGGCACCTATATATAGGAGTGGAAGTTCGCTGGACATGGATGAAGTTCGGGCGAACTTGACTTCCCAAAACCCTCCTCGAGCGAACTTGCCTACAAACTCACTTAAATACGCCTCGTTTCATCTATTCTATACAGGCTCGATACAAGACTATTCTATAGACATTATGCATCAATAGACTCCCTCTTGGATATCTACTTTGTCTTGTCCAGTCTTCAGAAATTCTCGTTTATTCCATACTCGTTCTCGTGTAATGACGAAGGCAACAGACATATGCACCAACAGACTCCCCCTTGGATGTTGCCGCAGTCATCTACTTTCATAGACATCTTTTGTCAATAATCATCATCATCAGTCTTCAAGTGTTATAGTCTTCTTTGAACACCTTGTAATCATCAGACTTCAAATAAGTTCCTGCCTCTTTATCTTTATCCTTGAATAAGCATTAAACTTTTATGATCTTCAAAATCCCTCTTTTCTTCAATTTAACTTGATCTAAACTTTAATCTCCAAGCTCCCCCTAGCTGTGAGCTGTGCTCCCCCTAGCTTTGACCTTTATCTTCAATCACGTTTCATCCTGCTCCCCCTAAAACTTTACTTCATGTTTCAAAGTACTTGGGAATTCAAATAAACATTTCAGATTCTAAGTTTGAAATTTTGTTCCACATGAATTACATACCACCTGTACAAACCTTGTACCTTAAATTTTAATCTTCATTTTTCAGTTATTTCAAGTTCAAATTAATGACCTTGAAATATTTTACGTTTAAAACCTTCAACTTTCAATTACTGAAATAAAATCCACTTAGTTGATCAAGTCCGAATTAATGACCTTGATTAACTAATTTGTTTACCGAGTCCAAGTTAATTACCTTGGTTAAACCCGTTGTGAACAACTAATGTTTTTGTCAATTTTAAAGTTTCAAATTAATGAACCTTTTCTTACCAGACTTTGATGATCCATTCACCAACATTGGCTCGTTTAAAATCTTTTTGGATTTTTAAAAAGTAAGTAAAGTAGTTACAGAACTTTTAACAAGTAAAGTAAACTATGTACAAACATATTTACAAACATATTTTTGTGAATTCGTGTCTAAGAATCATATCAGTTTTGTTGAGACATATCACCAGTACCGTTGACCGTTTTTTAGACTTTTAAGTTTTAAACTCGTTTACCTAGATTGTCGATATGTTTGTCCTCTTAAACTTAATCACGTTTCTCAATTGTTCCAAGATATGTTAAGGTAGAATTATGAAACTTGACTTAACTATGGTTCCCACCTCTTGAATATACTCCCGAATCCAGATTCCCTAGATTTCATCTTACAGGTGAGTATAGCGTAATTGATATCTGTATTTGGGTTATGCGAAGCCTTGAGAGCTCAAGTTAGTACTAACGTACAGTCAAAGAGATGAAGGCTCGTCTTTCTGAATGTTCCACTTAAGAAATCTTTTCAGCATTGCAAATGATTAGATCTTTCGATTTTTTCAAGTTTGCATGCTATTTGGAGTTTTTAGCAAAAGCATTATAGAAGTTCTAGGCTATTGCTTCCGCAAAATCAGAAGAACTTGTATAATACCCTAGATATCAACTATCTATAAGGACCTCGTATCTCAGAATCAGGCAACCCTTCAATCGAAATTTCGGAGTACTAAGTCCATATATCCAAGATGTGTTAATCCACAAGATTAAGCAGTTGTAAAATTTAGTTTATATCTCGGAAACAATTTACTGAACGTGTAAAGCCTATCGACACATCCACAGTAAGACTTGTTTATCACTTTTAAACTTTACAATTCTTTAGCATACTGTGATAGTCCACTGATGTACTATCATTTCCTTTTTGACAACAAATTCTTTTTGTCTTTTTCATGTTTTTGTACTTTTTGAATTTTTCAATGTTTTTGATTTTCAACTTTTTCATATGTTTTTTATTTTTCAACAATTTTTAAAATTTCTTACTCCCCTTAAAATCAAAAACATATTTTTGGATTTTAGATTTAAAGAAATTCTTCTAAAAATGTAACAAACCAATGCTGATCTCGTGAACTCGTCGTCAGATCCTTTTTTTCAATCATGTATCTGCAATTGTTTAACAAACAATAATTAGACTCATTTACCACTTGTAAAAGCAGTTTGAACATGTAAGAACTTTGAAATCAGTTTTTCTGTTTAACGGTGTGGATTTTCATAATTTTGACTTTTCAAAATTTTTCCTTTTATCAACCACTTGTAATTTCAAAAACTTCTCTTCTTAACTGCTCCCCCTCAAAATGACAAAGATATGATATTTCTGGATAAGTTAAATTGATATAGAGCTCCGCAATCCATAATCAACTTTTGATCAAGTAGATCTTGGAACTCCTGCACATGAAAGGATTTAGTTAAAAAGTTCAACCCAAGCCTTTTTGGTCTTGGGTTTTGAATATAATTCCTCATACACATCTTCATAATCACTTTCGTATGCTTTTTTATAAGCATATTCAACATCACAAACTTCAAACTCACAATCAACTTTACTTTTATCTTTCTTGATTGATTTGACATTTTCGGTTTTATCACAAACGACCTTCACTTCTTCAGGTGATTTCTTTTTAGCAATCCAAGCTTGAGAATTAACTCTAGCTTTCTTGATATAAAACCTAGAATCATTGTTTGACTTTGAAATCTCTCCTTTTTGAAAAATTGAATTTTCAAATTTTGATTCATTTTTAGGTTTTATTTCAAGATTGGATTTAACATTACGTTTCATTTCTTTTAAGTCACCGTTTCTTTTTACAATCCTGTTTTGATCATTTTCAGATTGTTTTTGTTTTATCTCTCTTGAAAATTCTTTTCTTCGTGGATACACAGGCTTAGACTTCGGACACTTGCGAGCAATGTGACCAACTTCATTGCATTTGAAGCAAGTCCGAGTATCATGAAGCTGTCCACTAGTGGGTTATACTCCACTTGTAGACTTGGTCTTAGCCTTGTCCCTAAGTTCCTTTTCTTTCTTGAATTCATCGTTTGTAACATTCATCGTAAAACGGGTTTCAAAACCCGCTTTGTTTAATAATCAAACAGTCGGTTAAAAGTTCGTTGCGTATTGTGCCGGTTATTTAAAATAATATATAATTAATAAATATTGTAGAGTTTAAAAAACCACAATTAGTAAATAATAATAACAAAAAAATTAAATAATAAAACAAAATGGGGTAGCCGGGTCTCGAACCCGGGTCTCCCCGAATGAATACACACAGCTTTCACCACTACACTACACACACATTGTGATTGAAATTGAAATCAATTAAGTTTTATGTTAAGACTTGCACATCACCTGTTTGAATCGCGACTGAACCGCCAACTTCAATCAAGCAAATGTCTTTTTTTTAGAACGGAAACAGTTACGATTCTCGAAATCAAAATCGGATTAAAATTTCAAACCGTTCAAAAATTGAAATTCATCAATTCGAAATTCAAGATCTGAAGTCAGTAAAACCGCCAATCATCTTCATCAAAATCAATCAATGCTTTCGGTTATCTGTTCATGTATAACTGATCCTTTGATAAGTTTCAAATCGGTAATCATGTGTAATGATTATAACCGATTTTGAAGTTAAAGACCGAGGAGTTATAATCGAGGCATTGGGTGATTATAAATACCAGTTAACCCATACTGTAGCCCAGTTGCTCCTCAAATTCAAACCTTTCTGCTCTCTCCAAACCTCGCCGGAATTGTCTGATAGTCGCCAAAAGATATTACCGGAAACTCCAGCCGGAAATCGCAAATCAAAGCCGACGAAAACTTTCCAGAAATCTGAAGAAAACTCTCTGTTTTGGTATATCATATTACTTAATCTTCTTTTTCTATTCTATTTCAATCGAGTATAAGTTTGTTGGTCGATTAAGCAAAACAGTCGGGTTCATTGTTCTGTGTTTTTCTTAATGAAGAAGACGAAGTTTAAGTTGTATATTAATGTAACTAAAATCGGGTATTTAACCGGGTTAGACACACAGTCCAGCGGTGGACTGTGTGCAAATATAAAACACACGTCCCGGGTTCGAATCACGCATGTTTCCGACTTTCTGAAATAAAGCCAACATTTTTAAAACCTATTCAGATCAATTCACAGTATGTATATAAGAGGAATATAATCCAGTAGTTAAGCAGATTAGACACACAGCCCAACTGGTTGGGCTGTGTGCACTCGAACCGAAGGTCCCGAGTTTGATTCCGGGTTTCTGTAACCGGTTCGGGCATATTTAAACATTTTTAATAAAAACTAAATAAGGTTAAAGTTAGTTAGTATATATATATAATTAAAACAGAGAATATTTCGGGTTAGACACGTAGCTCAGTTGGTAGAGTTGCGTGCACGTATACGAGAGGTCCCGAATTCGAACCTCACTCACCGCATAGAATACATACAGTCTGACCGGTCAGACCCGGTCAAACCTGACAAGTCAACCCAAATTTTTTTTATTTTCTGTTTTCTTTTTATTTATTTAATTAATTGAAAAATTAATTAAAAATACTTAAAAATAAGGTTTTTAAAGTTAGAAATTTGCATTAAACTCATAAAATTAAATCTAAAAATCTCATTAAAGAGCACTAATTAAAAATAATAATCTCAAATAAAATTTATTTATTCAATCGAATCAAGTCGTTATTATTTAGGTTAGTTTTCCCTCGCCGGTCGAATCATAATATTCGTGCGCATTCATCGTTATCAAGAAACGCATCCACTGTGAGTGAATCTCTACCAATTCCCCGTTTTAATCATATTTTGGGGTGTATCATGTGTCGTACTATTCTTTTATTTTATTTAAACACTTGTGCATACATCATATCCGTGATCAAATGTGTATCAATTATTGTGTGAATTATATGTAGATTGAATTTCATCATTTCAGTGCACGCATTTCATTAGGCCCATCAGTTCCCTGTGGGATACGGGTTGAGCATCGGGAGCCTCATTAGATCGGCTCCGTTTGATTGAGCCTTGATCTCAAATACATCATCATTTCATGTCATATACTCATCCAAAGTGGTTTGTGATTGTTTACATATATGTTTGCTCACATGTGATTAATGCACGAATTTTCCTTATTAAATAAAACAAGAAATTAGTTAAAATGTTTTATCAAGGTTCACTCGCCAACTTTTGTTGATCCAAAATCTCCCCCGTTTTACACATGATACAGGTGATCCAGCTGAGACAGGAAACACTTAGGAAGGCCTAGAAGAATAAACAAGTTTATGCTTTGGAATAAATATATAGTTTCATTTTCTTTGTAATTGTATGAATTTTTTTTTGGATATTTAAGTTTGTAATTTGAATTTAATAAATATGAAACATCTTAGTAAATATCATGAACTTTGGTGATAACCCAATTATGCCCCGACTTTTATTCCGCTGCGGGTCGGGGTGTGACAGATTGGTATCAGAGCTTGTGACTATAGGGATATAGGATATGTTATTAGACCCTTAGAGCCTATACTATAGTTGATTAACTTTTAATTGTTTATGCGTTACATGCAAAATTCATGATGTTTATATGTTTCATGTTTATTTTCACACTCAATGTTATACAAGCACGCTCACAAATACATGTTATTATGCAATGCTCATCATGAATCATATCCTCATAACATATCATATCCATGAGAGCACACACCTCACGATTTCCATGATTTTTGCAATGATTTTTGTATTTTTCAAATCACATCAAAGTGAGTTCTCATGACGGGCATGTAGTAATTGGAAGGGTACGAGTACCGGTAGTCGGAACGTCCTGTCTAGGCTTGGCATTCGTATAAATCCAAAATAAAGGACCAGTTTGCCTACCTGGGGACTAACGATGAGAGTACGAAGGACCTATTAGGCCAAAGCATGCTATACAAAACGTCGTGTGAACTAACCCCACTTTGAGTTGTCATTGTGTCTACACCTGGACACCCTCCTACCATACATCTCGCAATCATATTTTACGATTTTCATTCGGGTGGTGCGAGTGTTAATCCGCCGACACCAATGTGAATCCTACCAAGCCCAATAGTCATGGGGGCCCACATGACTACACATGCAATGGTATGGGGGACATTGGGGGCCTACATGACTACCAAGCCCAATAGTCAGTTATGTTGTTTTTCATTCTTTTTACGACACATGACACCTAGAAAATTCTTAAACTCACAATCTTCCTATATATGTTCCTGTAGATGTCGGCTAGGCAACTACGTGGAGGTAGAAAGTCAGGAAAGTCAAGTGAACGCTTGGCCACACAAATTGCTAAACAAATGGCCGCAGTACTTCCTGACATCGTGCTTCAAGTTCAACAAGCTCTCACCGCTAATCCCATCAACCCTCCCAACCAAGAAGACCAGAGCGTCGCCAACCCTCCTTCCAAGACCCCCAAGTGCACCTACAAACACTTCAAATCTTGCGATCCCCCAAACTATGAAGGGACCGAAGGTGTTACCGCCCTCCTTCACTGGTTTGAAGAAATGGAAAACACTTTCCTCAATTGTGATTGTCCCGAGGACCGTAAGGTACGTTACGCTACTGGAAGACTGTTTGGGGTAGCCCTTACCTGGTGGAACACGGAAAAGGGTAAGCGAGGAGTTGAAGATTGTAATATCCGTCGAAAAACGGGTTTTCAAAATCCGCTTCGTTTATCAATCAAATATCCAGTTATAAATTTCGTTGCGCATTTATAGTTGATATTAATTTTAAACGATACATAATTAATAAATATATTAGAATTTAAAAACCATAATTTAAAATTTCTAATAAAATCTGAATAAAAAATAAATAAATGCAGACGCCGGGTTTCGAACCCGGGTCACCCGGATGAACAAACACACAACACACCACTCCGCCACACGCGTTTCTTTGTAACAATACTGAATTAAATGATACTTAAAGTAAACCCGAATTCAAACCAGAGAAATCACGCGCACTCAGAGCTCGCAATCACCGGAAAATCCGGCAATCCGCGATTTTGGCCAAATCCGTTTCGACTAAACCGCTCCAATTGATGTCGACATCGGTTATAACCGTTGCCGGCAATCAATTTCCGTCATAACGGACGGAAATCCTAACTCGCGAACCTTGACTCAATTCAGCCTGTGTTCACTATAAATACCCACTTGAACACTCTGAAAATCCTTTCGCTCAGAACCACGATCGTTTCCGAAGCTTATTTCATCCCAAAACACGTCGCCGGAGATATTTTACAGTCGCCGGACTTTCACCGGAAAACCGAGACTTACTTCAAATCGATAAAATTCTCGACTCTTTTGCTTGTAATCCATTATTCGACATGTATTAACTTCAATCCTTCAACCAGAATCTGTCCAGACTACGCCGCCGGGAAATCCCACACTCACCGGAATTTAACTGAAACATCGAAGTCTCACTGTCCATCGGTATAATCATCTAAAAACTCTTGATATCTCTTACTCAATAACTTAATTTCATAACACATGAATCTAAACTGTCAAACACTTCACTCAGCCGAGAGTCACAAATCAGAGCCGACAACTCCTGCCGGAAATCTGAAGTAAACGCGCTGTTTTGGTACATTCTATTCTTTAATCTCGTTAACTATTTCATTCCAACCAACTATAAGTTTTGATAATCGAATTAAACAAAACAGTCGGATCTCACTGATCTGAGTTCTTGTAAATGAAGAAGACGAACGGAGTTTATGTTTAAAATAACTTAAAATTTGTATTAAACTGGGTTAGACACACAGTCCAGTTGGTTGGACTGTGTGCATATGAAGTCAAGGTCTCGGGTTCAATTCTGTTCTTGTTTCGATTCGTCACGATATTCAAACCTTTTTATAAAACTCAAATATGAAACTTGACAGCAAGTATATAAAAGAAATAAAAATCTTATATCCAACGGGTTAAACACACAGCCCAATTGGTCGGGCTGTGTGCACGCACAAAGCAAAGGTCGCGAGTTCGAGCCGGTTCCTTGACCCTGTCTCTATAATATACAAATCATTTTGTTAAATCAGAATATAGTTTAATCTAAATAGTATATAAATATAATTAAAATCAGAAATATTTCGGGTTAGACACGTAGCTCTGTTGGTAGAGCTGCGTGCACGTATACGGGAGGTCACGAGTTCGAACCCTACTCAGCGCATAATCAAACACAGTCTGACCGGTCAATGGTCAATGGTCAACGGTCAAAAAGTCAACTTTTTATTTTTCTTTTATTTATTTATTTAGTTAAAAAAATCAATTAAACATACCTCAAAATAAGGTTTTAAAGCCTAAAAACTTGCATTATATTCACAAAAATAAATCTAACAATCCCATTAAGAGCACTAATTAAAAATATTAATCTCAAATAAAGTTTATTTATTTACCGAATCATTTCGTTATTATTTTGGTTAGTTTTCCCTCGTCGGTTGAATCATAATATTCGTGCGCATTCATCGTCATCAAGGAACGCACCCACTGTGAGTGAATCCTTACAAATTCCCCTTTTTATTCATGTTTTGGGGTGTATCATGTGTCGCTTTAATTATTTCGTTTATTCAAACTTGTGCTATTACCATTATATGACCTAAACTTATGATGTAAATATTGTTTTGTTGGATACGTGTTTACATTCTTGTCAAGTTGTGTGCAAATCATTCATTAGGCCCATCAGTGCCTCATTTGATCGGCTCCGTTTGATTGAGCCTTGATCTCATTGTTCATCATTTGGTGTGTGTGCTTGTGCATTAATTGATATTATGTGTTTTGTGATTAAATTTACATTTACGTTTATTCATATTTGGTTATGCACCATTTTATTCAAATAACCAACATAACTAATCCTTTCAAATATTTAAATAAGATTCACTCGCCAACTTATGTTGACCCAAAAACCCTATTTTACACATGATACAGGTGATCTAGTTGAGAAAAGAAATACGTAGGATGGCCTAGAAGAATAAACAAGTTAATGCTTTGGAATGGACATTTAGTTTAGTTTCCCTTTGTAATTGTATGATTTTTGTTTAATACTTTAGTTTGTAATGAAAGTGTATTTGAACAGGTTGTGTTTGTATGTTTATTGTAACTTCCTCTTTAAAGAGAAATAATAAATATGAAACTTTATAGTAAATGTCATGAGCTTTGATGAAAACCCAATCATGCCCCGACTACCATTTCCGCTGCGGGTCGGGGTGTGACATATTGGTATCAGAGCTTTTGACTATAGGGATATAGGATAGGTTATTAGACCCTTAGAGCCTATACTATAGTTGATTAGATTTTAATTGTTTATGTGGTTACATGCAAACTCATGATGTTTATTTGTTTCGTATTTATTACACACACAAATGCATGCAAACACTTCCACTATCATATTGTGTGATATTTAATGAGTTATACTTATTGTCAAACATAACATGCTTACATATACATTCATCACGCATATTTCCATGTTCACATATTCAAATCATCCTCATATTTCCTTTATTCAAGATTTTGTCGCAATTTTCGTTTTTCAATCTCATCAAAGTGAGTTCTACGACGGGCATGTAGTAACTATAAGGGTACAAGTACCGGTAGTCGGAACGTCCTGTCTAGATTGGCATTCGTATAAATCCAATATAACGGACCAGTTTGCCTACCTGGGGACTAACGATGAGAGTACGAAGGACCTATTAGGCCAAAGCATGCCACACCAAACGTCGTTCGAACTAACCCCACTTTGAGGTGTCACCGTGTCCACACCTGGATGCACTCCGAATTTCATACGTTACATTCATATTTCTCGATTTTCTCCGGGTTTTAGTGTACGTTACCAGGCTAACACATGCGAACCATATGAAAGACCCGGTAATCATGGGGGCCCACATGATTACGAAGGTGAAATATGGCGGCATGCAAGGCCCAATTACGAGCAAAGCCCAAGACATCCTATGGATGTAGTAAATTTATTATTCTTCATTTGTTTTATGAATGTTCATTTCTAAATACGACACATGACACCTAAAACGTCAAACTCATACTCTTGATACGTATTTCTTGTAGATGTCTTCTAGTCTCTCTCGTAGAAAAATGAGATCAGAAAAACCCGCGAGCGCATGGCTGCCCAAATCGCTCAACAAATGGCTGCCGTAATACCCAACATCGTAGTTCAAGTTCAACAAGCCCTTACCGCTAATTCCGTCAACCCAATCAATCAAGAAGAACAAAATGTTGTCAACCCTCCCCCAAATACCACTAAATGCACCTTCAAGCATTTCAAATCCTGCGATCCTCCAAAATACGAAGGGACTGAAGGTGTCACCGCTCTCCTCCATTGGTTTGAAGAGATGGAAAACACTTTTCTCAATTGCGACTGTCCCGATGATCGCAAGGTGCGATATGCTACCGGTCGTTTGTTTGGAGTAGCACTTACATGGTGGAATACAGAGAAGGCCAAGCGAGGTACTGAGAATGCTATGACTTTGATTTGGGAAGAGTTGAAGGAAATCATGACAAGACGTTTCTGTCCAAGAAGCGAAATCAAGAAATTGGAAGATGAGTTCTATTCTTTGAAACAAAAGGAGGGCGACCACACCACATACAACAAGAGATTCCTTGAGTTAAATGAGATGGTCCCCAACTTGTTCACTCCCCTCTACCGTTTGATCGAGCACTACATTCGAGGTCTTCCTTCAAAAATTCAAGACCCTTTAATAAGTACCACACCTGCTGTCACACCCCGACCCGCAGCGGAAAAGGTGATCGAGGCATGATTGGGTTATCATCAAAGCTCACGACATTTATTATAACGTTTCATATTTATTATTACAATTTAAAGGGAAACATACAATCATAATTACATCATGTCCTACACATCATTCTAGACTTCATTATTTTCTTCTAAGGCATTTCTTATGTTTTCCTTGCTTCATCCTGTTCACCTGTATCATGTGTAAAAATGGTTTTTGGATCAACAAAAAGTTGGCGAGTGAATCCTATGAAAAACACTTGAACAAGTTTATTGAATTGATTATAAAATAAAGTGCACAACCACATATGAGTAAATATAGATGTAAACTTATTCACAAATCACTTAATATTAAATAACGCACACACATACAATAATAGATTGTTTTGAGGCACGCGTTGCTCAACTCGTCTCCCACGAGGAACTGATGGGCCTAATGAATGAGTTTTGAGGCACGCGTTGTTCTACGAACTGATGGGCCTAATGAATGATTTGCATACAACTTGACAATATGAAATAAATAACTACAAACAATATATACATTCTTAGTTTAGATCACAATATGGTATGGCACAAGTTTAAATAAACGAGTTAATTTTAGTGACACATGACACACCCCAAAACGTGTAATTAAAAAGGGGAGTTGTAAGATTCACTCACATTGGGTGCGTTCGGTTGATGATGTTGAATGCGCACGAAGTTTGGTTTAACCACGAGTGAAACTAACCTAGATAATAACATAATGGTTCGGTAAATAAGCGGATTTTATTAATCAATTTTAGTAGGATTATTGGATATATTTTTGTGAGTTTAAGGCTATTTTCTAACTTTAAAAATGTTATTTTTAAGTATTTTTAATTTAAATAAATAAATAAAAGTAATAAAAAAATGTTTATTTTTGACTGTTGACCATTGACTTGTTTGACCGTTGACTTGTTGACCGGTTCGGTCGTGTATGTGATATGCGCTGGGTGAGACTCGAACCGTTGACCTCCCGTACGCGTGTACGCAGCTCTACCAACTGAGCTACGTGTCTAACCCGAAATATTTCTGTTTTTAATTATATTTATATACTAATTGAATTAATCCGAAAATCATTTATTTTAAAAACGATTTTTAATGTATCGCTCGGTGCTCTCCACAGGTCTCGAACCCGGGACCTGTGGGTTAGTTTGGCACACAGTCCACCGCTGGAGTGTGTGTCTAACTTGGTAAATAATCTGGTTTTTATTATACTTATATACAAACTAGATAAATTCATTTCTGTCCTTATATAAAAAGTTTGATAATTGCCAGAACCGGTGCGGTAGTCTGGACTCGAACCCGTGACGTATGATTTAAACGCGCACACAGTCCACCACTGGACTGTGTGTCTATCTTGGTTATTATTCCGGTTTTCATTAAACTTAAAATCTATTTGCGAGTGAATCCGGTTCAGTTTTAAAAAGGAACATTTTTATTAAGGCGAGTGTGCGTGTGACAAGAATCGAACTCGGGACGTATGCGTGTTTATTTGCACACAGTCCACCGCTGGACTGTGTGTCTAACCCGAGATATAACTTGATTTAAATTATATATATATATATATTACTGAAAACTTCATCTTCTTCGTTAAGCTTAATCCAGAACCAATGTCCGACTGGTTCGACGATTTAATCAAGTTCTTTAGTGTGTTGTGATTAATTACATATGAGATTAATAAAAAGAATGAGAGAGATTAGGTATAAGATTACCGACAGAGATCCCCTGTTTCGCCGGCGAGTTTCCGATTACAGCAGGTTATTCCGGCGACGTGTGTCTTGTGGCAGAGGGTCTTCAGGAAGCTTGAGGTGAGGGTGGGTGGCTTCGGTATGAGCTCTAGGTGTTCTGTTTTTAGAGTAAGGCACAGAGGTGAAGGGGTTCGGTTTTCCGACGAGTTGCAGAAAGTTTCCGGCGAGTGACATTACGTCGAGAATGGGTGTGATTGTGAGCGAAAAGGCTATCAGAGGTTAGAGGGTGCATTTATAGGAAAGAATCGAGATGCATGTGGTCTGATTTCAGTCTTGATTCATCGGTCAATAAGTTTTCCGGCGGTTATGACCAAAGTCGCGGACTGGACATCGGTTATAACCGATGTTAAGGTTAATGCTTCGGTTAAATCAGAAGAAACCGTCCAATCTCGGCGAAATCGTCGGGATTTCCGACGACTGCGATTTGGGCGCGTCAGTTTGAATTCGATATTTATGTTATGTATTAATTGTTTTAATATGAACACAAACAACACAAGTGGCGGAGTGGTTGAGCATGTGGGAGTTAAGACTTGGAGCTTAACTCGGCTGACCCGGGTTCGATTCCCGGCAGCAGCAATATATTTTTATTTCATTATTTTTAATGAATTTTCAAATATAAATGATATATTCCAATATACTTATTAATTATGTATCGTTTAAAATTAATTTGAGCATTAAATACGCAACGAAATTTTACTGATTGTTCAGTTAATAAACGAAGCGGGTTTGGTAAATCCAGTTTTTGACGGATGTTACAGTATCCCCTACTTTTTAGAAATTTTGTCCCGAAATTTAAGTAGTGGCATGTTTGTCTAAAAAGGATGGTGTTTAATTTGACAGTTACATACTTAGAAAAAGAGTAAGAGTTTAAATTTTTTGTTTGAGGCGGTAACGTTCCTTGTAAGGGTTGAGTACCCTGCTACAGGAATCGCTTTTTGTTGCCTACGGTAAAAATATTGATAAGCGTAGTTGATTCACTAAGTATGATTTCATGCGCAAGAGTTTTGATATGTTTGGAAAGATAAGGTTATATCCTAAAACAAAACTTCTAATACTACAACCTACATGGAACTTCTCATAACCGCCTGACAATGCCTCTGATCCTTTGGCAAGAATACTTATATATAGGAAGTACCAGCGGCGTATCCACCATATTCTTGTCAAATTTTCATTGGTTTTATCAGTAAGTTATGATTGGTTCTATGATGTGCCTCTAGAACATAAATAAACACCACAACCAATGTCTGAGTCCTAATTTGATAGTATACATGTTTGATTGGTGACATAATCCCATTTCTTTAAATGATGAGATGATATAAATGCTAGATCGGTGAGTATAAAACGAACTTCAACCAAGAAATTACTAATCCTACATGGAACTTCTCATAACCGCCTGACAATGCCTCTGATCCTTTAGCAAGAATACTTATATATAGGAAGTACCAGCGGCGTATCCACCATATTCTTGTCAAATTTTCATTGGTTTTATCAGTAAGTTATGATTGGTTCTATGATGTGACTCTAGAACATAAATAAACACAACAACCAATATCTGAGTCCCAAATTCTGATAGCATACATGTTTGAATGGTGACAGTTCCTCTCTTGTTTGTTGTGATGGAGAGGTTAGTCTATGTAGAAATGGAACACAATCCAATTTCTTTAGATGATGATATGATATGAATGTTAAATCAGTGAATGTAACACAAATTTCAACCAAGACAATACTAAATCCTACATGGAACTTCTCATAACCGCCTGATAATGCCTCTGATCCTTTGGCAAGAATACTTATATATAGGAAGTGCCAGCGGCGTATCCACCATATTCTTGTCAAATTTTCATTGGCTTTATCCGCAAGTTATGATTAGTTCTATGTGACTCTAATACATAAATAAACACAATCAACCAAAGCTTGAGTCTTAATTCTGATTGTATACATGTTTGAATGGTGACAGTACCTCTCTCGTTTGTTATGATGGAGAGGTTAGTCCTTGTGGAAGTGAGACATAGCTCAACTTCTTTAAATGATGAAAATTGAAATACGTTGAAATGTATGATGAACAAACTTCGACCAAGACCTTACTAAATCCTACATGGAACTTCTTATAACCGCTTGATAATGCCTCTGATCCTTTGACAAGAATACTTATATATAGGAAGTACCAGCGGCGTATCCACCATATTCTTGTCAAATTTTCATTGACTTTATCCGCAAGTTATGATTAGTTCTATGTGACTCTAAAACAAACACAACAACCAAAACTTGAGTCTTAATTCTGATAGTATACATGTTTGAATGATGACAATACCTCTCTCGTTTGTTATGATGGAGAGGTTAGTCTATGTAGAAATGGAACGCAATCCAATTTCTTTAAATGATGAGATGCTATAAATGCTAAATCAGTTAGTACAAAACAAACTTCAATCAAGACAATACTAAATTCTACATGGAACTTCTCATAACCGCCAGATAATGCCTCTGATCCTTTGACAAGAATACTTATATATAGGAAGTACCAGCGGCGTATCCACCATATTCTTGTCAAATTTTCATTGGCTTTATCCGTAAGTTTATGATTGGTTCTATGTGACTCTAAAACATAAACAAACACAATCAACCAAAGCTTGAGATAACATAAAGAAAAACATAAAAACTAAGCGGTTGGAGTTGAATCTTGATTTGCTTGGTTAACTGGGTTTGATTGAGCTTGAGCGTTTATGATGTTAACCAATCGAGGGCACGTGTTTCTAAAGTGGGTAGGGTCGCCACAATTGGAACAAGTTCGAACATATGGGAACATGGGGTATTGGGGTTGTTGATAGGTTTGGATCATGTTTTTTAGTAGGGGGAGAGATTTGGTTTTGAGAGGTGCGGCAAGCCTTGCTCAAATGACCATAGCGTCCACAATTCGCACATAGTCGACAAGGTAAGGTAGATGGATGGTGATAAAAACAGGTGTTACATCGAGGGTGAGGTCCAAGGTGTGGTTTCTTATTTTGGTAAGTTGAGTTGGGTGCTACTTGAGTGATGGGGATAGCTTGGATGGGTATGGTTTGTGAAATTGGTTGATTACGTTGGGTAACAGCGAAAAGTGCCCATCTCGTTTTCTCTTAAAAATGGGTTGAGAGGGGGATTCGGTTTAGGTGGAGTTTGAAGTTTCAGTTGATGCTTTATCCTTCTTCTTCTCCTCCTTGAAGTCTTTATTCCGGATGCGGTTCTCGGTGAGCTCTGTAGCTAACTCCATTGCGGCTTCCAAGTTTACAGGTGTGGTACTTATTACAGAGTCTTGAATTTTTTACGGAAGACCTCGAATGTAGTGCTCGATCAAATGGTAGAGGGGAGTGAATAAGTTGGGAACCATTTGATTTAACTCGAGGAATCTTTTGTTGTATGTGGTGTGGTCGCCTTCCTTTTGCTTCAACGAATAGAACTCATCCTCTAATTTCTTGATTTCGCTCCTTGGACAAAACCGTCTTGTCATGATTCCTTCAAATCTTCCCAAGTCAAAGTCATAGCATCTTCAACACCTCGTTTGGCCTTCTCTGTATTCCACCAAGTAAGTGCTATTCCAAATAAACGACCAGTAGCATATCGCACTTTGCGATCATCGGGGCAATCGCAATTTAGAAAAGTGTTCTCCGTTTCTTCAAACCAATGAAGGAGAGCGGTGACACCTTCAGTCCCTTCGTATTTTGGAGGGTCGCAGGATTTGAAATGCTTGTAGGTGCATTTAGTGGTATTTGGGGAAGGGTTGATAACATTTTGATCTTCTTGGTTGACAGGATTAGCGGTAAGGGCTTGTTGGACTTGAATTATAACGTTGGGTATTACGGCAGCCATTTGTTGAGCGATTTGGGCAGCCATGCGCTCGCGGGCTTTTCCTGCTCTCATCTTCCTACGAGTGAGGCTAGAAGACATCTACAAGGAATACATATAAGGAGTATGAGTTGGATGTTTTAGGGATCATGGGTCGTATTTTAGGAATGAACATTTATAAAATAAATATAAAATAATAAATCTACTACAGCCATAGGATGTCTTGGGCTTTGCTCATAATTGGGCCTTGCATGCCGCCATACTTCACCTTCGTAATCATGTGGGCCCCCATGAATACCGGGTTTTTCATATGGTTCGCATGTGTTAGCCTGGTTACGTACACTAAAACCCGGAGAAAATCGAGAAATATGTATGTAACGTATGATATTCGGCATGTATCCAGGTGTGGACACGGTGACACCTCAAAGTGGGGTTAGTTCGAATGACGTTTGGTGTGGCATGCTTTGGCCTAATAGGTCCTTCGTACTCTCATCGTTAGTCCCCAGGTAGGCAAACTGGTCCGTTATATTGGATTTATACGAATGCCAACCTTGACAGGACGTTCCGACTACCGGTACTTGTACCCTTACAGTTACTACATGCCCGTCGCAGAACTCACTTTGATGAGATTTGAAAAATGAAAAATGCGACAAAATCTTTGAATAACGAAAGTATGAAGATGATTTGAATATGTGAACATCGAAATATGTATGATGAATGTGTATGTAAGTATGTATATTTGACTGTAAGTATAATTCACTATGTATCACAAAATGTAATATTGAAAATATTTGCATGTGTTTGTGTATGTAATAAATATGAAACAAATAAATATCATAAGTTTGCATGTAACCACATTAACAATTAAAATCTAGTCAACTATAGTATAGGCTCTAAGGGTCTAATAACCTATCCTATATCCCTATAGTCATGGCTCTGATACCAATCTGTCACACCCCGACCCGCAGCGGAAAAGGTGATCGAGGCATGATTGGGTTATCATCAAAGCTCACGACATTTATTATAACGTTTCATATTTATTATTACAATTTAAAGGGAAACATACAATCATAATTACATCATGTCCTACACATCATTCTAGACTTCATTATTTTCTTCTAAGGCATTTCCTATGTTTTCCTTGGTTCATCCTGTTCACCTGTATGATGTGTAAAAATGGTTTTTGGATCAACAAAAAGTTGGCGAGTGAATCCTATGAAAAACACTTGAACAAGTTTATTGAATTGATTATAAAATAAAGTGCACAACCACATATGAGTAAATATAGATGTAAACTTATTCACAAATCACTTAACATTAAATAATGCACACACATACAATAATAAATTGTTTTGAGGCACGAGTTGCTCAACTCGTCTCCCACGAGGAACTGATGGGCCTAATGAATGAGTTTTGAGGCACGCGTTGTTCATCGAACTGATGGGCCTAATGAATGATTTGCATACAACTTGACAATATGAAATACATAACTACAAATAATATATACATTCTAAGTTTAGATCACAATATGGTATGGCACAAGTTTAAATAAACGAGTTAATTTTAGTGACACATGACACACCCAAAACGTGTAATTAAAAAGGGGAGTTGTAAGATTCACTCACATTGGGTGCGTTCGGTTGATGATGTTGAATGCGCACGAAGTTTGGTTTAACCACGAGTGAAACTAACCTAGATAATAACATAATGGTTCGGTAAATAAGCGGATTTTATTAATCAATTTTAGTAGGATTATTGGATATATTTTTGTGAGTTTAAGGCTATTTTCTAACTTTAAAAATGTTATTTTAAGTATTTTTAATTTAAATAAATAAATAAAAGTAATAAAAAAAATGTTTATTTTTGACTGTTGACCATTGACTTGTTTGACCGTTGACTTGTTGACTTGTTGACCGGTTCGGTCGTGTATGTGATATGCGCTGGGTGAGACTCGAACCGGTGACCTCCCGTACGCGTGCACGCAGCTCTACCAACTGAGCTACGTGTCTAACCCGAAATATTTCTGTTTTTAATTATATTTATATACTAATTGAATTAATCCGAAAATCATTTATTTTAAAAATGATTTTTAATGTATCGCTCGGTGCTCTCCACAGGTCTCGAACCCGGGACCTGTGGGTTAGTTTGGCACACAGTCCACCGCTGGACTGTGTGTCTAACTTGGTAAATAATCTGGTTTTTATTATACTTATATACAAACTGGATAAATTCATTTATGTCCTTATATAAAAAGTTTGATAATTGCCAGAACCGGTGCGGTAGTCTGGACTCGAACCCGCGACGTATGATTTAAACGCGCACACAGTCCACCACTGGACTGTGTGTCTATCTTGGTTATTATTCCGGTTTTCATTAAACTTAAAATCTATTTGCGAGTGAATCCGGTTCAGTTTTAAAAAGGAACACTTTTATTAAGGCGAGTGTGCGTGTGACAATAATCGAACTCGGGACGTATGCGTGTTTATTTGCACACAGTCCACCGCTGGACTGTATGTCTAACCCGAGATATAACTTGATTTAAATTATATATTATATTACTGAAAACTTCATCTTCTTCGTTAAGCTTAATCCAGAACCAATGTCCGACTGGTTCGACGATTTAATCAAGTTCTTTAGTGTGTTGTGATTAATTACATATGAGATTAATAAAAAGAATGAGAGAGATTAGGTATAAGATATACCGACAGAGATCCCCTGTTTCGCCGGCGAGTTTCCGATTACAGCAGGTTATTCCGGCGACATGTGTCTTGTGGCAGAGGGTCTTCAGGAAGCTTGAGGTGAGTGTGGGTGGCTTCGGTATGAGCTCTAGGTGTTCTGTTTTTAGAGTAAGGCACAGAGGTGAAGGGGTTCGGTTTTCGGCGAGTTGCAGAAAGTTTCCGGCGAGTGACATTACGTCGAGAATGGGTGTGATTGTGAGCGAAAAGGCTATCAGAGGTTAGAGGGTGCATTTATAGGAAAGAATCGAGATGCATGTGGTCTGATTTCAGTCTTGATTCATCGGTCAATAAGTTTTCCGGCGGTTATGACCAAAGTCGCGGACTGGACATCGGTTATAACCGATGTTAAGGTTAATGCTTCGGTTAAATCAGAAGAAACCGTCCAATCTCGGCGAAATAGTCGGGATTTCCGACGACTGCGATTTGGGCGCGTCAGTTTGAATTCGATATTTATGTTATGTATTAATTGTTTTAATATGAACACAAACAACACAAGTGGCGGAGTGGTTGAGCGTGTGGGAGTTAAGACTTGGAGCTTAACCCGGCTGACCCGGGTTCGATTCCCGGCAACAGCAATATATTTTTATTTCATTATTTTTAATGAATTTTCAAATATAAATGATATATTCCAATATACTTATTAATTATGTATCGTTTAAAATTAATTTGAGCATTAAATACGCAACGAAATTTTACTGATTGTTCGGTTAATAAAAGAAGCGGGTTTGGTAAATCCAGTTTTTGACGGATGTTACACCTGCAACTTTGGAAGCAGCAATGGAGTTAGCTACAGAGCTCAACGAAAACCGCATACATAATAAAGACTTCACGGAGGACAAGAAGAAGGATAAAGCATCAACCAACACCTCAAACTCCACCCAAACCGAATCCTCTTCTCAAACCACTCCTAAGAGAAAACGAGACGGGCAAAATTTCGCTATTACCCAAGGCAATCAACCAGCTTCACAAGCCATACCCCTCCAAGCTATCTCAATCACTCAAGTAGCACCTAACTCTACTTACCCAAATAAGAAACCCTACATTGGACCTCACCCTCAATGCAACACCTGTTTTTATCACCATCCATCTACCGTACCTTGTCGAGTGTGTGCAAATTGTGGGCGTTATGGTCATTGGAGCAAAACTTGTCGTGCCCCTCAAAACCAAGCCTCACCCCCTACTCAAAACATGATCCAAACATATCAACAACCCCAATACCCCATGTTCCCATATGTTCGAGCTTGCTTTAATTGTGGTGACCCTACCCACTTTAGAAACACGTGCCCTCGATTGGTTAACATCATAAACGCCCAAGCTCAAGCAAACCCAGCTCCACCACCAGCAAGAGGAAGAGCTTACAACATCAACACCAATCCTGTTGAA
Organism: Scalesia atractyloides; assembly: GCA_947069175.1. Lineage (NCBI taxonomy): Eukaryota > Viridiplantae > Streptophyta > Magnoliopsida > Asterales > Asteraceae > Scalesia > Scalesia atractyloides. Next base: position 22,977,440 of record CAMTDV010000014.1, on the reverse strand, counting down.
GATAATAAAGGCCCAAACGAATCACCCAACTAGCTTTCCCTCACCAAGAGTCAAGACTCAACTCCAACCGTTTAGTTTTAATGTTTTCTTTATGTTATCTCAATCTTTACGTCTCCCAGTTATAAATTGGGAATTTATGTATCCAAGAATTTTAATGCGAATTGATATTACTTTTGTTTTATACTCATTGATTTAACATTCATATCATCAAACATCTCGACGTACCTCGATCACATCATTTAAAGAAGTTGGGTTGTGTCTCACTTTTACATAGACTAACCCCTTCATCATAACAAACGAGAAAGGTACTGTCATCATTCAGTCATGTATCCTTTCAGAATTGAGACTCAAGCTTTGGTTGTTGTGTTTGTTTATGTTTTAGAGTCACATAGAACTGATCATAATTTACTGATAAAGCCAATGAAAATTTGATAAGAATATGGTGGATACGCCGCTGGTACTTCCTATATATAAGTATTCTTGGCAAAGGATCAAAAGCATCACCAGGAGGTTATGAGAAGTTCCGTGTAGGTTTAAATATCGTCATGGTTGAAGTTTTTGTTTTATGATACATACCTTATCATTTCAAACGTATCAATTCCCTCAAAACTCTTATGCATAAAATCATGCCTAGTTAATCAACTCAGTTTATCCATGTTCCGCATTCTTATACTTTAGGCATCAAAAAGCGATTCCTGTAGCAGGGTATTCAACCCTTACTAGGAACGTTACCGCATTAAATAAGATTTAAAATCTCACCTTCTTCTAATTATGTAATCGTCAAAATTAAAACATCCTCCCTTCAAGTCAAATATACCACTACTACTTAAATTTCGGGACGAAATTTCTAAAAGTAGGGGATACTGTAACATCCGTCGAAAAACGGGTTTTCAAAATCCGCTTCGTTTATCAATCAAATATACAGTTATAAATTTCGTTGAGTATTTATAGTTGATATTAATTTTAAACGATACATAATTAATAAATATATTAGAATTTAAAAACCATAATTTAAAATTTCTAATAAAAACTTAATAAAAAAATAAATGCAGACGCCGGGTTTCGAACCCGGGTCACCCGGATGAACAAACACACAACACACCACTCCGCCACACGCGTTTCTTTGTAACAATACTGAATTAAATGATACTTAAAGTAAACCCGAATTCAAACCAGAGAAATCACGCGCACTCAGAGCTTGCAATCACCGGAAAATCCGGCAATCCGCGATTTTGGCCAAATCCGTTTCGACTAAACCGCTCCAATTGATGTCGACATCGGTTATAACCGTTGCCGGCAATCAATTTCCGTCATAACCGACGGAAATCCTAACTGGCGGACCTTGACTCAATTCAGCCTGTGTTCACTATAAATACCTACTTGAACACTCTGAAAATCCTTTCGCTCAGAACCACGATCGTTTCCGAAGCTTAATTCATCTCAAAACACGTCGCCGGAGATATTTACAGTCGCCGGACTTTCACCGGAAAACCGAGACTTACTTCAAATCGGTAAAATTCTCGACTCTTTTGTTTGTAATCCATTATTCGACATGTATTAACTTCAATCCTTCAACCAGAATCTGTCCCAGACTACGCCGCCGGGAAATCCCACACTCACCAGAATTTCACTGAAACATCGAAGTCTCACTGTCGATCGGTATAATCATCTAAAAACTCTTGATATCTCTTACTCAATAACTTAATTTCATAACACAAGAATCTAAACTGTCAAACACTTCACTCAGCCGAGAGTCACAAATTAGAGCCGACGACTCCTGCCGGAAATCTGAAGTAAACGCGCTGTTTTGGTACATTCTATTCTTTAATCTCGTTAACTATTTCATTCCAACCAACTATAAGTTTTGATAATCGAATTAAACAAAACAGTCGGATCTCACTGATCTGAGTTCTTGTAAATGAAGAAGACGAACTAAGTTTATGTTTAAAATAACTTAAAATTTGTATTAAACTGGGTTAGACACACAGTCCAGTTGGTTGGACTGTGTGCATATCAAGTCAAGGTCTCGGGTTCAATTCTGTTCTTGTTTCGATTCGTCACGATATTCAAACCTTTTTATAAAACTCAAATATGAAACTTGACAGGAAGTATATAAAAGAAATAAAAATCTTATATCCAACGGGTTAAACACACAGCCCAATTGGTCGGGCTGTGTGCACGCACGAAGCAAAGGTCACGAGTTCGAGCCGGTTCCTTGACCCTGTCTCTATAATATACAAATCTTTTTGTTAAATCAGAATATAGTTTAATCTAAATAGTATATAAATATAATTAAAATCAAAAATATTTCGGGTTAGACATGTAGCTCAGTTGGTAGAGCTGCGTGCACGTATACGGGAGGTCACGAGTTCGAACCCCACTCAGCGCATAATCAAACACAGTCCGACCGGTCAAAGGTCAACGGTCAAAAAGTCAACTTTTTATTTTTCTTTTATTTATTTATTTAGATAAAAAAATCAATTAAAAATACCTCAAAATAAGGTTTTAAAGCCTAAAAACTTGCATTATATTCACAAAAATAAATCTAACAATCCCATTAAGAGCACTAATTAAAAATATTAATCTCAATAAAGTTTATTTATTTACCGAAATATTTCGTTATTATTTAGGTTAGTTTTTCCCTCGTCGGTTGAATCATAATATTCGTGCGCATTCATCGTCATCAAGGAACGCACCCACTGTGAGTGAATCCTTACAAATTCCCTTTTTATTCATGTTTTGGGGTGTATAATGTGTCGCTTTAATTATTTCGTTTATTCAAACTTGTGCTATTACCATTATATGACCTAAACTTATGATATAAATATTGTTTGTTGTGATACGTGTTTACATTCTTGTCAAGTTGTGTGCAAATCATTCATTAGGCCCATCAGTTCCTCGTAGGAGACGAGTTGAGCATCAGGTGCCTCATTTGATCGGCTCCGTTTGATTGAGCCTTGATCTCATTGTTCATCATTTGGTGTGTGTGCTTGTGCATTAATTGATATTATGTGTTTTGTGATTAAATTTACATTTACGTTTATTCATATTTGGTTATGCACCATTTTATTCAAATAACCAACATAACTAATCCTTTCAAATATTTAAATAAGATTCACTCGCCAACTTATGTTGACCCAAAAACCCTATTTTACACATGATACAGGTGATCCAGTTGAGAAAAGAAATACGTAGGATGGCCTAGAACAATAAACAAGTTAATGCTTTGGAATGGACATTTAGTTTAGTTTCCCTTTGTAATTGTATGATTTTTGTTTAATACTTTAGTTTGTAATGAAAGTGTATTTGAACAGGTTGTGTTTGTATGTTTATTGTAACTTCCTCTTTAAAGAGAAATAATAAATATGAAACTTTATAGTAAATGTCATGAGCTTTGATGAAAACCCAATCATGCCCCGACTACCATTTCCGCTGCGGGTCGGGGTGTGACAAAGATGCCTTGGCCTTAACATGGGAAGAGTTAAGGGAACTCATGACAAGACGCTTCTGTCCAACGAGCGAAATCAAAAGGCTGAAAGACGAATTCCATGCACTGAAACAGAAGGAAGGATACCACACTTCATATAATAAGAGATTTCTCGAACTGAACCAGATGATCCCAAATTTGTTGACCCCTTTGTACCGCTTAGTTGAACACTACATTCGAGGCCTCCCCTCGAAAATTCAAGATTCGGTTTTAAGCACATCGCCGGCAACACTTGAAGCCGCAATGGAGTTAGCTACAGAACTCACTGAAAATCGCATTCGAAACGGCAAGTTCAAAGATGAAAAGAAGAAAGCACCCATTGAGACCCCAACTCCAAACCACCCAGTCTCATCCTCAAAGTTTGCTGGTAAGAGGAAGCGTAATGGCAAGAATTTTGCTGTCACTCAAACCAACCCTCCTATCACTGTTACACCAATCACCCAAGTTGCTCCCCCAGCTGCACCATTCAAAAAGCCATATACTGGCCCACACCCAAAATGCAACCGCTGTCAATACCATCACCCTCCCGAAAATCCCTGCCAACATTGCACAAGCTGTGGCTGTGCAGGTCACACCATCCAAACCTGCCGTACCCTTCAGCGAATGAACCGCAATCAACCTCAAACCCAAACCCAAAATCAGATAGTGGGTCAAGCCCAACAACCCTTACTTCTACCACCTGCACCACACGCAGCCCAAACTTACTACCAACCCAACTACCACATGATGCAACCCATGCGAGCGTGTTTCAACTGTGGGGACCCAAACCACTTCAGGAACACATGTCCACGCCTAGTGAACATCATCCATGCCCAAGCTCACGCAAACCCGGTAAACCAAGCTAACCAAGCTCCCCACCTGCCAGAGGGAGAGCTTTCAATATCAATGCCAACCAAGCCAGGGCTGACAACAACGTGGTCAACGGTACGTTTGTCATCAATGGTAGTTATGCATCCCTATTATTCGATACTGGTACGTATAAGAGCTTTGTGTCCTTAGAATTTGAACCTATCCTCGACCAACCTCGTGTTAATCTCATCGAATCTCTAACGGTGGAAGTTGCTGACGGAAAACCCGTTTCATTAAATTCTATTATACGCAATTGTACTCTCACCCTAAACGATCACGATTTTCCAATTGACCTTATTCCTATGAAGTTGGGAAGTTTCGATGTTATAATCGGTATGGACTGGCTCAGCCAGCATCACGCTGAAGTGGTGTGCCACGAAAAGTTCATTCGCATTCCTCTTGCAGATGGTCCGACACTACGTATTTTTGGGGAAACCCCTTCGAAATGACTCAAATTAATGTCCTGCCTTCAAGCCCGAAGATATCTCCGCAAGAACTATGTCGCATTCCTAACTCATGTCGTCAAAAAGGGAAACAAGGAGAGGAAACTCGAAGATATCACAGTTGTGAAAGAATTCCCACAAGTCTTTCCCGACGACATTTCAGGGCTTCCTCCTGTGAGAGAAGTCGAATTTCGCATCGATCTTATACCTGGCGCTACACCAGTCGCAAAATCTCCTTATAGGTTAGCCCCATCCGAAATGCAAGAGCTGCCCAGTCAACTGCAAGAGCTGACTGACAAAGGATTCATACGTCCTAGCTCATCGCCTTGGGGTGCACCTGTTCTTTTTGTGAAGAAGAAAGATGGAACGTTTCGCATGTGCATTGATTATAGAGAACTCAACAAGCTAACGGTTAAAAATCGTTATCCACTGCCTCGCATTGATGACCTCCTAGACCAACTTCAAGGCGCCACCTGCTTTTCAAAAATCGACCTTCGTTCTGGTTATCATCAGCTCAGGGTGCACGAAGAAGATATCCCAAAAACCGCCTTCCGGACTCGTTATGGTCATTACGAATTCATGGTCATGCCTTTCGGTTTAACCAACGCCCCCGCTGTATTCATGGATTTAATGAATAGGGTATGCAAACCCTACCTCGACCGTTTCGTCATAGTCTTCATCGACGACATTCTTATTTACTCCAAGTCTAAATCCGATCATGAGCGACACCTTCGACTCATCCTTACACTCTTAAGGACTGAAAAGCTTTACGCTAAATTCTCAAAATGCGAATTCTGGTTAGGAGAAGTACAATTCCTTGGACATGTCGTCAATTATAAGGGAATTCATGTCGATCCTTCAAAAATCAAGGCAGTACAAGAATGGCAAGCGCCACGTACCCCTACCGAAGTAAGGTCGTTTCTTGGTTTGGCTGGTTACTATCGACGCTTCATCGCCAATTTTTCCCGTATTGCTGTACCACTCACGGCCTTGACTCATAAAGGAAAACCCTTCATATGGGGACCTAAGCAAGAGGAGGCTTTCCAAACTCTAAAGCAAAAACTTTGTGACGCACCTATCCTCACACTCCCTGAGGGTTGTGATGACTTTGTAGTATATTGCGATGCATCAAGGCAAGGGCTAGGCTGTGTATTGATGCAAAGAGGAAAAGTGATAGCATATACCTCTAGGCAACTCAAGGTTCACGAGAAGAATTACACCACCCACGACCTGGAACTTGGAGCCGTTGTGTTCGCTCTCAAGATATGGAGACATTACCTCTACGGTACCAAGTGTGAAATATACACTGACCACAAGAGTCTCTAACATATCTTCAACCAGAAGGAGTTGAATATGAGGCAACGAAGATGGGTCGAACTTCTCAACGACTACGACTGTGAAATTCGGTATCATCCAGGTAAGGCAAACGTGGTGGCCGATGCGCTCAGTCGAAAAAGTAATGCGAACTCCATTCATCTTCTATGTTCGCAAATCATAACCGACATCAAAGATAGAATCCGGGCAGCTCAACATGTTTCTGTAACAGAAAATGACGTACGCGATGAGCTGTCATGTGGAGCTGAACTAAAAATCGAAACCAAATTCGACGGTATTCTATACTATTTAGACCGCATATGGATTCCTGATCGCGATAACCTTCGTGATTTCCTCATGAATGAGGCGCACAAAACACGATACTCTGTACTCCCAGGAGCCGACAAGATGTATCAAGACCTACGATACACCTACTGGTGGCCTGGCATGAAAAAGGATATCGCTGTTTTTGTTTCCAAGTACCTTACCTGTTCCAAAGTAAAAGCTGAACATCAAAGACCTTCAGGACTTCTAGTCCAACCCGAAATACCTGTATGGAAGTGGGAAAACATAACTATTGATTTCATTACCGAGTTACCTCGCACCTCCAGTGGGTATGACACCATATGGGTAATAATCGATCGTCTTACAAAGTCATCTCACTTCATTCCGATTTGCGAGGACTTCAAGAATGAGAAGTTAGCTCGTATCTACATCAGCGAGATCGTAAGCCGTCATGGTGTACCTTTAAGCATCATTTCAGACCGTGATGGTCGTTTCACTTCACGAACATGGCGAGCCGTACAAACCGCCTTGGGTACACGATTAGACCTCACTACCGCTTTTCATCCTCAAACTGATGGTCAATCTGAACGCACCATCCAAACCCTTGAAGACATGCTGCGAGCATGTGTCATAGACTTCAAAGGAAACTGGGACGCTCACCTACCATTAGTGGAATTTTCGTACAACAATAGCTATCATTCAAGTATCGGCATGGCTCCTTTCGAAGCTTTATATGGTCGTAAGTGCCGATCTCCAGTATGTTGGCACGAAATTGGGGAAACGCAAATCACCGGACCAGAATTAATTCAAGAGACAACCGACAAGATCCTTCAAATTCGAAACAATCTTCTAGCGGCTCAAAGTCGTCAAAAGAGTTATGCGGACAAATGACGAAAGCCCTTGGAGTTTGACATTGGTGATCAAGTACTTTTACAAGTATCACCGTGGAAGGGAGTGGTTCGCTTTGGCCAGAAGGGCAAGCTAGCACCACGCTACGTAGGACCATTCAAGATACTCGAAAGAGTAGGTCCTGTAGCATACAAGCTTGACCTACCAGAAGAGCTCAACAGAATTCATCCCACATTTCACGTATCAAACTTGAAAAAGTGCCTTGCCGATGAAAACCTCCATATTCCTCTAGAAGACATTCAAGTCGATGAATCGATGCACTTCGTTGAAAGACCAGTAGAAATCATGGATTTCAGAGAGAAGCGTTTGAGGCGAAGTCGTATTCCAATTGTCAGGGTACGTTGGGAGTCAAAACGAGGACCTGAGTTTGCTTGGGAACGTGAAGACTCAATACGCGAAAAATACCCGCATCTTTTTCCGGTTACCACTACTACTTAAAATTCGGGACGAAATTTCTAAAAGTAGGGGATACTGTAACATTCGTCGTAAAACGGGTTTCAAAACCCGCTTCGTTTAATAATCAAAAAGTCGGTTAAAAGTTCGTTGCGTATTGTGCCGGTTATTTAAAATAATATATAATTAATAAATATTGTAGAGTTTAAAAAACAACAATTAGTAAATAATAATAACAAAAATATTAAATAATAAAACAAAATGGGGTAGCCGGGTCTCGAACCCGGGTCTCCCCGAATGAACACACACAACTTTCACCACTACACTACACACACATTTGTGATTGAAATTGAAATCAATTAAGTTTTACGTTAAGACTCGCACATCACATGTTTGAATCGCGACTGAACCGCCAACTTCAATCAAGCAAATGTCTTTTTTTAGAACGGAAACAGTTACGATTCTCGAAATCAAAATCGGATTAAAACTTCAAACCGTTCAAAATTGAAATTCATCAATTCGAAATTCAAGATCCGAAGTCAGTAAAACCGCCAATCATCTTCATCAAAATCAATCAATGCTTTCGGTTATCTGTTCATGTATAACTGATCCTTTTATAAGTTTCAAATCGGTAATCATGTGTAATGATTATAACCGATTTTGAAGTTAAAGACCGAGGAGTTATAATCGAGGCATTGGGTGATTATAAATACCAGTTAACCCATACTGTAGCCCAGTTGCTCCTCAAATTCAAACCTTTCTGCTCTCTCCAAACCTCGCCGGAATTGTCTGATAGTCGCTAGAAGATATTACCGGAAACTCCAGCCAGAAATCGCAAATTAGAGCCGACGAAAACTTGCCAGAAATCTGAAGAAAACTCTCTGTTTTGGTATATCATATTACTTAATCTTCTTTTTCTATTCTATTTCAATCGATTATAAGTTTGTTGGTCGATTAAGCAAAACAGTCGGGTTCATTGTTCTGTGTTTTTCTTAATGAAGAAGACGAAGTTTAAGTTGTATATTAATGTAATTAAAATCGGGTATTTAACCGGGTTAGACACACAGTCCAGCGGTGGACTGTGTGCAAATATAAAACACACGTCCCGGGTTCGAATCACGCATGTTTCCGACTTTCTGAAATAAAACCAACATTTTTATAACCTATTCAGGTCAATTCACAGTATGTATATAAGAGAAATATAATCCAGTAGTTAAGCAGATTAGACACACAGCCCAACTGGTTGGGCTGTGTGCACTCGAACCGAAGGTCCCGTGTTCGATTCCGGGTTTCTGTAACCGGTTCGGCCATATTAAAACATTTTTAATAAAAACTAAATAAGGTTAAAGTTAGTTAGTATATATATAATTAAAACAGAGAATATTTCGGGTTAGACACGTAGCTCAGTTGGTAGAGCTGCGTGCACGTATACGAGAGGTCCCGAGTTCGAACCTCACTCACCGCATAGAATACATACTGTCTGACCGGTCAGACCCGGTCAAACCTGACAAGTCAACCCAATTTTTTTTTATTTTCTGTTTTCTTTTTATTTATTTATTTAATTGAAAAATTAATTAAAAATACTTAAAAATAAGGTTTTTAAAGTTAGAAATTTGCATTAAACTCATAAAATTAAATCTAAAAATCTCATTAAAGAGCACTAATTAAAAATAATAATCTCAAATAAAATTTATTTATTTAATCGAATCATGTCGTTATTATTTAGATTAGTTTTCCCTCGCCGGTCGAATTATAATATTCGTGCGCATTCATCGTCATCAAGAAACGCATCCACTATGAGTGAATCTCTACCAATTCCCCGTTTTAATAATATTTTGGGGTGTATCATGTGTCGTACTATTCTTTTATTTTATTTAAACACTTGTGCATACATCATATCCGTGATCAAATGTGTATCAATTATTGTGTGAATTATGTGTACATTGAATTTCATCATTTCAGTGCACGCATTTTATTAGGCCCATCAGTTCCTCGTGGGATACGGGTTGAGCATTAGGAGCCTCATTAGATTGGCTCCGTTTGATTGAGCCTTGATCTCAAATACATCATCATTTCATGTCATATACTCATCCAAAGTGGTTTGTGATTGTTTTCATATATGTTTGCTCACATGTGATTAATGCACGAATTTTCCTTATTAAATAAAACAAGAAATTAGTTAAAATGTTTTATCAAGGTTCACTCGCCAACTTTTGTTGACCCAAAATCTCCCCCGTTTTACACATGATACAGGAGATCCAGTTGAGACAGGAAACACTTAGGAAGGCCTAGAAGAATAAACAAGTTTATGCTTTGGAATAAATATATAGTTTCATTTTCTTTGTAATTGTATGAATTTTGTTTTGGATATTTAAGTTTGTAATTTGAATTTAATAAATATGAAACATCTTAGTAAATATCATGAGCTTTGGTGATAACCCAATTATGCCCCGACTTTTATTACGCTGCGGATCGGGGTGTGACATCGTTTGATTTCTTACCTATCAAGCTTTCTTCCTGATCCGTGCTCGTTCCGTACACAAACTTGATGTTATTACCTTTGTACTCCTGGAAGTTTGACTTTTGGTTCATCTTCAGCATCTTCCATACCTAAACCTGTTCTACTGTTCTCAGGAAAATCACCACCGTTTCTACGGTAATTGTTAAAATTCCGTTCGGTTTAAAATAAAACTTCTTTTCATTTTTCTCGAGATCATCTGATGAAACTTCTATAAGTTTAAGCAGTTTATCGATTTGATCTTCTTTCACATTCTGAATCGGAGAGCTATCATTGAAATATAATCTATCAGATTCCTTAACTTTGTACATGACAACGTTAGGATCATCACTTAGATCATTTTCTAATGATTTATCGTCATTTTCAGATTGTGAACCAGAACTATTTGAACTTGAGTTAGCGCTTTTAAAGCTGCCGTCATCAGAATCATTTTCTAAAACATTCTTTACCATATCTTTTATCACCGATTCATTGTCATTGTTTGATTTTGTAAAATCTATGTCAATGTTCTCAGCCAATTTATCTTTCTTTTCTGAAAGAAGTAAAAGATTAAATGCCTTTTCAATATCATCATCTTTCTTGCAGCAGTAACTTGCAAGAAATGGTGGAGGAACATTTTCGTAAACTTTACGCTTTGAATTATCAACATTTTCCTCCGACTTGATCGTAGGAAGAATGTGATCAATGACATATGCGTTTGTGGTGTAACTTTTTAGTAATTGTCTGACTCTTTCTGTTTCAATTTTCATTTCGTGAAACTCACGCTTTATCTCAGAAATTGTATTAATGTACATGTTAATTGCCTTTTGTTTTTCAATAACTGTTGCATTTAACATGGTGACATTAGCATTGAGTTCATTGTTAGCTCTTTCAACATGTTTATATTTGCCTGAAATTTTTTCATAAGCTTCTTTTATGGTTCTGTAATCATAACGAAAGTTTTCGTTATGTTCAGTCAATTCTCTTATGACTTTGACTTTAACCAGACAGGGTTCACAAGGACTTGCGCACTTTGTGCAAGGTTTTTCAACCTCCACAACTTTCACAACTTCCTTTTCAGACATGTTTACCTCAGCTTTTACATTTTCGGCTTCTGCTTTCAACTCTTCTTGCTTTTGTATCTCAAGATAATCTATTCCTTCTTCCTCTGTTTGTTGCTTGTATCTTTCCAGAACTGCATCCTCCAGGACAGCTTCTTCTTTAGCTCTCTGCATTAATGCTTCTTGAATAGCATTTTTGATAGCAGCTTCCACAAATGATGTCTCACATTCATTCACAACCTCTGTCATCATAGCAACACTAGTCTTCTTTCCGATGTATTTTTTCCAATCGAAACCATCGTCTTCATGATGGGCAACAAGAGCTTGTTCGGCTTTCTTTGCAGATTTATCTTCAACTTCAACTTGTGTTTTATTCGGATATGATTTGTATTGTAGCGCTTTCTTGTTATATTCATTACCATTTCCAAAAGGGTTTTGGTTTCCACTAGCTTCTTGGTTATGGCATTCACGTTTGAAGTGCCCTTTTTGTCGACATCTGAAACAAGTAACTTTCGTTTTGTCGAAACTAAGTTTATTGCTTGAGTTACCAATATCCCTTCCAGTGAGTGCTACAAACTTTGAAACTCTCCGGATAACTGATGCTAAGGACCATTTGATGTCCATCAGTTCTAACTCTTCCTCATCTACCTGATCGTAATCCTCACCTGTCATTTCAGGATTTCCGATTTTTCCAGCAACAAGACTTTCATACGATTCCTGAACTATATGTTTTGCAACTTTTTCAGGAAACACATTCTTTAAATCTACTGCTATGTTGCATTGGAAAATATTTGAATTAGCAGTGGATTGGCTTGTGCTACTCCAGCTGCAAATGCGTTATGGAAATCTTCCATTTTGATAATCTAGACACGTACGCTGAAAACACGATAAAACTTTGAAAATGATTAGAACTACTACAAGTTCGGACGAACTTGCAGTGAAGAGTGAGAATTCTTCAGTTTTAAACAAGTTCTGTCGAACTTGTTGTTGACAGACAAAAAATTTCAACTTATACCCGAGTTCGGTCGAACTTGGATGAAAGCTTTCAAAAATTTTGATTTCTAGCGAACTTGTGAAAATTAATGAAAAACAAAGATGTTCGGTCGAACTTAAGCTTGACTTTTTAAGAAAAATACAAAGTTCGGGCGAACTTAGCTTGGATTTCTATGAAAAACTCTAAGTTCGGGCGAACTTAATTGAATTTTCAACAGAATTATATCAAGTTCGGTCGAACTTGATAGAAACTCAAGAAAAATTCAATAAGTCCGAACGAACTTAGCTTAAAATCATTAAAATCCCTATCAAGTATCGTCGAATTTGATAAAAATCAAAGATTTTTAATCAAGTTCGGGCGAACTTGAGGTTAAGTTCGGTCAACATGATTTTGAAAAACATGGTTTTTGCAACTTTTTGATGTCAAATCTTGTGAATTTGATGTCCAAACTCTCAGGGGTTTACCACGAATGTATTTAACATGACATATTCAAAATTGGACCGTGAATCCTTCGTTTTTGTTCAAAAGTTAAGAAAAATAGAAGAATGGAGATGAAATAGAGAGATTCTTGTCTTGATTTCAACAAATTCAGGTATCCAGGCTCTGATACCACTTGTAGGAACGTCCACAAACAGCTCGGGAACCTAAATTTGTTATCTATTTTCCGATTAGGCGGAAACTAATGACAAGTTAACCAAATAACAAGAATTACTCGTTTAATAGTTGTTTTCATTGATCTAAAGTTCAATACATTCAAGATCCGGATCCGACAGAGCTTCACCGTCTCTGTGCCAAAATCTGTAACTCCTTACAAATGAAATCCCAAGGCACCTATATATAGGAGTGGAAGTTCGCTGGACATGGATGAAGTTTGGGCGAACTTGACTTAGTCAAGTTCGGCCGAACTTGACTTCCCAAAACCCTCCTCGAGCGAACTTGCCTAAAAACTCACTTAAATACGCCTCGTTTCATCTATTCTATACATACTCGATACAAGGCTATTCTATAGACATTATGCATCAATAAACTCCCTCTTGGAGATCTACTTTTTCTTGTCCAGTCTTCAGAAATTCTCGTTTATTCCAGACTCGTTCTCGTGTAATGACGAAGGCAACAGACATATGCACCAACAAAGTGATTCCTTGTATTCTACTTTTACATACCTATTTAATTTTTTTTAACTGCAAGGAACGACGTGCCAACCACCGTGACACCGGGCGCTGTGGCCAAGGTCGTCTACTCAACCGCCGCCAGCCCCTTGGCTCTCCTAGATGCGCGGAAACCCGATCTCCACCCGCCCGAAAGCACGGTGAAATAATCGGTAAAACCTTGCCTCCCATCCAAGACGAACCGGCCCCACGCGTATTCGCCCTTCACCTAGATGCCGCATGGGATAGTGAGAGTCGAACCTGAGTCCCAAGGAACACCAAGATTTTCTCCAACCACTCCATCACTACCTCATTGGCTACAAACCTATTTAATTATCTTGTGTTTTTAATCTTCTTACTTTGATTTTGCAATCACTTGAGCTTCACTTTCTTTAGTTTCTTAATCACTCGAAGCTTTGGATTTTCGTTTAAAATCAAATACAAAAGTATGATACTAACCATATGCTTATCGTATCCGGATATGACACTTATTAACATACATATTTAAGAAAAAGTTCGTTAGATTTTTATAGTCACCAAACAAACAATCATCTTTTATGTGACATCAATGTTCCGATCTAAACAATGGTTGCAGTTGCCTGTTGCCACTTCAAGTATCACATCTCTGTATGTAGAATAATATTTTTATTTCTGACATCTATTAATGTGTGTCCGTCACTTTTGTTGGTGCAAATATCATGAGATAATCGACACATACACTCGGACCAAGCAAATAGAAAAGAATTGATATGTGCACCAACAAAATGTTGTGGCATGTAATATATATCTTACATCCAAGTGTCTAACCATATGTATATATATGTCACCAGAAGTGACCTGGTTATTTTATCATGCGTACGCCCACCCATAGATTAAGCATTTGTTATATTTGCTAGGGTTTCTAGAGTTAAATGGCCAAGATAATTTAAAAAATTTAACATATTACTGCTTGCTCATATATAAAAATAACAGACTACCCAACGCAATGCAATGAAGAAACAGAAAAGACAGTTGACAGAAAAACAGTAGTATATATATTAAACATCCCTCATCCCATACTCTACAACTCCATCACGCAACCTACCCCAACAAATCTTGTTTTTGATTCTCATACACATGATATCATTTCTCTTGATCTGTTATGTTGTGGAAATGTTACTGTTACTATTCACATGTACTTGAAACTCTAATCCTTTCAAGGTTTTTTTTGGATTCAAAAATTTGACTTCTATGTAGTTGTAACTTAGAATCAACTCCAATAAGTTTGACTCTTTAAATGGACTTATATCTGTTTGATTAATTAGGTAGAGTTGTTACTTAAAACTTGAAATACTAATTATCCAAATAGCATGGTCCCCATTTAGAAAGTTGGGTAATAAATCATTGCTCTGCCTATTGTAATCTCTATCAACTATCACACAGAAAGACAAAGGGTGGAAGTTCTATTGACTATTATCATGTAACAACAAAGAAAATTTAGGTATTAGCATGTAATTACATAAATACACATTCGTATATGTATTGTACAAAAAGATTGCATTTTAACCGTTAATTTTTCATGGGGAATATGTAGAATTAAAAAAGATAAACTATTGTTACTTTTTCAACCCTAATATATGGTGGTATACTAGCGTATGTAAATGCAATGGCTTGTTGCAGTAGCTTCCTTGTATATCATAAATGTGATCTCTACACAGTAACCTAACACTCCACACTGGGTACTATGACAGTACCATTACCAAATGGACATAAATTTCCTTCTTACATATAATCTGTTTTATGAAACGTAGATTTGTGTGTTTGATGTAATGGAAGTCATAAGAAAAGTCACCAAAAATGGTCATAATTCAGCAACCCAAAAATATCAGGTTTTTGTTTAGGGTAACATGAAGGCTTATTGTTTCTTGAAACCCTAGTTTGAAGAATTTCTGTTACATATGCCTAGGGAAAAAGAAATCTAATTCTAATATAGCATACAGCAATGAACGTTCTATATCAACATAAGACAGTAGCATGTTGAACGGTATACCATATCCTAACTTGGGCACTAGATTAGACAATTTAGGGTATGATAAAAAATTGTGCTATGTATATTGTAGTGATCAATGAAGAGACGAGAAAAGGATTATGTGTGTCTCTTCACAAGATTGATATTGGTATTACATGTTTAGAAAATTAATATAAGATGAAATTCTTTTATCAAAAACTTTAATGTTAAAATGGTGGTTTATTTGGACGGATAGATTGAGTTCTATTTGAGTATGTGAAGGACAACCTCTTGAGATGGTTTCACAACAATATGATTTATTGTACATGCCATGAACTCGAATCGAGTGTTTTCTAAAAGGCTGAAGAGGAAGGAGATTAGAACACTTGATGTCAAATTAGGGTTTCATTTCTGGTACCACTGAAGGTAACATAATCATGAGAAGCATTCACTTGGACTTGCCGAACTCTTTGGAACACAGATGCCTCAATGCGTATGCAGTAAGAAACGCTAAATCACTAAGCCTGATCTCCCATCCGGGAACTTTTGAGGTGTATATAGGCTTCGAAGGTGCGACAAGAGGTGCATGTAATAAACGGATATGAAATAGATTTAACGTACAAAGATATAATAGCTAAGTAATCTTGATTCCCATGATGAGGAGGAAACAAGGCTATCATCATGTTTCATATGACCTAACATCTAGCATTAATTCAAATATGCTGCTTGTGTGTGATATAGCCAAATCTGTATGCATTCACTTCAAATCAACTAGGAACACCGAAATCAAGTGACATAGATTGTTAGGATAAAGTATCAACATTCACTCTTTGGTAACCAATAAATGAGAGATACAAGATGCAAAAGAATGTTTTTAAATAAATAAATTTTAAAACAAAGATTTTTAAGTAACATTACAAGAACTCAAGGAATCCATAATATCATATTGTTGTTTAACTTAATTATCATCATCAATTTTACAGTTACATCCTGATATTATAGCTCCAGCTCCCCCAATCAGCTAGTGCAGAGAGGCGGTTGCTAGATCTATTTGCCGGCTGATGAAGACTAGATGTTCTCCAGCACTCCTTTCAGAGTTCTGTTGACAAAACAAACAAAGGCATATGAAATCTTAGAAACTATATTCAGTTACTACTTTGTTTTATATTTGATTAATTAATCTACCTCTTGTAGATCTATATCATTGCACGGTGATTCTGCTCCTCATGAATTACTTTAAATCTAGGCATACCTTTGGACGAAATTTGGGAGATCCACTCATCTGATACAACAAAGTTGTGATTGTATGCATACAACGTTGAAGATGATACTGAAAACCTTTGTTCCACCATTGATCCATGAAGGATGTCATTATAATCACTTTGTGATTCAAATTGACCCCAAGAGTTTGATTGGAGTGTTGGGTTTGAGGGGCTTAATGCATGACAAGGGTAATCATCAGGAACTTTCAAGTCTTTGTCTTGCTCCTTGATGCGCAATTTTTGTTTTGTTCTTTCCCTAGCTCTTGCTCTTGCCTCTGCCCTTGACTGGCCTCTTGCAAGACTAGCATGATATCCAGATTTACATTTTTGTGTCATTTTCTTCTTTTCTCCATCAAGAAACTTGAGTGCTGACTTTTTCTGCCCTTTATCTTCATCTGATACTGATCCGCCCTTGATGGTCTCTAGGAAAGCCATCTCACACTGATTAGTACTAACAGTGGAAGATGAGGAGTGCTTTGTTTCTTCAATCAACTCCTTAATCGCCTTCTTGGACTTGGTAAAGAGCCAATCAAGGGTTTTGCTTGCTTTGTCAAAACCTAGCAAATCTTGAAGCACAAAAAACTTTCTTGCAATTTCAATGGACAATCTTACCCTCCGATCTCTCGGGCCTTGTGCGGTATAGATTTTACTATGCCCATCTTTTTTGAGGTCACCACTTTTTTCTTAGATGGGTAAACCACAGACTCCAAAAGATCACTATAATTGTCACAATATTGCAACCCAGACCCTTCATGATCAAGCAGCTGGTTTTGACTATCCAACTCTTGTGTATTTGAAGCAATATAGTCTGTGACTGGAGGTAGGGCTGATGGTTGTGGAGCAAACTGTTGTAGGAATTTAAAAAAGAATCACCAGAAACATATGGGTTATTGTTGAAATATTCATCATTTTTTTCAAGTTCAAAGAAGGAATTGAAAGGATGTGAGACATGGATGGGAGATGGAATCTGTGGAATAGGGTTTGAGGAAAACATTGTAATTTGGATATGAAAGAAACAATAACAATAATAGTTAACAAAGAAGTTTAGATATAAGTTCATTGATCCAAATAAAGCTAAGGGTAAAGTTGCATTTAAGAGACCACCTCCCCTCTTAAGCTTTACACTGTAAATCTTCCTTTTTAGGGCACAAGTCTGCTCATACCTCCTCCCTCAATACAAAAGTATAGGATACTGGTACTAAGGAAAAGAAACGAGTTAAAAACGTACTATATTCAAATTTCTTGATGATTATATTAATATAAAAAAAATTCAAAACCTAGATATAGGATAAAAATAGGAATGCATATACCTTTCAGTAACCATAACTTATGACCTTTGACAATTAACTCAATTGTGTATCACATTATAAAGATTAATGTTGCCATTAACAGAAGAGTAAGCTCAGTTTTTGCAACACGGCCCCTCCAAACTTTAGTAAATAGAGAGAAATCGTTAAGGTATTAAATAAGTTCATCAAACTATATTTTACTTTGGTTTATTCAATACTATAAAGTACACTGTACGTGATGAAAAAGCTAACATTTTAGAAATTACAAAGACAGCGATGCAACTAGACAACATTTTTGTTTTGAATGCATCTATTAAAGTCCTTATCTCATGGTCATTTCGAATTCGGGCATTTTATTTGTTTGTTTATTTGTTATTATAAACTTGTTTACTATGTTATTTCTCAATATTAGTTAAAGTTTTGATGGTATTGAATTGAGTTGTATGTTTCGAGAGTATTAATAATGCTTCATGAAATTAGTTTCAATAGTTGATTTGATTATTATTATTATTATTATTATTATTATTATTATTATTATTATTATTATTATTGTTGTTGTTATTGTTGTTAGGGTGTGCATATTCACACCTAAATGCCTATCTACACACTCAAGTGGGACCCTTATATATGTCTTATACAGCCCTGTATGAGGCATATGTGATCTTTTATATCCGTTGCATACAAACCTGTATGCTGCATATAGGGTTCCTGTCCCTAACCAGGGTTCCAAGCCAGTACAGTGTCAAATCAATCACATATATGTGACATATAAGGCATGTATGATACTTGTATATGATGCGTCTATACGCGGCATACAGACCTGTATGCGGCATACAGACCTATTTGATGTGACTTTGATCCGATGTTGTCGAGCATATGACAAAGGTAGACAGCACTTACAAGTCTATACGAGGCATATAAATGTGAATTTTGTTTCTTCAAATAGTGGCAAACGCTTCTTCGTGACCCACATTCATTTGTTCGTATGTTTCTGGCTTTTCAATTATTGGGAAAGTGTTAAGCTAAAATGTCATCGGTTTGGGACGAGAATCATTTCTTTGGCCAGTATTCCAACGACTCATGGGAGGTTACTGAAACCGAGGAGAATTCTAACAAGGAGGATGTTGCGTCTGGCGTTCAAGTTGATAATAAGAAACCATTACTAGACTTGAACGAGGCTCCGCCTCTCTCTCTCTCTTGATAAACCAGCACAACAAGGGTATCCGAATTATGGATACGGTGGTGAGCAACAGGATTACGGGTACGATGGTGAGCAACCGGATTACGAGTACGGTGGTGAGCAACCAGATTACGGATACGGTGGTGAGTAACCGGATTACGGATACAGTGGTGAGCAACCGGATTAGGATTGGTAGTAGGGTTTGGTGAAGGTGTAGACGGTGATGTTTGAGCCGTAGTGGGAGTTGGTAAATCCATGGTGTGTTTTGGTGTAGTAGGTGTTGTAGGTGAACTAATGATTTTGTTTTCTCGGAGTAAAATTCGGTTTTGTCGTAAGTTCGCTCTTTTTTCGGATCAAATGCTAGTGGTGATGAATTGTGAGACCCTCTAGTATGCATACACATGTAAGTACCTGCACACTAAACACAACCAGCGTAAACCCGAAAATAACAAACAAAAGCTACTAAATTAACACACGTTGCGCCTTACTCCCCGGCAACGGCGCCAAAATTTGACATGAAGTCGAAGTCTCACGTAAATTTAAACCAATTACTACTAAATAGCTAGCGGTAAGTGGGTATCGAACACGAGGAGTTTATGGAAAATGTGCCTATTTTATAGCTTTATCAATTAACTAAATTAAACTACTTGCAGAAAAATAATTTCAATGATTTTGATTGTTTGATTTTAAAACTAAAATTAATAAATAAATTGCAAAAGAAGATTTGGTTTGTAAACAGTTTAGGAAAAAGCGACCATCCTAGACTTTCGGTTTGCTTCTGACAATTGTGTTTTGATTCACTAGAAAGAACCACATAAACATGATTCATGTGCAATTGCTTGTTTGTGATTAAAGGGAACTAAGTACTCGGATTATAACAATGCGAGGATGTTACCCGATGACCAATTAACTAATTTCCAACCCTAATCCCTCCCGTGATATCTCGATTGCCAACCATACCAAGAATGTACGATTTAAATTAAGATCAAAACATCAATTAACAAATTACAAAAAATCATTCACACATCATAATAAACCAACAACGATTGGAAGTCTATTATTCTAGAAATACAAATAAAAAAAAGTCTCAAACAAACCTTCAATCTAGGATGATCACCATGAGTTTAGCCACACATCGCTTGGTGAACCGTCATATCAATAAGTTTAATGTTCATACGAATCAAAAACATAAACCGGATGATTAAAATTGTTCACAAACACTTTGCTAGAGCCAAAATTCGCCAGAAAACTATCTAGAAACGTTCCCCTATGATGAGGCACCCAAAAGACACTTGAAAACAAAGTTTTATGGGGCAGTTACACTTCTCACGCTGGGCACACCATAGGTTACGGTGCCACCGTAGGCCTACGGTGGCCAACAAAAGTTCCTACGGCATCGGAAGACTGTCTTACGGCGACAAAATGCTTCCAGCTTCCACCGTAAGCTATGGTGGCACTGTAGCCTACGGTGGTCCCTAGCCTTTGCTCCTTTGTTCGTTTGTCACTATTTAAAGTCTCTGTCTCGGCTTCACCAAGTACGAACATCCATCCGCATGCATTAAAACATCTTCTTTATGCTCCTTATACCTGCAATACCGAACACACCGTAGTTATCTAATTCCACTAACAAAAACGATTAAATGTGAAAATTTGCATAATTTAAGGCACTTAAGGGTTGTCCAAAGGACCACCCGTCATCGTTCACGTGTTAAGCATTGACGGGAGTTGTACTTACTTCCCAATGTTGGATCCTCCTGAAGATCAACAACCTCAAGTGGTAACGCTAGTACATGTTTACGGGGGCCATTTCATACATGTTAAGCTGGAAGGAGACTATCCTATGCCTTTAGTGAACAATATATGGTTGTTAAACCAAAAACCTGGTGCAAAACAGTGGGAAGATATGTATATGCCGTGTTTATAATGGTACTCATCGATAATGAATCCATCACCAGACCGAGACCCGAGTGTAAATGTTATCGAAGATTAAAATTATTAATCTGATTGTTGTTATTGATATTATTATTATTATTATTATTATGAGTTTCAAAGGACCAAAATGCCCCTGGGATGTGCTGCATACAGGTCTTGGAGAGGGCTAAAAAGGTAATTTGGACGTTCCTATATGCAGCATACAGTTCTGTATGCGGCATATATAACCCCACATAAAAAATTAAAATTTTGAAAAAAAAGGAAATTATTAATAATTTAATTAAATTACTAATACTATTGTAATTATTAATATTATAACAAATACTTTTCAAAAAAACTATTATAACAAATATTAATATTATTGTTATTGTTATATAAGCTAATTATGGTGATATATGTCACATATAGGACTATGTGTCACGTATATGAGTTTCAAAGGACCAAAATGCCTATGTTTTGTGCTGCATACAGGTCTTGGAGAGTGTTAAAAAAAGGTAATTTGGACGTTCCTATATGCAGCATACGGTTCTGTATGCGGCATATATAACCCAACCTAAAAAATTAAATTTTTGAAAAAAAAAGGAAGTTACAATGAATAATTGATATGTGCACCAACAAAATGTTGTGGCATGTAATATATATCTTACATCCAAGTGTCTAACCATATGTATATATATGTCACCAGAAGTGACCTGGTTATTTTATCATACGTACGCCCACCCATAGATTAAGCATTTGTTATATTTGCTAGGGTTTCTAGAGTTAAATGGCCAAGATAATTTAAAACTTAACATATTACTGCTTGCTCATATATAAAAATAACAGACTACCCAACGCAATGCAATGAAGAAACAGAAAACACAGTTGACAGAAAAACAGTAGTATATATATTAAACAATCCTCATCCCATACTCTACAACTCCATCACGCAACCTACCCCAACAAATCTTGTTTTTGATTCTCATACACATGATATCATTTCACTTGATCTGTTATGTTGTGGAAATGTTACTGTTACTATTTACATGTACTTGAAACTCTAATCCTTTCAAGGTTTTTTTTGGATTCAAAAATTTGACTTCTATGTAGTTGTAACTTAGAATCAACTCCAATAAGTTTGACTCTTTATATGGACTTATATCTGTTTGATTAATTTGGTAGAGTTGTTACTTAACACTTGAAATACTAATTATCCAAATAGCATGGTCCCCATTTAGAAAGTTGGGTAATAAATCATTGCTCTGCCTATTGTAATCTCTATCAACTATCACACAAAAAGACAAAGGGTGGAAGTTCTATTGACTATTATCAGTAACAACAAAGAAAATTTAGGTATTAGCATGTATTTACATAAATACACATTCGTATATGTATTGTACAAAAAGATTGCATTTTAACCGTTAATTTTTCATGGGGAATATGTAGAATTAAAAAAGATAAACTATTGTTACTTTTTCAACCCTAATATATGGTGGTATACTAGCGTATGTAAATGCAATGGCATGTTGCAGTAGCTTCCTTGTATATCATAAATGTGATCTCTACACAGTAACCTAACACTCCACACTGGGTACTATGACAGTACCATTACCAAATGGACATAAATTTCCTTCTTACATATAATCTGTTTTATGAAACGTAGATTTTTGTGTTTGATGTAATGGAAGTCATAAGAAAAGTCACCAAAAATGGTCATAATTCCGCAACCCAAAAAATCAGGTTTTTGTTTAGGGTAACAGGAAGGCTTATTGTTTCTTGAAACCCTAGTTTGAAGAATTTCTGTTACATATGCCTAGGGAAAAAGAAATCTAATTCTAATATAGCATACAGCAATGAACGTTCTATATCAACATAAGACAGTAGCATGTTGAACGGTATACCATATCCTAACTTGGGCACTAGATTAGACAATTTAGGGTATGATAAAAAATTGTGCTATGTATATTGTAGTGATCAATGAAGAGACGAGAAAAGGATTATGTGTGTCTCTTCACAAGATTGATATTGGTATTATATGTTTAGAAAATTAATATAAGATGAAATTCTTTTATCAAAAACTTTAATGTTAAAATGGTGGTTTATTTGGACGGATAGATTGAGTTCTATTTGAGTATGTGAAGGACAACCTCTTGAGATGGTTTCACAACAATATGATTTATTGTACATGCCACGAACTCGAATCGAGTGTTTTCCAAAAGGCTGAAGAGGAAGGAGATTAGAACACTTGATGTCAAATTAGGGTTTCATTTCTGGTACCACTGAAGGCAACATAATCATGAGAAGCATTCACTTGGACTTGCCGAACTCTTTGGAACACAGATGCCTCAATGCGTATGCAGTAAGAAACGCTAAATCACTAAGCCTGATCTCCCATCCGAGAACTTTTGAGGTGTATATAGGCTTCGAAGGTGCGACAAGAGGTGCATGTAATAAACGGATATGAAATAGATTTAAGATACAAAGACATAATAGCTAAGTAATCTTGATTCCCATGATTAGGAGGAAACTAGGCTATCATCATGTTTCATATGACCTAACAGCTAGCATTAATTCAAATATGCTGCTTGTGTGTGATATAGCCAAATCTGTATGCATTCACTTCAAATCAACTAGGAACACCGAAATCAAGTGACATAGATTGTTAGGATAAAGTATCAACATTCACTCTTTGGTAACCAATAAATGAGAGATACAAGATGCAAAAGAATGTTTTTAAATAAATAAATTTTAAAACAAAGATTTTTAAGTAACATTACAAGAACTCAAGGAATCCATAATATCATATTGTTGTTTAACTTAATTATCATCATCAATTTTACACTTACATCCTGATATTATAGCTCCAGCTCCCCCAATCAGCTAGTGCAGAGAGGCGGTTGCTAGATCTATTTGCCGGCTGATGAAGACTAGATTTTCTCCAGCACTCCTTTCAGAGTTCTGTTGACAAAACAAACAAAGGCATATGAGATCTTAGAAACTATATTCAGTAACTACTTTGTTTTATATTTGATTAATTAATCTACCTCTTGTAGATCTATATCATTGCACGGTGACTCTGCTCCTCATGAATTACTTTAAATTTAGGCATACCTTTGGACGAAATTTGGGAGATCCACTCATCTGGTACAACAAAGTTGTGATTGTATGTATACAACGTTGAAGATGATACTGAAAACCTTTGTTCCACCATTGATCCATGAAGGATGTCATTATAATCACTTTGTGATTCAAATTGACCCCAAGAGTTTGATTGGAGTGTTGGGTTTGAGGGGCTTAATGCATGACAAGGGTAATCATCAGGAACTTTCTTCAAGTCTTTGTCTTGCTCCTTGATGCGCAATTTTTGTTTTGTTCTTTCCCTAGCTCTTGCTCTTGCCTCTGCCCTTGACTGGCCTCTTGCAAGACTAGCATGATATCCAGATTTACATTTTTGTGTCATTTTCTTCTTTTCTCCATCAAGAAACTTGAGTGCTGACTTTTTTTGCCCTTTATCTTCATCTGATCCTGATCCCCCCTTGATGGTCTCTAGGAAAGCCATCTCACACTGATTAGTACTAACAGTTGAAGATGAGGAGTGCTTTGTTTCTTCAATCAACTCCTTAATCGCCTTCTTGGACTTGGTAAAGAGCCAATCAAGGGTTTTGCTTGCTTTGTCAAAACCTAGCAAATCTTGAAGCACAAAAAACTTTCTTGCAATGTCAATGGACAATCTTACCCTCCGATCTCTCGGGCCTTGTGCGGTATAGATTTTACTATGCCCATCTTTTTTTGAGGTCACCACTTTTTTCTTAGATGGGTAAACCACAGACTCCAAAAGATCACTATAATTGTCACAATATTGCAACCCAGACTCTTCATGATCAAGCAGCTGGTTTTGACTATCCAACTCTTGTGTATTTGAAGCAATATAGTCTGTGACTGGAGGTAGGGCTGATGGTTGTGGAGCAAAACTGTTGTAGGAATTTAAAAAAGAATCACCAGAAACATATGGGTTATTGTTGAAATATTCATCATTTTTTTCAAGTTCAAAGAAGGAATTGAAAGGATTGAGACATGGATGGGAGATGGAATCTGTGGAATAGGGTTTGAGGAAAACATTGTAATTTGGATATGAAAGAAACAATAACAATAATAGTTAACAAAGAATTTTAGATATAAGTTCATTGATCCAAATAAAGCTAAGGGTAAAGTTGCATTTAAGAGACCACCTCCCCTCTTAAGCTTTACACTGTAAATCTTCCTTTTTAGGGCACAAGTCTGCTCATACCTCCTCCCTCAATACAAAAGTATAGGGTACTGGTACTAAGGAAAAGAAATGAGTTAAAAACGTACTATTTTCAAATTACTGGAAGACTGTTTGGGATAGCCCTTACCTGTTGGAACACGGAAAAGGGTAAGCGAGGAGTTGAAGATTGTAACATCCGTCGAAAAACAGGTTTTCAAAATCCGCTTCGTTTATCAATCAAATATCCAGTTATAAATTACGTTGCGTATTTATAGTTGATATTAATTTTAAACGATACATAATTAATAAATATATTAGAATTTAAAAACATAATTTAAAATTTCTAATAAAAACTGAATAGAAAAAAAATAAATGCAGACGCCGGGTTTCGAACCCGGGTCACCCGGATGAACAAACACGCAACACACCACTCCGCCACACGCGTTTCTTTGTAACAATTCTGAATTAAATGATACTTAAAGTAAACCCGAATTCAAACCAGAGAAATCACGCGCACTCAGAGCTCGCAATCACCGGAAAATCCGGCAATCCGCGATTTTGGCGAAATCCGTTTCGACTAAACCGCTCCAATTGATGTCGACATCGGTTATAACCGTTGCCGGCAATCAATTTCCGTCATAACTGACGGAAATCCTAACTCGCGGACGTTGACTCAATTCAGCCTGTGTTCACTACAAATACCCACTTGAACACTCTGAAAATCCTTTCGCTCAGAACCACGATCGTTTCCGAAGCTTAATTCATCTCAAAACACGTCGCCGGAGATATTTTACAGTCGCTGGACTTTCACCGGAAAACCGAGACTTACTTCAAATCGGTAAAATTCTCGACTCTTTTGTTTGTAATCCATTATTCGACATGTATTAACTTCAATCCTTCAACCAGAATCTGTCCCAGACTACGCCGCCGGGAAATCCCACACTCACCGGAATTTCATTGAAACATCGAAGTCTCACTGTCCATCGGTATAATCATCGAAAAACTCTTGATATCTCTTACTCAATAACTTAATTTCATAACACAAGAATCTAAACTGTCAAACACTTCACTCAGCCGAGAGTCACAAATCAGAGCCGACAACTCCTGCCGGAAATCTGAAGTAAACGCGATGTTTTGGTACATTCTATTCTTTAATCTCATTAACTATTTCATTCCAACCAACTATAAGTTTTGATAATCGAATTAAACAAAACAGTCGGATCTCACTGATCTGAGTTCTTGTAAATGAAGAAGACGATGAGTTTATGTTTAAAATAACTTAAAATTTGTATTAAACTGGGTCAGACACACAGTCCAGTTGGTTGGACTGTGTGCATATGAAGTCAAGGTCTCGGGTTCAATTATGTTCTTGTTTCGATTCGTCACGATATTCAAACCTTTTTTATAAAACTCAAATATTAAACTTGACAGCAAGTATATAAAAGAATAAAAATCTTATATCCAACGGGTTAAACACACAGCCCAATTGGTCGGGCTGTGTGCACGCACGAAGCAAAGGTCGCGAGTTCGAGCCGGTTCCTTGACCCGGTCTCTATAATATACAAATCCTTTTGTTAAATCAGAATATAGTTTAATCTAAATAGTATATAAATATAATTAAAATTAGAAATATTTCGGGTTAGACACGTAGCTCAGTTGGTAGAGCTGCGTGCACGTATACGGGAGGTCACGAGTTCGAACCCCACTTAGCGCATAATCAAACACAGTCCGACCGGTCAACGGTCAACGGTCAATGGTCAACGGTCAAAAAGTCAACTTTTTATTTTTCTTTTATTTATTTATTTACTTAAAAAATCAATTAAAAATACCTCAAAATATGGTTTTAAAGCCTAAAAACTTGCATTATATTCAAAAAAATAAATTTAACAATCCCATTAAGAGCACTAATTAAAAATATTAATCTCAAATAAAGTTTATTTATTTACCGAATCATTTCGTTATTATTTAGGTTAAGTTTTTCCCTCGTCGGTTGAATCATAATATTCGTGCGCATTCATCGTCATCAAGGAACGCACCCACTGTGAGTGAATCCTTACAAATTCCCCTTTTTATTCATGTTTTGGGGTTTATCATGTGTCGCTTTAATTATTTCGTTTATTCAAACTTGTGCTATTACCATTATATGACCTAAACTTATGATGTAAATATTGTTTGTTGTGATATGTGTTTACATTCTTGTCAAGTTGTGTGCAAATCATTCATTAGGCCATCAGTTCCTCGTGGAAGACGAGTTGAGATCAGGTGCCTCATTTGATCGGCTCCATTTGATTGAGCCTTGATCTCATTGTTCATCATTTGGTGTGTGTGCTTGTGCATTAATTGATATTATGTGTTTTGTGATTAAATTTACATTTACGTTTATTCATATTTGGTTATGCACCATTTTATTCAAATAACCAACATAACTAATCCTTTCAAATATTTAAATAAGATTCACTTGCCAACTTATGTTGACCCAAAAACCCTATTTTACACATGATACAGGTGATCCAGTTGAGAAAAGAAATACGTAGGATGGCCTAGAAGAATAAACAAGTTAATGCTTTGGAATGGACATTTCGTTTAGTTTCCCTTTGTAATTGTATGATTTTTGTTTAATACTTTAGTTTGTAATGAAAGTGTATTTGAACAGGTTGTGTTTGTATGTTTATTGTAACTTCCTCTTTAAAGAGAAATAATAAATATGAAACTTTATAGTAAATGTCATGAGCTTTGATGAAAACGCAATCATGCCCCGACTACCATTTCCGCTGCGGGTCGGGGTGTGACAGAGGGATATAGGATAGGTTATTAGACCCTTAGAGCCTATACTATAGTTGATTAGATTTTAATTGTTTATGTGGTTACATGCAAACTCATGATGTTTATTTGTTTCGTATTTATTACACACACAAATGCATGCAAACACTTCCACTATCATATTATGTGATATTTAATGAGTTATACTTATTGTCAAACATAACATGCTTACATATACATTCATCACGCATATTTCCATGTTCACATATTCAAATCATCCTCATATTTCCTTTATTCAAGATTTTGTCACAATTTTCGTTTTTCAATCTCATCAAAGTGAGTTCTACGACGGGCATGTAGTAACTGTAAGGGTACAAGTACCGGTAGTCGGAACGTCCTGTCTAGGTTGGCATTCGTATAAATCTAATATAACAGACCAGTTTGCCTACCTGGGGACTAACGATAAGAGTACGAAGGACCTATTAGGCCAAAGCATGCCACACCAAACGTCGTTCGAACTAACCCCACTTTGAGGTGTCACCGTGTCCACACCTGGATGCACTACGAATTTCATATGTTACATTCATATTTCTCGATTTTCTCCGGGTTTTAGTGTACGTTACCAGGCTAACACATGCGAACCATATGAAAGACCCGGTAATCATGGGGGCCCACATGATTACGAAGGTGAAATATGGCGGCATGCAAGGCCCAATTACGAGCAAAGCCCAAGACATCCTATGGATGTAGTAAATTTATTATTCTTCATTTGTTTTATGAATGTTCATTTCTAAATACGACACATGACACCTAAAACGTCAAACTCATACTCTTGATACGTATTTCTTGTAGATGTCTTCTAGTCTCTCTCGTAGAAAAATGAGATCAGGAAAAACCCGCGAGCGCATGGCTGCCCAAATCGCTCAACAAATGGCTGCCGTAATACCCAACATCGTAGTTCAAGTTCAACAAGCCCTTACCGCTAATTCCGTCAACCCAATCAATCAAGAAGATCAAAATGTTGTCAACCCTCCCCCAAATACCACTAAATGCACCTTCAAGCATTTCAAATCATGCGATCCTCCAAAATACGAAGGGACTGAAGGTGTCACCGCTCTCCTCCATTGTTTTGAGGAGATGGAAAACACTTTTCTCAATTGCGACTGTCCCGATGATCGCAAGGTGCGATATGCTACCGGTCGTTTGTTTGGAGTAGCACTTACATGGTGGAATACAGAGAAGGCCAAGCGAGGTACTGAGAATGCTATGACTTTGATTTGGGAAGAGTTGAAGGAAATCATGACAAGACGTTTCTGTCCAAGAAGCGAAATCAAGAAACTGAAAGATGAGTTCTATTCTTTGAAACAAAAGGAGGGCGACCACACCCCATACAACAAGAGATTCCTTGAGTTAAATCAGATGGTCCCCAACTTGTTCACTCCCCTCTACCGTTTGATCGAGCACTACATTCGAGGTCTTCCTTCAAAAATTCAAGACCCTGTAATAAGTACCACACCTGTAACTTTGGAAGCAGCAATGGAGTTAGCTACAGAGCTCACCGAAAACCGCATACGGAATAAAGACTTCACGGAGGAGAAGAAGAAGAATAAAGCATCAACCAAAACCTCAAACTCCACCCAAACCGAATCCTCTTCTCAAACCACTCCTAAGAGAAAACGAGACGTGCAAAATTTCGCTATTACCCAAGGCAATCAACCAGCTTCACAAGCCATACCCCTCCAAGCTATCCCAATCTCTCAAGTAGCACCTAACTCTACTTACCCAAATAGGAAACCTTACATTGGACCTCACCCTCAATGCAACACCTGTTTTTATCACCATCCATCTACCGTACCTTGTCGACTGTGTGCAAATTGTGGGCGTTATGGTCATTGGAGCAAAACTTGTCATGCCCCTCAAAACAAGCCTCACCCCCTACTCAAAACATGATCCAAACATATCAACAACCCAATACCCGATGTTCCCATATGTTCGAGCTTGTTTTAATTGTGGCAACCCTACCCACTTTAGAAACACGTGCCCTCGATTGGTTAACATCATAAACGCCCAAGCTCAAGCAAACCCAGTTAACCAAGCAAATCAAGCAAACCCAGCTCCACCACCAGCAAGAGAAAGAGCTTACAACATCAACACCAATCCTGTTGAAGATAATAACGGCCCAAACGAATCACCCAACTAGCTTTCCCTCACCAAGAGTCAAGACTAAACTCCAACCGTTTAGTTTTAATGTTTTCTTTATGTTATCTCAATCTTTACGTCTCCCAGTTATAAATTGGGAATTTATGTATCCAAGAATTTTAATGCGAATTGATATTACTGTTTTGTTTTATACTCATTGATTTAACATTCATATCATCAAACATCTCGACGTACCTCGATCACATCATTTAAAGAAGTTGGGTTGTGTCTCACTTTTACATAGACTAACCCCTTCATCATAACAAACGAGAGAGGTACTGTCATCATTCAGTCATGTATCCTTTCAGAATTGAGACTCAAGGTTTGGTTGTTGTGTTTGTTTATGTTTTAGAGTCACATAGAACTGATCATAATTTACTGACAAAGCCAATGAAAATTTGACAAGAATATGGTGGATACGCCGCTGGTACTTCCTATATATAAGTATTCTTGGCAAAGGATCAAAAGCATTACCAGGAGGTTATGAGAAGTTCCGTGTAGGTTTAAATATCGTCATGGTTGAAGTTTTTGTTTTATGATACATACCTTATCATTTCAAACGTATCAATTCCCTCAAAACTATTATGCATAAAATCATGCCTAGTCAATCAACTCAGTTTATCCATGTTCCGCATTCTTATACTTTAGGCATCAAAAAGCGATTCCTGTAGCAGGGTATTCAACCCTTACTAGGAACGTTACCGCCTCAAATAAGATTAAAACTCTCACCCTCTTCTAATTATGTAATCGTCAAAATTAAAACATCCTCCCTTCAAGTCAAATATACCACTACTACTTAAATTTGGGACGAAATTTCTAAAAGTAGGGGATACTGTAACATCCGTCAAAAAACGGGTTTTCAAAATCCGTTTCGTTTATCAATCAAATATCCAGTTATAAATTTCGTTGCGTATTTATAGTTGATATTAATTTTAAACGATACATAATTAATAAATATATTAGAATTTAAAAACCATAATTTAAAATTTCTAATAAAAACTGAATAGAAAAAAATAAATGCAGACGCCGGGTTTCGAACCCGGGTCACCCGGATGAACAAACACGCAACACACCACTCCGCCACATGCGTTTCTTTGTAACAATACTGAATTAAATGATACTTAAAGTAAACCCGAATTCAAACCAGAGAAATCACGCGCACTCAGAGCTCGCAATCACCGGAAAATCCGGCAATCCACGATTTTGGCCAAATCCGTTTCGACTAAACCGCTCCAATTGATGTCGACATCGGTTATAACCGTTGCCGGCAATCAATTTCCGTCATAACCGACGGAAATCCTAACTCGCGGACCTTGACTCAATTCAGCATGTGTTCACTACAACTACCCACTTGAACACTCTGAAAATCCTTTCGCTCAGAACCACGATCGTTTCCGAAGCTTAATTCATCTCAAAATACGTCGCCGGAGATATTTTACAGTCACTGGACTTTCACCGGAAAACCGAGACTTACTTCAAATCGGTAAAATTCTCGACTCTTTTGTTTGTAATCCATTATTCGACATGTATTAACTTCAATCCTTCAACCAGAATCTGTCCCAGACTACCCGCCGGGAAATCCCACACTCACCGGAATTTCACTGAAACATCGAAGTCTCACTGTCCATCAGTATAATCATCTAAAAACTCTTGATATCTCTTACTCAATAACTTAATTTCATAACACATGAATCTAAACTGTCAAACACTTCACTCAGCCGAGAGTCACAAATCAGAGCCGACGACTCCTGCCGGAAATCTGAAGTAAACGCGCTGTTTTGGTACATTCTATTCTTTAATCTCATTAACTATTTCATTCCAACCAACTATAAGTTTTGATAATCGAATTAAACAAAACAGTCGGATCTCACTGATCTGAGTTCTTGTAAATGAAGAAGACGAACTGAGTTTATGTTTAAAATAACTTAAAATTTGTATTAAACTGGGTCAGACACACAGTCCAGTTGGTTGGACTGTGTGCATATGAAGTCAAGGTCTCGGGTTCAATTATGTTCTTATTTCGATTCGTCACGATATTCAAACCTTTTTATAAAACTCAAATATGAAACTTGACAGCAAGTATATAAAAGAAATAAAAATCTTATATCCAACGGGTTAAACACACAGCCCAATTGGTCGGGCTGTGTGCACGCACGAAGCAAAGGTCGCGAGTTCGAGCCGGTTCCTTGACCCGGTCTCTATAATATACAAATCCTTTTGTTAAATCAGAATATAGTTTAATCTAAATAGTATATAAATATAATTAAAATCAGAAATATTTCGGGTTAGACACGTAGCTCAGTTGGTAGAGCTGCGTGCACGTATACGCGAGGTCACGAGTTCGAACCCCACTCAACGCATAATCAAACACAGTCCGACCGGTCAACGGTCAATGGTCAACGGTCAAAAAGTTAACTTTTTATTTTTCTTTTATTTATTTATTTACTTAAAAAATCAATTAAAAATACCTCAAAATAAGGTTTTAAAGCCTAAAAACTTGCATTATATTCACAAAAATAAATCTAACAATCCCATTAAGAGCACTAATTAAAAATATTAATCTCAAATAAAGTTTATTTATTTACCGAATCATTTTGTTATTATTTAGGTTAAGTTTTTCCCTCGTCGGTTGAATCATAATATTCGTGCGCATTCATCGTCATCAAGGAACGCACCCACTGTGAGTGAATCCTTACAAATTCCCCTTTTTATTCATGTTTTGGGGTGTATCATGTGTCGCTTTAATTATTTCGTTTATTCAAACTTGTGCTATTACCATTATATGACCTAAACTTATGATGTAAATATTTTTTGTTGTGATACGTGTTTACATTCCTGTCAAGTTGTGTGCAAATCATTCATTAGGCCCATCAGTTCCTCGTGGGAGACGAGTTGAGATCAGGTGCCTCATTTGATCGGCTCCATTTGATTGAGCCTTGATCTCATTGTTCATCATTTGGTGTGTGTGCTTGTGCATTAACTGATATTATGTGTTTTGTGATTAAATTTACATTTACTCTTGTTCATATTTGGTTATGCACCATTTTATTCAAATAACCAACATAACTAATCCTTTCAAATATTTAAATAAGATTCACTCGCCAACTTATGTTGACCCAAAAACCCTAATTTACACATGATACAGGTAATCCAGTTGAGGAAAGAATACGTAGGATGGCCTAGAAGAATAAACAAGTTAATGCTTTGGAATGGACATTTAGTTTAGTTTCCCTTTGTAATTGTATGATTTTTGTTTAATACTTTAGTTTGTAATGAAAGTGTATTTGAACAGGTTGTGTTTGTATGTTTTTTGTAACTTCCTCTTTAAAGAGATATAATAAATATGAAACTTTATAGTAAATGTCATGAGCTTTGATGAAAACGCAATCATGCCCCGACTACCATTTCCGCTGCGGGTCGGGGTGTGACAAAGATGCCATGGGCTTAACATGGGAAGAGTTAAGGGAACTCATGACAAGACGCTTCTGTCCAAGGAGCGAAATCAAAAGGCTGGAAGACGAATTCCATGCACTGAAACAGAAGGAAGGAGACCACACTTCATATAATAAGAGATTTCTCGAGCTGAACCAGATGATCCCAAATTTGTTCACCCCTTTGTACCGCTTAGTTGAACACTACATTCGAGGCCTCCCCTCGAAAATTCAAGATTCGGTTTTAAGCACATCGCCGGCAACACTTGAAGCCGCAATGGAGTTAGCTACAGAACTCACTGAAAATCGCATTCGAAACGGCAAGTTCAAAGATGAAAAGAAGAAAGCACCCATTGACACCCCAACTCCAAACCACCCAGTCTCATACTCAAAGTTTGCTGGTAAGAGGAAGCGTAATGGCAAGAATTTTGCTGTCACTTAAACCAACCCTCCTATCGCTGTTACACCAATCACCCAAGTTGCTCCTCCAGCTGCACCATTCAAAAAGCCATATACTGGCCCACACCCAAAATGCAACCGCTGTCAATACCATTACCTCCCGAAAATCCCTGCCAACATTGCACAAGCTGTGGCCGTGCAGGTCACACCATCCAAACCTGCCGTACCCTTCAGCGAATGAACCGCAATCAACCTCAAACCCAAACCCAAAATCAGATAGTGGGTCAAGCCCAACAACCCTTACTTCTACCACCTGCACCACACGCAGCCCAAACTTACTACCAACCCAACTACCCCATGATGCAATCCATGCGAGCTTGTTTCAACTGTGGGGACCCAAACCACTTCAGGAACACATGTCCACGCCTAGTGAACATCATCCATGCCCAAGCTCACGCAAACCTGGTAAACCAAGCTAACCAAGCTCCCCCACCTGCCAGAGGGAGAGCTTTCAAAATCAATGCAAACCAAGCCAGGGCTGACAACAACGTGGCCAACGGTACGTTTCTCATCAATGGTAGTTATGCATCCATATTATTCGATACTGGTGCGGATAAGAGTTTTGTGTCCTTAGAATTTGAACCTATCCTCGACCAACCTCGAGTTAATCTCATCGAATCTCTAACGGTGGAAGTTGCTGACGGAAAACCCGTTTCATTAAATTCTATTATACGCAATTGTACTCTCACCCTAAATGATCACGATTTTCCAATTGATCTTATTCCTATGAAGTTAGGAAGTTTCGATGTTATAATCGGTATAGACTGGCTCAGCCAGCATCACGCTGAAGTAGTGTGCCACGAAAAGTTCATTCGCATTCCTCTTGCAGACGGTCAGACACTACGTATTTTTGGGGAAACCCCTTCGAAAGGACTCAAATTAATGTCCTGCCTTCAAGCCTGAAGATATCTCCGCAAGAACTATGTTGCATTCCTAACTCACGTCGTCAAAAAGGGAAACAAGGAGAGGAAACTCGAAGATATCCCAGTTGTGAAAGAATTCCCACAAGTCTTTCCCGACGACATTTCAGGACTTCCTCCTGTGAGAGAAGTCGAATTTTGCATCGATCTTGTACCTGGCGCTACGCCAGTCGCAAAATCTCCTTATAGGTTAGCCCCATCCGAAATGCAAGAGCTGGCCAGTCAACTGCAAGAGCTGACTGACAAAGGATTCATACGTCCTAGTTCATCGCCTTGGGGTGCACCTGTTCTTTTTGTGAAGAAGAAAGATGGAACGTTTCTCATGTGCATTGATTATAAGAAACTCAACAAGCTAACGGTTAAAAATCGTTATCCACTGCCTCGCATTGATGACCTCCTAGACCAACTTCAAGGCGCCACCTGCTTTTTAAAAATCGACCTTCGTTCTGGTTATCATCAGCTCAGGGTGCACGAAGAAGATATCCCAAAAACCGCCTTCCGGACTCGTTATGGTCATTACGAATTCATGGTCATGCCTTTCGGTTTAACTAACGCCCCCGCTGTCTTCATGGATTTAATGAATAGGGTATGCAAACCCTACCTCGACCGTTTGTCATAGTCTTCATCGACGACATCCTTACTTACTCCAAGTCTAAATCCGATCATGAGCGACACCTTCGACTCATCCTTACACTTTTAAGGACCGAAAAGCTTTACGCTAACTTCTCAAAATACGAATTCTGGTTAGGAGAAGTACAATTCCTTGGACATGTCGTCAATTATAAGGGAATTCATGTCGATCCTTCAAAAATCAAGGCAGTACAAGAATGGCAAGCGCCACGTATCCCTACCGAAGTAAGGTCATTTCTTGGTTTGGCTGGTTACTATCGACGCTTCATCGCTAATTTTTCCCGTATTGCTGTACCACTCACGGCCTTGACTCATAAAGGAAAACCCTTCATATGGGGACCTAAGCAAGAGGAGGCTTTCCAAACTCTAAAGCAAAAACTTTGTGACGCACCTATCCTCACACTCCCTGGGGTTGCAATGACTTTGTAGTATATTGCGATGCATCAAGGCAAGGGCTAGGCTGTGTATTGATGCAAAGAGGAAAAGTGATAGCCTATGCCTCTAGGCAACTCAAGGTTCACGAGAAGAATTACACCACCCACGACCCAGAACTTGGAGCCGTTGTGTTCGCTCTCAAGATATGGAGACATTACCTCTACGGTACCAAGTGTGAAATATACACTAACCACAAGAGTCTCCAACATATCTTCAATCAGAATGAGTTGAATATGAGGCAACGAAGATGGGTCGAACTTCTCAACGACTACGACTGTGAAATTCGGTATCATCCGGGCAAGGCAAACGTGGTGGCCGATGCGCTCAGTCGAAAAGGTTATGCGAACTCCATTCATCTTCTATGTTCGCAAATCATAACCGACATCAAAGATCGAATCCGGGCAGCTCAACATGTTTCTGTAACAGAAAATGACGTATGCGATGAGCTGTCATGTGGATCTGAACTAAAATCGAAACCAAATCCGACGGTATTCTATACTATTTAGACCGCATATGGATTCCTGATCGCGATAACCTTCGTGATTTCCTCATGAATGAGGCGCACAAAACACGATACTCTGTACTCCCAGGAGCCGACAAGATGGATCAAGACCTACGATACACCTACTGGTGGCCTAGCATGAAAAAGGATATCGCTGTTTTTGTTTCCAAGTGCCTTACATGTTCCAAAGTAAAAGCTGAACATCAAAGACCTTCGGGACTTCTAGTCCAACCCGAAATACCTGTATGGAAGTGGGAAAACATAACCATGGATTTCATTACCCGGTTACCTCGCACCTCCAGTGGGTATGACACCATATGGGTAATAATCGATCGTCTTACAAAGTCATCTCACTTCATTCCGATTCGCGAGGACTTCAAGAACGAGAAGTTAGCTCGTATCTACATCAGCGAGTTCGTAAGCCGTCGTGGTGTACCTTTAAGCATCATTTCAGACCGTAATGGTCGTTTCACTTCACGAATATGGCGAGCCGTACAAACCGCCTTGGGTACACGATTAGACCTCAGTACCGCTTTTCATCCTCAAACTGATGGTCAATCTGAACGAACCATCCAAACCCTTGAAGACATGCTGCGAGCATGTGTCATAGACTTCAAAGGGAACTGGGACGCTCACCTACCATTAGTGGAATTTTCGTACAACAATAGCTATCATTCAAGTAACGGCATGGCTCCTTTCGAAGCTTTATATGGTCGTAAGTGCCGATCTCCAGTATGTTGGCACGAAATTGGGGAAACACAAATCAACGGACCAGAAAAGATCCTTCAAATTCGAACAATCTTCTAGCGGCTCAAAGTCGTCAAAAGAGTTATGCGGACAAACGACGAAAGCCCTTGGATTTTGACATTGGTGATCAAGTACTTTTACAAGTATCACCGTGGAAGGGAGTGGTTCGCTTTGGCCAGAAGGGCAAGCTAGCACCACCCTACGTAGGACCATTCATGATACTCGAAAGAGTAGGTCCTGTAGCATACAAGCTTGACCTACCAGAAGAGCTCAACAGAATTCATCCCACATTTCACGTATCAAACTTGAAAAAGTGCCTTGCCGATGAAAACCTCCATATTCCTCTAGAAGACATTCAAGTCGATGAATCGATGCACTTCGTTGAAAGACCAGTAGAAATCATGGATTTTGGAGAGAAGCATTTTAGGCGAAGTCGTATTCCAATTGTCAGGGTACGTTGGGAGTCAAACGAGGACCCGAGTTTACTTGGGAACGTGAAGACTCAATGCGCGAAAAATACCCGCATCTTTTTCCGGTTACCAATACTACTTAAATTTCGGGACGAAATTTCTAAAAGTAGGGGATACTGTAACATTCGTCGTAAAACGGGTTTCAAAACCCGCTTCGTTTAATAATCAAAAAGTCGGTTAAAAGTTCGTTGCGTATTGTGCCAGTTATTTAAAATAATATATAATTAATAAATATTGTAGAGTTTAAAAAACCACAATTAGTAAATAATAATAACAAAAAAATTAAATAATAAAACAAAATGGGGTAGCCGGGTCTCGAACCCGGGTCTCCCCGAATGAACACACACAGCTTTCACCACTACACTACACACACATTTGTGATTGAAATTGAAATCAATTAAGTTTTATGTTAAGAATCGCACATCACCTATTTGAATCGCGACTGAACCGCCAACTTCAATCAAGCAAATGTCTTTTTTTTTAGAACGGAAACAGTTACGATTCTCGAAATCAAAATCGGATTAAAATGTCTTTTATGCTTTGGAATAGATATATAGATTCTCGAATCGCGACTCAACCGCCAACTTCAATCAAGCAAAGTTTTTTATGCTTTGGAATAGATATATAGTTTCATTTTCTTTGTAATTGTATGAATTTTGTTTTGGATATTTAAGTTTGTAATAAATATGAAACATCTTTGTAAATATCATGAGCTTTGGTGATAACCCAATTATGCCCCGACTTTTATTCCGCTGCGGGTCGGGGTGTGACATCGTTTGATTTCTTACCTATCAAGCTTTCTTCCTGATCCGTGCTCGTTCCGTACACAAACTTGATGTTATTACCTTTGTACTCCTG
This sequence comes from Scalesia atractyloides, assembly GCA_947069175.1. Taxonomy (NCBI): domain Eukaryota; kingdom Viridiplantae; phylum Streptophyta; class Magnoliopsida; order Asterales; family Asteraceae; genus Scalesia; species Scalesia atractyloides. The sequence continues at coordinate 22,938,774 of CAMTDV010000014.1, read as the reverse complement.
GAAGTTTGACTTTTGGTTCTTCTTTGGTTCATCTTCAGCATCTTCCATACCTAAACCTGTTCTACTGTTCTCAGGAAAATCACCACCGTTTCTACGGTAATTGTTAAAATTCCGTTCGGTTTAAAATAAAACTTCTTTTCATTTTTCTCGAGATCATCTGATGAAACTTCTATAAGTTTAAACAGTTTATCGATTTGATCTTCTTTCACATTCTGAATCGAAGAGCTATCATTGAAATATAATCTATCAGATTCCTTAACTTTGTACATGACAACGTTAGGATCATCACTTAGATCATTTTCTAATGATTTATCATCATTTTCAGATTGTGAACCAGAACTATTTGAACTTGAGTTAGCGCTTTTAAAGCTGCCGTCATCAGAATCATTTCCTAAAACATTCTTTACCATATCTTTTATCACCGATTTATTGTCATCGTTTGATTTTGTAAAATCTATGTCAATGTTCTCAGCCAATTTATCTTTCTTTTCTGAAAGAAGTAAAAGATTAAATGCCTTTTCAATATCATCATCTTTCTTGCAGCAGTAACTTGCAAGAAATGGTGGAGGAACATTTCCGTAAACTTTACGCTTTGAATTATCAACATTTTCCTCCGACTTGATCGTAGTAAGAATGTGATCAATGACATATGCGTTTGTGGTGTAACTTTTTAGTAATTGTCTGACTCTTTCTGTTTCAATTTTCATTTCGTGAAACTCACGCTTTGTCTCAGAAATTGTATTAATGTACATGTTAATTGCCTTTTGTTTTTCAATAACTGTTGCATTTAACATGGTGACATTAGCGTTGAGTTCACTGTTAGCTCTTTAAACATGTTTATATTTGCCTGAAATTTTGTCAAAAGCTTCTTTTATGGTTCTGTAATCATAACGAAAGTTTTCGTTATGTTAAGTCAATTCTCTTATGACTTTGACTTTAACCAGACAGGGTTCACAAGGACTTGCGCACTTTGTGCAAGGTTTTTCAACCTCCACAACTTTCACAACTTCCTTTTCAGACATGTTTACCTCAGCTTTTACATTTTCGGCTTCTGCTTTCAACTCTTCTTGCTTTTGTGTCTCAAGATAATCTATTCCTTCTTCCTCTGTTTGTTGCTTGTATCTTTCCAGAACTGCATCCTCCAGGACAGCTTCTTCTTCAGCTCTCTGCATTAATGCTTCTTGAATAGCATTTTTGATAGCAGCTTCCACAAATGATGTCTCAGATTCATTCACAACCTCTGTCATCATAGCAACACCAGTCTTCTTTCCGATGTATTTTTTCCAATCGAAACCATCGTCTTCATGATGGGCAACAAGAGCTTGTTCGGGTTTCTTTACAGATTTATCTTCAACTTCAACTTGTGTTCTATTCGGATATGATTTGTATTGTAGCGCTTTCTTGTTATATTCATTACCGTTTCCAAAAGGGTTTTGGTTTCCACTAGCTTCTTGGTTATGGCATTCACGTTTGAAGTGCCCTTTTTTTCGACATCTGAAACAAGTAACTTTCGTTTTGTCGAAACTAAGTTTATTGCTTGAGTTACCAATATCCCTTCCAGTGAGTGCTACAAACTTTGAAACTCTCCGGATAATTGATGCTAAGGACCATTTGATGTCCATCAGTTCCAACTCTTCCTCATCTACCTGATCGTAATCCTCACCTGTCATTTCAGGATTTCTGATTTTTCCAGCAACAAGACTTTCATACGATTCCTGAACTGTAGCAAGAAGTGCTATGTGCTGTTTTGCAACTTTTTCAGGAAACACATTCTTTAAATCTACTGCTATGTTGCATTGGAAAATATTTGAATTAGCAGTGGATTGGCTTGTCTGATGAGATTGAATTTGAGAAGAAGAATTTGAACCAACATATGAAACCAGTGTTTGGAGAATACTGATTTTGTGACGATTGATCTGATGTATTCATGTTTGCACTAAATGCCGTTTGGATTTTTGGACTTTGAATTGGAGTATCTGGAACACCACCTTTGTAATAAACTCCGACATCCTGAACAACATTAGTGTTTTTGGATTCTGCAATCTTCATCAATTCCATTTCATGACCTTCAAGTTAGTCAATGAAAGATGATAATTTAAAATGTCTCCAAGATGGACTGTTCTTTAGAATCATCAGATACGTTGTCCATTCTCCTTCTAGAAGTGCATCGGCCAGCTTCTCAATTTGCTCTTCGTTAGTTCTCTTGATATCATGTCTTCGCATCTGGACCATGAGATGACAATATCTATCAATCATTTGCTTCATTGTCTCTCCTTTGATCATCGTGAAGATCTCAAATTCTTTCTTTATCAAAGCCTTGTTGCTCTTGATCATTTCATCACTTCCTTTGATTTTTTCACAAAGAGAATTCCATAATTCTTGAGAAGTATCATATGCTGGTAATAATATCAAGATATCTTCTTTGACAGATTGTTGTATCAAGCTGATCATTTTCTTTTCAGCAACATATTTCTCTTTGTCAATCGCTGAAAATTTGTTAAGTGGAAGATCTTGATCACGTTCATCTTTAGGCCATGTATAACCATCTTCAATCGCAACCCAGCTGTTGAATTGATTCGCTTGAATCCAATTAACAAACTTTTCTTTCCATCCCTCGAACTCGTCCATACTCATCAACTTCGGTGGTTTCTGAGTATTTCCCATTTCATTATCGAGGTTCATCTGATTAACCACAATTGAATTTGACGTTGAGGCTTGTGCTACTCCAGCTGCAAATGCGTTATGGAAATCTTCCATTTTGATAATCTAGACACGTACGCTGAAAACACGATAAAACTTTGAAAATGATTAGAACTACTACAAGTTCGGATGAACTTGCAGTGAAAGAGTGAGAATTCTTCAGTTTTAAACAAGTTCTGTCGAACTTGTTGTTGACAGACAAAAAATTTCAATTTATACCCAAGTTCGGTCAAACTTGGATGAAAGCTTTCAAAAATTCTGATTTCTAGCGAACTTGTGAAAATTAATGAAAAACAAAAATGTTCGGTCGAACTTAAGCTTGACTTTTTAAGAAAAATACAAAGTTCGGGCGAACTTAGCTTGGATTTCTATGAAAGACTCTAAGTTCGGGTGAACTTAATTGAATTTTCAACAGAACTATATCAAGTTCGGTCGAACTTGATAGAAACTCAAGAAAAATTCAATAAGTCCGAACGAACTTAGCTTAAAATCGCTAAAATCCCTATCAAGTTTGGTCGAATTTGATAAAAATCAAATATTTTTAATCAAGTTCGGGCGAACTTGAGGTTAAGTTCGGTCAACATGATTTTGAAAAACATGGTTTTTGCAACTTTTTGATGTCAAATCTTGTGAATTTGATGTCCAAACTCTCAGGGGTTTACCACGAATGTATTTAACATGACATATTCAAAATTGGACAAAATTTGACCGTGAATCCTTCGTTTTTGTTCAAAAGTTAACAAAAATAGAAGAATGGAGATGAAATAGAGAGATTCTTGTCTTGATTTCAACAAATTCAGGTATCTAGGCTCTGATACCACTTGTAGGAACGTCCACAAACAGCTCGGGAACCTAAATTTGTTATCTATTATCATATTAGGCGGAAGCTAATGACAAGTTAACCAAATAACAAGAATTACTCGTTTAATAGTTGTTTTCATTGATCTAAAGTTCAATACATTCAAGATCCGAATCCGACAGAGCTTCACCGTCTTTGTGCCAAAATCTCTAACTCCTTACAAATGAAATCCCAAGGCACCTATATATAGGAGTGGAAGTTCGCTGGACATGGATGAAGTTTGGGCGAACTTGACTTAGTCAAGTTCAGCCGAACTTGACTTCCCAAAACCCTCCTCGAGCGAACTTGCCTACAAACTCACTTAAATACGCCTCGTTTCATCTATTCTATACATACTCGATACAAGACTATTCTATAGACATTATGCATCAATAAACTCCCTCTTGGATATCTACTTTGTCTTGTCCAGTCTTCAGAAATTCTCGTTTATTCCAGACTCGTTCTAGTGTAATGACGAAGGCAAACAGACATATGCGCCAACAAAGTGATTCCTTGTATTCTACTTTTACATACCTATTTAATTTTTTTTAACTGCAAGGAACGACGTGCCAACCACCGTGACACCGGGCGCTGTGGCCAAGGTCGTCTACTCAACCGCCGCCAGCCCCTTGGCTCTCCCAGATGCGCGGAAACCCGACCTCCACCCGCCCGAAAGCACGGTGAAATAATCGGTAAAACCTTGCCTCCCATCCAAGACGAACCGGCCCCACCCGTATTCGCCCTTCACCTAGATGTTCGCATGGGATAGTGAGAGTCGAACCTGAGTCACAAGGAACACCAAGATTTTCTTCAACCACACCATCACTACCTCATTGGCTACAAACCTATTTAATTATCTTGTGTTTTGAATCTTCTTACTTTGATTTTGCAATCACTTGAGCTTCACTTTCTTTAGTTTCTTAATCACTCGAAGCTTTGGATTTTCGTTTAAAATCAAATACAAAAGTATGATACTAACCATATGCTTATCGTATCCGGATATGACATTTAATTAACATACATATTTAAGAAAAAGTTCGTTAGATTTTTATAGTCACCAAACAAACAATCATCTTTTATGTGACATCAATGTTCCAATCTAAACAATGGTTGCAGTTGCCTGTTGCCACTTCAAGTATCACATCTCTGTATGTAGAATAATATTTTTATTTCTGACATCTATTAATGTGTGTCCGTCACTTTTGTTGGTGCAAATATCATGAGATAATCGACACATACACTCGGACCAAGCAAATAGAAAAGAATTGATGTGTGCACCAACAAAATGTTGTGGCATGTAATATATATCTTACATCCAAGTGTCTAACCATATGTATATATATGTCACCAGAAGTGACCTGGTTATTTTATCATACGTACGCCCACCCATAGATTAAGCATTTGTTATATTTGCTAGGGTTTCTAGAGTTAAATGGCCAAGATAATTTAAAACTTAACATATTACTGCTTGCTCATATATAAAAATAACAGACTACCCAACGCAATGCAATGAAGAAACAGAAAAGACAGTTGACAGAAAAACAGTAGTATATATATTAAACATCCCTCATCCCATACTCTACAACTCCATCACGCAACCTACCCCAACAAATCTTGTTTTTGATTCTCATACACATGATATCATTTCTCTTGATCTGTTATGTTGTGGAAATGTTACTGTTACTATTCACATGTACTTGAAACTCTAATCCTTTCAAGGTTTTTTTTGGATTCAAAAATTTGACTTCTATGTAGTTGTAACTTAGAATCAACTCCAATAAGTTTGACTCTTTAAATGGACTTATATCTGTTTGATTAATTAGGTAGAGTTGTTACTTAACACTTGAACTACTAATTATCCAAATAGCATGGTCCCCATTTAGAAAGTTGGGTAATAAATCATTGCTCTGCCTATTGTAATCTCTATCAACTATCACACAAAAAGACAAAGGGTGGAAGTTCTATTGACTATTATCATGTAACAACAAAGAAAATTTAGGTATTAGCATGTATTTACATAAATACACATTCGTATATGTATTGTACAAACAGATTGCATTTTAACCGTAAATTTTTCATGGGGAATATGTAGAATTAAAAAAGATAAACTATTGTTACTTTTTCAACCCTAATATATGGTGGTATACTAGCGTATGTAAATGCAATGGCATGTTGCAGTAGCTTCCTTGTATATCATAAATGTGATCTCTACACAGTAACCTAACACTCCACACTGGGTACTATGACAGTACCATTACCAAATGGACATAAATTTCCTTCTTACATATAATCTGTTTTATGAAACGTAGATTTTTGTGTTTGATGTAATGGAAGTCATAAGAAAAGTCACCAAAAATGGTCATAATTCAGCAACCCAAAAAAATCAGGTTTTTGTTTAGGGTAACAGGAAGGCTTATTGTTTCTTGAAACCCTAGTTTGAAGAATTTCTGTTACATATGCCTAGGGAAAAAGAAATCTAAATCTAATATAGCATACAGCAATGAACGTTCTATATCAACATAAGACAGTAGCATGTTGAACGGTATACCATATCCTAACTTGGGCACTAGATTAGACAATTTAGGGTATGATAAAAAATTGTGCTATGTATATTGTAGTGATCAATGAAGAGACGAGAAAAGGATTATGTGTGTCTCTTCACAAGATTGATATTGGTATTACATGTTTAGAAAATTAATATAAGATGAAATTCTTTTATCAAAAACTTTAATGTTAAAATGGTGGTTTATTTGGACGGATAGATTGAGTTCTATTTGAGTATGTGAAGGACGACCTCTTGAGATGGTTTCACAACAATATGATTTATTGTACATGCCACGAACTCGAATCGAGTGTTTTCCAAAAGGCTGAAGAGGAAGGAGATTAGAACACTTGATGTCAAATTAGGGTTTCATTTCTGGTACCACTGAAGGTAACATAATCATGAGAAGCATTCACTTGGACTTGCCGAACTCTTTGGAACACAGATGCCTCAATGCGTATGCAGTAAGAAACGCTAAATCACTAAGCCTGATCTTCCATCCGAGAACTTTTGAGGTGTATATAGGCTTCGAAGGTGCGACAAGAGATGCATGTAATAAACGGATATGAAATAGATTTAACATACAAAGACATAATAGCTAAGTAATCTTGATTCCCATGATTAGGAGGAAACTAGGCTATCATCATGTTTCATATGACCTAACAGCTAGCATTAATTCAAATATGCTGCTTGTGTGTGATATAGCCAAATCTATATGCATTCACTTCAAATCAACTAGGAACACCGAAATCAAGTGACATAGATTGTTAGGATAAAGTATCAACATTCACTCTTTGGTAACCAATAAATGAGAGATACAAGATGCAAAAGAATGTTTTTAAATAAATAAATTTTAAAACAAAGATTTTTAAGTAACATTACAAGAACTCAAGGAATCCATAATATCATATTGTTGTTTAACTTAATTATCATCATCAATTTTACACTTACATCCTGATATTATAGCTCCAGCTCCCCAATCAGCTAGTGCAGAGAGGCGGTTGCTAGATCTATTTGCCGGCTGATGAAGACTAGATTTTCTCCAGCACTCCTTTCAGAGTTCTGTTGACAAAACAAACAAAGGCATATGAGATCTTAGAAACTATATTCAGTAACTACTTTGTTTTATATTTGATTAATTAATCTACCTCTTGTAGATCTATATCATTGCACGGTGACTCTGCTCCTCATGAATTACTTTAAATTTAGGCATACCTTTGGACGAAATTTGGGAGATCCACTCATCTGATACAACAAAGTTGTGATTGTATGTATACAACGTTGAAGATGATACTGAAAACCTTTGTTCCACCATTGATCCATGAAGGATGTCATTATAATCACTTTGTGATTCAAATTGACCCCAAGAGTTTGATTGGAGTGTTGGGTTTGAGGGGCTTAATGCATGACAAGGGTAATCATCAGGAACTTTCTTCAAGTCTTTGTCTTGCTCCTTGATGCGCAATTTTTGTTTTGTTCTTTCCCTAGCTCTTGCTCTTGCCTCTGCCCTTGACTGGCCTCTTGCAAGACTAGCATGATATCCAGATTTACATTTTTGTGTCATTTTCTTCTTTTCTCCATCAAGAAACTTGAGTGCTGACTTTTTCTGCCCTTTATCTTCATCTGATCCTGATCCCCCCTTGATGGTCTCTAGGAAAGCCATCTCCCACTGATTAGTACTAACAGTTGAAGATGAGGAGTGCTTTGTTTCTTCAATCAACTCCTTAATCGCCTTCTTGGACTTGGTAAAGAGCCAATCAAGGGTTTTGCTTGCTTTGTCAAAACCTAGCAAATCTTGAAGCACAAAAAACTTTCTTGCAATGTCAATGGACAATCTTACCCTCCGATCTCTCGGGCCTTGTGCGGTATAGATTTTACTATGCCCATCTTTTTTTGAGGTCACCACTTTTTTCTTAGATGGGTAAACCACAGACCCCAAAAGATCACTATAATTGTCACAATATTGCAACCCAGACCCTTCATGATCAAGCAGCTGGTTTTGACTATCCAACTCTTGTGTATTTGAAGCAATATAGTCTGTGACTGGAGGTAGGGCTGATGGTTGTGGAGCAAAACTGTTGTAGGAATTTAAAAAAGAATCACCAGAAACATATGGGTTATTGTTGAAATATTCATCATTTTTTTCAAGTTCAAAGAAGGAATTGAAAGGATGTGAGACATGGATGGGAGATGGAATCTGTGGAATAGGGTTTGAGGAAAACATTGTAATTTGGATATGAAAGAAACAATAACAATAATAGTTAACAAAGAAGTTTAGATATAAGTTCATTGATCCAAATAAAGCTAAGGGTAAAGTTGCATTTAAGAGACCACCTCCCTCTTAAGCTTTACACTGTAAATCATCCTTTTTAGGGCACAAATCTGCTCATACCTCCTCCCTCAATACAAAAGTATAGGGTACTGGTACTAAGGAAAAGAAACGAGTTAAAAACGTACTATTTTCAAATTTCTTGATGATTATATTAATATAAAAAAAATTCAAAACCTAGATATAGGATAAAAATAGGAATGCATATACCTTTCAGTAACCATAACTTATGACCTTCGGACAATTAACTCAATTGTGTATCTCATTATAAGGATTAATGTTGCCATTAACAGAAGCGTAAGCTCAGTTTTTGCAACACGGCCCCTCCAAACTTTAGCAAATAGAGAGAAATCGTTAAGGTAGTAAATAAGTTCATCAAACTATATTTTACTTTCGGTTTATTCAATACTATAAAGTACACTGTACGTGATGAAAAAGCTAACATTTTAGAAATTACAAAGCGCGATGCAACTAGACAACATTTTTGTTTTGAATGCATCTATTAAAGTCCTTATCTCATGGTCATTTCGAATTTGGGCATTTTATTTGTTTGTTTAGTTGTTATTATAAACTTGTTTACTATGTTATTTCTCAATATTAGTTAAAGTTTTGATGGTATTGAATTGAGTTGTATGTTTCGAGAGTATTAATAATGCTTCATGAAATTAGTTTCAATAGTTGATTTGATTATTATTATTATTATTATTATTATTATTATTATTATTATTATTATTATTATTATTATTGTTGTTGTTGTTATTATTATTATTGTTATTGTTGTTATTAGGGTGTGCATATTCACACCTAAATGCCTATCTACACACCTAAGTGGGACCCTTATATATGTCTTATACAGCCCTATATGAGGCATATATGATCTTTTATATCCGTTGCATACAAACTTGTATGCTGCATATAGGGTTCCTGTCCCTAACAGGGGTTCCAAGCCAGTACAGTGTCAAATCAATCACATATATGTGACATATAAGGCATATATGATACTTGTATATGATGCGTCTATACGCGGCATACGGACCTCTATGCGGCATACAGACCTGTATGCGGCATACACACCTGTCTGATGTGACTTTAATCCGATGTTGTCGGGCATATGACAAAGGTATACAGCACTTACAAGTCTATACGAGGCATATAAATGTGAATTTTGTTTCTTCAAATAGTGGCAGACGCTTCTTCGTGACCCACATTCATTTGTTCGTATGTTTATGGCTTTTCAATTGTTGGGAAAGTGTTAAGCTAAAATGTAATCGGTTTGGGACGAGAATCATTTCTTTGGCCAGTATTCCAATGACTCATGGGAGGTTACTGAAACCGAGGAGAATTCTAACAAGGAAGATGTTGCGTCTGGCGTTCAAGTTGATAATAAGAAACCGTTACTAGACTTGAACGAGGCTCCGCCTCTCTCTCTCTTGATAAACCAGCACAACAAGGGTATCCGAATTATGGATACGGTGGTGAGCAACAGGATTAAGGGTACGTTGGTGAGCAACCGGATTACGAGTACGGTGGTGAGCAACCGGATTACGGATACGGTGGTGAGTAACCGGATTACGGATACGGTGGTGAGCAACCGGATTAGGATTGGTAGTAGGGTTTGGTGAAGGTGTAGATGGTGATGTTTGAGCCGTAGTGGGAGTCGGTAAATCCATGGTGTGTTTTGGTGTAGTAGGTGTTGTAGGTGAACTAATGATTTTTGTTTTCTCGGAGTAAAACTCGGTTTTGTTGTAAGGTTTGCTCTTTTTTCGGATCAAATGCTAGTGGTGATGAATTGTGAGACCCTCTAGTATGCATACACATGTAAGTACCTGGACACTAAACACAACCAGCGTAAACCCGAAAATAACAAACAAAAACTACTAAATTAACACATGTTGCGCACTACTCCCCGGCAACGGCGCCAAAATTTGACATGAAGTCGAAGTCTCATGTAAATTTAAACTAATTACTATTAAATAGCTAGCGGTAAGTGGGTATCGAACACGAGGAGTTTGTGGAAAATGTGCCTATTTTATAGCTTTATCAATTAACTAAATTAAACTACTTGCAGAAAAATAATTTCAATGATTTTGATTGTTTGATTTTAAAACTAAAATTAATAAATAAATTGCAAAAGAAGATTTGGTTTGTAAACAGTTTAGGAAAAAGCGACCATCCTAGACTTTCGGTTTGCTTCTGACAATTGTGTTTTGATTCACTAGAAAGAACCACATAAACATGATTCATGTGCAATTGCTTGTTTGTGATAAAAGGAAACTAAGTACTCGGATTATAACAATGCGAGGATGTTACCCGATGACCAATTAACTAATTTCCAACCCTAATCCCTCCCGTGATATCTCGATTGCCAACGATACCAAGAACATATGATTTAAATTAAGATCAAAACATCAATTAACAAATTATAAAAAAACATTCACACATCATAATAAACCAACAACGATTGCAAGTCTATTATTCTAGAAATACAAATAAAAAAAAGTCTCAAACAAACCTTCAATCTAGGATGATCACCATGAGTTTAACCACACAACGCTTGGTGAACCGTCATATCAATAAGTTTAATGTTCATACGAATCAAAAACATAAACCGGATGATTAAAATTGTTCACAAACACTTGCTAGAGCCAAAATTCGCCAGAAAACTATCTAGAAACGTTCCCCTATGATGAGACACCCAAAAGACACATGAAAACAAAGTTTTATGGGGCAGTTACACTTCTCACGCTGGGCACCACCATAGGTTACGGTGCTACCGTAGGCCTACGGAGGCCAACAAAAGTTCCTACGGCGTCGGAAGATTGTCTTACGGCGACAAAATGCTTCCAGCTTCCACCGTAAGCTATGGTGGCACTGTAGCCTACGGTGTGTAACATTTGTAAACAAAACGGGTCTCCAAAACCCGCTCCGTTTTGTAATCAAATACCAAGTTATGAAATTTCAGTAATTATTTATGGTTATCTTGAGTTTAAACGTTACATAATTAATAAATAAACTAAACTATAAAAATTAAATTGGATAAAAAGTTAAAATAAAATAATTAAAAATAAATTGTAGCTGATCGGACTCGAACCCGGGTCAACTGCCTCCAATAACTTAACATCCACTTCCCAAACCACTCCGCCATCAAGTGTTTTCTGATAACTTTAGGAAGACAATTGAATCTTATACGCGAACTCAATCAACCGTTAATGCCATCTGCATAATGGAAATCGGTAAACCGAATCGCCAAATCGGTTCAAACTCGTTTAGCTAGCTTATAACCGATGAATATCGGTTTCTAATTAAGTTCAAATTGAATGAACTTAAAGGTTCGGTTTTTGAAACCGAAAAGTATTCAAACTCCAAATAATTCAGGTCCCAATTATTTATGCGATTCAGAACCCTCTCAAATACACTCCATTTCCTTTTCGTCGCGTTTTCAAGTCTTTTGAGCACAAAAAAACTGTTCGCCGGAATTCTCTGCAAATCTCGCCGGAAAACCGTGTTCAACACAAACCGGTAAGATTTTCCTCCTTTGCGGTTTCAATCTATTGTTAGGACTCTACTAACATTAACCCGTCACTCAAAATCAGTCACAGAAGACTTTGCTGGATTTTCTGGGTTCGCCGGAGAAATTCTGGAATTTGCCGGAAACTCGCTAGTGAACGGTAAACGCATTCAATCGTGCTAAAAATCCATGTACTCTGGTTCAATTTCAAATCTAATTCCTTAATTCTGTTGATAGACTCTCTCAACCGGAGGTTCAAAAACAGAGCTATCTGATTTTCGCCGGAATCCTTAAAGAAGACGACCTGTCCGGTATTTCCTTTCCCCAAACTGTTCGGTTATGTACATTCAAGTTAGTTGTCATGTTATTTAAGTAGTTAAGTCATGAACCAGTCGTTTGAGTAAAGCCGGTAATTGTAGTGAAGAAGATGAACTGAAAACCGGGATAAGACTAAATAAAATTCGGATAATAAACGGGTTAGACACACAGTCCAGCGGTGGACTGTGTGCAAAGTTAACATACACGTCCCGAGTTCGATCCTTACTACACACACGCGTCACGTAATAACACTCTTTTTATTCATGAACTAACCGGGTTAGAACGGGTAGTTGTTAAGTATAATATAAATCAAGAATATAACCGGGTTAGACACACAGTCCAGCGGTGGACTGTGTGCAAAACAAACTTAACGTCACGCGATCGAGTCCCGTCACAAGCACCGGTCCATGAGATTAAAACGTTTTGCAAAATAAAGGAATTTTCGGTAAGTTTGAATAAGTATATAAATATAATTAAAACTGGGTTTCTAACGGGTTAGTCACGTAGCTCAGCTGGTAGAGTTACGTGCGCGTGAACTGAAGGTCACCGGTTCGAATCTCGCTTGGCACAAATAATTACCGCTGACCGAACCGGTCAACGGTCAACGGTCAACGGTCAAACAGTAAAAAAAATAATATTTTTTTTTAAATATTTATTTGGTTATTTTAATTTAAAAATCAATTTAAAATACTTAAAAATAACATTTTTTAAAGATAGAAATAGCTATAAACTCACAAAAATATATCTAAAAGTCCCATTAGAATCCGTAATAAAATCCATCCATTTTAATATATTTTCCATTATTATTTAGGTTAGTATTCCTCGTCGACTCGCTCGTCTAAATCGTGCGCATCTCGCTATATCCAATCCAACGCACCCAATGTGAGTGAACCCTTCAAATTCCCCGTTTTAATCACGTTTTTGGGGTGTATCATGTGTTTTGTTCATTTACATATTATAACCAAGTTATTGTGCATATATCATATCATGACATGTGTTAGTTTGTTGCTGTTAAGTAGTTATTATTGTTTGCAAATTATTATTTCAGTACATGCAATTGCCGAGGCCATAGCTCCCCATCCATCGAGGTTGAGTTTGATCCCCATTTTATTATGCGGTTGATCAGGGCGTGCCCGCACGATCGGCTCCGTTTGATTGAGCCTTGATCGGTCATTTCACTTTACACTTCAATACATGCAATACGCTCGGCTCCGTTTGATTGAGCCTTGAGTGCACAGTTCAATTTACATTTCCAGTTCATGCAATACGTTCGGCTCCGTCTGATTGAGCCTTGAGCGCACAGTTCAATTTACATTTCCAGTTCATGCAATACGATCGGCTCCGTTTGATTGAGCTTTGATCGCACACTTCATTTATGATAATTATTATATGATGTTGGTATGTTCATGTATGCTATCGATTGTAAATGTATGTTATAAATGTATCTGATGTTTGCCATTGCTTGATTTCATACATATGCTCTTTTATGATTATGCACAATATTTTATTGATAAACTAACCAGAAAATCATTATCAAATGTTTATCTATAAGGTTCACTCGCCAACTTATGTTGACCCAAAAACCTCCTATTTTACACATGATACAGGTGAACTAGCAGCAGCTAGGAACACGTAGGACCTGGATTAGAAGAAATAAAACGATTTAGTATTTGGATTATTATGTTTGGTTATTTTCCCTTGTAATGAATGAACATGTTTGGATGTTTGAGAAATGTAACTTTGACTTCATTTAATTATGAAACATAATAGTAAATGTCATGTGCTTTGGTGATAACCCAATTATGCCCCGACTCTTATTTCCGCTGCGGGTCGGGGTGTGACACGGTGATCGCTGGCCTTTGCTCCTTTGTTCGTTTGTCACTATTTAAAGTCTCCGTCTCGGCTTCACCAAGTACGAACATCCATCCGCATGCATTAAAACCTCTTCTTTATGCTCCTTATACCTGCAATATCGAACACACCGTATTATCTAATTCCACTAACAAAAACGATTAAATATGAGAATTTGCATAATTTAAGGCACTTAAGGGTTGTCCAAAGGACCACCCGTCATCGTTCACGTGTTAAGCATTGACGGGAGTTGTACTTACTTCCCAATGTTGGATCCTCCTGAAGATCAACAACCTCAAGTGGTAACGCTAGTACATGTTCACGGGGCAATTTCATACATGTTAAGCTGGAAGGAGACTATCCTATGCCTTTATTGAACAATATATGGTTGTTAAACCAAAAACCTGGTGCAAAACAGTGGGAAGATATGTATATGCCGTGTTTACAATGGTACTCATCGATAATGAATCCATCACCAGACCGAGACCCGAGTGTAAATGTTATCGAAGATTAAAATTATTAATCTGATTGTTGTTATTGATATTATTATTATTATTCTTATGAGTTTCAAAGGACCAAAATGCCCCTGGGATGTGCTGCATACAGGTCGTGGAGAGGGCTAAAAAGGTAATTTGGACGTTCCTATATGCAGCATAAAGTTCTGTATGCGGCATATATAACCCCACATAAAAAATTAAAATTTTGAAAAAAAAGGAAATTATTAATAATTTAATTAAAATACTAATACTATTGTAATTATTAATATTATAACAAATAATTTTCAAAAAACTATTATAACAAATATTAATATTATTGTTATTGTTATTCTAAAAGTAGGGGATACTGTAACATTCGTCGTAAAACGGGTTTCAAAACCCGCTTCGTTTAATAATCATAAAGTCGGTTAAAAGTTCTTTGCATATTGTGCCAGTTATTTAAAATAATATATAATTAATAAATATTGTAGAGTTTAAAAAACCACAATTAGTAAATAATAATAACAAAAAAATTAAATAATAAAACAAAATGGGGTAGCCGGGTCTCGAACCCGGGTCTCCCCGAATGTACACACACAGCTTTCACCACTACACTACACACACATTTGTGATTGAAATTGAAATCAATTAAGTTTTATGTTAAGACTCGCACATCATCTATTTGAATCGCGACTAAACCGCCAACTTCAATCAAGCAAATGTCTTTTTTTTAGAACGGAAACAGTTACGATTCTCGAAATCAAAATCGGATTAAAACTTCAAACCGTTCAAAATTGAAATTCATCAATTCGAAATTCAAGATCCGAAGTCAGTAAAACCGCCAATCATCTTCATCAAAATCAATCAATGCTTTCGGTTATCTGTTCATGTATAACTGATCCTTTGATAAGTTTCAAATCGGTAATCATGTGTAATGATTATAACCGATTTTGAAGTTAAAGACCGAGGAGTTATAATCCAGACGTTGGGTGATTATAAATACCAGTTAACCCATATCGTAGCCCAGTTGCTCCTCAAATTCAAACCTTTCTGCTCTCTCCAGATAGTCGCCAGAAGATATTACCAGAAACTCCAGCCGGAAATCGCAAATCAGAGCCGACGAAAACTTGCCGGAAATCTGAAGAAAACTCCCTGTTTTGGTATATCATATTACTTAATCTTCTTTTTCTATTCTATTTCAATCGAGTATAAGTTTGTTGGTCGATTAAGCAAAACAGTCGGGTTCACTGTTCTGTGTTTTTCTTAATGAAGAAGACGAAGTTTAAGTTGTATATTAATGTAATTAAAATCGGGTATTTAACCGGGTTAGACACACAGTCCAGCGGTGGACTGTGTGCAAATATAAAACACACATCCCGGGTTCGAATCACGCATGTTTCCGACTTTCTGAAATAAAACCAATATTTTTAAAACCTATTCAGATCAATTCACAGTATGTATATAAGAGGAATATAATCCAGTAGTTAAGCAGATTAGACACACAGCCCAACTGGTTGGGCTGTGTGCACTTGAACCGAAGGTCCCGAGTTCGATTCCGGGTTTCTGTAACCGGTTCGGCCAAATTAAAACATTTTTAATAAAAACTAAATAAGGTTAAAGTTAGCTAGTATATATATATAATTAAAACAGAGAATATTTTGGGTTAGACACATAGCTCAGTTGGTAGAGCTGCGTGCACGTATACGAGAGGTCCCGAGTTCGAACCTCACTCACCGCATAGAATACATACAGTCTGACCGGTCAGACCCGGTCAAACCTGACAAGTCAACCCAAATTTTTTTATTTTCTGTTTTCTTTTTATTTATTTATTTAATTGAAAAATTAATTAAAAATACTTAAAAATAAGGTTTTTAAAGTTAGAAATTTGCATTAAACTCATAAAATTAAATCTAAAAATCTCATTAAAGAGCACTAATTAAAAATAATAATCTCAAATAAAATTTATTTATTTAATCGACTCATGTCATTATTATTTAGGTTAGTTTTCCCTCGCCGGTCAAATCATAATATTCGTGCGCATTCATCGTCATCAAGAAACGCATCCACTGTGAGTGAATCTCTACCAATTCCCCGTTTTAATCATATTTTGGGGTGTATCATGTGTCGTACTATTCTTTTATTTTATTTAAACACTTGTGCATACATCATATCCGTGATCAAATGTGTATCAATTATTGTGTGAATTATATGTAGATTGAATTTCATCATTTCAGTGCACGCATTTCATTAGGCACATCAGTTTCCCGTGGGATACGGGTTGAGCATCAGGACCCTCATTAGATCGGCTCCGTTTGATTGAGCCTTGATCTCAAATACATCATCATTTCATGTCATATACTCATCCAAAGTGGTTTGTGATTGTTTACATAAATGTTTGGTCACATGTGATTAATGCACGAATTTTCCTTATTAAATAAAACAAGAAATTAGTTAAAATGTTTTATCAATGTTCACTCGCCAACTTTTGTTGACCTAAAATCTCCCCGTTTTACACATGATACAGGTGATCTAGCTGAGACAGGAAACACTTAGGAAGGCCTAGAAGAATAAACAAGTTTATGCTTTGGAATAGATATATAGTTTCATTTTCTTTGTAATTGTATGAATTTTGTTTTGGATATTTAAGTTTGTAATAAATATGAAACATCTTTGTAAATATCATGAGCTTTGGTGATAACCCAATTATGCCCCGACTTTTATTCCGCTGCGGGTCGGGGTGTGACATCGTTTGATTTCTTACCTATCAAGCTTTCTTCCTGATCCGTGCTCGTTCCATACACAAACTTGATGTTATTACCTTTGTACTCCTGGAAGTTTGACTTTTGGTTCTTCTTTGGTTCATCTTCAGCATCTTCCATACCTAAACCTGTTCTACTGTTCTCAGGAAAATCACCACCGTTTCTACGGTAATTGTTAAAATTCCGTTCGGTTTAAAATAAAACTTCTTTTCATTTTTCTCGAGATCATCTGATGAAACTTCTATAAGTTTAAACAGTTTATCGATTTGATCTTCTTTCACATTCTGAATCGAAGAGCTATCATTGAAATATAATCTATCAGATTCCTTAACTTTGTACATGACAACGTTAGGATCATCACTTAGATCATTTTCTAATGATTTATCGTCATTTTCAGATTGTGAACCAGAACTATTTGAACTTGAGTTAGCGCTTTTAAAGCTGCCGTCATCAGAATCATTTCCTAAAACATTCTTTACCATATCTTTTATCACCGATTTATTGTCATTGTTTGATTTTATAAAATCTATGTCAATGTTCTCAGCCAATTTATCTTTCTTTTCTGAAAGAAGTAAAAGATTAAATGCCTTTTCAATATCATCATCTTTCTTGCAGCAGTAACTTGCAAGAAATGGTGGAGGAACATTTCCGTAAACTTTACAGTTTGAATTATCAACATTTTCCTCCGACTTGATCGTAGGAAGAATGTGATCAATGACATATGCGTTTGTGGTGTAACTTTTTAGTAATTGTCTGACTCTTTCTGTTTCAATTTTCATTTCGTGAAACTCACGCTTTGTCTCAGAAATTGTATTAATGTACATGTTAATTGCCTTTTGTTTTTCAATAACTGTGGCATTTAACATGGTGACATTAGCGTTGAGTTCACTGTTAGCTCTTTCAACATGTTTATATTTGCCTGAAATTTTGTCATAAGCTTCTTTTATGGTTCTGTAATCATAACGAAAGTTTTCGTTATGTTAAGTCAATTCTCTTATGACTTTGACTTTAACCAGACAGGGTTCACAAGGACTTGCGCACTTTGTGCAAGGTTTTTCAACCTCCACAACTTTCACAACTTCCTTTTCAGACATGTTTACCTCAGCTTTTACATTTTCGGCTTCTGCTTTCAACTCTTCTTGCTTTTGTGTCTCAAGATAATCTATTCCTTCTTCCTCTGTTTGTTGCTTGTATCTTTCCAGAACTGCATCCTCCAGGACAGCTTCTTCTTCACCTCTCTGCATTAATGCTTCTTGAATAGCATTTTTGATAACAGCTTCCACAAATGATGTCTCAGATTCATTCACAACCTCTGTCATCATAGCAACACCAGTCTTCTTTCCGATGTATTTTTTCCAATCGAAACCATCGTCTTCATGATGGGCAACAAGAGCTTGTTCGGCTTTCTTTGCAGATTTATCTTCAACTTCAACTTGTGTTCTATTCGGATATGATTTGTATTGTAGCGCTTTCTTGTTATATTTATTACCGTTTCCAAAAGGGTTTTGGTTTCCACTAGCTTCTTGGTTATCGCATTCACGTTTGAAGTGCCCTTTTTTTCGACATCTGAAACAAGTAACTTTCGTTTTGTCGAAACTAAGTTTATTGCTTAAGTTACCAATATCCCTTCCAGTGAGTGCTAAAAACTTTGAAACTCTCCAGATAATTGATGCTAAGGACCATTTGATGTCCATCAGTTCCAACTCTTCCTCATCTACCTGATCGTAATCCTCACCTGTCATTTCAGGATTTTCGATTTTTCCAGCAACAAGACTTTCATACGATTCCTGAACTGTAGCAAGAAGTGCTATGTGCTGTTTTGCAACTTTTCAGGAAACACATTCTTTAAATCTACTGCTATGTTGCATTGGAAAATATTTGAATTAGCAGTGGATTGGCTTGTCTGATGAGATTGAATTTGAGAAGAAGAATTTGAACCAACATATGAATAACCAGTGTTTGGAGAATACTGATTTTGTGACGATTGATCTGATGTATTCATGTTTGCACTAAATGCCGTTTGGATTTTTGGACTTTGAATTGGAGTATCTGGAACACCACCTTTGTAATAAACTCCGACATCCTGAACAACATTAGTGTTTTTGGATTTTGCAATCTTCATCAATTCCATTTCATGACATTCAAGTTAGTCAATGAAAGATGATAATTTAAAATGTCTCCAAGATGGACTGTTCTTTAGAATCATCAGATACGTTGTCCATTCTCCTTCTAGAAGTGCATCGGCCAGCTTCTCAATTTGCTCTTCGTTAGTTCTCTTGATATCATGTCTTCGCATCTGGACCATGAGATGACAATATCTATCAATCATTTGCTTCATTATCTCTCCTTTGATCATCGTGAAGATCTCAAATTCTTTCTTTATCAAAGCCTTGTTGCTCTTGATCATTTCATCACTTCCTTTGATTTTTTCACAAAGAGAATTCCATAATTCTTGAGAAGTATCATATGCTGGTAATAATATCAAGATATCTTCTTTGACAGATTGTTGTATCAAGCTGATCATTTTCTTTTCAGCAACATATTTCTCTTTGTCAATCGCTGAAAATTTGTTAAGTGGAAGATCTTGATCACGTTCATCTTTAGGCCATGTATAACCATCTTCAATCGCAACCCAGCTGTTGAATTGATTCGCTTGAATCCAATTAACAAACTTTTCTTTCCATCCCTCGAACTCGTCCATACTCATCAACTTCGGTGGTTTCTGAGTATTTCTCATTTCATTATCGAGGTTCATCTGATTAACCACAATTGAATTTGACGTTGAGGCTTGTGCTACTCCAGCTGCAAATGCGTTATGGAAATCTTCCATTTTGATAATCTAGACACGTACGCTGAAAACACGATAAAACTTTGAAAATGATTAGAACTACTACAAGTTCGGACGAACTTGCAGTGAAAGAGTGAGAATTCTTCAGTTTTAAACAAGTTCTGTCGAACTTGTTGTTGACAGACAAAAAATTTCAATTTATACCCAAGTTCGGTCGAACTTGGATGAAAGCTTTCAAAAATTCTGATTTCTAGCGAACTTCTGAAAATTAATGAAAAACAAAGATGTTCGGTCGAACTTAAGCTTGACTTTTTAAGAAAAATACAAAGTTCGGGCGAACTTAGCTTGGATTTCTATGAAAGACTCTAAGTTCGGGTGAACTTAATTGAATTTTCAACAGAATTATATCAAGTTCGGTCGAACTTGATAGAAACTCAAGAAAAATTCAATAAGTCCGAACGAACTTAGCTTAAAATCACTAAAATCCCTATCAAGTTCGGTCGAATTTGATAAAAATCAAAGATTTTTAATCAAGTTCGGGCGAACTTGATGTTAAGTTCGGTCAACATGATTTTGAAAAACATGGTTTTTGCAACTTTTTGATGTCAAATCTTGTGAATTTGATGTCCAAACTCTCAGGGGTTTACCATGAATGTATTTAACATGACATATTCAAAATTGGACAAAATTTGACCGTGAATCCTTCGTTTTTGTTCAAAAGTTAAGAAAAATATAAGAATGGAGAAGAAATAGAGAGATTCTTGTCTTGATTTCAACAAATTCAGGTATCTAGGCTCTGATACCACTTGTAGGAACGTCCACAAACAGCTCGGGAACCTAAATTTGTTATCTATTATCCGATTAGGCGGAAGCTAATGACAAGTTAACCAATTAACAAGAATTACTCGTTTAATAGTTGTTTTCATTGATCTAAAGTTCAATACATTCAAGATCCGGATCCGACAGAGCTTCACCGTCTTTGTGCCAAAATCTCTAACTCCTTACAAAAGAAATCCCAAGGCACCTATATATAGGAGTGGAAGTTCGCTGGACATGGATGAAGTTTGGGCGAACTTGACTTAGTCAAGTTCAGCCGAACTTGACTTCCCAAAACCCTCCTCGAGCGAACTTGCCTACAAACTCACTTAAATACGCCTCGTTTCATCTATTCTATACATACTCGATACAAGACTATTCTATAGACATTATGCATCAATAAACTCCCTCTTGGATATCTACTTTGTCTTGCCCAGTGTTCAGAAATTCTCGTTTATTCCAGACTCGTTCTCGTGTAATGACGAAGGCAACAGACATATTCACCAACAAAGTGATTCCTTGTATTCTACTTTTACATACCTATTTAATTTTTTTTAACTGCAAGGAACGACGTGCCAACCACCGTGACACCGGGCGCTGTGGCCAAGGTCGTCTACTCAACCGCCGCCAGCCCCTTGGCTCTCCCAGATGCGCGGAAACCCGACCTCCACCCGCCCGAAAGCACGGTGAAATAATCGGTAAAACCTTGCCTCCCATCCAAGACGAACCGGCCCCACCCGTATTCGCCCTTCACCTAGATGTCGCATGGGATAGTGAGAGTCGAACCTGAGTCACAAGGAACACCAAGATTTTCTTGAACCACTCCAACACTACCTCATTGGCTACAAACCTATTTAATTATCTTGTGTTTTTAATCTTCTTACTTTGATTTTGCAATCACTTGAGCTTCACTTTCTTTAGTTTCTTAATCACTCGAAGCTTTGGATTTTCGTTTAAAATCAAATACAAAAGTATGATACTAACCATATGCTTATCGTATCCGGATATGACATTTAATTAACAAACATATTTAAGAAAAAGTTCGTTAGATTTTTATAGTCACCAAACAAACAATCATCTTTTATGTGACATCAATGTTCCAATCTAAACAATGGTTGCAGTTGCCTGTTGCCACTTCAAGTATCACATCTCTGTATGTAGAATAGTATTTTTATTTCTGACATCTATTAATGTGTGTCCGTCACTTTTGTTGGTGCAAATATCATGAGATAATCGACACATACACTCGGACCAAGCAAATAGAAAAGAATTGATGTGTGCACCAACAAAATGTTGTGGCATGTAATATATATCTTACATCCAAGTGTCTAACCATATGTATATATAGGTCACCAGAAGTGACCTATATATACATATGGTTATTTTATCATACGTACGCCCACCCATAGATTAAGCATTTGTTATATTTGCTAGGGTTTCTAGAGTTAAATGGCCAAGATAATTTAAAACTTAACATATTACTGCTTGCTCATATATAAAAATAACAGACTACCCAACGCAATGCAATGAAGAAACAGAAAAGACAGTTGACAGAAAAACAGTAGTACATATATTAAACATCCCTCATCCCATACTCTACAACTCCATCACGCAACCTACCCCAACAAATCTTGTTTTTGATTCTCATACACATGATATCATTTCTCTTCATCTGTTATGTTGTGGAAATGTTACTGTTACTATTCACATGTACTTGAAACTCTAATCCTTTCAAGGTTTTTTTTGGATTCAAAAATTTGACTTCTATGTAGTTGTAACTTAGAATCAACTCCAATAAGTTTGACTCTTTAAATGGACTTATATCTGTTTGATTAATTAGGTAGAGTTGTTACTTAACACTTGAACTACTAATTATCCAAATAGCATGGTCCCCATTTAGAAAGTTGGGTAATAAATCATTGCTCTGCCTATTGTAATCTCTATCAACTATCACACAAAAAGACAAAGGGTGGAAGTTCTATTGACTATTATCATGTAACAACAAAGAAAATTTAGGTATTAGCATGTATTTACATAAATACACATTCGTATATGTATTGTACAAACAGATTGCATTTTAACCGTAAATTTTTCATGGGGAATATGTAGAATTAAAAAAGATAAACTATTGTTACTTTTTCAACCCTAATATATGGTGGTATACTAGCGTATGTAAATGCAATGGCATGTTGCAGTAGCTTCCTTGTATATCATAAATGTGATCTCTACACAGTAACCTAACACTCCACACTGGGTACTATGACAGTACCATTACCAAATGGACATAAATTTCCTTCTTACATATAATCTGTTTTATGAAACGTAGATTTTTGTGTTTGATGTAATGGAAGTCATAAGAAAAGTCACCAAAAATGGTCATAATTCAGCAACCCAAAAAAATCAGGTTTTTGTTTAGGGTAACAGGAAGGCTTATTGTTTCTTGAAACCCTAGTTTGAAGAATTTCTGTTACATATGCCTAGGGAAAAAGAAATCTAATTCTAATATAGCATACAGCAATGAACGTTCTATATCAACATAAGACAGTAGCATGTTGAATGGTATACCATATCCTAACTTGGGCACTAGATTAGACAATTTAGGGTATGATAAAAAATTGTGCTATGTATATTGTAGTGATCAATGAAGAGACGAGAAAAGGATTATGTGTGTCTCTTCACAAGATTGATATTGGTATTACATGTTTTGAAAATTAATATAAGATGAAATTCTTTTATCAAAAACTTTAATGTTAAAATGGTGGTTTATTTGGACGGATAGATTGAGTTCTATTTGAGTATGTGAAGGACAACCTCTTGAGATGGTTTCACAACAATATGATTTATTGTACATGCCACAAACTCGAATCGAGTGTTTTCCAAAAGGCTGAAGAGGAAGGAGATTAGAACACTTGATGTCAAATTAGGGTTTCATTTCTGGTACCACTGAAGGTAACATAATCATGAGAAGCATTAACTTGGACTTGCCGAACTCTTTGGAACACAGATGCCTCAATGCGTATGCAGTAAGAAACGCTAAATCACTAAGCCTGATCTCCCATCCGAGAACTTTTGAGGTGTATATAGGCTTCAAAGGTGCGACAAGAGGTGCATGTAATAAACGGATATGAAATAGATTTAACATACAAAGACATAATAGCTAAGTAATCTTGATTCCCATGATTAGGAGGAAACAAGGCTATCATCATGTTTCATATGACCTAACAGCTAGCATTAATTCAAATATGCTGCTTGTGTGTGATATAGCCAAATCTGTATGCATTCACTTCAAATCAACTAGGAACACCGAAATCAAGTGACATAGATTGTTAGGATAAAGTATCAACATTCACTCTTTGGTAACCAATAAATGAGAGATACAAGATGCAAAAGAATGTTTTTAAATAAATAAATTTTAAAACAAAGATTTTTAAGTAACATTACAATAACTCAAGGAATCCATAATATCATATTGTTGTTTAACTTAATTATCATCATCAATTTTTCAGTTACATCCTGATATTATAGCTCCAGCTCCCCCAATCAGCTAGTGCAAAGAGGCGGTTGCTAGATCTATTTGCCGGCTGATGAAGACTAGATTTTCTCCAGCACTCCTTTCAGAGTTCTGTTGACAAAACAAACAAAGGCATATGAAATCTTAGAAACTATATTCAGTAACTACTTTGTTTTATATTTGATTAATTAATCTACCTCTTGTAGATCTATATCATTGCACGGCGATTCTGCTCCTCATGAATTACTTTAAATTTAGGCATACCTTTGGACGAAATTTGGGAGATCCACTCATCTGATACAACAAAGTTGTGATTGTATGTATACAACGTTGAAGATGATACTGAAAACCTTTGTTCCACCATTGATCCATGAAGGATGTCATTATAATCACTTTGTGATTCAAATTGACCCCAAGAGTTTGATTGGAGTGTTGGGTTTGAGGGGATTAATGCATGACAAGGGTAATCATCAGGAACTTTCAAGTCTTTGTCTTGCTCCTTGATGCGCAATTTTTGTTTTGTTCTTTACCTAGCTCTTGCTCTTGCCTCTGCCCTTGACTGGCCTCTTGCAAGACTAGCATGATATCCAGATTTACATTTTTGTGTCATTTTCTTCTTTTCTCCATCAAGAAACTTGAGTGCTGACTTTTTCTGCCCTTTATCTTCATCTGATCCTGATCCCCCCTTGATGGTCTCTAGGAAAGCCATCTCACACTGATTAGTACTAACAGTGGAAGATGAGGAGTGCTTTGTTTCTTCAATCAACTCCTTAATCGCCTTCTTGGACTTGGTAAAGAGCCAATCAAGGGTTTTGCTTGATTTGTCAAAACCTAGCAAATCTTGAAGCAAAAAAACTTTCTTGCAATGTCAATGGACAATCTTACCCTCCGATCTCTCGGGCCTTGTGCGGTATAGATTTTACTATGCCCATCTTTTTTTGAGGTCACCACTTTTTTCTTAGATGGGTAAACCACAGACTCCAAAAGATCACTATAATTGTCACAATATTGCAACCCAGACCCTTCATGATCAAGCAGCTGGTTTTGACTATCCAACTCTTGTGTATTTGAAGCAATATAGTCTGTGACTGGAGGTAGGGCTGATGGTTGTGGAGCAAAACTGTTGTAGGAATTTAAAAAAGAATCACCAGAAACATATGGGTTATTGTTGAAATATTCATAATTTTTTTCAAGTTCAAAGAAGGAATTGAAAGGATGTGAGACATGGATGGGAGATGGAATCTGTGGAATAGGGTTTGAGGAAAACATTGTAATTTGGATATGAAAGAAACAATAACAATAATAGTTAACAAAGAAGTTTAGATATAAGTTCATTGATCCAAATAAAGCTAAGGGTAAAGTTGCATTTCAGAGACCACCTCCCCTCTTAAGCTTTACACTGTAAATCCTACTTTTTAGGGCACAAGTCTGCTCATACCTCCTCCCTCAATACAAAAGTATAGGGTACTGGTACTAAGGAAAAGAAACGAGTTAAAAACGTACTATTTTCAAATTTCTTGATGATTATATTAATATAAAAAAATTCAAAACCTAGATATAGGATAAAAATAGGAATGCATATGCCTTTCAGTAACCATAACTTATGACCTTTGGACAATTAACTCAATTGTGTATCTCATTATAAAGATTAATGTTGCCATTAACAGAAGCGTAAGCTCAGTTTTTGCAACACGGCCCCTCCAAACTTTAGTAAATAGAGAGAAATCGTTAAGGTATTAAATAAGTTCATCAAACTATATTTTACTTTCGGTTTATTCAATACTATAAAGTACACTGTACGTGATGAAAAAGCTAACATTTTAGAAATTACAAAGACAGCGATGCAACTAGAAAACATTTTTGTTTTGAATGCATCTATTAAAGTCCTTATCTCATGGTCATTTCGAATTTGGGCATTTTATTTGTTTGTTTATTTGTTATTATAAACTTGTTTACTATGTTATTTCTCAATATTAGTTAAAGTTTTGATGGTATTGAATTGAGTTGTATGTTTGGAGAGTATTAATAAAGCTTCATGAAATTAGTTTCAATAGTTGATTTGATTATTATTATTATTATTATTATTATTATTATTATTATTGTTATTATTATTATTATTATTATTATTATTATTATTATTGTTGTTGTTGTTGTTGTTATTAGGGTGTGCATATTCACACCTAAATGCCTATCTACACTCTCAAGTGGGACCCTTATATATGTCTTATACAGCCCTGTATGAGACTTATATGATCTTTTATATCCGTTGCATACAAACCTGTATGCTGCATATAGGGTTCCTGTCCCTAACCGAGGTTCCAAGCCAGTACAGTGTCAAATCAATCACATATATGTGACATATAAGGCATGTATAATACTTGTATATGATGCGTCTATACGCGGCATACAGACCTGTATGCGGCATACAGACCTGTATGCGGCATACAGACCTGTATGCGGCATACAAACCTGTTTGATGTGACTTTGATCCGATGTTGTCGGGCATATGACAAAGGTATACAGCACTTACAAGTCTATACGAGGCATATAAATGTGAATTTTGTTTCTTCAAATAGTGGTAGATGCTTCTTCGTGACTCACATTCATTTGTTCGTATGTTTCTAGCTTTTCAGTTGTTGGGAAAGTGTTAAGCTAAAATGTCATCGGTTTGGGATGAGAATCATTTCTTTGGCCAGTATTCCAACGACTCATGGGAGGTTACTGAAACCGAGGAGAATTCTAACAAGGAGGATGTTGCGTCTGGCGTTCTAGTTGATAATAAGAAACCGTTAATAGACTTGAACGAGGCTCCGCCTCTCTCTCTCTTGATAAACCAGCATAACAAGGGTATCCGAATTATGGATACGGTCGTGAGCAACAGGATTACGTGTACGGTGGTGAGCAACCGGATTACGAGTACGGTAGTGAGCAACCGGATTACGGATATGGTGGTGAGTAACCGGATTACGGATACGGTGGTGAGCAACCGGATTAGGATTGGTAGTAGGGTTTGGTGAAGGTGTAGACGGTGATGTTTGAGCCGTAGTGGGAGTCGGTAAATCCATGGTGTGTTTTGGTGTAGTAGGTGTTGTAGGTGAACTAATGATTTTGTTTTCTCGGAGTAAAACTCGGTTTTGTCGTAAGGTTCGCTCTTTTTTTCGGATCAAATGCTAGTGGTGATGAATTGTGAGACCCTCTAGTATGCATACACATGTAAGTACCTGCACACTAAACACAACCAGCGTAAACCCAAAAATAACAAACAAAAGCTACTAATTAACACACGTTGCGCACTACACCCCGGCAACGGCGCCAAAATTTGACATGAAGTCGAAGTCTCACGTAAATTTAAACCAATTACTACTAAATAGCTAGCGGTAAGTGGGTATCGAACACGAGGAGTTTGTGGAAAATGTGCCTATTTTATAGATTTATCAATTAACTAAATAAAACTACTTGCAGAAAAATAATTTCAATGATTTTGATTGTTTGATTTTAAAACTAAAATTAATAAATAAATTGCAAAAGAAGATTTGGTTTGTAAACAGTTTAGGAAAAAGCGACCATCCTAGACTTCCGGTTTGCTTCTGACAATTGTGTTTTGATTCACTAGAAAGAACCACATAAACATGATTCATGTGCAATTGCTTGTTTGTGATAAAAGGGAACTAAGTACTCGGATTATAACAATGCGAGGATGTTACCCGATGACCAATTAACTAATTTCCAACCCTAATCCCTCCCGTGATATCTCGATTTGCAACGATACCAAGAACGTACGATTTAAATTAAGATCAAAACATCAATTAACAAATTACAAAAAAACATTCACACATCATAATAAACCAACAACGATTGCAAGTCTATTATTCTAGAAATACAAATAAAAAAAGTCTCAAACAAACCTTCAATCTAGGATAATCACCATGAGTTTAGCCACACATCGCTTGGTGAACCGTCATATCAATAAGTTTAATGTTCATACGAATCAAAAACATAAACCGGATGATAAAAATTGTTCACAAACACTTGCTAGAGCCAAAATTCGCCAGAAAACTATCTAGAAACGTTCCCCTATGATGAGACACCCAAAAGACACTTGAAAACAAAGTTTTATGGGGCACCGTAGGCCTACGGTGGCCAACAAAAGTTCCTACGGTGTCGGAAGACTGTCTTACGGCAAGAAAATGCTTCCAGCTTCCACCGTAAGCTATGGTGGCACTGTAGCCTACGGTAGTCGCTGGCCTTTGCTCCTTTGTTCGTTTGTCACTATTTAAAGTCTCCGTCTCGGCTTCACCAAGTACGAACATCCATCCGCATGCATTAAAACCTCTTCTTTATGCTCCTTATACCTGCAATACCGAACACACCGTAGTTATCTAATTCCACTAACAAAAACGATTAAATGTGAGAATTTGCATAATTTAAGGCACTTAAGGGTTGTCCAAAGGACCACCCGTCATCGTTCACGTGTTAAGCATTGATGGGAGTTGTACTTACTTCCCAATGTTGGATCCTCCTGAAGATCAACAACCTCAAGTGGTAACGCTAGTACATGTTCACGGGGGCGATTTCATACATGTTAAGCTGGAAGGAGACTATCCTATGCCTTTAGTGAACAATATATGGTTGTTAAACCGAAAACATGGTGCAAAACAGTGGGAAGATATGTATATGCCGTGTTACAATGGTACTCATCGATAATGAATCCATCAGCATACCGAGACCCAAGTGTAAATGTTATCGAAGATTAAAATTATTAATCTGATTGTTGTTATTGATATTATTATTATTATTCTTATTCTAATGAGTTTCAAAGGACCAAAATGTCCCTGGGATGTGCTGCATACAGGTCTTGGAGAGGGCTAAAAAGGTAATTTGGACGTTCCTATATGCAGCATACAGTTCTATATGCGGCATATATAACCCCACATAAAAAAATTAGAATTTTGAAAAAAAAGGAAATTATTAATAATTTAATTAAATACTAATACTATTGTAATTATTAATATTATAACAAATACTTTTCAAAAAACTATTATAACAAATATTATTATTATTGTTATTGTTATATAAGCTAATTATGGTGATATATGCCACATATAGGACTGTGTCACTTATATGAGTTTCAAAGGACCTGCCCCTGTTTTGTGCTGCATACAGGTCTTGGAGAGTGTTAAAAAAGGTAATTTGGACGTTCCTATATGCAGCATACGGTTCTGTATGCGGCATATATAACCCAACCTAAAAAGTTAGATTTTTGAAAAAAAAGAAAGTTACTATGAATAATTTGATTAAAATAATACTATTGTTATTATTAATATTAAAACAAATACTTTTCAAAAAAATATTATAACAAATATTAATATTATTGTTATTGTTATATAAGCTAATTATTGTGATATATGCCACATACAGGACTATGTGTCACGTATATGAGTTTTAAAGGACCAAAATGCCCCTAGGATATGCTGCATACAGGTCTAGGAGAGGGATAAAAAGGTAATTTGGACGTTCCTATATGCATCATATAGCTCTGTACGCGGCATATATAAAAGGCACCAGCCAACCCCTTTTAACAGAAATTAAAATTTTGAAAAAAAGGAGGTTATTATTAATAATTTAATACAAATTCTAATACTATTGTTATTATTCTTATAACTATTATTATTAATATATAACAAATATTAATATTATTGTTATTGTAATATAAGTTAATTATTGTAATATATTCACATACAGTACTATGTGTCATGTATATGTGTTTCAAAGGACTAAACTACCCCTAGAATGTGCTGCATACAGCTTTTGTAAGTTCATGTTTCGGACCGAAATCGTGATTAGTGTGTGATTAAGCTCAAAGACGGAAAGATTAGAGACGGATAAAACAACTTTCTTGTATAAAATCGGTAGCATATCCTTACAAACCGGCCCGATTACTAGCTAGCCAAAGTATACCGAAAGAGCATACATCCGGGGAGAGACCAAGTGGTGATCTCTCCCCAAGTCTAAAAACCTTCCAGTGTTGCAAATGACCAAGGGTTGGTATTTATAGCCACACCCCCTTCACTTGCAAACACACACGGTCAAACAAATAACCCTTTCGTTTGACCACTTCAAACAAGCGAGTCTATACACGTTCGTCTGACCGTTTCACTAACTATTACATAATCAGCGTAGAACACTATCTAATCTATTCGCACAGCAGCGGAGACAAAATCGGCACCAACAAATTCCCCCTTGTCCGTTGCTGTCGAATGCTGAAGGTGCAACTGCAATCAATCTTCAATCAAGTATCTGTTGAAGAAAGTTTCTTTGAGCAGATTCCCCCTTGACCAATGATCCAGGCACGCAGATCCTTGACTTGAGTCTTCACATCCAACCAAGATCTTTGAAGCTTCTTCGAACAGATTCCCCCTTGACCGATGTCCTCGCAAGGAAAAATTGATTGATCTTCCGCTGATCTTCCAATACTCCAACCGGCATTTGATAAGGGTTCCAATCTTTAACAAAGTGCATCAAGTCTTGATCTTGTCATAACAACTCAAATCCATTTCAAGGCACACTGTATTAGTAAAGTCTTCTGGTGAACTATCTTCTGTAAACCATCTTTGTGAATCGACAAAGTAATGCACTTTGATCATCAGCATCAACACTCAGGAAGTCAGCTAGACCGATATATCATTTGCAAGCTCAACCAGCACGCTTAGTTGAACTACATCCAGATCTCATTGTCTCGCCTTTGTGAAGTCGACCACGTAATGCACTACGGATCTTCAGCATCAGTACTCAGGAAGTCAGCTTGACCAAGTACATTGTTGGCAAACTCAACGAATTGAATTACACCCAAATCCCTGTAAAATCCCAAAGAGAACATCAAACCCAAAACCGAATCCTGCAAATTCCCCCTCAACTGTAAATTCATTCGCATTAAGTTTCAGCAACCTAACTGGCATATGATAGAGTTGGAATCTACATTTGCCAGCCTTGAACTATCAGCTCTCGTAAAGATTCCCAGGTCTTTAGTAAACAGCGTTTTGAAACTACTATCGACTTTAAAAACTTGTATGTTTCCGTGCAAAACCCTTCACGCTGGCTGGAGAATTAACTAAAATCCTCAAATATATGTTTGTGCAAAACATTTCACGCAGACCCTTTGATATCACCAGAAAATCACAAACTCTACCACCTGTGATTGCGTTTAGAAATTTACCGAAGAAATTCATAAATAGGAACAACTTTTATCCCCCCATTTCTTTGGTAAAATCTCTAAAACTTAACAAATTCCCTCCTCTGAGCATAACTGTTGTCAACTTCACTTAAACAAATTCGCTTCACAAAACAGAATTTGTTTAATTTTCTCGATTTTTCGAAAATTCATGAAAGCAGCTTTCTTCTTTGCATATTCTAGTTGATAAAGAAAGTCCCCTGGCCCGTAGGATCTGACTAGTATCACCCCAAAGTTCTGCTAACACCTAATCCGTAAACTTCCATCATAGGCATAACTCTTCGACCTTGTGGACTCGTTAGGACCGTTCTTTGCACTCCAGATTCCTTCAATCGTTCCAAATGCGAGAATATGACAACTAACGAAACACTTCCGAACATTTAAGAACACCGATAACAATTAAATTTCACTTGCGGAAATAAATATAGCATTTTTGGCCCATAGTAGTCAAATCACCAATTTTGACGTTTAAGCCAGTAACTGTGACTACCCCACATTTTTTTATTGTTTTTAATTTTATTTATTTTATTATCAATTGTTTTTATCATCCCAAACAGATCTGGCGCGCTCCCGAACTTATACGACTTTGACGTTAAAATTTAGCTGGCTCGGTTCAAATAAACTTCGCGAACACCCGATTCACTTTGCAAAATGCCACGCTTGCTAATATTATCTCATGGGAATATTGATAACTTGCATGTCCTACAAATGAGATAGTGCATCACATAGTGGGTCCCAATACCCATATAGTCCAAAATTCAACAAAATTAATCATTAAGTTTTATGTTTCATACGAAACCCAATTTACTTCATCCTGCAACTTTTAGATAAGCCCAACATGAATCATTGTTATCATACAGCAATACCATCAGTGGGCCCAAGATGCAACGAATCATGTGAAACCCTACACCAATCAAACAATATTAATCAAACCCTATATAACAAAAGTATTCTCAGCCGCCACATACAAATTCCACTGCCTAACTCCACTATAAACCACCGTGTTCCGCCATCATCATCAATATTTCTTCTACTAGTTTCATTCGATGAACCCTAAAACATCAGAATATAGTAATGTCAAACGACGAACAATGGGTTCTTCGTGACAAGGGTTCAAACGAGGAAGAGGGTTCTTGGAAACAATGATACGACAAACAAAATCAGAACTTCAACGATGACGAAGAAGGTGTTTCATGGACTCATGTTGTTCGTGGAATATGACTGACGAAGAATCCAAGGTTCGTTGAAACAGATTGTTCGTGGAGACCTGGTTAACGAAGAATCATCAATCTTCGTTGGAACCAACACGCCGAACCAGATTGTTCGTGGGGCTGGTTGTTCGTAGGAAGCATGATTGACGAAGAAGCATTCTTCGTTTGAAAGGTGTTCTTCGTGGGACCTGATGTGAAGAAACCCTAGTGTTCTTCAACAGCCGCCATCATCTTCAAAAACACAGCCCACTGTTCATTTTCAGATCTGAGCAAAAACTCCTCAAACATGATAATAGATGATGAAAACTTGATTCTTTTAGTGTGAAACATAAAATCTGACCCTCATGTATGGTTTATTTCAACATAAACCCGTCCAGATCTGGGTTTTTCTTCATGTTTACACAACTTTACATCTTGAACAAAAACCCACAAAAATCACAAATCAAGAGCTCATGTGATTTAGCAAACCGTTAGATTCACTAAATCGGGTACCATAGCTCTGATACCAATTGTAAGTTCAAGTTTCGGACCGAAACCGTGATTAGTGTGTGATTAAGCTCAAAGAAGGAAAGATTAGATACGATAAAACAACTTTCTTGCATAAAATCGGTAGCATATCCTTACAAACCGGCCCGATTACTAGCTAGCCAAAGTATACCGAAAGAGCATAAATTCGGGAGAGACAAGTGTGATCTCTCCCTAAGTCTAAAAACCTTCCAGTGTTGCAAATGACCAAGGGTTGGTATTTATAGCCACACCCCCTTCACTTGCAAA